>OX637700.1:12778414-15230809 GCA_951802165.1 Adalia decempunctata | reverse complement strand
AGCCTTTTTTTGTCCATTTACACATTCCAAATAAATTTTGAGCACCAAAAGCGATACCGAAACTAACCAAACTTCTGGGGGACCGGAATTTCGTTTGAAATCTTTCCAAACGGCCAGATACCTAAAAAAACTTCGTTATCAAGTGTAAATTTCCAGTTCAAGTCCCCCTCGATTTTGCGATGTTTTAATTTTTTTTCATGAAAAACAAGTGATTTGGTATGATTTACTACTAGTTTCAATGCTGGCAAACAAGTAATTTTGCTGTTTTTCCAACGGGATTTGGAGTGAATAGGGGTGCTGGGTGGGTTAGATTTTTAGAAATTTTCTTGAAAAAATTACAATTCACGGAAATAATTAGTCGTGAATAGTCTAAAAAGATCAAAATTTGTCAAAAATGTCAAGGTAATTGACCTATTCTTTTAAGGACATGACCAAGAAAGGAATTCAAAAAATGTACAATTTCATTGGCGCTGAATCAATGAAGATTTTAAATTTTCTCGAGGCTATAGTTTCTGAAAATTTCAAAAATAATTTGTTTTTTCGAAAGTCTCCGACAGTATCCATTGATAAAAATATGTCGACCAGGAAGCATATTATCATTAAATCTAGATGTGATTGCTCCAAAAACATACCTTGAAAGATACTGACTGAAGTATCACATTTTCGGTTTCCTCTTTTCTGTAAGTATTGTAACCGCAACTTGGAACACACACATTCAAATCTTCCATTGTTACACTCACACTTGAAGAATTTCTGACAAATTACTATTTTACGAGCTATTTTATAATATAAGGAAAGATGAATGAATATCTCGAATGAATTTTTAACTTTCAAATCATGAATTATTTTTTTGAAATACCTCTAGCAACGATATCCTACGCTCGTGATTTGGACTGGAAAAATTTTGTTTGAATTAAATTCAATGAAAATTCAGCGTACGATGCTTGTTGCCACGTTCAATCAATGCATTTTTATTGCCCGCAAAAAAAATGAAACCGAAGGTTTTTATATTATATATTCGATATCTCATAGGAATGGAGCAAGATATGAAAAATAGATTGGACACATTTCATTCAGGCGTCGTTTTACGAATGATGTAACGTTGCTTTCTCGAGGTTTCCATCATAATATCAGTTGAAATAATATGTTATCATTGCAGTATACAGGGTGTCCCAGAAGTCCCGCACTTCCTTGAGGGGATCGAAAGTGAAAAATATTCTAAGCCCAAATATCCATGTTTGAAATTTGTTGATAACGTAGTTTATTAGTTATTAATTAATGAAAGTGACCAATCAGGAGCGCGCTACAGAAGATTGAGTAAGCAGTGGGGACGCGGAAGTGAGACTCCAGTCTCGGTTTACTGCGTGAAAAGCCGGCAGCAGCTCTGGCGTCTCACTCTCGCGTCCCCAACTGCTTACTCATTCTTCTATAGCGCGCTCCTGATTGGTCACTTTCATTAATTAATTACTTCATCAAAAAATTTCAAACATGGATATTTGGGCTTAGAATATTTTTCATGGCCCCCCCTGAACCCCCCTTGTGGGCGCCCATGCCCTCGTTTGAATAGAACGAAAAAGTGCCGACGTCATCGGGGAACAAGGGGATAAATGTCTAAAGCCTAACCCAACCTGAACCTAACCTAACTGCTGAAAAACGATGAGGCCACCAAAATCTCAGGGGGGGGCCACGCCCCCCCCCCCTGGACCCCCCCTTGTGGAAGCCCATGCCCTCGTTTGAATAGAACGAAATCAGTGCCGGCGTCATCGGGGGACAAGGGGATAAATTGCTAAAGGCTCAGCTCTTGAAAATCCACCTGCCCTGTGTGGAAGTTCTATGTCTATCTTAGTATTTAAGACATTACTGAGATTTGGCAACACCGTCTTTTCGAGAAAAAAGTCACCTTACGGTATTTTACACTGCCGACGCGATTCAAATAAACATAAAGTCCAAACGCAGGTGGAAATATTCACAATCTTTTTTATTTTTTTTCTCCGAAACTACTTGTTTGCCAATGCTGAAATTAAAACTGTAGGATGTCTTCAACATATACAATCACGAGACAAAATATTTTAAAAATCGGAGAGGGGGACCTAAACTAGATATTGACCAAAATATCTTTGATACTTTTACTTTGATGTAAACAAAGAAACTGGCAACGCCGTTTTGTCATTAAAGATATTCTCTGTACGCGCACAGATTTTTTATCAGGTGCACCAATTCCTGAAAACGAAACCATGGCCAGAGTTGTGATTTTATAATTGCGAATGGAGTATACCTTGTAGGTATATTCGCATTCAATAATCCAACGAAAAAAAATTGACAGCTGTCGAAAAAATTTGATAGGAGCTGTCAAATTAATCCTCCATAATCCCGAATTTGATATTGCGGAAATAGTGGATTTTTCTGCATTAGCATATGCATCTCAAATAAGTTATTCTCTCTCTCAGCGCAATTTTCATGTCGATTGAACCAGTAGTTTTGAATTCATCAGGAAAATAAAAATTCGAAGGGACATGGGTTCACGGAACCCCTAGCTCTTCTTCTATATATATATATATACTAATTTATGGCTGCTTCTAATTTGCTTTGGATGTCCTTTCTTTCACTTGTCCAGTTATCTCTATCTCTCTACAGTCCCTCTGAAAATTGATATTATAGTCACCCCCGAACAGGACACGATCGCGGCTGTATTTTTCAATATAAAGATGTTTTACGTTAATTTTATGTTCTTGCATCCCGCAACACTTTATGTTCCTTTCAGCAATTTTCACTGTACACTGTAAAACAAGTTATGTCGGCTTCCAAAGCGTCTATTGTTTCTGGTTTATCAGCAAAAACCAATAACTTGACATAACCAAAAAATAAATAATCCATTGGAGTTATGTCGCATGATCTTGATGAGTACATAATTGGACCATTTCTCGAAATAATGTTATCGCCAAATCTTTCTTTCAATAAATCAATTGTAACGGTAGCAGCATGAGTTTTGGAACCAAAACTTTTCTGGATCGATACCATGTGAAACAAATAATCATTGATCATCGTAACGAGCACCATTCGGCATTTACTGTAACATTAGCTTCAGCATGTTTTTTAAAGAAATACGGACCGATGATGCCTCCGGCATGTAAAGCAATGGATTCAATGGATCCTGCAGAACTTCTTGAGGATTGTTTTCACTCCATATTTGCTTGTTTACGTAGCCGTTCAACAAGAAATGAGCTTCATCACTCAACACAATTTTTCGATACAAAAGTTGATCAACTTCAAGCTGTTCTAGGGCGCAATCAACAAAAAACGACGCTTATTATGGTCAAGTGGCTTCAGTTCTTGAACCAGTTGGATCTCGTATTTTTTTTTAATTATAGGAGGTGTGGAGTTTTATATCTTTATTTTCGCAATTGGTCTCTAGGTCTTTTGCGGTAAATTCTCGCTGTTTTTTCATCTTCAGCGGGGTCATAGTCAACTAACCTTCTAAGGTCGTCATTTGGATGTTCACTAGCTCTTTCAGAGGCTTTTGCAGCTTTTCGCTTGATGAAAGTAGTAATGGACTCCCATTTTATGTCTTTTCGGATTTGTTCATTCCTAACAAACCAGGGGGCGTCAAATGCCCATCTCAGAAATTAGTTTTCTGTATTTTGTATCCTCTTTTTATGGGTTCTCGCTGCATATCCCCATGCTGATAGGATCACGAGTGATCTTGGGCGAATATATTCATGGTGCACTGCTCATAACATGAGATTAAATTCGGATAAATCTAAACTCCTCTTATTTGGTCCAAAGGATCGCATCAACTTCCTCAAAACAAATTTCACAGTATCAATAAATGGAACTCCTATTCCTGTTGTGGAGGGATCAAAAAATTTAGGTCTATTTGTTGATAACAAGCTCAAGTTCACGGATCACGTCAACTCCCTGCTGAAGAGGTCATTTGCTGCTTTGAGACTTCTCTATCTGAATCGCGAATTTCTTGGTCGAAGTCTTCGAGTAAGATTGGTTGAGTCACTTGTATTGTCACACTTTAACTATGGTGACTATGTGTATGGTTTCTGTCTTGACGCCTGGGACAGAGGACGGATTCAAAGGGTGCAAAACTATTGTTGCAGATTCATTTTTGACCTACCGAAGTACTCTCTCAACATATCTCGAAGAATAAACGAGCTTGGTTGGCTAAGAATGGAGAACAGGGTAAAGGTTCACTTACTGAACTTGATACATAAGGTGCTTGGTACTGGATTGCCAAGTTACCTCCGCCTTCTCCTGAATTTCAGAGGTGACTTATCTAATCGCTCTATCAGACATACAACAACTTTGCACATCCCCCGACACTTCACATCTGGTTTCCAAAAATCTTTCCATTACAACGCGGTTATGGAATATAATAAATTACCTCCTTCCCTTAAATCCCTTTCCTCCGCTAAATTTAAACTTGCCATCAATAGTCTGTTTCTATCGTCTCAATGAGCCATGCCCGTATATCGTCGTGATTGAGATGTAAGTTCAGTGTTACGAGAGGCCGTCTCCCTTAGTTCACTTCAGTTCTTATGTTCAATTATTTTTATATATTTTTTTTTATATTTAATTCCTATTTGTTCTCGTTTTTCAATCAAAGATTTTTTGTTTTTTTTTTTTTTTCAGATTTGGAATATTGAATATTTTGTTTTCATAGTGAATATGTTATTTTATTGTTCTGCTTCTGCTCGGGGGATTAAGTTGAATAGCTCTGCTAGACTTCGCCCCTGAGTAGATATGTACTATCTATCAAATAAAGACGTTTATTATTATTATTATTATTATTATATCTTAGCTGCGGTCTGGCGACTGCTTTTATGATCCTCAATTTCGTGGTTTTGTTCATTTGACTTCTTCTGTCTATTATCGGGTATAATCTTTTCATTGCTACATTCGTTTTATCCACTGCATACTTAATGTGCTGTTTCCACGTTAGTCCTTTGTCTAATATTACTCCTAGGTATTTAGCTTCATTCTTCCATTCAATTCATTGTTGTCTATGGATATCTCCGATTCCATCTTCAGTCTCTTCTCTTTTGAAGGAGTATTTCTTGACTCTTTTCTCCATTGATTTTGATTTTCCATCTGTTACACCATTAACTGATATCATCTGCAGCTTCTTGAAGTCTTTTGTGAATTATTTTTGTATTTCTGTGCCTAATTGCTATGCCCGTATCGTCCGCGTATAGAGCAAGCAGGCATCTTGGATTTCTTGGTATATCATGTATGTATATGTTATAGAGTAGCGGTCCTAGTATGGATCCTTGGGGAACTCCTGCTTTTAAATATCTGAGTGTGGAATGAACATCACCTATTTTTACACAAAAGTTCCTATCCCTCAAATAATTTCTTATTATTCTGCATAACTTGGGTGAATAACCTGCGGTTATCATTTTATATAAATATTTATATATAAAAAGCTCTGGTTACATCTAGTAGTAGTAGTCCTGTGGCTTCTTTATCCTGAAATCCTTCTGTGATATACTCGGTTATTCTTAGGAGCTGTTGTTCAGTTGAATGTTGTTTTCGGAATCCAAATTGTTCACTCGGTATCGTCGCCAGGGCTTCTGTTTCTTCATTAGGTCGTCTGACTAAGACCCTCTCCACAATTTTTCCGAGGGCTGGGAGCAGGCTTATCGGTCTATAGTTCTGTGGGAACTTTTTGTCTTTACCTGGTTTATTGAAAACAATCACTTCGGCAGATTTCCATCTTTTCGGAAAATGCTCTGTTCTCATCACGCCATTTGCTATGTTAGTGAGAGCTGCCGTTTCTTTCTTTGACATTTTCTTCAGCATAAGATTTGTAATTTTATCTTTTCCAGGAGCTTTTCTTGTTTTCAAGTTATTGATTATCTCTTTGATTTCTGCCGGAGATGTTGGGTGCGGATTTTGTCATCCGGTGGTGATTCTTTCATTTCTTCTTCATTATCTTCAATTAATTCTTCTAGGTCCTCATCGTCTTCTTCACAATAGTTTATTCTTGACTCCCTTTCTATAGTATCGGCAAGAGCATTAGATTGATCGCTTTTTGAATATGCCATTCCATGCAGTGGTGGAATTTGAGTTTTTTCATTACGTAAATTTTTTTGCATTTTCCATGCAGGTCTTCTGTGTTGAGTTCACTGATTTTCTTATTCCATCTATTCGTTCTGAGCTCCCTTAGTGCGTTCTTAAGTATTTGACTATGTCTGTTTAGTCTGATTTTATCATTATATGTTTTATAGATCCTGTAGTTCTTTCTTAGTCTTCGGTTGACTTTTATCAGTTTTTTCACCTCTTTTGGAGTATCTCCATAAGGATGCATGGGAGTAGGTTCGGTTTTTCTAGCCGTGCTCTCTTCATAGGATTCTTAATCGCACTCTCCAAAGCTATGAGTGCTAGGACTGCTTTATCTAATTCATCAGGAGTGTTAATTTGTGGAATATTCGTGATATTTTGTTGGAGTTTAATTTTAAACTTGCCCCAATCGGTATGTTCTCGTGTTTGAGTCACTTCATTTCTAGGTCCATGTCCTGAAATGAACTCTATCGGGTTGTGATCAGAAGTACCATCCTCTATCGTTTCAAGAGCAAAATCTTGCTTTATATTTTTCATTATAACTATGTCTAGAACATCAGGGGTTCCATTGCCACTAGGTAAATATGTCGGTATATCCGGTCCCACTATTATCGCACCTTCCTTTTCGCCATATTCTTACAATTTCTTGCCATTTGCATTCTCTGTTCTAGAATTCCATTGTTGAGATTTACAGTTGAGATCTCCAAGTATTATTCTTGGAAAATGACCCCCTAATAAAATCTTCATCTCTTCCTCTGGCAGATTTATTTGCGGTGGTTTATATACAGAGAATACCTTAATGCTTTCTCTTCTTATCTTTACTGTGATAGTGTGATCGATAGTGCCTCTATAGATGCGTCATTGTCCTCGGGATTTATAACCGCATTCAGGTAGTGGTTCACGTCTCTTTTAACAAGAATGGCAACCCCTCCTCCGTTTCTTTTATTTCTGTCTCTTCTGTATATTTCGTAATTTTTGAAGGAAATTCTATCATTGGGAGTCATTTTTGTTTCCTGAAGCGTCATAATATCAGGATGTTTTTCTTCTAACAATTGTTCGATGTCTGATTTACGGGCTCTGATTCCGTTAACATTCCAGGAAACTATCTTCAGATTTTCTAGTTGTGATTGTTTGTTCATAAATTATTTGTTTCCAAATAAATTTTGAAATTTCTTCTCGAATTCTTTTTCGAATCTCTGCATTATTCTGCTGAATATTTTCTCCGTAACTTTGTCCAGTTCATCTTTGGGATCTTCTTTTTTGGCTGGTGTCGGTTTTGTGGACGAGTTCTTTGTTTTTGGTACCTGTGGTTTTTCAACAGCGATAGCAGTCTCCATTTTTTCTACCATTTTTTTGGTAGGGGCTTCTTTTTTTGGGGGTGTTTTCTTTTTAGTCAGATTTTTATAAGCACTGCAGCCTTTATAACTGGCTGGATGCCCACTCTGGTTACATAAAACGCATGTAGCGTTCCTTTCCCCTTCTTTTTCGGTCAATACACAATCTTTTGTGCAATGCGCTCCTAAACATTTTACGCATCTCCACGGAAATGTGCATTTGTTTTGCGCATGACCATATCTCTGACAGCGATGACACTGTCCTGGGCCTTCTGGTTTCTTTTCAGGCTCTATTTCGATACAGAGGCTGTAGATCTTTTTGATTTGGAATATTTCCTTGTGTTGAGTTTTCACGAGGTATAGAGGAATAGCCTTTTTTATTTTGTTTGACGTCATTCTCGTCACTTCAGCATCTTTAATACCCTGGAGTCCTAAGTCTTCCTTAATCACTCCAATTTCCTGGTTCGGAAATCAAAACCTGGGAATAGCTTCTTACCTGAGTATTTGGGATTTTCTTTTCGGAGAGTTCTTCTCTCAGGAGTTTCAACTCGCTGGTCAGATTAGCCATGCAGGTTGTCAGAGCGGCTAAATTGGATTTGAGCTCTTCATTCTCCTGTCGGAGCCTGACGAGTTCCTTCAACTCTTCACTCTCTTTTTCAGAGGACGAGTATCTATCCTCCGTTTACATGAAGGATTCATCGTTATCCGAACATTCACTCATGTTTCAATTAGTGATAGGCACTTCACTCCTTTTTGAACTTCACTAAAAGTCCGTAAATCACTGCCGCACGGAACCAACGATCCTTTCGGACCTGGACTCAACGCACGGAAACACAAAAACTTTTTATAAGCACCAACTTGGATGAGCATCAACGTTGCGTTCGGCGCACTGAACTGGTTTTGACACAAACTCAACTCTCGGTACGTCCACACTCGTCGGCGTCTCGGTCAGTACTGATAATGTGTGGATCTCGTATGGGTGTAGACCAAGATCTTTACGCAAAATTTTTTATGTGGTGGATGCATATGTAGTGATTACGTATTTATCGAAATATTCATTTACTTTGGGAAAATAATGAATTTGAGAAAATATTATGTGAATTCAATAATTCCAGAGACCTGGCGAATGCTGAAGAAATTTTTCCTCTGTTAATACTGGAAATATTTCACGTATATAAAAATGGTTGGAAGATTCAGTTATGCTATTTTCTTTTACGGAAATCAAGAAACGATTGCTGAAATTTTACTGAAAAATAATGGACAGAATAGTCCGTCACTTTGTGATAGTTCATTCGGAAAAAGAATTAAAGTACTCGAATAAATCGGACCTATGGAATTCCCTACTTTTTAAAATTATCAAGAAATACCTACAGATGACATTTACAATTTTGCCCAGCTTGAAATACTCCAGTATAAAAATGTGGTAGTACTACGAAACCTGTGTGACAATTGAATCTGAGAAGAACTAACTCCATTTACAAAGTTAAAATAGAGTAGATAGAAAGTAGCCTTGGCAATGTCGCTTGATTTTCAAGAGTGCCAACCTGCGTCAGTTTTAAGTGAAAGAACTTGATAAAACTAAATCATGGCTTACTGGGATACTTTAAAAAAGTGAATGGAGTGTATATCAAAATCAAGGCTCCCGGGCGTTTGAAATCTCTCGATATGAGTCGACCTGTATGATCTCCGTTTATGTTTTCAGCATTTATGGTTGTCGCATTCCCCCTGTGACAACCTGTATATTCAGTAGAATCATCATTTGATAGGTGTTTTCGTAGAGCATTTCTGAATTGCCAAATTTTTGCAGGTCCTGTTGGAGCAATAGAATAATTAAGGTTTCTCCACAATGCATAACTTCACTCACCAAAGCTGTTATTTAGGAAAGACTGCTTGAAGACTGTACTGTGCCTTCATCGCTGTTCAGAGTACACTTTTTACTATTTATCTACTTCACTACAGTTTTCGATTGAATCACAAGTGCCTGAGCTTTTAATCAGATGTAATTTGAGGGTGGAAGTTGGAAATGGTATTTGAATATTTAAAAAATTCATTGATTTTTGTACGAACTGAATGGCAAGAGGCTTGCCAATCTGTAATATTCAAGATTGAAAATTCAATTTATTATATAATCATAAGTTTGACTGATATTTGGAATGTTTGTTACTAGTGGTACCAATGTATTCTTCTCTTAATTTTTTTTTTGTATTGAAGACTTCCGAGAAAATGTAATACAATACATTTCTTGTTTATGTCTTATTATATTTTTCTCCTGTGAGAGAAGTGTTGATTAATATCTGTGAAGTGAACGAGTTCATTGACGAAGCTAATTAAATAATTTCTCAGAATTTGTCATAATATTCAGCATGCCTTAAATTTAGGATCAATAATTTACGAAACATATCGTTGGCAATACTAAATCAAGTCCATATCATTCTTTCCGAGATTTATTAATGTAGATCGTACCTAATTCGTATTCCAACTTGAATGTTGAATTTACTGCACAATGAGAACTATTTCTGTATATTTCGCACTTTTTGAAGAATACTGCATGGTAATAACTTCCAGTGTTGCCATGCTTAAATTTTCTTTTTGGTTAGTTCCAGCTAGAATAATGTATATAATATATACAGGGTGTTTGGTAATTCGACGTGAACCTTGAAAAGGGATATACTAGACGTCATTTGCAGTGAATGGCTTCGAGTGATGCATGGTCCAAAAATCTATGGTTACGAAGATATCGCGATTTTTCAACTTTTTTGAAATTTTCTGCTTCGTTATCGAAAATAATTAATTTTGTGAAAACTACTCGACTCTTAATATTCAATGAATATTTTTTTCAAAGCTGAGGAGATGGTCCTCACTTCTTGCGAAAAAGTATTCACTAAAAATTCAGATAACCCGAGATACACAGGGTCATAAATGGCTGCACCTGTTTTCCTCATAAAATCTTGATAAAACAATTGAGAATTACTCGAAAAAAGTATTATGAACTTGATGTACAAATGTAAGTAAAAACTTCCCTGTTTCATCAGCTTTCCAAAAAGGTACATATGTCAATAATTCCTTCATGCAATCTAAAAATATGGCCGGAAAACCAAGCAGACAACAGACTTTTTCGAGTCATTCAGATATCCTATTATCCTTTATTTCACTCGACGAGATTCGTAAGCCGTAAGCGGGCCATGGTTCGATCACTAAATGACTCGAAAAAGTCTGTTATCTGCTTGGTTTTCCGGCCATATTTTTAGATTGCATGAAGGAATTATTGACATATGTACCTTTTTGGAAAGCTGATGAAACATGGAAGTTTTTCCTTACATTTGTACACCAAGTTCATGATACTTTTTTCGAGTAATTCTCAATTGTTTTATCAAGATTTTATGAGGAAAACAGGTGCAGCCATTTATGACCCTGTATATCTCGGGTTATCTGAATTTTTAGTGAATACTTTTTCACAAGAAATGAGGACCATCTCCTCAGCTTTGAAAAAAATATTCACTGAATATTTAGAGTCGAGTAGTTTTCACAAAATAAATTATTTTCGATAACGAAGCAGAAAATTTCAAAAAAGTTGAAAAATCGCCATATCTTCGTAACCATACATTTTCGGACCATGCTTTACTCGACGCAATTCACTGCAAATGACGTCTAGTGTATCCCTTTCCAAGGTTCACGTCGAATTACCAAACACCCTGTATATATATATATTTAGGAAATTGTACATTTATAATAGTTGTTATCCAATTATTTTGGGTTTTATTATTTTGAGGATGTCCAACATGAATGCAGATCGGATACAGTTCAGGTCTTGTACCTAAACACAGAGCATAGTTTTAGGTATTCATATTGTGTGTAATAGATTCGGTAATTTGTTATGTTGTACATATATTTTGTTTATGGATATACATCTACATATATGTTTAATATTATTTTATGTTTATAATATCACTTTAGTTTCGAAGTACAATGCTGATGATACCAGTGAGTGATTGGAATATTCAATATTTTCTTCATCGTTTTTGATGTTAATATTTATATGCACGTGAAAAATTTATAGTGCTTGGATTTGTTTCAGAATGGAGTTACAGAGATTATCCGATGCATTTCAATACTCTTATTTGTAAATAATTTTAGATTTGTAAGTGATAACGTTGACATAGTTTTCAGAGAGAAAATTTTTTGTGATTTCGGAGAAAAATATTAAGTATCTCAGAATTTTGTTGGAATCATATATTTCATTATTAGAACGTGATGTTACATGTTTTTCGGAGAAAATTGTTTATTAGTCCACTTTTTGTGAATTATGAGAGAAATATTTGTAAAAATAAGAGGAATATTTGTAAAAATCGAGCAGAATATGATTATACTAAACTATTTTCGAAAATGCTGTTTACTTTGTCTTTTTGGATTAGTCCTAATTAACCGTTCCCTTTCGACCCTTCCAGCTTGCACCGTTTTGTAACTGAGGTATGCACTACGAGTACCTATCTTTTTGAAGGTGTATGAAGTTATTTCAAATTAAAAGTCAGCCCTTGACAGTATTTGTCAATAACTTGTCATTTTGATTCGGACCTCAGCGTTATTATCCTACGAGAGGGATTTTCAGAAGGCTTCAAGCTTTAATAGAAAACGGATGGGTATTTTTGATTCTGATTTCGTATTCGAGGATATCCATGGTCAAATTCAATTCTGTGGTGCCGGAAGTGTAAATCATATGCTTCAACAAAAATACCTAGCCTAGATATAAAATCGAAGCTTGTGTCAAATAAATCCTTTATCAAAACGGATCTATTATCTAGGAGTATAGAATAACTAGAGAGAAGGCTTCATAAGCTCGACACATCATGTTGGAATTCCAATGACCTAGGAGCACAGAATAGTTATTATATGCTCCTAGCAATGACGGCAGAGGTTAGAGCAGAGTTGTATTGTACCCCGTTTACATTCCTTCTGCTAACACTTCGGAGCCGGAAACAGATTTTTCTTCCTTTAGGGCCGCTTGCACCGTATGACAAAACTGTAGATTAAATCCAAAACCTCGATTAGTGTCTATGATTCTCTTGCACCGTGTCGTAATCCTAGTTTAACAACCATAACTAACGCTTAAAGATAATCCTCCAAATTGAGAGGATTAAATGGAAGTTTAACGATAAACTTTGAATTGTAGGTTACATTCATGGATGACAAATGTCAGGCTTGTTTCAAAAATGTTGTTTAATTATAAATCAAATTGAAAAGAATAATGGCTGAAGTAGAAATTATGATTATGATGTATGACGACCTTTAATGTGATAAATCTGTACAAATAACAGGTGTAGGTCTTTGGTTAAAGAAAACTGCTATGATTGAAAGGCCAACGTTTCGATATATTTAATATCTTCCTCAGGGCTCTGAAACGATACAAAAACCTAGTTTCAAGTGGTAGCCAGAATATCTTCAACGCATATAAAACTAAAATATTGTTGGACAAGTTTTGTAATCGGATTTGAGTAAAAAAGTAAAAGTATCTTTTGACAGTAAATAAACAAAACAAAACCATGAAACCATAATTAGAACTATTGGGGTAGTAAGTGAATAATCTAATAAATAAATAAATAATTAATCAAATAAAATTATAAATATTATAAATAAATAAACAAGTAGGTGAACTGTATACTATGCAATAAAATAGAATAATATCTGTAAATAAATTTTTTCCGGAATCTACTTTGTGAACGTAAATGGGAAACTTAGGAGGTGAAATCTGACTAACATGAACTCACGTGTGAGCATAAAATTTACTAAACAGCAATTAAATTAAAATATTAAAATTAAAATAAGTAATATAAAAAAAAATCATCAACCACTCACATCAACAGTCAGTTCTCCGTGTTAAAATATAAATACAAAGCAAGAATTCAAGGGAACGCATACTTCCGCAAACCTTCATTTCACCTGGCGGTGTCGGTAACTGAATTAAAATAATATCAAATGCTGCAAGATGAGAATGGCGAGCAAAAAAGGGAACATAACTGGTCGGCAAAACATATAAACAATAATTTACCCATCAAACCCTCTCAAGTTTTATCCCTCATTTTGTCAATCAAATTGAAATATGATGTATTCAAATTTTCAATATCTGATCTTTTATTCACAGCATTTTTCTCCTTTTTGATACTTATCATTTCGTGTAGTAGTCTCCTGTTTAGAAAGGTTTGAGTACCCAAAATTCTTGTTTCGTCAAAATTGAATGAATGTGATGTTAGAAGGGCATGTTCCGCTAAAGCAGTGTTTGTTTCTTTTCTTTTAGTCGGATTAATAATATTTGTTGCGTCCCTCTTATGTTCAGCCAATCTTGTTTTCAGATATCTACCTGTCTGTCCTATATAAACATTGTTGCACTCTGAACACGGGATCCTATATATCACATTAGAACGGAGTTCTTTAGGTGTAGTGCTTTTTAGTTTGGAGAAAAAGCGTTTCGTTGTATTTTCAGGCTTGAAACATAGGACAGACTCATCACTTTTCAGAACGTTACTAATTTTCTCCGTCAATGTAGGAACATATGTCAATTTGAAAAAGTTTTTATCCTCAACCGAAGCTCTGCATTTCCATTTTTAACATCTTTTTTATTCAAAACAGCATCTTCTTTTCTCAATATCAATAAAAGAAAGTATGATAAGGTTTAACCCAACTACTTACATTGTTTTCCATCCATATATCCGACATGGAAGCTCAAATTGTAAATTCACTCAAAATTTTCCACAAACGTTCATATTTATTGGTAAATTCATTCTGAAAAAGAAAAAGGATATATTGATAATCGAATTCAGACCTAAAATTCTATTAACATGGAACATTTGTTGACAGCTATAGATTTCCAAGGAAAAGAGACAACTCTGGCAATGCAATTTTTCACCAGGCCCAACAACAGCAATCGCAGGAGTCGGCAACATAGTCCAGACCAAAAGCGCTGTGGAAGAAGAGGTGTTGTACAGTATCATACACCATAATGTACAATCCATTGGAAATTGTCTGGATGGACTACAAGAATTAGTAAACGAGCATGAGGAATGTGTAGCCATTCCATCTACTGTAGAGAAGAGGGTTCCCATGGAGGAGTAGCAATCTACGTTAGAGAAGATCTGGAGTGGAAGATTAATGTGAATATTGTTGAGCTGTCGGAACGGGGTTTGTTTGAATGTTCCGCGGTTGAATTGACATTGCAGAAGAACAAAGTAATTATATTGTGCATATATCGAACACCAAGCTCGCCAGAAAGGGAATTTTTGGAGAGATTAGAGAAGGTCATGGTTGATAATTTCAACGAAAAGCATTTGTTTTTTATTGCGGGTGACTTCAATATAGATATCAGATCGTTTGACAGGAGTTCAGCTGATCTTTTGTCTCTTTTGAGCTCGTTTCAAATATTTCCCACTGTCTTGGATTATACTCGAATCTGTGGGGGATCTCGAAGCTGTATAGACAACATATTCAGTAATAGTTCGTCCTGTAGGGCAGAAATTCTTGACACACATATATCCGATCACACAGGTCAAAAGGTTTCTTTCAATGTTGAACTGAATAAGAATTATCCTAAGAAGATTAGAAAAAGAAACTTTTACAAAGAAAATAAAGAGAATTTTAAAGAGATCTTAACAGAGCAAGAATGGGATAGCATTCTCACGATCCCAAATTATTGTGTCAACGAACAATGGAAATGTTTTAGATCCATCTTAATACCCATTTTCAATCAGTGTTTCCCTTTCAAGTCCAGTACTCCGGGGGGCAAAACAAGGTGTCCTCCAACTGCCGAACTCATAGAATGCAAGAACACTCTTGACATTCTGCTGGTCATGACTAGAACAGCGGAAGGGTATAATGAAGCATACAGAAAGGTGAAAAGAAGATACAACCGTCTTCTAGTAGGTGCCCGTAGAGAACACTATAAGAAACGCATTGATGAAAGCGACAATCGAACAAAATGTGTATGGCAAATAGTCAGTGAAATAAAAGGAAATCCCAACAGAAAAAAGGAACTAAAAATACCGGGCAACCCAAGCACTGTGAGTAATAGTTTCAATAACTTTGTGTTGAATGCAGCCTCAAATCTGTTGAAGGACTTGCCTTCCTTAGAACTTTCTTGCAAAATAAAATACAATGAGAGGTCTCTCTTCTTAACTCCCTTGACCCTGGATGAAACTTTAAATATAATTACTAAACTAAAAAACAAGACGAGTGCGGGATTTGACGAGATATCTAATGAGGTTATAAAGCATTGTGCTTACGAGCTAGCTATTCCCATTTTTCACATGATCAATAACTCATTTCAATATGGCATATTTCCTGAAGACCTCAAGCTTGCAATGGTCAAGCCACTTTTTAAGAAGGGGGACCCAACCTTGATAGAAAACCACCGTCCCATTAGTATTTTACCATCCTTCTCAAAGGTATTTGAAATGGCAATGTGCACAAGGCTTCTTGGCTTCTTCTATTCAGAAAATTTGCTCAGTCACTCTCAACATGGATATTTGAGAGGAAAATCAATAGAAACTGCGGTATACAGCTTCATTGAAAAAATAACTACAGGATATGAGGACAAAAATTTATCATTGGGCATATTCTTGGACTTGTCCAAAGCTTTTGACAGCCTAAACCATACAATATTGCTGGAAAAATTGGAGAGATATGGGATAAGAGGACCAGCACTTGCTTGGATACAGTCTTACTTGACGGATAGGAAACAAATTACGGTGATAGAAAAAAATGGAGAGCAGCATCTCTCTGACGTGGGGACTCTTTCAGTGGGCATTCCGCAGGGGAGTGTGATGGGACCCTTACTTTTCGTGTTCTATGTTAATGATCTTGCATCCGAAATTATTGATAAAAAAACACATCTAATTAACTATGCCGATGATACAAATATATTAGTACTGGGTTCTTCCATCAATGAACTACTAGATATTGCAAACAACACACTGAGCAGGGCACAGGAATGGTTTACAAGAAATCAACTGATTTTGAACACAGAGAAAACCAATCACATTTGCTTTAGAACAAAGACAAAGAATACTAGTATTCCTGAGGATATTACTCTCCAGTCCAGAAAGATAACCTTGGCAGAGAACGCTAAATTCTTAGGGGTCCAGATAGATCAGAACCTAGATTGGGGAACACATATTTTAGAAATGTGTAAAAAACTCAACTCAGCCTGCTATTCGTTCAGGGTCACTGCCAGATATTTAGATGAGGCTAGTTTGAGAGCTGTTTACTACGCAAGCATATACTCAGTGATGCGCTTTGGGATTGCTTTCTGGGGCGGAAGCGGTGATGCTGGGAGGGTTTTTGTTATTCAGAAAAGAGCCATTAGAATACTACTTGGCCTCGGGCACAATGAATCTTGTAGGGGAGTTTTCCGAAAGTTGAATATATTGACACTACCTGGTGTATATGTGTATGAGTGCTTGGTGTTTCTGTTTAAAAATAGAGAAAAATTCAAGATAAAACATGAGTTCAATACGAGGAGTCTAAATCTGAACTTTCCGGCACATAGACTGGCACAGACAGAAAAAGCTCCTACTTACTCGTGTATTAAATTCTTCAATTTGTTACCAAGGGAGATACAGAAAGAATCCTGTTTCAAGAAATTTAAAAAACTTGTTTTTGATAACATTTTAAAGATAGAACCTTACACTGTTCGAGAGTTCACAGAGTATCGATAGTTTTGTATAAATGTTCATTTACCTTCGCTTGTGACTTGTGATGACATTATTTTTTTGTTGTGGTTGTTGTGGTTGTTTCAGCTCTTTCAAACCTGTTTGACGTCATATTCATTTAATTGTTGATATACATGTGATTGTAACTGTAGTTTGCAATTCTTTGAATAAAATTTATTATCTATCTATCTATCTATCTATTACAAACCTGCTTTTTGATCGGTAAATATAGCACGGTTGGTTCTCCGAAACCTTCACTCGTTAAGTTCATATCTTTTCCAAAATCCCTTAAATGGGATGTCAAACAGGGAACAGAAAGAATCCTTCCCAGTAGACCCATTCTCGAAGAAACAATAGCTTTATCGATCATAAGACATGCCCTCAATTGTACCTGTACACTTTCATTAAAGAACTTCCTGAAAGAAAGGTGGTCAACCATTCAACCCTTTCAGATTGGAAAATAAGATCATCAATTCTCTACTCCAGTGCTATGAAAAAAATTGATATCCATCTAAAGACATTATATCCAGTAGAAATCAACAATTTGAATAGTGTTATATTATGCCGAAAGGAGTTAATATTATTGGAAAGCTTTTATATGCAATTCAATCAAGTGCTCAATCTGAAACTGGTTGCAATATAGTATCCAGCAGCCAATATTTTGATTAATTTTTATTGCACCCAAAGAAATATGACTAATGTTGAATTTGGATGCACCCAACCTTTTTTTAGAATACTGTATAAACACTACAAACAATTTAATAATACGAATTGAAAGAAATCTCTATTTATTATAACAGAACAACATTGTATAACATGCCTTTATCATAACAAAACAGTAGCAAACACATAAATGTACATGCATCAAATCAAACCTTAACATTGAATCCTGATACATAACACAGAGACAGTCTGTTACTTTCAATGGGTTGAACTATGTCACTTTGAAAACGAAGGGCCATTCCTGAAAGCAAAAACAATTACACGTTAATTTCATAAGTTGATGAATCTTTGTCGTTAAAACAAAATGCCTTCACAAAATTTTCCTATGGGTGTTTATCTTCGAGTACATGCAAAGAAATTAATAAAATATCCCTTAAGAACACAGGATATCTATTTGTATGTTGTTAGTTGACAAAACCCTCCCTTCGAGTCAGACAGAAAATAACTCAATGGAAGAATCTACAACATCTTATTTATTCTTACTTTGGAAAATTCCTCATTCTATTAGTTTGTGTTATGAACCTGAAGAATTGAATATTTCTTCTGATACGCACATAGATTGAATATTACTGACAAAATCGGCTCATTATATTATACTGATGTTTTTTTTTCCAATACCAACTCCCAAATCAACTTCTTCACTGCAAAAGCTTGCAAAGTAGATTCTACTTTGGAAGTGAAGGTCTTGAATTGCCTGAAAATTAGTGCATTAAATTACTGAACGTTTGAAACATCTCTTATTCACTCACTTTTACTTTGATAATGAAACACATAGATTGAATATTAATGACAAAATGTGCTTATTATCCTGAACAGTGGATATTGAAGATATTGAACCAACTCTCAAATCAACTTCCTTATTGTAAACCTTGCAAATTAAATTCTACTTTGGAAATGACACTCTTGAATTGCCTAAAAAGAATTTGATTAAATTACTGAACGTTGAAATCCTCTCTTTTACTTTGATAATAAACGGTATTTCATACATTTTCATTAGGTGTCAAACTTCATGAAGTAACATAGATTAATTCATGGCTTGTAACAAACTTACACGGCTTTGAAGGTTCGAAACGCTACAGCTTGTTTGTTGTTGACGGACAGGTTGCTGTAATATGATGGACATTATCTTTTTTTTGTTGTATGACACTCTAATACATTCTATTAACGAAACATATCCGAAATATTCGCCAGATATAAAGTTCAAGTAAATACAACCTCAGAAATATACAATTGAGAGAGGAACACACTTCATAAGATTTCTTCTATTTCAAAAATTGTTCTGCAAATGAGTAGATGCCACTTATTGAAGTTTCGTATATGAAACGTCAGATGGCGTCGGGATCGTGTGTACATGTTTTGAAAATTCAATCAACTTTAATGATCGTAAAAATATTGTTGACTGGGTTATCGTTTGTGAATAAGCATCTGAACTAACTCGAAGTAATAGTAGTTCCTGAAGAATTTCGCGTTTGCATAAGAAAACTATGAAAAATACTATAATATTCGACGTATATTCGAGGAGAATTCTAAACTATGTAATTAATAATTATTAATGCCAGTGGAATATTGTCGAGGCAAATTATTCTATTCGAAACTTTAATAATTGACTCACCTGCAGTTTCCACAATTTTTGATTTCTTCGGCTTCTTAGTCCATTGATTGGATTTCCTCTTCCTGGGCATGATCCTCTTCTTAAGAATCTGGTCTCCTCAACACTGAAAATATTTAAAGAAAAGAATTTAATGGATGTTCAATAATATATAGTTCATTGGAATTAATGAATTGAATTTCCTAATGATTAAATTATTGGTTGAAAAAAAAGGCAAAAGACGTACGTTTTCAATTAACCAAAGAAACGAATGCAAAGCTGATTGAAATTGAAATGATGATTCTAATAACGAATATTTCAAGAGGAACAACGACCAATGAAATCTTAGAATATTTCCAATCTCTGAAAATGTTGTGAAGTAACATATTTTCATCTGATTTACCTTAGAAAATTCCTCTAATTTCGGTCCAGAAATGGCTCATCTGCTTCCTCGAAATGAACCGCTCCACTCCTTCAACTGGTTGTTCCTGAATTAATGAAAAAATGTATGTAATATAATCTGTTTTGAGTGCTATTTCTTGGGTTTTATTATATTTCAAAGGAAGTGGTGAAAAACATGCATTTTTTTAATGTGATTCAGGCAGAAAAGCATAATATTTCTCGTATTATATTAATGTTGATTTGAAATCATGTTCATGGATGCAATTACAGACCTCATTACTTCCTTAATAAAAGAGTATATGAAAAAAACACGATATGTCTCAGATTTACCTTGGAAAATTCTTATGATTAAGGTGCTTCTTCCTCAAAAATGGTCCCCAGGCTTCCTCAACTGCTTATTATTCCTGCAATAATTCAAAAACTCATGTCATATAGGTACACAGCAATTTCATAAATTTGCATTGTAAGCTATTTCATACTTTAGATAAAATTTCGGATAGTGATGAAAAAAATATTAGGTATGCACTTTCGAATGATTCAGTAGGTACCTAACAAAAACTGAATTATCTCGGATTATAAGAATGCCAATATAAAATTCATCAAAATGGGGCAAATTTGAAGCAACTTTTTCAAGAAGAATAAGGGATTTTGGAGTATGTGTTGGATTTACCTTGGAAAACTTCCTTAATATAGGTTCTGAGAAATGGTCCTCGTCCTAAGAAATGGTGATCCTTGGTCCTCGAGCTGAAAAATGGTCCTTGGTCGTCGTCGTCCTCATGAATGGTCCTTGGAATTGATCGACGATCCTTACTGGTTATTCCTGAAGTAATTAAAAAAACTTTAACAGCAGATCATTTTTTCCTGAATACTTTGGGGAATATTCCGGAAAATAATATTTCAATAAATTCCAGTAATTTCGTCAATCTGTTTCCAACGTTATATTAAAATTCGAATGTTATAGTGAAAAAAATACGTAATTTTGAACGATTGAGTCGGAATAACTGGATATTTTTAGATTATACAAAGCTTAATATAAATTCTTCAAAATGGAGGTAATTACCTTTAAAATGCTACGAATCCAGCCAGAAAGAATTATCGTCCTAGGCGTTGTGGTTTTTCAATAATTCACTCGATGAAAATCCAATGCTGAAAACGAAAAGAAATTGATTAATATCAGTCGATTCAAATTAATATTTTTTATAAAGCTTCTTCAACGAACTCACCTCAGCCAACAAAGTCGTCGTCTGTCTTGTCTCCACGAAGAAAAATTTGAAAAGGGACGCTACGTTAGAAATCCGGCATTTTATACCCTCCTAAACTGATGTTGACCTTCATTTCAACCTAGACCAATACGAAAATCAAAATTTGAAGGTATACATTTTCATTGGCAAAGAGGTCAGCGTCACTGGACGTTTCTTCGTGTTCGAATTCGCGCCAATTCTTAATAGCCTAGGTCAGTGTTTCTAAATTAGAAATCGAAGTTTTATTTCACATGAAACATGCGATCGCGACGAAAATACGTACTCCTGCGTGAAAAAAATCAAAAAATTCTTTTATAATAGTCCCCCTTCGCAATTTCAACTTTAAATCATCTTCAATCTCAAACAGTCTCCTCACAGGTACGAAACGAAAATTAAAATCAAAGTTTCATTTTACTTCCTCGTGGAAGGTACAATCGCGACGAAAATACGGACTCCTGCGGGAAATGGATCAAAAATTGTTTCTATAGTAGTCCCCCTTCACATTTTCAACTTGGAATCATATTGAATTTCAAATAGTCTCCTACAGGGTAAGAAAACGATCGAAAGAAAACAGCCATCTTGGACATGAACTCAAGGTCGAAATATGCAGTTCACAACTTAAAAATCGAAACTTGCGCCACCTACATTACGAATCGAAAACTCCTGCTTGTCGTGTCATATATCATAATCGAAAACACTGTAGAAAACTTCTGAAAGATCATGTGTCAAACTCTGTGATTATCATTCTATCTCACTTTAATCTTTCGGACATGTAAACATTTTCTCAATTTGTGTTTGGAATATCGATTCAATATTTTTCTAAAGTAAACCCTCAAGAATGGCTCATGTTGAGGATTGTTTAAAAAAAAATGACAATCTCAATTGTTGGATTTGTTTCTTTTATTCTAGGAACTTTGAAAAATTGTCCAGATTGGACAAAGCAACAATATCAAGCCATCAAAATAATTATATCACCTTTTCAACTTACTGGGAGTCACAATGTTAGATATTTCTATGATTGAAAAATGGAGATAGAACATTTATGCTTACTCCGATAAGATTTTCTCATTGAATGTGTCAAGTACATAATTCATGATTATTTGTGAACTGTTGGGATTCCAAGTCCGAATTATATGGAAGAATGGAATTTATGTATCAATCAACTATACAGTTCGCTCATGTCAAGAGTTGTTTATTGATTATTTATAGGCTGCAATTTATACGATATAAGAGATTTACAAATCATATCCAATATCTTTGGTAGACATTAAACTATCCCAATTCCATGAGTGTTTTCTTCGTCATATTCTTTACCATATTGGATTGCATTTGTGTCGCCATTTATCATGACCAAACTTGACAGACATATCCTATTAAAAATTTCTATTTCACTAATTCGAAACAGATCGTTTCTATCAATTTCATTAATCTTGAGTACTTGAGCTCATGTGAAGTATGTTAACAAAAATAAGTATTCTGAAGCATGATACATAATACAATGAATTTATGGAAACCCCAATGAGTTAATAGAAATGCATTTATTCTCTATTTTCTTCTCAACATAAAAGCACTCATGACGATGATACAGCTTACGCAAGAAATACGTTTGAATGAACAGAATTATGTACCTGAATTTAACAAAATGAGTTGAAAACACAAAAAATCATATTGTGTTCACTTGTATTGTATTCATGAATATAATGATCCCCTCCGTGTACTTACTGTGATTTATTCAAACAACGTTATAGAAAGATTTTTCTGTCAATCCTTTCACTTATAACAAACATTAAAGTTGCAGCTGAATTTCCTTCAAAAATAGCCGAAATGATTTTTATTTTCTATTCAAATGCTGTAATGAACACAATAAATACATAGGCAATATTCATTTTGGTGTACTTCAAATTATTCCAATTCCATGAGGGTTATTTGCTAACTGTGAAACATCAGCAAGGTTGTTCTTTTCTGTATCATTGATTTGCACTGTTCACGTAACCATCTCTTAGGGGAATGAAGGAAGATCATCCAATTCGATTGACCGACTCATTCTTGTACGCTGGAAAAAAAAAGAACGTTCCGGTTAGAATTGAATTCATTTGCACAAAACATCAGAATTTACCTTAAATAACGACGAATTCCCATCCTAGAGACCTTGTATTTACTTTCTGTATAGAAAGAAAGAAGATATCCTCAACATGATTCCATTGGTCTGTCCTAATACTAACGGAGATATAAATTTTACATATTTCTTTCAAAATAGCTTTATTCCATTGGGTATTTGTTCTGAAACGTGAAAGCATATTGAAATTATCGACTACAGGCCAGAAACCAATGCCAAATCTTCATTAAACACGAAAAAATTTGAATTTGAATCTGACCTAACCTAAAAGTAATTATTTACTGGAAAAACAATGTAAAATTACCTGTATTATGGACAAAATCATTGTATTTTCTTCCAATGAACTCTTTTGAAACTTCCTGAATAGAATTGAAGGAAGCAGAAGCCCCACTGGAACTTTTCCATTCAACGTAACCTACATTCACTCATCGCTGAAATTGAAATTTCCATATTTCCTTGAATATAGCTCTTTTGGTATTTTTTCTTCTCTAAAATGATAAAAGGATCAATAATAAACAGTTATTGACAGTTGAAGACCGCCCAGAATCCGTTTACTTACAAATATCATGCAACTTAAATCTGCAGGATCTTTTGATCATAATTTTTAGAAAACACACTCTGAACGATATTTTTTGGTCAATTTCTTTAAAACATGGTATGGGGAAGGCTTTTCAGTCCATTTTCCACTATGAATTGCTTTTTAAGGCAAGAAAAGTAAGTTAACTCTATTCTACCTTCGTGGTACTGAAATATCTTCACCAATCATTCGAAATTGCTAGATACCTGAAACAAACGTAGTTATCAAGTGTAAAAAGGTCGATTAGTACTTACTTCGGCTTACATTTCTACATATAAAACGTTGTTTTGTTGCATTATCGTTTTCATGAAATATAAACAAACAACCTAACCTAATTTTTTGAACAGAATCGATATTTTTCTCGAAAATCATGTAATATCACCTGGAATATGGGAAGAAACGTCATATTCTTGTTCAATAAACCCTGTTTCCATTTTGTGGATAGGATTGATAAGAATGAGAGCTCCAGTGACACATTTCAATTTATCGGTACCTGAATTTTCTCACGGTTGAAAGCAAAATGCTCATATCTGCCTGAAAATTCATTTTGGAGTATAAAACTCGGCTGTGTTTGTTCAAATAACATCTAAATAACACATTTTTTATCGCTTTCATGTAAAGAAAGGCCTCTAAATGACCGAAATCAGTCTAAACTTCTAGGGTAGGTATATTATTAACATCACATTGATAATTTCCAAATTTTCGGCTCTAATATCATTGAAACTTGGACAGAATCTGAAAAATATCGTTGTAATCCACCTCATTGAAAAAATTCACTGCCATTATTCACCAAATAAGAGGTTTTTGAACAATTTGATTGTTGTTCGTTGATTCTACCTTCGTGGTACTGAAATATCTTCACAAATGATGCAACCGATTGGAATTTTAGCTAAAATGTAAAAATAAAACGTAGATTCACGTTTTCGAACAGAATCAGCCCCCTACCTTTCTGTTTAAATGCAAAAACATTCTTTATTCCTTCAACGGGCCAATGTCAGAATGTCAATTTTATTTTGTTGATAACTTTCTTGAAATTGATGTTGGGGTATAAAACTGGGCTGCGTTTGTTTGAAGGACATCTAAAGAACGTATTTTTCACCGTCTAGACCTGTGAAAGTCATTTCTTATAGGAGAATCAGGTCTAAATTCCACCTCAGTAGAGACGTGTACCTAAATTTCCCAAATCTACTCGAATATCGCCGAAATTCCTGTAAAACCTGAAAAATATCGTCGTAATCGACTTCTGGAGGTTATATCCCACCCATCTACTTCGATATTTTTACAAATAACAGCTTTTTCAACGAAATTCCATGTACCCCTTCTAACCTGTAAATCTAAACATTCGTCCTGGTCTTGAAAATCGTCCTCACGATTGGTACCTTGGCTAAAACGTTGAAAGACAACGTAGATTTACGTTTTCGAACAGAATGGGTCCCCTACCTTCCTGTTTAAATGCAAAAACATAATTTTTTTCACCACCGAGCAATGTCAGAATGTCAATTTTGTTTTGTTCATAACTTCCTGAAAACTTACTTTGGAGTGTAAATCTAGGTCTCGTTTGTTTAAAGAACATCTAAAGAAGACATTTTTCACCATCTCGACTTTCGAAAGCCATTCCTTCTAAGAGAATCATGTCTAAGTTCTACCTCATTATTGACGTACCTAAATTTCCCAAATCTACTCGAAATATCGCCGAAATTCCTGGAAAACCTGAAAAATATCACCGTAATCGACTTCTGGAGGCTATATCCGACCCATCCACTTCGATATTTTCACAAATAATAGCTTTTTCAACGAAATTCCATGTACCCCTTCTAACCTGTAAATATAAACATTCGTCCTGCTCTTGAAAATCGTCCTCACGATTGGTACCTTAGCTTAAACGTTGAAAGACAACGTAGATTTACGTTTTCGAACAGAATTGGCCCCCTACCTTCCTGTTTAAATGCAAAAACATTCCATATATCTTCCACCGAGGAATGTCAGAATGTCAATTTTATTTCGTTCATAACTTCCTGAAAACTCACCTTGGACTGCAAATCTAGGTCTCGTTTCTTTAAAGAACATCTAAAGAACGTATTTTTCACTGTCTCAACCTTCGAAAGTCATTTTTTCTAGGAGAATCAGGTCTAAGTTCCATCTCATCTGTGACGTACCTAAATTTCGCAAATCTACTCAAATATCGCCGAAATTCCTGGAAAACCTGAAAAATATCAACGTAACCGACCTCTGGAGGCCCCATCCTATCCATCCACTACGATATTTGGCCAAATAACAGCATTTTCAACGAAATTCCGTTTACCCCTTGTAACCTTAAAATGTAAACATTCCTCCTGGTCTTGAAAATCATATTTACGGTTCAACCTGGTGCTAAAAACGACAAATATACGTTAATCTCTGATATTCGACGAAAAACTCACCTGCAAATATCGATTAAATACCTAAATTCAGCATTTTAAAAAATTTCGTCGACATACGAAAGTCCGTACGTCAAACGTAAATAATTAGAGAGTTGAAGTGCTACCATGAACGTAAACGTTAACGCAAGAATTGACATCTACGCACGCGCATTCGTCAGATATTAACGTTAACGTTGAAAATGAGTTTACGGGTGGACGTAACGTAACGATCTCTCACGGATACCTTATAAATGAACGTACGTAAACCGAAGAATATACGAATGATACCGATAAGCTCCGAATGGCCGAATTTTGAATTCGAAGTAGATATCCATAACCTGGAAAATTCATGAGGAAGTTACTAAATATTTGTTTTTGTTTCATTTCAGAATAGTTTTTTTTATTTATTTTATATTCAAGAAATGACTGAAACGCTACTAACTGTGATTATAATGTTTGTGGTAATACTACTGTGATTATAATTGATCTCATATTAATGGTAGTGATGTGTACCCGGACTTTCACTTTTTTTTTATATAATATATTTGTTATTAGATTACATTCAGTCGGAAAATTCATGAAGAAATTACCAAATATTTGTTTCATTCCAGATTAGTTTTTTTATTTATTTTATATTTAAGAAATGACTGAAACGCTATTGTGATTATAATGTTTGCGGTAATACTACTGTGATTATAATTGATCTCATATAAATAGTAGTGATGTGTAGGTACTAGGACTTTTACTTTTTTTCAATAATAATAAATTTTTGTTATTAGATTACATTCAGTTGGAAAATTCATAAAGAACACACTAAATATTTGTTTTTGTTTTATTCCAGATTAGATTTTTTATTTATTTAATATGTAAAGACGAAAAAAACTCTTCTAGTAGTTTAAACTTTTTTTATTAGGTATATAAGTATCAACAGAACATTCAATTCCCTTAAATAATGTTCCAGCTGTGGAGGTTCAATGTTGAAGTATGTAGCGGTCTGGCTTCCATTTAAACAGGTATGGCAATTAGTCAAAATCATTCATGTTTTGTACATGGTGCCAATTTCCTGCAGTAAAAGCTTCTGATTCTTCTTGAAATCCTCAAAAGCAAATTCCTGTACTATTTTTTGGAATCCCCATTCTACAGCAATTCTCAAACTACTCATGGTTGTATTGAAAATTTGACGGTCTGGGTGTCCTACTATTTCTAGTTCTGTATATGGCCTCAATAGTAATTCCCTCAAGCCATAGCCTTTGTCTCCATAAATGACATAATTCTGATTTCCAAATATCGTGTCTGGAGAAGTTCTTCATAAGTCTTGACTCCCTTAGCATTCCTGCATCATGTCGGCAACCAGGATAAGCACCTTTCAGACTAATAACAATTCCTTCAGGGCATAAAACTGGTATCTCACACAATGCACTTTTTTGTTTATCTGTTGGCCTACAAATCGGTCTGATAGTGCCATCTATGAAGCCCCAACAATTGTTCATGGGAGCACCTTTTTCTATTATTGCCTGAAAGTGATGAGAATATCAAATTATATAATATATCAATTTATAAACTGATAATTTTTTTATAATTTGCTAAAATAATTTATAGAAATAGAATGGGTCTTGGCTTGAAATTAATGCTATATGGCTATTTTTTGGTTCATAACACATTCAGGTTTTCTGTTTGTTTTATTTAACGTTTCTTTATACATCGTTTCGATTAAAATGAATATATTTTTAGAATGTGAATTCACAAGCACCTGTAAATGATCTAAAGGACCTACACATGACAATATCATTTTTATAAGTATATCACATACCTCTGAATATGCTCTCAACTTGGCTTCTTTCAACCATGGCATATTTCCAAGGTTTTCCAATAAATGGCTTTTATTATTGCATATGACCATCATGACAGTGTTAATAATGCTAGAGATACTTTTGTAACTATAACCAAATATACATTCCAAATCTATGAGGCGATATTAGGATATGCAAACCTTCCACACCTAGAAAATAATAAGGATGTTAAAACATTGTTATTAAACCTATAAAAAGAACATTCTATTCAATGTAATGTTGTTTTCCGTCGTTATAGTTTCTGGAAGGCCTAATGCAATTGCAAGGCGAGGAATATGACATTTTTCAAAGACATACCAATTTTTTACCTCGGCATTGGATACATTGTCCAGAGTGAATCGTCCATAAAGCACTACTCGATTCCCAACAGGATCATTGTTAAATTATGTAACAAGATTGCCTCATCCATTTCATCCTCAAGTTGCGCTGCATCAAGAATACCTTCCATCTGGAATTAAATTTTCTGAAATAGAGCCTAATTGAACATGTATAACGACGTGCTAACCATAAAATGTAGCTTCTATTTTCAGTAGAATTTCAACAAATCCAATTCTAAAATTTTATTATTTTGTTGACAGAAAACAAAATACACTCAAATTTATAGGTTAGGGTTGTTAACGTTAACGTTAACGTTCATCAACCACGCATGCACATGAACACTTCAACTCAAATTTCATTCAATCCGTAAACCAGACGTAAACGTTATATTTCGTACGTTAACGTCTACGTAAAGCTTCACGTACTGTACTTACTTCAACTCTCTATTATCTCTGTGACGCGTCTGTGTCGATTCGACCTCGAAAAATTCCCGAGAAACGTCAAAACTTTGTAAGCCCCCAGATCGCTTCGTAGGGCCCCCAGAGACTTGAAAATACGACGAAAAACCGCGGGCGTTCTTCCCCTTTCCGACGACGTGCCCCGCTCGGCTCCACGCGCCGCCCCACCGGATCCTTAGGCTTTCCCGCGGGAGACTTTCGGGCGAAAACCGAGAAAAACGTCGATTTTCGCACTTTTCGCGAATTTTTTTAAAATACTTCCCGACGTCGTAGAACCTCGATTCTGGTACCAAAATCTGCGTCGTTTCTGGGTCCACACGACTCGACAGCCAGCTGTCTCGACGGGTTCACCGAGTTACCATTTAAGTATAGTATATAATAGAACAACAATTATGCTGACCCCGATAAAACTTCCTTTCATTCAGTTGAAATTTACACAATACGAAGCTATTTTCATTGTTGCTTATTCAAAAACATCAACACGAATGCATCAGACTTCTGTCTTAAAAATATTTTGCAGATTGATGAACATTATTTATGTAGAATCAGTTTTATGTTTGTCGAACGAAAATCCACAGTTGCCAAATTTTACAGTTTTAATCACAGAGAATCTATTTATATTCTTGGGCTATGGGTTAACATAGATAAAAGATTCATACGTTATCTATGTTTAGCTTTCGTCATTCTCTATCTCACTCTGTTATATCCTTAAACTTGTCTCTCTCTGATTTTATGGACTTGGAAAAATTTGTGTTGAGAAATAATAATCATGATTATCTCGATTCTAATTCACTCAATATATTAGATGATTCAAACAACAGAGGTCTTGGAAAAATTGAATTTATACAATACACAGTCATATTTTCACTCTTCGAAGGCCAATATGTATGTTATTATATAGATTGGAATGCAGAGAGACAGTGAATTTATATAATTCATAATGTAATTAAGTGAAAAGCCACTATTTATGATATTACCACGATGAAGAGAGACGAATTATCCTTATCTTGACATGATTTTCTCAATGGAGTTCATTAAATGTGTCAAATATTTGTGAAATGATGTGATTTCAAGTTTGAATTATATCGAAGAATGGAATTTATGTATAACTACAAAATATACTCCATTAAATGATTAGTAATGCATTTATTCTTTATTTTCTGGACAACATAAAAGCACGTATGATGTCGATACAACTAATGCAAGAAATATGTTTAAATGAACTGCCTTATGTACCTGAATTTAACAAAATGAGTTGGAAACAAAACAAAAATCATGTAGAAGTAGGTTATTGGTTTTCACAGATCCCATTGTGTTCATGAATATAAAGGAAGTACATATTAGTTTCATAACATGTTCTGCTTTTTGCAGAGATAGTTTGTTATTCTCAGTTCTCTTAGTTTCACTGAAAAAAAAACTTAATTTCAACAGAAGAAATTACTATAAACTTTGACTAAACTACCTACTTTGAATTTCTACCCTACTTCATGTGAGATTAAAGATGCAAAAACCAAATATTGAATTTTCATGAAAACATTGTAATGCAGAGAAAGAATCAGTACCTCAATACAATTCTCTTGCACTCAATGAATTATCAGTTGAAAGTGTCAATCGATTCAAGAATTTTTTGAAACTATCCTTTATCCAATTTGAAATTATATACAATTTCAAGAAAACACTGATTTTTATTGGTTATTTATTGTCTGGAATATACCTATACATTGAAAAAGCATAATATACATCATAAGTTTTATAAACTTTCAATTCCATTTGTGTTCCCTTCCAACCAAAGAAGCATATTCCTTACTGGTTCATTATGGAAATTTCATATTTCATCATCGTCATCAAAGGTAGTTTTTCATCCACGATAAGCATTATCTACAGCCATTCTGAAACAAAATACAAATTCAATGTAACAATTAGCAAGACATTTCCATTTTTAACATCTTTTTTGTTGAAAAAAGCATATTCTTTTCTCAATATCAATAAAAGAAAGTATGATAAGGTTCAACCCAACTACTTACATTGTTTTCCATCCATATATCCGACATGGAAGCTCAAATTGTAAATTCACTCAAAATTTTCCACAAACGTTCATATTTATTGGTAAATTCATTCTGAAAAAGAAAAAGGATATATTGATAATCGAATTCAGACCTAAAATTCTATTACAAACCTGCTTTTTGATCGGTAAACATAGCACGGTTGGTTCTCCGAAACCTTCACTCGTTAAGTTCATATCTTTTCCAAAATCCCTTAAATGGGATGTCAAACAGGGAACAGAAAGAATCCTTCCCAGTAGACCCATTCTCGAAGAAACAATAGCTTTATCGATCATAAGACATGCCCTCAATTGTACCTGTACACTTTCATTAAAGAACTTCCTGAAAGAAAGGTGGTCAACCATTCAACCCTTTCAGATTGGAAAATAAGATCATCAATTCTCTACTCCAGTGCTATGAAAAAAATTGATATCCATCTAAAGACATTATATCCAGTAGAAATCAACAATTTGAATAGTGTTATATTATGCCGAAAGGAGTTAATATTATTGGAAAGCTTTTATATGCAATTCAATCAAGTGCTCAATCTGAAACTGGTTGCAATATAGTATCCAGCAGCCAATATTTTGATTAATTTTTATTGCACCCAAAGAAATATGACTAATGTTGAATTTGGATGCACCCAACCTTTTTTTAGAATACTGTATAAACACTACAAACAATTTAATAATACGAATTGAAAGAAATCTCTATTTATTATAACAGAACAACATTGTATAACATGCCTTTATCATAACAAAACAGTAGCAAACACATAAATGTACATGCATCAAATCAAACCTTAACATTGAATCCTGATACATAACACAGAGACAGTCTGTTACTTTCAATGGGTTGAACTATGTCACTTTGAAAACGAAGGGCCATTCCTGAAAGCAAAAACAATTACACGTTAATTTCATAAGTTGATGAATCTTTGTCGTTAAAACAAAATGCCTTCACAAAATTTTCCTATGGGTGTTTATCTTCGAGTACATGCAAAGAAATTAATAAAATATCCCTTAAGAACACAGGATATCTATTTGTATGTTGTTAGTTGACAAAACCCTCCCTTCGAGTCAGACAGAAAATAACTCAATGGAAGAATCTACAACATCTTATTTATTCTTACTTTGGAAAATTCCTCATTCTATTAGTTTGTGTTATGAACCTGAAGAATTGAATATTTCTTCTGATACGCACATAGATTGAATATTACTGACAAAATCGGCTCATTATATTATACTGATGTTTTTTTTTCCAATACCAACTCCCAAATCAACTTCTTCACTGCAAAAGCTTGCAAAGTAGATTCTACTTTGGAAGTGAAGGTCTTGAATTGCCTGAAAATTAGTGCATTAAATTACTGAACGTTTGAAACATCTCTTATTCACTCACTTTTACTTTGATAATGAAACACATAGATTGAATATTAATGACAAAATGTGCTTATTATCCTGAACAGTGGATATTGAAGATATTGAACCAACTCTCAAATCAACTTCCTTATTGTAAACCTTGCAAATTAAATTCTACTTTGGAAATGACACTCTTGAATTGCCTAAAAAGAATTTGATTAAATTACTGAACGTTGAAATCCTCTCTTTAGAGAGTTGAAGTGCGCACGATACGTAAGGCTTTACGTACACGTTAACGTAGGAAATATAACGTTTACGTCTGGTTTACGGATTGAGTGAAATTTGAGTTGAAGTGTATGCGTGGTTGATTAACGTTATGTCAACCACAGAACACAAATATTGTCAACCGTTAACAACCCTAACCTATAAATTTGAGTGTATTTACCAAAGACTTATATTTATTGTATTTTGTTTTGTGTCAACGAAATAATAAAATTTTAGAATTGAATTTGTTGAAATTCTACTGAAAATAGAAGCTACATTTTATGGTAAGCACGTCGTTATACATGTTCAATTAGGCTCTATTTCAGAAAATTTAATTCCAGATGGAAGGTATTCTTGATGCAGCGCAACTTGGGGATTCAGATTTCAGATTTCGAGGATGACATGGATGAGGCAATCCTGTTACATATATTCAACAAGCAGTGCTTTATGGACGATTCACTCTGGACAATGTATCCAATACCGAGGCAAAAAATTGGTTTCGCTTTGAAAAATACCATATTCCTTGCCTTGCAATTGCATTAGGCCTTCCGGAAACTATAACGACGGAAAACAACATTACATTGAATAGTATGTTCTTTTTATAGGTTCAATAACAATGTTTTAACATCCTTATTATTTTCTAGATGTGGATGGTTTATGCATACTCTTAAGAAGGTTTGTATATCATATCCTAATCGCCTCATAGATTTGGAATGCATATTTGGTTACAGTTATAAGAGTATCTCCAGCATTATTAACACTGTCATGATGGTCATATGCAATAACAAAAGCCATTTATTGGAAAACCTTGGAAATGTGCCATGGTTGAATGAAGCCAAGTTGAGAGCATATTCAGAGGTATGTGATATTCTTATAAAAATGATATTGTCATGTGTAGGTCCTTTAGATCATTTACAGGTGCTTGTGAATTCACATTCTAAAAATACATTAATTTTAAACGAAACGATGTATAAAAAACATTAAATAAAACAAACAGAAAACCTGAATGTGTTATGAACCGAAAAATAGCCCATTTTATTTCTATGAATTATTTTAGCAAATTATAAATTATTAAATTATACAAAAAATTTCAGTTTATAAATTTATATAATTTGATACTCTCATCACTTTCAGGCAATAATGGAAAAAGGTGCTCCAATGAACAATTGTTGGGGCTTCATAGATGGCACTATCAGACCGTATCAGACCGATTTGTAGGCCAACAGATAATCAAGAGGAGTATTACTCCGGATACAAAAAAGTTCATTGTGTGAAATACCAATCAGTTTTATGCCCTAATGGAATTATCATTAGTCTGAAAGGTGCTTATCCTGGTCGCCGACATGATGCAGGAATGCTAAGGAAGTCAAGACTTTATGAAGAACTTCTCCAGTATACAATATTTGGCAACCAAAAGTATGTCATTTATGGAGACAAAGGCTATGGCTTGAGGGAATTACTATTGAGGCCATATACAGAACTAGAAATAGTAGGACACCCAGACCGTCAAATTTTTAATACAACTATGAGTAGTTTGAGAATTGCTGTAGAATGGGGATTCCAAAAAATAGTTCAGGAATTTGCTTTTGTGGATTTTAACAAAAATCAGAAGCTTTTACTGCAGGAAATTGACACCATGTACAAAACATGCATGATTTTGACGAATTGCCATACCTGTTTATATGGAAGCCAGACCGGTACATACTTCAACATGGAACCTCCACAGCTCGAACATTATTTAGGGAATTGAATGTTCTGATGATACTTATATACCTAATAAAAAAAGTTTAAACTACTAGAAGAGTTTTTTTTTGTCTTTACATAATATATAAATAAAATAAATGAATAAAACTGATCTGGAATAAAACAAAAACAAATATTCAGTAACTTCTTTATTAATTTTCCAACTGAATGTATTCTAATAACAAATATATATTAAAAAAAAGTGAAAGTCCTAGTTCACATCACTACCACAATCAAAGTAATATTACCACAAACATAATCACAGTTAGTAGCGTCATTTCTCAAATATAAAATAAATAAAAAAACTAATCTGAAATAAAACGAAAACAAATATTTAGTAACTTCTTCATGCATTTTCCAACTGAATGTAATCTAATAACAAATATAATATATTACAAAAAAGAGTGAAAGTCCTAGTATCACTACCATTCATATGAGATCAATTATAATCACAGTAGTATTACCACAAACATTATAATCACAGAAACGTTTCAGTCATTTCTTAAATATAAAATAAATAAATAAACTAATCTGAAATGAAACAACTTCTTCATGAATTTTCCAGGTTATGGATATCTACTTCGAATTCAAAATTCGGCCATTCGGAACTTATCGGTATCATTCGTATATTCTTCGGTTTACGTACGTTCCTTTTTAACGTATCCGTGAGAGAACGTTTGGTTACGTAGACCCGTAAACTCATTTTCTACGTTAACGTAAAAACCTGACGAATGCGCGTGCGTAGATGTCAATTATTACGTTAACGTTTACGTTCATGGCAGCACTTCAACTCTCTTTTTACTTTGATAATAAACGGTATTTCATACATTTTCATTAGGTGTCAAACTTCATGAAGTAACATAGATTAATTCATGGCTTGTAACAAACTTACACGGCTTTGAAGGTTCGAAACGCTACAGCTTGTTTGTTGTTGACGGACAGGTTGCTGTAATATGATGGACATTATCTTTTTTTTGTTGTATGACACTCTAATACATTCTATTAACGAAACATATCCGAAATATTCGCCAGATATAAAGTTCAAGTAAATACAACCTCAGAAATATACAATTGAGAGAGGAACACACTTCATAAGATTTCTTCTATTTCAAAAATTGTTCTGCAAATGAGTAGATGCCACTTATTGAAGTTTCGTATATGAAACGTCAGATGGCGTCGGGATCGTGTGTACATGTTTTGAAAATTCAATCAACTTTAATGATCGTAAAAATATTGTTGACTGGGTTATCGTTTGTGAATAAGCATCTGAACTAACTCGAAGTAATAGTAGTTCCTGAAGAATTTCGCGTTTGCATAAGAAAACTATGAAAAATACTATAATATTCGACGTATATTCGAGGAGAATTCTAAACTATGTAATTAATAATTATTAATGCCAGTGGAATATTGTCGAGGCAAATTATTCTATTCGAAACTTTAATAATTGACTCACCTGCAGTTTCCACAATTTTTGATTTCTTCGGCTTCTTAGTCCATTGATTGGATTTCCTCTTCCTGGGCATGATCCTCTTCTTAAGAATCTGGTCTCCTCAACACTGAAAATATTTAAAGAAAAGAATTTAATGGATGTTCAATAATATATAGTTCATTGGAATTAATGAATTGAATTTCCTAATGATTAAATTATTGGTTGAAAAAAAAGGCAAAAGACGTACGTTTTCAATTAACCAAAGAAACGAATGCAAAGCTGATTGAAATTGAAATGATGATTCTAATAACGAATATTTCAAGAGGAACAACGACCAATGAAATCTTAGAAGACAAATTTGAAACATTAATATTTCCAATCTCTGAAAATGTTGTGAAGTAACATATTTTCATCTGATTTACCTTAGAAAATTCCTCTAATTTCGGTCCAGAAATGGCTCATCTGCTTCCTCGAAATGAACCGCTCCACTCCTTCAACTGGTTGTTCCTGAATTAATGAAAAAATGTATGTAATATAATCTGTTTTGAGTGCTATTTCTTGGGTTTTATTATATTTCAAAGGAAGTGGTGAAAAACATGCATTTTTTTAATGTGATTCAGGCAGAAAAGCATAATATTTCTCGTATTATATTAATGTTGATTTGAAATCATGTTCATGGATGCAATTACAGACCTCATTACTTCCTTAATAAAAGAGTATATGAAAAAAACACGATATGTCTCAGATTTACCTTGGAAAATTCTTATGATTAAGGTGCTTCTTCCTCAAAAATGGTCCCCAGGCTTCCTCAACTGCTTATTATTCCTGCAATAATTCAAAAACTCATGTCATATAGGTACACAGCAATTTCATAAATTTGCATTGTAAGCTATTTCATACTTTAGATAAAATTTCGGATAGTGATGAAAAAAATATTAGGTATGCACTTTCGAATGATTCAGTAGGTACCTAACAAAAACTGAATTATCTCGGATTATAAGAATGCCAATATAAAATTCATCAAAATGGGGCAAATTTGAAGCAACTTTTTCAAGAAGAATAAGGGATTTTGGAGTATGTGTTGGATTTACCTTGGAAAACTTCCTTAATATAGGTTCTGAGAAATGGTCCTCGTCCTAAGAAATGGTGATCCTTGGTCCTCGAGCTGAAAAATGGTCCTTGGTCGTCGTCGTCCTCATGAATGGTCCTTGGAATTGATCGACGATCCTTACTGGTTATTCCTGAAGTAATTAAAAAAACTTTAACAGCAGATCATTTTTTCCTGAATACTTTGGGGAATATTCCGGAAAATAATATTTCAATAAATTCCAGTAATTTCGTCAATCTGTTTCCAACGTTATATTAAAATTCGAATGTTATAGTGAAAAAAATACGTAATTTTGAACGATTGAGTCGGAATAACTGGATATTTTTAGATTATACAAAGCTTAATATAAATTCTTCAAAATGGAGGTAATTACCTTTAAAATGCTACGAATCCAGCCAGAAAGAATTATCGTCCTAGGCGTTGTGGTTTTTCAATAATTCACTCGATGAAAATCCAATGCTGAAAACGAAAAGAAATTGATTAATATCAGTCGATTCAAATTAATATTTTTTATAAAGCTCCCAGTAAACACAGGATCGCTCTGAGATAATCCCATGCAGATCACAAATATTCAATTTATAGTACATTTCTAAGCAATCTCTATAACATCGCAAATTATAAGATCTATGCTTGATATTGCATGGTTATTGCCAAATTCATATCGTATTTGGAACATGCGATAGCACTCCCAAATAATTTATCCCTGAGATATCTGATTTGAGTAGTACCTGCTACGTTTCAGAAGTTTCATTTCTTATGATATATCTCAGTTATTTCATATTTCAAATATCTTCAGTATGTCTCCAAATAGATGTCCAATGGATATATTTTTTGGAATATTGAAATTGAGAGCTCCCTGAAACTGTTTGTACATTATGTCAATGGGATATCCCATAGTGGTTGTCCCTATCACAACAAAAATGGTTGTATAATAGCGTTTAATTCCTGCATCATTTGTTTAACGATGTTCCGAGCATATTGCAATAGTTATATTCAAAGGAGATCTCTTCAATTGATGTCGTGATTTTGAAGTCTATGAAACTTCTTTTACGTAATGTCAGTGATAAATCTCGTTGAAGAAATTCTTAGTATATAAGATAATTGATATGAAAAACATATCTATTCTCCCTGCGATTTCAGATAATGCTAACTAATGTTAGCGATTTCACGGCCATATTTTGATATTAATGATTATAAGGAATCGGTTATTTGTTGTTCTCCATAATATCAAAAAAACCGAGACAAAAACTTTCAACTCTGAAAACAGCACAAAAGCTCGTGATCGTGAATAAATTTAACCATTGAACGTATAATACTCAAATTTATCTATGTTCTGTGGTAATTGGCGAATCCAAAGATCAAAGCGCCCTCTTTCGGCAAAAACGCCAAACTATGGAACAAGTAATCCGTTGAGATCTTCTCTGTTTCGCGTGCTTTTGAGCAATAATATTTTGTTTCATATCCAGGTATTTTTGAGTGATATTTCGAAGTTTTTATAGTGTTCTGAACAGATTAATTAGTACTTAAATAAAAATTGTTGAGAAGGTATTTATATCAGTGTTATTGATTTAAAATATTATTCACAAAGTTATCATGTTTTAGGTTACCAGACGTCTTGTTTGAGTTTGATTTTCTGGTGCAGTTTTAACTGATGTGAAATGTTTATACCACAATTATCAATAAGAGTGTTACGAAATTGATCATCGTAATTCACGGTACTGAGCTGTGCCTTTATTATTCTGTAGTATAGGAATTAAAAAATAAGGTGAAGTATCTGAGCGAAGGGGTTCATGTTTTAATGCTAATGTTATGTTTAATTTCAGGCCAGTGCATTGATTATAGAACAATGAGTAAGCTTAGTTCTAGTGCTGAAAAAAAACTGTATTCAACTGTTGTGGTTTCAATTGTTCTTCAAGGAAAAATAAACACCAGTCTATACGTTTTCATAAATTTCCTGAGAAAGATGCCTTAATACTATTTATCACTAATGCCTTCGCTAAATTGGAAAAATTGGACTGAAGAAAAGCATGGATAAACTATAGATGGAGAAAACTTGCTGAAAAGATTTTCGTTGTTTCTCGAACAACTGCGAACAATATTTTTAGTGAATATATTAAGTATTTAGCAAATATTTTGGAAGGTTGTATTCAGTGGCCAAGTTCTGAGGTTGAATTGATGAATTTACTGCTTAACATTTTGGGAATATTCAAGTGATACTTAATTATGAGGATATACCATACAGATCTTCATGTTTGTCATGTCGCATCAGAACATATTCACATTCTGATCATAGTTTAGCAGATGTGAATCTTTTTGTGTTGCTATTTTGTAGTATATTTTCATGAAAATAAAGAACATTCAAAACAATAATTTATTTACATAATTTCCATCGTATACCTCGTGAATTGTCGATCCAATTAGAAGGGAAAAAAGCCAAATTGTATAACAAAATTTTATAAACTCGACACTGTGCTGTCAATAATACATTAATTCACTGAAATTATGCACAAAATCATCACGAGAACTAAGAAAATCACTTAAAATAATCTGTTTTACATATCAAAACAACGTAGCTTCAAAAGAGATTACTGGAATTCCGCCATGTTTGTTTACAGTCAGCAGCGCCCTCATCGGTGGTTGGAATCGCCAATAACTGTATAACGGAAAACTATTATACGCTTAGAGCAGAGACAGAGAGGTTGTCTCTGCTTAGAGCTTATAGACAGAGGCTTGGGTCTTGGACTAGTTGAGATTTTTATCAACAGAACGCCCATCGCCACTCTCCACAGAATACCTAATACCATTGGCATTGTTTGACCATTCTTTAAACAATGCTAATACCAAAGGAACTACCCACTACAGTGGCGACGTTCACGTTTTGATTGGTCGGACTGTTTTCGACCACTAATGGCGGACTTTCATTAAGCGCGTTCGGCAATAGCATCCGAGAGCGGACGGATTTTTTAGTCACGTGATAACAGATTGTACAGATTTGTCAGATTTTTCTGTAATAAACGAACGCTACGGAGCATTTTGATCGATTTTTCTGTTTGACGTATGTAACGCCTTACCCGAGCCAGATATTAAATTAGAGCTTGAAGGTCTATTCGTCCGTAGAGGTAGTCTGGGTACTATTTTAATTCTTTTGTTATAGTTCTCAACATTTCTACCCCTTGGTTGAGATGATTCAATATTTTGAATCATTATATTTTTATCAAACAACATTTTTTTTATTTATTACTACACAACAAATAACATAAGACACGAAAATTCAACAGACTGTTCAAGAATATTCGAAGCGGGATAAAAAATCCATTCACAAAGGCCGAAAAGTAATTTCTGTTTCTGTTCTGTGGAAAAAAATCCGTTTCCTCCGTCGAAATACACCGAGCAAAAAGATCTACATCCGATTGATCAGATTTTCTTGCCGAACGGTCCAGATGTGTACTCCCCTCAATCTGGATGTAATAAACGAACGGTTCAGATCAATCCGACCAGTCAGATGTCATTGCCGAACGCGCTTATTGTTTTGTTGTCATGTCATAGTGACAAAAAGCTCAAGATCGAGTCAAATGTCAAACAGCACGACACTCAAATGTAAACAAATATCCGCCATGTTTGTGCAAAAACGTGTTCTATGGCACTGATACCTATGGGTATATTCCGTAAATCAACTTGGTTGGTTTGGTTGGTAATTTTCTGTTCCGTAAATATGATATTCACGGTTGGTTCCTGAAAAAGAGGTTATTTACGGAATCCGGTTCCTGAAAAAGCGGTTAATATTTTGCTACCAGAACAACCGAGGATATTATTTGGTTCCTTTGGTTCGAATTGTGTTTTATCCATAGACTTATCAATACGCGTCAATGGTTTTATCTTTTGTGAATTGGGATTTAGGTTAAATCAGCTGTGATACGAGTCTTGTATGTTTTCTCTGCTTTTTAATCGTTTTTATTTTTTATTATATTCAGGCAGTAATGGATTCATTGAACGAGGTAAATTAATATATGATCGAATAATTCAGGGTTAAACGGTTTATTTTTAGGATAGTATTGCGTTATCATGTGGATCAGAATTTGGGACTTGGGAAATCATAACACAGGAAAATTTGCTTGGAGACCATGAGTGCCTCAAAAATTGTGTTAATGTAAATATAGATTATGGAACTGGATTCATTTATAAAGCCAATATCGAGGATCAGGAGAATATTGTGTCGCCCACCCCATCAGAAAATTCTTCTTCAGTAAAATCATCTGCCAATGGATTGAAACAATCCGATTATTGGACAGATGATGCCGTAAAACTTTTAATCCAGCAATACAAAGTACATAAGGAGAAATTTTCTTCACCCTGCTTTACAAAAAAAAAGGAAATATTTTGGAAGGATCCTCAGTTTATCCCGATTTGCCACTTCCTCCACTTCTGGAATGAGCATACAAAGAAATGAGGAGAAAAAAATTTTATCTCCTGACGAGAAAAAAATTAAACACTTGTCTCCTGGCGAGAAACACAATAATCGCTTACTGAAAGCAAATGAAATAGAAGCTAGGAGGCAAAAGAGGCATGAAGAAAGAATGAAAATGAAAAAGGAAATGTTTCAGTGGTTTAAAGAAAAATTCTCAAAAAAATAATTAGAATGAGGGTAGAGGTTTATATTTTTTAATTGTATCTTTAGAGAATTCCCCTAGGGGTACTTAATTGTTTCATTTACTTCTTTTTTTATGATTATACCAATGTACATGAATTAGACTGAATAAAGCTGTGCTTTGATCCATAGTATAAATATTGTTTTCAAAAAATGTTGCCGTTAATAAACGTGGACGACTTCAAACTTAGAGTGCAACGTGCAAGTTTGTTATTCTATTTGAAAGATGAAAATGAACCTAACCTATGCAGTATGCACATAGTAACCGAACTCCGTTCCGTAAATAAATTTCAACCTAAACAACCAGCAGATGACCGCTGTCAAAATATTATCGACCAGTCCTGAAAGCCAGGGGGATGAAGCGCTAGTAGGTAAGACCGGCAACACGATCCATAATACACATACGTCCTTTCCACTTTTAAATGGCTGCCGAATCGTATGATGTAGCTACGACAAACGTTGAAGTGGATTGAAATGACAATTTTGACGTATGAATAAAATAAGTGGAGTGATGTAAACACAGACAGTCTGTGATGTAAACAAGTGGAATGGAGAATTAAATGGAAAAAAATTACATACATTGTGATGTAGGGATTAAGAGGATATAATCGAATTATTCTTTTTCAGGTTTATTTTCTTCTCACAACTCGTAACGATATTATAGCATGTCGGAATTTTTATTTTTGATGAATGATTATCTTGAATAATTTTCTCTAGAACCTCCAGAACATACATCAGTTATAGAGAATTCTATTTGAAAGGTGAGTTGTAGCTCTTATATTTTCTGATTGAGAATTTAATTGCGATACAAAGTCTCTGTTCGAAGTTTTGTTGGATCAAGTTCTTATGAAGTTAACTGACTCGAAATATAATGATCTGCCAATTCTGTTTATTTGAAGTCTGTATCTTATCCAGATATTTAAAAATGTTCAAAGATAAGCACTAACTATTTAGAATTATTCTCATTTGCAAGAAGAACTGGCATATTAAGTAATCGAGTCTCCAATCATGCTTTGATGATCAGCGTTATTGATTACCTGACTGAATGCATCTCTAAGATGTTGGTTTATCTAAAATTTTGGTTTGTTTTAAGTGTCATCAATGAACGTTACCTGGCAGTAAGGAAAACAAAAATGTTTGTTTTTTTGAGAAGATACAAATCCACCTGACAGTGACCTGTATGGAAACAATGAAAATGAGATACCTAAACAGTTGCGATGAATGATTGTGATAAATAATAATGTCAGAGAAGATATATTTCTAACTTTCCAATGAATATGTTGAAATGTGAACAATTTTGTGAAGCTAAATAAATGGATCTTATGATAGCTCAGTTTTATTCGAAATAACAAGAACATTTCACTTCCCATGAATCAAGGGAAGTGAAAATTTGCAAAACAAAATCATAATTTAAATAAAGCTCAAAAGCCAAAACTTTTCAAGTCGGTAAAGAAGGTTTCTGTATTATCTTCAATTCTCCACTTTTAAATGGCGGCTCAAAGCCATTTCTGTGGTTTGAACTGTCAGTGGTGTTGCCATCGTTTAGTAGGGAGGTAGCATTTCTTTTATTAGATGTTCTGTGCTGAAAGCTTTGGTTGCTTCGGTTGATTTACGGAATATACCCTTTATAACCCTTTGAGTAAGTTTCTGTGGTGGTAACGCTTTCTCAGAATCAGAAGTTGCCGCCACATTGCCGCTTTACATGATGCTTCCCGCTTCCCGCCATCGTCAAGTCAAGCGTCTGTAAGTAACCGTCCAAACTCCTGAATTCCGAATCCGAAGGGAGAAAAGCCGGTGAAGTGAGTTGAAAGCAGGGGGGTGAAGCGCCAGTTCAAAGTCAGGCAACACGGATATACGAAGACATACGGTGCCACTTAAAGCAAATGTTGAGAGAAAACATATCTCTCTCGCACTCTAATTCAGAATCGTATGTCGTTGATGAGTTGGTACTGACAAATGCCACTTGACAAGTGACTTGTCAGCCATTTGTAAATTGATTAAAGTGTTGATGTCGAAGAAGTTTTAGAGATGAGACAAATTTAACTTAATGATGATGAAGTAAAGTGAATCTCAATACAAAATTACTTTTGTGTTATTCTTAAGGTAATATACCATGTTACCAATAATGTCGAACGTCTATAACGATATTGATTTTTGCAGGAACTGATGAACAACATACAAATTTTGGGGGGATGACAATAATAAATCAGTGATGAGAGCATGATATTAAAGCATATTCGAACTCATTTCTGGTAATTATTATTACTTTTCATATAATCAAGTATGTACATTGAAAATCCATAATGGAATTTATTTTTGTAGGATCCAACGGACATAGGAAGACCTTTCGATGTAATCATTTTGCAGGGTAATGAGGATATAGGTGAGAACTGCATATAAACAAATTTAAAAGTTGATGCTTCTTTGAAAGTTTTATTCTGCAAGGGTTTTGAATATCATTAGAAGAATATTCATTTTTATCATCATTTTATTGAATTAATCAACATGTCCTGGTTAAACACTAACACTAATTTGTTGCAATGAACAAATACGTACATTAAATATTCACATAGAGAAGTGAAACATTAATTTTTCAATTCCGACTAAAATTGATGAATGCAGTTGCCTAGATTGTAGAATGAATAATTTGTAATACACCTGTTCTTATTCGAAATAAAGATATTTATATTTTCCATATTGAATTTTTTCATAATTCTTATATCAATTTAAGTGAAAATAAAATTAATAATATGGTACAACGTACCTTATTTTTCAAGTATTTGAAAATTAATAAGAATATGGTAATTTTTTCTTCAAGTGAAGGTTATAAAATTATTGTGGCGTCTATTGGAACAATATTGAAGAATAAGAAATCATTCAGCGACCCCCCCCATGAAGGAATGGAATCGTCGACATCTGTCAAACTGTCATAGAATATTTATAGCCGCCATTTGCCACTTATTTATGTAGTCTATGACCGCTGCAGAAACGTCACTGCCGTTGCCAAAGATTAGTGGGCAGGTTGCACTTCTTCTATTATATGTTCTGTGGTTGAAAGTGTACCATCTCCACAGTATTGGCGATTCCAACCACCGATGAGGGCGCTGCTGACTGTAAACAAACATGGCGGAATTCCAGTAATCTCTTTTGAAGCTACATTGTTTTGATATGTAAAACAGATTATTTTAAGTTTTTTTCTTAGTTCTCGTGATGATTTTGTGCATAATTTCAGTGAATTAATGTATTATTGACAGCACAGTGTCGAGTTTATAAAATTTTGTTATACAATTTGGCTTTTTTCCCTTCTAATTGGATCGACAATTCACGAGGTATACGATGGAAATTATGTAAATAAATTATTGTTTTGAATGTTCTTTATTTTCATGGAAATATACTACAAAATAGCAACACAAAAAGATTCACATCTGCCTAAACTATGATCAGAATGTGAATATGTTCTGATGCGACATGACAAACATGAAGATCTGTATGGTATATCCTCATAATTAAGTATCACTTGAATATTCCCAAAATGTAAAGCAGTAAATTCATCAATTCAACCTCAGAACTTGGCCACTGAATACAACCTTCCAAAATATTTGCTAAATACTTAATATATTCACTAAAAATATTGTTAGCAGTTGTTCGAGAAACAACGAAAATCTTTTCAGCAAGTTTTCTCCATCTATAGTTTATCCATGCTTTTCTTCAGTCCAATTCTTCCGATTTAGCGAAGGCATTAGTGATAAATAGTATTAAGGCATCTTTCTCAGGAAATTTATGAAAACGTATAGACTGGTGTTTATTTTTCCTTGAAGAGCAATTGAAACCACAACAGTTGAATACAGTTTTTTTTTCAGCACTAGAACTAAGCTAACTCATTGTTCTATAATCAATGCACTGGCCTGAAATTAAACATAACATTAGCATTAAAACATGAACCCCTTCGCTCAGATACTTCACCTTATTTTTTAATTCCTATCTTACAGAATAATAAAGGCACAGCTCAGTACCGTGAATTACGATGATCAATTTCGTAACACTCTTATTGATAATTGTGGTATCAACCTTTCACATCGGTTAAAACTGCACCAGAAAATCAAACTCAAACAAGACGTCTGATAACCTAAAACATGATAACTTTGTGAATAATATTTTAAATGAATAACACTGATATAAATACCTTCTCAACAATTTTTATTTAAGTACTAATTAATCTGTTCAGAACACTATAAAAACTTCGAAATATCACTCAAGAATACCTGGATATGAAACAAAATATTATTGCTCAAAAGCACGCGAAACATAGAAGATCTCAACGGATTACTTGTTCCATAGTTTGGCGTTTTTGCCGAAAGAGGGCGCTTTGATCTTTGGATTCGCCAATAAGGTAGAGACAGTAGTTTCACTCCCTGTCGGCACCTTTGATCTTGATGTCGCCGGATTTTCCCTTTGCGCATATATTCCTCCACGCCACGCGCATTCTGACATATTATACACTGCTCAACGAATGAAAAATATACCGAATATACGTACACTGCCCGACAATATCGAGAACTTCAGCGGAAACTAAGGAATGATTATTTTGATATCAAATCAAAAAAAGCATATATTTATGGCCCAATTATTTTTAGAATTGGTGCGGGTGTGTTTTTGTGAATGATGATGATGGATTTTGTGTTGAAATTCATTGAATTATTGTGTTGGATGAGATTTATATTCAATAACATTGAAATTTGAATAATGCAGGGGATTTAGAGGTCGTGGATTATGTTTTTTTTGTCATATGTCTAGATTGAGGACGTTGAGGGGTTACGATACCGTTCTATTCAAAAAAAATCGTATTTAGGTTTATGAAGTCAAAGATATTGAATTTTTGGTCAATTATTTTGAAAATCATTGGATGAAAATGGCACATTTCATGTTAAAATGAATTTTTTGAATTAAAAAATGGATTAACATGACAGAATGATCAGTACGTAAGCTTTTTGAAAACCATGTTCAAACTAAAATGAGAATTATGGAAGTAACTTGTTCTTAATTTCTTTTCTCCATTGCTATATTACGAAATAAAATTGCTTAAAAAAAAGTACGACCAAGTGAGTAGAACTTGCATGAAATAATTTTCTAGAAATTTGAGATTTTAACTTCACTTTCTCTGTTATCTATGAGTGGATCTCTATTAGCATTTTTTCCCAAACTTAAAGCTGAGAATATTTTTCCATTTTCTCTCTAGTTAACAATCATAATTTATTTAATTAAATTAACGTGTCTTGACAACTATGGCCATGGACACAAGGTAACATTGGGGATAGACAATATTACATCAATATGGACTTAAATAATTTGTTTTTATCTTATATTCCGAATTTCTAACAATTCAGTCAAGTCGATGTTAAGAAATAATCAGGGAAAAAATATTTCAATGGATAAAACATATTCTTTATTTACCTGGTTTTTAAAATACAAAAATATAAGTGACATATATTTTGACATAAGCCGATGAAATATTAGTCTGAATTTGAAATGTTTACATGCAAATGAAATATCTTCTGGATGACTGAAGAATTCAACCACTTCTCCTCCTGAAATTTTGCTTTCTCAAGGTAATAATACATGACGAGTTCTTGCTTAGCCATGTCGATGTCCGAGTACCCATGCACATCTGAAATTTTAAATCTACCATTAATAAACTGAATTAACCTAATTATTTGAAGAGAACCCCTGGGCCTCTATTCTTGAAAACCAGGGAGTAGAACAATCGAGAGAACGGTGACATGGTTCTATAGATTATCAGTAGAACCACGTCACCGTTCTCTCGATCGTTCTACTGCCTGGTTTTCAAGAATAGAGACCCTGGCGGTTTTCTTTTTGGAGATCGATGTTTGCAGTTCATATAAACCAAAAAGGACTTTGTATTTTTCTTATGATTCTCCAGAAACCAAAATACCTACTTCTTGAAAAATGCAGCCTTGAAATCTCTCAATCTCAATTTCTCCTCTCCAACCTTTTGCTTAGTCTAATATTGGAACAGCATCCTAGTTCAGACTATTTGTTTGAATCTTGAAAACTCAAAATGTGCATTACAGACTCTGAACCTTTTCTAACATTGCTCTGAAGAATGGGAATCATGTCGCTATGTGTTGTGAATCATTTTCCACACGTTGCACCTAAAAAGAGGATAATATTGTATTCATCCTTCTTAAAATGTTGATCTTATATAAAATCAATCCCACGAAATATTCTTATATAAAATCATTCATATTCAATATCAATGAAGGCCTATTGAACTCACCTGTCATCGTCTGAAATAGCTGTATCCTAGACCGGCTTCAAGATAGGCCGGTCTTTCCTAGGACCTAGATTGATCATGTTATTGTTGGAACCAACTACACAACAATTCTTTTGCCTTTCATTTCAATCATTTAAAACAAAATTCGATCGATAAATTGAGAACGCAATGCGAACGAATTGATATAGGTTAATTTGACAATTTAAAATGGACGTTATGTTTACATTTGTCATTGGATGCGCTGGGCGCATCAAAATCGTCACCGCCAGGATTCGATTCGGCGCATAAAAACTTGGTTACAAGAAATCGGCCGAGTGAAACTACTGTCTCTACCTTATACTGTGCCATCTCTTTTAATCGCGAATTCATGATGGATAAGGTACGTTTTTAATTTATTTGGTAATATCTCTTTCCATGCATATCTCTTCTCTATACATGCATGATACTTACATTAATATGAATAATCCATTTTTTGAGCACCATAATCAACCTTTGGGAAAATCTGTTATCATTCCATTTCAAATTGGGAACTGAATTTACTGAATAAGAATCATCATGAGATATCTAGAAATTATTTATATTTTCAGGTGTTTTCGTAAACACCATGATGGAGATGGCATTCATTAATGCACCTAACATATTCCTTTCTGAAATCTTTTCTTAAACTTGGAAATTGGAATACATAATACCTGATTACACCTACTATTCTCGTTCCAGGTCCCTCTCGATTCGTCGAAGTTATGATTTTTATAATTTTCTCTGATAATGCTAATCATACATCTATTAATTCAGTAAATTCTTGAAATAATCCATGAAACTAATTTGCAGAGTTACAACTTAAATAATATAGTGTCTTGAAAAAATCGACCAAATCATCTGACGAAATATTTTGAAAATTGGTTACTGACAAAGAGACCTGAATGAGACATTTACTATTCATATCAGAAGTTTTGAATACGATAATATATTGATCAAGATATGAAAAGATTCTCCTGTCAATTTGTTTTTATTTAAAATTTCAATCTTTTTTCAAACTATTTCCAGTATAGCATTGTATATTTCACCAATGAACCTGGCACCATTTCCATTGTGCCAACATCATGGATTAATGTTGAAAAAACCCACTCTTATTGGCCTCACAGTGATGGAAGAAAATTCATATCGATGTGTTCGGAGCCACTGAAGAGTTGGTCATTACATGCAGTAACAGTTCATCCTACTACATATGGTAAGAGTTAATATTATTATAAAACTTTGGATTACCTATCAGTATACATTTATATTAGGTTCTTATGAGGAAGCACTAAAATATGAAAAAAAATTGGAAGAAGCTTCAAGTGAAAGTTCCTGCAGTAGTCGTCAATTAGGTAAAGGTTTAAGAAAGAAAAAATCCCGCAAGATTGATGTATCTTCAAGTACAAGTGATTCTGAAAGTGACAGCAGCAGAAATTCCAATTATGGAAACGAAAGGAGTAGGCTTTACACACCTCCAATATTAGAGAAGGATGAACATCCTAAATCACAAGGTATTATTTAAATGAACTATCTCAATTGATTAACTGAAATTGAACTTAGCACTTTATCAGTTAATAATTTAAAACAGTGTTCCTGAAATTACTCCAAGGACCATTAACACGTTTTAGTATCTTGTTTTGAAGTGGTGAATTAAATAATTCTGTCTACCTGGAGAATAAGATGAATTTTTTTTACAACTGCTAAATGTTTCTTGCAAACAGTTGTTTGAGAATATACTTATTATATCTCTTCCAGTTTCAGGTGAAACATCCCCAATTGCAGAAGACGAGGAAATAACCTTTTCTGAAACAATGGTTGATGATTCTCAACTACCAATTGTGTTTGATACTCTGAACTTTGAAGGTATAATATTGAAGATTTGTATAGCTTGTTTATGCCTTGCCTACGCCTAACTCTGAGTATTTTTCTCAACTGAATTATTTCAGATTCTCCCATTTTGAAAAAATTGTACAAATTCGTTGAATAATAGTGGATTGGTATTTATCACTCGGAAGAACTTAGCACGATTTTAACGTTTCTTTATTATCCCATGACAACTACTTCAATCATACTTGACATCCATCAATATATATTCCGAACATCGAATACTAACACGAAATACATAATAATTCCAATACTCCCACGTATTGAGTGTTGTAAATATCAACAAGAACACTAAAAACACACTCATTGTGAGTCTCAATCACTATAAGTTTTCATGCCCAACAAATATCTGAGTCTTAAAAAAACTTCTTTTGGTAGAGCTTTTGTAAAAAAATCAGCCTCTTGTTCTTTTGTTGGGACGTATTTAGGAGATATTTCACCACTATAGTATTTTTCCCGAAGAAAATGGAATTGAACATCCACATGCTTCGTACGGCTGTGAAATTCAGGGTTGTGAATGAGCTTGATAGCACCTTGGTTGTCTATATGTAGAGGAGTTGCACCTTTCAATGATACACCAATATCATTCAGCAACTGACGTAACCATACAGCTTCTTTGGTTGCTTGGCATGCAGCTACATATTCTGCTTCTGTTGTTGATAAGGTAACACCTGATTGCCTTTTGCTGGACCACGTAATTGGACCTCCTGAAGCCTTGAACACGTATCCGGTAGTGGACCTTCTTGTTTCTTTGTCTGATGCGTAATCAGCGTCACAGAAACCATTCAGGTTGTACTCTGGTTGTCTCAAATATTCTATTCCATAATTGGCAGTATTTTTTAGATATCTGATAATCCTCTTGACAGCATTCCACTGAGCTACTGTAAGATTATTCAGGAATCGGCTTGCGACTCCCACTGAATATGCAATGTCTGGCCTTGAAACGATTGCAGCAAACATTAATGATCCCACACATTCTCTATAGGGACCTTCAAAGTTGATGTCTGTTTCAATTCTCATAAGGTCAGCATTTGGGTCAGCTGGTGTTTCTGAAGGGTTACACTGATTCATTCCAAACTTATTCACAATTTTGTTTATATACCTCGTTTGATGCAGAAATATAGAGTTTCTCTCCTTGTTCTCTATAATTTCAAGTCCAACATAATTATTGATATCGCCTATCTTAATTTCAAAGCATTTACCTAATTCTGTAAGAAAAATATCTAGTGCTTTGTCAGATGACGATATCAACAAACCATCGTCGACATAGATAATGAGCAGAACTTTGTGTTCCTGTACATATCCTCGATAGATACATTTATCTGCTTGGCATTGCTCAAAACCAAATTTTCTTAGTGCACTGTCAAATTTCTGGTTCCAGCATCTGGGTGCTTGTTTTAATCCATATAATGATTTTACCAGTTTACATACTTCATTGCCATGCTTGGGAAAACCTTCAGGAATTTTCATATAAACTTCTTCTGAGAGTTCTCCATACAAAAAGGCTGTTTTGACATCAAACTGCTTGATTCTGTATCCTTCGTGGGCAGCAACCGACAGAATTACTCTGATTGAATCAAATCGTGTTGTAGGAGAAAATATTTCATGATAATCACGTCCTTCCTTTTGAGCAAAGCCTTTTGCACACAGTCTTGCTTTATATCTTTCTATTTCACCTTGATTGTTATATTTTAGTTTGAATACCCATTTTGATCCAATCGCTTTTCGTCCTTCAGGAAGTTTTTGTATAATCCATACTTTATTTTGTTCCAGAGCACGTATTTCTTCTTGTATTGCTTCTTTCCACTTATCAGCGTTTTCACAATGTATTGCTTCTTCATAGGTATTTGGAACTTCTAGTTCCACCAGGTTCAGCTCAACTTCAAAATCTCTTAATTTTTCCGGAAACTTGACGTTTCTTCTTGGTCTTCCATTATCTTCATTAGATTCGATTTCTTCGTATGATTGAAAATTATCCTCTGGCTGAATGTCTGATATTGGATCTTCAAAGTTATCATCTGTGAACTCAATTAATACAGGTATCTCTTCTTGTTTATTTATAAATCCATTTTTCTCTTCCTGAAACATCACATTACAAGATATTGTAATCTTGCGATTCTGGGGATTGTATAAACGGTAATTTGTGGAATTCTTATCATATCCTACAAAAACCATTCTTTGACTTTTAGGTTGAAGCTTTGTTCTCTTCTGATTAGGAGTATGTACATATGCAACACATCCGAAGGTTTTGACATGACCTAAATATGGTTTTTCACCTGTCCATTGTTCATAAGGTGTGGTTTCGCACTGCTTGGATGGTGTTCGATTTAAAATGTATATAGCAGTATTTGCTGCTTCTGCCCACAGGTAGTGTGGTGCGTTTGCACTGATAAGCATGGTTCGCACACTTTCCATAATGGTTCTATTCTCTCTTTCACATCTTCCATTTTGTTCGGGTGTATATGGTGCGGTAGTTTCTAATTCAATACCCTCTTTCATCATGTACATTTCCAGTTCTTTGTTTGTGTATTCAGAACCATTGTCAACATGAAGAGCATTCACTGAGTGTCCAAACTTTGTTTTGATAACGTTATTATATCTAACAAAACATTCTAGAGTATCACTTTTGTGCTTTATGAAATAAGCTACTCGGTATCCTGTACAGCTATCTTTGAACAATAACATATAACGAGCACCTGATACAGATGATGTTGCAATAGGTCCACATATATCACTATAGACAAGTTTTCCGGGAGCACTTTTGTTGACTCTTGTTGACTTAGGAAAACTTTTTCTATGTTGCTTGCCTAGTATACAGGCTTCACATTGGAAATTGTCAATATTACTCATTGTTACTCCTTTTACAAGATTTCTTTGGACCATATCTTTCAAGTACTGCTTGTTTATGTGACCAAGCCTTTTGTGCCAAATTTCCATAGATTCTCTGACTCGTTCTGTTACAGTTGCTTCAGTGTTGTTGCAAACTGTACGAATGAGCATCTTGTATAGATTATTTGTTTTCTGCTGCAAAGCACTAGCTACAAGATCTCCTCCTTGATATATTTTGGCATAAGTACCTTCCTTGATTATCTTCATGTTCCTACTCGTCAGAACTCCTTCAGATATAAGATTTTTTCTCAGGTCTGGGATGAAGAGCACATCTTGTATGTAAGAATCGAACCAATGTCCATCTATTAACTTCTGAATTTTTATTGTGCCTTTTCCTTTCACTTCTAGGCTTTTACTATTTCCTAGGTACACATAAGAAGGGCTTTCAAGTTCTTTGAACTCAGAGAAGTAATCTCTTCTATAGGACATATGTGCTGATGCACCACTGTCTAGGATCCAGATATCATCACACTGTGTGATATTGAGCTCCTCTATTTCAATATTTAGTGCTGTTTCATTTCTTCTAGTGGATTCACTATGTTTTGTTTGATTTGATTGCTTCGAAAAGTAACAGTCCTTTGACATATGACCACGTTTATGGCAAGAAAAGCATTTGAATGGGAATCTTTTCTTCTTAGCTGCATTTGGCGTACTTTTCTTCTTTGTGTTCAAAGTCATTGTGGCGAGAGCTTCCTGTTCTTCTTCTAACATTGTCAAACTTTGTTCTTCATCTTGGAGTCTGGCAGTCAGGTTCTTCACTGTTTGCTTTCTCTCATCCATTGACAGCCAGGCTTGCCTTACATTTCTATATTTCTGTGGTAATGTGTTCAAGATTTTTGTTACTATGGCAGTTTCACTGACAGAATCACCACAATCTTTGATTTGCTGTGCTAAATTTTCGATTTTGGCTACATGCTTTGCCACAGAGTCATTTGGATCCATCCTATATTGGTGAAACTTTTCATGTGCCATGAGTTTATTAACTTCTGACTTTTGACAGTATATTGAGTCAAGTTTCTCTTTCATTGCCTTCGAGGTTTCGCAATTTTCTATAAGAGTAATCTGCTCGAAGTCCATGGCTGATGTAATAAGAAACATAGCTTGTGCATCCTTTCTGTACCAACTATCTAATACTGCAGCCTGGGTCGCAGTTGGTTTTTCCATTGTTCCATCTACCAGACCATAAAGACCTTTTGCCTTCAGGGCACATTTCAGCTGGAACATCCATTGGTGATAGTTCTGTCCGGTGAATTTCGTAATGCTACCAACGTCTATTTTGTCACTCATTTTTCAACGATGTCTTCAGTGTCTGTTTATACGAACACTGGGCCCATAACCAATTGTACAAATTCGTTGAATAATAGTGGATTGGTATTTATCACTCGGAAGAACTTAGCACGATTTTAACGTTTCTTTATTATCCCATGACAACTACTTCAATCATACTTGACATCCATCAATATATATTCCGAACATCGAATACTAACACGAAATACATAATAATTCCAATAGAAAACACTTGCTGAGAAAATGTGTGAAAATTCGATTTTAATTAAACAACTCGTTGAGAAAACTGATGAACTGCTCTTATTGGCCAGAACATCTAACTTGAATTTACATCACTTGGATAAGACTGAGGAATTGAAACTGTTTCCTCTAAGTAGTATTGATGAATTGAAAAAAATTGAAGACAAAATTGATGACGGACATTTTGAGAAGGAAATTGTATGTTCTTCAGTTTAAAAACAGTTATTTAAAAAATATTTATTTTGGAAATTTTTCAGAGAATAATGATAGCAGCAGTAGGTGGTAACACCTTGAAACATGCTATCAAAAGAATATTTTCAAGAATTTTCACTGATGAATTTGCCCAAAAGTTTTCATGGAATGGAATCAGAGGGAATATGAAACTTAAGGATTTGAAGCTGATTAACTTAATTGAATGTAAGTATGTTTATAATAATCTGATTTGACATTTTCCTAAGGCATTATTTTTCAGGCATTCTAGTTACTCAATTCAAAACTACAGAAAATAAGTTTGAAGAAGATCTCAAAGAATGGTTTCGACATGCACGACAAAGATTTGAGAGAATGGAGAAAAAAAAGGAATGAGTTACCTAGATAAAAACATGACACCCTGGAAAAAGTTAAGACTTCTTTCCTTTTTTAAAATTAAATGTTAAATTTTACCATTTTCTGTTTGCATACTTTTGAGTATTTATGTGCCAATTCAATATTTAAATAGTTCTTATGTTTTTGAATGAAAACAGTATTATTGTATACCTATGCTCGGATTTCATACTCCAATTTTTACACAGTGAATCAGTTTAGTGGAATACTAGTACTATATTAACGGATAACAGATTTTCCCAAAATAATAGCGAACATTTTATTTATAAAATGATCTGCTATTTTAGTAATGTATGTGTTCATTGTGTAGATTGCAGTACAGAGAAAATCTTATTCAAAAATGGGAAGAAGGCAGATAAAGAGATTGGTATCCTCTGAAAAGAGGAAAATGCTATTACAAATCACTTCACGAAAGTCAGGAATTGAATCTAGCGAAATTAAATTTCAAGTGGAGCCCAAATCGCCGAGTTCAAAATGTTCTGAAAATGGTGTTGAATTGACGAAAAATCAATGCAAGTCTGTTGAGGCCAGTTCTGCACAATTGAGAATTTGGGTTTTTTGTTGGGAAATAATGCGGATCTGTCTTGTACCACATATGCTACGTACAGTCGATAGACAGATTTCGTAGGAAAACAATCGAATTTTGGTTTGCTGAAAAAGTAACGATTTCCTTTTTAATAAACGTCGAACTCTAGAGTTTGGTGAATTGTTTCAGTTTAAGTTGGGTTTTATAGTTAAGTTGAGACGATCCAGGTAATCCTTTCCTTCCTTCCTCAAAAATACCTGGTGACCTTGAGGGGAAACCGAATCCGGATTTTTGGGTAAGTCGCAATTTTTCAATTATTGTTTATATAGTCCATTGCTCTTTTGTTAAAAACTATTTGATCCTAATCGGACCGGATTTGTAATTGTTAATTGGATTTTGAAATTTTTGTCTAGATTTTGACGTCAAATTGAATCGAGGTCGTTTCTGTTCTTCGCGTGTTGTTTCGAGCGGCTGTTATCAGCGTGGCATATGTGGGAATAAACGAAACTAGTTTTCTTGGTAAATTCTCTCATTTGTTTCATATAGAAAACAGAATAATTCGCAAACATAACAATTCTTCAGAATTGTCAAATTTGACAAGCGTATTATTTATTTTGATGAATTTGGTTCTCAAGAATTCACCTTACACGGAGAATTTCTTTTTGAGGGAACATTAGTAAATTCAAGAATTTGGTTGTGGAATATTTTAGAATATTGGGGAAATTGATAATAAATATATCATTTCATATTGGGCCTTTTTACTCGATCTTGATATTGATATTGAATCATTTAAGTTCGGGAATCATATTGGATTTGGTATTTTTGATTCGATTTCTGGTTCGGAATTTATGTCATTGCCGAATCAATTGGGAATTACAAGAATTGTTTCTTCGTCATAAACGTTGAATTTGGATAGTTAAACCATTTGAGTTGCATCTGAATTATAGATCAACTTAATTGCGATTAATTTTTAGAATTTTCAATTTGAATTGGATTTTTTATCGCAGTTTCAAATAAGTAGTCATGCTTGAAAGTGAAAGGAACGCGTTGGAACTAAGGTTGAGAATCTTAACGGGGAAAAAGGAGATGTACTTTCAGAGGGTACAAAAATTGTATAATTGGAGTAAGGACCTCAGGGACCCCAATAATTTGAAATATTTTAAATTGAAATTCCCCTTTATAGATGAGTCAAGAAAAGAATACGGTTCGGTTGTTGAGGAAATCGTGAATATTAGTTTGCAATTGAATCCCGAATCAGCTGTTAATTTTGCAGCGTTGGATGCTTTCGAGGATTTATATTGTATTGTTGTTGAATGCTCGGAGGGTATACAAGGTGATCAATCTAAATTATGCCGGGATGGAACTCCAAAATCGAAAATTAGATTGCCTGAAGTAAATCTTCCTGTATTTTCGGGAAACATTCGTGATTGGCCGGTATTCTATGAATGTTTTAAGAGCATGATTCACGAAAATAAAAGTTTATCGGACACAGAAAAGATGAATTATTTGGTTGGTCAATTGGCTGGAAGTGCAGCTTCGGTAACTGTGGGGATGCCTCCTGTTGCCTCTAATTACTCTATTATTTGGCAAAATTTGGTGGATAAATATCAGAACTCGAGATCATTGGCGAATCATTACTTGGATCAGATTCTTAGTCTGAAACCCGTTCAAAAGGGTACTTATAATAATTTGAATAGTATTTTGGAAAGATTCGATATGGCTTATAAGGCTTTAGGTACTTTGGATATTGATAACTTGTTGGACTTCACTTATTCCTATTTGCTGCTGTCTAAATTGGACCTTGAAACGAAAAACTTGTTCGAGAATAATCGACGGTCTTCTGCACCTCCGAAATATGATGAAATTTTGAAGTTTATAAAGGAACAGATTATGATCGCTGGATTAGCCGTTGATGGTGATCGAAAGTTCAGCACCGGTGTTCGACCGAGTAAACATCAATCTTTTTTTGTTGAAAAAAAGGAGGAGCTACTGAAATGCTCACTCTGTAGCAAGCCTCATCATTTGTCAAAATGTGAACGATTTTTGAATTTGAAACCATTTGAGCGTTATCGTAAGGTGAAAGAGAAGGGTCTCTGTTTCAAATGTTTTGGTAACCATCAGGTTTCTTTTTGCTCGGATAAAAGACTATGCACTTTTTGTAAATTTGGCCACAACACTCTGATACATTATGTTCAAAGGTCAAACCAGGCATTTGGTAAAGTACCGGATCCGAAATCTGCTACGGACAATTTTGTTGCTAATGACAATTCTGGCTCGCATGAAGAAACCACTATTGCGAATGTTTCCAGTTATTGTTCAATTAGAAGGGGTCATTCAACTGTTTTGCTCTCTACAGTATTGGTTAAAATTTTGAATAAAAAGGGAGAAGTTGAAACAATCAGGCTTCTGTTGGATTCCGGAAGCCATACAAATCTACTTACTTATTCGTGCGCTCTTGAACTTGAGTTGATGATTAAACCCTGCTCAGTGTCTCTGCATGGCATCGATAATTTCAGTAAATCGGTGAAGGGGCAGACCAGGTCTACCATATTTTCTAGATTCGATTCGAACATTTCTTTTGATGTTCAATTTTTATTGGTGGATAAAATTAGTAATAGTTTGCCGGAAGCTACGGTCTGCACTGATAATATGGACTTTTTAGCCGATTTGCCGTTGGCTGATGATCGTTTTTATCAACCTAGTAAATTGGATGGCATAATAGGCGCGGATTTGGTACCCCTGCTTCTGGGTTCTAAGAAGGTTTCTGGCTCATTAAATACACCTATCGCGTTGGAAACTCAGTTAGGTTTTGTGGTTATGGGATCGGTGCCTGTATGTACCAAAAGTGGACATGTTCAGACATTTTTTACATCTGTTGAGAAAAATTTGGATGGTTTGGTGCAAAGGTTCTGGGAATTGGAAGAAATACCGAACATAGTTTCGGAACATCCCGATGATATTCAGTGTGAACACTTTTATGCGTCGGGCGTTACACGGAATTCTAGTGGCCGTTATCAGGTGAGGCTGCCGTTCAAGATGTCCCCATCGCACCTCGGAAATTCGTATCAGATGGCTTTGAAACGCTTCATTAGTTTGGAGAAGCGTTTCAAACAGTTTCCACAATATAAGAGGGAATATACACAGGTAATGGAAGGATATTTAAACTCAGGATATATTTCGTTAGTGGAGAATCCAAATTTTGAAGATCAGCATTATTTTATTCCGCATCATGGAATATTTAAGCCAGATAGTTCTTCGACGCCATTGAGATGTGTATTTGATGCTAGTGCGAAGACACACACAGAGTATTCTCTGAATGATTTGCTTTTCACCGGACCGAAATTACAGTCCGATGTTCTAAGTGTATTTGTCAATTTTCGTTTGTTTCGGATTGCTTTCACAGCTGATATCAAGCAAATGTATTTGCAAATCGGAATACATTTGAAGGATCGCAAATATCAGCAATTTTTATGGCGGTCTTCAGAGGTAGATCCCATACAAGTTTTTCACTGGAATACGGTTGTATTTGGAAATAAAAGCTCTCCATTTTTGGCTTTGAGAACCCTTAAACAATTGGTTGAGGACGAGGGTAGTAATTTTCCACTTGCTTCGGAATTTGTTCGGCGCGATTTTTATATGGATGACTTAGTTTCCAGTATTGATGATTTAGAGAAAGCCAAAATTCTTTACGGCGATTTGGTGGGATTGCTTAAATCAGGTGGCTTTCATCTAACCAAGTGGGCTGTAAGTGACAAGTTGCTTCTACAAGAGATTCAGCACGATGAGCTCTCTCCAAAAATAGTTAACTTTAGCGACAATAATAGTTTAAAGATTCTAGGTCTGCAGTGGTCACCCCAAGCAGATAAGTTTCATTTCGAAATTGGTCAGGAAATGAGAGATTGTACAAAAAGAAATGTTCTCTCTTGCGCCGCACGTATTTTTGATCCCATGGGATTCCTCGCACCAGTAACTCTACTCCTTAAGTTGCTTATCAAACAATTGTGGCTGGCGAAATTGGACTGGGACGAGATACCCAAATCCATTGAATTGTTGAATACGTGGAATAATTTGCAAAAGGAATTGACACTTCTGGGTTCCTTCGACATACCACGTCATTTGGGCATATTCAAATCTTCGAAATTGAGTTTGATTGGATTTTGTGATGCATGTTTGGATTCATTTGGTGCAGCTGTTTATTTGAGGAGTGATACAATGGGTTCTGTCACTGTTAGACTTATTTGTGCCAAAACTAAAGTTGCGCCTATGAAAGGTTCAACCATCCCACGCTTAGAACTTTGTGCTGCCTATTTATTGGCCAAACTTTTGGATTATATCAAGACAACTTTGGAGTCGAGAGTAGCTCTCGATCAAATTTGGGCTTTTAGTGATTCAACTGTGGCCTTATGTTGGATATCGTCACCTGCGTGTCGGTGGTCAATTTATGTGTCAAATCGGGTATCCCGTATTCAAGAATTGGTTCCAGCTGAATTTTGGTACCATATTTCGGGTAAATATAATACTTCCGATAGCTTATCCCGCGGACTTCTGCCAAGTAAGCTCATCGCTGATGAAGATTGGATATTTGGACCTCATTGGCTTCGTGAAGAGGAGGTAAGTTGGCCAGTCAGTAAGGTGCAATCTTCGTCAAAAATTATCCCTGAGGAACGAGTCGTGTCCTTATTTGTCGATAAGTCTATGAAGAATCCTTTGCACTCTCTTGTAGACAGATCTTCTTCTTGGCATAGACTAATTCATGCTACAATATATATCCTTCGATTTCTTCGACTTCTGAAAACAAAAGGAGGTTTTTCTGTGTCTGATCAAGAACAGGCAGAAAGGACTCTAATAAAGATAATTCAGGAATATCATTTCAAGTCGGAAATCGACTGTTTGAATTCCGACAGACCAATTACGTCGAATTTGCGTTTCTTATGTCCTATAATGGACAGTGATGGTTTGTTGAGAGTTGGTGGTCGACTAAATAAATCTGACTTAACCTTTATTCAACAACATCCTGTAATTCTTCCGAAGCAGGATCATTTTGTTTTATTGTTAATCGATCGTTGTCATAACGAGAATTTACACACAGGTCCGGCTTTGGTGTTTTCACTGTTACGCCAGAAGTACTGGATTGTTGGAGCGCGCAATTTGATTCGTTTCAGGATACAAAAATGCATAAGCTGTTTTCGTGTTAATCCGCGAGGTACATTTCCGCGAATGGCAGATTTGCCAGCTGTTCGCTTAAGTGAGGCTAAGCCGTTTTTGCACTGTGGTATAGATTATGCTGGGCCTTTCTTTGTTACCTTAAGTAAAAGCAGGGGAGTAAAGAGTCGCAAGGCCTATTTGTGTTTGTTCATTTGTCTTTGTACTAAGGCGTTACACCTGGAATTGACAACGGATTTGTCAACGGAAAATTTTTTGAATGCGTTCAAAAGGTTTCTTAGCCGCCGTGGGGCGTGTTCTACAATTTATTCAGATTGTGGTTCTAATTTCATTGGAGCCAAGAATGAGCTCAATGAACTCTATACATTCATTAATTCTGAGGAATATAACAAAAACCTCGAAGAAGCTTTAGTACAAGAAAAAATTGTTTGGAAACTGCAACCCCCAGCTAGTCCACATTTCAGTGGCGTTTGGGAGTCGCAGGTCAAGTGTGTTAAAACACATTTGAAGAAAGTGGTTGGAAATCAAGTTCTGACGTATGAAGAGTTGAATACGGTTCTCATTCAAATTGAAGCCTTGCTCAACTCTCGACCTTTGTCTTGGTTGAGTACGGATCCATCAGATCCTCAACCTTTAACCCCTGCTCATTTTTTAACTTTGACCCCTTTGAGACACCTTCCTGCTGTTGATATATTGGCGCCCTCTAGAACCCTCCTACAGAGGAAAAGATTATTAGACCAGATGGTACAATCCTTTTGGCATAGATGGCGAGTTGAATATTTGCATCAACTGCAAATTCGTCAGAAATGGTATAAATCTAGTCACCCTATTAAGGTTGGAACGTTGGTTATTTTGAGGGTAGATAATGTGCCTCCTTTACAGTGGCCTATTGGCATAGTTGAGGAAGTCTTTCCTGGCACCGATGGAGTGGTCCGAGTGGTAAATGTCCGGACTAGGAATGGTCTCTATAAACGACCTGTGGTTCGTTTATGTCCTTTACCCATAGACTAATTATAGTCTGAATTTTTTTTGTAATTTATGATTGCGGGTTTTGTTATAAGGTAATGAATGGTGTGGGTTGGGTTATTTTATCATTGGTTCTTTTAAGGTTAGAACTGCTGAAATTCCTTCAGGGCGGGGGGAATGTTGAGGCCAGTTCTGCACAATTGAGAATTTGGGTTTTTTGTTGGGAAATAATGCGGATCTGTCTTGTACCACATATGCTACGTACAGTCGATAGACAGATTTCGTAGGAAAACAATCGAATTTTGGTTTGCTGAAAAAGTAACGATTTCCTTTTTAATAAACGTCGAACTCTAGAGTTTGGTGAATTGTTTCAGTTTAAGTTGGGTTTTATAGTTAAGTTGAGACGATCCAGGTAATCCTTTCCTTCCTTCCTCAAAAATACCTGGTGACCTTGAGGGGAAACCGAATCCGGATTTTTGGGTAAGTCGCAATTTTTCAATTATTGTTTATATAGTCCATTGCTCTTTTGTTAAAAACTAAAGTCTATCATACACAGTGACCATGAGTTTCCATTTGTTGTACCTCCTGATTTGCATAAGTCATCTCGACAGTTTCTCTCCACAGATGATTCTATTACTGTTGAAAATATTTTTTCAGCAACTGTAAATTTTGATAGGGAAGATAGTATGTTTACGCATCGACATCAAAACATGTTCAAGACTGATATTGTAGAATGGATAAAGAAACATAATTTTTCTCAGAATGCAGTAAATGATCTTCTACAAATTTTTACAAAAAATGGACTTACAGATTTTCCAAAAACGTACAGGACTCTAATGTCAACTCCCAGATATCTTGAAATTATTTCAATGCCACCTGGACATTTTTATAATTTTGGTTTGGAAAATGTAATCAGGGAATATTTTACTAATAATACTGATAAAAAAATTTCAGATTTTAGAATTAATGTAAATGTTGACGGTTTACCACTATTTGCTAGTTCATCATTAGAGTTTTGGCCAATTTTAATAAGTATTATTTCAAAAGGTTTTTGTTCAAAACCTCTAACAGTATCAATTTACTGTGGGAATAAAAAGCCAGATATTGATGAATTTTTAAAAGCATTTGTTGATGAATGTGTTCATTTATTCAAGGAAGGTTTCACTTTTGAACATGATACTCACAAAATCGAATTTAATGCACTCATATGTGATGCTCCTGCTAAAGCTTACATTCTATGTGTTAAAGGGCATAATGGTTTCTTTGGGTGTGGAAAATGTGTAACTAAAGGGGTATATTTGAATAGAAGAATGACTTTTCCAGAAACTAATAAGTCGCTACGTACAGATAAAGATTTCGGAAATTATTTATATAAAGATCACCAGAAACGTTTGTCACCATTGAGTACTTTAAATATTGGTCTGGTTACATGTGTGCCTTTTGATTACATGCATTTGGTCTGTATAGGTGTTGTTAAAAAACTATTGAAATTTTGGTTGAGAGGTAGTCGTGAAGTTAGATTAACTGAAGAAAATAAACAAAAATTCAATGATGTTTTATCAAATTTTAGAAAGTCTATTCCAATTGAATTTGCTCGCCTACCCAGGCCTCTGGAAGAAATTGATAGATGGAAAGCTACTGAGTTGCGACAAATAGTATGTTACTCTGGTTGTTTATTGAATCAAGTTTTATGTGATGATCAATTCAAACACTTCATGGCACTTTTTATTGCAATAAGAATTCTATGTTCAAGTGAATACTGCATTTCTTTGAACAATTTCGCTAAATCGTTATTGGTTAATTTTGTCAAAAATTACGGAATTCTATACGGAAGAGATAATATAACTTATAATGTTCATGGTTTAATTCATTTGGCTGACGATGTTTTGAAATTTGGTCCTCTTGATAATTTCAGTGCCTTTATGTTCGAAAATCATTTGGGTTATTTGAAGAAAAATGTTCAGTGTGGTAATAACCCTTTACAACAAATAGTTAATCGTCTGAAGGAGAAATCTTATCCCAAAAATAACAATATATCTTATCCTGTATTATCTGGCGAACATACTTCAGGACCTGTATTAGAAGCAGAATTTCATTTCATTTATTATAAAGAAGTGAGAACTAGGAATTTCACTTTGAAAATAAGTCAGCCCAACAATTGTTGTATTCTGAAGAATAATCAGATTGTTCTAGTCAAAAATATCAGAGTTTCAAATTCTGAAATTGATTTGCTGTGCAAATGTTTCAATAAAATTGAATTTATTTTCGACCATCCTTGTGATTCTAAAATTGTTGGTATGTATCAAGCAAGTGACCTAAGTCAAGTAGTAACAAGTGTCCCTTTGTCTGTTGTTGCACTAAAAGCTATTTGTTATCACTTACCTCACTATTCCGTAATAATATCGTTGCTTCATAATAATGAAAAAGAGCAATAATGATATGAAATTCTGCATGGGTATATAATAATGTTTCTTCTAGGAAGTTTACAAAAATGAATACCTCAACTGTTTCTCTGTAATCAAAGTTTATTTTTAAACTTATTATTTACAGTACTATACAATTAATGTTACCTGTAATCAAAGAAACGACATTAAAGTATATTCTTTGACGATGTAACTTCTTATTAATTTGAAATTGGAAAAACAATACTATGACATTCAATTATAAGTTTGACATCAGTCATCTATTCAAAATCATGTAATAAAAATGATAATTCCATAGAATCCGCACTCTCCAGGGTGCCGTAAAATTCAAATAAATAATATTTCTTTACATCTCCCCTCCAAGGGGAAAAAATTTTTTTCAAAAAAAAAACAAATTTTTTAAATCATTTTCCCTATGAACTGATTAGCCTGCTGGATTTAGAATGAGTTTCGATATGTGGAATAGGTTCGATTCGGTTTTTCTGTGTCCTGTATCTATTTCATAAATTGATTTTGATAATTTGTTTAAAATTTTGTATGGTCCAATTTTTAATTCCTCCAATTTCTTTCGGTTCAACCGGTTTCCATTCTCTACAAAAACTGAGTCTCCAACATTAAATTCATAATTTCTCCTCTTTTTATCGAACAATTTCTTATTGTAATTGTGAGATTTAATGGTATTTTCCAGAGCAATCTTTCTATCTTCGAACAAATCGCGTTGTGTTTTTCCTTGATACAATTCCATTGGTAAAATTGTAACATTTTTTCCTTCCATTAAATATGTAGGTGTAAAACCTGTGACCGTATGTTCGGTTTCATTATATTTTCTTGTACACTCCTGTGCTATTGTTGTCCATGCAGATTTGGTCCGTTTTTCATTCATTCTACATCTTATTTTATTTATTAATGTTTGATTTAATCTTTCATTCAAACCGTTTAAGAAAGGTGAATTCACAGCTGTGAAAACAATTGGTATATTCTTTTCTTTTAAGAATTTCTTGAATTCTTTGGAATTTATTCCTGGATATTGATCAGATAAGATCATTCCAATGTCATTGTTATCAGTCACCTGTCTAACCAGTTTTATAAAATCATCAGAGCTCTGTGTTTTTGATGTCAAAATATAACCGTATCGTGTGAAATGGTCAATCAAGAGATGCAAATACCTTTTAGTAGATCTAGATCCACCAAATCCACCAATTGTGTCTATGGACATTATTTCAAAAGGCTTCTTGGCAGGTCCTAAATGAGACATCAATCCAATTTTAGTTTGTCCTCTTGATTTGTTCTTAATACAGATCTCACAGCTACCACATATTCTCTTTATATTTCGTGTCAAATTCTTCGCTGTAAAAAATGGTGTAATTTTGCTTTGCATTTGAGTAATTCCTATATGGCAATAATCTTCATGTATATTTTTTATAAGTTTCACACTGAAATCTTCTGATAAAATAATTTTTTCCCGTTTGTTTACTTTTTTATGGTATATTAAGTGTTTCAATATCAGTTTTTCTTTCTTTTTTTGTAAGTTTTCATTTTTCTGTTGGTCCATTAGAATATCTTTCATTTTTATTAGGTTTACAATTTTCAACTGTTCATCTTCATTTTCATGTGGTTCTAATACTGGGTTTCTACTTAAACAGTCAGCTTCTAGATTATATTTTCCTGGAGAGTATTTTATTCGAAAATCATATTGCGATAAGTAGTAAGTCAAATCACCTAAGTCTTCATCCGTTCTAGCTTTTAAGTTCATATTTTCCAAAGGTTTGTGATCCGAAAAAACCGTAAAAGATCGTCCGATGAGCCAGAATTGCCAATATTTAACTGCCTCTTTTATAGCTAGGCATTCCAAATATATAGCTTTTTTCCTTTTTTGTACTTCATTTAGTTTTTTAGAAAAGTAAGCCACTGGTTTCAATTCTTTATTTGGTTGTTCTTGTTTCAGAACAGCTCCTATGCCTTGCAAACTAGCATCTGTGTAAATGTATATTGGCAACTGTGGATCGAATATTTCCAGAACCGGTCGAGAACAAAGTATATTTTTTATTTTTTCAAAGGATTCTTGGCATGTATCTGTCCAAATAAATTTTTGTGCCTTTCTCAACAAATTATGCAGTGGATCCAATGTAACCGAGATGTTTGGTACATATTTATTATAGAAATTTATTTTTCCCAAAAATTGTCTGACGTTTTTCTGTGTTTTCGGAACAGGAAAATTTCTGATAGAAATCAGATTATCTTTCACTGGACATATTGAATTATTCCTAATCACATGGCCCAAATATTTCACGGAGTCCGATGCGAATGTGCATTTCGCAAATTTCAATCTGAATCCTTCTTTTGAAATCGCTTCTAATAATTGTTTTAAATGATCAATATGCTCAGAAAAAGATTTCGAAAAGATCAAAATGTCATCGATATAATTGACTGTGAAATTTGTTAATTTATATTTTCGAAGTATATTACTCAATATTCGCTGAAAAATGGCTGGTGCTGTTTTCAAACCGAATGGTAGACATGTCCATTGATAATGACCCTCTTGTGTTACGAACGCGGTTTTTTGTCTATCTTCGGTTCGTAGGGGAATAGACCAAAATGCGGAATTCACGTCCAATGAGGAAAAAAATCTACAATTCCTTGTTTTCACCATTAGATCGTCAATTAATGGAAAAGGTTGTGACTGAGGAACAACAATTTTATTGAGATCACGAAAATCGATGCACAATCTCGATTTTCTATTATCTTCCCGTTTAAATGCTAGGGTAACTGGAGCGGCAAAAGGGCTGTATGATTCTTCAATTAAATTTTTTTCAAATAGTTTCGATATTTGATGTTCTATTTCTTTCTTGTCTTCAATATTGCATCTATATGGTCTTTTACTACAATATTCATCAATTATTAAATCAATTCGAGCTTCATAATCTTTAACTGTTCCAATGTCATATTTATCCTTAGCGAAAATTGAACTATATTTTTCAATAAGTTCATTTATTTTTGCTTTCTGATGATAATCTAAATGATTAACCGTTATTTTGAAATTTGAAACATCAACATTTTCATTAAAATTTATTTTGTATTCTTCGATATCTTGTTTTTTATAAATTCTATGCTTACTTGATGTTTCCTCTGCATCTCGAGGATATTCCAGCTTGAATTCTCGCTCCATAATAGGTTTATCAGCTATCAATTCATAATTTTCGTCTTCAATATTTTCCTTAGGAAAATCCGATATTTTCTGTTTGATTTCTAAGTTTTCATTTTGAATCAATTTGAATTTTTTTATCATGTCCAAGCCAATAAGGAAATCATATTTGAAATCTCCTTTTTTTATAACAAATAAATCAACTTCTTCTTCTATATCGAAAATTTTTGCTTTCATAGTCACCATTCCATTAGTTTTTTTCACACCATTAATAGTCATCAAATCTGCATTTTGTGTATCATCCATCTCTTCGGTTTTTAATTTTAATAATTTTGAATTAATTAGAGAAACATTCGAACCAGAATCGTATATTCCAAATGTTTCTAGGGTATTATTCAGCAGCAGTTTGACCTCTATCAATGGTGGCACTTTTAGTTTTTTTGGTTAGTATTCAGTTCAGTTTCAATCTCAGAGTTATTTGTGTACTTAATGTTTTGTTCTTTCTCCTTTCTATTTTCCACCTTGAACCAACATGAGGATTCAGGATGGTAACGCGAACCTTTATTTAATTTCGAACAAATTGCACATGGTACCTTCATTCCATATTGTTTCTTACAATCTGAACTCGTATTTTTTTCTTTTCCAAAACTTTTCTTTTTCATCAAATATTCATATTTATTTATTTCACCAAAAAGGTCCTCGGTTTCTACCAAGTTTTCTCTATCAATCTTATTTAATACAAATCGCGGTAAACCTGCTGCTATGAGATCAATTAATGTTCCTGTGTCTATTGACATTCTCACCTCCAACAAAAGTTTCTCCTTCTTTGTAGCATAGCTCAGCAATGAACCTTCCGTGTATTTAAAAGACAACGCATATGTAACCGGGCTCCATCCTTTGTTAACATATGTTTCACAAAACTTTCCTCTCCATATCCTCCATTCCGAATTCACAGTTAATTTTATTTTCATCGAACTATACCAGTCCAAACATGGTCCTTCCAGAAACCATCTGAGAATTTCAATTTTCTTCTCATCCTCTGTTACTTCAAACCGCTCACATTCCCTTTCAAAAGAATCCATCCATTGATTCGCATTGGGGTTTTTGCTCGTAAATTTTTCAATGATAAACTTTTCTGATAAATATCTCAAATTTTGGCGTCCGGTATTTTGTTCTTTTTCTACTAGTTTCTCTAATATTTGAGTGAGTTTATCAGCACCATTTGCGTTCGAAACATTCAGATTTTCTTTTGTTTCAATTTCTTCCAAAAAACAATCATGAAATTGCATATTTCCATTATCATCTATGTAAGTATCTTCCAATTCTTTTGTTAAATTAATCCAAATTTTTCTTGTTTGCCATCTCTTCTTGAGTGTATTACGCACTTTTTTATATGCATCTGCAGCAGTAACAACTGTGTGAAGAGTTGCTGATTGTAATTCGTCTGGGATACCAAAAGTTTTATTATCTGGCGTAGAAATTGAGACTATACACATCATATTTGATTTCCCATCTTCAGATGGTTTTATGATGAATTCAAACAATAACTTCTCCATTTTTTCTCCAGAAATGTCGTTTTATAATAATGTTTCTTCTAGGAAGTTTACAAAAATGAATACCTCAACTGTTTCTCTGTAATCAAAGTTTATTTTTAAACTTATTATTTACAGTACTATACAATTAATGTTACCTGTAATCAAAGAAACGACATTAAAGTATATTCTTTGACGATGTAACTTCTTATTAATTTGAAATTGGAAAAACAATACTATGACATTCAATTATAAGTTTGACATCAGTCATCTATTCAAAATCATGTAATAAAAATGATAATTCCATAGAATCCGCACTCTCCAGGGTGCCGTAAAATTCAAATAAATAATATTTCTTTACAGGTATACAATAATAATGTACTACATACTTGGCATTTAATCTAGAATGTACTTTTCTGTTATTTCACTCGATATATTTTATAGAGAATTAAGAAATGCCTTTTTTGCAGTTATATTTGAATAATGTATGAAATATAAAACGAATGCTGATGCTTGAAGATATGAAGGACTATTTATCTCAGATTCATTACTTCCACAGAATCTTCAGGATACTTAGGCAACAGGGTTTTAAATGTGAAATATACCGCGGTATATTCAAACTAATGAACCCCATCGCCTAAAAGTATCCTGAAGATTCTGTGGAATTAATGAATCTGAGATAAATAATTGCACAGTTGTAGGGACAATTACTTCCAAACATCTATAAGATGTAATTTTAGTGATATCTCAGGTCTATTCTAATTGAACAGTCGTAAGTATGCTCTTTCGGATTCATCTATAGTCTATCGCTATCCAGTGATCTGAAGAATATTGGCTTCGAAATATCTCCAGTTCATCACATTTACACAGTTCATAGGCTGAGCATATTGTGATATCTATATTACCAAGTATAGTGTATATAATTTTTGTGACTGTGATTTAGCGACTGCGCTGAAGTATGACTTAGGCAATACCTGATATATTGTTGGGATGAACCTGACATTATCTCAGGGATATTAAGAGCCCATATGTGATATCTATGTCAAGTGACAGGGAGTGAATTTGGTTATCTGGGCTTCTTCAACGAACTCACCTCAGCCAACAAAGTCGTCGTCTGTCTTGTCTCCACGAAGAAAAATTTGAAAAGGGACGCTACGTTAGAAATCCGGCATTTTATACCCTCCTAAACTGATGTTGACCTTCATTTCAACCTAGACCAATACGTAAATCAAAATTTGAAAGTATACATTTTCATTGGCAAAGAGGTCAGCGTCACTGGACGTTTCTTCGTGTTCGAATTCGCGCCAATTCTTAATAGCCTAGGTCAGTGTTTCTAAATTAGAAATCGAAGTTTTATTTCACATGAAACATGCGATCGCGACGAAAATACGTACTCCTGCGTGAAAAAAATCAAAAAATTCTTTTATAATAGTCCCCCTTCGCAATTTCAACTTTAAATCATCTTCAATCTCAAACAGTCTCCTCACAGGTACGAAACGAAAATTAAAATCAAAGTTTCATTTTACTTCCTCGTGGAAGGTACAATCGCGACGAAAATACGGACTCCTGCGGGAAATGGATCAAAAATTGTTTCTATAGTAGTCGAAATATGCAGTTCACAACTTAAAAATCGAAACTTGCGCCACCTACATTACGAATCGAAAACTCCTGCTTGTCGTGTCATATATCATGCATGATTTTAATCTTCTACTGTTTACAGGCAATCCTTCCAATCAACGGTATGTCTTTTTAGTTTCAACTTTGTTTTTTAGATTACATATCATGCTCACTATTTAGATGGTATTATTGAAAATTTAACAAAATTCAGCAATTTCAACATCTTTTTATTTTAGGTCATGGTTCAGTATTTTTGCAATACTGTATTACTTAGTGTATGTACTGCTACCTCAACTCCCATGTTCTCGATATGTCATAATAATAGCCTCTCATTCAATTTTAATGGAATATGCAGTCCCCGGGTTGTTAAAAAATTGCATATTTCCATGAAGGTACTCGTAACAAACTCCAAATCACATATTCATATAATAATCAGAAAAGTTCAACCTGTTCTTGAAAGTGCCCTTCTGAGAAAAATTTTGTATTTACCCTTGTCTGACGGCAATTTCCCTTACTATGTAAGCAATTATGATATGGATCATGGACTAAAAATTCATAGTTTACCTGAAAACTCATAGTAAGAAAATATTTCGAAGTAATTTCATGTACCATTTCAAAATTGGAGGAGGATTCAAACTTTTCTAATACTTCATTCATGTTGAATATGTCATGAAAGCTTATTTCCCCAAAAACCTTATCAAATAGGCCCCATATTTTCCAATCTACCAAAGTGAACAAAACTTCATATGTCTCAATTAAGAAGTAAGTTCATCCAAATCTACCTACCTCGGCATGTAAACTGGTTTGTTCTCTTCCTTGACAATAATTTTTGGTATGAAATTGTAATGATAAAAATGTGTAAATAAACTGTAAAATAGTTATTATTTGTTTTATTACATAGAATGATTGAATACATCATTTTAAGAAATTGAGTAACACAAATTTGAATAATTAATGTTCATGGCCTCTACTTGATAGTACTTCAATAGTTGCTATAAAAAGGATCTCAAAATGGAATGTTTGAAGCAAAGAAGGAATTTTTCATTCAGAATTGAAACCTTTCAAAAAACAATTAAAAATTATTAAATCCTGAGCAAGTAGATCAACAAAACAAGACAAAAATTCAAGACTTCTTATCAAACAAAAATTGTGAAGAGAATAACTATTGGTAGGTAACATTGCGAATGAACATATCCTTGAATACCTAACTGAAAAAACACATTTCAATTTTGTTTCAGTAATGAAATATTCAATTCAGCTGAAACACAAGAATCTTTTTGACTTCTACATTACTTTGATAACAAGAGTTCATTTAACTATAGATAGATTTACGATGGATTATTCAATAATGTGAGTTACCATTTTATCAACCTCTCACAGCAAAGATGTTCATACCTATACCTACGTTTTATTTTATCGGGTAGTCGGAATTCCATTAGAACTTCTGACGAAAATTTCTTGATGAATCCTTGATACATGAATTATCAATATTTATTCCGGCTAAAAGAATGCATTCCCTTCAATACGATGAATCAAATAGTTTTCTGAAAACTTATAACATTCATTTCTTTGCGAAAACTAAAATAGAAATGTTTTAGTAGAACGTTTTCATCCAATCAAGAAAATCTTGAAGCCTAAAATGTAAATAAATGATGACATAACCTCCAAGTCTATTGTCATAATTGAATAGGGCATTCTAATGAGCTGTCAAAACAAATTCTCAATATGGCGGCTGAGGGCAAACCATAGAACTTATAGTACATGTACTATGAGTTCTATGGTTTGCCCTCAGCCGCCATATTGAGAATTTGTTTTGACAGGTCATTAGAATGCCCAATAGACGAGTCCCTTCATGCTGGCCAACTGTTTGAAATGGCCTGAAAATCACTTCCCTTTTTTTCGCAATGATTCAACTCTTACCTGAAAGCTTTAATCCCAATGAGTGTATCCTGAAAATATTAGATGTCACGAAGGTCTTCATCAAAAGCTATAAATTTTTGTTTTCTTATGTTTTCATTAATGGAAATCTATGACTTTCCAACCTAGAAAACGACTTGTTTATATTTTTACTTGCTCCTAAGCTGTTTTCTTCGACTTAGAAATTAGAATATCTATTCTAAATCAATGGCTGTTTCAGGTATTCTTGAGGGATATGATCCTCGTAATTCGAGGTACTGAGCTGTGACTTCATCTTTCTGTAAGATGGAAATCAGAAAGGGTGAAGTAGGTATCTGCACGAAAAGATTTTGATGTTTCAATCCTCATGATATATTTGAATTTTAGGCCAGTAGATGATTATATAACAATGTAAGCAAAGTACTAGTACTGGAAAAAACTGTTCTCAATTGCTCTTCAAGGAAAAGTAAAAACACGGCTGTTCGTTTTGATAAATTTCCTGAGAAAGATGCCTCAACACCGAATATCACTAATGCCTTTGGCATATTGCATAAATTGGACTGGAGAAAAGCATGGATAGACAAACTATGGATGGGAACCTTGCTGCAAAGAATATATGTGTTTGTTCCCTACACATGGACGATTATGTCAAGTTAATTTCAGATTTATATCCAGATTGAAAAATCCATAAATAAATTGCTCCAGAGAGATTAGTTCTAGTATTAAAAAAACTGAAACTGTTTGTGAAGTAGCCATTTTTAAGGGAGTTTCTCAATCAACTGCGAACAATATTTTTAGTAAATATATTGTCTGTATTTATTATTTTGAGATGTGGTATACACTGGCCATGTTCTGATGTTGAATTATTGAATTTACCACTTTACATATTAAGAATATACTATGATTTCAAAGTGATACTTCATTATAATGATTTTCCAGTACAATGATCCTAATTTCTCATGCGGCATCAGAACTTATTTACATCCAGATCATAGTCTATGGCAGTTGTAAATACTTTTGGGTTGTTATTCTGTAGTAAGTTTCCATGCAAATAAAAAACATTAAAAACAATCATGTATTTCCCTAATTTCCTTTGAATTCCTTATAGAATTTCTATCCAATTAGAAGCGAAAACCCAATTATGCACCGATATTTAATAAACTCCACAATACAGGGTTAATAATACATTATTTCACTGAAAGTCTTCCTATGATCTCTACGAATCCAAAGAAAACACCTATAATAATCAGTTTTACATCTTGCAACAGGTCTTTATACGAGTGCTCCTTCTTCGGAAATTAATGAAATTTGGATTTGATATTTCTGCAGTATCTTGAATCATTTTTACACTGTTAATAGAAACATCTCATTCATCAGAAAAGTTATTATAAAAAACAAACTCAAGCGAAATCCTCATTTGATTCGAAAAATTCAAATTCTCCATTCAAACATTTTGTTGGGGATATTTATTTTCCATTGATGAAACCCTAAGAAAACAAAAATTTATAGCTTTTGATGAAGACCTTCGTGACATCTAATATTTTCAGGATACACTCATTAGGATTAAAGCTTTCAGGTAAGAGTTGAATCATTGCGAAAAAAAGGGAAGTGATTTTCAGGCAATTTTAAACAGTTGGCCAGCATGAAGGGACTCGTCTATTGGGCATTCTAATGACCTGTCAAAACAAATTCTCAATATGGCGGCTGAGGGCAAACCATAGAACTCATAGTACATGTACTATAAGTTCTATGGGGCGAACAATACGTTGGTGGTTATGTTGCATCTTAAAAAGTCTATCAACAACAACAACAACAAATACACACAACTAATTTATTCACCAGGTTCCTTATGACGTGTTATGACACTTCAGAAAGTTGTTTGCCCCATAGACAACTTGTTGTCTATGGTTTGCCCTCAGCAGACGCCATTTTAGGTCACGTGATTTAGAATGCCTAATCGACCAGTCCAACGATCTGTCACGATCAGCTGTTTAAAAATGACTGCTGGGTCAAACAAATAACAAACCGAGTTTTTTCAGTTACGAGGTACGTGTTTCAGGGTAGTTTCTGTTGGTTTCTCAATTTTCAACTTCAATGTCTTCAATTATGCCTACGTTTGTATTGAGTATTATTTGAAATTTTTAATTCCGACTTATTTTCTCTTTGTTTTAGGAACTATGGATTATACACTGAGTATTCAAAGTTTATTTGAATTTGTAAATGCTGAACCTTCTTCTAGGTGCATAAATGAGGGACAGGCAGTTTTAAATGCTGGCCATATATTTTTGCATGGTATAGAGGAAAGAAGTGACACTTTCATAAAAGTGTATGGTTTATGCTTGAAAAGCAGTGGTCTGCAAAAGGAACCACATGAATTGAGGATTATCCTAAACATTTTAGAAGAAAAACGAATTGACGTAAAAAGTGCAATTTGTAGTTGCAAAGCAGGAAATTCTTCCAAATGCAAGCATATTACAGCACTGCTCATGTTGTGTACAAGGTGGTATAATTCCAAAAAAAAAGGCATATCGGTCTTCTGCAATTGAATAGATTATTTGCATCTTGTTTTATTTTCCTTTTCTTTTTTCTGTGTTTTTTGTTTCTGTTACAGGCAGAACGTTACTGGTTTTGAGAAACTTTCAAGTACCGATATTAGTTGCAAATGGAAAAAGGTACAAACTGCAACCTTGGAAAAGAAGTATGCAACTGTTCCCATTGCAGATGATCCTTGTGTTAAAAAGGTCAAAATGGGAAATTGTTCTAAACTAGAAAAGATGGATTTTGATGACAAAAAGGTCTTTATTTTGAACAAACTTCAATCTGCAGCTCCTTCATCAGCTTTAGTTAAACATAGGTAGATATGTCTCTACACAAATACCTGGTAATATTTTCAGTTTATTTTTAGAAACATGCAAAGAAAGTCAGTTCCTTTCGAGGTAAGTATAGAAGAAGGTGAAATTTCCGAGCAAATCAAAGTCATTTGTGAACATGCAGCCAATTCCCAATTTTTGTCACAAATATTTAAAAAAACACCTAAAGAAGAGTGCTGTACAAAAATTCTTGAGGAACTAGTTCCAGAGAGTTATTGCTACCTAGCAGACATAACAAAAAAAGATAAGCTGATCTGGAGCTATGAAAGAAAGTACAGAATAACAGGTTCTCGATGCTATGAACTGTACACATACAAGAAAAATAATTGGACTGAAAAATGTCTTAATTACTTGAATCCAAAAAAATTTAGCAACAAGTAATAATAATTATTGTATTTACTTATATATTGTTCACTTATAAATTTTTTTCCTAGATATATTTCACATGGCATTGCCTTTGAAGCTGAAGCAAGAGAAACTTATGGTAGGACAATAGATGGAACTGTTGTGGAAACTGGGTTGATTGTTTCTGTTGAGCATCCTTGGTTAGGATATTCACCTGATGGTGTGGTAATAAATACCAATGGAAAACCGGTAAAACTTCTGGAAATTAAGTGTCCATACATAGGTAAATAAAAAGTTACAAATATCTGTCAACCTAGAAATATACAAGTGAATAAGAGCAGCTATAAAGTTACTTATGGAACACTAAAATTTTCTACAATCGTGGGAAAAGTGACACTATTTTGACCTGTTCACTATGCTCAAAGCTCAACATTCCACAATAGTGGGCAGTTGCTATGCAATCAGAAAATAACATACTTTTTCCACTAATTATACAATATACTATTATTCTTGAAAATAAGTTTCAAGATGTCACCATGTACACACATATATTTTCATATAATTATTTTGTAGGAAAAGAATGCTCTGCAAGTGAATTTTATAAGTCATGCAGTTTTTTAAAAGTAGATGTCCAGAATACGGTGATTTTAAAGAAGAATCATAAATATTATGGGCAAATACAATTGGGTATGGCCATGTTAAATGTGACAACCTGTGATTTTGTGGTATATTCTTCAAAACATAAAGATTTTCTCGAGTTATCAATAGATTTTGATGAAGAATTTACTTCTAATTTGATTGCTAGATTGCAAAATGTCTATTTTGACTATATGCTGCCTCAGATATGTCAAATGAAGAGTAAATGAAGCATTTTTCCAGTTTTGTCAAATAAGATAATTATAAATTACTCATTTTTCTAATTTTGTCAAGTGAGATACAGTATGATCCAATTATAATGAACTCGCAAATTTTTAATGGAAACTCTCATATAATGAACCAATTTCCAAGTCCCGAATTAAAACAATGTAAAATCCTCGGACAAGATGGACTCGTTTATAATGGAACCTCGCCTGTAGTGGACTGAAAATACTGAACTGATCCACTGCCACGAAGGTTTGTGATGCAGTAGCAAACAACACGATTTTGACTATTTTAAAAAAGAAGAATTATCTGACACAGACATTTGCAGAAGTCATTTAAAAAACCTCTGGCTAAAGTAAATTAACAGACTTCCTTCCGAAACACTAGTTCAGTATTGAGTATGTATAATTATTATCAGTGTTATTAACCAACATATCTATTCAGATTTATAGAAAGTACATATACATACTTATTTAGTAATAAGAGACAGCTTTTCAATTTTTCTTTTTTTTATTCTCATAAAATGAACACTCAGTTATAATGAACAATATGTCTTGGTCCCCTCGAGTCCAGTATAAGCGGAATGCACTGTAATTTATACAATAGACCTTAAGGTCGCAGTGAACTGTAACTCCTTTTAACTTTAACTATTGTTACATACTTTTTCATTTATTTTCAACTTTTTAAGTGTTACCGAGAGTGTCACTTATGGTTTATGTTTGTATATTTTATTGTGACTTACCTTTTGGATTTCTTCATTGTGAATACTGTATGTATTGAATAAATAAAAACACAAATCATTTTTGAAATTGAGTTTAATTATTTTTATACAAACGTAATGCAAAATTTATGAACTAATGATTGTCTGTTTATACAATTTCTATAAAAGTACATATTAAGTAACAAATTAACCACTTATATACACTTTCAATTTCCCAGGCTTAGGCATAGGATGAACATACATTTATTGAGAATTACATTCAAAATTTATCTTCGCCAAAAATGGGGTTTGATAAATTAACGATGGCACAAATAATAATTAATATATTATCCACTTGACTCAATAAAGAAAGAGGGAAAGGTTTTGTTAATAATTCAAAAACTTTAATCCTTTGATTTGTCCTTTCCACATGTACCCTTGCTCTAGCAATCCTAACATTCATTAAAGCTTCTTGTTGAGAAAACTGATCTCGTTTTTTAAGAAAAGGAGGACGTATTAATTTTATACCTTCAGATTCAACTAAATCCTCAATGAGAAAACCTTTGTCCACCATAATATGGTCAAGAAATTTGTCACACTGGTGAAGAATTGAAGATTGTTTGAAAATTTCACTATCTGATGTTCTACCTCCATAAGCTTTACTGACATATGTTACAAGGCCAGCAGGTGAAACTCCAGTTAATATTTTAAGTGTATGTCTTTTTTTATAATGGGAATAGGTTTTAAGTCTACAACAAAGGCATTTGGGCTGCTGTAACGGGATCTCAGTGCAGTCGAGCACTACTCTGACCTTCTCAAAACCTTTACAACAAAGAGGCATATTACAGAAAATCTCTTCTTTAGATGGCCAGGTAATAGCATATTGGAGAAGTTTTGCCAATTTTACTAAAGTTTCATGAAATATTACTCGACATGATGGTTCACTGACTGAAAACAATATAGATAATACATTATATCGTATAGCAGTTTTCAGTTTCATGAGAGTAAATATTATTTCATCCTTCACTGTCATAACTGTGCGTTTCTTCCTATTTTTTGGAAACATTTCTGTTACTAATTCTACAATAGTGTTTAGTAATTCAAAAGATGGTAATCCCGTTAATGTTATGAGTTCTTTTGTAGAGGTTATCCTTGTTGAAAAAGGTTCAAATAAATCACCACTCTTAACTTGTGTTGCACAATCAACACCAAACTTTGATTTTAAAATAGAATCTTGCAATTGTACCAAAGCTTCAGCAGCCATAATTTTATCAGTTCCTAGAAGAAAAAAATAAGTTCGGAAGAATAACAGAGAATTATTCTATATACCTTCTCTCTCCGAAGTACTGCATGTTAAATTTGAAGAAATTTCATCCACTTCAAACAAATTTGAGACATTATCAGCAACCTCAATAGTACTAGAATTCTCAGTCCTATTCTTTGGTTGTTTTCTTTTTCTGGAACATACTTCGTGGCTTGACTGTGGTAGTTTTAAGGAAGGTACTGCATTTAAAAGAAGATACTTCTTCTTACTAAGACCTGAAGAATATGTTACTCATTTAAATATTGTTCACCTTCAGAAATATAAACTATACCATCCACTATTAACTTTAACTATTACACACTTGGTACTAACCTTGACTATAGTAGTCTTCCCTTTTAAAATGTAAGGAACACACGGACATACTATCTGTAACTGGTTTCCCCATTTTTAGTTTCATTGCCCAAGCCTTTCTTTGAGATATATTTTCCATAACTCCAAACGCATTTTCAATATTTACCATTCTTCCCATGCGAGGAAATTTATGGAAAGATAAATCGGGATTTTTCCCTTTACGGCTAGTGCAACCAAATACAGAACAGTTTCTATTATGCAGCGACATAATTCAAAGTATAAAACTTTAAAAAAGAGAACACAAAAATCAAACTTGATCTGCAATGAAGACAAAAAATAGAATAAAAACAATGCAATACCAGAGACCTTGAGACGTAATACGAATTATTTTACTCGTTGCTTCTATTACAATTTTTTCCGCCAGAGGTCTCTTTGAATTCTACTCCGCCCAATATCAACCAAGGTCGGTTGGTTCATGAGAATCTATGGTTGGTGACTGTCAAGCCAAAGAGTAAACACAAGAGACCTCACTCCCCCTATTTATGAATGAAATCGTGAACATCGTTTGTTTGACCTTGAAAGTCATTTCTGAATGACGAGGTCTAATCGAGGGGTGCCAGTAACAGCCCTGTATCGGCGTAGTATTATTCAAGGTCGAAGAACTGATGTTTGCCGCGAAGCCTAAGTGATTTCTCTTGTGTCTACTCTTTGGTCAAGCCGTTCCGTAAATGAAATATGTCCGGTTGGTACTGGTAGATGGAAACCGAATATTTACGGGACATGGTTCATTCAAATCACCCGATGTTTTCATGAACCGAATCAACCGGAGGTGATCGTGGGCTGCTTCGTAGGCTTTCTTCGGTTTGTTATTATTCGAATTTACGGCGGATGTTTCCTGATGACAGCGGTAGATTATTGACCAAGAATTTTCGTCGGTTCCTTGGGTTTCTGTTGCTCACAGATCAAGCGAAAGTTAAAAGAGATGAACTTTTTGGTTTCTCGCGACGGACTTTGAATCAAAGACTCCTCGTTTGTGTATTTTGTCCAATAGGCGAAACCAAAGAAGCAGTACGCCCCCTATCGTTAACGAAGTTAACGTTTTCTATTTATATATTTCGGATTATTTGAGAATTCATTATCAAGTTTTCTGATATGATATTTCGATACGTTTTTACTAACACCTGTACAAAAGCTCTGGGGTGTATATTTTTTGTGCATTATTATATAAAATTTATTCGAGAGAATGTTTAAAATCTTTACTTTTTGAAATAAAGAACTATATTTGAATTTGAAGTTGTATTTTTCATTCATTATCAAGGAAATACGAGTCGATTCAAAGCACATTTCATTCCAAATTGGAGGAAGAAAAGAGAATATGACAATGATGAAATCATCTAGCTATTCACCAGTAAATTTATTGGAATATAAAGAAATTTAAATAGCATAACAAATATGTAATCATATAAATCAATCCACTTCTGCATTGAAATACTTAGTACAATCCTATGTATTTTATATCTAAATTCAGTATTGAAGCAGAAATATATCAAATAATCTGAACACATCTCTGAGTACCGACAAAAGCTGTGGACTGTTCGCCAAACGATATGAAAACATTACGGGAATAACAACTGAAACTAACGAAAACCACACTATCTCTTTCCATACATTAGAACGCTTCGAGAGCGAGAGAGATGGTGCGGTTTTCGTTTTCAAAACTGACGTCGAACGATATGAAAACCAAACCGGAATGAGAACTAAAACCAACGAAAACCACACTATCTCTTTCCTTAAATTAGAACGCTTCGAGAGCGAGAGAGATGGTGCGGTTTTCGTTGGTTTTAGTTCTCATTCCGGTTTGGTTTTCATATCGTTCGGCGTCAGTTTTGAAAACGAAAACCGCACCATCTCTCTCGCTCTCGAAGCGTTCTAATGTATGGAAAGAGATAGTGTGGTTTTCGTTAGTTTTAGTTGTTATTCCCGTATGGTTTTCATATCGTTTGGCGTCAGTTTTGGCAACGGTAACTGCACTATCTCTCTCGCTCTCAATGTTTTCCGATATATGGAAGGAGATGATGCGGTTCTCGTTGGTTTCAGTTCCGAATTTAATCGTTTTCACTTGTTTGAATAACGTTTCTTTCTTGTGATCTGTGATAGTTTTGCGAAAACGGTTTTTTCAGATGATGAGAACGGTTCGAACCGTTTTCTGACTGAAAACGGTTTTCATTTTGGTTTCGCTAAAACCGTCACATGCCTAGACCACACTCATGCATGTCAACCGTTAACGGTTCCTAACCTATAAATTGTGTTCTGTCAACAAAATAATATGAAGCGCGTTCGGCAATAGGGCGCGGGCACATGACGTCACACGCCAACTGTCATTCAGCCTGCTGGACAAACAAACCGTATTTCAATAAACAACAATGGTAATTTAATGGGATTAAAATTGCAATTCTGAGAAGATTATGGGTTTATCCTTAGACTATAAAGGGTATAGTCACAGTATAAGGTACTTTACCTCATACTGGGGTATAGTCAATGGGTTTATCCCATAAAACTTATAGTAACTATAAGATCTATAGTTTATCCTGAAAGAGGGTAACGTAACTGTAAATATTAAATAAACTGTTTTATATCATCATTTCAATAATTTAATTAAATATTTTGTATATAGGCTCATTAGTACATATTGACTGAAAAATTGAATAATGCATAAAGGAAATTATATAAATGATAAATCAATAAAATCAGTAAAACAAATATTTCAATTTAATTTTTGATGAAAATATATATCTAACACTGTATAAATATATCAACTCTCATAAGGTACTATAGTGGACATGAATTTATGAATGCACAGCAAACTGTCAAATTAAATCGATCACAGGAACATTATTCTGCTTGAACTTGATCATATGCACGGGTAAGGTTGAAGATGTTATTTTATATTTGTTTCTCATGGAACCAATAACACGCTCAACTTGTATTCTAACATTTGCAAGTCTTCTAGTTTCTTCTGCTTCTTCCATTGTGAATGTATAACTCTGCAAAGTTTCCCGGAGATGATGGATTTCACTATAACAATTCTGTAACTCGAAATTGATATCAGGAAATTGGTGTTCACCAATTTTGTGCATGTTCCACTTCTTCAACAGGTTCACTTTCATCTTCTTTATTAATAATATCCAAGCTTTGAACAGCTGGATTATTCAAGGCTTCACACAAAGGGTCATTGTCAATACGATCCATAATTCTATCCACATAAACTGGAATATTTGGGTTTGGTATCTTATTTTTATCTCTGCTTCCTACGATTCAATCTCTGGATGCTTTGAACTGCATTGATATTTGTTTTGTAGCCAAGTGATTGATTTGGTACCCAGTCTATATTGTCAACATCTTTCAATGCACTTGGCTTGCCTAAAATGACGAAAAATAATAATTTTTTATATGCCTATGTTTCCTTGATTCTTTAAACATACCTCCTATAAAATGTTTCGAACATACAGTTGCCCATTTCAACTTCTCAGTAGTTAAATCTGCTCTTCTAGTTGCCTTAATCCACAATTCACGTCTCTTTTCAGCAAGAGGATTAATATGTTTTCTATTGTCGAAAATAGAAGGGAATCGGTGAAATGAAACCTTATCTCTTCCGCTTCAACTTCCACATTTCACAATCGCGCAAAATTGAGGCATTATCGAGAAAAAAACAATTTAAATATGATATAAACACACAATAAGCATTTGTAGGTCCGTTTGTTTGTCCAGCAGGCTGATTTGACAACTGTAATTTGCTGTCGTCTGTCAGATGTGCCCGCGCCCTATAGCATCCGAGAGCGGACGGATTTTTTAGTCACGTGATAACAGATTGTACAGATTTGTCAGATTTTTCTGTAATAAACGAACGCTACGGAGCATTTTGATCGATTTTTCTGTTTGACGTATGTAACGCCTCACCCGAGCCAGATATTAAATTAGAGCTTGAAGGTCTATTCGTCCGTAGAGGTAGTCTGGGTACTATTTTAATTCTTTTGTTATAGTTATCAACATTTCTACCCCTTGGTTGAGATGATTCAATATTTTGAATCATTATTTTTTTTATCAAACAACATTTTTTTATTTATCACTACACAAAAAATAACATAAGACACGAAAATTCAACAGACTGTTCAAGAATATTCGAAGCGGGATAAAAAATACATTCACAAAGGCCGAAAAGTAATTTCTGTTTCTGTTCTGTGGAAAAAAATCCGTTTCCTCCGTCGAAATACACCGAGCAAAAAGATCTACATCCGATTGATCAGATTTTCTTGCCGAACGGTCCAGATGTGTACTCCCCTCAATCTGGATGTAATAAACGAACGGTTCAGATCAATCCGACCAGTCAGATGTCATTGCCGAACGCGCTTAATGTTAAAGCACGGCCATCTAAAGACTAAAGGGCCCGGCTGTTGCGAAGTGCGGCAACAATGTACTGGGGTATTGTCACCCGACATATACGGACGTAAACAAGCGTCTAGTTGCGTTTTTGTAGCATCCGCGCTTAGTTTAGTGTTCATTCCGGTCATTTTTGTGAAAAAATAAGTGAATTATTGTTACCAATTGCGATTGTTCGAGTGCTGTGTACCGTGAAAGTGTTTGTGATATTGGTGTTAGTGAATTCTTCTTGGAATACCAGAGAATAATTGGTCTTTTTGTAAGTCTGATATCTAACCTATAAATTCAACTTGGACTTGAGATCATCTGCTTCGAAAAATGGTCAAAGCGTGTTGTATTCCATCCTGTAGAGTGTAGAAGTAATTATGCGTCTACAAAAAATTAAGGATATTTTAGTTGTTTTAGTTTTCCGAAAGATGAACAGCGTAAGCTTTTATGGATGAGGGCCATACCGCGAAATTTCATTCCAACTAATAATAGTTTTGTTCGCGAGAAACATTTTGATTCCGAAGATATAATAAAATTCGATAAACATTTGCAAGCAGATGGAACCATCAAATTACTCTCTTCAAGATTCCCGAAATTGAAAGAAGACGCTATCCCAAATTTACCCTCATACCTTTCGAAACAAAATCAAATAAAAAAGGACCGATCCTCAGTGTAGAAGGGAAGCAATTTTTAATAGAAATAATAATGAAGTAGAAGCTTTTTTGAGTTCCGATTTGATTAAAGATTTCAAAGACTTGAAAATTATTCGGCCAAAATTGATATAGGTACCTATCTGGATGGGAAATTAAAACATGCGATAACGCCGAGGATAACGCAATTTATTTTTATATTCTGAATTTTGAAAAATCATTAATTTCTTTAGAGATCAATGAAAGTCTCCAGATTAAAATATTTCATAATGATGTTCAAACTTCCGCTAATGACTTAAAATGGATACTTCTGATTTGATTCTCAGCCGATGGTCTCAAGTTACGAATTTGCTTTTCCGTTATAAAAATGTTTCTAATGAAAATAAAAGTAAATCTACATCAGATTTATTGAGAGATTCCTTGACTTCATTAGAAGCATTTTTATCGGATAAGAATAATTTGGCGAGAGATGGCCCTACACCTCCCCGTGGTTCTTGCTGGACAATAAATTGAATAAAACATCAGCCAATTCGCTATAATTTCAATTTTGTTTTTCATTTATATTCAATTTATTGACTGAGTAGGGCATACATCCACCCTTTTTTCAGATATTCATCGGAAAACACATTTATCAACATCAGGAAATGAAATAATACGTTCGAAATATCGTATCTCTCACGCTAAGCATCGTAAGCAGTATACCTCCCTACATTGGTGTTTTGCGGCGTTGCCGCTCAAGGCGCCCGGCCATGTCTTTAGAAGGCCGTGGTTAAAGTAAGTTCTGCTGGCCCAGTGTGGCAACAGAGCTCGTTATTATGACAACCTCGTAATCGGACAAATGCTTAACGTCGAGTCTATGGTTGAGGCGGTTTTTCTTATGAGACAAAAGTCAGAAACAACTAGATTTTTAACTTTTGGATTACAATTTTTGCAATCAATGTTCCCAGGACCTGGCCAATTTAGTAAGTTAAGATGTGACAATGGAACAGAGTTCATAAATGAAACTTGTCAGGAAGTTTTGAATAAGTTTGAAGTAGAATTGCAGTGTGCCGAACCTTATCAACATGAACACAATGGTACAGCTGAAAGGTTCAATAGAACATTACAAGAAAGAGCTAGAGCTTTGCTCTTTGATTCAGGTTTTCCTGTTACTTTTTGGGGTTTTGCTTTTTCAACAGCTTGTTACTTGTACAATCGCACACCTCACTATTCAGTTGACTTCTTGACACCTTATGAAAAATTATTCGGTAAAGAAGCTAATTTGCAAAATGTAAAAATTTTTGGCTCCCAAGCGGAAGTTAAAGTAGAGAATATACCAAAAGGCAAAAAGTTACTTCCACGTTCTAGTACAATGTATTTAGTAGGATATACAGATACAGGTTACATCTTATATGATCCAAATACACACAAAACTGTAAACTCGTGTAATGTATTGTTCAATGAAAAGTTTAATTATAAATCGTGTAAAACGAATCTGATGGTTGTTAGTGAGGAACTTCAGATATTAACAGAAAGTAATAATTCAACTCAAACAAATAATTCAGTCAGTAATAGTCTTAGTAGATCACAAAGTGAAGATACTCATCAGTCAGAAAATGTTCAAATATCTAATGAAATAGAAATAGAAGAAATCTCGCAGTTCGAAAATAGTCAAAATGTCAATCAAATAGAGTTTGAAGAAATTTCTTCTCCGTTTTATAATCACGAAGAAACTGTACCAGATATCAGTATAAATTCGTGTATTTTGAATCAGTTTGGTTTTGTTTCTGAAGATAAAATTTATAGTACAAGTGATTCACCTCAAAGTTATAAAGAAGCAATTACTTGCTTGAACAGCAGTAAATGGTTAACAGCTATTGAATCAGAACTATTCTCATTAAAACAGCATACAGTTTGGGATATAGTAGAAAGAGAATCAAATATGAAAGTGATTCCTGTGAAATGGGTATTTAATGTTAAACATGATGGTAGCTTTAAGGCTCGTCTTGTTGTTGTTGGATGTAGAGACACAGAGAAATATACCTCTGAAGAAACAGCAGCCCCTACACCTGCTCTTTCGGTTGTGAAATTATTATTCGCATTATCAGTTACTAAAAACTGGCATATAGAACAGCTTGATGTTAAAACAGCTTTCTTATATGGAGAAATTGATAGACCCAAGTATGTAACAATTCCTGAAGGTATAAACATAGATAAAACAAAATTTGTCTGTAAATTACGTAAAGCTTTGTATGGGCTAGCAATTGCACCAAAATGTTGGTTTCTAACTATTGATAAATATCTATTAAAGTGTGGTTTCGAAGCTAATTTACGTGAACCATGTCTGTACCTGAAAAAGAAGGAAGACAAAATAGTTTTGATATTGATATATGTAGATGATTTATTAATAACTGGAAATAATCGTGAACAAATTCAAGACACTGTGAACATATTAAAATCTAGATTTGATATCAAACAGTTTGGTTTCCCAACCAAGTTCCTTGGTTTGGAAATCATAAGAACTGAATCATTTGTTTCTTCACCAAACTCAGTTTGTGAAGAATGTGTTGAAAGAGTTTCGTATGGAGAACTCTAATTCTGTTGATACTCCTTTGATACCTCAAGGGAAGCACAAAGCTCCTGAGAATTTAAATGAAGCAAATTTTCCTTACAAAAAAGCAATAGGCTCCTTGTTGTATTTGAGTCGTTTCACTAGACCTGATATTTCATTTGCAGTAAGTTATCTTGCGCGGTTTCAGTCAAATCCGCAACAATATCACTGGACATTGGTGAAAAGAATATTGAGGTATTTAAAAGGAACCACCGAAATAGGTTTGAAATACATACAGGGTTCCCCAAGCCTTTCTTGTTATTGTGATGCAGACTTTGCTGGTGATAATACAAGTCGAAAATCAACTACTGGCTTTGTGATTTTTGCCTTTGGTAATCCAGTCGTGTGGTGTTCAAAACTCCAAGCTACTATAGCACAAAGTTCAGCAGAAGCAGAATTCATTGCATTAACACATGCAGTAAATGAAGCTTTATTCTTGGCCCAGTTGTTGGCAGAAACAGTAAATATAGTTGTTTTTCCTGTACCAGTTTATGAAGATAATGAAGCTGCTAGACAAAACTGTCTGACAAGCACTAGTAAAAGTCGACTAAAATATATAGAACGAAGATATCTTCTCATTCGTCAACATGTACAAGAAAAAAAAATCAATGTACTTAAAATAAATACTAATGATCAGATAGCAGATATACTCACGAAACCTTTACTGTCAACAAAGTTTCGTAGTTTACGTGACCATCTAGTTACTTGTGACTATCTGATTCCCAGTTAAACTATGCATGCAAAATGTAAAATGTAAAATTATTAAAAATTCCACGTGTTACAAGAGCAATGTTGCTTCTTAAAAGCAAAGACTTATAAACTAAGTTCTAACCAAAATGAACCTCAAACGCTGAAATCAGTGAAATCAAAACAACGAAAGAAACGACATATACAGCGCCGTCTACAGGCGGCTGAACTTATTAAAAGCGTATGCAGCGCTCCTGGTGTATGCCCACATAAATAAAACTCGTTGAATGGTGGGGGAAAGGAAGTGCCAGGACCACGGCCATCTACAAAACATGAAGGATATATTTTAGTTGTTTTAGTTTTCCAAAAGATGAACAGCGTAAGCTTTTATGGATGAGGGCCATACCGCGAAATTTCATTACAACTAATAATAGTTTTGTTTGCGAGAAACATTTTGATTCCGAAGATATAATTAAATTCGATAAACATTTGCAAGCAGATGGAACTATTAAATTACTCTCTTTAAGATTCCCAAAATTGAAAGAAGACGCTATCCCAAATTTTTTTCCAAAATTACCTTGTTACAAAATTAAATGAAAAGGACCGATCCTAAGTGTAGAAGGGAAGCAATTTTTAATAGAAATAATAATGAAGTAGAAGCTTTTTTGAGTTCCGATTTGATTAAAGATTTCAAAGACTTACTTGAAAATTATTCGGCCAAAATTGATAAAGGTACCTATCTGGATGGGAAATTAAAACATGCGATAACGCAATTTATTTTTATATTCTAAATTTTGAAAAATCATTAACGGTTGAAAGTTCTTTAGAGATTAATGAAAGTCGCCAGATTAAAATATTTCATAAAGATGTTCAAATTTCCGCTAATGACTTAAAATGGATACTTCCTTCTGATTTGATTCTCATCAGCCGATGGTCTCAAGTTACCAATTTGCTTTCCCGTTATAAAAATGTTTCTGATGAAAATACAAGTAAATCTACATCAGATTGATTGAGAGATTCCTTGACTCCATTAGAAGCATTTTTATCGGATAAGAATAATTTGGCGAGAGATGGCCCTACACCTCCCCGTGGTTCTTGCTGGACAATAAATTGAATAAAACATCAGCCAATTCGCTTTAATTTCAATTTTGTTTTTCATTTATATTCAATTTATTGACTGAGTAGGGCATACTTCCACCCTTTTTTCAGATATTCATCGGAAAACACATTTATCAACATCAGGAAATGAAATAATACGTTCGAAATATCGTATCTCTCACGCTAAGCATCGTAAGCAGTATACCTCTCTACATTGGTGTTTTGTGGCGTTGCCGCTCAAGGCGCCCGGCCATGTCTTAAGAAGGCCGTGCCAGGACCCTGGTTGAAGTAACGTAATAATTGACATCTACGCACGCGCATTCGTCAGGTTTTTACGTTAACGTAGAAAATGAGTTTACGGGTCTACGTAACCAAACGTTCTCTCACGGATACGTTAAAAAGGAACGTACGTAAACCGAAGAATATACGAATGATACCGATAAGTTCCGAATGGCCGAATTTTGAATTCGAAGTAGATATCCATAACCTGGAAAATTCATGAAGAAGTTGTTTCATTTCAGATTAGTTTTTTTATTTATTTTATATTTAAGAAATGACTGAAACGTTTCTGTGATTATAATGTTTGTGGTAATACTACTGTGATTATAATTGATCTCATATGAATGGTAGTGATACTAGGACTTTCACTTTTTTTTGTAATATATTATATTTGTTATTAGATTATATTCAGTTGGAAAATGCATGAAGAAGATACTAAATATTTGTTTTCGTTTTATTTCAGATTAGTTTTTTTATTTATTTTATATTTGAGAAATGACTGAAACGCTACTAACTGTGATTATGTTTGTGGTAATATTACTTTGATTGTGGTAGTGATGTGAACTAGGACTTTCACTTTTTTTTAATATATATTTGTTATTAGAATACATTCAGTTGGAAAATTAATAAAGAAGTTACTAAATATTTGTTTTTGTTTTATTCCAGATCAGTTTTATTTATTTATTTTATTTATATACAGGGTGTTTGGTAATTCGACGTGAACCTTGGAAAGGGATATACAAGACGTCATATGCAGTGAATTGCGTCGAGTAAAGCATGGTCCGAACATCTATGGTTACGAAGATATGGCGATTTTTCAACTTTTTTGAAATTTTCTGCTTCGTTATTGAAAATAATTAATTTTGTGAAAACTACTCGACTCTAAATATTCAATGAATATTTTTTTCAAAGCTGAGGAGATGGTCCTTATTTCTTACGAAAAAGTATTCACTAAAAATTCAGATAACCCGAGATATATAGGGTCATAAATGGCTGCACCTGTTTTCCTCATAAAATCTTGATAAAACAATTGAGAATTTCTCGAAAAAAGTATTATGAACTTGGTGTACAAATGTAAGGGAAAACTTCCCTGTTTCATCAGCTTTCCAAAAAGGTACATATGTCAATAATTTCTTCATGCAATCAAAAAATATGGCCGGAAAACCAAGCAGACAACAGACTTTTTCGAGTCATTAAGTGATCGAACCATGGCCCGCTTACGGCTTACGAATCACGCCGAGTGAAATAAGGGATAATAGGATATCTGAATGACTCGAAAAAGTCTGTTGTCTGCTTGGTTTTCGGGCCATATTTTTTGATTGCATGAAGAAATTATTGACATATGTACCTTTTTGGAAAGCTGATGAAACAGGGAAGTTTTCCCTTACATTTGTACACCAAGTTCATAATATTTTTTTCGAGAAATTCTCAATTGTTTTATCAAGATTTTATGCGGAAAACAGGTGCAGCCATTTATGACCCTGTATATCTCGGGTTATCTGAATTTTTCGTGAATACTTTTTCGCAAGAAATGAGGACCATCTCCTCAGCTTTGAAAAAAATATTCATTGAATATTTAGAGTCGAGTAGTTTTCACAAAATTAACTTTTTTCGATAACGAAGCAGAAAATTTCAAAAAAGTTGAAAAATCGCCATATCTTCGTAACCATAGATTTTCGGACCACGCTCCACTCGAAGCGATTCACTGCAAATGACGTCTAGTATATCCCTTTTCAAGGTTCACGTCGAATTACCAAACACCCTGTATTATGTAAAGACAAAAAAAAAACTCTTCTAGTAGTTTAAACTTTTGTTCTTATTCGCGATTCAGGGGTAGGCAGCGCCCTCTACTACACGTGTATACGGGAGTGGGTAAGATTTGTAAACATTATTAAGGTAATTTGCGGGGAAAAAATAAAATGGAAAGTGAAAAGAGTGTTTTTCTGAGCATAATCGAATATTTCCGATATTTGGAAGTAACTCCAAATAGTAGGAAGGCTCTTTGGGTCTGAAGGAACGAGTAGCGTTGAGATTATAAAAGAATTCAAATAGCTGAAGGAAAGTGTACTTAAGTATTTTGTATTGCATAATAAGGTTTTACTCTTTATCAAGAAATATAGTTATGTAATATTAATATTTCACCAAATATTTATGAATAAAATTCATGTTCTATTCTATAAAAACTTTTATATTAACATATCCTGAAAACCTACCCACTCCCGTTAATGCTGTTTCTGCCGCAAGGTGGCTTGGGAGATGAACTTGAATCGCCAATACTTCACATATCTGTGGTAGTTCGGCTACATAACGTATGATATATCTGGATTCTCTGGTTTAGTTTAGGGGTTAGAAATTATAATGCACTTAGAATGGGTTATGATTTGATTTGATTGACGAATCATTATATTAATTTGATGAGTAGTTAAATTATTGCCAGAAATTATGATGCATTTCTGCCAGAGCCCGGAACTGATGGAATAAACTAGGTGCATCAAAACATATTTTATAGGACGAGATATCACAATTGTCAATTTATTCAGAGATTGAGATTGTACCAACTTTCAATATTGAAGAAAATGAGTAGAACGAACACATAGGTCAAAAGATCTCTCTTTGAAGCAAATCACTACTGATAGATGGTAAAGAAAGCAAATGTTGAAATTTTATATGACAAATATGAATATTCGATAAACATTCCGGCAACATTGTTAACATTTAATTCGATTACAGAATATTGATACATCTTCGATTCGGTGATCTTTAGAATGCAGTGGGGTATTGAGGTAATTCTCGAGATTTATGATTTTCTCGTCAAATTTAATGGGATTTAATTAGGAATAACTTGAGAACGACGCGTTTTATTGAAAAAACTTAGGAATAACTTTATTTTCTAAACCTATTGCTTTTTTCGAAAATAGGAAACATTCTTCTTTTTCGCGTGGTTTTATAGTATTTTTGTGTGGATTTATAAGTTGGCTACGCTGTAACTTCCATACCGGGAGGAATATTGGAAAAGTTCTAATGTGAGAATATGCATCATGATAGGAATGACTACTTCACCAAAATTCAGTTCATTCGAAATAACGGTTCCGAAGATATGAACAGAAAAGCGTTTTTTTCATGGATTTTCGACACCCTGTATCTTTTAAACGGAACCGAATTTTGAAAAATGGTATAGGAAAAAAGTGTTTCGTTTGATAAGAGGAATCTACAGTCAAAATATATGTACAAGTCAAAGACTCACCCTGTATAGTCCATCCAAGAATTATTGACATCAGAGCAAGCCTTGAAAGTCCAGTCGCAGCTTTATTTCTAGTTACAAAAAAGTAACTAAAAGTTTTCTGTGTCTGTGCTTTCATCATAGCAATAAAAAAATATAGAAATAACCTGAAAATTGAATGGTATTTTTTCAAAGTACGGCAATCTGAACATGAAAATGTTTCCAATTATCACATACGATTACCTGCAAACTGAATAATGGATTGGGAAAATTGTAATATATATCAGGACAGAAACAAAAACTTAACGATTGGATTTATTCAATATATGAAGAATTTTGTATGACATTCTAACTTTCAATATTTGTGAACAATGAAGGTGCAAAATATGAAACGTAAATATTCCTACTGTTGTTTCAACAACCACAACTGCTATTTCCTCATCTGGGCAGTGGGCAGACCTCATCATGTTCACAATGAAGGATTTTATGTCAGCAACATCCCATATATTTCGACTAATCTTCTCTTATTTCTTTCTATATGTGCTATAACTGCTATGGAAAGCCTTTCCAATTATAAGCTATTATTAACAGCCTCATTCTGAAGATATCTATTTCACTTGCTCAATTATTTGCCGAATTTATTCGAAACATTAATGACAGAACAAAATATTAGTGTTATTTCCAACACCAACCTGAATTCTACAACTCAAAATATCACTGAACGGGCATTACCAACCTATAGTCCATCCCAGGCCCGGATCTACGATTTTTTCTGACCGGGGCAAAAGTTCATGATGGCGCCCCCCCCCCTATTTGTGTAATATATGAATTCATAAAAAATAACAAAATTAAATAATACAAATGAATAATCAAAATTGATACTAATAATAAGAAAAAAAAAGGGAAGAAATTTCAATTTAATTCAATTTTTTATTATTTTCAATTTGCTTAAACGGCAGACGTGGTAGTGCAAGCTGAACTGACGTTGCAGATCTTTCCTGTGAAGAATTTGCAGCAGGTATAATGAAGTCGATAATTTCAGGAACTAGCTCTTTGAAAACCGCTAGTTCCTAACAAAAATCAACTGCATGTTTAAAAGGGCATGGCCGTTGAGGAATGCGTAATTCTTATGCAGATTCTCTGGGCTTTTTAAGCTTTTTCTGATTTCTGACAATAATCTGTCGAAAACAACTTCAATTTCCTTCGAGAATAAACCAACTTGATCTAACGTTCTTGACTCATCCTCGCTAATTTCGTCGACCTGCTTTGTCTTCATAGAAACACGTTTATTTCTAAGAGTTGGCTACACATCCAATTCTTTTGAAAGAAGTGTAGCTTCCGATTTCCAGTTTTCAAGAGGTATTTCTCTCATTCCTTGCAACATCTTCACAAGACGAAAATGAACGTGAAATAATTATATCCCCTTTCAGAATTTCCATGTTGACGCTACTGATCTATCGCAGAATATTATACCAAATTGTTAGGTTCAGAATGAATCTAAAATCCATCACAGCACGAAGCAAATGACCATAACTTCATACTTGGATTCTGTGACTAGTGAGGATTCTTTGATTTCTTCCACAGCCTTTACAACTCCCGGTAAATTATTGAGCATTGAGGCATTAACAGCTTGGTGTTCAGCCCATCTTGTTTGGCTACTTTCTTTCAAATTTGTTTTCGTGCACTTTTCATAATTATTGTCCATCTTATGGTTGAACAAGAAAAAATACAGTTTTTGTATAACACCAAATAAATTAACTGCTTCTGAACATGATGAAGCCGAATGTTCACCCACAAGATTCAAAGAGTGTCCTAGGCATGGAACTAATACTGCCAGCTCGTTCATCTGTAGAATTCTGGATTGGACTCCAGCCATATTAGATCCGTTGTCGTAGGATTTTGACATCCAAATAATCCGTTTGCAGTTCATCTAGAATTCGCTTTGATATAGATGCATAGAATACCTGGTGTTGGCACTGATTAAATTTTGTTTAAGACTTCATTGTCGATCGAAAATCTGAGAATTTGTCCTGCTTGTCATTTCTCTCGAAAGGGGTCGTGCTTTTTCTTTCCGTAACTAGACCAAAATCTGAAATCTAGAATGCCGTTTTGATCTACAAATTTCGGTCACGTTTTCTAGTAAGGAGTCGTTACACCAGGTATTCTATGCATCTATGCTATGATATTATTCTCCAGTTTTTCCGCCAACTTCTAAGAAGTCAATAAAACTTTTCTTTATCTCATATCCAGACTACGTTCTCTTTAAATAACTAGTATAACCTGGCTCATTTGTTCTGTGTGAAATACATCTGGGGTGCAGTCGAACATAATAGTGATATAGTTGGCCTCCTTGATCTCATTAATAATTTGATTCCGAACTTTGGTGGCCATTAAATTTCATGTTGCAAAGTTTTAGACAGATAGGATGTTTGTCCTTTTTTCGAGTGGTCAAGATGGCACTTCAGAGTCGGGTCATATTCGATAGAAATACTTTTTTCCGAGAAAATCAAAAATAAAATTTTTTTATCCCCTGGTTGTTTTTGGCGCCCCCTTAAGCTGGCGCCCAGGGCAAGCGCCCCGCTTGCCCCCCCCTAGATCCGGGCCTGGTCCATCCAAGAATTATTGACATCAGAGCAGGCCTTGGTAGTCCAGTCGCAGCTTTATTTCTAGTTACAAAAAAGTAACTAAAAATTTTCTGTGCTTTCAGCAATAAAAAATATAGAAATAACCTGAAAATTAAATGGTAATTTTTCGAAGTAAGGGAATCTGAACATGAAAATGTTTCCAATTATCACATCACCTGCAAACTGAATGGATAAATGGATTGGGAAAATTGTAATAGATATCAAGACAGAAACAAAACCTAACGAATGGATTTATTTAATATAAGTATAAAGAATTTTGTCATGACATTGTAACTTTCAATATTTGTGAACAATGCAGGTGTAAAATATTCCTACTATTGTTTCAACAACCACAACTCAACAACTTATTTCCTCAACCGGGCAGACCTGATCATGTTCATAATGAAAGATTTTATGTCAGCAACATCCCATATATTTCGACTAATCTTCTCTTATTTCTTTTTTTATATGCTATGGAAAGCCTTCCCATTTATTAGCTGATGTACACTCTTCAAGGGCCTCATTCTAAAGATAATAGTAAGGCACTATAAAGATAGGTATGCTAGATAGACCTGGCTCTATGGTTGATTGGGTCCAACCATAGACTCGAAAATTACAGGATTCGCAATATTTTCATCACCATCTATCGGGGTGATACACCAACATAAACAATAAATTATTATATATTTGACTATTAGATGCCGCGGCATTATTCTAACACCACGAACCTAACCTTTTTCCAATGTTTTTCATGTGAGCATGCCGAAAAAAGTCACCACAAGATCTCTCATTCCGAAAATATGCTCATTTTATTACAGATTTCATTTCTTTCGATGACAGATTTCATTTCATTCGAAGGTATCTGTAATTTTCGAGTCTATGGTTGGACCCAATCAACCATAGAGCCAGGTCTATCTAGCACCTATCTTTATAGAGCCTTAATAATAGATATTAGAGAGTTGAAGTGCGCACGATACGTAAGGCTTTACGTACACGTTAACGTAGGAAATATAACGTTTACGTCTGGTTTACGGATTGAGTGAAATTTGAGTTGAAGTGTATGCGTGGTTGATGAACGTTAACGTTATGTCAACCACAGAACACAAATATTGTCAACCGTTCACAACCCTAACCTATAAATTTGAGTGTATTTACTGTTTTGTTTTTGTTTTGTGTCAACGAAATAATAAAATTTTAGAATTGAATTTGTTGAAATTCTACTGAAAATAGAAGCTACATTTTATGGTAAGCACGTCGTTATACATGTTCAATTAGGCTCTATTTCAGAAAATTTAATTCCAGATGGAAGGTATTCTTGATGCAGCGCAACTTGGGGATTCAGATTTCAGATTTCGAGGATGACATGGATGAGGCAATCCTGTTACATATATTCAACAATGATCCTGTTGGGAATCGAGCAGTGCTTTATGGACGATTCACTCTGGACAATGTATCCAATACCGAGGCAAAAATTGGTTTCGCTTTGAAAAATACCATATTCCTCGCCTTGCAATTGCATTAGGCGGGTAATTATGCAGAACTAAAAGAACTCGTTCAGCGCAATGAAAAAAATGGTACCCGCCCGGCGCTACTCAACCATAGCCGACTTCAGTTGAAGCACGGCCTTCTAGTCTTCTAGTCGAGTGGAAAAATATTAAAAAATTCCTACGAAGTCCGTCCTCATTTCATAAATTTCAAAATATTTTATTGATTTCTTTTGATGTAGGAAACCAGATTCAAATTCTTCGCCGTGATGGTGACAAAACACGAGCATATTTTCGAATTAGCTTCTTGTTTTTTCATTAGACTGCGATTATTGAATTTATCCTAACATGGTATAAAAAAAACGTGTTAAAATACTTCAAGAAATAAGATTCAGGTTAGCCAACCCAAAAAAAGCGATCTCAATCCGAGGTTGTTCAACCGAGGCTGCAAAGACGTTTATAATACCGAACTTTTTTCAATCGAGAGTTGAAATCCAATCCTCGTTTGAGTAACCTCGGATTGAACGTGCCCTTTATAAAACCGGCCCTTAGAGGGCCGTGGTTGAAGTCGGCTATGACTCAACGTAAATTTAACTACGAACTTGAAACATTGGCAACGTTGCAGAATTCGCGACGATTGAAAGTTTGAAGGTCAACATAATGGCGCTCACAAACGAATGTAAACAAAGAACAAAATCGTCGATTTCGACGAAATGAAAGCTTCATTTTGCAGGAAACGCTCAGAGATTGTTAAATAAACCATTTCCAATGAGTATTCATTGAGAAATTACAATAAAACTGGCTAGAATTATATATAACCTCACCTTCCAAACGGAAACTTTGGGATTTTTTTCTGGAAAAACTAAGAGGATTGCAGACTTCTCGTTTTCATTTTCGTAATCTGGGACCCAAACTTAGTGAGTACTAATTTTTTCACTTCTCTAAAACGGTTCTTGGTAATCCTGTTGTTTAATCAAGTAGAATTTGGGTAGTGGTGGGGGGTCCGTCAAATTCGCCGCAACGTTGCCAGATCGGGCGATTATTCCGGTATTTGAAGAAAAGGTCATGAACTTTTTCTTTGAAGGTTTTCTTTGCTTAGTTCTTTCCTTCATTAGCACTTCGAACTAAGCAACCCTGAATAAATTATTAGAAATCATATGATTTCTTTCAATATAGTGTTTAATCCAAAAACAATTCTAATCCATTAAATTAGAATTAAATTCTAATTTATTAAATTAGAATTTAATTATTTATCAAATTAGAATTTTCTAATATCTTTATAACGTGAAGATAGACGAGATTAAAAATCAATTAGGTAAGTGAAATTGAACTGGATTTTTTCCCTCGCATTTTATTTCATGCCACTAAGGTAAATTTCAGGACAAATGCATAAAATGTTGTCTAGGAAGTGCAAAAAAATTTCAAATTACTAATTTGAAAATTTACGATCCTTCTGATTAATTCAACCGTCATTATTTATTAACACTCATAATTTTGTTTCAAATGGAATTCAAACTTATTTCATCGAAAAATGCGGAAGATATTTTCTAGTGGTGATGCCTGCCATTGAGAGGCCGAAAAAATTACCCTTCCAATTCCTGAACGCCGTGGATAATTCTTATTCCATTTCTGACATTATAATTCACTCTGAAGAAATGGATTTGCACAATATGGCAACAAAATCCGGTTTTGACACAGTTCGCGCATGCGCAAATCGGCCTTCAAATTCTACTTGATTAAACAACAGGATTACCCGGTTCTTTTAGTTCTGCATAATTACCATTATTTTAGCAAATTATAAATTATTAAATTATACAAAAAATTTCAGTTTATAAATTTATATAATTTGATACTCTCATCACTTTCAGGCAATAATGGAAAAAGGTGCTCCCATGAACAATTGTTGGGGCTTCATAGATGGCACTATCAGACCGATTTGTAGGCCAACAGATAATCAAGAGGAGTATTACTCCGGATACAAAAAAGTTCATTGTGTGAAATACCAATCATTTTTATGCCCTAATGGAATTATCATTAGTCTGAAAGGTGCTTATCCTGGTCGCCGACATGATGCAGGAATGCTAAGGGAGTCAAGACTTTATGAAGAACTTCTCCAGTATACAATATTTGGCAACCAGAAGTATGTCATTTATGGAGACAAAGACTATGGCTTGAGGGAATTACTATTGAGGCCATATACAGAACTAGAAATAGTAGGACACCCAGACCGTCAAATTTTTAATACAACTATGAGTAGTTTGAGAATTGCTGTAGAATGGGGATTCCAAAAAATAGTTCAGGAATTTGCTTTTGTGGATTTTAAGAAAAATCAGAAGCTTTTACTGCAGGAAATTGGCACCATGTACAAAACATGCATGATTTTGACGAATTGCCATACCTGTTTATATGGAAGCCAGACCGGTACATACTTCAACATGGAACCTCCACAGCTCGAACATTATTTAGGGAATTGAATGTTCTGATGATACTTATATACCTAATAAAAAAAGTTTAAACTACTAGAAGAGTTTTTTTTTTGTCTTTACATAATATATAAATAAAATAAATAAATAAAACTGATCTGGAATAAAACAAAAACAAATATTTAGTAACTTCTTTATTAATTTTCCAACTGAATGTATTCTAATAACAAATATATATTAAAAAAAAGTGAAAGTCCTAGTTCACATCACTACCACAATCAAAGTAATATTACCACAAACATAATCACAGTTAGTAGCGTTTCAGTCATTTCTCAAATATAAAATAAATAAAAAAACTAATCTGAAATAAAACGAAAACAAATATTTAGTATCTTCTTCATGCATTTTCCAACTGAATATAATCTAATAACAAATATAATACATTACAAAAAAAAGTGAAAGTCCTAGTATCACTACCATTCATATGGGATCAATTATAATCACAGTAGTATTACCACAAACATTATAATCACAGAAACGTTTCAGTCATTTCTTAAATATAAAATAAATAAAAAAACTAATCTGAAATGAAACAACTTCTTCATGAATTTTCCAGGTTATGGATATCTACTTCGAATTCAAAATTCGGCCATTCGGAACTTATCGGTATCATTCGTATATTCTTCGGTTTACGTACGTTCCTTTTTAACGTATCCGTGAGAGAACGTTTGGTTATTATATGTTCTGTGGTTGAAAGTGTACCATCTCTTTTAATCGCGAATTCATGATGGATAAGGTACGTTTTTAATTTATTTGGTAATATCTCTTTCCATGCATATCTCTTCTCTATACATGCATGATACTTACATTAATATGAATAATCCATTTTTTGAGCACCATAATCAACCTTTGGGAAAATCTGTTATCATTCCATTTCAAATTGGGAACTGAATTTACTGAATAAGAATCATCATGAGATATCTAGAAATTATTTATATTTTCAGGTGTTTTCGTAAACACCATGATGGAGATGGCATTCATTAATGCACCTAACATATTCCTTTCTGAAATCTTTTCTTAAACTTGGAAATTGGAATACATAATACCTGATTACACCTACTATTCTCGTTCCAGGTCCCTCTCGATTCGTCGAAGTTATGATTTTTATAATTTTCTCTGATAATGCTAATCATACATCTATTAATTCAGTAAATTCTTGAAATAATCCATGAAACTAATTTGCAGAGTTACAACTTAAATAATATAGTGTCTTGAAAAAATCGACCAAATCATCTGACGAAATATTTTGAAAATTGGTTACTGACAAAGAGACCTGAATGAGACATTTACTATTCATATCAGAAGTTTTGAATACGATAATATATTGATCAAGATATGAAAAGATTCTCCTGTCAATTTGTTTTTATTTAAAATTTCAATCTTTTTTCAAACTATTTCCAGTATAGCATTGTATATTTCACCAATGAACCTGGCACCATTTCCATTGTGCCAACATCATGGATTAATGTTGAAAAAACCCACTCTTATTGGCCTCACAGTGATGGAAGAAAATTCATATCGAGGTGTTCGGAGCCACTGAAGAGTTGGTCATTACATGCAGTAACAGTTCATCCTACTACATATGGTAAGAGTTAATATTATTATAAAACTTTGGATTACCTATCAGTATACATTTATATTAGGTTCTTATGAGGAAGCACTAAAATATGAAAAAAAATTGGAAGAAGCTTCAAGTGAAAGTTCCTGCAGTAGTCGTCAATTAGGTAAAGGTTTAAGAAAGAAAAAATCCCGCAAGATTGATGTATCTTCAAGTACAAGTGATTCTGAAAGTGACAGCAGCAGAAATTCCAATTATGGAAACGAAAGGAGTAGGCTTTACACACCTCCAATATTAGAGAAGGATGAACATCCTAAATCACAAGGTATTATTTAAATGAACTATCTCAATTGATTAACTGAAATTGAACTTAGCACTTTATCAGTTAATAATTTAAAACAGTGTTCCTGAAATTACTCCAAGGACCATTAACACGTTTTAGTATCTTGTTTTGAAGTGGTGAATTAAATAATTCTGTCTACCTGGAGAATAAGATGAATTTTTTTTACAACTGCTAAATGTTTCTTGCAAACAGTTGTTTGAGAATATACTTATTGTAATGTATCAATAAAAAGAAGTTTTATTTCTGTGTAATAACTCCACATTCTATGTTCATGTAAAATAGCATAACCTGTAATAATCAAGAGTTAACCTCTCTCTCTTCAAGTCTAAAAGAACGCATGTTCCTAAAACCATAACCAAGTTGTAAGTTGTACAAACTATATTATATATATTAAATAAAGATAAAAAGTAATCCAGTGTTAATCATTAAAAGACATTATATTGGCGACGAGGACAAAAATTGGTTATAAACGTTAAACTTGTGCAAATCGAAGAAAAATATCACCACTCTCCACGTGCTTTATCATCAAGGATGGCAGAAGCTCAAGTGTCTCAAGTAATTTATAGAGCTACAATCGGTTCAATAACAGAATACAGTTCTGATGATGATTGGAGTTTATGGGCTGAACGTTTAGAGCAGTACTTCTCTGCAAATGATATTGATCAAGAAAAGAGAGTACCAGTGCTATTAACCCTAATAGGTGATAAAGCTTATAAAACCCTGAGGGATCTCTGCGATCCAGCTTTGCCGAAAGATAAGTCATACCAGGAGTTGAGGGATATATTAACTGCACAGTTTTCGAAGAAGGTATCTGTATTCAAGGAGCGGATAGAATTTTACAATTTGAGACAAATGGAACGTGAGGCAGTACGATCATGGTATGTGAGGATAAAAAATAAAGCCAGTGCCTGTAAATTTGGAGCAAATCTAAATGAAATTCTAAAGGACAAGTTCGTAGCTGGAATGTGCAAGAGCCCTATACTAGATAGAGTCTGCGAGGAGGATCATACCAAAAGCTTGGCACAAATTCTGGAAGTAGCAGTTAACAAAGAAGCAGCACTAGGATCCGATTACCAATCTCTGCATCAGTTGAAGATGAAGAAAGGGCAAGAGCAGAAGTCCACATGGAAGAGTAACAAAAATGGACCACACCACTCCAAGGGGGAAATAAAGCATGGTGAAACGGCACAGAAATGCAAGTGTTGTGGTTTAGGGAATCATGTAAAAAAGAACTGTAAGTATCTTAAATATAAGTGCAAAATTTGTAATCTTACAGGACATTTAGCTAAGGTATGTAATAAACGCCAAGTACATCAGGTGGAGACACAAGAATCCAATTTAGATTATGTTGAAATGTACCATTTGAAGTGTGATAATTATGTGGCATCACCACAAATTTCGTTGTTAGTGAATGAGAACCTTATTGAAATGGAACTTGATTCAGGTGCTAGCATTTCTGTAGTCCCGGAGAGCTGTTTCAATAATTATTTCAAGGAATCTAAATTAATGAGTACAAATATAAGATTAAAATGTTATGATGGGACCGAAATTGTACCTGAAGGTGAATTCCATGCCACGATAAACTATAAGGGTCAAGTTTATGAATATTGTAGATTTCTAGTGGTTAAGAAAGGTTCCGTTCCTTTGCTTGGCCGAGATTTAATAAAACGCCTTAACATTAAAATTGATCTTGCTGACCAAGGTATCCCTATAAATTCATTGAAAGAAAAGGACGATTTGAAAATTTTGTTAAGTAGGTTTGAAGAATTATTCAAAGATGAACTCGGTACTTATAGGCATGAAAAGATAGAGCTGAATATTATGCCAAATGTAAAACCAATCTTCTGTAAACCCAGACCGGTCCCGTTCCTCTTCAAGGAAAAAATCAATAGTGAACTAGAAAAATTAGAAGCTAAGGGGGTCATTTCAAAAGTAGAAACTTCAGAGTGGGGAACACCGTTAGTTCCTGTAATGAAAGAGAACGGGGAAATAAGATTATGTGCGGACTATAAGGTCACAGTGAACAAACACTTGATAGATGTAAAGCATCCATTGCCAAGGATAGATGAACTGTTTTCTCAGCTTCATGGAGAATTTTTTTCAAAATTGGATTTTTCCTGTGCGTATAATCATTTAGAATTAGAGGAAAATACAAAAAATTTATTAGCATGGAGTACACATAAAGGTATTTATAAAGTAAATCGATTACCCTTTGGCACTAAACCGGCTTGTTCTATTTTCCAAAAAATTGTTGAAAAGGTTTTGCAAGGTATAAATGGAACGGTTATATTTTTAGATGATATTGTTGTGGCTGGAAAAAACAGGGAAGAGCATTTAAAAAATTTGGAAGAAGTTTTTGATAAGTTGAGTAAAGCGGGGTTCAGATTGAATTTGAAAAAGTGTAAATTTTTTGTGCCAGAAGTGAAGTATTTAGGTCATTACATAGATAAAAACGGTCTTCATAAAGATTTTGATAAAGTCAGAGCAATTATTGAGATGCCAACACCAACGGACCAAGGACAAGTGAAATCATTTGTAGGAATGGTAAATTACTATGGACGATTTGTACCAAATTTATCGATCCTATTGAATCCTCTGTACACATTGTTGCGTAAAGATTTTAAGTTCAACTGGTCTCAAGAATGTGATAAATCATTCAAAAGGGTCAAAGAGGCATTAACGTCAGATCAAACTTTAGTTTTCTTTGATAGGGATATTCCATTAAAGTTAATATGTGATTCATCAAAGGTCGGCATCGGTTGTGTCCTGGTACATGTGTTTCCGGATGGTAGTGAAAGACCCATAAGTTTTGCGTCCAGGAAATTGAACAAGGCAGAATTAAATTATTCAGTCATTCATAAGGAGGCCCTAGCTATTTATTGGGGAGTGCAGAAACATTATCAGTACTTATTAGGAAATTCGTTTACTTTGTGTTCAGACCACAAACCGCTGTTAGCCCTATTCGGTGAAAATAAAGGCATCCCTCAGATGGCTGCGGGACGTTTACAGCGTTGGGCGCTTTTCCTCAGTGGATTTAATTACCGTTTCCAATATATTAAAGGTTCTGAAAATGGAGGAGCCGACGGTCTTTCTAGATTTCCGATTGAATCGAAGGAAAAGGGTGAAATATTGGTTGATTATTTTCATTTTTTATTAGAAGATAAGATTCCGATAAGCGCCAAAGACATACGTCATGACACAAGAATTGACAATATTTTGAGCAAGGTTTACCTATTCGTTAAAGAGGGCTGGCCTGATAATACTTCGGAAGAGTTGTTACCTTATAAACGGAGAAAGTTAGAACTGGGTATTGAAGGTGGAATCTTACTTTGGGGATTTAGAGTGGTAATTCCAAGTAAGTTCAGAAGACAAATGTTGGAGGAATTGCATGGGGCCCATAACGGAATGGTCAAAATGAAAGCTTTGGCAAGGCAATATTTATGGTGGCCTAATTTAGACGCTGATATTGAGAAATATGTAAAAAATTGTAGTCCTTGTATGACATTGGCAAAAAATCCAAATAAAGCGGTTTTAACGAAGTTTGAGGAAGGAAAACACGTTTTCGACAGAATCCATATAGATTTTCTGGGGCCAATACAAGGAAGAAATTTCTTGATTATCATAGACGCTTATTCCAAGTGGCCCGAAGTATATGAAATGGGTAAAGTGGATTCACGATCCACCATAGATATGCTAAGGGACTGCTTCGCACGATTTGGTTTACCAAATATTATCTTTTCGGATAACGGGGCTCAATTTACAAGTTCTGAGTTTGAAGAGTTCTGTAGATTAAACGGTATCAAACATTCCACTTCACCTCCGTACCATCCTGAAACGAATGGTGCTGCGGAGAATAGCGTGAAATCTTTTAAAAATGCAATAAAAAAATTACTTATTGACGTTAGAGAGAAGGGTTCATCTCTCAAATCCTTGATAAATAAGTATTTGTTCTCTTATCGTAATACTCCTCATTGCACAACTGGGGAAACTCCATCAAAACTGATGTTCGGGAGACAGGTCAAGACGAGACTTGATTTTTTAACAAAGTCAGAAGCAAATTTGAATAGGGAGAAACAAATAAAGTTTCATCATGGGAATAGGGAAGTTGAATTTGAAGAAGGGGAAGAAATTTATACCAAAGATTATAGAGACATAACTAGACCAAAATGGGTTAGGGCAATCATTTGCAATAAATTGGGTAGAAGAATATATATATGTACACCTGTAGATAATAAAAAATTAAGATGGAAAAGACATTTAGACCAGTTAATTAAAATAGGAAGATTTTATGATGACTTAGAAATAGACATTTCTGATAAAATTGAAAATGTGAAGCCAATTATCGAAAATGTAGATTCTTGGTTAGATTCTAATATTGTTAAACAAAAGTGTAATGATAATAGTAATGATGATATTTTAAATAAGGAAACTACTCAAAATATTGAAGAAAGGAATGATAGTAATGAGAAAATTGAAATTTGTGATAATAATGAGAACATTAAAAATAGTGTAAGTAGGGATAAAATTGTATCATCACCAATTTCCAGACCTAAGAGGAACATTAAAGCTCCTGATAGGTTGAATTTGTAAAAGTATTCAAATTTTCTATTTTTTGATCTTAGGATGGAGGAAATGTAATGTATCAATAAAAAGAAGTTTTATTTCTGTGTAATAACTCCACATTCTATGTTCATGTAAAATAGCATAACCTGTAATAATCAAGAGTTAACCTCTCTCTCTTCAAGTCTAAAAGAACGCATGTTCCTAAAACCATAACCAAGTTGTAAGTTGTACAAACTATATTATATATATTAAATAAAGATAAAAAGTAATCCAGTGTTAATCATTAAAAGACATTATACTTATTATATCTCTTCCAGTTTCAGGTGAAACATCCCCAATTGCAGAAGACGAGGAAATAACCTTTTCTGAAACATTGGTTGATGATTCTCAACTACCAATTGTGTTTGATACTCTGAACTTTGAAGGTATAATATTGAAGATTTGTATAGCTTGTTTATGCCTTGCCTACGCCTAACTCTGAGTATTTTTCTCAACTGAATTATTTCAGATTCTCCCATTTTGAAAACACTTGCTGAGAAAATGTGTGAAAATTCGATTTTAATTAAACAACTCGTTGAGAAAACTGATGAACTGCTCTTATTGGCCAGAACATCTAACTTGAATTTACATCACTTGGATAAGACTGAGGAATTGAAACTGTTTCCTCTAAGTAGTATTGATGAATTGAAAAAAATTGAAGACAAAATTGATGACGGACATTTTGAGAAGGAAATTGTATGTTCTTCAGTTTAAAAACAGTTATTTAAAAAATATTTATTTTGGAAATTTTTCAGAGAATAATGATAGCAGCAGTAGGTGGTAACACCTTGAAACATGCTATCAAAAGAATATTTTCAAGAATTTTCACTGATGAATTTGCCCAAAAGTTTTCATGGAATGGAATCAGAGGGAATATGAAACTTAAGGATTTGAAGCTGATTAACTTAATTGAATGTAAGTATGTTTATAATAATCTGATTTGACATTTTCCTAAGGCATTATTTTTCAGGCATTCTAGTTACTCAATTCAAAACTACAGAAAATAAGTTTGAAGAAGATCTCAAAGAATGGTTTCGACATGCACGACAAAGATTTGAGAGAATGGAGAAAAAAAAGGAATGAGTTACCTAGATAAAAACATGACACCCTGGAAAAAGTTAAGACTTCTTTCCTTTTTTAAAATTAAATGTTAAATTTTACCATTTTCTGTTTGCATACTTTTGAGTATTTATGTGCCAATTCAATATTTAAATAGTTCTTATGTTTTTGAATGAAAACAGTATTATTGTATACCTATGCTCGGATTTCATACTCCAATTTTTACACAGTGAATCAGTTTAGTGGAATACTAGTACTATATTAACGGATAACAGATTTTCCCAAAATAATAGCGAACATTTTATTTATAAAATGATCTGCTATTTTAGTAATGTATGTGTTCATTGTGTAGATTGCAGTACAGAGAAAATCTTATTCAAAAATGGGAAGAAGGCAGATAAAGAGATTGGTATCCTCTGAAAAGAGGAAAATGCTATTACAAATCACTTCACGAAAGTCAGGAATTGAATCTAGCGAAATTAAATTTCAAGTGGAGCCCAAATCGCCGAGTTCAAAATGTTCTGAAAATGGTGTTGAATTGACGAAAAATCAATGCAAGTCTATCATACACAGTGACCATGAGTTTCCATTTGTTGTACCTCCTGATTTGCATAAGTCATCTCGACAGTTTCTCTCCACAGATGATTCTATTACTGTTGAAAATATTTTTTCAGCAACTGTAAATTTTGATAGGGAAGATAGTATGTTTACGCATCGACATCAAAACATGTTCAAGACTGATATTGTAGAATGGATAAAGAAACATAATTTTTCTCAGAATGCAGTAAATGATCTTCTACAAATTTTTACAAAAAATGGACTTACAGATTTTCCAAAAACGTACAGGACTCTAATGTCAACTCCCAGATATCTTGAAATTATTTCAATGCCACCTGGACATTTTTATAATTTTGGTTTGGAAAATGTAATCAGGGAATATTTTACTAATAATACTGATAAAAAAATTTCAGATTTTAGAATTAATGTAAATGTTGACGGTTTACCACTATTTGCTAGTTCATCATTAGAGTTTTGGCCAATTTTAATAAGTATTATTTCAAAAGGTTTTTGTTCAAAACCTCTAACAGTATCAATTTACTGTGGGAATAAAAAGCCAGATATTGATGAATTTTTAAAAGCATTTGTTGATGAATGTGTTCATTTATTCAAGGAAGGTTTCACTTTTGAACATGATACTCACAAAATCGAATTTAATGCACTCATATGTGATGCTCCTGCTAAAGCTTACATTCTATGTGTTAAAGGGCATAATGGTTTCTTTGGGTGTGGAAAATGTGTAACTAAAGGGGTATATTTGAATAGAAGAATGACTTTTCCAGAAACTAATAAGTCGCTACGTACAGATAAAGATTTCGGAAATTATTTATATAAAGATCACCAGAAACGTTTGTCACCATTGAGTACTTTAAATATTGGTCTGGTTACATGTGTGCCTTTTGATTACATGCATTTGGTCTGTATAGGTGTTGTTAAAAAACTATTGAAATTTTGGTTGAGAGGTAGTCGTGAAGTTAGATTAACTGAAGAAAATAAACAAAAATTCAATGATGTTTTATCAAATTTTAGAAAGTCTATTCCAATTGAATTTGCTCGCCTACCCAGGCCTCTGGAAGAAATTGATAGATGGAAAGCTACTGAGTTGCGACAAATAGTATGTTACTCTGGTTGTTTATTGAATCAAGTTTTATGTGATGATCAATTCAAACACTTCATGGCACTTTTTATTGCAATAAGAATTCTATGTTCAAGTGAATACTGCATTTCTTTGAACAATTTCGCTAAATCGTTATTGGTTAATTTTGTCAAAAATTACGGAATTCTATACGGAAGAGATAATATAACTTATAATGTTCATGGTTTAATTCATTTGGCTGACGATGTTTTGAAATTTGGTCCTCTTGATAATTTCAGTGCCTTTATGTTCGAAAATCATTTGGGTTATTTGAAGAAAAATGTTCAGTGTGGTAATAACCCTTTACAACAAATAGTTAATCGTCTGAAGGAGAAATCTTATCCCAAAAATAACAATATATCTTATCCTGTATTATCTGGCGAACATACTTCAGGACCTGTATTAGAAGCAGAATTTCATTTCATTTATTATAAAGAAGTGAGAACTAGGAATTTCACTTTGAAAATAAGTCAGCCCAACAATTGTTGTATTCTGAAGAATAATCAGATTGTTCTAGTCAAAAATATCAGAGTTTCAAATTCTGAAATTGATTTGCTGTGCAAATGTTTCAATAAAATTGAATTTATTTTCGACCATCCTTGTGATTCTAAAATTGTTGGTATGTATCAAGCAAGTGACCTAAGTCAAGTAGTAACAAGTGTCCCTTTGTCTGTTGTTGCACTAAAAGCTATTTGTTATCACTTACCTCACTATTCCGTAATAATATCGTTGCTTCATAATAATGAAAAAGAGCAATAATGATATGAAATTCTGCATGGGTATACAATAATAATGTACTACATACTTGGCATTTAATCTAGAATGTACTTTTCTGTTATTTCACTCGATATATTTTATAGAGATATATGTTATTGATTATGAGATTATTATTGAATAATAAGTTATCTCTGAAATAGTTGTTTTTTTTTTGTGAAGAAATGCCTTTTTTGCAGTTATATTTGAATAATGTATGAAATATAAAACGAATGCTGATGCTTGAAGATATGAAGGACTATTTATCTCAGATTCATTACTTCCACAGAATCTTCAGGATACTTAGGCAACAGGGTTTTAAATGTGAAATATACCGCGGTATATTCAAACTAATGAACCCCATCGCCTAAAAGTATCCTGAAGATTCTGTGGAATTAATGAATCTGAGATAAATAATTGCACAGTTGTAGGGACAATTACTTCCAAACATCTATAAGATGTAATTTTAGTGATATCTCAGGTCTATTCTAATTGAACAGTCGTAAGTATGCTCTTTCGGATTCATCTATAGTCTATCGCTATCCAGTGATCTGAAGAATATTGGCTTCGAAATATCTCCAGTTCATCACATTTACACAGTTCATAGGCTGAGCATATTGTGATATCTATATTACCAAGTATAGTGTATATAATTTTTGTGACTGTGATTTAGCGACTGCGCTGAAGTATGACTTAGGCAATACCTGATATATTGTTGGGATGAACCTGACATTATCTCAGGGATATTAAGAGCCCATATGTGATATCTATGTCAAGTGACAGGGAGTGAATTTGGTTATCTGGGCTTCTTCAACGAACTCACCTCAGCCAACAAAGTCGTCGTCTGTCTTGTCTCCACGAAGAAAAATTTGAAAAGGGACGCTACGTTAGAAATCCGGCATTTTATACCCTCCTAAACTGATGTTGACCTTCATTTCAACCTAGACCAATACGAAAATCAAAATTTGAAAGTATACATTTTCATTGGCAAAGAGGTCAGCGTCACTGGACGTTTCTTCGTGTTCGAATTCGCGCCAATTCTTAATAGCCTAGGTCAGTGTTTCTAAATTAGAAATCGAAGTTTTATTTCACATGAAACATGCGATCGCGACGAAAATACGTACTCCTGCGTGAAAAAAATCAAAAAATTCTTTTATAATAGTCCCCCTTCGCAATTTCAACTTTAAATCATCTTCAATCTCAAACAGTCTCCTCACAGGTACGAAACGAAAATTAAAATCAAAGTTTCATTTTACTTCCTCGTGGAAGGTACAATCGCGACGAAAATACGGACTCCTGCGGGAAATGGATCAAAAATTGTTTCTATAGTAGTCGAAATATGCAGTTCACAACTTAAAAATCGAAACTTGCGCCACCTACATTACGAATCGAAAACTCCTGCTTGTCGTGTCATATATCATAATCGAAAACACTGTAGAAAACTTCTGAAAGATCATGTGTCAAACTCTGTGATTATTACAGTGACTCTAACTACAGTGACTCTAACAAGACAGTGGCGACAATTGGGCCTCTAAGCCCCGCCCATTCTGATTTAGCAATTTAATGGCGGACTAAATCAGAATCAGCTGATTAGTTTGACGTTTGACTTTCTATTTTATTTGGAATATATTTCGATTATATTCATTATTTGCGTGCGGAAAAATGACATTCTATTCTTTTTCTACACGTATATGCATGGGAATTTGGAAAAAGACGACTTTCGAAACGTGAATGCTCGTGGAAAGTAATAGTTTCGAAAGTTTGAAACGATAATAGAAAAAATGAAATAATCATTTTTTATTCAGAGGTATAAGAAATATAACATCCCTTAAAATTCAGGTTTTATTATTTGAAATTTCTATATAAACAACAGATTTGCAGGACTGCCCCATCAACGAAGGTTTCATTTGAAGGAAAACTGGAGAATATCCTAACAATATTTAAGCACAGTTTTCAATATGACAAATTTATTTCATTATTTTAATGATTCACCAAGTCCATCATTATAGATATGTACATACATTATGAATTAGATGTTTCACGGTTGTGATATTTGAAGTAGATACTTCACAGGCTTTCGACCAGGGGCAAGATACTCAAATCAAAGTCAAACTGTTATTGGATCTATATAATTCGTTACAAATTGTGCTCCTGAAGAAGTTACAATTCGTAACAAAATATATAGAGCCAATAACAACTTGACTTTGTTTTGAATATCTTGCCCCTGGTCGAAAACCTGTGAACTAACATAACTACTTCATACATTATCATATACCTATCCAAGATATATGATGATATGATATCGATTCATTGTAAAATAAAGAGAGTACACCAAAATTTCAAACTTAGTTACATACATTGATTAAAATTCAGTCCACTTCAAAGTAAATTACCAGCTACTGACTTGCTGCTATATTTTTTCGATTGTGATTTTTTCCTCTTCCAATTTATTTTCAATCGAAAGGAAATAAATCATTTAATGATTTTATCTTTTAAATTGTGGCAATTTGGAATATCAAATTTCAAATTCGCCATCTCATAAATTATATTTTTTTGTGCAATTTCTGAGAAGCATTTTGTACTTCCTAGCCCTGAGCTTTTCTCGTAAGTACATTTTCTCTAATTTCTTTAATTTTTCGGAGGAATCCAATGTTATGTTTGGTATTGGAGTATCATCGCTAGTAGTCTGAGGCGAAGAACTTTTGTTCAAATCCACCGGAGAAGTAGATGGATTATTTTCATCCTCATTGGATCGTATCAGGGATTTCTGATGACATATCATCTGGGGATAAAATGAAATCTCTTAATATCATGATTATACATGTAACTTCTTATGACCTGATTTACCTTCGTAAGTTTCAGTACTCACCTGAATGTAAAATATCTGGTTCTTCTGGAGATATTGGTTTTCTTATTTTTGGTGATTTTCTAACTTTCGCAGGTTGTGTAAATAAAAAGAGAGTAGGTACAGCATTGGATTTTAAAGCCCGTTGTCTATCAACTCTAGTTTTCTCCCACATTTCTGGAGCAAAATTAACTTAAAATGTATGTTTTGTAACTTAAGAACAGACAGAGAATAAAATTAAGATCTTACCTCACACAAACAAGAATAATCCGTAGGCTTCCAATTTTCCCTCTTCATTTTTAGCAACCACTGTTGCCTCCTCAATGGATCTTTGGGGAAATGTTTCATCAAAAAGCCTTTCTTCGCACGAGGAACGACTATGAGGGACGAGAAATACGATAATGCAGCGTGCTCGATCCTCGAGAATGCTAGGTTATATTTATCCACGATGTAAACAGTGAAATTTAGCAATTTAATGGCGGATTTCGTCACGTGAACCAATCAAAAACGAGACACTCCATTGTCGCCACTGTCTTGTTAGAGTCACTGTAACTCTAACAAGACAGTGGCGACAATTGGGCCTCTAAGCCCCGCCCATTCTGATTTAGCAATTTAATGGCGGACTAAATCAGAATCAGCTGATTAGTTTGACGTTTGACTTTCTATTTTATTTGGAATATATTTCGATTATATTCATTATTTGCGTGCGGAAAAATGACATTCTATTCTTTTTCTACACGTATATGCATGGGAATTTGGAAAAAGACGACTTTCGAAACGTGAATGCTCGTGGAAAGTAATAGTTTCGAAAGTTTGAAACGATAATAGAAAAAATGAAATAATCATTTTTTATTCAGAGGTATAAGAAATATAACATCCCTTAAAATTCAGGTTTTATTATTTGAAATTTCTATATAAACAACAGATTTGCAGGACTGCCCCATCAACGAAGGTTTCATTTGAAGGAAAACTGGAGAATATCCTAACAATATTTAAGCACAGTTTTCAATATGACAAATTTATTTCATTATTTTAATGATTCACCAAGTCCATCATTATAGATATGTACATACATTATGAATTAGATGTTTCACGGTTGTGATATTTGAAGTAGATACTTCACAGGCTTTCGACCAGGGGCAAGATACTCAAATCAAAGTCAAACTGTTATTGGATCTATATAATTCGTTACAAATTGTGCTCCTGAAGAAGTTACAATTCGTAACAAAATATATAGAGCCAATAACAACTTGACTTTGTTTTGAATATCTTGCCCCTGGTCGAAAACCTGTGAACTAACATAACTACTTCATACATTATCATATACCTATCCAAGATATATGATGATATGATATCGATTCATTGTAAAATAAAGAGAGTACACCAAAATTTCAAACTTAGTTACATACATTGATTAAAATTCAGTCCACTTCAAAGTAAATTACCAGCTACTGACTTGCTGCTATATTTTTTCGATTGTGATTTTTTCCTCTTCCAATTTATTTTCAATCGAAAGGAAATAAATCATTTAATGATTTTATCTTTTAAATTGTGGCAATTTGGAATATCAAATTTCAAATTCGCCATCTCATAAATTATATTTTTTTGTGCAATTTCTGAGAAGCATTTTGTACTTCCTAGCCCTGAGCTTTTCTCGTAAGTACATTTTCTCTAATTTCTTTAATTTTTCGGAGGAATCCAATGTTATGTTTGGTATTGGAGTATCATCGCTAGTAGTCTGAGGCGAAGAACTTTTGTTCAAATCCACCGGAGAAGTAGATGGATTATTTTCATCCTCATTGGATCGTATCAGGGATTTCTGATGACATATCATCTGGGGATAAAATGAAATCTCTTAATATCATGATTATACATGTAACTTCTTATGACCTGATTTACCTTCGTAAGTTTCAGTACTCACCTGAATGTAAAATATCTGGTTCTTCTGGAGATATTGGTTTTCTTATTTTTGGTGATTTTCTAACTTTCGCAGGTTGTGTAAATAAAAAGAGAGTAGGTACAGCATTGGATTTTAAAGCCCGTTGTCTATCTACTCTAGTTTTCTCCCACATTTCTGGAGCAAAATTAACTTAAAATGTATGTTTTGTAACTTAAGAACAGACAGAGAATAAAATTAAGATCTTACCTCACACAAACAAGAATAATCCGTAGGCTTCCAATTTTCCCTCTTCATTTTTAGCAACCACTGTTGCCTCCTCAATGGATCTTTGGGGAAATGTTTCATCAAAAAGCCTTTCTTCGCACGAGGAACGACTATGAGGGACGAGAAATACGATAATGCAGCGTGCTCGATCCTCGAGAATGCTAGGTTATTCTTCTTCTTTCTTCACAAGCAGACTGATCTACAATCAGTATGCCCCTGACTGAAGATGTCTGAATATGGGCTCAGCCTCAATAGACTATGTACCCAATCTCTGTCGCAATGATTTTATGTCTTGATCCTGGGTCCTGGGGCATCAGGAGTCTTGGTTTTCCAATCCCAAGATTGTTTATCTGAGAAGTGTGACGATTTTAATGCGGATTGATGGATTATGACTTCAACTCTACTCTACGAAATCTATAAGCGGTGTTGTCAAGGGAAAAAAAGGGTAGGGCAAGCAACATAGGTTAAAACAAAGGCATCAAATCTAAGCTGATTAAGCATGCACATTACAACGATATTTTACATTTGGAAAGAAACTCCACCAACAGATCCATCACATCAAGTCTATCACTGAAAATAGCGTCATATATGTTAAGTGGTAAGGGAAACCTGTGTGAGGAGAGTGCAGTGTATAATTGAGCGCTATCACTCGAATTTCTTGGGCAATCGAAAAAGATGTGGACAATGTCCCCCAACACTCCGCACTCACAAGTGTCAGAATCTCTGAGGCCTATCCTGTGAAGGTAGGATGGCGTCAAGCAATGACCGGATTTTAGCCGCAGGATAGTGGAAATAAAACGTCGTGGGCGATTTACCTTATTAAACCATGGGGTACTGCTCAACGCTCCAGCATCGTAGAATGAAGCATAAACACGACCCTTATAGGAGCAAGTGTTGAAAAATTCAGATGACCAGCTACGTTTAAGTTGGTTGCGGAAACAGGGCCATAGTTCTTGAGGACCAGCGGGGATATCAGGAGGATCTCCTAGATATCTACCCTCATTGGCCAATAAGTCGGCTATGTCATTGCCATGGATGTATGAATGAGAGGGTACCCAAAGACACTTAATCGAGATCCCCACAGTAGTGGCTCTGTGAAAGAACTGACAAGTCCTCATGGTGATCCAGTCTGTACCGGAATTGAATTTACCGCCCTTGAGGGCCTCCAAAACACTGAGCGAATCGGACACAATGAGGGCATTTGAAAACCTGCGTTGAAGAGCCAGCTCAACAGCACTACCGATGGCGTACATTTCAGCTGTGTATATTGACCAGTGGTCAGGCAGGCGGGCTCTAATCTTAATCGAAGGGGAGGGGCAGAAAACACCATATCCAACCGAGTCAGGGTCTCTGGTCAAGGAGGCATCGCTATAAAGGAGACAGTGATGAGGAAACTTCTCTGATGTCAGAGCAGTGAATGACTGGGGATTCGATATCGCATATTTGGGTAGACCTGAATTAACTACATTTATAGTATTGAGCCTGACCTGAAGAGAAACGTTAAAATATGGTATATTCCTCATTACCTTAATCAGATGTTTTTTTGGTGTGAGGTCATTCAAAGCTTCGAAAAGTGGAGGCATGGTTGTTCGTCGCCATAGATGATCAAGCTCTTCATGATCACCAACTACTCTGAGTACAGGATGATTTTCTATTCTGAAAATTTTAGTGATGTATTTGTAGGCAAGCCATCTTCGTCTATGCGACAGCGGTTGCTGAGCTGCCTCAAAGAGTATCACATTCGTGGGGGTGGACCTGAGGACTGATAGCGCTGTTCGAAGGAGAGCATACTGAGCTCGATCCAAGCGTTTAAGATTTGCTTTGGAGCATCTTCCATAAAGGATGCTAGCATAGTCGAGGTGTGGCAGAGCAAGAACCTTATATACTCTCAATAGAACCGCCGGATGACAGCCCCATTTAGTTCTTCCCAATGCTTTGATTATGTTCTGTGCACCTGAGATCTTGGCACAGGTCATGTCGACTTGTTTACTCCATCTGAAGTTACTCTCAAGGTGTACACCAAGGTATTTTATCGACGTCTTCCAAGCGATCGTCCGGCCGCAGCAGGATATGACCGGAAGATTGCCGGGAACTCTGGACTTGACGAAGATCATAGCCGACGATTTTTCCGGGGAGAGGCATAAATTTCTCTGTGATAGCCAGGAGCTCACGGCGCTTACATCTGCCGTAAGCTGCTCAGCCATCCGAAGTAAGTCCCTGCCACTGATCAGTAATCCAAAATCATCAGCAAACTGTAGGGCTAAGGTATCAGGCGACAGGACACCAGGAGGAATAAGAGAATACAGATTGAATAGAGGGGGTGCTGTTACTGATCCCTGTCCAAGACCACGGGAGGTAGTCACAGGTCCAAGAATGGTTCCTGCTGAAGGGAAGGTAATGTAAAGGGCACGGTTGGAAAGAAGTTGCATAATAAGGTTAAGTATTTGGGAGGGAATATTCGCCGCTCTTAAATCCTCCCGAAGTACTGAGGGAAGGACATTGTCATATGCCGCCTTTATATCGAGAAACACCGCCATCACCTTCTCGCCTCGGCTAAACGCTCGATAAACAAAGCCAGAGAGATACGCAATACAGTCGTTGACAGACCGACCCCTCCTGAATCCGAACAGAGCTCTATCCGAACCTATTCGGTTTTCAATGAGCTCCTCAATGCGGTTCTTTAATAGTGTTTCCAAGATTTTTGTTATGCATGGAGAGAGGGCGATTGGCCTATAGCTAGACGGCGTGTTGGGTGTCTTGCCCTTCTTCAGGAAGGGTAAAATTAGCGTTTCTTTGAACTCCGGAGGCACAGTCCCAGAACGAAGGAGGTTATTGTATATGCGAAGAAGGCATAGTTTCGCAGACATTGGGGCATTGCTGAACATTTTGTATGTCAGACCATCTAATCCTGGGGCTGAGTCTCTCCTGTCCGAAAGGGCTAGCAAAAGCTCATCCAATGTAAATGGAGCGCAAGTATCAGATGGCAACATGGTGGGTGATGTGGGGGAATCACTCCCTGACAGTCCACGTAGGATAGATAAAAGGCAATCTTTAGAAGGAGGGGCCACCAAGTTTGAAGTTGTTGCTCCTGAGAATTTTTTAACAACTCTCCACATTTTATTAATTTTTATAAAGTCGATTTCTTCGCAAAAGGTTCTGAAGGAAGATTTTTTCTTATCTCTTATCAAGCGTCTACAGAACGCTCTCACCCGTTTAACCGCGATATAATTATCTGTAGAAGGGTCGGAGCAATACTTTCTGAAGGCTTCTCTTTTTCTGAGTACCGCCGTGGCAACGTCGTCATCCCACCAGTGTACCCTGAAACTACCCCTCAATGAGGGTCTGTGCTTGGGAATAAATCTATCGGCTGCTTGTGTCAACAGGTTAAGAAACTCTTCAGAATCGCTAACAGTATAGTCCCCCAGATACATTTGATCACTAAGATATGCGCAGTAACCAACCCAATCAGCCCTCTTTAAATTGTACTTACGTGTGGTGAATCTTCTGTTGATATCTCTGTCAAAAGGCTGACCTTCAAGCTCAACAAGAACAGGGAAATGATCGCTCATACCACAATCAGGTATCACCAGCCATGTTGACCTGAGGGAAACCGAGGGAGAGCAGAAGGCTACATCGGGAGCACTAGTGTTGACGCCTGGAGGAGTCAATCTAGTAGGGCTACCGTCATTGAGGAGTATGTAATCTTCAGTTTGTAGCAGTGTCTCCAGAACTGTACCATTGCTGTTTTTGACCCCGGATCCCCAAAGGGGATTTTGAGCATTTAAGTCACCTATCAATATGAAGGGTGAGCAAAAGTAATGCTTCAATGATTCGAAATGTGACCTAGACAGCCTGATATCGGGGGGCGAATACATACAGAATATGCGGAGAGATTCAACCTCAATCGCCAATATCTGCACCCTATTTGGAAATGTTAGATTGGTCAGTGAGACCGGGGAGCAAGCTATGTTGCACTTGATAGCCGCAGCTATTCCACCGTATCCATCATTTCTGTCCTGTCTCGTGAACGAATAGCCTTGAAGTTGTACTCTCAGTGAAGGATTTAAGAAAGTTTCGTTAAGTAAAATAATATCAGGACTGTGATCCCTGATAAGTACCTTGAGATCAACCAAATTGCGCATGTATGAGTGAATGTTCCAGTGCAGTATCTTGAGATTTTTCTCTTTCATGAATGGTTTATTGTGTATCAAAAGATTTTAAAATATAATACTATAATGAGCAAACAAATTGGTTTTGAATTATTTAATAAATCATATTACGTTCCACTGGAGCCTGGAGGAAAGGCCTCCATACTCCAGTCGAATGTTCCCATGTTAAAGGAATTATTATCATTATCAGTTCTATCATTAATTATTGATTCTTCGTCGTTCGGTGATATAGGTAAGGGCTTTTGCAAAATAGATTCGGTTATTATAAGTTTTTGTGGAGGATGTATATTAGAAGACGAGGCTGAAGTTAAACAGTTTGTATCATTGGGGGTGTATGTAATGAGAGCCTGTGCATGTGCCTGCCTATCGTAGCCAAGTGCTTTTTCTTTCCTCTTTAGTGGGGAGGGTTTACTAGTTAAACGTGAGGCATATGAAGGTTTACGAAGCTGTGTGCTGTGCAAGGGGATAGGGATATTTTGCGTTGAGGTGGAATTTCTCTGGGAATTAGAAGCTACCGGAGCAGGGAACTCCGACGGTAATGGTGCTGATTTATTGCGTGTAGCTGTATTGGCTTCATATAAGGATAAGTTGTGAATTGCCATAAGTTCTCTGATCCTAACTTGTCTAAGGTATTCCGGACAATCCTTGTCATTAGCCAGATGGGCACCCTTACAAAATACACAATTAGGAGACCTATCACAATTCGATGTTATTTCATGGGGGTCTCCACATGTTAGACATCTGAAATTTCCTCTGCACTGTGCCTGAACATGACCATAGCGAAGGCACTTGCGACATTGTATGACTGGGGGTACATACAATGAAACCTCTGTTCGAATGCTAAACAAATCTAAATATTTAGGGAGAGAAGTGCCTTGAAAAGTGATGAGACATGTTCCAGAAGGTACTTGTGTTGGTACATCACTTGTTCTTATTGTTCGTTTGAACCTCCTGACTCTAAGTACAGGAGTGTTGGGGGACATACCCACACCATACAGTATTATATCCTCATCTGTAATGTCTGACCCAATATCTCTCACTATGCCCATAGATGTAACCATTCGAGCTGGAATATATACTTCATAACTATCTGCTGGAAGGGTATGATTGCTGACAAACCAGTTGGCCTGATCACCAGTAGCAAAGTAGACTCCTGTTCGCTTTAAACCCTTTCTACAGATATTCTTTATATCAAGATTATTGTTATAATGTGTTTGATGTAACAACTTGCCAATGTTCATGGGATTAAGATTACCAATGTTTTGTGAAATAGACTCAATTATAATACAAAATGGACCTCTATCTGAGGTACTGTAGCTAAATGACTGTCTATGACTATCTAGATTGGCATTGTTATTAATATTGGATATTACCTGTGATAGATTGTCGATTTGGTCAGCTAGTTCAATATCTTGTGTGTCGACAGCAGTCTGTCTCAACACAACAATCTCCTCACTCAGGAGATTTAAATCTATTCTATTGGGGGATTTAATATTAGTAAGAGCATTGGCTGCTCTTGGAGATAATAAAGACGAGACCCGGGGGTGACCCCCGGGACTGTCTATAGACATTTTAACACAAAATGTGAGGGATCAGTTTATGGCGTGCAGATAAAAAGAAATATGCAAATATGACAATCAGCCTAAATTATGTAAAAACACTCACCAGGGTACGTACAGAACACAATGAAGAGAAAAGGATTATAAGGAAAATCACCGATGCAATTTTAGAGATTTCCAATGACTCCTTATCAGTTCAACGTTCGTCGTCAGATCAATGCTAGGTTATATTTATCCACGATGTAAACAGTGAAATTTAGCAATTTAATGGCGGATTTCGTCACGTGAACCAATCAAAAACGAGACACTCCATTGTCGCCACTGTCTTGTTAGAGTCACTGTAGTGATTATCATTCTATCTCACTTTAATCTTTCGGACATGTAAACATTTTCTCAATTTGTGTTTGGAATATCGATTCAATATTTTTCTAAAGTAAACCCTCAAGAATGGCTCATGTTGAGGATTGTTTAAAAAAAAAAAAAAAAAAAAAATGACAATCTCAATTGTTGGATTTGTTTCTTTTATTCTAGGAACTTTGAAAAATTGTCCAGATTGGACAAAGCAACAATATCAAGCCATCAAAATAATTATATCACCTTTTCAACTTACTGGGAGTCACAATGTTAGATATTTCTATGATTGAAAAATGGAGATAGAACATTTATGCTTACTCCGATAAGATTTTCTCATTGAATGTGTCAAGTACATAATTCATGATTATTTGTGAACTGTTGGGATTCCAAGTCCGAATTATATGGAAGAATGGAATTTATGTATCAATCAACTATACAGTTCGCTCATGTCAAGAGTTGTTTATTGATTATTTATAGGCTGCAATTTATACGATATAAGAGATTTACAAATCATATCCAATATCTTTGGTAGACATTAAACTATCCCAATTCCATGAGTGTTTTCTTCGTCATATTCTTTACCATATTGGATTGCATTTGTGTCGCCATTTATCATGACCAAACTTGACAGACATATCCTATTAAAAATTTCTATTTCACTAATTCGAAACAGATCGTTTCTATCAATTTCATTAATCTTGAGTACTTGAGCTCATGTGAAGTATGTTAACAAAAATAAGTATTCTGAAGCATGATACATAATACAATGAATTTATGGAAACCCCAATGAGTTAATAGAAATGCATTTATTCTCTATTTTCTTCTCAACATAAAAGCACTCATGACGATGATACAGCTTACGCAAGAAATACGTTTGAATGAACAGAATTATGTACCTGAATTTAACAAAATGAGTTGAAAACACAAAAAATCATATTGTGTTCACTTGTATTGTATTCATGAATATAATGATCCCCTCCGTGTACTTACTGTGATTTATTCAAACAACGTTATAGAAAGATTTTTCTGTCAATCCTTTCACTTATAACAAACATTAAAGTTGCAGCTGAATTTCCTTCAAAAATAGCCGAAATGATTTTTATTTTCTATTCAAATGCTGTAATGAACACAATAAATACATAGGCAATATTCATTTTGGTGTACTTCAAATTATTCCAATTCCATGAGGGTTATTTGCTAACTGTGAAACATCAGCAAGGTTGTTCTTTTCTGTATCATTGATTTGCACTGTTCACGTAACCATCTCTTAGGGGAATGAAGGAAGATCATCCAATTCGATTGACCGACTCATTCTTGTACGCTGGAAAAAAAAAGAACGTTCCGGTTAGAATTGAATTCATTTGCACAAAACATCAGAATTTACCTTAAATAACGACGAATTCCCATCCTAGAGACCTTGTATTTACTTTCTGTATAGAAAGAAAGAAGCGGGATGTTGTAAAAGGTGAATTGTTCTTGAAGTTTAATAAAAATACCATGAAAAATCGATATAAAAGAAGTATGATCATTAGTCAGCTTTGATGACATTAATAAAATATATTTAAATCAATCAGTAAATATACGCAATTATATTATGTAATATATGCAAATTATGTGAATAAAGAATTATTGAAATGGGTGAACAGAGTGATTGTTTATATTTTACTCAATAGCTATCTCGGTTGATGTTAGTCGTACAAAAACGTTTAAAAGGGCATATTTTTAGTATTTTTATGGCCATTCAGAATTCAGTACTAAGAAATGCATAAAAGCATTCCAAACCTGAAAATTTTATGGGAACTGTTATTGTCTAAATGGTAAACTGTATATTATTTTCTTAAACGGAAAATTTAATTCTTGTATTATCTATGGCATCCTCAACTTCGACATAAAAAGGTACCCGAATATGTTGCAATTAATCACTTCAACAAAAGACCAAAAACAATCCAGGTGGAAACCAACTTCATAAAATACTGAATGAAAATATTCAAAATGTTGCTGGATGTTGAACAATACAGCATCGTAGAGTTCATTCAACATAATGTGTAGAACTGTTGTTATCTGACACTGTTTCAATACCTATTTTTATCAAAATTTTTTCATAGCATGCTGTATTAGAAATAAACAGTATTTTTGTTAAATTATGAAATCATATCATTCTTGAGTGTTATGTATAAATTTTTTAAATCAGAAGAAACCTCTGCCGATTTGGAAAATAAAATACGGGATGTACTATTTAAAAAATTAAAGGTCTCATAAAATTTTTAGGACTGCTGCTATGCTTTTATGCATTTTTTAGTACATACTGAATTCTGAATGCCCATAAAAAATACTATGAATTCGCCCATTTAAACGTTTCTGTACGACCAATATTAACTAAGATAGCTATTGGGTAAAATATAAACAAACACTCAGTACGATTTCCAATAAGTAGTTACTCTTCATATTCGAGACTTTGAAAACCAGAATAATTTCAACGATAAATGACTACAATGTAGATAATCGACGAAAATATTTTATTAAAATAAGGGGATGAGATATAAACCGAAAATCAATTCAAATTAAGTACTTGGAAAAACTTCCATCGGAATGAAGTTGAGTCCATCCTGTCCAATATTTTCGAAGCGAATTTTTATTCAACAAAATCTGAGTTTTCTCGAAATTGGCTTGAGATAGAAGGATTTTGTTTTTACTAAAATTCATGAATATTTTATGTACTTGGAAAAACTTCCATCGGAATGAAGTTGATTGAGTCCATCCTGTCCAATATTTTCGAAGCAAATTTTTATATAATCTTAATGATTAGGAGCAGAGGAGGTTAAAGAGGTATCTCCCATTCAAAACCACACAACCGGACTTTGAAAAATTTCGCCGAGTTGCAAATAGGCGAAGGAGCAGGTGCCGGGACTCCCCGACAATATCTGCTGGTGGTCCTTTCGCCTGATCTCGGTGGCGTATGATCTGCCACATATGCATGGGAACATGGTTCGCAGCCAGGTGGTATGAATAAATTCTCACCTCGACTTTATAAAATAAAACAATTAATCAGACGAACACAAATTTTCACACCCACAGTGTAGCTCTCTTGGAGGGATGAAAGTTTCTCGAAATTCGTCGGGATAGGAACCCCATGCCGTCCAAAGGTGCCTGTGCAGCGGTGTCCATCCACCACATGTGCACGTTAAGTGATCACCCTCCATAATCTACCACGGCAAGATGTTCGTATATCAACCATTCAAACCAGGAATTCTTTTTTTCAGATGGTCGAAATTTCAATCATTAAGTCCAACAACCGGAATTTTCCTAAGTCCTCACTCGCAAAAATCCGAAAACTCGAAATTCCTCTAAGTCCATTATTCGGGATTTTCCCAAGTCGAATTTTGTTGAAATTTTCCTAAGTCCCGGCACCTGCTCCTTCGCCTATTTGCAACTCGGCGAAATTTTTCAAAGTCCGGTTGTGTGGTTTTAAATGGGAGATACCTCTGTTACCTCCTGTGCTCCTAATCATTAAGATTATATAAAAATTTGCTTCGAAAATATTGGACAGGATGGACTCAACTTCATTCCGATGGAAGTTTTTCCAAGTACATAAAATATTCATGAATTTTAGTAAAAACAAAATCCTTCTATCTCAAGCCAATTTCGAGAAAACTCAGATTTTGTTGAATAAAAATTCGCTTCGGAAATATTGGACAGGATGGACTCAACTTCATTCCGATGGAAGTTTTTCCAAGTACATAAAATATTCATGAATTTTAGTATAAACAAAATCCTTCTATCTCGAGCCAATTTCGAGAAAACACAGATTTTGTTAAATAAAAATTCGCTTCAAAAATATTGGACAGGATGGACCCAACTTCATTCCGATGGAAGTTTTTCCAAGTACATAAAATATTCATGAATTTTAGTAAAAACAAAATCCTTCTATCTCGAGCCAGTTTCGAGAAAACTCAGATTTTGTGAAATAAAAATTCGCTTCGAAAATATTGGACAGGATGGACTCAACTTCATTCCGATGGAAGTTTTTCCAAGTACATAAAATATTCATGAAAAAACAAAATCCTTCTATCTCGATCCAATTTCGAGAAAACTCAGATTTTGTAAAATAAAAATTCGCTTCGAAAATATTGGACAGGATGGACTCAACTTCATTCCGATGGAAGTTTTTCCAAGTACCATGTTCATTCCATCGGAATGAAGTTGAATCCATCCTGTCCAATATTTTCGAAGCGAATTTTTATTCAACAAAATCTGAGTTTTCTCGAAATTGGCTTGAGATAGAAGGATTTTGTTTTTACTTAAATTCATGAATATTTTATGTACTTGGAAAAATTTCCATCGGAATGAAGTTGAGTCCATCCTGTCCAATATTTTCGAAGCGAATTTTTATTTTACAAAATCTGAGTTTTCTCGAAACTGGCTCGAGATAGAAGGATTTTGTTTTTACTAAAATTCATGAATATTTTATGTACTTGGAAAAACTTCCATCGGAATGGAGTTGGGTCCATCCTGTCCAATATTTTCTAAGCGAATTTTTGTTTAACAAAATCTGAGTTTTCTCGAAATTGGCTTGAGATAGAAGGATTTTGTTTTTACTAAAATTCATGAATATTTTATGTACTTGGAAAAACTTCCATCGGAATGAAGTTGGGTCCATCCTGTCCAATATTTTTGAAGCGAATTTTTATTTAACAAAATCTGTGTTTTCTCGAAATTGGCTCGAGATAGAAGGATTTTGTTTTCACTAAAATTCATGAATATTTTATGTACTTGGAAAAACTTCCATCGGAATGAAGTTGAGTCCATCCTGTCCAATATTTTCGAAGCGAATTTTTATTCAACAAAATCTGAGTTTTCTCGAAATTGGCTTGAGATAGAAGGATTTTGTTTTTACTAAAATTCATGAATATTTTATGTACTTGGAAAAACTTCCATCGGAATGAAGTTGATTGAGTCCATCCTGTCCAATATTTTCGAAGCAAATTTTTATATAATCTTAATGATTAGGAGCACAGGAGGTAACAGAGGTATCTCCCATTCAAAACCACACAACCGGACTTTGAAAAATTTCGCCGAGTTGCAAATAGGCGAAGGAGCATCGGAATGAAGTTGAGTCCATCCTGTCCAATATTTTCGAAGCGAATTTTTATTTTACAAAATCTGAGTTTTCTCGAAACTGGCTCGAGATAGAAGGATTTTGTTCTTACTAAAATTCATGAATATTTTATGTACTTGGAAAAACTTCCATCGGAATGAAGTTGGGTCCATCCTGTCCAATATTTTCTAAGCGAATTTTTATTTAACAAAATCTGAGTTTTCTCGAAATTGGCTTGAGATAGAAGGATTTTGTTTTTACTAAAATTCATGAATATTTTATGTACTTGGAAAAACTTCCATCGGAATGAAGTTGGGTCCATCCTGTCCAATATTTTTGAAGCGAATTTTTATTTAACAAAATCTGTGTTTTCTCGAAATTGGCTCGAGATAGAAGGATTTTGTTTTTACTAAAATTCATGAATATTTTATGTACTTGGAAAAACTTCCATCGGAATGAAGTTGAGTCCATCCTGTCCAATATTTTCGAAGCGAATTTTTATTCAACAAAATCTGAGTTTTCTCGAAATTGGCTTGAGATAGAAGGATTTTGTTTTTACTAAAATTCATGAATATTTTATGTACTTGGAAAAACTTCCATCGGAATGAAGTTGATTGAGTCCATCCTGTCCAATATTTTCGAAGCAAATTTTTATATAATCTTAATGATTAGGAGCACAGGAGGTTAAAGAGGTATCTCCCATTCAAAACCACACAACCGGACTTTGAAAAATTTCGCCGAGTTGCAAATAGGCGAAGGAGCAGGTGCCGGGACTCCCCGACAATATCTGCTGGTGGTCCTTTCGCCTGATCTCGGTGGCGTATGATCTGCCACATATGCATGGGAACATGGTTCGCAGCCAGGTGGTATGAATAAATTCTCACCTCGACTTTATAAAATAAAACAATTAATCAGACGAACACAAATTTTCACACCCACAGTGTAGCTCTCTTGGAGGGATGAAAGTTTCTCGAAATTCGTCGGGATAGGAACCCCATGCCTTCCAAAGGTGCCTGTGCAGCGGTGTCCATCCACCACATGTGCACGTTAAGTGATCACCCTCCATAATCTACCACGGCAAGATGTTCGTATATCAACCATTCAAACCAGGAATTCTTTTTTTTCAGATGGTCGAAATTTCAATCATTAAGTCCAACAACCGGAATTTTCCTAAGTCCTCACTCGCAAAAATCCGAAAACTCGAAATTCCTCTAAGTCCATTATTCGGGATTTTCCTAAGTCGAATTTTGTTGAAATTTTCCTAAGTCCCGGCACCTGCTCCTTCGCCTATTTGCAACTCGGCGAAATTTTTTCAAAGTCCGGTTGTGTGGTTTTAAATGGATGATACCTCTGTTACCTCCTGTGCTCCTAATCATTAAGATTATATAAAAATTTGCTTCGAAAATATTGGACAGGATGGACACAACTTCATTCCGATGGAAGTTTTTCCAAGTACATAAAATATTCATGAATTTTAGTAAAAACAAAATCCTTCTATCTCAAGCCAATTTCGAGAAAACTCAGATTTTGTTGAATAAAAATTCGCTTCGGAAATATTGGACAGGATGGACTCAACTTCATTCCGATGGAAGTTTTTCCAAGTACATAAAATATTCATGAATTTTAGTATAAACAAAATCCTTCTATCTCGAGCCAATTTCGAGAAAACACAGATTTTGTTAAATAAAAATTCGCTTCAAAAATATTGGACAGGATGGACCCAACTTCATTCCGATGGAAGTTTTTCCAAGTACATAAAATATTCATGAATTTTAGTAAAAACAAAATCCTTCTATCTCGAGCCAGTTTCGAGAAAACTCAGATTTTGTGAAATAAAAATTCGCTTCGAAAATATTGGACAGGATGGACTCAACTTCATTCCGATGGAAGTTTTTCCAAGTACATAAAATATTCATGAATTTAAGTAAAAACAAAATCCTTCTATCTCGATCCAATTTCGAGAAAACTCAGATTTTGTAAAATAAAAATTCGCTTCGAAAATATTGGACAGGATGGACTCAACTTCATTCCGATGGAAGTTTTTCCAAGTACCATGTTCATTCCATCGGAATGAAGTTGAATCCATCCTGTCCAATATTTTCGAAGCGAATTTTTATTCAACAAAATCTGAGTTTTCTCGAAATTGGCTTGAGATAGAAGGATTTTGTTTTTACTTAAATTCATGAATATTTTATGTACTTGGAAAAATTTCCATCGGAATGAAGTTGAGTCCATCCTGTCCAATATTTTCGAAGCGAATTTTTATTTTACAAAATCTGAGTTTTCTCGAAACTGGCTCGAGATAGAAGGATTTTGTTTTTACTAAAATTCATGAATATTTTATGTACTTGGAAAAACTTCCATCGGAATGGAGTTGGGTCCATCCTGTCCAATATTTTCTAAGCGAATTTTTGTTTAACAAAATCTGAGTTTTCTCGAAATTGGCTTGAGATAGAAGGATTTTGTTTTTACTAAAATTCATGAATATTTTATGTACTTGGAAAAACTTCCATCGGAATGAAGTTGGGTCCATCCTGTCCAATATTTTTGAAGCGAATTTTTATTTAACAAAATCTGTGTTTTCTCGAAATTGGCTCGAGATAGAAGGATTTTGTTTTTACTAAAATTCATGAATATTTTATGTACTTGGAAAAACTTCCATCGGAATGAAGTTGAGTCCATCCTGTCCAATATTTTCGAAGCGAATTTTTATTCAACAAAATCTGAGTTTTCTCGAAATTGGCTTGAGATAGAAGGATTTTGTTTTTACTAAAATTCATGAATATTTTATGTACTTGGAAAAACTTCCATCGGAATGAAGTTGATTGAGTCCATCCTGTCCAATATTTTCGAAGCAAATTTTTATATAATCTTAATGATTAGGAGCACAGGAGGTAACAGAGGTATCTCCCATTCAAAACCACACAACCGGACTTTGAAAAATTTCGCCGAGTTGCAAATAGGCGAAGGAGCATCGGAATGAAGTTGAGTCCATCCTGTCCAATATTTTCGAAGCGAATTTTTATTTTACAAAATCTGAGTTTTCTCGAAACTGGCTCGAGATAGAAGGATTTTGTTCTTTCTAAAATTCATGAATATTTTATGTACTTGGAAAAACTTCCATCGGAATGAAGTTGGGTCCATCCTGTCCAATATTTTCTAAGCGAATTTTTATTTAACAAAATCTGAGTTTTCTCGAAATTGGCTTGAGATAGAAGGATTTTGTTTTTACTAAAATTCATGAATATTTTATGTACTTGGAGAAACTTCCATCGGAATGAAGTTGGGTCCATCCTGTCCAATATTTTTGAAGCGAATTTTTATTTAACAAAATCTGTGTTTTCTCGAAATTGGCTCGAGATAGAAGGATTTTGTTTTTACTAAAATTCATGAATATTTTATGTACTTGGAAAAACTTCCATCGGAATGAAGTTGAGTCCATCCTGTCCAATATTTTCGAAGCGAATTTTTATTCAACAAAATCTGAGTTTTCTCGAAATTGGCTTGAGATAGAAGGATTTTGTTTTTACTAAAATTCATGAATATTTTATGTACTTGGAAAAACTTCCATCGGAATGAAGTTGATTGAGTCCATCCTGTCCAATATTTTCGAAGCAAATTTTTATATAATCTTAATGATTAGGAGCACAGGAGGTTAAAGAGGTATCTCCCATTCAAAACCACACAACCGGACTTTGAAAAATTTCGCCGAGTTGCAAATAGGCGAAGGAGCAGGTGCCGGGACTCCCCGACAATATCTGCTGGTGGTCCTTTCGCCTGATCTCGGTGGCGTATGATCTGCCACATATGCATGGGAACATGGTTCGCAGCCAGGTGGTATGAATAAATTCTCACCTCGACTTTATAAAATAAAACAATTAATCAGACGAACACAAATTTTCACACCCACAGTGTAGCTCTCTTGGAGGGATGAAAGTTTCTCGAAATTCGTCGGGATAGGAACCCCATGCCGTCCAAAGGTGCCTGTGCAGCGGTGTCCATCCACCACATGTGCACGTTAAGTGATCACCCTCCATAATCTACCACGGCAAGATGTTCGTATATCAACCATTCAAACCAGGAATTCTTTTTTTTCAGATGGTCGAAATTTCAATCATTAAGTCCAACAACCGGAATTTTCCTAAGTCCTCACTCGCAAAAATCCGAAAACTCGAAATTCCTCTAAGTCCATTATTCGGGATTTTCCTAAGTCGAATTTTGTTGAAATTTTCCTAAGTCCCGGCACCTGCTCCTTCGCCTATTTGCAACTCGGCGAAATTTTTCAAAGTCCGGTTGTGTGGTTTTAAATGGATGATACCTCTGTTACCTCCTGTGCTCCTAATCATTAAGATTATATAAAAATTTGCTTCGAAAATATTGGAAAGGATGGACTCAACTTCATTCCGATGGAAGTTTTTCCAAGTACATAAAATATTCATGAATTTTAGTAAAAACAAAATCCTTCTATCTCAAGCCAATTTCGAGAAAACTCAGATTTTGTTGAATAAAAATTCGCTTCGGAAATATTGGACAGGATGGACTCAACTTCATTCCGATGGAAGTTTTTCCAAGTACATAAAATATTCATGAATTTTAGTATAAACAAAATCCTTCTATCTCGAGCCAATTTCGAGAAAACACAGATTTTGTTAAATAAAAATTCGCTTCAAAAATATTGGACAGGATGGACCCAACTTCATTCCGATGGAAGTTTTTCCAAGTACATAAAATATTCATGAATTTTAGTAAAAACAAAATCCTTCTATCTCGAGCCAGTTTCGAGAAAACTCAGATTTTGTGAAATAAAAATTCGCTTCGAAAATATTGGACAGGATGGACTCAACTTAATTCCGATGGAAGTTTTTCCAAGTACATAAAATATTCATGAATTTAAGTAAAAACAAAATCCTTCTATCTCGATCCAATTTCGAGAAAACTCAGATTTTGTAAAATAAAAATTCGCTTCGAAAATATTGGACAGGATGGACTCAACTTCATTCCGATGGAAGTTTTTCCAAGTACCATGTTCATTCCATCGGAATGAAGTTGAATCCATCCTGTCCAATATTTTCGAAGCGAATTTTTATTCAACAAAATCTGAGTTTTCTCGAAATTGGCTTGAGATAGAAGGATTTTGTTTTTACTAAAATTCATGAATATTTTATGTACTTGGAAAAACTTCCATCGGAATGAAGTTGGGTCCATCCTGTCCAATATTTTTGAAGCGAATTTTTATTTAACAAAATCTGTGTTTTCTCGAAATTGGCTCGAGATAGAAGGATTTTGTTTTCACTAAAATTCATGAATATTTTATGTACTTGGAAAAACTTCCATCGGAATGAAGTTGAGTCCATCCTGTCCAATATTTTCGAAGCGAATTTTTATTCAACAAAATCTGAGTTTTCTCGAAATTGGCTTGAGATAGAAGGATTTTGTTTTTACTAAAATTCATGAATATTTTATGTACTTGGAAAAACTTCCATCGGAATGAAGTTGATTGAGTCCATCCTGTCCAATATTTTCGAAGCAAATTTTTATATAATCTTAATGATTAGGAGCACAGGAGGTAACAGAGGTATCTCCCATTCAAAACCACACAACCGGACTTTGAAAATTTTCGCCGAGTTGCAAATAGGCGAAGGAGCATCGGAATGAAGTTGAGTCCATCCTGTCCAATATTTTCGAAGCGAATTTTTATTTTACAAAATCTGAGTTTTCTCGAAACTGGCTCGAGATAGAAGGATTTTGTTCTTACTAAAATTCATGAATATTTTATGTACTTGGAAAAACTTCCATCGGAATGAAGTTGGGTCCATCCTGTCCAATATTTTCTAAGCGAATTTTTATTTAACAAAATCTGAGTTTTCTCGAAATTGGCTTGAGATAGAAGGATTTTGTTTTTACTAAAATTCATGAATATTTTATGTACTTGGAAAAACTTCCATCGGAATGAAGTTGGGTCCATCCTGTCCAATATTTTTGAAGCGAATTTTTATTTAACAAAATCTGTGTTTTCTCGAAATTGGCTCGAGATAGAAGGATTTTGTTTTTACTAAAATTCATGAATATTTTATGTACTTGGAAAAACTTCCATCGGAATGAAGTTGAGTCCATCCTGTCCAATATTTTCGAAGCGAATTTTTATTCAACAAAATCTGAGTTTTCTCGAAATTGGCTTGAGATAGAAGGATTTTGTTTTTACTAAAATTCATGAATATTTTATGTACTTGGAAAAACTTCCATCGGAATGAAGTTGATTGAGTCCATCCTGTCCAATATTTTCGAAGCAAATTTTTATATAATCTTAATGATTAGGAGCACAGGAGGTTAAAGAGGTATCTCCCATTCAAAACCACACAACCGGACTTTGAAAAATTTCGCCGAGTTGCAAATAGGCGAAGGAGCAGGTGCCGGGACTCCCCGACAATATCTGCTGGTGGTCCTTTCGCCTGATCTCGGTGGCGTATGATCTGCCACATATGCATGGGAACATGGTTCGCAGCCAGGTGGTATGAATAAATTCTCACCTCGACTTTATAAAATAAAACAATTAATCAGACGAACACAAATTTTCACACCCACAGTGTAGCTCTCTTGGAGGGATGAAAGTTTCTCGAAATTCGTCGGGATAGGAACCCCATGCCGTCCAAAGGTGCCTGTGCAGCGGTGTCCATCCACCACATGTGCACGTTAAGTGATCACCCTCCATAATCTACCACGGCAAGATGTTCGTATATCAACCATTCAAACCAGGAATTCTTTTTTTTCAGATGGTCGAAATTTCAATCATTAAGTCCAACAACCGGAATTTTCCTAAGTCCTCACTCGCAAAAATGCGAAAACTCGAAATTCCTCTAAGTCCATTATTCGGGATTTTCCTAAGTCGAATTTTGTTGAAATTTTCCTAAGTCCCGGCACCTGCTCCTTCGCCTATTTGCAACTCGGCGAAATTTTTCAAAGTCCGGTTGTGTGGTTTTAAATGGACGATACCTCTGTTACCTCCTGTGCTCCTAATCATTAAGATTATATAAAAATTTGCTTCGAAAATATTGGACAGGATGGACACAACTTCATTCCGATGGAAGTTTTTCCAAGTACATAAAATATTCATGAATTTTAGTAAAAACAAAATCCTTCTATCTCAAGCCAATTTCGAGAAAACTCAGATTTTGTTGAATAAAAATTCGCTTCGGAAATATTGGACAGGATGGACTCAACTTCATTCCGATGGAAGTTTTTCCAAGTACATAAAATATTCATGAATTTTAGTATAAACAAAATCCTTCTATCTCGAGCCAATTTCGAGAAAACACAGATTTTGTTAAATAAAAATTCGCTTCAAAAATATTGGACAGGATGGACCCAACTTCATTCCGATGGAAGTTTTTCCAAGTACATAAAATATTCATGAATTTTAGTAAAAACAAAATCCTTCTATCTCGAGCCAGTTTCGAGAAAACTCAGATTTTGTGAAATAAAAATTCGCTTCGAAAATATTGGACAGGATGGACTCAACTTCATTCCGATGGAAGTTTTTCCAAGTACATAAAATATTCATGAATTTAAGTAAAAACAAAATCCTTCTATCTCGATCCAATTTCGAGAAAACTCAGATTTTGTAAAATAAAAATTCGCTTCGAAAATATTGGACAGGATGGACTCAACTTCATTCCGATGGAAGTTTTTCCAAGTACCATGTTCATTCCATCGGAATGAAGTTGAATCCATCCTGTCCAATATTTTCGAAGCGAATTTTTATTCAACAAAATCTGAGTTTTCTCGAAATTGGCTTGAGATAGAAGGATTTTGTTTTTACTTAAATTCATGAATATTTTATGTACTTGGAAAAATTTCCATCGGAATGAAGTTGAGTCCATCCTGTCCAATATTTTCGAAGCGAATTTTTATTTTACAAAATCTGAGTTTTCTCGAGCCAGTGCTCGAGATAGAAGGATTTTGTTTTTACTAAAATTCATGAATATTTTATGTACTTGGAAAAACTTCCATCGGAATGGAGTTGGGTCCATCCTGTCCAATCTAAGCGAATTTTTGTTTAACAAAATCTGAGTTTTCTCGAAATTGGCTTGAGATAGAAGGATTTTGTTTTTACTAAAATTCATGAATATTTTATGTACTTGGAAAAACTTCCATCGGAATGAAGTTGGGTCCATCCTGTCCAATATTTTTGAAGCGAATTTTTATTTAACAAAATCTGTGTTTTCTCGAAATTGGCTTGAGATAGAAGGATTTTGTTTTTACTAAAATTCATGAATATTTTATGTACTTGGAAAAACTTCCATCGGAATGAAGTTGAGTCCATCCTGTCCAATATTTTCGAAGCGAATTTTTATTCAACAAAATCTGAGTTTTCTCGAAATTGGCTTGAGATAGAAGGATTTTGTTTTTACTAAAATTCATGAATATTTTATGTACTTGGAAAAACTTCCATCGGAATGAAGTTGAGTCCATCCTGTCCAATATTTTCGAAGCAAATTTTTATATAATCTTAATGATTAGGTGTACCAGATATCAGTATAAATTCGTGTATTTTGAATCAGTTTGGTTTTGTTTCTGAAGATAAAATTTATAGTACAAGTGATTCACCTCAAAGTTATAAAGAAGCAATTACTTGCTTGAACAGCAGTAAATGGTTAACAGCTATTGAATCAGAACTATTCTATTAAAACAGCATACAGTTTGGGATATAGTAGAAAGAGAATCAAATATGAAAGTGATTCCTGTGAAATGGGTATTTAATGTTAAACATGATGGTAGCTTTAAGGCTCGTCTTGTTGTTGTTGGATGTAGAGACACAGAGAAATATACCTCTGAAGAAACAGCAGCCCCTACACCTGCTCTTTCGGTTGTGAAATTATTATTCGCATTATCAGTTACTAAAAACTGGCATATAGAACAGCTTGATGTTAAAACAGCTTTCTTATATGGAGAAATTGATAGACCCAAGTATGTAACAATTCCTGAAGGTATAAACATAGATAAAACAAAATTTGTCTGTAAATTACGTAAAGCTTTGTATGGGCTAGCAATTGCACCAAAATGTTGGTTTCTAACTATTGATAAATATCTATTAAAGTGTGGTTTCGAAGCTAATTTACGTGAACCATGTCTGTACCTGAAAAAGAAGGAAGACAAAATAGTTTTGATATTGATATATGTAGATGATTTATTAATAACTGGAAATAATCGTGAACAAATTCAAGACACTGTGAACATATTAAAATCTAGATTTGATATCAAACAGTTTGGTTTCCCAACCAAGTTCCTTGGTTTGGAAATCATAAGAACTGATAATCATTTGTTTCTTCACCAAACTCAGTTTGTGAAGAATGTGTTGAAAGAGTTTCGTATGGAGAACTCTAATTCTGTTGATACTCCTTTGATACCTCAAGGGAAGCACAAAGCTCCTGAGAATTTAAATGAAGCAAATTTTCCTTACAAAAAAGCAATAGGCTCCTTGTTGTATTTGAGTCGTTTCACTAGACCTGATATTTCATTTGCAGTAAGTTATCTTGCGCGGTTTCAGTCAAATCCGCAACAATATCACTGGACATTGGTGAAAAGAATATTGAGGTATTTAAAAGGAACCACCGAAATAGGTTTGAAATACATACAGGGTTCCCCAAGCCTTTCTTGTTATTGTGATGCAGACTTTGCTGGTGATAATACAAGTCGAAAATCAACTACTGGCTTTGTGATTTTTGCCTTTGGTAATCCAGTCGTGTGGTGTTCAAAACTCCAAGCTACTATAGCACAAAGTTCAGCAGAAGCAGAATTCATTGCATTAACACATGCAGTAAATGAAGCTTTATTCTTGGCCCAGTTGTTGGCAGAAACAGTAAATATAGTTGTTTTTCCTGTACCAGTTTATGAAGATAATGAAGCTGCTAGACAAAACTGTCTGACAAGCACTAGTAAAAGTCGACTAAAATATATAGAACGAAGATATCTTCTCATTCGTCAACATGTACAAGAAAAAAAAATCAATGTACTTAAAATAAATACTAATGATCAGATAGCAGATATACTCACGAAACCTTTACTGTCAACAAAGTTTCGTAGTTTACGTGACCATCTAGTTACTTGTGACTATCTGATTCCCAGTTAAACTATGCATGCAAAATTGTTATAATACTGCAGATTCTTGCAGTTGTTGTTTTTTTTTCTCTCTGTTGGTGTTTGTCAATGTTAAATCGAGAAGGGTCTTCGGTCCCTGGAGATTTGATTTTGACAAATGCAAGTATCTCAAATTAGAAGGATCTTCGGTTCCTGGCGATGAGAGATGCGCTTTGTTATGGTATACAGGTAGGTCACACCTTTCCATAAATATTAGTTTATTTAGTTGAATCATTAATTATACATTCTATGTGTAAGGTGTATTGATTGATGATCATGTTTGTTGAGTTTATGTGCAAGAAGGGTCTTCGGTCCCTGGATGCATTATTATGATATTATTATTATTTATTTATACACCAGTCAACGTCTTCGTGGTCACGGGTTCAAATTGTATCGTGAAAGTTTTCACCACACGGCTAGGGAGAATTTTCTTCCTAATCGTGTTATTCATCCTTGGAATCGACTCCCATCTGCAGTAGTGAATAGTGAAAAGGTAAATTCATTTAAGAACAATATGGACCGATTGTCATTGTCAAATTTGATACTATGAAACTTTGCACTGTGTGTGTCTGTTTTGTTATTTTTGAGCCTTATAGATTTCGATCTTGGCTCAAGAGATTTATTTATATCAAGATAAAAATAAATAATAATAATATCATATCATATCGTATCGTATCGTATCGTATCGTATCGTATCGTATCGTATCGTATCGTATCGTATCGTATCGTATCGTATCGTATCGTATCGTATCGTATCGTATCGTATCGTATCGTATCGTATCGTATCGTATCGTATCGTATCGTATCGTATCGTATCGTATCGTATCGTATCGTATCGTATCGTATCGTATCGTATCGTATCGTATCGTATCGTATCGTATCGTATCGTATCGTATCGTATCGTATCGTATCGTATCGTATCGTATCGTATCGTATCGTATCGTATCGTATCGTATCGTATCGTATCGTATCGTATCGTATCGTATCGTATCGTATCGTATCGTATCGTATCGTATCGTATCGTATCGTATCGTATCGTATCGTATCGTATCGTATCGTATCGTATCGTATCGTATCGTATCGTATCGTATCGTATCGTATCGTATCGTATCGTATCGTATCGTATCGTATCGTATCGTATCGTATCGTATCGCATCGTATCGTATCGTATCGTATCGTATCGTATCGTATCGTATCGTATCGTATCGTATCGTATCGTATCGTATCGTATCGTATCGTATCGTATCGTATCGTATCGTATCATATCATATATCATATATCATATCATATCATATCATATCATATATCATATCATATCATATCATATCATATCATATCATATCATATCATATCATATCATATCATATCATATCATATCATATCATATCATATCATATCATATCATATCATATCATATCATATCATATCATATCATATCATATCATATCATATCATATCATATCATATCATATCATATCATATCATATCATATCATATCATATCATATCATATCATATCATATCATATCATATCATATCATATCATATCATATCATATCATATCATATCATATCATATCATATCATATCATATCATATCATATCATATCATATCATATCATATCATATATCATATCATATATCATATCATATCATATCATATCATATCATATCATATCATATCATATCATATCATATCATATCATATCATATCATATCATATCATATCATATCATATCATATCATATCATATCATATCATATCATATCATATCATATCATATCATATCATATCATATCATATCATATCATATCATATCATATCATATCATATCATATCATATCATATCATATCATATCATATCATATCATATCATATCATATCATATCATATCATATCATATCATATCATATCATATCATATCATATCATATCATATCATATCATATCATATCATATCATATCATATCATATCATATCATATCATATCGTATCGTATCGTATCCTATCGTATCGTATCGTATCGTATCGTATCGTATCTGAAAATTCATGAATATTTTATGTACTTTGATCAACTTCCATCGGATGAAGTTGAGTCCATCCTGTCCCATATTTTCGAACCGAATTTTCATTTCACAAAATCTGAGTTTTCTCGAAATTTGCTTGAGATAGAAGGATTTTGTTTTTACTAAAATTCATAAATATTTTATGTACTTGGATCAACTTCCATCGGATGAAGTTGAGTCCATCCTGTCCGATATTTTCGAAGCGAATTTTTATTTTACAAAATCTGAGTTTTCTCGAAATTGGCTTTAGATAGAAGGATTCTGTTTTCACTAAAATCCATGAATATTATATGTACTTGGATCAATATTCATCAGATGAGGTTGAGTCCATCCTGTCCAATATTTTCGAAGCGAATTTTCATTTCACAAAATCTGGGTTTTCTTCGAAATTGGCTTGAGATAGAAGGATTTTGTTTTTACTAAAATTCATAAATATTTTATTTACTAGGATCAACTTCCATCGGATGAAGTTGAGTCCATCCTGTCCGATATTTCCGAAGCGAATTTTTATTTTACAAAATCTGAGTTTTCTCGAAATTGGCTTGAGATAGAAGGATTTTGTTTTTATTAAAATTCATGAATATTATATCTACTTGGATCAACTTCCATCGGATGAAGCTGAGTCCATCCTGTCCAATATTTTCGAAGTGAATTTTCATTTTACTAAATCTGGGTTTTCTCGAAATTGGCTTGAGATAGAAGGATTCTGTTTTTACTAAAATTCATGAATATTTTATGTTCTTGGATCAACTTCCATCGAATGAAGCTGAGTCCATCCTGACCAATATTTTCGAAGCGAATTTTTATTTCACAAAATCTGGGTTTTCTCGAAATTGGCTTGATATAGAAGTATTCTGTTTTCACTGAAATTCATGAATATTTTATGTACTTGGATCAACTTCCATCGGATGAAGCTGAGTCCATCCTGTCCGATATTTTCGAAGCGAATATTTATTTCAAAAAATGTGGGTTTTCTCGAAATTGGCTTGAGATAGAAGGATTCTGTTCTTACTGAAATTCATGAATATTTCATGTACTTGGATCAACTTCCATCGGATCCTCCAATATTTTCGAAGCGAATTTTTATTTCACAAAATCTGGGTTTTTTCGAAATTGGCTCGAGATAGAAGGATTTTGTTTTTAATAAAATTCATGAGTATTTTATGTACTTGGACTGATTTCCATCGGATGAAGCTGAGTCCATCCTGTCCAATATTTTCGAAGCGAATTTTTATTTTACAAAACATGGGTTTTCTCGAAATTGGCTCCAGATAGAAAGATTCTGTTTTGACTAAAATTCATGAATATTATATGTACTTGGGTCAACTTCCATCGGATGAAGCTGAGTCCATCCTATGTCCAATATTTTCGAAGCGAATTTTTATATCACAAAATCTGGGTTTTCTCGAATTTGGCTTGAGATAGAAGGATTCTGTTTTTACTGAAATTCATGAATATTATATGCCATCGAATGAAGCTGAGTCCATCCTGACCAATATTTTCGAAGCGAATTTTTATCATACAAAATCTAAGTTTTCTCGAAATTGGCTTGAGATAGAAGGATTCTGTTTTCACTAAAATCCATGAATATTATATGTACTTGGATCAACTCTCATCGGATGCGGTTGAGTCCATCCTGTCCAATATTTTCGAAGCGAATTTTCATTTCACAAAATCTGGGTTTTCTCGAAATTGGCTTGAGATAGAAGGATTTTGTTTTTACTAAAATTCATGAATATTTTATGTACTTGGATCAACTTCCATCGGATGAAGCTGATTCCATCCTGTCCGATATTTTCGAAGCGAATATTTATTTCACAAAATCTGGGTTTTCTCGAAATTGGCTCGAGATAGAAGGATTCTGTTTTCACTGAAATTCATGAATATTTCATTTACTTGGATTTTTTATTAAAATTCATGAATATTATATCTACTTGGATCAACTTCCAACGGATGAAGCTGAGTCCATCCTGTCCAATATTTTCGAAGTGAATTTTCATTTTACTAAATCTGGGTTTTCTCGAAATTGGCTTGGGATAGAAGGATTCTGTTTTTACTAAAATTCATGAATATTTTATGTAATTGTATCAACTTCCATCGGATGGAGCTGAGTCCATCCTGTCCAATATTTATGAAGCGAATTTTTATTTCACAAAATCTGGGTTTTCTCGAAATTGGCTTGGGATAGAAGGATTCTGTTTTTACTGAAATTCATGAATATTATATGTACTTGGATCAACTTCCATCGGATGAAGCTGAGTCCACCCTGTCCAATATTTTCGAAGCGAATTTTCATTTCACAAAATCTGGGTTTTTTGGAAATTGGCTTGAGATAGAAGGATTTTGTTTTCAATGAAATTCATGAATATTTTATGTACTTGAATTAATTTCCATCGGATGAAGCTGAGTCCATCCTGTCCAATATTTTCGAAGCGAGTTTTTATTTTACAAAACCTGGGTTTTCTCGAAATTGGCTCGAGATAGAAGGATTCTGTTCTTACTGAAATTCATGAATATTATATGTACTTGGATCAACTTCCATCGAATGAAGCTGAGTCCATCCTACCAATATTTTCGAAGCGAATTTTTATCATACAAAATCTAAGTTTTCTCGAAAGTGGCTTGAGATAGAAGGATTCTGTTTTCACTAAAATCCATGAATATTTTATGTACTTGGATCAATTTCCATCGGATGAAGTTGAGTCAATCCTGTCCGATATTTTCGAAGCGAATTTTTATTTTACAAAATCTGAGTTTTCTCGAAATTGGATCGAGATAGAAGGATTTTGTTTTTACTTAAATTCATGAATATTTTATGTACTTGGAAAAAGTTCCATCGGAATGAAGTTGAGTCCATCCTGTCCAATATTTTCGAAGCGAATTTTTATTTCACAAAATCTGAGTTTTCTCGAAACTGGCTCGAGATAGAAGGATTTTGTTTTTACTAAAATTCATGAATATTTTATGTACTTGGAAAAACTTCCATCGGAATGAAGTTGGGTCCATCCTGTCGAATATTTTTGAAGCGAATTTTTATTTAACAAAATCTGTGTTTCGACCATCTGAAAAAAAAGAATTCCTGGTTTGAATGGTTGATATACGAACATCTTGCCGTGGTAGATTATGGAGGGTGATCACTTAACGTGCACATGTGGTGGATGGACACCGCTGCACAGGCACCTTTGGACGGCATGGGGTTCCTATCCCGACGAATTTCGAGAAACTTTCATCCCTCCAAGAGAGCTACACTGTGGGTGTGAAAATTTGTGTTCGTCTGATTAAGTGTTTTATTTTATAAAGTCGAGGTGAGAATTTATTCATACCACCTGGCTGCGAACCATGTTCCCATGCATATGTGGCATATCATACGCCACCGAGATCAGGCGAAAGGACCACCAGCAGATATTGTCGGGGAGTCCCGGCACCTGCTCCTTCGCCTATTTGCAACTCGGCGAAATTTTTCAAAGTCCGGTTGTGTGGTTTTGAATGGGAGATACCTCTGTTACCTCCTGTGCTCCTAATCATTAAGATTATATAAAAATTTGCTTCGAAAATATTGGACAGGATGGACTCAACTTCATTCCGATGGAAGTTTTTCCAAGTACATAAAATATTCATGAATTTTAGTAAAAACAAAATCCTTCTATCTCAAGCCAATTTCGAGAAAACTCAGATTTTGTTGAATAAAAATTCGCTTCGAAAATATTGGACAGGATGGACTCAACTTCATTCCGATGGAAGTTTTTCCAAGTACATAAAATATTCATGAATTTTAGTAAAAACAAAATCCTTCTATCTCGAGCCAATTTCGAGAAAACACAGATTTTGTTAAATAAAAATTCGCTTCAAAAATATTGGACAGGATGGACCCAACTTCATTCCGATGGAAGTTTTTCCAAGTACATAAAATATTCATGAATTTTAGTAAAAACAAAATCCTTCTATCTCAGGCCAATTTCGAGAAAACTCAGATTTTGTTAAATAAAAATTCGCTTAGAAAATATTGGACAGGATGGACCCAACTTCATTCCGATGGAAGTTTTTCCAAGTACATAAAATATTCATGAATTTTAGTAAAAACAAAATCCTTCTATCTCGAGCCAGTTTCGAGAAAACTCAGATTTTGTAAAATAAAAATTCGCTTCGAAAATATTGGACAGGATGGACTCAACTTCATTCCGATGGAAATTTTTCCAAGTACATAAAATATTCATGAATTTTAGTAAAAACAAAATCCTTCTATCTCAAGCCAATTTCGAGAAAACTCAGATTTTGTTAAATAAAAATTCGCTTAGAAAATATTGGACAGGATGGACCCAACTTCATTCCGATGGAAGTTTTTCCAAGTACATAAAATATTCATGAATTTTAGTAAGAACAAAATCCTTCTATCTCGAGCCAGTTTCGAGAAAACTCAGATTTTGTAAAATAAAAATTCGCTTCGAAAATATTGGACAGGATGGACTCAACTTCATTCCGATGCTCCTTCGCCTATTTGCAACTCGGCGAAATTTTTCAAAGTCCGGTTGTGTGGTTTTGAATGGGAGATACCTCTGTTACCTCCTGTGCTCCTAATCATTAAGATTATATAAAAATTTGCTTCGAAAATATTGGACAGGATGGACTCAATCAACTTCATTCCGATGGAAGTTTTTCCAAGTACATAAAATATTCATGAATTTTAGTAAAAACAAAATCCTTCTATCTCAAGCCAATTTCGAGAAAACTCAGATTTTGTTGAATAAAAATTCGCTTCGAAAATATTGGACAGGATGGACTCAACTTCATTCCGATGGAAGTTTTTCCAAGTACATAAAATATTCATGAATTTTAGTAAAAACAAAATCCTTCTATCTCGAGCCAGTTTCGAGAAAACTCAGATTTTGTAAAATAAAAATTCGCTTCGAAAATATTGGACAGGATGGACTCAACTTCATTCCGATGCTCCTTCGCCTATTTGCAACTCGGCGAAATTTTTCAAAGTCCGGTTGTGTGGTTTTGAATAGGAGATACCTCTGTTACCTCCTGTGCTCCTAATCATTAAGATTATATAAAAATTTGCTTCGAAAATATTGGACAGGATGGACTCAATCAACTTCATTCCGATGGAAGTTTTTCCAAGTACATAAAATATTCATGAATTTTAGTAAAAACAAAATCCTTCTATCTCGAGCCAATTTCGAGAAAACACAGATTTTGTTAAATAAAAATTCGCTTCAAAAATATTGGACAGGATGGACCCAACTTCATTCCGATGGAAGTTTTTCCAAGTACATAAAATATTCATGAATTTTAGTAAAAACAAAATCCTTCTATCTCAAGCCAATTTCGAGAAAACTCAGATTTTGTAAAATAAAAATTCGCTTCGAAAATATTGGACAGGATGGACTCAACTTCATTCCGATGGAAATTTTTCCAAGTACATAAAATATTCATGAATTTAAGTAAAAACAAAATCCTTCTATCTCAAGCCGATTTCGAGAAAACTCAGATTTTGTTGAATAAAAATTCGCTTCGAAAATATTGGATAGGATGGATCATTCCGATGGAATGAACATGGTACTTGGAAAAACTTCCATCGGAATGAAGTTGAGTCCATCCTGTCCAATATTTTCGAAGCGAATTTTTATTTTACAAAATCTGAGTTTTCTCGAAATTGGATCGAGATAGAAGGATTTTGTTTTTACTTAAATTCATGAATATTTTATGTACTTGGAAAAACTTCCAACGGAATGAAGTTGAGTCCATCCTGTCCAATATTTTCGAAGCGAATTTTTATTTCACAAAATCTGAGTTTTCTCGAAACTGGCTCGAGATAGAAGGATTTTGTTTTTACTTAAATTCATGAATATTTTATGTACTTGGAAAAACTTCCATCGGAATGAAGTTGGGTCCATCCTGTCCAATATTTTTGAAGCGAATTTTTATTTAACAAAATCTGTGTTTTCTCGAAATTGGCTCGAGATAGAAGGATTTTGTTTATACTAAAATTCATGAATATTTTATGTACTTGGAAAAACTTCCATCGGAATGAAGTCCTGTCCAATATTTTCGAAGCGAATTTTTATTCAACAAAATCTGAGTTTTCTCGAAATTGGCTTGAGATAGAAGGATTTTGTTTTTTTTAAAATTCATGAATATTTTATGTACTTGGAAAAACTTCCATCGGAATGAAGTTGAGTCCATCCTGTCCAATATTTTCGAAGCAAATTTTTATATAATCTTAATGATTAGGAGCACAGGAGGTAACAGAGGTATCTCCCATTTAAAACCACACAACCGGACTTTGATAAATTTCGCCGAGTTGCAAATAGGCGAAGGAGCAGGTGCCGGGACTTAGGAAAATTTCAACAAAATTCGACTTAGGAAAATCCCGAATAATGGACTTAGAGGAATTTCGAGTTTTCGGACTTAAAAAAATTTCCGCACGGTCCGACTTTGAAAAATTTTTGCGAGTGAGGACTTAGGAAAATTCCGGTTGTTGGAATTAATGATTGAAATTTCGACCATCTGAAAAAAAAGAATTCCTGGTTTGAATGGTTGATATACGAACATCTTGCCGTGGTAGATTATGGAGGGTGATCACTTAACGTGCACATGTGGTGGATGGACACCGCTGCACAGGCACCTTTGGACGGCATGGGGTTCCTATCCCGACGAATTTCGAGAAACTTTCATCCCTCCAAGAGAGCTACACTGTGGGTGTGAAAATTTGTGTTCGTCTGATTAATTGTTTTATTTTATAAAGTCGAGGTGAGAATTTATTCATACCACCTGGCTGCGAACCATGTTCCCATGCATATGTGGCAGATCATACGCCACCGAGATCAGGCGAAAGGACCACCAGCAGATATTGTCGGGGAGTCCCGGCACCTGCTCCTTCGCCTATTTGCAACTCGGCGAAATTTTTCAAAGTCCGGTTGTGTGGTTTTGAATGGGAGATACCTCTTTAACCTCCTGTGCTCCTAATCATTAAGATTATATAAAAATTTGCTTCGAAAATATTGGACAGGATGGACTCAATCAACTTCATTCCGATGGAAGTTTTTCCAAGTACATAAAATATTCATGAATTTTAGTAAAAACAAAATCCTTCTATCTCAAGCCAATTTCGAGAAAACTCAGATTTTGTTGAATAAAAATTCGCTTCGAAAATATTGGACAGGATGGACTCAACTTCATTCCGATGGAAGTTTTTCCAAGTACATAAAATATTCATGAATTTTAGTAAAAACAAAATCCTTCTATCTCGAGCCAATTTCGAGAAAACACAGATTTTGTTAAATAAAAATTCGCTTCAAAAATATTGGACAGGATGGACCCAACTTCATTCCGATGGAAGTTTTTCCAAGTACATAAAATATTCATGAATTTTAGTAAAAACAAAATCCTTCTATCTCAAGCCAATTTCGAGAAAACTCAGATTTTGTTAAATAAAAATTCGCTTAGAAAATATTGGACAGGATGGACCCAACTTCATTCCGATGGAAGTTTTTCCAAGTACATAAAATATTCATGAATTTTAGAAAGAACAAAATCCTTCTATCTCGAGCCAGTTTCGAGAAAACTCAGATTTTGTAAAATAAAAATTCGCTTCGAAAATATTGGACAGGATGGACTCAACTTCATTCCGATGCTCCTTCGCCTATTTGCAACTCGGCGAAATTTTTCAAAGTCCGGTTGTGTGGTTTTGAATGGGAGATACCTCTGTTACCTCCTGTGCTCCTAATCATTAAGATTATATAAAAATTTGCTTCGAAAATATTGGACAGGATGGACTCAATCAACTTCATTCCGATGGAAGTTTTTCCAAGTACATAAAATATTCATGAATTTTAGTAAAAACAAAATCCTTCTATCTCAAGCCAATTTCGAGAAAACTCAGATTTTGTTGAATAAAAATTCGCTTCGAAAATATTGGACAGGATGGACTCAACTTCATTCCGATGGAAGTTTTTCCAAGTACATAAAATATTCATGAATTTTAGTAAAAACAAAATCCTTCTATCTCGAGCCAATTTCGAGAAAACACAGATTTTGTTAAATAAAAATTCGCTTCAAAAATATTGGACAGGATGGACCCAACTTCATTCCGATGGAAGTTTTTCCAAGTACATAAAATATTCATGAATTTTAGTAAAAACAAAATCCTTCTATCTCAAGCCAATTTCGAGAAAACTCAGATTTTGTTAAACAAAAATTCGCTTAGAAAATATTGGACAGGATGGACCCAACTCCATTCCGATGGAAGTTTTTCCAAGTACATAAAATATTCATGAATTTTAGTAAAAACAAAATCCTTCTATCTCGAGCCAGTTTCGAGAAAACTCAGATTTTGTAAAATAAAAATTCGCTTCGAAAATATTGGACAGGATGGACTCAACTTCATTCCGATGGAAATTTTTCCAAGTACATAAAATATTCATGAATTTAAGTAAAAACAAAATCCTTCTATCTCAAGCCAATTTCGAGAAAACTCAGATTTTGTTGAATAAAAATTCGCTTCGAAAATATTGGACAGGATGGATTCAACTTCATTCCGATGGAATGAACATGGTACTTGGAAAAACTTCCATCGGAATGAAGTTGAGTCCATCCTGTCCAATATTTTCGAAGCGAATTTTTATTTTACAAAATCTGAGTTTTCTCGAAATTGGATCGAGATAGAAGGATTTTGTTTTTACTTAAATTCATGAATATTTTATGTACTTGGAAAAACTTCCATCGGAATGAAGTTGAGTCCATCCTGTCCAATATTTTCGAAGCGAATTTTTATTTCACAAAATCTGAGTTTTCTCGAAACTGGCTCGAGATAGAAGGATTTTGTTTTTACTAAAATTCATGAATATTTTATGTACTTGGAAAAACTTCCATCGGAATGAAGTTGGGTCCATCCTGTCCAATATTTTTGAAGCGAATTTTTATTTAACAAAATCTGTGTTTTCTCGAAATTGGCTCGAGATAGAAGGATTTTGTTTATACTAAAATTCATGAATATTTTATGTACTTGGAAAAACTTCCATCGGAATGAAGTTGAGTCCATCCTGTCCAATATTTCCGAAGCGAATTTTTATTCAACAAAATCTGAGTTTTCTAGAAATTGGCTTGAGATAGAAGGATTTTGTTTTTACTAAAATTCATGAATATTTTATTTACTTGGAAAAACTTCCATCGGAATGAAGTTGAGTCCATCCTGTCCAATATTTTCGAAGCAAATTTTTATATAATCTTAATGATTAGGAGCACAGGAGGTAACAGAGGTATCATCCATTTAAAACCACACAACCGGACTTTGAAAAATTTCGCCGAGTTGCAAATAGGCGAAGGAGCAGGTGCCGGGACTTAGGAAAATTTCAACAAAATTCGACTTAGGAAAATCCCGAATAATGGACTTAGAGGAATTTCGAGTTTTCGGATTTTTGCGAGTGAGGACTTAGGAAAATTCCGGTTGTTGGACTTAATGATTGAAATTTCGACCATCTGAAAAAAAAGAATTCCTGGTTTGAATGGTTGATATACGAACATCTTGCCGTGGTAGATTATGGAGGGTGATCACTTAACGTGCACATGTGGTGGATGGACACCGCTGCACAGGCACCTTTGGACGGCATGGGGTTCCTATCCCGACGAATTTCGAGAAACTTTCATCCCTCCAAGAGAGCTACACTGTGGGTGTGAAAATTTGTGTTCGTCTGATTAATTGTTTTATTTTATAAAGTCGAGGTGAGAATTTATTCATACCACCTGGCTGCGAACCATGTTCCCATGCATATGTGGCAGATCATACGCCACCGAGATCAGGCGAAAGGACCACCAGCAGATATTGTCGGGGAGTCCCGGCACCTGCTCCTTCGCCTATTTGCAACTCGGCGAAATTTTTCAAAGTCCGGTTGTGTGGTTTTGAATGGGAGATACCTCTTTAACCTCCTGTGCTCCTAATCATTAAGATTATATAAAAATTTGCTTCGAAAATATTGGACAGGATGGACTCAATCAACTTCATTCCGATGGAAGTTTTTCCAAGTACATAAAATATTCATGAATTTTAGTAAAAACAAAATCCTTCTATCTCAAGCCAATTTCGAGAAAACTCAGATTTTGTTGAATAAAAATTCGCTTCGAAAATATTGGACAGGATGGACTCAACTTCATTCCGATGGAAGTTTTTCCAAGTACATAAAATATTCATGAATTTTAGTAAAAACAAAATCCTTCTATCTCGAGCCAATTTCGAGAAAACACAGATTTTGTTAAATAAAAATTCGCTTCAAAAATATTGGACAGGATGGACCCAACTTCATTCCGATGGAAGTTTTTCCAAGTACATAAAATATTCATGAATTTTAGTAAAAACAAAATCCTTCTATCTCAAGCCAATTTCGAGAAAACTCAGATTTTGTTAAATAAAAATTCGCTTAGAAAATATTGGACAGGATGGACCCAACTTCATTCCGATGGAAGTTTTTCCAAGTACATAAAATATTCATGAATTTTAGTAAGAACAAAATCCTTCTATCTCGAGCCAGTTTCGAGAAAACTCAGATTTTGTAAAATAAAAATTCGCTTCGAAAATATTGGACAGGATGGACTCAACTTCATTCCGATGCTCCTTCGCCTATTTGCAACTCGGCGAAATTTTTCAAAGTCCGGTTGTGTGGTTTTGAATGGGAGATACCTCTGTTACCTCCTGTGCTCCTAATCATTAAGATTATATAAAAATTTGCTTCGAAAATATTGGACAGGATGGACTCAATCAACTTCATTCCGATGGAAGTTTTTCCAAGTACATAAAATATTCATGAATTTTAGTAAAAACAAAATCCTTCTATCTCAAGCCAATTTCGAGAAAACTCAGATTTTGTTGAATAAAAATTCGCTTCGAAAATATTGGACAGGATGGACTCAACTTCATTCCGATGGAAGTTTTTCCAAGTACATAAAATATTCATGAATTTTAGTGAAAACAAAATCCTTCTATCTCGAGCCAATTTCGAGAAAACACAGATTTTGTTAAATAAAAATTCGCTTCAAAAATATTGGACAGGATGGACCCAACTTCATTCCGATGGAAGTTTTTCCAAGTACATAAAATATTCATGAATTTTAGTAAAAACAAAATCCTTCTATCTCAAGCCAATTTCGAGAAAACTCAGATTTTGTTAAACAAAAATTCGCTTAGAAAATATTGGACAGGATGGACCCAACTCCATTCCGATGGAAGTTTTTCCAAGTACATAAAATATTCATGAATTTTAGTAAAAACAAAATCCTTCTATCTCGAGCCAGTTTCGAGAAAACTCAGATTTTGTAAAATAAAAATTCGCTTCGAAAATATTGGACAGGATGGACTCAACTTCATTCCGATGGAAATTTTTCCAAGTACATAAAATATTCATGAATTTAAGTAAAAACAAAATCCTTCTATCTCAAGCCAATTTCGAGAAAACTCAGATTTTGTTGAATAAAAATTCGCTTCGAAAATATTGGACAGGATGGATTCAACTTCATTCCGATGGAATGAACATGGTACTTGGAAAAACTTCCATCGGAATGAAGTTGAGTCCATCCTGTCCAATATTTTCGAAGCGAATTTTTATTTTACAAAATCTGAGTTTTCTCGAAATTGGATCGAGATAGAAGGATTTTGTTTTTTCATGAATATTTTATGTACTTGGAAAAACTTCCATCGGAATGAAGTTGAGTCCATCCTGTCCAATATTTTCGAAGCGAATTTTTATTTCACAAAATCTGAGTTTTCTCGAAACTGGCTCGAGATAGAAGGATTTTGTTTTTACTAAAATTCATGAATATTTTATGTACTTGGAAAAACTTCCATCGGAATGAAGTTGGGTCCATCCTGTCCAATATTTTTGAAGCGAATTTTTATTTAACAAAATCTGTGTTTTCTCGAAATTGGCTCGAGATAGAAGGATTTTGTTTATACTAAAATTCATGAATATTTTATGTACTTGGAAAAACTTCCATCGGAATGAAGTTGAGTCCATCCTGTCCAATATTTCCGAAGCGAATTTTTATTCAACAAAATCTGAGTTTTCTCGAAATTGGCTTGAGATAGAAGGATTTTGTTTTTACTAAAATTCATGAATATTTTATGTACTTGGAAAAACTTCCATCGGAATGAAGTTGAGTCCATCCTGTCCAATATTTTCGAAGCAAATTTTTATATAATCTTAATGATTAGGAGCACAGGAGGTAACAGAGGTATCTCCCATTTAAAACCACACAACCGGACTTTGAAAAATTTCGCCGAGTTGCAAATAGGCGAAGGAGCAGGTGCCGGGACTTAGGAAAATTTCAACAAAATTCGACTTGGGAAAATCCCGAATAATGGACTTAGAGGAATTTCGAGTTTTCGGATTTTTGCGAGTGAGGACTTAGGAAAATTCCGGTTGTTGGACTTAATGATTGAAATTTCGACCATCTGAAAAAAAGAATTCCTGGTTTGAATGGTTGATATACGAACATCTTGCCGTGGTAGATTATGGAGGGTGATCACTTAACGTGCACATGTGGTGGATGGACACCGCTGCACAGGCACCTTTGGACGGCATGGGGTTCCTATCCCGACGAATTTCGAGAAACTTTCATCCCTCCAAGAGAGCTACACTGTGGGTGTGAAAATTTGTGTTCGTCTGATTAATTGTTTTATTTTATAAAGTCGAGGTGAGAATTTATTCATACCACCTGGCTGCGAACCATGTTCCCATGCATATGTGGCAGATCATACGCCACCGAGATCAGGCGAAAGGACCACCAGCAGATATTGTCGGGGAGTCCCGGCACCTGCTCCTTCGCCTATTTGCAACTCGGCGAAATTTTTCAAAGTCCGGTTGTGTGGTTTTGAATGGGAGATACCTCTTTAACCTCCTCTGCTCCTAATCATTAAGATTATATAAAAATTTGCTTCGAAAATATTGGACAGGATGGACTCAATCAACTTCATTCCGATGGAAGTTTTTCCAAGTACATAAAATATTCATGAATTTTAGTAAAAACAAAATCCTTCTATCTCAAGCCAATTTCGAGAAAACTCAGATTTTGTTGAATAAAAATTCGCTTCGAAAATATTGGACAGGATGGACTCAACTTCATTCCGATGGAAGTTTTTCCAAGTACTTAATTTGAATTGATTTTCGGTTTATATCTCATCCCCTTATTTTAATAAAATATTTTCGTCGATTATCTACATTGTAGTCATTTATCGTTGAAATTATTCTGGTTTTCAAAGTCTCGAATATGAAGAGTAACTACTTATTGGAAATCGTACTGAGTGTTTGTTTATATTTTACCCAATAGCTATCTTAGTTAATATTGGTCGTACAGAAACGTTTAAATGGGCGAATTCATAGTATTTTTTATGGGCATTCAGAATTCAGTATGTACTAAAAAATGCATAAAAGCATAGCAGCAGTCCTAAAAATTTTATGAGACCTTTAATTTTTTAAATAGTACATCCCGTATTTTATTTTCCAAATCGGCAGAGGTTTCTTCTGATTTAAAAAATTTATACATAACACTCAAGAATGATATGATTTCATAATTTAACAAAAATACTGTTTATTTCTAATACAGCATGCTATGAAAAAATTTTGATAAAAATAGGTATTGAAACAGTGTCAGATAACAACAGTTCTACACATTATGTTGAATGAACTCTACGATGCTGTATTGTTCAACATCCAGCAACATTTTGAATATTTTCATTCAGTATTTTATGAAGTTGGTTTCCACCTGGATTGTTTTTGGTCTTTTGTTGAAGTGATTAATTGCAACATATTCGGGTACCTTTTTATGTCGAAGTTGAGGATGCCATAGATAATACAAGAATTAAATTTTCCGTTTAAGAAAATAATATACAGTTTACCATTTAGACAATAACAGTTCCCATAAAATTTTCAGGTTTGGAATGCTTTTATGCATTTCTTAGTACTGAATTCTGAATGGCCATAAAAATACTAAAAATATGCCCTTTTAAACGTTTTTGTACGACTAACATCAACCGAGATAGCTATTGAGTAAAATATAAACAATCACTCTGTTCACCCATTTCAATAATTCTTTATTCACATAATTTGCATATATTACATAATATAATTGCGTATATTTACTGATTGATTTAAATATATTTTATTAATGTCATCAAAGCTGACTAATGATCATACTTCTTTTATATCGATTTTTCATGGTATTTTTATTAAACTTCAAGAACAATTCACCTTTTACAACATCCCGCTGATTATTTTACTAATCTAGAAAATTACACATTTCATTTAAATTTTCGTTCTCAATTTTCGAATGGGCGAGTGCTATTATTAGAGAAAAATTTGTTCAGCAATAGAATTATGAACATTCGTTTATTCGTTATTTCTTCAGATGATTCAACACCCGCAACCACGCCGAAAATCGTAATACCTCCCGCAAAAACTGAAAAGCGTGTCAGCGACATAGGAAAGAGGCGACGATCGATAGACGCGGGAATTCCCTATCAAACGACGGTTGTTAGAGGTTCCCGTAGTCAGAATAGTAGTAGATTTTCCTCGAACAGTAGAAATAGACAGTGTACAGCCATGGCGGCTGTCGCGATCGCTTTTAATGAAGCTATAACATTTAGTGCTTGGGATACGTCCGTCATAGATAAAGTTTTGGATTATGGGGATTCATTATATAAAAAGTCCATTTCGTCGCGTCCTTTACAAAATTTAAATGATCCGAATGAATTATTATTCGTGATCGAAGTTCATCGGAACTTCATTATTGATGATGTTTCTTTTACGCTGAACATAAACGAAATGGCCACAGTAACTGGGCATGTAGGAGAGGGTTTTGAAAACAGAGGAGAGCTGGACGTTCCGTTGGCCGATGGATTGTCGCAGGTGTTTCAAAATTTTGCATCGGCTATTTTCACGTGTGGGTTGATGTCTGTATGTGTGAGTAAAGCTCCCAGGGCCTACTATTTATTTGACTCTCATAGTCGCGGGGAAGACGGAAAGGTCATCGAAGACGGAGGCAAGGCATGTTTGATTAAATTTCGTAACAGCATACATTTGGCTGACTTCATGCTGCAAAATTACAATAGCACTTACCTATACACTTTGGTGCCGATCAGAGTAAATATCGGTCCCGCCGGTAGTCTAACGGAAGCAGGCCTGTACCATGTACTCAAGGTCTATGACGCCGCAACATCCGGCGTCGCTTCTTCCGGAAGAAGATCGACGGATCCGATAAGTACTTTGCGGTCTTCCGATGTTATAGGTGAATGCGACGGTGATTCGAAGCACAGGCTTCTACGACGGACGTGTGTGATGCCACAGATGAACAACAGGATGTTCCCCTTCACGATTCGGGCCCAATGGATTCCGAGTGTCCCCATTGCGGAGCTCTATTTTTTCGCTCGGAGAATATGACCTGCTGCAGGAAAGGTGCAGTGAGCTTTCCGGACAATCCGGAGTATCCGGCATTGTTGAAGGCTCTACTCACGGATGCCCATCCTCGATCCAGAGGATTTTTGAGGAACGTGAGGAGGTACAACACTCTACTCGCCCTTGGTTCCACAACCTTCGTACAGAGGGAAGGTTTGGCAAGAGGCGCTCCCGTGATAGTGGTATCCGGGCAGATTTACCATCGAGTAGGTGATGTCGATCCCTCCGATCCGTCTTTCGGATCTCTATATTTCGTGGATTCAGGAGAAGCCACGAGGAGGAGGACGGCGAACGCCGTCCGTGATCAATGCGACCCCATTTTGTTGAGGCAAATAGACGCCCTGCTAAGGGACACTCACCCGTTCGCCCGAATGTACCGCAACTTAGGTCAAGTGGTTCTGTTCAAAAAATTAGGTTAGGTTGTTTGTTTATATTTCATGAAAACGATAATGCAACAAAACAACGTTTTATATGTAGAAATGTAAGCCGAAGTAAGTACTAATCGACCTTTTTACACTTGATAACTACGTTTGTTTCAGGTATCTAGCAATTTCGAATGATTGGTGAAGATATTTCAGTACCACGAAGGTAGAATAGAGTTAACTTACTTTTCTTGCCTTAAAAAGCAATTCATAGTGGAAAATGGACTGAAAAGCCTTCCCCATACCATGTTTTAAAGAAATTGACCAAAAAATATCGTTCAGAGTGTGTTTTCTAAAAATTATGATCAAAAGATCCTGCAGATTTAAGTTGCATGATATTTGTAAGTAAACGGATTCTGGGCGGTCTTCAACTGTCAATAACTGTTTGTTATTGATCCTTTTATCATTTTAGAGAAGAAAAAATACCAAAAGAGCTATATTCAAGGAAATATGGAAATTTCAATTTCAGCGATGAGTGAATGTAGGTTACGTTGAATGGAAAAGTTCCAGTGGGGCTTCTGCTTCCTTCAATTCTATTCAGGAAGTTTCAAAAGAGTTCATTGGAAGAAAATACAATGATTTTGTCCATAATACAGGTAATTTTACATTGTTTTTCCAGTAAATAATTACTTTTAGGTTAGGTCAGATTCAAATTCAAATTTTTTCGTGTTTAATGAAGATTTGGCATTGGTTTCTGGCCTGTAGTCGATAATTTCAATATGCTTTCACGTTTCAGAACAAATACCCAATGGAATAAAGCTATTTTGAAAGAAATATGTAAAATTTATATCTCCGTTAGTATTAGGACAGACCGATGGAATCATGTTGAGGATATCTTCTTTCTTTCTATACAGAAAGTAAATACAAGGTCTCTAGGATGGGAATTCGTCGTTATTTAAGGTAAATTCTGATGTTTTGTGCAAATGAATTCAATTCTAACCGGAACGTTCTTTTTTTTTCCAGCGTACAAGAATGAGTCGGTCAATCGAATTGGATGATCTTCCTTCATTCCCCTAAGAGATGGTTACGTGAACAGTGCAAATCAATGATACAGAAAAGAACAACCTTGCTGATGTTTCACAGTTAGCAAATAACCCTCATGGAATTGGAATAATTTGAAGTACACCAAAATGAATATTGCCTATGTATTTATTGTGTTCATTACAGCATTTGAATAGAAAATAAAAATCATTTCGGCTATTTTTGAAGGAAATTCAGCTGCAACTTTAATGTTTGTTATAAGTGAAAGGATTGACAGAAAAATCTTTCTATAACGTTGTTTGAATAAATCACAGTCAGTACACGGAGGGGATCATTATATTCATGAATACAATACAAGTGAACACAATATGATTTTTTGTGTTTTCAACTCATTTTGTTAAATTCAGGTACATAATTCTGTTCATTCAAACGTATTTCTTGCGTAAGCTGTATCATCGTCATGAGTGCTTTTATGTTGAGAAGAAAATAGAGAATAAATGCATTTCTATTAACTCATTGGGGTTTCCATAAATTCATTGTATTATGTATCATGCTTCAGAATACTTATTTTTGTTAACATACTTCACATGAGCTCAAGTACTCAAGATTAATGAAATTGATAGAAACGATCTGTTTCGAATTAGTGAAATAGAAATTTTTAATAGGATATGTCTGTCAAGTTTGGTCATGATAAATGGCGACACAAATGCAATCCAATATGGTAAAGAATATGACGAAGAAAACACTCATGGAATTGGGATAGTTTAATGTCTACCAAAGATATTGGATATGATTTGTAAATCTCTTATATCGTATAAATTGCAGCCTATAAATAATCAATAAACAACTCTTGACATGAGCGAACTGTATAGTTGATTGATACATAAATTCCATTCTTCCATATAATTCGGACTTGGAATCCCAACAGTTCACAAATAATCATGAATTATGTACTTGACACATTCAATGAGAAAATCTTATCGGAGTAAGCATAAATGTTCTATCTCCATTTTTCAATCATAGAAATATCTAACATTGTGACTCCCAGTAAGTTGAAAAGGTGATATAATTATTTTGATGGCTTGATATTGTTGCTTTGTCCAATCTGGACAATTTTTCAAAGTTCCTAGAATAAAAGAAACAAATCCAACAATTGAGATTGTCATTTTTTTTTAAACAATCCTCAACATGAGCCATTCTTGAGGGTTTACTTTAGAAAAATATTGAATCGATATTCCAAACACAAATTGAGAAAATGTTTACATGTCCGAAAGATTAAAGTGAGATAGAATGATAATCACTACAGTGACTCTAACAAGACAGTGGCGACAATGGAGTGTCTCGTTTTTGATTGGTTCACGTGACGAAATCCGCCATTAAATTGCTAAATTTCACTGTTTACATCGTGGATAAATATAACCTAGCATTCTCGAGGATCGAGCACGCTGCATTATCGTATTTCTCGTCCCTCATAGTCGTTCCTCGTGCGAAGAAAGGCTTTTTGATGAAACATTTCCCCAAAGATCCATTGAGGAGGCAACAGTGGTTGCTAAAAATGAAGAGGGAAAATTGGAAGCCTACGGATTATTCTTGTTTGTGTGAGGTAAGATCTTAATTTTATTCTCTGTCTGTTCTTAAGTTACAAAACATACATTTTAAGTTAATTTTGCTCCAGAAATGTGGGAGAAAACTAGAGTAGATAGACAACGGGCTTTAAAATCCAATGCTGTACCTACTCTCTTTTTATTTACACAACCTGCGAAAGTTAGAAAATCACCAAAAATAAGAAAACCAATATCTCCAGAAGAACCAGATATTTTACATTCAGGTGAGTACTGAAACTTACGAAGGTAAATCAGGTCATAAGAAGTTACATGTATAATCATGATATTAAGAGATTTCATTTTATCCCCAGATGATATGTCATCAGAAATCCCTGATACGATCCAATGAGGATGAAAATAATCCATCTACTTCTCCGGTGGATTTGAACAAAAGTTCTTCGCCTCAGACTACTAGCGATGATACTCCAATACCAAACATAACATTGGATTCCTCCGAAAAATTAAAGAAATTAGAGAAAATGTACTTACGAGAAAAGCTCAGGGCTAGGAAGTACAAAATGCTTCTCAGAAATTGCACAAAAAAATATAATTTATGAGATGGCGAATTTGAAATTTGATATTCCAAATTGCCACAATTTAAAAGATAAAATCATTAAATGATTTATTTCCTTTCGATTGAAAATAAATTGGAAGAGGAAAAAATCACAATCGAAAAAATATAGCAGCAAGTCAGTAGCTGGTAATTTACTTTGAAGTGGACTGAATTTTAATCAATGTATGTAACTAAGTTTGAAATTTTGGTGTACTCTCTTTATTTTACAATGAATCGATATCATATCATCATATATCTTGGATAGGTATATGATAATGTATGAAGTAGTTATGTTAGTTCACAGGTTTTCGACCAGGGGCAAGATATTCAAAACAAAGTCAAGTTGTTATTGGCTCTATATATTTTGTTACGAATTGTAACTTCTTCAGGAGCACAATTTGTAACGAATTATATAGATCCAATAACAGTTTGACTTTGATTTGAGTATCTTGCCCCTGGTCGAAAGCCTGTGAAGTATCTACTTCAAATATCACAACCGTGAAACATCTAATTCATAATGTATGTACATATCTATAATGATGGACTTGGTGAATCATTAAAATAATGAAATAAATTTGTCATATTGAAAACTGTGCTTAAATATTGTTAGGATATTCTCCAGTTTTCCTTCAAATGAAACCTTCGTTGATGGGGCAGTCCTGCAAATCTGTTGTTTATATAGAAATTTCAAATAATAAAACCTGAATTTTAAGGGATGTTATATTTCTTATACCTCTGAATAAAAAATGATTATTTCATTTTTTCTATTATCGTTTCAAACTTTCGAAACTATTACTTTCCACGAGCATTCACGTTTCGAAAGTCGTCTTTTTCCAAATTCCCATGCATATACGTGTAGAAAAAGAATAGAATGTCATTTTTCCGCACGCAAATAATGAATATAATCGAAATATATTCCAAATAAAATAGAAAGTCAAACGTCAAACTAATCAGCTGATTCTGATTTAGTCCGCCATTAAATTGCTAAATCAGAATGGGCGGGGCTTAGAGGCCCAATTGTCGCCACTGTCTTGTTAGAGTCACTGTAGTTAGAGTCACTGTAATAATCACAGAGTTTGACACATGATCTTTCAGAAGTTTTCTACAGTGTTTTCGATTATGATATATGACACGACAAGCAGGAGTTTTCGATTCGTAATGTAGGTGGCGCAAGTTTCGATTTTTAAGTTGTGAACTGCATATTTCGACTACTATAGAAACAATTTTTGATCCATTTCCCGCAGGAGTCCGTATTTTCGTCGCGATTGTACCTTCCACGAGGAAGTAAAATGAAACTTTGATTTTAATTTTCGTTTCGTACCTGTGAGGAGACTGTTTGAGATTGAAGATGATTTAAAGTTGAAATTGCGAAGGGGGACTATTATAAAAGAATTTTTTGATTTTTTTCACGCAGGAGTACGTATTTTCGTCGCGATCGCATGTTTCATGTGAAATAAAACTTCGATTTCTAATTTAGAAACACTGACCTAGGCTATTAAGAATTGGCGCGAATTCGAACACGAAGAAACGTCCAGTGACGCTGACCTCTTTGCCAATGAAAATGTATACTTTCAAATTTTGATTTTCGTATTGGTCTAGGTTGAAATGAAGGTCAACATCAGTTTAGGAGGGTATAAAATGCCGGATTTCTAACGTAGCGTCCCTTTTCAAATTTTTCTTCGTGGAGACAAGACAGACGACGACTTTGTTGGCTGAGGTGAGTTCGTTGAAGAAGCCCAGATAACCAAATTCACTCCCTGTCACTTGACATAGATATCACATATGGGCTCTTAATATCCCTGAGATAATGTCAGGTTCATCCCAACAATATATCAGGTATTGCCTAAGTCATACTTCAGCGCAGTCGCTAAATCACAGTCACAAAAATTATATACACTATACTTGGTAATATAGATATCACAATATGCTCAGCCTATGAACTGTGTAAATGTGATGAACTGGAGATATTTCGAAGCCAATATTCTTCAGATCACTGGATAGCGATAGACTATAGATGAATCCGAAAGAGCATACTTACGACTGTTCAATTAGAATAGACCTGAGATATCACTAAAATTACATCTTATAGATGTTTGGAAGTAATTGTCCCTACAACTGTGCAATTATTTATCTCAGATTCATTAATTCCACAGAATCTTCAGGATACTTTTAGGCGATGGGGTTCATTAGTTTGAATATACCGCGGTATATTTCACATTTAAAACCCTGTTGCCTAAGTATCCTGAAGATTCTGTGGAAGTAATGAATCTGAGATAAATAGTCCTTCATATCTTCAAGCATCAGCATTCGTTTTATATTTCATACATTATTCAAATATAACTGCAAAAAAGGCATTTCTTCACAAAAAAAAACAACTATTTCAGAGATAACTTATTATTCAATAATAATCTCATAATCAATAACATATATCTCTATAAAATATATCGAGTGAAATAACAGAAAAGTACATTCTAGATTAAATGCCAAGTATGTAGTACATTATTATTGTATACCCATGCAGAATTTCATATCATTATTGCTCTTTTTCATTATTATGAAGCAACGATATTATTACGGAATAGTGAGGTAAGTGATAACAAATAGCTTTTAGTGCAACAACAGACAAAGGGACACTTGTTACTACTTGACTTAGGTCACTTGCTTGATACATACCAACAATTTTAGAATCACAAGGATGGTCGAAAATAAATTCAATTTTATTGAAACATTTGCACAGCAAATCAATTTCAGAATTTGAAACTCTGATATTTTTGACTAGAACAATCTGATTATTCTTCAGAATACAACAATTGTTGGGCTGACTTATTTTCAAAGTGAAATTCCTAGTTCTCACTTCTTTATAATAAATGAAATGAAATTCTGCTTCTAATACAGGTCCTGAAGTATGTTCGCCAGATAATACAGGATAAGATATATTGTTATTTTTGGGATAAGATTTCTCCTTCAGACGATTAACTATTTGTTGTAAAGGGTTATTACCACACTGAACATTTTTCTTCAAATAACCCAAATGATTTTCGAACATAAAGGCACTGAAATTATCAAGAGGACCAAATTTCAAAACATCGTCAGCCAAATGAATTAAACCATGAACATTATAAGTTATATTATCTCTTCCGTATAGAATTCCGTAATTTTTGACAAAATTAACCAATAACGATTTAGCGAAATTGTTCAAAGAAATGCAGTATTCACTTGAACATAGAATTCTTATTGCAATAAAAAGTGCCATGAAGTGTTTGAATTGATCATCACATAAAACTTGATTCAATAAACAACCAGAGTAACATACTATTTGTCGCAACTCAGTAGCTTTCCATCTATCAATTTCTTCCAGAGGCCTGGGTAGGCGAGCAAATTCAATTGGAATAGACTTTCTAAAATTTGATAAAACATCATTGAATTTTTGTTTATTTTCTTCAGTTAATCTAACTTCACGACTACCTCTCAACCAAAATTTCAATAGTTTTTTAACAACACCTATACAGACCAAATGCATGTAATCAAAAGGCACACATGTAACCAGACCAATATTTAAAGTACTCAATGGTGACAAACGTTTCTGGTGATCTTTATATAAATAATTTCCGAAATCTTTATCTGTACGTAGCGACTTATTAGTTTCTGGAAAAGTCATTCTTCTATTCAAATATACCCCTTTAGTTACACATTTTCCACACCCAAAGAAACCATTATGCCCTTTAACACATAGAATGTAAGCTTTAGCAGGAGCATCACATATGAGTGCATTAAATTCGATTTTGTGAGTATCATGTTCAAAAGTGAAACCTTCCTTGAATAAATGAACACATTCATCAACAAATGCTTTTAAAAATTCATCAATATCTGGCTTTTTATTCCCACAGTAAATTGATACTGTTAGAGGTTTTGAACAAAAACCTTTTGAAATAATACTTATTAAAATTGGCCAAAACTCTAATGATGAACTAGCAAATAGTGGTAAACCGTCAACATTTACATTAATTCTAAAATCTGAAATTTTTTTATCAGTATTATTAGTAAAATATTCCCTGATTACATTTTCCAAACCAAAATTATAAAAATGTCCAGGTGGCATTGAAATAATTTCAAGATATCTGGGAGTTGACATTAGAGTCCTGTACGTTTTTGGAAAATCTGTAAGTCCATTTTTTGTAAAAATTTGTAGAAGATCATTTACTGCATTCTGAGAAAAATTATGTTTCTTTATCCATTCTACAATATCAGTCTTGAACATGTTTTGATGTCGATGCGTAAACATACTATCTTCCCTATCAAAATTTACAGTTGCTGAAAAAATATTTTCAACAGTAATAGAATCATCTGTGGAGAGAAACTGTCGAGATGACTTATGCAAATCAGGAGGTACAACAAATGGAAACTCATGGTCACTGTGTATGATAGACTTGCATTGATTTTTCGTCAATTCAACACCATTTTCAGAACATTTTGAACTCGGCGATTTGGGCTCCACTTGAAATTTAATTTCGCTAGATTCAATTCCTGACTTTCGTGAAGTGATTTGTAATAGCATTTTCCTCTTTTCAGAGGATACCAATCTCTTTATCTGCCTTCTTCCCATTTTTGAATAAGATTTTCTCTGTACTGCAATCTACACAATGAACACATACATTACTAAAATAGCAGATCATTTTATAAATAAAATGTTCGCTATTATTTTGGGAAAATCTGTTATCCGTTAATATAGTACTAGTATTCCACTAAACTGATTCACTGTGTAAAAATTGGAGTATGAAATCCGAGCATAGGTATACAATAATACTGTTTTCATTCAAAAACATAAGAACTATTTAAATATTGAATTGGCACATAAATACTCAAAAGTATGCAAACAGAAAATGGTAAAATTTAACATTTAATTTTAAAAAAGGAAAGAAGTCTTAACTTTTTCCAGGGTGTCATGTTTTTATCTAGGTAACTCATTCCTTTTTTTTCTCCATTCTCTCAAATCTTTGTCGTGCATGTCGAAACCATTCTTTGAGATCTTCTTCAAACTTATTTTCTGTAGTTTTGAATTGAGTAACTAGAATGCCTGAAAAATAATGCCTTAGGAAAATGTCAAATCAGATTATTATAAACATACTTACATTCAATTAAGTTAATCAGCTTCAAATCCTTAAGTTTCATATTCCCTCTGATTCCATTCCATGAAAACTTTTGGGCAAATTCATCAGTGAAAATTCTTGAAAATATTCTTTTGATAGCATGTTTCAAGGTGTTACCACCTACTGCTGCTATCATTATTCTCTGAAAAATTTCCAAAATAAATATTTTTTAAATAACTGTTTTTAAACTGAAGAACATACAATTTCCTTCTCAAAATGTCCGTCATCAATTTTGTCTTCAATTTTTTTCAATTCATCAATACTACTTAGAGGAAACAGTTTCAATTCCTCAGTCTTATCCAAGTGATGTAAATTCAAGTTAGATGTTCTGGCCAATAAGAGCAGTTCATCAGTTTTCTCAACGAGTTGTTTAATTAAAATCGAATTTTCACACATTTTCTCAGCAAGTGTTTTCAAAATGGGAGAATCTGAAATAATTCAGTTGAGAAAAATACTCAGAGTTAGGCGTAGGCAAGGCATAAACAAGCTATACAAATCTTCAATATTATACCTTCAAAGTTCAGAGTATCAAACACAATTGGTAGTTGAGAATCATCAACCAATGTTTCAGAAAAGGTTATTTCCTCGTCTTCTGCAATTGGGGATGTTTCACCTGAAACTGGAAGAGATATAATAAGTATATTCTCAAACAACTGTTTGCAAGAAACATTTAGCAGTTGTAAAAAAAATTCATCTTATTCTCCAGGTAGACAGAATTATTTAATTCACCACTTCAAAACAAGATACTAAAACGTGTTAATGGTCCTTGGAGTAATTTCAGGAACACTGTTTTAAATTATTAACTGATAAAGTGCTAAGTTCAATTTCAGTTAATCAATTGAGATAGTTCATTTAAATAATACCTTGTGATTTAGGATGTTCATCCTTCTCTAATATTGGAGGTGTGTAAAGCCTACTCCTTTCGTTTCCATAATTGGAATTTCTGCTGCTGTCACTTTCAGAATCACTTGTACTTGAAGATACATCAATCTTGCGGGATTTTTTCTTTCTTAAACCTTTACCTAATTGACGACTACTGCAGGAACTTTCACTTGAAGCTTCTTCCAATTTTTTTTCATATTTTAGTGCTTCCTCATAAGAACCTAATATAAATGTATACTGATAGGTAATCCAAAGTTTTATAATAATATTAACTCTTACCATATGTAGTAGGATGAACTGTTACTGCATGTAATGACCAACTCTTCAGTGGCTCCGAACACCTCGATATGAATTTTCTTCCATCACTGTGAGGCCAATAAGAGTGGGTTTTTTCAACATTAATCCATGATGTTGGCACAATGGAAATGGTGCCAGGTTCATTGGTGAAATATACAATGCTATACTGGAAATAGTTTGAAAAAAGATTGAAATTTTAAATAAAAACAAATTGACAGGAGAATCTTTTCATATCTTGATCAATATATTATCGTATTCAAAACTTCTGATATGAATAGTAAATGTCTCATTCAGGTCTCTTTGTCAGTAACCAATTTTCAAAATATTTCGTCAGATGATTTGGTCGATTTTTTCAAGACACTATATTATTTAAGTTGTAACTCTGCAAATTAGTTTCATGGATTATTTCAAGAATTTACTGAATTAATAGATGTATGATTAGCATTATCAGAGAAAATTATAAAAATCATAACTTCGACGAATCGAGAGGGACCTGGAACGAGAATAGTAGGTGTAATCAGGTATTATGTATTCCAATTTCCAAGTTTAAGAAAAGATTTCAGAAAGGAATATGTTAGGTGCATTAATGAATGCCATCTCCATCATGGTGTTTACGAAAACACCTGAAAATATAAATAATTTCTAGATATCTCATGATGATTCTTATTCAGTAAATTCAGTTCCCAATTTGAAATGGAATGATAACAGATTTTCCCAAAGGTTGATTATGGTGCTCAAAAAATGGATTATTCATATTAATGTAAGTATCATGCATGTATAGAGAAGAGATATGCATGGAAAGAGATATTACCAAATAAATTAAAAACGTACCTTATCCATCATGAATTCGCGATTAAAAGAGATGGTACACTTTCAACCACAGAACATATAATAACCAAACGTTCTCTCACGGATACGTTAAAAAGGAACGTACGTAAACCGAAGAATATACGAATGATACCGATAAGTTCCGAATGGCCGAATTTTGAATTCGAAGTAGATATCCATAACCTGGAAAATTCATGAAGAAGTTGTTTCATTTCAGATTAGTTTTTTTATTTATTTTATATTTAAGAAATGACTGAAACGTTTCTGTGATTATAATGTTTGTGGTAATACTACTGTGATTATAATTGATCCCATATGAATGGTAGTGATACTAGGACTTTCACTTTTTTTTGTAATATATTATATTTGTTATTAGATTATATTCAGTTGGAAAATGCATGAAGAAGATACTAAATATTTGTTTTCGTTTTATTTCAGATTAGTTTTTTTATTTATTTTATATTTGAGAAATGACTGAAACGCTACTAACTGTGATTATGTTTGTGGTAATATTACTTTGATTGTGGTAGTGATGTGAACTAGGACTTTCACTTTTTTTTAATATATATTTGTTATTAGAATACATTCAGTTGGAAAATTAATAAAGAAGTTACTAAATATTTGTTTTTGTTTTATTCCAGATCAGTTTTATTTATTTATTTTATTTATATATTATGTAAAGACAAAAAAAAAACTCTTCTAGTAGTTTAAACTTTTTTTATTAGGTATATAAGTATCATCAGAACATTCAATTCCCTAAATAATGTTCGAGCTGTGGAGGTTCCATGTTGAAGTATGTACCGGTCTGGCTTCCATATAAACAGGTATGGCAATTCGTCAAAATCATGCATGTTTTGTACATGGTGCCAATTTCCTGCAGTAAAAGCTTCTGATTTTTCTTAAAATCCACAAAAGCAAATTCCTGAACTATTTTTTGGAATCCCCATTCTACAGCAATTCTCAAACTACTCATAGTTGTATTAAAAATTTGACGGTCTGGGTGTCCTACTATTTCTAGTTCTGTATATGGCCTCAATAGTAATTCCCTCAAGCCATAGTCTTTGTCTCCATAAATGACATACTTCTGGTTGCCAAATATTGTATACTGGAGAAGTTCTTCATAAAGTCTTGACTCCCTTAGCATTCCTGCATCATGTCGGCGACCAGGATAAGCACCTTTCAGACTAATGATAATTCCATTAGGGCATAAAAATGATTGGTATTTCACACAATGAACTTTTTTGTATCCGGAGTAATACTCCTCTTGATTATCTGTTGGCCTACAAATCGGTCTGATAGTGCCATCTATGAAGCCCCAACAATTGTTCATGGGAGCACCTTTTTCCATTATTGCCTGAAAGTGATGAGAGTATCAAATTATATAAATTTATAAACTGAAATTTTTTGTATAATTTAATAATTTATAATTTGCAGAACTAAAAGAACCGTTTTAGAGAAGTGAAAAAATTAGTACTCACTAAGTTTGGGTCCCAGATTACGAAAATGAAAACGAGAAGTCTGCAATCCTCTTAGTTTTTCCAGAAAAAAATCCCAAAGTTTCCGTTTGGAAGGTGAGGTTATATATAATTCTAGCCAGTTTTATTGTAATTTCTCAATGAATACTCATTGGAAATGGTTTATTTAACAATCTCTGAGCGTTTCCTGCAAAATGAAGCTTTCATTTCGTCGAAATCGACGATTTTGTTCTTTGTTTACATTCGTTTGTGAGCGCCATTATGTTGACCTTCAAACTTTCAATCGTCGCGAATTCTGCAACGTTGCCAATGTTTCAAGTTCGTAGTTAAATTTACGTTGAGTCATAGCCGACTTCAACCACGGCCCTCTAAGGGCCGGTTTTATAAAGGGCACGTTCAATCCGAGGTTACTCAAACGAGGATTGGATTTCAACTCTCGATTGAAAAAAGTTCGGTATTATAAACGTCTTTGCAGCCTCGGTTGAACAACCTCGGATTGAGATCGCTTTTTTTGGGTTGGCTAACCTGAATCTTATTTCTTGAAGTATTTTAACACGTTTTTTTTATACCATGTTAGGATAAATTCAATAATCGCAGTCTAATGAAAAAACAAGAAGCTAATTCGAAAATATGCTCGTGTTTTGTCACCATCACGGCGAAGAATTTGAATCTGGTTTCCTACATCAAAAGAAATCAATAAAATATTTTGAAATTTATGAAATGAGGACGGACTTCGTAGGAATTTTTTAATATTTTTCCACTCGACTAGAAGACTAGAAGGCCGTGCTTCAACTGAAGTCGGCTATGGTTGAGTAGTTACGTTTATTTTTCTTTTGCCAAATTTTGCTTCGTGAATTTCAACAATTTGCCCGGCGCGGCGCCGCGCCGGGCGGGTACCATTTTTTTCATTGCGCTGAACGAGTTCTTTTAGTTCTGCATAATTACCCGCCTAATGCAATTGCAAGGCGAGGAATATGGTATTTTTCAAAGCGAAACCAATTTTTGCCTCGGTATTGGATACATTGTCCAGAGTGAATCGTCCATAAAGCACTGCTCGATTCCCAACAGGATCATTGTTGAATATATGTAACAGGATTGCCTCATCCATGTCATCCTCGAAATCTGAAATCTGAATCCCCAAGTTGCGCTGCATCAAGAATACCTTCCATCTGGAATTAAATTTTCTGAAATAGAGCCTAATTGAACATGTATAACGACGTGCTTACCATAAAATGTAGCTTCTATTTTCAGTAGAATTTCAACAAATTCAATTCTAAAATTTTATTATTTCGTTGACACAAAACAAAATTAGGCATTCTAAATCACGTGACCTAAAATGGCGTCTGCTGAGGGCAAACCATAGACAACAAGTTGTCTATGGGGCAAACAACTTTCTGAAGTGTCATAACACGTCATAAGGAACCTGGTGAATAAATTAGTTGTGTGTATTTGTTGTTGTTGTTGTTGATAGACTTTTTAAGATGCAAAGTGTTTATTTGACAGAACAACATAAACACCAACGTATTGTTTGCCCCATAGAACTTATAGTACATGTACTATGAGTTCTATGGTTTGCCCTCAGCCGCCATATTGAGAATTTGTTTTGACAGGTCATTAGAATGCCCTATACAGTAAATACACTCAAATTTATAGGTTAGGGTTGTGAACGGTTGACAATATTTGTGTTCTGTGGTTGACATAACGTTAACGTTCATCAACCACGCATACACTTCAACTCAAATTTCACTCAATCCGTAAACCAGACGTAAACGTTATATTTCCTACGTTAACGTGTACGTAAAGCCTTACGTATCGTGCGCACTTCAACTCTCTAATATCTATTATTAAGGCTCTATAAAGATAGGTATGCTAGATAGACCTGGCTCTATGGTTGATTGGGTCCAACCATAGACTCGAAAATTACAGATACCTTCGAATGAAATGAAATCTGTCATCGAAAGAAATGAAATCTGTAATAAAATGAGCATATTTTCGGAATGAGAGATCTTGTGGTGACTTTTTTCGGCATGCTCACATGAAAAACATTGGAAAAAGGTTAGGTTCGTGGTGTTAGAATAATGCCGCGGCATCTAATAGTCAAATATATAATAATTTATTGTTTATGTTGGTGTATCACCCCGATAGATGGTGATGAAAATATTGCGAATCCTGTAATTTTCGAGTCTATGGTTGGACCCAATCAACCATAGAGCCAGGTCTATCTAGCATACCTATCTTTATAGTGCCTTACTATTATCTTTAGAATGAGGCCCTTGAAGAGTGTACATCAGCTAATAAATGGGAAGGCTTTCCATAGCATATAAAAAAAGAAATAAGAGAAGATTAGTCGAAATATATGGGATGTTGCTGACATAAAATCTTTCATTATGAACATGATCAGGTCTGCCCGGTTGAGGAAATAAGTTGTTGAGTTGTGGTTGTTGAAACAATAGTAGGAATATTTTACACCTTCATTGTTCACAAATATTGAAAGTTACAATGTCATGACAAAATTCTTTATACTTATATTAAATAAATCCATTCGTTAGGTTTTGTTTCTGTCTTGATATCTATTACAATTTTCCCAATCCATTTATCCATTCAGTTTGCAGGTGATGTGATAATTGGAAACATTTTCATGTTCAGATTCCCTTACTTCGAAAAATTACCATTTAATTTTCAGGTTATTTCTATATTTTTTATTGCTGAAAGCACAGAAAATTTTTAGTTACTTTTTTGTAACTAGAAATAAAGCTGCGACTGGACTACCAAGGCCTGCTCTGATGTCAATAATTCTTGGATGGACTATAGGTTGGTAATGCCCGTTCAGTGATATTTTGAGTTGTAGAATTCAGGTTGGTGTTGGAAATAACACTAATATTTTGTTCTGTCATTAATGTTTCGAATAAATTCGGCAAATAATTGAGCAAGTGAAATAGATATCTTCAGAATGAGGCTGTTAATAATAGCTTATAATTGGAAAGGCTTTCCATAGCAGTTATAGCACATATAGAAAGAAATAAGAGAAGATTAGTCGAAATATATGGGATGTTGCTGACATAAAATCCTTCATTGTGAACATGATGAGGTCTGCCCACTGCCCAGATGAGGAAATAGCAGTTGTGGTTGTTGAAACAACAGTAGGAATATTTACGTTTCATATTTTGCACCTTCATTGTTCACAAATATTGAAAGTTAGAATGTCATACAAAATTCTTCATATATTGAATAAATCCAATCGTTAAGTTTTTGTTTCTGTCCTGATATATATTACAATTTTCCCAATCCATTATTCAGTTTGCAGGTAATCGTATGTGATAATTGGAAACATTTTCATGTTCAGATTGCCGTACTTTGAAAAAATACCATTCAATTTTCAGGTTATTTCTATATTTTTTTATTGCTATGATGAAAGCACAGACACAGAAAACTTTTAGTTACTTTTTTGTAACTAGAAATAAAGCTGCGACTGGACTTTCAAGGCTTGCTCTGATGTCAATAATTCTTGGATGGACTATACAGGGTGAGTCTTTGACTTGTACATATATTTTGACTGTAGATTCCTCTTATCAAACGAAACACTTTTTTCCTATACCATTTTTCAAAATTCGGTTCCGTTTAAAAGATACAGGGTGTCGAAAATCCATGAAAAAAACGCTTTTCTGTTCATATCTTCGGAACCGTTATTTCGAATGAACTGAATTTTGGTGAAGTAGTCATTCCTATCATGATGCATATTCTCACATTAGAACTTTTCCAATATTCCTCCCGGTATGGAAGTTACAGCGTAGCCAACTTATAAATCCACACAAAAATACTATAAAACCACGCGAAAAAGAAGAATGTTTCCTATTTTCGAAAAAAGCAATAGGTTTAGAAAATAAAGTTATTCCTAAGTTTTTTCAATAAAACGCGTCGTTCTCAAGTTATTCCTAATTAAATCCCATTAAATTTGACGAGAAAATCATAAATCTCGAGAATTACCTCAATACCCCACTGCATTCTAAAGATCACCGAATCGAAGATGTATCAATATTCTGTAATCGAATTAAATGTTAACAATGTTGCCGGAATGTTTATCGAATATTCATATTTGTCATATAAAATTTCAACATTTGCTTTCTTTACCATCTATCAGTAGTGATTTGCTTCAAAGAGAGATCTTTTGACCTATGTGTTCGTTCTACTCATTTTCTTCAATATTGAAAGTTGGTACAATCTCAATCTCTGAATAAATTGACAATTGTGATATCTCGTCCTATAAAATATGTTTTGATGCACCTAGTTTATTCCATCAGTTCCGGGCTCTGGCAGAAATGCATCATAATTTCTGGCAATAATTTAACTACTCATCAAATTAATATAATGATTCGTCAATCAAATCAAATCATAACCCATTCTAAGTGCATTATAATTTCTAACCCCTAAACTAAACCAGAGAATCCAGATATATCATACGTTATGTAGCCGAACTACCACAGATATGTGAAGTATTGGCGATTCAAGTTCAACTCCCAAGCCACCTTGCGGCAGAAACAGCATTAACGGGAGTGGGTAGGTTTTCAGGATATGTTAATATAAAAGTTTTTATAGAATAGAACATGAATTTTATTCATAAATATTTGGTGAAATATTAATATTACATAACTATATTTCTTGATAAAGAGTAAAACCTTATTATGCAATACAAAATACTTAAGTACACTTTCCTTCAGCTATTTGAATTCTTTTATAATCTCAACGCTACTCGTTCCTTCAGACCCAAAGAGCCTTCCTACTATTTGGAGTTACTTCCAAATATCGGAAATATTCGATTATGCTCAGAAAAACACTCTTTTCACTTTCCATTTTATTTTTTCCCCGCAAATTACCTTAATAATGTTTACAAATCTTACCCACTCCCGTATACACGTGTAGTAGAGGGCGCTGCCTACCCCTGAATCGCGAATAAGAACAAAAGTTTAAACTACTAGAAGAGTTTTTTTTTTGTCTTTACATAATATATAAATAAAATAAATAAATAAAACTGATCTGGAATAAAACAAAAACAAATATTTAGTAACTTCTTTATTAATTTTCCAACTGAATGTATTCTAATAACAAATATATATTAAAAAAAAGTGAAAGTCCTAGTTCACATCACTACCACAATCAAAGTAATATTACCACAAACATAATCACAGTTAGTAGCGTTTCAGTCATTTCTCAAATATAAAATAAATAAAAAAACTAATCTGAAATAAAACGAAAACAAATATTTAGTATCTTCTTCATGCATTTTCCAACTGAATATAATCTAATAACAAATATAATATATTACAAAAAAAAGTGAAAGTCCTAGTATCACTACCATTCATATGAGATCAATTATAATCACAGTAGTATTACCACAAACATTATAATCACAGAAACGTTTCAGTCATTTCTTAAATATAAAATAAATAAAAAAACTAATCTGAAATGAAACAACTTCTTCATGAATTTTCCAGGTTATGGATATCTACTTCGAATTCAAAATTCGGCCATTCGGAACTTATCGGTATCATTCGTATATTCTTCGGTTTACGTACGTTCCTTTTTAACGTATCCGTGAGAGAACGTTTGGTTACGTAGACCCGTAAACTCATTTTCTACGTTAACGTAAAAACCTGACGAATGCGCGTGCGTAGATGTCAATTATTACGTTACTTCAACCAGGGTCCTGGCACGGCCTTCTTAAGACATGGCCGGGCGCCTTGAGCGGCAACGCCACAAAACACCAATGTAGAGAGGTATACTGCTTACGATGCTTAGCGTGAGAGATACGATATTTCGAACGTATTATTTCATTTCCTGATGTTGATAAATGTGTTTTCCGATGAATATCTGAAAAAAGGGTGGAAGTATGCCCTACTCAGTCAATAAATTGAATATAAATGAAAAACAAAATTGAAATTAAAGCGAATTGGCTGATGTTTTATTCAATTTATTGTCCAGCAAGAACCACGGGGAGGTGTAGGGCCATCTCTCGCCAAATTATTCTTATCCGATAAAAATGCTTCTAATGGAGTCAAGGAATCTCTCAATCAATCTGATGTAGATTTACTTGTATTTTCATCAGAAACATTTTTATAACGGGAAAGCAAATTGGTAACTTGAGACCATCGGCTGATGAGAATCAAATCAGAAGGAAGTATCCATTTTAAGTCATTAGCGGAAATTTGAACATCTTTATGAAATATTTTAATCTGGCGACTTTCATTAATCTCTAAAGAACTTTCAACCGTTAATGATTTTTCAAAATTTAGAATATAAAAATAAATTGCGTTATCGCATGTTTTAATTTCCCATCCAGATAGGTACCTTTATCAATTTTGGCCGAATAATTTTCAAGTAAGTCTTTGAAATCTTTAATCAAATCGGAACTCAAAAAAGCTTCTACTTCATTATTATTTCTATTAAAAATTGCTTCCCTTCTACACTTAGGATCGGTCCTTTTCATTTAATTTTGTAACAAGGTAATTTTGGAAAAAAATTTGGGATAGCGTCTTCTTTCAATTTCGGGAATCTTAAAGAGAGTAATTTAATAGTTCCATCTGCTTGCAAATGTTTATCGAATTTAATTATATCTTCGGAATCAAAATGTTTCTCGCAAACAAAACTATTATTAGTTGTAATGAAATTTCGCGGTATGGCCCTCATCCATAAAAGCTTACGCTGTTCATCTTTTGGAAAACTAAAACAACTAAAATATATCCTTCATGTTTTGTAGATGGCCGTGGTCCTGGCACTTCCTTTCCCCCACCATTCAACGAGTTTTATTTATGTGGGCATACACCAGGAGCGCTGCATACGCTTTTAATAAGTTCAGCCGCCTGTAGACGGCGCTGTATATGTCGTTTCTTTCGTTGTTTTGATTTCACTGATTTCAGCGTTTGAGGTTCATTTTGGTTAGAACTTAGTTTATAAGTCTTTGCTTTTAAGAAGCAACATTGCTCTTGTAACACGTGGAATTTTTAATAATTTTACATTTTGCATGCATAGTTTAACTGGGAATCAGATAGTCACAAGTAACTAGATGGTCACGTAAACTACGAAACTTTGTTGACAGTAAAGGTTTCGTGAGTATATCTGCTATCTGATCATTAGTATTTATTTTAAGTACATTGATTTTTTTTTCTTGTACATGTTGACGAATGAGAAGATATCTTCGTTCTATATATTTTAGTCGACTTTTACTAGTGCTTGTCAGACAGTTTTGTCTAGCAGCTTCATTATCTTCATAAACTGGTACAGGAAAAACAACTATATTTACTGTTTCTGCCAACAACTGGGCCAAGAATAAAGCTTCATTTACTGCATGTGTTAATGCAATGAATTCTGCTTCTGCTGAACTTTGTGCTATAGTAGCTTGGAGTTTTGAACACCACACGACTGGATTACCAAAGGCAAAAATCACAAAGCCAGTAGTTGATTTTCGACTTGTATTATCACCAGCAAAGTCTGCATCACAATAACAAGAAAGGCTTGGGGAACCCTGTATGTATTTCAAACCTATTTCGGTGGTTCCTTTTAAATACCTCAATATTCTTTTCACCAATGTCCAGTGATATTGTTGCGGATTTGACTGAAACCGCGCAAGATAACTTACTGCAAATGAAATATCAGGTCTAGTGAAACGACTCAAATACAACAAGGAGCCTATTGCTTTTTTGTAAGGAAAATTTGCTTCATTTAAATTCTCAGGAGCTTTGTGCTTCCCTTGAGGTATCAAAGGAGTATCAACAGAATTAGAGTTCTCCATACGAAACTCTTTCAACACATTCTTCACAAACTGAGTTTGGTGAAGAAACAAATGATTATCAGTTCTTATGATTTCCAAACCAAGGAACTTGGTTGGGAAACCAAACTGTTTGATATCAAATCTAGATTTTAATATGTTCACAGTGTCTTGAATTTGTTCACGATTATTTCCAGTTATTAATAAATCATCTACATATATCAATATCAAAACTATTTTGTCTTCCTTCTTTTTCAGGTACAGACATGGTTCACGTAAATTAGCTTCGAAACCACACTTTAATAGATATTTATCAATAGTTAGAAACCAACATTTTGGTGCAATTGCTAGCCCATACAAAGCTTTACGTAATTTACAGACAAATTTTGTTTTATCTATGTTTATACCTTCAGGAATTGTTACATACTTGGGTCTATCAATTTCTCCATATAAGAAAGCTGTTTTAACATCAAGCTGTTCTATATGCCAGTTTTTAGTAACTGATAATGCGAATAATAATTTCACAACCGAAAGAGCAGGTGTAGGGGCTGCTGTTTCTTCAGAGGTATATTTCTCTGTGTCTCTACATCCAACAACAACAAGACGAGCCTTAAAGCTACCATCATGTTTAACATTAAATACCCATTTCACAGGAATCACTTTCATATTTGATTCTCTTTCTACTATATCCCAAACTGTATGCTGTTTTAATGAGAATAGTTCTGATTCAATAGCTGTTAACCAGTTACTGCTGTTCAAGCAAGTAATTGCTTCTTTATAACTTTGAGGTGAATCACTTGTACTATAAATTTTATCTTCAGAAACAAAACCAAACTGATTCAAAATACACGAATTTATACTGATATCTGGTACAGTTTCTTCGTGATTATAAAACGGAGAAGAAATTTCTTCAAACTCTCATTTTACATGGCATAATTGAAGACATTGAAGTTGAAAATTGAGAAACCAACAGAAACTACCCTGAAACACGTACCTCGTAACTGAAAAAACTCGGTTTGTTATTTGTTTGACCCAGCAGTCATTTTTAAACAGCTGATCGTGACAGATCGTTGGACGAGTCCCTTCATGCTGGCCAACTGTTTAAAATTGCCTGAAAATCACTTCCCTTTTTTTCGCAATGATTCAACTCTTACCTGAAAGCTTTAATCCTAATGAGTGTATCCTGAAAATATTAGATGTCACGAAGGTCTTCATCAAAAGCTATAAATTTTTGTTTTCTTAGGGTTTCATCAATGGAAAATAAATATCCCCAACAAAATGTTTGAATGGAGAATTTGAATTTTTCGAATCAAATGAGGATTTCGCTTGAGTTTGTTTTTTATAATAACTTTTCTGATGAATGAGATGTTTCTATTAACAGTGTAAAAATGATTCAAGATACTGCAGAAATATCAAATCCAAATTTCATTAATTTCCGAAGAAGGAGCACTCGTATAAAGACCTGTTGCAAGATGTAAAACTGATTATTATAGGTGTTTTCTTTGGATTCGTAGAGATCATAGGAAGACTTTCAGTGAAATAATGTATTATTAACCCTGTATTGTGGAGTTTATTAAATATCGGTGCATAATTGGGTTTTCGCTTCTAATTGGATAGAAATTCTATAAGGAATTCAAAGGAAATTAGGGAAATACATGATTGTTTTTAATGTTTTTTATTTGCATGGAAACTTACTACAGAATAACAACCCAAAAGTATTTACAACTGCCATAGACTATGATCTGGATGTAAATAAGTTCTGATGCCGCATGAGAAATTAGGATCATTGTACTGGAAAATCATTATAATGAAGTATCACTTTGAAATCATAGTATATTCTTAATATGTAAAGTGGTAAATTCATCAATTCAACATCAGAACATGGCCAGTGTATACCACATCTCAAAATAATAAATACAGACAATATATTTACTAAAAATATTGTTCGCAGTTGATTGAGAAACTCCCTTAAAAATGGCTACTTCACAAACAGTTTCAGTTTTTTTAATACTAGAACTAATCTCTCTGGAGCAATTTATTTATGGATTTTTCAATCTGGATATAAATCTGAAATTAACTTGACATAATCGTCCATGTGTAGGGAACAAACACATATATTCTTTGCAGCAAGGTTCCCATCCATAGTTTGTCTATCCATGCTTTTCTCCAGTCCAATTTATGCAATATGCCAAAGGCATTAGTGATATTCGGTGTTGAGGCATCTTTCTCAGGAAATTTATCAAAACAAACAGCCGTGTTTTTACTTTTCCTTGAAGAGCAATTGAGAACAGTTTTTTCCAGTACTAGTACTTTGCTTACATTGTTATATAATCATCTACTGGCCTAAAATTCAAATATATCATGAGGATTGAAACATCAAAATCTTTTCGTGCAGATACCTACTTCACCCTTTCTGATTTCCATCTTACAGAAAGATGAAGTCACAGCTCAGTACCTCGAATTACGAGGATCATATCCCTCAAGAATACCTGAAACAGCCATTGATTTAGAATAGATATTCTAATTTCTAAGTCGAAGAAAATAGCTTAGGAGCAAGTAAAAATATAAACAAGTCGTTTTCTAGGTTGGAAAGTCATAGATTTCCATTAATGAAAACATAAGAAAACAAAAATTTATAGCTTTTGATGAAGACCTTCGTGACATCTAATATTTTCAGGATACACTCATTGGGATTAAAGCTTTCAGGTAAGAGTTGAATCATTGCGAAAAAAAGGGAAGTGATTTTCAGGCCATTTTAAACAGTTGGCCAGCATGAAGGGACTCGTCTATTCAATTATGACAATAGACTTGGAGGTTATGTCATCATTTATTTACATTTTAGGCTTCAAGATTTTCTTGATTGGATGAAAACGTTCTACTAAAACATTTCTATTTTAGTTTTCGCAAAGAAATGAATGTTATAAGTTTTCAGAAAACTATTTGATTCATCGTATTGAAGGGAATGCATTCTTTTAGCCGGAATAAATATTGATAATTCATGTATCAAGGATTCATCAAGAAATTTTCGTCAGAAGTTCTAATGGAATTCCGACTACCCGATAAAATAAAACGTAGGTATAGGTATGAACATCTTTGCTGTGAGAGGTTGATAAAATGGTAACTCACATTATTGAATAATCCATCGTAAATCTATCTATAGTTAAATGAACTCTTGTTATCAAAGTAATGTAGAAGTCAAAAAGATTCTTGTGTTTCAGCTGAATTGAATATTTCATTACTGAAACAAAATTGAAATGTGTTTTTTCAGTTAGGTATTCAAGGATATGTTCATTCGCAATGTTACCTACCAATAGTTATTCTCTTCACAATTTTTGTTTGATAAGAAGTCTTGAATTTTTGTCTTGTTTTGTTGATCTACTTGCTCAGGATTTAATAATTTTTGATTGTTTTTTGAAAGGTTTCAATTCTGAATGAAAAATTCCTTCTTTGCTTCAAACTTTCCTCTTTGAGATCCTTTTTATAGCAACTATTGAAGTACTATCAAGTAGAGGCCATGAACATTAATTATTCAAATTTGTGTTACTCAATTTCTTAAAATGATGTATTCAATCATTCTATGTAATAAAACAAATAATAACTATTTTACAGTTTATTTACACATTTTTATCATTACAATTTCATACCAAAAATTATTGTCAAGGAAGAGAACAAACCAGTTTACATGCCGAGGTAGGTAGATTTGGATGAACTTACTTCTTAATTGAGACATATGAAGTTTTGTTCACTTTGGTAGATTGGAAAATATGGGGCCTATTTGATAAGGTTTTTGGGGAAATAAGCTTTCATGACATATTCAACATGAATGAAGTATTAGAAAAGTTTGAATCCTCCTCCAATTTTGAAATGGTACATGAAATTACTTCGAAATATTTTCTTACTATGAGTTTTCAGGTAAACTATGAATTTTTAGTCCATGATCCATATCATAATTGCTTACATAGTAAGGGAAATTGCCGTCAGACAAGGGTAAATACAAAATTTTTCTCAGAAGGGCACTTTCAAGAACAGGTTGAACTTTTCTGATTATTATATGAATATGTGATTTGGAGTTTGTTACGAGTACCTTCATGGAAATATGCAATTTTTTAACAACCCGGGGACTGCATATTCCATTAAAATTGAATGAGAGGCTATTATTATGACATATCGAGAACATGGGAGTTGAGGTAGCAGTACATACACTAAGTAATACAGTATTGCAAAAATACTGAACCATGACCTAAAATAAAAAGATGTTGAAATTGCTGAATTTTGTTAAATTTTCAATAATACCATCTAAATAGTGAGCATGATATGTAATCTAAAAAACAAAGTTGAAACTAAAAAGACATACCGTTGATTGGAAGGATTGCCTGTAAACAGTAGAAGATTAAAATCATGCAAGTTTTTTGCTAAAACAAGATGAGTACGTAATGTTGAGGTGAATAAACCTAGAGTGGAACCTCGGTATAACAAATTTTAGACCAATCTCACCTCAGTTTAACGAATTTCTACTTGCTCCCTTCCGATTTGTTATATCGGGGTTCCACTGCGTATTGATATGATGTAATCAAAAGCCAAGGCAAGTTTACCTCTCAATCTAATCTAATCTAATATGTAACAAATGATTTATTAAGTTTCAGAATGCACTTATTCTAGAGTCAGTTTAACTGTCCGAATTCATTCATTTGATGAAAAGAAAAACACATCCAATATGTGTGTTGAACAGCTCTTTCACCTAACGGTACATTGGCCATTAAAAACTTAGAGCCAACCCTTTCAGTGGGTTACTATTTAGAAAGAGATTTATACTTTAAAAGATGTCCTCCATCCAAACCAAAATTGACTTCTCTGGGTGTTTTCTATTAGTACCTTTCCCTGTAAAATAATTTTCAACAAAATGTCTTCCACAAATTCTCAGCTGTGCGACATCAGCATTTAGGTGACATAGGGCCATCCACTGAGATCTTTGTAGGTGATTCTGAGGGAACCTGAAAAAAATATAGTGGTAAAGGAGAAAGCATGAACGTATAACAGTTGTATTTGAATTTTTTACCTGTGATATGAATTCGAGCGTGTAGGGTCACAAATGTAACATTTGTGAGTAGAGCTCCTTAAAGACATGTTTAATTATTGAATAAAAGAACACAACAAAAATTTTCAAATAGATATAAATACTATTCAAAAACGGACCAACTATACCTATAAAGACTAACCAACTCAACTAGGTAAATTAACTATGATTATATCAAACGCGAAAATGAACAATAACAACAACGATTATAAGTGAAAAATGAACGAGGATTTAAACAACGAACGAACTATTGATTAACGAATTTTCACAAACGAAATAAATAATTTGTTTGGTTATGAGCGTATGAAATAATACATCACATCATTAATTTTACGTGTATGACATAATACAAGGTGCCAGAGAGAGATAGAATAACTACATTATTTTTTTTCTTAATATTTCTGCACTTGCGCATATCTGGAGTTTTACCTAGGTTTTACCAAAGCCCAGCTTCAGTTTTGATTGGCTCATGGCCCATATTGGAATTATTAGATATATGGTTCTGTGCTTCTATCTATGCATGAAACATAGATGCATAGTATTTCTATGCATCTATCATGAAACCTATATTTACTCATGCGAAATCAACCACAGAACATATCATAGAAAAATCAACAATATCTTTTGAAAAATGACAAGAAAATGCTATCTCCATTGTCTCCTAAACGGAGCAAAAAAAATAATTTTACCAGAAAACGAAGCAATAATTCTGGGGAGGAACCCTTTGACAGCAATAGAAGACCTGCATGTATCCAGAAAACATCTAGAGTGCAAGGCCCAATTCGATCCAGATAAACTCATGGTGAAAACCCTCGGAAAATGCTATTCAGGATGCAACGGTTATGCTTTAATGTTAAATGAAACATACACCTTGAGAGATGGGGATGTTTTGGAACTTAGACTTGGATATCATAAATTCAAGGTTGTATTTGACAAACCTGATCAAAGTGATGATGAGCCACCTGAGAAAAAGTCTAAATTCCCAATATTCAATATGCAGAAACGTAAGACTATCAAAACCTCTAGTTTGTCGAATATAAGTGGTATGTCAGGTATGTGGGAATCAATAGATGAAACTGAATTATTAGTTTTCACTCCAGAAAATTTTCCTTCACAACCTCGAATAGCCTCATTCGATATTGATGGAACTTCCGATTAAAAGTGAATCTACTGATAATTTCGTTCAGAAGATCAACTTGAAATACGGAATTGGCCGAGAATGGCCAAATTCAAATTTTGGCGGGAAAAAGTTCCTGCTTTACCCACAAATTAAGTTATTTCATAGTTCGGCGATTTTCGGATAGAGAGCGCCATTGTACATTTCATTCATGAATTGCGTTCGTTATTACCAATCCGGAGACGGATCGGACACAGAACATCCAATAATTCGGATCTCTCTCTCTCTGGCTGAAAGAGAGGAGAGAGAGAGATCCGTATTTATTAGATGTTCTGTGTCCGTTTTCTCTCCGGATTGGTAACTAGGAGCATAGAATAACTGGAGGGAAGGCTTCATACGCTCGACAGATAATTTTGAACTGCCAATAACGGCGGAGGTTAGAGTTTCGTGTGACGCCCGATAGATAACGCTGAGATCCTTTATTCAGTAACATGTCAGATATTTTGTTCTATGGCGCTACAATTGCAAAGAATATAATGTGGCTGTCATTGTTATTGATACATTTATGCTTCTTTTTAATTGAAAATGGCCATAAATCATAACATAGACAATATTGATGACATATCATCGCTTTATTCTAATCAACTTTTTATGCGCAATTTTATGGGAAGTCTGTGATCGGTAATAAATTTGTCAAAACAATATCCTTATCGGAAAAAGCGAACATTCAGGTAAGTATTATTATTATTATACGGGAAGACTGAGGTTTTATCTGTTCTCGTGTATTATACGCAGAATTGTATGGTACCCCGTTTACATTCCCTGTGCTAACACTTAAATTCGGAGCGGGAAACAGATTTTTCTTCCTATATTCAATCTGATCCTTGTAGCCATTTCTTTACACGTGCTATATGCATTATATTGTCGGATTTACGAAAAAAAGTATGTATTGCTTTCTTTCAAAAGAATATATATTATGGTATAGTAATACATGGGACCTAATAAGTAATAACAACTAATAACCATTAAAGATAATTTTATTAAGGATAGCCATGTTGTAGGAAGAAACGACGTTGTCGCCATCTCGTGACCTTGCGGCGAACTGACAAGTTCGGACGTTTTTGGCAGTTCATTTTCGTAGGGGAGCCTTCTCTCCAGTTATTCTATGCTCCTAGTTGGTAATAACGAACGCAGTAATTAGAGAGATATTCATAGAACTTGATAGTGATAGTGCATATTCTATGGAGATATGCCATAAAATGTACGGTGGCGCCTCTATCGGCTGAGCTTTCCTATTCGCTTCAAACGCCGACCTTAATGAATAATGGCTAAGTTGAATTAATCAACTACTGATCAGAAGGAGCGTAAATTTTGAAATTTTTTTGCACTTCCTAGAGAACATTTTATGCATTTGTCCTGAAATTTAACTTAGTGGCATGAAATAAAATGCAAGGGAAAAATCCAGTTCAATTTCACTTGTTTTTTAATCTCGTCTATCTTCACGTTATAAAGATAGTAGAAAATTCTAATTTGATAAATAATTAAATTCTAATTTAATAAATTAGAATTTGATTCTAATTTAATGAATTAGAATTGTTTTTGGATTAAACACTATATTGAAAGAAGTCATATGATTTCTAATAATTTATTCAGGGTTGCTTAGTTCGAAGTGCTAATGAAGGAAAGAACCAAGCAAAGAAAATCTTCAAAGAAAAAGTTCATGACCTTTTCTTCAAATACCGGAATAATCGCCCGATCTGGCAACGTTGCGGCGAATTTGACGGACCCCCCACCACTGCCCAAATTCTACTTGATTAAACAACAGTACTAGTACTGGAAAAACTGTTCTCAATTGCTCTTCAAGGAAAAGTAAAAACACGGCTGTTCGTTTTGATAAATTTCCTGAGAAAGATGCCTCAACACCGAATATCACTAATGCCTTTGGCATATTGCATAAATTGGACTGGAGAAAAGTATGGATAGACAAACTATGGATGGGAACCTTGCTGCAAAGAATGTGTTTGTTCCCTTCACGTGGACGATTATGTCAAGTTGATTTCAGATTTATATCCAGATTGAAAAATCCATAAATAAATTGCTCCAGAGAGATTAGTTCTAGTATTAATAAAACTGAAACTGTTTGTGAAGTACCATTTTTAAGGGAGTTTCTCAATCAACTGCGAACAATATGTTTAGTAAATATATTGTCTGTATTTATTATTTTGAAATGTGGTATACATACACTGGCCAAGTTCTGATGCTGAATTGATGAATTTACCACTTTACATATTAAGAATATACTATGATTTCAAAGTGATACTTCATTATAATGATTTTCCAGTACAATGATCCTAATTTCTCATGCGGCATCAGAACTTATTCACATCCAGATCATAGTCTATGGCAGTTGTAAATATTAAATGTACAATTCTGTTATTTCTGTTTTTGCTCACTGGATGGCACCAGCTATGCGCAGTTGGCGTCGTCGCGGTTTCAATTAGTTAGTTAGTTGAGAAGTCGAGATCGGGATTCATGTACGAAACAAGTTTATGTTGGCGAATGTACTTTTTCACTTTTCTTAATAAACCTTTTGTTCTTTTCATCCGGCTTTTACTCTGAATAAAAGGTTATGGGCCCAGAGCCAGAATAATCTATATAGAAAAGAACATCAGTGTGTGTGAAAAGTTAGAAAAAGGGACTTCGAGTACGCGTCGGGTAGTAAAATGGCGGTTCAACAATCGGTAACGATAAACGTGAAGCCATTCGACGGTACCGGTAATTTTGTCAACTGGGAATTTCGTGTGAATCGAGCACTCCAGAGGTATGCGGTACTGGATGTCATCACAGGAACAATTCCAAAAGTGGGTGATGCTAATTATGATAACTTCTGCAAGAATGACGCCATTGCTCGTGATATCATCGTACAATGTGTGGCAGACAACATACTTGAAACTATCATGGATGGAAATACTGCAAAACAGATGATAGAAAAACTCAGGTCGATTTATATGAAGACGGGAATTTCGAATCAAGTTCAACTGCAGAAAAAGTTGAGAAACATGAGGTTTGAAGGAAAGACGTCACTTGGAGAATTTTTAGCTGAATTCGAGAAAACATATAGGGAATTGAAAACTGCAGGTGGAAAGATGGATGAACAAGAGGTGATAATACAGTTGCTGTCGGCGATGCCTGATGAATTTCAAGCTGTAGTGACTTCGATGGATGTTTTGTTCAGCACAGACCCTAAAAATGTGAAGTTGGACTTTGTAAAGAGCAAATTGCTCTCAGAGGAGGAAAGGCTCGTGAAGAACAGTCCTAATAATGCTCCAGGTGTGGCTTTTGCTGGTTACAGAAAAAATAGAAACACCAAGAAAGACACAAATGGTGGATTCCAACAGAGAGAGACGGCATTCCGTGGTAAGTGCTATTTCTGTCATGCGTATGGGCACATGAAGTCGAAATGTCCAAAACGACGTAGCGCCAATGTAACATGTCAAGAAAAAGAAGAGGACATAACCTTCTTGACAGAAGAACAGAAAATGACAGTGTCAGAAGAGTTCTGTGGATTGACAGATAACCGCGAAATAAACTTTGTTGTTGACAGTGGTGCGACGGCTCATTTGGTGAAATCGGGTTGTTTCGAGAATTATATGACTGATTTGAAGAATACTTCTCATAAAATCAGTGTTGCCAAGGCGGGTGAAGTGGTTTACGCCGGTAAAACGGGGACATTGCAGGTGCGAACAGACTCAGGTGTTACGATAAACTTGAAGAACGTTTATACGTGTGAAAATCTAGCTTACAATCTCCTTTCAGTTAAGAAAATGGAAGAAAAGGGATATTCGGTTTTGTTTGAGAAAAGTGCGGTAAAAGTGATGAAAGACAATAATGTAATTCTAAAGGGGACACTTCTGGGAAATCTATATATTGTTAAATTCAAATGTCAATCAATTAATGCATCCTGTTATTCCTATTTGACTGTTAAAGATGATGCAGACCTGTGGCATCGTAGGATGGGACACTCATCACAATTTCCTTCCCAGTCAGTGTGTGAAGTCTGTCTTCAAGGAAAACAAACAAGGTTGCCATTTTTGAAACGAATTGCTGAAGAAAGGAAGGCTACCAGAATTCTTCAATGTGTATCGAGCGATGTATGTGGGAAAATAAACCCCACAACCCATGATGGTAAGAAATACTTTGTCTCATTTATTGATCACTTCAGTCATTTTGCAGTGATATATCTTATTGAGAAGAAGGAAGAAGTTGAAAAATGCTTTCGTAAATATGTGGCTATGGTGGAAGCAAAATTCAATCGGGGAAAAGAAAGCCTCAGATGTGACAATGGGGGAGAATATACCTCTACAAGCTTCAGGAACTTCTGTGAATCCAAGGGAATACGTATCATGTACACGGTAGCTAGAAATCCAGAGCAGAACGGTGTTAGCGAGAGATTTGGCAGGACCATTATGGATAAAGCGAGGTGTCTTATTTTTGATGCTGAAATGGATAAGAAGTTCTGGGGAGAAGCAGTACTATCAGCAACATATTTGTATAATAGAACCCCATCTTCTGTTCTATTTGATAATAAAACTCCATCAGAGATGTGGTATGGCTATAGACCGAATATGAATAAAATTAAGTTGTTTGGATGTCCAGCTTATAGCCATGTAGCCAAGGAAGATCGTTCAAGCAAGCTTGATTCACACAGTAAGAAGATGATAATGGTTGGTTACTGTGATAATGGATATAGATTGTTTGATCCAGATCGAAATGTAGTAACAAGTGCACGATCAGTAGTATTTGACGAACAGTATAAGAAAACCAATAATACTACAATTCAGTTAGAAGTTACAGGAATTAATCAGTCAGATTCAGGTTGCAGAATCACCGAGAATAAAGTCAATGCAAATGAATCCATACATAGTAATGTAGATGTCTCTGAAAGTGAAAATGTGGATGACACACCAAGCGAAGTTGTACGTAGAAGTAACCGCTCAAAGAAATTGCCTACACACTTAAAAGACTATGATGTTGATCTCATGTTAGCTTTATCAGCAGGCTGTTTACCTTCAGAAGTACCTGTAAACTACCAAGATGCTATAGAGATGGGAAATGGTTGGAAAGAGGCAATCGATGAGGAACTTGGAATGTTAAAGAAAAATGGAACATGGGAAATGGTACCTCGACCACCAGGAACAGATATAATTGACTCAAGATGGGTATTTACAATCAAAGAAGTAGATGGTACAACAAAGAAAAGGGCACGTTTGGTTGCAAGAGGGTATCAGCAGCCAACATTAGAAGAAGACGTGTATGCTCCAGTTGCAAGAATGCTGACATTACGGACACTCTTGGCTGTGGCAGCGGGAAGAGATTTGACTCTTCACCAGTGGGATGTAAAATCTGCATTCCTGAATAGTGATCTAAAGGCTCCAGTCTATATGAAGCCACCTGACGGTATGCAAGTTGAAAATCCAACACTTGTATGTAAACTTATCAAGGCTTTGTATGGTCTACGCCAGAGCCCAAAATGTTGGAACGACTATTTGAATGATCATTTATTAGATTTAGAATTTGAAAGGTCTAAAGCAGATCCATGTTTGTATGTAAATAACACCACTTATATTCTCATTTGGGTAGATGATCTCATTGTATTTTCAAGCAGTTTAGAAGATGTTATTCGAATTAAGGAATCACTTGGAAAAATTGTTGATATAAGGGATTTAACGGGTGATAGAATTGTGTTTTTGGGACTTGAAATTGTTAAACAGAAAAATCAAATTTTTATTAGTCAGAAGAAACTTATGAAGAAAGTAATCACACATTTTGGAATGAATGATTGTAAAATTTCTAAAATTCCAATGCAGCCCAAGTTGAAGTTGGAGAAATGTTCTGAAACTAGTAATTTAGAGTTCCAATATAGAGAATTGTTAGGAAGTCTCATGTACATTATGTTAGGAACTAGGCCAGACTTATGTTTTGTAGTTTCTTATTTTGGTAGATTCCAAAGCTGCTTTTCAGAGATTCATTGGGGATATTTGAAAAATGTTATTCGATATCTGAAACATACTGAAAATTATGGTTTATGCTATAATGTTAAAGGTCCAATTTCAAAAATAGATTTTGTGTCGTATGTAGATTCTGATTTTGCAAGCGATATTAATGATAGGAAGAGCATTAGTGGTTTCACAATTTTGATTAATGATTGTATTGTCGGTTGGTGCTCTAAGAAACAATCAGTAGTTGCTTTGTCAAGTAGTGAAGCAGAATTTTTAGCACTCTCAGCGTGCATGTCTGAATGTTTGTTCTTAAGTAAATTATTGGAAGAAATTTTAATGCCTGTATTTCAAATTGTTATTTATGAAGACAATCAAGGTTGTATAAAAATGGCAAACACATATGAAACAAAGAGAACTAAACATGTAGATGTTAAGCACCATTTTGTTAAAGATCATGTAAATTCTGGAAAATTTATAATTAAGTATATACCGACAAATCAACAGGTAGCTGATATGATGACTAAGGCTTTGTCAGTTGAAAAATTTGAATATTTTAGAAAGTGTTTAAATGTTGTTGAAATTTCTTAAGTCATATTTAGTTGTCTTGCAGAATTGAGGGAGGGTATTAAATGTACAATTCTGTTATTTCTGTTTTTGCTCACTGGATGGCACCAGCTATGCGCAGTTGGCGTCGTCGCGGTTTCAATTAGTTAGTTAGTTGAGAAGTCGAGATCGGGATTCATGTACGAAACAAGTTTATGTTGGCGAATGTACTTTTTCACTTTTCTTAATAAACCTTTTGTTCTTTTCATCCGGCTTTTACTCTGAATAAAAGTAAATACTTTTGGGTTGTTATTCTGTAGTAAGTTTCCATGCAAATAAAGAACATTAAAAACAATCATTTATTTCCCTAATTTCCTTTGAATTCCTTGTAGAATTTCTATCCAATTAGAAGCGAAAACCCAATTATGCACCTATATTTAATAAACTCCACAATACAGGGTTAATAATACATTAATTCACTGAAAGTCTTCCTATGATCTCTACGAATCCAAAGAAAACACCTATAATAATCAGTTTTACTTCTTGCAACAGGTCTTTATACGAGTGCTCCTTCTTCGGAAATTAATGAAATTTGGATTTGATATTTCTGCAGTATCTTGAATCATTTTTACACTGTTAATAGAACATCTCATTCATCAGAAAAGTTATTATAAAAAACAAACTCAAGCGAAATCCTCATTTGATTCGAAAAATTCAAATTCTCCATTCAAACATTTTGTTGGGGATATTTATTTTCCATTGATGAAACCCTAAGAAAACAAAAATTTATAGCTTTTGATGAAGACCTTCGTGACATCTAATATTTTCAGGATACACTCATTAGGATTAAAGCTTTCAGGTAAGAGTTGAATCATTGCGAAAAAAAGGGAAGTGATTTTCAGGCAATTTTAAACAGTTGGCCAGCATGAAGGGACTCGTCTATTGTGTATCGAGTTTATTCAGAAGGTCAAGTAGAGTGTTTCCGCATATTTGAAAACACCATGTAATAACATATCGAAATCATGATTTAATAAATATAAAGTTTATCCATAAAATTAATTTAATCACATTTTTCCAATTCTTAAGGCAATAAATTGTCTTTTTTACAAGAGATTCATGATTCCAATAGGAACATCCTATACAATTTCCCATTATTATCTGATGTAAAATTAGGTATAAAAGGAATGTTTACAATCTCAGTGAACCCTTCTGCTAATTCAGGAGGTTCAAATCTTTTTCTGTAGGAATACAAAAGCATATCTCCAATTACTTCATGTGATTTGTCTGTGAGCCCTCGAAATTTATTATTGTGCCTGCAATGGTCAAAAGAAGTCAACATAACAAAACCTCTACACTGCAGATTATATTTTTTCACAACATCAATATACTTCTTTCTGCTTGCTTTGTCAGGGTTCGTATTATCAATAACAGCATTTTTCTTTTTGCTTATACATTCTTCAAGCATATACAAGCATTTTTCCCAAGATTTGAGGGTGTCTCTGTTTATATGAACATAGTTTTTAGGTATTAGTTCAGTTTTGCAGAAATGAGTTTTTCCTGAGCCTTGACAGCCTATCATAAGTATGATATCCAAATTTGTGGTTTTATAATCAGGGTATTCAAAAGTTTTCAGATTACGAGGATCGAAAAGAGGTAATTTAAATGGATTATGGGATGATTTTAAGAAATATTCTTCAGGAGTGTAAAATTTTAGACCAATATTTAATGCAAAGAGCCTGTCTGCACTTGAATGATCTTTTTTACGTTTTGGAGCCCAATCTTTCTCCCTTCCTGCAGCATCACCCACATAAAACGACTTCTGCATATCTATTACAACTCCTTCATTCTTTGACTCCGACAGAATATTCCACATGCCTGTTACTGGCTTACGGTAAATTCCTTTACCTAAAGCGATGAAAACTTGTACTGGTATTAACAAAGCACTAATTATTTTCTCGATTTTATATTTAAAATCTCTTATTTTGTCACTGTCTTTCCCTACCCCTGATTGGTTGGTAAAAAAGACTATTTTATATTGGTTTTCATATAGTTCTTTGAGAGTTTTTGGCACTATATTCATATTCATTTCCCAATCATCTTTGTCTTTGGGGAACCTGGCTCCTGACTTGGTTTTGATTATAGTTCCATCAATATCGAATGAGGCTATTCGAGGTTGTGAAGGAAAATTTTCTGGAGTGAAAACTAATAATTCAGTATCATCTATTGATTCCCACATACCTGACATACCACTTATATTCGACAAACTAGAGGTTTTGATAGTCTTACGTTTCTGCATATTGAATATTGGGAATTTAGACTTTTTCTCAGGTGGCTCATCATCACTTTGATCAGGTTTGTCAAATACAACCTTGAATTTATGATATCCAAGTCTAAGTTCCAAAACATCCCCATCTCTCAAGGTGTATGTTTCATTTAACATTAAAGCATAACCGTTGCATCCTGAATAGCATTTTCCGAGGGTTTTCACCATGAGTTTATCTGGATCGAATTGGGCCTTGCACTCTAGATGTTTTCTGGATACATGCAGGTCTTCTATTGCTGTCAAAGGGTTCCTCCCCAGAATTATTGCTTCGTTTTCTGGTAAAATTATTTTTTTTGCTCCGTTTAGGAGACAATGGAGATAGCATTTTCTTGTCATTTTTCAAAAGATATTGTTGATTTTTCTATGATATGTTCTGTGGTTGATTTCGCATGAGTAAATATAGGTTTCATGATAGATGCATAGAAATACTATGCATCTATGTTTCATGCATAGATAGAAGCACAGAACCATATATCTAATAATTCCAATATGGGCCATGAGCCAATCAAAACTGAAGCTGGGCTTTGGTAAAACCTAGGTAAAACTCCAGATATGCGCAAGTGCAGAAATATTAAGAAAAAAAATAATGTAGTTATTCTATCTCTCTCTGGCACCTTGTATTATGTCATACACGTAAAATTAATGATGTGATGTATTATTTCATACGCTCATAACCAAACAAATTATTTATTTCGTTTGTGAAAATTCGTTAATCAATAGTTCGTTCGTTGTTTAAATCCTCGTTCATTTTTCACTTATAATCGTTGTTGTTATTGTTCATTTTCGCGTTTGATATAATCATAGTTAATTTACCTAGTTGAGTTGGTTAGTCTTTATAGGTATAGTTGGTCCGTTTTTGAATAGTATTTATATCTATTTGAAAATTTTTGTTGTGTTCTTTTATTCAATAATTAAACATGTCTTTAAGGAGCTCTACTCACAAATGTTACATTTGTGACCCTACACGCTCGAATTCATATCACAGGTAAAAAATTCAAATACAACTGGGTAATCCTGTTGTTTAATCAAGTAGAATTTGAAGGCCGATTTGCGCATGCGCGAACTGTGTCAAAACCGGATTTTGTTGCCAGATTGTGCAAATCCATTTCTTCAGAGTGAATTGTAATGTCAGAATAAGAATTATCCACGGCTTTCAGGAATTCGAAACAAAATTATGAGTGTTAATAAATAATGGCTAAGTTGAATTAATCAACTACTGATCAGAAGGAGCGTAAATTTTGAAATTGTTTTGCACTTCCTAGAGAACATTTTATGCATTTGTCCTGAAATTTACCTTAGTGGCATGAAATAAAATGCAAGGGAAAAAATCCAGTTCAATTTCACTTAATTGTTGTTTAATCTCGTCTATCTTCACGTTATAAAGATATTAGAAAATTCTAATTTGATAAATAATTAAATTCTAATTTAATGAATTAGAATTGTTTTTGGATTAAACACTATATTGAAAGAAATCATATGATTTATAATAATTTATTCAGGGTTGCTTAGTTCGAAGTGCTAATGAAGGAAAGAACTAAGCAAAGAAAACCTTCAAAGAAAAAGTTCATGACCTTTTCTTCAAATATCGGAATAATCGCCCGATCTGGCAACATTGCGGCGAATTTGACGGACCCCCCACCACTACCCAAATTCTACTTGATTAAACAACAGGATTACCTACAACTGTTATACGTTCATGCTTTCTCCTTTACCACTATATTTTTTTCAGGTTCCCTCAGAATCACCTACAAAGATCTCAGTGGATGGCCCTATGTCACCTAAATGCTGATGTCGCACAGCTGAGAATTTGTGGAAGACATTTTGTTGAAAATTATTTTACAGGGAAAGGTACTAATAGAAAACACCCAGAGAAGTCAATTTTGGTTTGGATGGAGGACATCTTTTAAAGTATAAATCTCTTTCTAAATAGTAACCCACTGAAAGGGTTGGCTCTAAGTTTTTAATGGCCAATGTACCGTTAGGTGAAAGAGCTGTTCAACACACATATTGGATGTGTTTTTCTTTTCATCAAATGAATGAATTCGGACAGTTAAACTGACTCTAGAATAAGTGCATTCTGAAACTTAATAAATCATTTGTTACATATTAGATTAGATTAGATTGAGAGGTAAACTTGCCTTGGCTTTTGATTACATCATATCAATACGCAGTGGAACCCCGATATAACAAATCGGAAGGGAGCAAGTAGAAATTCGTTAAACTGAGGTGAGATTGGTCTAAAATTTGTTATACCGAGGTTCCACTCTAGGTTTATTCACCTCAACATTACGTACTCATCTTGTTTTAGCAAAAAACTTGCATGATTTTAATCTTCTACTGTTTACAGGCAATCCTTCCAATCAACGGTATGTCTTTTTAGTTTCAACTTTGTTTTTTAGATTACATATCATGCTCACTATTTAGATGGTATTATTGAAAATTTAACAAAATTCAGCAATTTCAACATCTTTTTATTTTAGGTCATGGTTCAGTATTTTTGCAATACTGTATTACTTAGTGTATGTACTGCTACCTCAACTCCCATGTTCTCGATATGTCATAATAATAGCCTCTCATTCAATTTTAATGGAATATGCAGTCCCTGGGTTGTTAAAAAATTGCATATTTCCATGAAGGTACTCGTAACAAACTCCAAATCACATATTCATATAATAATCAGAAAAGTTCAACCTGTTCTTGAAAGTGCCCTTCTGAGAAAAATTTTGTATTTACCCTTGTCTGACGGCAATTTCCCTTACTATGTAAGCAATTATGATATGGATCATGGACTAAAAATTCATAGTTTACCTGAAAACTCATAGTAAGAAAATATTTCGAAGTAATTTCATGTACCATTTCAAAATTGGAGGAGGATTCAAACTTTTCTAATACTTCATTCATGTTGAATATGTCATGAAAGCTTATTTCCCCAAAAACCTTATCAAATAGGCCCCATATTTTCCAATCTACCAAAGTGAACAAAACTTCATATGTCTCAATTAAGAAGTAAGTTCATCCAAATCTACCTACCTCGGCATGTAAACTGGTTTGTTCTCTTCCTTGACAATAATTTTTGGTATGAAATTGTAATGATAAAAATGTGTAAATAAACTGTAAAATAGTTATTATTTGTTTTATTACATAGAATGATTGAATACATCATTTTAAGAAATTGAGTAACACAAATTTGAATAATTAATGTTCATGGCCTCTACTTGATAGTACTTCAATAGTTGCTATAAAAAGGATCTCAAAATGGAATGTTTGAAGCAAAGAAGGAATTTTTCATTCAGAATTGAAACCTTTCAAAAAACAATCAAAAATTATTAAATCCTGAGCAAGTAGATCAACAAAACAAGACAAAAATTCAAGACTTCTTATCAAACAAAAATTGTGAAGAGAATAACTATTGGTAGGTAACATTGCGAATGAACATATCCTTGAATACCTAACTGAAAAAACACATTTCAATTTTGTTTCAGTAATGAAATATTCAATTCAGCTGAAACACAAGAATCTTTTTGACTTCTACATTACTTTGATAACAAGAGTTCATTTAACTATAGATAGATTTACGATGGATTATTCAATAATGTGAGTTACCATTTTATCAACCTCTCACAGCAAAGATGTTCATACCTATACCTACGTTTTATTTTATCGGGTAGTCGGAATTCCATTAGAACTTCTGACGAAAATTTCTTGATGAATCCTTGATACATGAATTATCAATATTTATTCCGGCTAAAAGAATGCATTCCCTTCAATACGATGAATCAAATAGTTTTCTGAAAACTTATAACATTCATTTCTTTGCGAAAACTAAAATAGAAATGTTTTAGTAGAACGTTTTCATCCAATCAAGAAAATCTTGAAGCCTAAAATGTAAATAAATGATGACATAACCTCCAAGTCTATTGTCATAATTGAATAGACGAGTCCCTTCATGCTGGCCAACTGTTTGAAATGGCCTGAAAATCACTTCCCTTTTTTTCGCAATGATTCAACTCTTACCTGAAAGCTTTAATCCCAATGAGTGTATCCTGAAAATATTAGATGTCACGAAGGTCTTCATCAAAAGCTATAAATTTTTGTTTTCTTATGTTTTCATTAATGGAAATCTATGACTTTCCAACCTAGAAAACGACTTGTTTATATTTTTACTTGCTCCTAAGCTGTTTTCTTCGACTTAGAAATTAGAATATCTATTCTAAATCAATGGCTGTTTCAGGTATTCTTGAGGGATATGATCCTCGTAATTCGAGGTACTGAGCTGTGACTTCATCTTTCTGTAAGATGGAAATCAGAAAGGGTGAAGTAGGTATCTGCACGAAAAGATTTTGATGTTTCAATCCTCATGATATATTTGAATTTTAGGCCAGTAGATGATTATATAACAATGTAAGCAAAGTACTAGTACTGGAAAAAACTGTTCTCAATTGCTCTTCAAGGAAAAGTAAAAACACGGCTGTTCGTTTTGATAAATTTCCTGAGAAAGATGCCTCAACACCGAATATCACTAATGCCTTTGGCATATTGCATAAATTGGACTGGAGAAAAGCATGGATAGACAAACTATGGATGGGAACCTTGCTGCAAAGAATATATGTGTTTGTTCCCTACACATGGACGATTATGTCAAGTTAATTTCAGATTTATATCCAGATTGAAAAATCCATAAATAAATTGCTCCAGAGAGATTAGTTCTAGTATTAAAAAAACTGAAACTGTTTGTGAAGTAGCCATTTTTAAGGGAGTTTCTCAATCAACTGCGAACAATATTTTTAGTAAATATATTGTCTGTATTTATTATTTTGAGATGTGGTATACACTGGCCATGTTCTGATGTTGAATTGATGAATTTACCACTTTACATATTAAGAATATACTATGATTTCAAAGTGATACTTCATTATAATGATTTTCCAGTACAATGATCCTAATTTCTCATGCGGCATCAGAACTTATTTACATCCAGATCATAGTCTATGGCAGTTGTAAATACTTTTGGGTTGTTATTCTGTAGTAAGTTTCCATGCAAATAAAAAACATTAAAAACAATCATGTATTTCCCTAATTTCCTTTGAATTCCTTATAGAATTTCTATCCAATTAGAAGCGAAAACCCAATTATGCACCGATATTTAATAAACTCCACAATACAGGGTTAATAATACATTATTTCACTGAAAGTCTTCCTATGATCTCTACGAATCCAAAGAAAACACCTATAATAATCAGTTTTACATCTTGCAACAGGTCTTTATACGAGTGCTCCTTCTTCGGAAATTAATGAAATTTGGATTTGATATTTCTGCAGTATCTTGAATCATTTTTACACTGTTAATAGAAACATCTCATTCATCAGAAAAGTTATTATAAAAAACAAACTCAAGCGAAATCCTCATTTGATTCGAAAAATTCAAATTCTCCATTCAAACATTTTGTTGGGGATATTTATTTTCCATTGATGAAACCCTAAGAAAACAAAAATTTATAGCTTTTGATGAAGACCTTCGTGACATCTAATATTTTCAGGATACACTCATTAGGATTAAAGCTTTCAGGTAAGAGTTGAATCATTGCGAAAAAAAGGGAAGTGATTTTCAGGCAATTTTAAACAGTTGGCCAGCATGAAGGGACTCGTCCAACGATCTGTCACGATCAGCTGTTTAAAAATGACTGCTGGGTCAAACAAATAACAAACCGAGTTTTTTCAGTTACGAGGTACGTGTTTCAGGGTAGTTTCTGTTGGTTTCTCAATTTTCAACTTCAATGTCTTCAATTATGCCATGTAAAATGAGAGTTTGAAGAAATTTCTTCTCCGTTTTATAATCACGAAGAAACTGTACCAGATATCAGTATAAATTCGTGTATTTTGAATCAGTTTGGTTTTGTTTCTTAAGATAAAATTTATAGTACAAGTGATTCACCTCAAAGTTATAAAGAAGCAATTACTTGCTTGAACAGCAGTAAATGGTTAACAGCTATTGAATCAGAACTATTCTCATTAAAACAGCATACAGTTTGGGATATAGTAGAAAGAGAATCAAATATGAAAGTGATTCCTGTGAAATGGGTATTTAATGTTAAACATGATGGTAGCTTTAAGGCTCGTCTTGTTGTTGTTGGATGTAGAGACACAGAGAAATATACCTCTGAAGAAACAGCAGCCCCTACACCTGCTCTTTCGGTTGTGAAATTATTATTCGCATTATCAGTTACTAAAAACTGGCATATAGAACAGCTTGATGTTAAAACAGCTTTCTTATATGGAGAAATTGATAGACCCAAGTATGTAACAATTCCTGAAGGTATAAACATAGATAAAACAAAATTTGTCTGTAAATTACGTAAAGCTTTGTATGGGCTAGCAATTGCACCAAAATGTTGGTTTCTAACTATTGATAAATATCTATTAAAGTGTGGTTTCGAAGCTAATTTACGTGAACCATGTCTGTACCTGAAAAAGAAGGAAGACAAAATAGTTTTGATATTGATATATGTAGATGATTTATTAATAACTGGAAATAATCGTGAACAAATTCAAGACACTGTGAACATATTAAAATCTAGATTTGATATCAAACAGTTTGGTTTCCCAACCAAGTTCCTTGGTTTGGAAATCATAAGAACTGATAATCATTTGTTTCTTCACCAAACTCAGTTTGTGAAGAATGTGTTGAAAGAGTTTCGTATGGAGAACTCTAATTCTGTTGATACTCCTTTGATACCTCAAGGGAAGCACAAAGCTCCTGAGAATTTAAATGAAGCAAATTTTCCTTACAAAAAAGCAATAGGCTCCTTGTTGTATTTGAGTCGTTTCACTAGACCTGATATTTCATTTGCAGTAAGTTATCTTGCGCGGTTTCAGTCAAATCCGCAACAATATCACTGGACATTGGTGAAAAGAATATTGAGGTATTTAAAAGGAACCACCGAAATAGGTTTGAAATACATACAGGGTTCCCCAAGCCTTTCTTGTTATTGTGATGCAGACTTTGCTGGTGATAATACAAGTCGAAAATCAACTACTGGCTTTGTGATTTTTGCCTTTGGTAATCCAGTCGTGTGGTGTTCAAAACTCCAAGCTACTATAGCACAAAGTTCAGCAGAAGCAGAATTCATTGCATTAACACATGCAGTAAATGAAGCTTTATTCTTGGCCCAGTTGTTGGCAGAAACAGTAAATATAGTTGTTTTTCCTGTACCAGTTTATGAAGATAATGAAGCTGCTAGACAAAACTGTCTGACAAGCACTAGTAAAAGTCGACTAAAATATATAGAACGAAGATATCTTCTCATTCGTCAACATGTACAAGAAAAAAAAATCAATGTACTTAAAATAAATACTAATGATCAGATAGCAGATATAATCACGAAACCTTTACTGTCAACAAAGTTTCGTAGTTTACGTGACCATCTAGTTACTTGTGACTATCTGATTCCCAGTTAAACTATGCATGCAAAATGTAAAATGTAAAATTATTAAAAATTCCACGTGTTACAAGAGCAATGTTGCTTCTTAAAAGCAAAGACTTATAAACTAAGTTCTAACCAAAATGAACCTCAAACGCTGAAATCAGTGAAATCAAAACAACGAAAGAAACGACATATACAGCGCCGTCTACAGGCGGCTGAACTTATTAAAAGCGTATGCAGCGCTCCTGGTGTATGCCCACATAAATAAAACTCGTTGAATGGTGGGGGAAAGGAAGTGCCAGGACCACGGCCATCTACAAAACATGAAGGATATATTTTAGTTGTTTTAGTTTTCCAAAAGATGAACAGCGTAAGCTTTTATGGATGAGGGCCATACCGCGAAATTTCATTACAACTAATAATAGTTTTGTTTGCGAGAAACATTTTGATTCCGAAGATATAATTAAATTCGATAAACATTTGCAAGCATATGGAACTATTAAATTACTCTCTTTAAGATTCCCGAAATTGAAAGAAGACGCTATCCCAAATTTTTTTCCAAAATTACCTTGTTACAAAATTAAATGAAAAGGACCGATCCTAAGTGTAGAAGGGAAGCAATTTTTAATAGAAATAATAATGAAGTAGAAGCTTTTTTGAGTTCCGATTTGATTAAAGATTTCAAAGACTTACTTGAAAATTATTCGGCCAAAATTGATAAAGGTACCTATCTGGATGGGAAATTAAAACATGCGATAACGCAATTTATTTTTATATTCTAAATTTTGAAAAATCATTAACGGTTGAAAGTTCTTTAGAGATTAATGAAAGTCGCCAGATTAAAATATTTCATAAAGATGTTCAAATTTCCGCTAATGACTTAAAATGGATACTTCCTTCTGATTTGATTCTCATCAGCCGATGGTCTCAAGTTACCAATTTGCTTTCCCGTTATAAAAATGTTTCTGATGAAAATACAAGTAAATCTACATCAGATTGATTGAGAGATTCCTTGACTCCATTAGAAGCATTTTTATCGGATAAGAATAATTTGGCGAGAGATGGCCCTACACCTCCCCGTGGTTCTTGCTGGACAATAAATTGAATAAAACATCAGCCAATTCGCTTTAATTTCAATTTTGTTTTTCATTTATATTCAATTTATTGACTGAGTAGGGCATACTTCCACCCTTTTTTCAGATATTCATCGGAAAACACATTTATCAACATCAGGAAATGAAATAATACGTTCGAAATATCGTATCTCTCACGCTAAGCATCGTAAGCAGTATACCTCTCTACATTGGTGTTTTGTGGCGTTGCCGCTCAAGGCGCCCGGCCATGTCTTAAGAAGGCCGTGCCAGGACCCTGGTTGAAGTAACGTAATAATTGACATCTACGCACGCGCATTCGTCAGGTTTTTACGTTAACGTAGAAAATGAGTTTACGGGTCTACGTAACCAAACGTTCTCTCACGGATACGTTAAAAAGGAACGTACGTAAACCGAAGAATATACGAATGATACCGATAAGTTCCGAATGGCCGAATTTTGAATTCGAAGTAGATATCCATAACCTGGAAAATTCATGAAGAAGTTGTTTCATTTCAGATTAGTTTTTTTATTTATTTTATATTTAAGAAATGACTGAAACGTTTCTGTGATTATAATGTTTGTGGTAATACTACTGTGATTATAATTGATCTCATATGAATGGTAGTGATACTAGGACTTTCACTTTTTTTTGTAATATATTATATTTGTTATTAGATTATATTCAGTTGGAAAATGCATGAAGAAGATACTAAATATTTGTTTTCGTTTTATTTCAGATTAGTTTTTTTATTTATTTTATATTTGAGAAATGACTGAAACGCTACTAACTGTGATTATGTTTGTGGTAATATTACTTTGATTGTGGTAGTGATGTGAACTAGGACTTTCACTTTTTTTTAATATATATTTGTTATTAGAATACATTCAGTTGGAAAATTAATAAAGAAGTTACTAAATATTTGTTTTTGTTTTATTCCAGATCAGTTTTATTTATTTATTTTATTTATATATTATGTAAAGACAAAAAAAAAACTCTTCTAGTAGTTTAAACTTTTGTTCTTATTCGCGATTCAGGGGTAGGCAGCGCCCTCTACTACACGTGTATACGGGAGTGGGTAAGATTTGTAAACATTATTAAGGTAATTTGCGGGGAAAAAATAAAATGGAAAGTGAAAAGAGTGTTTTTCTGAGCATAATCGAATATTTCCGATATTTGGAAGTAACTCCAAATAGTAGGAAGGCTCTTTGGGTCTGAAGGAACGAGTAGCGTTGAGATTATAAAAGAATTCAAATAGCTGAAGGAAAGTGTACTTAAGTATTTTGTATTGCATAATAAGGTTTTACTCTTTATCAAGAAATATAGTTATGTAATATTAATATTTCACCAAATATTTATGAATAAAATTCATGTTCTATTCTATAAAAACTTTTATATTAACATATCCTGAAAACCTACCCACTCCCGTTAATGCTGTTTCTGCCGCAAGGTGGCTTGGGAGTTGAACTTGAATCGCCAATACTTCACATATCTGTGGTAGTTCGGCTACATAACGTATGATATATCTGGATTCTCTGGTTTAGTTTAGGGGTTAGAAATTATAATGCACTTAGAATGGGTTATGATTTGATTTGATTGACGAATCATTATATTAATTTGATGAGTAGTTAAATTATTGCCAGAAATTATGATGCATTTCTGCCAGAGCCCGGAACTGATGGAATAAACTAGGTGCATCAAAACATATTTTATAGGACGAGATATCACAATTGTCAATTTATTCAGAGATTGAGATTGTACCAACTTTCAATATTGAAGAAAATGAGTAGAACGAACACATAGGTCAAAAGATCTCTCTTTGAAGCAAATCACTACTGATAGATGGTAAAGAAAGCAAATGTTGAAATTTTATATGACAAATATGAATATTCGATAAACATTCCGGCAACATTGTTAACATTTAATTCGATTACAGAATATTGATTCATCTTCGATTCGGTGATCTTTAGAATGCAGTGGGGTATTGAGGTAATTCTCGAGATTTATGATTTTCTCGTCAAATTTAATGGGATTTAATTAGGAATAACTTGAGAACGACGCGTTTTATTGAAAAAACTTAGGAATAACTTTATTTTCTAAACCTATTGCTTTTTTCGAAAATAGGAAACATTCTTCTTTTTCGCGTGGTTTCATAGTATTTTTGTGTGGATTTATAAGTTGGCTACGCTGTAACTTCCATACCGGGAGGAATATTGGAAAAGTTCTAATGTGAGAATATGCATCATGATAGGAATGACTACTTCACCAAAATTCAGTTCATTCGAAATAACGGTTCCGAAGATATGAACAGAAAAGCGTTTTTTTCATGGATTTTCGACACCCTGTATCTTTTAAACGGAACCGAATTTTGAAAAATGTTATAGGAAAAAAGTGTTTCGTTTGATAAGAGGAATCTACAGTCAAAATATATGTACAAGTCAAAGACTCACCCTGTATAGTCCATCCAAGAATTATTGACATCAGAGCAAGCCTTGAAAGTCCAGTCGCAGCTTTATTTCTAGTTACAAAAAAGTAACTAAAAGTTTTCTGTGTCTGTGCTTTCATCATAGCAATAAAAAAATATAGAAATAACCTGAAAATTGAATGGTATTTTTTCAAAGTACGGCAATCTGAACATGAAAATGTTTCCAATTATCACATACGATTACCTGCAAACTGAATAATGGATTGGGAAAATTGTAATATATATCAGGACAGAAACAAAAACTTAACGATTGGATTTATTCAATATATGAAGAATTTTGTATGACATTCTAACTTTCAATATTTGTGAACAATGAAGGTGCAAAATATGAAACGTAAATATTCCTACTGTTGTTTCAACAACCACAACTGCTATTTCCTCATCTGGGCAGTGGGCAGACCTCATCATGTTCATAATGAAGGATTTTATGTCAGCAACATCCCATATATTTCGACTAATCTTCTCTTATTTCTTTCTATATGTGCTATAACTGCTATGGAAAGCCTTTCCAATTATAAGCTATTATTAACAGCCTCATTCTGAAGATATCTATTTCACTTGCTCAATTATTTGCCGAATTTATTCGAAACATTAATGACAGAACAAAATATTAGTGTTATTTCCAACACCAACCTGAATTCTACAACTCAAAATATCACTGAACGGGCATTACCAACCTATAGTCCATCCAAGAATTATTGACATCAGAGCAGGCCTTGGTAGTCCAGTCGCAGCTTTATTTCTAGTTACAAAAAAGTAACTAAAAATTTTCTGTGCTTTCAGCAATAAAAAATATAGAAATAACCTGAAAATTAAATGGTAATTTTTCGAAGTAAGGGAATCTGAACATGAAAATGTTTCCAATTATCACATCACCTGCAAACTGAATGGATAAATGGATTGGGAAAATTGTAATAGATATCAAGACAGAAACAAAACCTAACGAATGGATTTATTTAATATAAGTATAAAGAATTTTGTCATGACATTGTAACTTTCAATATTTGTGAACAATGAAGGTGTAAAATATTCCTACTATTGTTTCAACAACCACAACTCAACAACTTATTTCCTCAACCGGGCAGACCTCATCATGTTCATAATGAAAGATTTTATGTCAGCAACATCCCATATATTTCGACTAATCTTCTCTTATTTCTTTTTTTATATGCTATGGAAAACCTTCCCATTCATTAGCTGATGTACACTCTTCAAGGGCCTCATTCTAAAGATAATAGTAAGGCACTATAAAGATAGGTATGCTAGATAGACCTGGCTCTATGGTTGATTGGGTCCAACCATAGACTCGAAAATTACAGGATTCGCAATATTTTCATCACCATCTATCGGGGTGATACACCAACATAAACAATAAATTATTATATATTTGACTATTAGATGCCGCGGCATTATTCTAACACCACGAACCTAACCTTTTTCCAATGTTTTTCATGTGAGCATGCCGAAAAAAGTCACCACAAGATCTCTCATTCCGAAAATATGCTCATTTTATTACAGATTTCATTTCTTTCGATGACAGATTTCATTTCATTCGAAGGTATCTGTAATTTTCGAGTCTATGGTTGGACCCAATCAACCATAGAGCCAGGTCTATCTAGCATACCTATCTTTATAGAGCCTTAATAATAGATATTAGAGAGTTGAAGTGCGCACGATACGTAAGGCTTTACGTACACGTTAACGTAGGAAATATAACGTTTACGTCTGGTTTACGGATTGAGTGAAATTTGAGTTGAAGTGTATGCGTGGTTGATGAACGTTAACGTTATGTCAACCACAGAACACAAATATTGTCAACCGTTCACAACCCTAACCTATAAATTTGAGTGTATTTACTGTATTTTGTTTTGTGTCAACGAAATAATAAAATTTTAGAATTGAATTTGTTGAAATTCTACTGAAAATAGAAGCTACATTTTATGGTAAGCACGTCGTTATACATGTTCAATTAGGCTCTATTTCAGAAAATTTAATTCCAGATGGAAGGTATTCTTGATGCAGCGCAACTTGGGGATTCAGATTTCAGATTTCGAGGATGACATGGATGAGGCAATCCTGTTACATATATTCAACAATGATCCTGTTGGGAATCGAGCAGTGCTTTATGGACGATTCACTCTGGACAATGTATCCAATACCGAGGCAAAAATTGGTTTCGCTTTGAAAAATACCATATTCCTCGCCTTGCAATTGCATTAGGCGGGTAATTATGCAGAACTAAAAGAACTCGTTCAGCGCAATGAAAAAAATGGTACCCGCCCGGCGCGGCGCCGCGCCGGGCAAATTGTTGAAATTCACGAAGCAAAATTTGGCAAAAGAAAAATAAACGTAACTACTCAACCATAGCCGACTTCAGTTGAAGCACGGCCTTCTAGTCTTCTAGTCGAGTGGAAAAATATTAAAAAATTCCTACGAAGTCCGTCCTCATTTCATAAATTTCAAAATATTTTATTGATTTCTTTTGATGTAGGAAACCAGATTCAAATTCTTCGCCGTGATGGTGACAAAACACGAGCATATTTTCGAATTAGCTTCTTGTTTTTTCATTAGACTGCGATTATTGAATTTATCCTAACATGGTATAAAAAAAACGTGTTAAAATACTTCAAGAAATAAGATTCAGGTTAGCCAACCCAAAAAAAGCGATCTCAATCCGAGGTTGTTCAACCGAGGCTGCAAAGACGTTTATAATACCGAACTTTTTTCAATCGAGAGTTGAAATCCAATCCTCGTTTGAGTAACCTCGGATTGAACGTGCCCTTTATAAAACCGGCCCTAAGAGGGCCGTGGTTGAAGTCGGCTATGACTCAACGTAAATTTAACTACGAACTTGAAACATTGGCAACGTTGCAGAATTCGCGACGATTGAAAGTTTGAAGGTCAACATAATGGCGCTCACAAACGAATGTAAACAAAGAACAAAATCGTCGATTTCGACGAAATGAAAGCTTCATTTTGCAGGAAACGCTCAGAGATTGTTAAATAAACCATTTCCAATGAGTATTCATTGAGAAATTACAATAAAACTGGCTAGAACTATATATAACCTCACCTTCCAAACGGAAACTTTGGGATTTTTTTCTGGAAAAACTAAAAGGATTGCAGACTTCTCGTTTTCATTTTCGTAATCTGGGACCCAAACTTAGTGAGTACTAATTTTTTCACTTCTCTAAAACGGTTCTTTTAGTTCTGCATAATTACCATTATTTTAGCAAATTATAAATTATTAAATTATACAAAAAATTTCAGTTTATAAATTTATATAATTTGATACTCTCATCACTTTCAGGCAATAATGGAAAAAGGTGCTCCCATGAACAATTGTTGGGGCTTCATAGATGGCACTATCAGACCGATTTGTAGGCCAACAGATAATCAAGAGGAGTATTACTCCGGATACAAAAAAGTTCATTGTGTGAAATACCAATCATTTTTATGCCCTAATGGAATTATCATTAGTCCGAAAGGTGCTTATCCTGGTCGCCGACATGATGCAGGAATGCTAAGGGAGTCAAGACTTTATGAAGAACTTCTCCAGTATACAATATTTGGCAACCAGAAGTATGTCATTTATGGAGACAAAGACTATGGCTTGAGGGAATTACTATTGAGGCCATATACAGAACTAGAAATAGTAGGACACCCAGACCGTCAAATTTTTAATACAACTATGAGTAGTTTGAGAATTGCTGTAGAATGGGGATTCCAAAAAATAGTTCAGGAATTTGCTTTTGTGGATTTTAAGAAAAATCAGAAGCTTTTACTGCAGGAAATTGGCACCATGTACAAAACATGCATGATTTTGACGAATTGCCATACCTGTTTATATGGAAGCCAGACCGGTACATACTTCAACATGGAACCTCCACAGCTCGAACATTATTTAGGGAATTGAATGTTCTGATGATACTTATATACCTAATAAAAAAAGTTTAAACTACTAGAAGAGTTTTTTTTTTGTCTTTACATAATATATAAATAAAATAAATAAATAAAACTGATCTGGAATAAAACAAAAACAAATATTTAGTAACTTCTTTATTAATTTTCCAACTGAATGTATTCTAATAACAAATATATATTAAAAAAAAGTGAAAGTCCTAGTTCACATCACTACCACAATCAAAGTAATATTACCACAAACATAATCACAGTTAGTAGCGTTTCAGTCATTTCTCAAATATAAAATAAATAAAAAAACTAATCTGAAATAAAACGAAAACAAATATTTAGTATCTTCTTCATGCATTTTCCAACTGAATATAATCTAATAACAAATATAATATATTACAAAAAAAAGTGAAAGTCCTAGTATCACTACCATTCATATGGGATCAATTATAATCACAGTAGTATTACCACAAACATTATAATCACAGAAACGTTTCAGTCATTTCTTAAATATAAAATAAATAAAAAAACTAATCTGAAATGAAACAACTTCTTCATGAATTTTCCAGGTTATGTATGTATGTAATTTCTCAAAAAGGCATGGCCCCAGCCAGCAAAGCCCCTGACTTGGGGACAGCCAAGATATGGGCTCAGCAACTATAGGCTATGTACCCAGGCTCAGTGTGACAAAAAATAACTTTGATGCTGGGTCCCAGGGGCGTCAGGAGTCTTGGAAGTCCAATCCCAGCACCAGTTGATATACAATAATTTAAATCTTCGTCGTTGTGAAAAATACAAGAAAAACTTAAACTTTAACAATTATCGAACACAGTCACTGTATTTTTTGATACTTTTTATAAACATTTATTTAAGATAAAAACAGATTGGAGTTCCAAACCAGGACGCGAGGAAAAGTAATCATCTCGCCGTAACGACCATTTTGGAACTCCAATTTTCCAGGTTATGGATATCTACTTCGAATTCAAAATTCGGCCATTCGGAACTTATCGGTATCATTCGTATATTCTTCGGTTTACGTACGTTCCTTTTTAACGTATCCGTGAGAGAACGTTTGGTTACAGGGGGGTGAAGCGCCAGTTCAAAGTCAGGCAACACGGATATACGAAGACATACGGTGCCACTTAAAGCAAATGTTGAGAGAAAACATATCTCTCTCGCACTCTAATTCAGAATCGTATGTCGTTGATGAGTTGGTACTGACAAATGCCACTTGACAAGTGACTTGTCAGCCATTTGTAAATTGATTAAAGTGTTGATGTCGAAGAAGTTTTAGAGATGAGACAAATTTAACTTAATGATGATGAAGTAAAGTGAATCTCAATAAAAAATTACTTTTGTGTTATTCTTAAGGTAATATACCATGTTACCAATAATGTCGAACGTCTATAACGATATTGATTTTTGCAGGAACTGATGAACAACATACAAATTTTGGGGGGATGACAATAATAAATCAGTGATGAGAGCATGATATTAAAGCATATTCGAACTCATTTCTGGTAATTATTATTACTTTTCATATAATCAAGTATGTACATTGAAAATCCATAATGGAATTTATTTTTGTAGGATCCAACGGACATAGGAAGACCTTTCGATGTAATCATTTTGCAGGGTAATGAGGATATAGGTGAGAACTGCATATAAACAAATTTAAAAGTTGATGCTTCTTTGAAAGTTTTATTCTGCAAGGGTTTTGAATATCATTAGAAGAATATTCATTTTTATCATCATTTTATTGAATTAATCAACATGTCCTGGTTAAACACTAACACTAATTTGTTGCAATGAACAAATACGTACATTAAATATTCACATAGAGAAGTGAAACATTAATTTTTCAATTGAATTGATGATGGGTTTAAAGGTCTAGTAGGATTTAAAGAAAACCAACTCAATAAAATGCCGACAGTTTCGGTCTATATTTAGACCATCTTCAGGGCTCTGGAACGAACAATACAAAATTTCACAAACATAGAGTGTGATTTAAAATTACGTGAAATACAGTACGCACATAAAAACAATTTTCTCGAACTTACATTATTTTCTGGTTTTCCGTGTTCTCACTTTCAAATTCAAAGAACATAACAGTGCGGTGGAATTGAATATACCAGCAGCAGGAGAGCATCGATCACGACTGAAAACATGTAAACAAACGATCGGTGACAGGGATTCCTCATGTGTTTGATATAAAAGGGATATAGAAAATTGGTAGTATGTCTCAGCGTGAAAATGAAATCAACTCCCCCGCAACGACCATAAAACCAACAGGGTCATCCAAATTTCCATATTTCAACGTCTCAACTTTCGCATTTTGTCGATTAGGCCAAAGTAGCATGAATTTAGATTGTCAATGTCGGACCTTTTGTTGATGGAATTTTTATTTCCTTTGATGCATATCATCTCGTGTAGCAGTCTCTTCTTAAGGATTTTTTGATATCCTGTTATTGTGGGGTTTTCGAAATCGAACCGGTGGAGTTTTTCTAGTACGTGGTCGGCAAGAGCTGTGTTGTTCTCTTTTCGTTTTAGGGGATTTAAAATATTTTTTGCATCTCTCGTGTGTTCGGAGATTCTCGTTTTAAGATATCTTCCTGTCTGGCCGATGTAAACGCCATTACAATCTAGGCAAGATATGCTGTAAATGATGTTTGATAATTGATCTCTGGGGGTGGACGATTTAAGTTTGGAAAAGAACGTTTTATTTGTATTCTCCGGTCTCATTGCGATGGATATGTTATCTTTGTCTTTTTTCAGAACCTGACTCACTCTTTCGGAGAGAGAGTTGATGTAGGTGATCTTATAGTATTGTATTTCCTCAGTGGTAGGTTTATTTTCCATATTTGAGTTTCTTTCAGAGATTCTCTTGATCATCGATTTTGGGTAGTTATTTTCCATCAGGATGTTGTTGATCTTTTTAAGCACGTTGTTGTGGAAGCTTTCGTGGGAGAGTTGAAGAGCTCTCTTTTTCATATTGTTGATAATGTTCACTTTGTGGGAGAAGGGGTGGTGAGAGTGAAAGTTAAGTACTCTTCCGGAAAAAGTCGGTTTGTTATACCATTGGGTTATAAGAGAGACCCCGTCTCTAATTACTTCCACGTCTAGGAAAGCTAGGCTTCCATTAGACTCTACTTCCACGGTGAATTGCAATCTTGGATGGAAACTATTGAATACTTCCACGGTTTCATTTATTTTTTCACGGGGTAAAATTGTGAATATATCATCAACGTATCTTTTGAAGAGAGGGACATGGAAAGATAACCCTCCCAGTGCTTGTTCTTGTAATTCGGACATAACGATTTCGGCTACTATTGATGCCAGACAGTTGCCCATGCCTAAACCAAAGATCTGCTTAAAATACTCGTTTTTAAAAGCAAAGTAGCTATTATCGACGCAAAATTTGAAAAGCTCTAAGAAGTCTTTTTTCTTCATTTTAGTATGTGGTTGAATTCTATCCCAATGCTTGTTTATTAGTTGTATCGCCAATTCTAATGGAATGTTTGTGTATAAGGAAGTAACGTCTAAAGAAACAAGTTGGTAGTTGTCTGGGACTTGCACGTTTTCTAGTGTCTTAACGAATTCGAACGAGTTTTTGACATATCTCTCGTCTTTTATGAAGATGTTCTCCAAAAGCTGGGAAATGAATTTGGTGCTGTTATATAACGGGCTTCCGATGAAGCTAACAATAGGTCGTAAAGGGAAATTCTCCTTATGTATTTTTGGAAGGAAATATATTTTTGGGCAAGTGCCGTTAGTACATCTCAGATATTTCAGTGTTGCCTCGTCGATCTGTTTTTCTTTGTGGAGTTTTAATAGTAGTTTGTTTAATTTATTTTGAACTTTGACAGTTGGGTCGCACGATAACTTTTCATACGTGCTGGTGTCGTTCAACATTGCATGAGCTCTTGAATTATAGTCAGACTCGTACAGTGCTACGGTCGAGCTACCCTTATCTGCTCGGACAATCAAAATTTCTTTTTTTTCCTTTAGAAAACTTTTGATCTCATTGACCCACTTTAACAGCATTTTGTCGGTACTGTTGGTGCTTTTTGGATTAGCATTCATAAAGTTGGTTATAATATTAACTATTTTATAAAAATAGTTAATATTATAACCAACTTTATGAATGCTAATCCAAAAAGCACCAACAGTACCGACAAAATGCTGTTAAAGTGGGTCAATGAGACCAAAAGTTTTCTAAAGGAAAAAAAAGAAATTTTGATTGTCCGAGCAGATAAGGGTAGCTCGACCGTAGCACTGTACGAGTCTGACTATAATTCAAGAGCTCATGCAATGTTGAACGACACCAGCACGTATGAAAAGTTATCGTGCGACCCAACTGTCAAAGTTCAAAATAAATTAAACAAACTACTATTAAAACTCCACAAAGAAAAACAGATCGACGAGGCAACACTGAAATATCTGAGATGTACTAACGGCACTTGCCCAAAAATATATTTCCTTCCAAAAATACATAAGGAGAATTTCCCTTTACGACCTATTGTTAGCTTCATCGGAAGCCCGTTATATAACAGCACCAAATTCATTTCCCAGCTTTTGGAGAACATCTTCATAAAAGACGAGAGATATGTCAAAAACTCGTTCGAATTCGTTAAGACACTAGAAAACGTGCAAGTCCCAGACAACTACCAACTTGTTTCTTTAGACGTTACTTCCTTATACACAAACATTCCATTAGAATTGGCGATACAACTAATAAACAAGCATTGGGATAGAATTCAACCACATACTAAAATGAAGAAAAAAGACTTCTTAGAGCTTTTCAAATTTTGCGTCGATAATAGCTACTTTGCTTTTAAAAACGAGTATTTTAAGCAGATCTTTGGTTTAGGCATGGGCAACTGTCTGGCATCAATAGTAGCCGAAATCGTTATGTCCGAATTACAAGAACAAGCACTGGGAGGGTTATCTTTCCATGTCCCTCTCTTCAAAAGATACGTTGATGATATATTCACAATTTTACCCCGTGAAAAAATAAATGAAACCGTGGAAGTATTCAATAGTTTCCATCCAAGATTGCAATTCACCGTGGAAGTAGAGTCTAATGGAAGCCTAGCTTTCCTAGACGTGGAAGTAATTAGAGACGGGGTCTCTCTTATAACCCAATGGTATAACAAACCGACTTTTTCCGGAAGAGTACTTAACTTTCACTCTCACCACCCCTTCTCCCACAAAGTGAACATTATCAACAATATGAAAAAGAGAGCTCTTCAACTCTCCCACGAAAGCTTCCACAACAACGTGCTTAAAAAGATCAACAACATCCTGATGGAAAATAACTACCCAAAATCGATGATCAAGAGAATCTCTGAAAGAAACTCAAATATGGAAAATAAACCTACCACTGAGGAAATACAATACTATAAGATCACCTACATCAACTCTCTCTCCGAAAGAGTGAGTCAGGTTCTGAAAAAAGACAAAGATAACATATCCATCGCAATGAGACCGGAGAATACAAATAAAACGTTCTTTTCCAAACTTAAATCGTCCACCCCCAGAGATCAATTATCAAACATCATTTACAGCATATCTTGCCTAGATTGTAATGGCGTTTACATCGGCCAGACAGGAAGATATCTTAAAACGAGAATCTCCGAACACACGAGAGATGCAAAAAATATTTTAAATCCCCTAAAACGAAAAGAGAACAACACAGCTCTTGCCGACCACGTACTAGAAAAACTCCACCGGTTCGATTTCGAAAACCCCACAATAACAGGATATCAAAAAATCCTTAAGAAGAGACTGCTACACGAGATGATATGCATCAAAGGAAATAAAAATTCCATCAACAAAAGGTCCGACATTGACAATCTAAATTCATGCTACTTTGGCCTAATCGACAAAATGCGAAAGTTGAGACGTTGAAATATGGAAATTTGGATGACCCTGTTGGTTTTATGGTCGTTGCGGGGGAGTTGATTTCATTTTCACGCTGAGACATACTACCAATTTTCTATATCCCTTTTATATCAAACACATGAGGAATCCCTGTCACCGATCGTTTGTTTACATGTTTTCAGTCGTGATCGATGCTCTCCTGCTGCTGGTATATTCAATTCCACCGCACTGTTATGTTCTTTGAATTTGAAAGTGAGAACACGGAAAACCAGAAAATAATGTAAGTTCGAGAAAATTGTTTTTATGTGCGTACTGTATTTCACGTAATTTTAAATCACACTCTATGTTTGTGAAATTTTGTATTGTTCGTTCCAGAGCCCTGAAGATGGTCTAAATATAGACCGAAACTGTCGGCATTTTATTGAGTTGGTTTTCTTTAAATCCTACTAGACCTTTAAACCCATCATCAATTCAATTAATAAACAGAGGTCATCAGCAACATATTTATTATTAATTTTTCAATTCCGACTAAAATTGATGAATGCAGTTGCCTAGATTGTAGAATGAATAATTTGTAATACACCTGTTCTTATTCGAAATAAAGATATTTATATTTTCCATATTGAATTTTTTCATAATTCTTATATCAATTTAAGTGAAAATAAAATTAATAATATGGTACAACGTACCTTATTTTTCAAGTATTTGAAAATTAATAAGAATATGCATTGAGTTTAAATATACATAGAGACTCAGCCCAGTTCAACGATTTGAAAAAAAATTTTTGGCAGTTTACTTGCAAATTTGCCAACTCAAGTGGCGGCACATAGTAGCTACTAAAGGAACTATCGAGCAAACTATATTTAGCTTTCTACTCATTTATAGAAATCTGTAGGATATTTATTTTCCTCTAGTTCTATGAATCGTAGGCAGGGTCGGATTCATCCAAATTATATAACTCCGTTACAAACGGTATGAATCAATAATGATTAACTATTAGCCATGAATTCTTTTAAAGGAGTGTTCTCAGGTAGGAAATGAGGGGTGAAAATTTACCATAAATAGTCTAGTCAGTCAGGGAATCTCGGCGCGAAGTGTATTCTTATTGCATCTTTAATTGTCTTATATAGTCATTTTCAAAAACATTTTTTTGAATTGTTGTTAATTAGTTTTCATTGTAGCATGAGGCGAATTATAACGCCGAAACGTCGCTTCAGAGTCCAGAGAGTTTAATTCAGTTCCTTAAACCGAGATCCGTTGTCGTTCATGAAGAAATAAATCACGAAAGATTACGTTTCGACCAGGTCATTATGAAAACTGAAATGATATTCCAAGAAATATATCATTCTAATACAGGTTAATTTTTGTATATAAAAATAATGTAATCATAGTATAGTATTCATATTTGTCATGAATAAACGGTAGCAAAAAACTTTTCAATGGTTCGGATGGAAAACAATTCTTCTCTGAATTCTAGTGAGATGTTTCTACAATTTTTGAAGCGAAAATTCAATTATTACAATATGTATTAACACTATTAACATCCAATCGTTCATTTCACTTATGATGAACGAAATATTCTGCCTAATTTTTTGTTGGCCAACTATGGTAAGCCGGAATCATTACACATCCTTTGGCCTGTGAGGCCATTTTTTCCTGAGATTATGATTTTATCATTCTCAACAACCTAAAAAAAATCATGCGAAACAAATGAGAATGCAATGCCGATTTATTTAATGTCCTATTGGTAAATTAGCATTTGATTAAATTAGTTTGGAATTCATGGGGCCTCGTTGCCCCTTTGAGCATGAACATGGACATCCGACATCGTTGTTTCAATAGAATCAAAGAAGAGCGAACCAAAAAACAGAGCAAAAAAGTCGACTTCGGGGTAAGGAAAATGTTGATTGATCAAGCAACCGAATAAAAGATGTCATATTCTTGTCTGTTGTGACGCTGTAATATATATTATATCATCGCACACCGTCCGTTGCCTTCCTAATATTATATAATATAATATAAAATAACATATTATATTAATAAAAAACTATAATTTATATCATATTATCCCTCGCGTCCGTTGCGGGCTGCGGCCTTTAGTGCTTGATTTCACAAGGTGATTTTCCAGACGTAAGTACATTGTTTCTATTATTCACATTCTATTTAATATTTATTTTATATTCACTTTTACGGGTTCGCTACTTTTTGGTTTTGCCGGCTTGAATGTTTCATCGCTGCGAAACGAACATCGCAACTGGAACGTTTTCACCAAAAATGGAATGAGTCTCTTCAACAGTTGATGATTTTAAATTTCCAGAAAAACATGTCTACAGTTGAATGCAGTTATGCTGGATGCTCGAAGAAATGTTCGAAGAACAAATCTACGGCTTTTTTCAAATTTCCAGTCAAAGACGAGGGTCGTTGCAAAATTTGGATATTACATTGTGGGAATATGGAACTTTCAGGTAATAATTTATCTATGTCATTCTTTGGAAAATTTGCAATTTGCAAGGTTTGGAAACAGTATATAAATTCTGAATATTTACAGATTTGGAGCATCATAAATTGGAATATAGGAAAGTTTGCGCAGATCATTTTGATGATAATTCTTTTGGTGATAAGAATAATCGCAGAAGATTATTGAAAACTGCAGTTCCGTTGCATTTTAAGGATCGAGAAAATTTGATGGTGAGTTAATATTAATTGTTATTGGATGGAATTCAATGAAGCCAAAATTCCAAAAAGATACAATTTCTAATGATTATTCTTTGTAGATAAGTCGTTCTGAAGAACCTCGAACATATCCTTCAGCGCAAAAAGGAGTGGATACATGGAGTTCAGAACTGTGCACATCCAGTTCAAATGTCGAGATATCTCCAATAGAAATAAAAATGACTAACAAACCAATTCCTGCTGAGAGACCTCAATTGCGAAGGATGCCAGAAACTATATTGAGACGAGCATTTAAAAAGCTGAAGGAGGAAAATAAGAAACTTAGGGCTCTTCTCGATAAGAAAAACGCCAAATGCCGCTATTACCAACAAAAAATCCGCAGATTAGAATCAAAAAATTCCAATCTGTATGAAGCTGGGCAATTGGAAAAAACATTGCAAGGTTTATTTCCAAGTGTGAAGACACTAGTATATATGCAAATAAGGCATAGACCTAACACTCTTTGGTCTATTGCTGAAAAAAAAATTAGTTTATCTATGTTTTACAAGTCCCCTTCATTATATAATTACCTTTTGAAAAAAATCCACTTGAAGTTACCGTCCATAAATACATTGAGAACCTGGATTCGTGTTATAGATTCGAAAACAGGCTTCAATACCACGTTTTTGAAGCGACTCAGAACCAGAATTGACATCATGAACATGACGGAAAAACGATGTGTTTTACTTATGAATGAAATTTCTTTGAAGAAATGCGTGGAATACGATGAAAAACTTGATTTGTTAGAGGGTTTTCAAGATTTTGCCGAAGAAGGTGGAAGATCTACGAAGGAAGCATCTCATGCTATTGTTTTTATGGTCAGAGGATTGTACTATAATTGGTCAGTTCCTTTAGCTTACTACTTGTCTTCCGGACCAGTAGCAGCAAGACAATTGAAAATATTTCTGGAAAGGTGTTTGGTTGAAATAGAGAAATTGGGTCTGATAATTAAGGCCATAGTCTGTGATCAAGGATCAAATAATAGATCTCTTTACTCTATGTACGGAGTGTCTCATGAGAGACCCTACTTGTTATTCAACGAACAAAAAATTTTTGCAATTCACGATCCCCCTCATCTTATAAAGAATGTGAGAAATTCACTCCTGAAAAGGGATATTCTAATCAGGGGTGAAAATGTTTCTTGGAGGGACATAAAAGAAACCTACTTGATCGATGAAAAAAATTGTCTTTCTCGTACTCTTTTAAAAATAACTGAAAACCACATAAATCCAAACGCCTTCCAAAAAATGAAGGTTAAATTGGCCACGCAGATTTTCAGTAAAACTTTATACTCGGCAAAGAGAACAGTCATTGCAACTGGTGAGCTGAGGTCGAGAAGTGCCAATTCAACTGCTCAGTTCATTCTGAAAATGAATGATCTTTTCGACTGCCTCAATTCTAATGGAAATTTCGAGGGAAATTATCTACGGAGACCGTTGTCCGAGAAAAACACCGCAGCAATACAAACTCTGACGGAATCAATTGAATTTATTGAGTCTTGGACAGTTGGGAAAAATATTCCCTACTGTTTCAACGGGTTGATACAAACCATCAGAGGCATCCTCCAATTGTGGGAGGAGACGAAGGAAACATTTCCATATCTGTTAACAAGCCGGCTCAACCAGGACCCAATCGAGAATTTATTTTCAAAAATAAGACAGCGTAGGGGTTATGATCCAAACCCCTCAGCTCGATGCTTTAGATTTGGGTTGCAGTCGGTCATGACTGGTTGTCTGGAAAAATGTTCCGATTTTTCAAACTGCCAAGATGACAATGATTTCAACCTGTGTGCAATGGGGGAATCTGAAAGTAGGCCCGTTGATGTGGTTGATTCGACAGATTCGACCATGTCTTCTGCGGATTCGGACAACGGTGAGCCTTATGAGGAGGATATAAAGGATAAAGGATTAATTGAACCCCTAAATACCCTAGAATCAAACTCAATCGCGTATTTCTCGGGGCATTTGATGAGGAACATCGCCAAAATATATAAATGCGATATAACTGCGAGAAAGCACTCCTCATCGGTGATTTGAACAAACTAGGTAATGATGGGATATATATTGCAAATCGAAATTATGGCAATAAACGCATACATTTGAGAATTCCCTCAACCGAATCCAAATATTTGATAAGGAAAGCGCTGTTGGTAATAAAGAAAATTATGATCAGAAAATCAGAAAAGATAGGACTTCGAAGGCATATTTTGGAAAAATTAAAAAAAAATAAATTTATAAAAGATTGGATCTCTCAGTTAACTCCAGAATGTGAAGAGCACAGGATTCATTTGTTGAGACAACTGATAAGAGTGAAGCTGTACAGGAGACAGAAAAAAAAAGCCAAAGGAATCTCGACACAGAAGCATTCCACTGCTAATAGAAGATTAAATATTTTTAAAAATTCATAGATCTATTTATATAAACTTGTGAATAAAGGAAAAATTTCATGCATTTATTTTTTCATACATCAGTATTTTAATTCATGAAAGATCAAAAATAATTGTCGTTTTATTGCATCCAAAAAATCAGGTGTGATGAAATATTGAACATCCAATATTTCTTACGCCGGTCCTGACCGTCATCGAATTCGGTTTCGGAAATATTGCCTTATAGTTCAGCTACTTACCGCCAGATGCGGGAGTAACATATTTCGCTTCTCTGAAACACACTTATCCATCTATGAACCGGTGAAGGAACTACACAAAATTTAGCTTCAAATCGTTGAACCGGGCTGAGTCTCTATGTATATTTAAACTCAATGGAATATGGTAATTTTTTCTTCAAGTGAAGGTTATAAAATTATTGTGGCGTCTATTGGAACAATATTGAAGAATAAGAAATCATTCAGCGACCCCCCCCATGAAGGAATGGAATCGTCGACATCTGTCAAACTGTCATAGAATATTTATAGCCGCCATTTGCCACTTATTTATGTAGTCTATGACCGCTGCAGAAACGTCACTGCCGTTGCCAAAGATTAGTGGGCAGGTTGCACTTCTTCTATTATATGTTCTGTGGTTGAAAGTGTACCATCTCTTTTAATCGCGAATTCATGATGGATAAGGTACGTTTTTAATTTATTTGGTAATATCTCTTTCCATGCATATCTCTTCTCTATACATGCATGATACTTACATTAATATGAATAATCCATTTTTTGAGCACCATAATCAACCTTTGGGAAAATCTGTTATCATTCCATTTCAAATTGGGAACTGAATTTACTGAATAAGAATCATCATGAGATATCTAGAAATTATTTATATTTTCAGGTGTTTTCGTAAACACCATGATGGAGATGGCATTCATTAATGCACCTAACATATTCCTTTCTGAAATCTTTTCTTAAACTTGGAAATTGGAATACATAATACCTGATTACACCTACTATTCTCGTTCCAGGTCCCTCTCGATTCGTCGAAGTTATGATTTTTATAATTTTCTCTGATAATGCTAATCATACATCTATTAATTCAGTAAATTCTTGAAATAATCCATGAAACTAATTTGCAGAGTTACAACTTAAATAATATAGTGTCTTGAAAAAATCGACCAAATCATCTGACGAAATATTTTGAAAATTGGTTACTGACAAAGAGACCTGAATGAGACATTTACTATTCATATCAGAAGTTTTGAATACGATAATATATTGATCAAGATATGAAAAGATTCTCCTGTCAATTTGTTTTTATTTAAAATTTCAATCTTTTTTCAAACTATTTCCAGTATAGCATTGTATATTTCACCAATGAACCTGGCACCATTTCCATTGTGCCAACATCATGGATTAATGTTGAAAAAACCCACTCTTATTGGCCTCACAGTGATGGAAGAAAATTCATATCGAGGTGTTCGGAGCCACTGAAGAGTTGGTCATTACATGCAGTAACAGTTCATCCTACTACATATGGTAAGAGTTAATATTATTATAAAACTTTGGATTACCTATCAGTATACATTTATATTAGGTTCTTATGAGGAAGCACTAAAATATGAAAAAAAATTGGAAGAAGCTTCAAGTGAAAGTTCCTGCAGTAGTCGTCAATTAGGTAAAGGTTTAAGAAAGAAAAAATCCCGCAAGATTGATGTATCTTCAAGTACAAGTGATTCTGAAAGTGACAGCAGCAGAAATTCCAATTATGGAAACGAAAGGAGTAGGCTTTACACACCTCCAATATTAGAGAAGGATGAACATCCTAAATCACAAGGTATTATTTAAATGAACTATCTCAATTGATTAACTGAAATTGAACTTAGCACTTTATCAGTTAATAATTTAAAACAGTGTTCCTGAAATTACTCCAAGGACCATTAACACGTTTTAGTATCTTGTTTTGAAGTGGTGAATTAAATAATTCTGTCTACCTGGAGAATAAGATGAATTTTTTTTACAACTGCTAAATGTTTCTTGCAAACAGTTGAAGAAACTACCCTGAAACACGTACCTCGTAACTGAAAAAACTCGGTTTGTTATTTGTTTGACCCAGCAGTCATTTTTAAACAGCTGATCGTGACAGATCGTTGGACTGGTCGATTAGGCATTCTAAATCACGTGACCTAAAATGGCGTCTGCTGAGGGCAAACCATAGACAACAAGTTGTCTATGGGGCAAACAACTTTCTGAAGTGTCAAACAACTTTCTGAAGTGTCATAACACGTCATAAGGAACACCAACGTATTGTTTGCCCCATAGAACTTATAGTACATGTACTATGAGTTCTATGGTTTGCCCTCAGCCGCCATATTGAGAATTTGTTTTGACAGGTCATTAGAATGCCCTATTATAATCACAGTAGTATTACCACAAACATTATAATCACAGAAACGTTTCAGTCATTTCTTAAATATAAAATAAATAAAAAAACTAATCTGAAATGAAACAACTTCTTCATGAATTTTCCAGGTTATGGATATCTACTTCGAATTCAAAATTCGGCCATTCGGAACTTATCGGTATCATTCGTATATTCTTCGGTTTACGTACGTTCCTTTTTAACGTATCCGTGAGAGAACGTTTGGTTACGTAGACCCGTAAACTCATTTTCTACGTTAACGTAAAAACCTGACGAATGCGCGTGCGTAGATGTCAATTATTACGTTACTTCAACCAGGGTCCTGGCACGGCCTTCTTAAGACATGGCCGGGCGCCTTGAGCGGCAACGCCACAAAACACCAATGTAGAGAGGTATACTGCTTACGATGCTTAGCGTGAGAGATACGATATTTCGAACGTATTATTTCATTTCCTGATGTTGATAAATGTGTTTTCCGATGAATATCTGAAAAAAGGGTGGAAGTATGCCCTACTCAGTCAATAAATTGAATATAAATGAAAAACAAAATTGAAATTAAAGCGAATTGGCTGATGTTTTATTCAATTTATTGTCCAGCAAGAACCACGGGGAGGTGTAGGGCCATCTCTCGCCAAATTATTCTTATCCGATAAAAATGCTTCTAATGGAGTCAAGGAATCTCTCAATCAATCTGATGTAGATTTACTTGTATTTTCATCAGAAACATTTTTATAACGGGAAAGCAAATTGGTAACTTGAGACCATCGGCTGAGAATCAAATCAGAAGGAAGTATCCATTTTAAGTCATTAGCGGAAATTTGAACATCTTTATGAAATATTTTAATCTGGCGACTTTCATTAATCTCTAAAGAACTTTCAACCGTTAATGATTTTTCAAAATTTAGAATATAAAAATAAATTGCGTTATCGCATGTTTTAATTTCCCATCCAGATAGGTACCTTTATCAATTTTGGCCGAATAATTTTCAAGTAAGTCTTTGAAATCTTTAATCAAATCGGAACTCAAAAAAGCTTCTACTTCATTATTATTTCTATTAAAAATTGCTTCCCTTCTACACTTAGGATCGGTCCTTTTCATTTAATTTTGTAACAAGGTAATTTTGGAAAAAAATTTGGGATAGCGTCTTCTTTCAATTTCGGGAATCTTAAAGAGAGTAATTTAATAGTTCCATCTGCTTGCAAATGTTTATCGAATTTAATTATATCTTCGGAATCAAAATGTTTCTCGCAAACAAAACTATTATTAGTTGTAATGAAATTTCGCGGTATGGCCCTCATCCATAAAAGCTTACGCTGTTCATCTTTTGGAAAACTAAAACAACTAAAATATATCCTTCATGTTTTGTAGATGGCCGTGGTCCTGGCACTTCCTTTCCCCCACCATTCAACGAGTTTTATTTATGTGGGCATACACCAGGAGCGCTGCATACGCTTTTAATAAGTTCAGCCGCCTGTAGACGGCGCTGTATATGTCGTTTCTTTCGTTGTTTTGATTTCACTGATTTCAGCGTTTGAGGTTCATTTTGGTTAGAACTTAGTTTATAAGTCTTTGCTTTTAAGAAGCAACATTGCTCTTGTAACACGTGGAATTTTTAATAATTTTAACTTAGTCAACTACAATAATATAGTGAAAAATGCCGTCGAGAATAAGGAAATGCTGTGTACCTGGGAGCAAAGACGATTTGAGCAAAAAACATCGTTTACCGAAGAGCAATCCAATTTTGTTCAAAAGATAGAAATTATTCTGAGGCTCATAGTTTGCCAGAATTCAGAAGGGGTCTTACAGTTGATGCATTCCCTACTATAAATGTTCCTGGTAAGTTTTACAAAAACAATATTCAGTTCTTTGAAATTCATCAATTGCATTGTTTATTTTAAAAGATGATTATGTTTCGTTAGATCAACCAACATATTCTGGAGCTAATTAATGTTGAGGAGAACATAAGTGATACTTCTGTTTATTTTGATGAGCCAACATGTTCTGATGCGATGCAGGTTACAGTGGAGGAAGCACTAAAAGGTTTGTAATATTATTTCAACAATAGGTTGTTTCTGGTAGTTATGAAGTCATGAAAAAAATGATCCAACTAAGTTTTTTCTTTCTGAAAAAAGAAAGTGATAGTAATACATATATTTTTCATTTCAGATATAAACAGCGACTTCAAGCTATCCCCAGAAGCTGCAGACACGGCAGACTTAATACTATTTCTGGATAAATTGTTTGATTCCTTGAATGTTAATGTAGCATATGGGCCAACAGCAAAACCTTTGAAGAGGGAAGTAAACAGTAATTCAAATCATGATAGTTTCTGGCAGCATGCTATAGAAGTCTTGAATAGCATTACTTTTTACTGTCCCTCGAAGAAAAGTTTTGTTGTTGTACCCAGTGTAAAGAACATGGTGCAAAGTTTGAGAGCATTTCTCTATTTACGACCAAAACTTCTGAACAGAAAGGGTTTTAGCTACATCTTGACAAGGGCTTTTAATCAAGATTGTCTGGAAAATTTTTTTGGCTATATCCGATCTCATGGGGTAAGGAACACCAATTCAGATGTTGCACACTTTACTATGTCATTCAAAACTTTACTAATCAATAATTTCTTATCTGTACACTCTGCTGGCTCAAATTGTCGGGAGGATTTGTCCACAGAGTGTTTGGATAATCTTAAATCTTTTCTTACACGGAACATTCCATCAGCAGTTAGTGCCCCATTAACTGTTGATGAAATATCTGCGGTTATTCCTCCAAGCGTAGCACTTTATAAAAGAAGTAAACTTGGAAGATGCACTCTCGTTTATATGAGTGGTGCAATTTGCAAGATTCTTCTAAAAAATAAATTCATTAAGGACTGTGAATCTTGTAGGAATAACCTGCTCAGTAATAATGAGTTGGGACAAGATCTAGATTTTATTGTTTGTAGAGAGTATGAGTTTGGGCATTTAATCAAACCAGGCAAATGCACTTCTTTCCTATTCACTCATTCATTCAATTATTTGTTTTATTTAATCCCTAGAATTTGCGAAAACAAAAAATATTTCAAAATTACTTCAAAAATCCTTTTAACAAATTTCAATTTTAAATTAATTGAATGCCCAACACACAACCTTGACGAAGTGATGTGTGAAACAATTGTTAAGTGTTCTTTGTTTTGGTGGTGTAATCAAATAAATAAAATTCCTAATTAAGGCGATTCAAAATTTTTCAAATTTCTCTCAAGTAATCCAGACAAACACTTGATAGATAGGTTCAAGCCAAAAATTCTTTCCATTCAAGAAGGAAACGTAGATAGAGAGATATTTTGTAAGAAATTAGGCTCATCAATTTATTTATTTATCAACAATGACACCTAGATGCTTAACATCTGTATGTATCACATGCAATTATAAGTTTTTTTACTTTTACAGAAAGAAATATGATTGATATGTAAGTTACAATCATTGAACAATTCAAATTTTCATGAACGAGGAGCAGATTTTTAATATGAATTTATTTTGTACACTAGGTGCCTTTGATGAGTATAGAAGTCTTGTAGGATATCATCTGTCAACATCATATATTATTTTTTAAGGGTATTCATGTTCGTCTTCTAATTTATATAGTGCCTTGTTGTAAAGTCCTCATTACAAAAGTATTATAATCTGAGTATTGATTCCTCTAGGGCTTCTAAGACGAGACTGTTTGTTCTCAGAATGTTCCTACTAAAGTAAATTATATGTGTCAGATATTCATTTCAAATATTTATATATATATATACATAATTAGTTGACTTCATTTGGCTTAGCACTCGGTAACAAAAGAAACACTCTTTTCCTTGTTTCTCAAGCTTTCGGGTTTATTTAGGCTTTCTTCAGGAGACGCTACAATATGTTGATAATCAGAAATGTAGAATTAAATTGATATGTATACAACTTACATATATAGGTGAAAATCATAATTTTGCATTCGATTGTATGATTATGTATGAATAAATAATTATATTATTAACAGCAATTTTCTTTACTATTCAAAATTCCACCTATACTAATAGAAATTCATTCTCAATGTAATTTAGACAACTTCAACAAAATTGGAGTTTGTTGATTACATTGAAAATGAATTTCTACCAACTTCAAGATATTTTTTTACCACCAAGAACCCAAAGGCAAATTCAAATTTTCGCGCCATTCATCGATAAAGTAGATTTCTATATCTCTATTTATATACTGCTAAAGTTCTGTTCGCATCCGCCGCGAAATAGCGCTCAACCATTTTCCGCCTATTAGAGGGGGGGTGTCGAATCTATATAATTCTTTAATCTATAATTAATTAATTAATATTATTAATCTATAATTCTTTAATCTATGACTTCAACTCTCTAATAGAGAGTTGAAGTAAGTACAGTACGTGAAGCTTTACGTAGACGTTAACGTACGAAATATAACGTTTACGTCTGGTTTACGCATTGAATGAAATTTGAGTTGAAGTGTTCATGTACATGCGTGGTTGATGAACGTTAACGTGCATGTCAACCGTTAACGGTTCCTAACCCAGGGGGATGAAGCGCTAGTAGGTAAGACCGGCAACACGATCCATAAAACACATACGTCCTTTCCACTTTTAAATGGCTGCCGAATCGTATGATGTAGCTACGACAAACGTTGAAGTGGATTGAAATGACAATTTTGACGTATGAGTAAAATAAGTGGAGTTATGTAAACAAGTAGAATGGAGAATTAAATGGAAAAAAATTACATAAATTGTGATGTAGGGATTAAGAGGATATAATCGAATTATTCTTTTTCAGGTTTATTTTCTTCTGACAACTCGTAACGATATTATAGCATGTCGGAATTTTTATTTTTGATGAATGGTTATCTTGAATAATTTTCTCTAGAACCTCCAGAACATACATCAGTTATAGAGAATCCTATTTGAAAGGTGAGTTGTAGCTCTTATATTTTCTGATTGAGAATTCAATTGCGATACAAAGTCTCTGTTTGAAGTTTTGTTGGATCAAGTTCTTATGAAGTTAACTGACTCGAAATATAATGATCTGCCAATTCTGTTTATTTGAAGTCTGTATCTTATCCAGATATTTATAAATGTTCAAAGATAAGCACTAACTATTTAGAATCATTCTCATTTAAAAAAAGAACTGGCATATTAAGTAATCGAGTCTCCAATCATGCTTTGATGATCAGCGTTATTGATTACCTGACTGAATGCATCTCTCAGATGTTGGTTTCTCTAAAATTTTGGTTTGTTTTAAGTGTCATCAATGAACGTTACCTGGCAGTAAGAAAAACAAAAATGTTTGTTTTTTTGAGAAGATACAAATCCACCTGACGGTGACCTGTATGGAACCAATGAAAATGAGATACCTAAACAGTTGCGATGAATGGTTGTGATAAATAATAATGTCAGAGAAGATATATTTCTAATTTTCCAATGAATATGTTGAAATGTGAACAATTTTGTGAAGCTAAATAAATGGATTTTATGATAGCTCAGTTTTATTCGAAATAACAAGAACATTTCACTTCCCATGAATTTTCGTTACTTTTTAAGTCAACGAAAACCATTGGAAGTGAAAATTTGCAAATCAAAATTAAAATGAGACTCCAAAGCCAAAACTTTTGAAGTCGGTAAAGAAGGTTTCTGTATTATCTTCAATTCTCCACTTTTAAATGGCGGCTCAAAGCCATTTCTGTGGTTTGAACTGTCAGTGGTGTTGCCATCGTTTAGTAGGGAGGTAGCATTTCTTTTATTAGATGTTCTGTGTCCTAACCTATAAATTGTGTTCTGTCAACAAAATAATATGATTTCAGAATTGGATTTGTTGAAATTCTACTGAAAATAGAAGCTACATTTTATGGTAAGCACGTCGTAATACATGTTCAATTAGGCTCTATTTCAGAAAATTTAATTCCTAATTCCAGATGGAAGGTATTCTTGATGCAGCAACTTGGGAATTCAGATTTCGAGGATGAAATGGATGAGGCAATCTTGTTACATATATTTAACTATGATCCTGTTGGGAATCGAGCAGTGCTTTATGGACGATTCACTCTGGACAATGTATCCAATACCGAGGCAAAAATTGGTTTCACTTTGAAAAATGTCATATTCCTCGCCTTGCAATTGCATTAGGTCTTCCGGAAACTATAACGACGGAAAACAACATTACATTGAATAGTATGTTCTTTTTATAGGTTTAATAACAATGTTTTAACATCCTTATTATTTTACAGGTGTGGATGGTTTATGCATACTCTTAAAAAGGTTTGCATATCCTACTCGCCTCATAGATTTGGAATGTATATTTGGTTATAGTTACAAAAGTATCTCCAGCATTATTAACACTGTCATGATGGTCATATGCAAAACTAAAAGCCACTTATTGGAAAAGTGCCATGGTTGAATGAAGCCAAGTTGAGAGCATATTCAGAGGTCTGTGATACACTTATAAAAATGATATTGTCATGGGTAGGACCTTTAGATCATTTACAGGTGCTTGTGAATTCACTATTTATTTTAATCGAAACGATGTATAAAGAAACGTTAAATAAAACAAACAGAAAACCTGAATGTGTTATGAACCAAAAAATAGCTATAAGGCATTAATTTCAAGCCAAGACCCATTCTATTTCTATAAATTATTTTAGCAAATTATAAAAAAAATTTCAGTTTATAAATTTAAATATTATATAATTTGATACTCCCATCACTTTCAGGCGATAAAGGAAAAAGGAGCTTCATAGATGGCACTATCAGACCGATTTGTAGGCCAACAGATAATCAAGAGGAGTATTACTCTGGATACAAAAAAGTGCATTGTGTGAAATACCAATCAGTTTTATGCCCTGATGGAATTGTTATTAGTCTGAAAGATGCTTATCCTGGTCGCCAACATGATGCAGGAATGCTAAGGGAGACAAGACTTTATGAAGAACTTCTCCAGTACGCGATATTTGGAAATCAGAATTATGTCATTTATGGGGACAAAGGCTATGGCTTGAGGGAATTACTATTGAGGCCATATACAGAACTAGAAATAGTAGGACACCCAGATCGTCAAATTTTCAATACAACCATGAGTAGTTTGAGAATTGCTGTAGAATGGGGATTCCGAAAAATAGTACAGGAATTTGCTTTTGAGGATTTCAAGAAGAATCAGAAGCTTTTACTGCAGGAAATTGGAACCATGTACAAAACATGCATGATTTTGACTAATTGCCATACCTGTTTGTATGGAATCCAGACCGGTACATACTTCAACATTGAACCTCCACAGCTGGAACATTATTTAGGGAATTGAATGTTCTGATGATACTTATATACCTAATAAAAAAAGTTTGAACTACTAGAAGAGTTTTTTTCGTCTTTACATATTAAATAAATAGAAAAACTAATCTGGAATAAAACAAAAACAAATATTTAGTAACTTCTTTATGAATTTTCCAACTGAATGTAATCTAATAACAAAAATTTATTAAAAAAAAGTAAAAGTCCTAGTACCTACACATCACTACCACTGATATGAGATCAATTATAATCACAGTAGCGTTTCAGTCATTTCTTAAATATAAAATAAATAAAAAAACTAATCTGGAATGAAACAAATATTTAGTAATTTCTTCATGAATTTTCCAACTGAATGTAATCTTATAACAAATATATATTAAAAAAAAAGTGAAAGTCCGGGTACACATCACTACCATTAATATGAGATCAATTATAATCACAGTAGTATTACCACAAACATTATAATCACAGTTAGTAGCGTTTCAGTCATTTCTTAAATATAAAATAAATAAAAAAACTATTCTGAAATGAAACAAAAACAAATATTTAGTAACTTCTTCATGAATTTTCCAGGTTATGGATATCTACTTCGAATTCAAAATTCGGCCATTCGGAGCTTATCGGTATCATTCGTATATTCTTCGGTTTACGTACGTTCATTTATAAGGTATCCGTGAGAGAACGCTACGTTACGTACGCCCGTAAACTCATTTTTAACGTTAACGTTAATACCTGACGAATGCGCGTGCGTAGATGTCAATTCTTGCGTTAAATTGACATCTACGCACGCGCATTCGTCAGGTATTAACGTTAACGTTGAAAATGAGTTTACGGGCGTACGTAACGTAGCGTTCTCTCACGGATACCTTATAAATGAACGTACGTAAACCGAAGAATATACGAATGATACCCAAGTTGCTGCATCAAGAATACCTTCCATCTGGAATTAGGAATTAAATTTTCTGAAATAGAGCCTAATTGAACATGTATTACGACGTGCTTACCATAAAATGTAGCTTCTATTTTCAGTAGAATTTCAACAAATCCAATTCTAATGACCTGTCAAAACAAATTCTCAATATGGCGGCTGAGGGCAAACCATAGAACTCATAGTACATGTACTATAAGTTCTATGGGGCAAACAATACTTTGCATCTTAAAAAGTCTATCAACAACAACAACAACAAATACACACAACTAATTTATTCACCAGGTTCCTTATGACGTGTTCAGTGTTGCCAATGGCAATTCACCGGAAAGTCCGAAATATCTGTCAAAAGATCCGCAAAAGTCCGACGCTTCCGTAATTATGTCCGAATAAGATACGCTCGTTGTTCGACCAATGCAGAAGACAAAAAACACACTTTTCTACTATTCTATTTCAATATTTCAATTATTTTTTCAATGTGATGAGTCTGCACTAGCTTTTTCTACTAATAACTCTATTAATTTCACTGTAGCTTTATCGAGCTGCGAATATGCTGCCCTCTAATGGTAGTGGTAATGAGCCTTGTCCATTTTTAATTAATATTGAGAATTTATTTTCGATCGGTCACTGCATGAAAAAAGTCTTTGTTTGGATTTTGCAGTGGTCTGAAGGGTTGTTTATACTGGCCCGTAACTTAAACTTTTCCCTTACCCTAAGAGTTGAAACATAAAAATTTCATGCTATGGTTTATACTCGAATTTTAACTTATTCCCTTACCATTGTTTAAAGAGAACAATTTTAAGGGCATAAGTTAAGGGCCAGTATAAACGACCCTTAAGTGGTCTATCTTATTCACGTTTCTCTTGCAATAAAAAAATATCAAATAAATGAGAAACGCAAACGCAACTACAAAGCTTTAATGAGTTTTCAACATCTGCTTCCTCGAAATACTTCAAGATCCGAAAAAGTCCGAAATATTTCAAGATCCGAAAAAGGTACGCGAGAGCAAAAAAGGTACGCAAATCGGACAAAAGTCCGCCGATTGGCAACACTGGACGTGTTATGACACTTCAGAAAGTTGTTTGCCCCATAGACAACTTGTTGTCTATGGTTTGCCCTCAGCAGACGCCATTTTAGGTCACGTGATTTAGAATGCCTAATTACATATTTTGTTGACAGAACACAATTTATAGGTTAGGAACCGTTAACGGTTGACATGCACGTTAACGTTCATCAACCACGCATGTACATGAACACTTCAACTCAAATTTCATTCAATCCGTAAACCAGACGTAAACGTTATATTTCGTACGTTAACGTCTACGTAAAGCTTCACGTACTGTACTTACTTCAACTCTCTATTTATTTCACTTGCCGAATTTATTCGAAACATTAATGACAGAACCATAGACAAAGTAATCTCTCTAGACTTCCAACTCGATTCAAACAACTGGTTTCGTTTTTTTAGTTCTTGCGACCAGACACGGCAAACAATTTGGCAGGTCGATCGCTTTTGCCATAGAATTATGTGACGGTTGTCAAGAAGATAACCTAATATTGGCGAATAAGAAGTAAACATGATAAACTCTATGTCTCTGACGAAATTTTTTTAAAGGTCCCCTGTTGAAGATAATAATATTCCTTTTTCTAAGTGAGTTTATTCCAACTGGTGACAGAGTTTTAAGTTAAAAGTAGTGCCCTATTTTAGTGTAGTTTTTCTTAAAGTTTCCAATTGTGTTATAATGGGTGGTCTTACTAAGTGTGGGGTTCCTGGATGCACGAGAAATTCTCTTCCTAGACACCGTTTCCCTAATTTCAAAAACGAGTTACCTAGACTTCAAGAGTGGCTAGATATAATACAAAATGAAAGTCTGAATGCCATGCTGCCAGAGCAAGTCTACCTTCGTAAAAGAATATGTCACGACCATTTCGAGGAGAAATATATCTTTCCCGGAACAAAAAAATTGCATTGTAATGCTGTGCCAACACTGCATGTCGACAGCAATGAATCAGTATCAGGTTGGTTTCTTATTTTATTTACATATACATATCGATAGTAAAAGTGTAAACCTCGTAAGTCTCAATTATTGAGAATATAAAGATTTGAGCTCTTCGAGTAGTATTTGAGCTGTAGATCTACTAGGTGAAGTCTTGTTGATAGGATATGTGAATATCTTTGAAGGTTGTAACTTATAAGAAATGTTATATATTTTTTAGGTATTCAAGAAGTTTTGGATTCCTCGGAGCAAAACATTGAAGTGCCATATGATTCTAGTATTACGGATGAATATGAAGGTGAGCAAGCATTAATGATTGATGACTTTTGTACTTTATATTTGAGTTTCATTACTTCACTGATTACATATTTATGTTTCTATTGGATAATTAGCATTATGTGGACTTATAATAATTATTTTCAGGTGGAGTTTCGTCAATACCTGTAGATTCTGATGGCAATGGAGGAGAAATTCTTTTAGAACACAGTGAGTATTGATTGCCTATCCATATTGATATACAGGGTATCCCAAGATGTTCCAAACAGCCAATATCTAGGCTCTCAGACAAGGTAGAAAGTTCACACAAAAAGTTTTTCAAATGGCATCAAAAACTCTACCAGAATCTGTCGTTAAAATTTTTTTTCTAATTAGCACCCCTGGAAACTCTACCCCCAGATATTTTTTTCAAATGGCACCCTTATATTTTTCTTACTCTAAACGATTTCTTAGTGAAAGAAGAAATATTTCAGAACAATTTTTCATAATTGTATATAAATTCAACCCTCAAAAAATATAATTATAATTTTCGGCACATTCACCATTTTTCTGAGTCTATACTCTATAATTATTCTATACTCAAAGGTTGCCACCGAAAACAATGCCAGTTTTTGAAATAAAATATGTTGTCCAATTCATCATTCGCCAAATATTAACAGGATGTCGACATATTCATTAGGGGTATAAGTGAAAGGCATTTTCAATATTTGTAAAACAGGTACAACAATTTCGTTGAATTCACAACATATTTTATTTCGAAAACTGGCATTGTTTTCAGTGGCAACCTTTGAGTATAGAATAATTATGGAGTATAGAACATAGACATAGAGAAAATGGACTAAAAAAAATTGTGAATGTGCCAGAAATTATAATTATTTTTTTTGAGGGTTGAATTTATGTAAAATGATGAAAAATTGTTCAAACATATTTCTTCTTTCACTAAGAAATCGTTCAGAGTAAGAAAAATATAAGGGTGCCATTTGAAAAAAATATCTGGGGTTAGTTTTTTCAGGGGTGGTAATTAGAAACGTTTTGTTTGAATTTTCTACCTTGCCTGAGAGCCGAGATTTTGGCTATTTGGAACATTTTGGGACACTCTGTATACATGTAGCTTTATTCATAATATGAATGCCAAAAACAGTTAATAACAATATTTGTTTTATAGGTTATTCAACATCTCTCAGTCGTTCGCAGAACAAAACCACGTATATAAGAAAAAAATATGGCATATGGCAAAAGGCAGTACCTATGATGACCTTGAGGGAAAGGACTCTTTATTCGGCAGTGAAAAAAATGGCCCAGGAGTTGAAAAGAACCAAGAAATCAAAAAATGATTTCAAAAAAAGATTGAATGTAGCAAAACATTATATGAAGGAACTGGCTTTGGAGGATGCCCTTTCTTCATTGAGTTCTGTAGCCGCTACATTCATAAGATGTCAGTTGAGGGAAGCAGGTAGATATGGAAGGCAACATAGATTCACCAAGGATGAGAAAATCATGGCTTTGACCCTTTTCAAACAGAGTCCAAAAGCATATCGCTTTCTATCTAAGATTTTTGCACTTCCAAGCCGATCTACACTAAATAATTTTTTGAAGGGAGTTAATTTTGAGGCAGGGCTCAATGACAATATTTTCAACCTTCTGAAAAACTCTGCTGCTCAGTGGACTCCTCAGGAGAGAATTGTGGCATTGATGTGGGATGAAATTTCATTGTTACCACATTTTGATTTTGAGGAGTCCAAAGGTAGAATCTGTGGTTTTAAGGACATGGGGAATGGAAATCGGCCGAAAGAAATTGCCGATCATGCCTTAGTGTTCATGATAAGAGGACTGAAAAAAAGATTCAAGCAACCAATATCCTATCATTTCACTTCCAATGGTGGTGTGAAAATGTTGGAATTGAAGGTATTGGTTAGAAAGATTCTTTCTAAATTGCTTGAAATAGGTTTCAAACCTATATGTGTCATTTGTGATCAGGCAACAGTGAACACTAAGGCAATATCATCCCTCATAAAAGAAGCCAAAGAGAACTATATGAAGGAGAATCGGGCATATGAAGGGGCTTTCTTTGAAATAAATCATTTCAAAATATACGCAATTTTTGACCCGCCTCATTTGCTGAAAGGCATAAGAAACAATTTTTTGGTAAAGAATATCAAATTTGGCAATGGAAAAGTGGCCAAATGGGAGCATATAAAAGCTCTTTATGAAGCTGATAATGCTCCCGGCACTATTGGGGGGCTACAAGCACTGCCAAACTTTTCTGAGGACCATGTCAATCCTAAAGGATCGAAAAAGATGAAAGTGAAATATGCAGCCCAGATTTTCAGCCATAAGATTGCTTCAACTCTGCACCTACTCAGCAAAATTGGTAAGCACATTAACTGTCCAAATTTTCTCTAAAACTATTACATTTATTGTACTTCTTTTACATATCAATTCATTTTTACAGATACAATGAGGGCTCTAGGAGATGGTGTAGGTGGAACCGCTGAATTATTGTTTTTTTTTTGATAAACTGTTTGATTCAGTAAATGGCAATCAAAAGACAGCAATTGGAGGTAAAGCTTTGAGATGTGGCATCACTGACATAAGTCCTCACATCCAATTCTGGAAGGAAGAGGCAATTCCAACCCTGAAATCCATTAGTTTCTGTCGAAGGAATAATGCTGACAGGACTAAGCCTCCAAACCTTCAGAATTGGATTTTCAACTTAGAAAATTTCATTTGTATTTGGGAATATTTAAAGGGCGAAGGCTTCGAATACATGCTTGGACGACAGTTCAACCAAGATCCATTGGAGAATTTCTTTGGGCATGTTAGAAGTCATGGAAGTTTTTATAATACTCCTACTCCAATAACATTCTCACAAGTTGTGAAAACTATAATCATTAACATTTCCCTTGCAGTTCATCATTCTTCATTCAGTTGTGAGAATGATGAATTGAATTTTTTATTCATGGATTTTAAAACTTCCAATCCAGCAACAACTTCCGATATAGAAATGGATGTAACGAATGTATTAAGCCCTTCAAATATTCCCCAAGAATATGAAGGAAATTTGTCCTCACAGGCATTACAATTAGACTTGATGCTATTGTCAAATAATTATGTAGCTGGTTTCATTCTCAAACGGTTGAAAATCTCTACCAAATGTGAACAATGTGTAAGTTGTTTATTCACAAATGACCAATCTGGGAATAATCTCCTTATTAAATATCGAGAGTATAAAAATGGATGGGAAAGGAGATTAAAATATCCCAGTTCTCAGTTCGCTCTCTATTGTAATAAAATATTTAAAGAAATAGAAGAGACGGTCAGATCATATTCAAATTATGAAAATATTACTCAATTACTTAACAATAATTTAGAGAAGCATTGTGCAGATTTTTTGACTTGCACCATTCATGCCATCACTTTCAGGCGATAAAGGAAAAAGGAGCTTCATAGATGGCACTATCAGACCGATTTGTAGGCCAACAGATAATCAAGAGGAGTATTACTCTGGATACAAAAAAGTGCATTGTGTGAAATACCAATCAGTTTTATGCCCTGATGGAATTGTTATTAGTCTGAAAGATGCTTATCCTGGTCGCCAACATGATGCAGGAATGCTAAGGGAGACAAGACTTTATGAAGAACTTCTCCAGTACGCGATATTTGGAAATCAGAATTATGTCATTTATGGGGACAAAGGCTATGGCTTGAGGGAATTACTATTGAGGCCATATACAGAACTAGAAATAGTAGGACACCCAGATCGTCAAATTTTCAATACAACCATGAGTAGTTTGAGAATTGCTGTAGAATGGGGATTCCGAAAAATAGTACAGGAATTTGCTTTTGAGGATTTCAAGAAGAATCAGAAGCTTTTACTGCAGGAAATTGGAACCATGTACAAAACATGCATGATTTTGACTAATTGCCATACCTGTTTGTATGGAATCCAGACCGGTACATACTTCAACATTGAACCTCCACAGCTGGAACATTATTTAGGGAATTGAATGTTCTGATGATACTTATATACCTAATAAAAAAAGTTTGAACTACTAGAAGAGTTTTTTTCGTCTTTACATATTAAATAAATAGAAAAACTAATCTGGAATAAAACAAAAACAAATATTTAGTAACTTCTTTATGAATTTTCCAACTGAATGTAATCTAATAACAAAAATTTATTAAAAAAAAGTAAAAGTCCTAGTACCTACACATCACTACCACTGATATGAGATCAATTATAATCACAGTAGCGTTTCAGTCATTTCTTAAATATAAAATAAATAAAAAAACTAATCTGGAATGAAACAAATATTTAGTAATTTCTTCATGAATTTTCCAACTGAATGTAATCTTATAACAAATATATATTAAAAAAAAAGTGAAAGTCCGGGTACACATCACTACCATTAATATGAGATCAATTATAATCACAGTAGTATTACCACAAACATTATAATCACAGTTAGTAGCGTTTCAGTCATTTCTTAAATATAAAATAAATAAAAAAACTATTCTGAAATGAAACAAAAACAAATATTTAGTAACTTCTTCATGAATTTTCCAGGTTATGGATATCTACTTCGAATTCAAAATTCGGCCATTCGGAGCTTATCGGTATCATTCGTATATTCTTCGGTTTACGTACGTTCATTTATAAGGTATCCGTGAGAGAACGCTACGTTACGTACGCCCGTAAACTCATTTTTAACGTTAACGTTAATACCTGACGAATGCGCGTGCGTAGATGTCAATTCTTGCGTTAAATTGACATCTACGCACGCGCATTCGTCAGGTATTAACGTTAACGTTGAAAATGAGTTTACGGGCGTACGTAACGTAGCGTTCTCTCACGGATACCTTATAAATGAACGTACGTAAACCGAAGAATATACGAATGATACCCAAGTTGCTGCATCAAGAATACCTTCCATCTGGAATTAGGAATTAAATTTTCTGAAATAGAGCCTAATTGAACATGTATTACGACGTGCTTACCATAAAATGTAGCTTCTATTTTCAGTAGAATTTCAACAAATCCAATTCTAATGACCTGTCAAAACAAATTCTCAATATGGCGGCTGAGGGCAAACCATAGAACTCATAGTACATGTACTATAAGTTCTATGGGGCAAACAATACTTTGCATCTTAAAAAGTCTATCAACAACAACAACAACAAATACACACAACTAATTTATTCACCAGGTTCCTTATGACGTGTTCAGTGTTGCCAATGGCAATTCACCGGAAAGTCCGAAATATCTGTCAAAAGATCCGCAAAAGTCCGACGCTTCCGTAATTATGTCCGAATAAGATACGCTCGTTGTTCGACCAATGCAGAAGACAAAAAACACACTTTTCTACTATTCTATTTCAATATTTCAATTATTTTTTCAATGTGATGAGTCTGCACTAGCTTTTTCTACTAATAACTCTATTAATTTCACTGTAGCTTTATCGAGCTGCGAATATGCTGCCCTCTAATGGTAGTGGTAATGAGCCTTGTCCATTTTTAATTAATATTGAGAATTTATTTTCGATCGGTCACTGCATGAAAAAAGTCTTTGTTTGGATTTTGCAGTGGTCTGAAGGGTTGTTTATACTGGCCCGTAACTTAAACTTTTCCCTTACCCTAAGAGTTGAAACATAAAAATTTCATGCTATGGTTTATACTCGAATTTTAACTTATTCCCTTACCATTGTTTAAAGAGAACAATTTTAAGGGCATAAGTTAAGGGCCAGTATAAACGACCCTTAAGTGGTCTATCTTATTCACGTTTCTCTTGCAATAAAAAAATATCAAATAAATGAGAAACGCAAACGCAACTACAAAGCTTTAATGAGTTTTCAACATCTGCTTCCTCGAAATACTTCAAGATCCGAAAAAGTCCGAAATATTTCAAGATCCGAAAAAGGTACGCGAGAGCAAAAAAGGTACGCAAATCGGACAAAAGTCCGCCGATTGGCAACACTGGACGTGTTATGACACTTCAGAAAGTTGTTTGCCCCATAGACAACTTGTTGTCTATGGTTTGCCCTCAGCAGACGCCATTTTAGGTCACGTGATTTAGAATGCCTAATTACATATTTTGTTGACAGAACACAATTTATAGGTTAGGAACCGTTAACGGTTGACATGCACGTTAACGTTCATCAACCACGCATGTACATGAACACTTCAACTCAAATTTCATTCAATCCGTAAACCAGACGTAAACGTTATATTTCGTACGTTAACGTCTACGTAAAGCTTCACGTACTGTACTTACTTCAACTCTCTATTTATTTCACTTGCCGAATTTATTCGAAACATTAATGACAGAACCATAGACAAAGTAATCTCTCTAGACTTCCAACTCGATTCAAACAACTGGTTTCGTTTTTTTAGTTCTTGCGACCAGACACGGCAAACAATTTGGCAGGTCGATCGCTTTTGCCATAGAATTATGTGACGGTTGTCAAGAAGATAACCTAATATTGGCGAATAAGAAGTAAACATGATAAACTCTATGTCTCTGACGAAATTTTTTTAAAGGTCCCCTGTTGAAGATAATAATATTCCTTTTTCTAAGTGAGTTTATTCCAACTGGTGACAGAGTTTTAAGTTAAAAGTAGTGCCCTATTTTAGTGTAGTTTTTCTTAAAGTTTCCAATTGTGTTATAATGGGTGGTCTTACTAAGTGTGGGGTTCCTGGATGCACGAGAAATTCTCTTCCTAGACACCGTTTCCCTAATTTCAAAAACGAGTTACCTAGACTTCAAGAGTGGCTAGATATAATACAAAATGAAAGTCTGAATGCCATGCTGCCAGAGCAAGTCTACCTTCGTAAAAGAATATGTCACGACCATTTCGAGGAGAAATATATCTTTCCCGGAACAAAAAAATTGCATTGTAATGCTGTGCCAACACTGCATGTCGACAGCAATGAATCAGTATCAGGTTGGTTTCTTATTTTATTTACATATACATATCGATAGTAAAAGTGTAAACCTCGTAAGTCTCAATTATTGAGAATATAAAGATTTGAGCTCTTCGAGTAGTATTTGAGCTGTAGATCTACTAGGTGAAGTCTTGTTGATAGGATATGTGAATATCTTTGAAGGTTGTAACTTATAAGAAATGTTATATATTTTTTAGGTATTCAAGAAGTTTTGGATTCCTCGGAGCAAAACATTGAAGTGCCATATGATTCTAGTATTACGGATGAATATGAAGGTGAGCAAGCATTAATGATTGATGACTTTTGTACTTTATATTTGAGTTTCATTACTTCACTGATTACATATTTATGTTTCTATTGGATAATTAGCATTATGTGGACTTATAATAATTATTTTCAGGTGGAGTTTCGTCAATACCTGTAGATTCTGATGGCAATGGAGGAGAAATTCTTTTAGAACACAGTGAGTATTGATTGCCTATCCATATTGATATACAGGGTATCCCAAGATGTTCCAAACAGCCAATATCTAGGCTCTCAGACAAGGTAGAAAGTTCACACAAAAAGTTTTTCAAATGGCATCAAAAACTCTACCAGAATCTGTCGTTAAAATTTTTTTTCTAATTAGCACCCCTGGAAACTCTACCCCCAGATATTTTTTTCAAATGGCACCCTTATATTTTTCTTACTCTAAACGATTTCTTAGTGAAAGAAGAAATATTTCAGAACAATTTTTCATAATTGTATATAAATTCAACCCTCAAAAAATATAATTATAATTTTCGGCACATTCACCATTTTTCTGAGTCTATACTCTATAATTATTCTATACTCAAAGGTTGCCACCGAAAACAATGCCAGTTTTTGAAATAAAATATGTTGTCCAATTCATCATTCGCCAAATATTAACAGGATGTCGACATATTCATTAGGGGTATAAGTGAAAGGCATTTTCAATATTTGTAAAACAGGTACAACAATTTCGTTGAATTCACAACATATTTTATTTCGAAAACTGGCATTGTTTTCAGTGGCAACCTTTGAGTATAGAATAATTATGGAGTATAGAACATAGACATAGAGAAAATGGACTAAAAAAAATTGTGAATGTGCCAGAAATTATAATTATTTTTTTTGAGGGTTGAATTTATGTAAAATGATGAAAAATTGTTCAAACATATTTCTTCTTTCACTAAGAAATCGTTCAGAGTAAGAAAAATATAAGGGTGCCATTTGAAAAAAATATCTGGGGTTAGTTTTTTCAGGGGTGGTAATTAGAAACGTTTTGTTTGAATTTTCTACCTTGCCTGAGAGCCGAGATTTTGGCTATTTGGAACATTTTGGGACACTCTGTATACATGTAGCTTTATTCATAATATGAATGCCAAAAACAGTTAATAACAATATTTGTTTTATAGGTTATTCAACATCTCTCAGTCGTTCGCAGAACAAAACCACGTATATAAGAAAAAAATATGGCATATGGCAAAAGGCAGTACCTATGATGACCTTGAGGGAAAGGACTCTTTATTCGGCAGTGAAAAAAATGGCCCAGGAGTTGAAAAGAACCAAGAAATCAAAAAATGATTTCAAAAAAAGATTGAATGTAGCAAAACATTATATGAAGGAACTGGCTTTGGAGGATGCCCTTTCTTCATTGAGTTCTGTAGCCGCTACATTCATAAGATGTCAGTTGAGGGAAGCAGGTAGATATGGAAGGCAACATAGATTCACCAAGGATGAGAAAATCATGGCTTTGACCCTTTTCAAACAGAGTCCAAAAGCATATCGCTTTCTATCTAAGATTTTTGCACTTCCAAGCCGATCTACACTAAATAATTTTTTGAAGGGAGTTAATTTTGAGGCAGGGCTCAATGACAATATTTTCAACCTTCTGAAAAACTCTGCTGCTCAGTGGACTCCTCAGGAGAGAATTGTGGCATTGATGTGGGATGAAATTTCATTGTTACCACATTTTGATTTTGAGGAGTCCAAAGGTAGAATCTGTGGTTTTAAGGACATGGGGAATGGAAATCGGCCGAAAGAAATTGCCGATCATGCCTTAGTGTTCATGATAAGAGGACTGAAAAAAAGATTCAAGCAACCAATATCCTATCATTTCACTTCCAATGGTGGTGTGAAAATGTTGGAATTGAAGGTATTGGTTAGAAAGATTCTTTCTAAATTGCTTGAAATAGGTTTCAAACCTATATGTGTCATTTGTGATCAGGCAACAGTGAACACTAAGGCAATATCATCCCTCATAAAAGAAGCCAAAGAGAACTATATGAAGGAGAATCGGGCATATGAAGGGGCTTTCTTTGAAATAAATCATTTCAAAATATACGCAATTTTTGACCCGCCTCATTTGCTGAAAGGCATAAGAAACAATTTTTTGGTAAAGAATATCAAATTTGGCAATGGAAAAGTGGCCAAATGGGAGCATATAAAAGCTCTTTATGAAGCTGATAATGCTCCCGGCACTATTGGGGGGCTACAAGCACTGCCAAACTTTTCTGAGGACCATGTCAATCCTAAAGGATCGAAAAAGATGAAAGTGAAATATGCAGCCCAGATTTTCAGCCATAAGATTGCTTCAACTCTGCACCTACTCAGCAAAATTGGTAAGCACATTAACTGTCCAAATTTTCTCTAAAACTATTACATTTATTGTACTTCTTTTACATATCAATTCATTTTTACAGATACAATGAGGGCTCTAGGAGATGGTGTAGGTGGAACCGCTGAATTATTGTTTTTTTTTTGATAAACTGTTTGATTCAGTAAATGGCAATCAAAAGACAGCAATTGGAGGTAAAGCTTTGAGATGTGGCATCACTGACATAAGTCCTCACATCCAATTCTGGAAGGAAGAGGCAATTCCAACCCTGAAATCCATTAGTTTCTGTCGAAGGAATAATGCTGACAGGACTAAGCCTCCAAACCTTCAGAATTGGATTTTCAACTTAGAAAATTTCATTTGTATTTGGGAATATTTAAAGGGCGAAGGCTTCGAATACATGCTTGGACGACAGTTCAACCAAGATCCATTGGAGAATTTCTTTGGGCATGTTAGAAGTCATGGAAGTTTTTATAATACTCCTACTCCAATAACATTCTCACAAGTTGTGAAAACTATAATCATTAACATTTCCCTTGCAGTTCATCATTCTTCATTCAGTTGTGAGAATGATGAATTGAATTTTTTATTCATGGATTTTAAAACTTCCAATCCAGCAACAACTTCCGATATAGAAATGGATGTAACGAATGTATTAAGCCCTTCAAATATTCCCCAAGAATATGAAGGAAATTTGTCCTCACAGGCATTACAATTAGACTTGATGCTATTGTCAAATAATTATGTAGCTGGTTTCATTCTCAAACGGTTGAAAATCTCTACCAAATGTGAACAATGTGTAAGTTGTTTATTCACAAATGACCAATCTGGGAATAATCTCCTTATTAAATATCGAGAGTATAAAAATGGATGGGAAAGGAGATTAAAATATCCCAGTTCTCAGTTCGCTCTCTATTGTAATAAAATATTTAAAGAAATAGAAGAGACGGTCAGATCATATTCAAATTATGAAAATATTACTCAATTACTTAACAATAATTTAGAGAAGCATTGTGCAGATTTTTTGACTTGCACCATTCATGCCAATGAAATAATAGAAAATATTAAAAAATTTTCAATTAGAACCATTGTTCATGCTTGGTGCAAAACAACAAATAGATATTTAAGTGGTAGAGATAGAAGACCATATACCGGATCAGACATAATAAAAATTGGTGCAAAAAAAATTTTTGATGCCAGAAGAAAGAGAATGGAATCTGGTGCAAAAATTCTTTGAAAAGTTTGATTTTTTGATTGCCATTCATATTATTTATTATTATATTTATTCATTTTTCCGATTCCTCTTTTATTAATTTATATTTGCCATTCATATTATTTATTATTATATTTATTCATTTTTATACATATTTCTAATTCTGTAAATTTAGATTTCTCATTTATTTAATTTCATTTTTTGGATTCCTCTTTTATTAATTTATATTTGCCATTTATATTATTTATTATTATATTTATTCATTTTTATACATATTTCTAATTCTGTAAATTTAGATTTCCCATTTATTTAATTTCATTTTTTGGATTCCTCTTTTATAAATTTATATTTGCCATTGATATTATTTATTATTATATTTATTCATTTCTATACATATTTCTTATTCTGTAAATTTAGATTTCTCATTCATTAAATATAATTATTGTTTAGAATTCATTCATGTTCTGCAAATTCCTTATGTCTTCAATTTCGTTATTTTATGTAGGTAATTCATATTTGTCTTTATTAATTGTTCTTACGAATTTATATTAAATTTTTTTTTCCCCCTGAAATATTTCTTTCATTAAACCTACTCCACTTCAGGCTGAACGATCCCTGCTTGATGGCCAATTATATAGAGACTATTTTCTTCATTAAGTAGGAAACTATCAGGAAATATTTGAATTCCCGCCGCAGCGAAATTTTTGAATTCCCGCCATTTAACAATTAGTTCCTGCGACCAGACACCGGAGGCGCTGGTGTAGCGCGATTATGTCTTAGTTCCTGCGTTGGGCGTCTAGAGAGATACTTTGTTTATGGACAGAACCAAATGTCAGTGTTATTTCCAACACCAACCTGAATTCTGCGACTCAAAATATCACTGCACGGCATTACCAACCTAATTTCGATTTTCCAAAGCCGGGATGTCAATAATTCTTGGATGGACTATAATTTTGATTTTCCAAAGCCGCCCGAGATGTCAATAATTCTTGGATGGACTATATATAGCTTTGCATTGACATATTTCATTTTGACACTTTAAAATAGCCGCTGATATTTCTTTGTTTACCTAAATAGTCGGAGGTAATATCACAAGACTATGACCAATAGCCGACTATTATTTTCGACCTAATTCTTTTGTATTTCGACAATTTTCTGCAAGAAGTGATCACATATTCAAAGTAAGAAAAAGAATTTCTTACAATTCTAGGTTAATTTTCCGCTCTGTGGTCCAAGTACGCATCTCCGAGGAGGCCATCTTTAACAGCCATTATTTTGATATTTTCAAAGCTAATTTATGAAATATTCATGTTGTAATAATTGCAATTAATTGATGCTAGGGTTAGGGAGGGAGGGAATGATCTATTCGGACGAGACGCTTCATATAATTAAGATCGAACTTCACTTAAGGTGAGTTCGTTTAATCTTCTAATTATATTCTGCGTCTCGTCCTCTAGATCATTTAACGTAGATGTTTAGAGCCACTTTATTACAACATGAATCAGCAAAGCCAAATGAAATTAAAACACAAGTACACTTGTCCCAAGTGCTACCAATCTCAACTTCAGTTTTATTCATAATAACACAATAAATAACTATATTAGACATTTAAAACTGCCCTGGCTAGGGAATCAGTCGAGCAGGTGGGTCTATTGTAGACTCGATTGAAGGTGTTTGATGCGGCTGTCCATCCAGCCGTTTTCCTTATGACCTCCAAGGATACCCCTTTCCGTGATGCCATTGATGTGCTAGCATGCCTAGTGCTGTGGGCACTAAAAATGTTGGTATCCAGACCACTTTCCTTCAATGTAGCTTTGATCCACCTGCTGAGAGTTTGACTCGACACTGGAGCATAGGGCCTCTTGAAGGAGATAAATAATTTATTAGTGTTATGTCTTAGCGGCTTTGTTCTCTCCACATAAGATACTAGGGTCCTGGCAGGGCAAATACTTGGTTTTTGATTAAAAAAGGGGATCAAGAGTGAAGGCTGAAACTTTCTAGGGCCTGATGTTTTGATCCTGGCGGGTATTTTTATGGTTATCTCCGTGTCACCCATCTCTATATTTTCCACCTCAATTGCAGCAAGTGTCTGAACCCTATGTGCAGTTATGATTGCTAATAGGGTGGCTGATTTGAAGGTTAATAACTGCAATTCCAACTCTTCATTCGGATAGAAAAGAGCCAAGTAATCCAATACGGTAGGGTTCCAAGTAGTATTGTACTTGGGCAAGGAAAGGACGGAGCCTGTAAACCCCTCTTAAAAATCTTCTCACCCGGAAATCAGATCCTACTTCTGGTGATATGAGAAGAGAAAGGGCTGACCTTATTGTGTTGAGCACGCTGTAGGAAGTGCCCTTACGAAACTGTTCGGCTAAAAATTTTAGAATGTCCTCCACCGAATTCCTCAAATGAGATATTTTATGTGTTTTACACCAGTTCCACCATAATTTAATTCCATGATTGTATTGCTTAAGGGAAGAATTTGTTAGTGATGAAATGGCCGTTTCAATCGCCTCTTCAGGGTAGCCATTCTTCTTCAAGCCCTCCCTGATAACCATCCTGCAACCAGGGTAAGTTTCCTGCAAAGTGGATGTGGTTTCTTATCAATTGAAAGAAGTAATTCTGGAGAAGGATTGAATCTAATGGGATCTCCTATTAGCATAGAGTTAAAAAGAGGGTACCATGGTTGTGTGGGCCACTCTGGCACCACTACGATTCCTTTTGCTCTTTCAATAATAATCTTCTGCAAAACTCGAGGAATCAGGCAGAACGGTGGAAAAGCATAGAGTTTAAGGTTAGACCAAGAAATTGTGAACGCATCTATCGTCATAGCATCCGGATCTAAGTGCCAGGATATGAAAAGCGAACATTTCTTATTGTTCCTAGAGGCGAATAGATCTATCTCAGGATTCATAAATTTTTCTTGGATCACCTTGAATGCATAATCAGCTAGTTCGTATTCCGTATCTGGTGTCAAACGGCGAGACTGCTCATCCGCTTCTACATTATCGGCCGACGAAATATATGATGCATGTAGTAAAATATTTCTATTTTCGCACCACTGCCAAATGACTCTGGTTAACTCGTTCAAATGCCTATATTGTGCCCCACCCATTCGGTTAATGTATGAGATCGCTGTTGTGTTGTCAATACGCAACAAAACGTTACAGTTTGTTAGATTTTTCGCAAAACATTTTAGTCCGAAGTATGAGGCTAAAAGCTCCAGGTAGTTAATATGATGTAGCATCTCTGTGCTATTCCAGAAACCATGTGTTTTGGAGCCATTGCAACATACTCCCCACCCGCTTCGTGATGCATCACTAAAGATTTCTAATAAGTAACTGGGGGGCCTCAAACTATTTGAACCAGAAACATGATCCTTCCACCACATTAAATCCGCTTCAATAGAATGTGGAATTTTCATTATATCATCAAAACACTGGTTGGTAGCTTTTAATGCTAAGAACTTTTCATGTTCCATAGCCTTAGTGTATAACCAGCTATATTTAATAGCCGGACAAGCAGATACTAAGACCCCAACTGTTTTTGCAAATTCCCTTATTTTCCATTGAGCTCCAATTTTAAATTTACCGATCAAGGTTACAATTCTCTCCTGTTTATCCTGAGGGAGCCTAACTTTCATAGTTTCGGAATTATAAATAAAGCCTAAATATTTTACTTCATGAGATGGATTCAATTTGCTCTTTTCCCAGTTAATAATAAACCCAATTCTCTGTAGAAAAGTAGTTGTGAAGCTAATATTTTCTGAACATTTTTCTCGAGTATCTCCTATTAATAAAAAATCGTCCAAATACAACACTGACAAGAAATTATTTCCACGCAAATAAGAAAGAACTGGTTTCATTATCTTTGTGAAGACAAAAGGAGCAGTATTCAGACCAAAGGGCAAACACTCGTATTGAAATAAAACCCCATTAAACCTAAAGCGCAGATACTTTCGATCGTATTCATGAACAGATATCATATGATATGCGTCTGTTAGATCGACTGTTCCCAGAAAACAATTGGGAAATAGTAATTTTGCAACCACTTTATGGTCCTCTAACTTGAAATGCGTTGTCGAAATGAATTTGTTCAAAGATTTCAAGTTTAGAATAAGCCTAGTAGAGCCATTTGATTTCGGAATCACAAATATTCCTGATATAAATTGTCCCTTCACAGGGGAACATTTGCTTATAGCCCCTTTTCTCAATAGGTTAGATATATGGTCTTCTATCTGTTCCCTTTCCTTTGGAGACCAGTCAGGCTCTTTAGGGACAGTGAATTGCTGTGGGGTTTCAGTAAATGGGATTTTATAGCCTTCGAGCCAGGATAAAATTAATGGATCTTTAGTAAATGCCCTCCAATTATTAATGAAGAACTTTAAGCGACCAGCATAACACTTTACCTTTATTGTTTCTTCCAACTTGAGCGCTGTTGTTGCCGTTGTTGGGTGAACTTTAGGTAGCGGTGATTTCCCTTGCTCTGGTTCTGGTTCTCTCTCTTCCTCCGAAGCTCTGGCCGTCTGCCCCTCCTCTGATTTGACACAAGTGGAGGCAGGCCCTTGGAGTTTAAAGGCCTACGAACCTTTGCTGTCGCCTGCTTCGTTGGTCTTACGCTGAGCTTTAGATCTTCCGAAGCCTTTTCCAGAGCCTTAGTCTCTTTAATTTTTTCCCCTAGGTTTTGGCCATACAAAAAACCATCAACTGCAGTCGCACTCATCGCCCCCTTCAATTTATCATTGATACAGGGATTTATTAATCCTCTTCTTAATGACGACTCGTCATAATGAACCGCTGTCAAAAGCTTGCCAGCATCACTGAGTCGTTCAATCAGCACGTTATTTGGTTGTTCTTTTTGAATCGCTTCATTCAAAGCCTGAGCGATTGCTGTAATGGCCGCTCCAATTTGGTTTTGGCTTTTCTGGACCCTTTGGTCCCTTTTCCTCTCTAGCTCATTTATAGCGATACTCACCTCAGGGTTCAGTTTGGGTGCTTCCACCCAAGGGCAATTCTCCATCGGAGGGTATTTGTCTACCATCTCCGATATTTTGTTTTCCGGAAAACCTGATTTGAGGATATTTCCCCATTGATCCGCAATTGTCCGGTGAATCCCGGGAGAAGTTTTCTTCTGTGCCACTAGTTCGTATCCCAGAATTTCCAGAATGCTGGCATTTAACTGGTTTGCATTGTTTTCGCCATCCTCTTCGTGTACTGTGATATACTCTATCTCATTTTCTGGGTTTGGTTGACCTATACGATTAGAAACATGTGTTAATACACTATATCAAATTATAATAACATCCAGCCGTAAAGTTCTGGAAAATGGTCCTCTCAGGACATTTACATGTTATGTAACTCAACCGTGAAGGCTATGATATTATTTCTCTCAGAAATGTATCAAATTACATTGATATGAATCCTCTCAGGATACTTACATGTTATGTGACTCAGCCGTGAAGGCTATGATATATCATTTCTCTTAGAAAAGTATCAAGTCAAAATGATAAAAATCCTCTTAGGACTTGATATGGAAGCAAATGTCCTCTTAGGACACACAGTATAAGGTACTTTACCTTATACTGTGGCTATGATATGGAAGTGATCCTCTTAGGACACTTCCATGTTAAGTAACTCAACCATAAAGGCTATGATATCGTTTCTCTTAGAAACGTATCAGGTTACTGTGGCCATTGAAGGCCCCTAGAAAGAAATTAAACTTACCGTAAGTAACTCAGCCATAAAGGCTTGATATCGTTTCTCTTAGAAACGTATCGAGTTACTGTGGCCACTGAAGGCCCCTAGAAAGAAATTCAACTTATTATGAGTTATGGAAGTGATCCTCTCAGGACACTTCCATGTTAAGTAATTCAATCATACAGGCTATGATATTGTTCCTCTTAGAAACGTTTCAAGTTATTATGGCCCTTGAAGGCCAATAGGAATTCAACTTACTATGAGTTATGCCATCTCTTCGATTCACCACCACGTTTAAGGGTTGAGATGAGAAATCGTATCGTCTATCGGGGCTTGTCCCCATGGAATAAGAGCGTGAGGGGCTTCTAGACTCTTCTTTCCGCTCTCGACGGCGTCCTCTTTCCCTTTTGAGCCTTTTCACCTCCTTCTCTAGTCTTCTTATTCGATCCTCGTCATCGGATGAGTTTGAACTCGACGACGTAGAAAAATGGCGTCTCTTACTTGGTCCCATTTTTCTAAACAAAATTAAAAAACCTATTAATCTATGTTATCACTTCCGCACATAAATGAATAATGGCTGTTAAAGATGGCCTCCTCGGAGATGCGGACTTGGACCACAGAGCGGAAAATTAACCTAGAATTGTAAGAAATTCTTTTTCTTACTTTGAATATATGATCACTTCTTGCAGAATTGGGTATACTACGTTAAATGATCTAGAGGACGAGACGCAGAATATAATCACTGCTTAATTGCGCTTCTGAAAATTTTTAAAATTCGTCAGGATTCGAACCCGAGACCCTAGATGGCGGTTTTTGAGTCTGATTGATTCATTAACTCATTCTTCATTGAAAAATATCGAAAAACATTCCAGATATCCTTTAAATTTTGAACAATTGAGCTACAAAGAATTTTTGAACTGTGAAATTTTTTCATTTCTTCAACTTTCATCGATAATATTTCAAAAAATTGTATCCTTAGATGGCGGTATTTGAGTCTTATTCATTCATTAACTCCTTCTTCATTGAAAAATATCCAAAAACATTCCAGATATCCTTTAAATTTTGAACAATTGAGCTACAAAGAATTTTTGAACTGTGAAATTTATTTCTTCAACTTTCATCGATATTATTTCGAAAAATTGTATCCTTAGATGGCGGTATTTAAGTCTTATTCATTCATTAACTCTTTCTTCATTGAAAAATATCAAAAAACATTCCAGATATCCTTTAAATTTTGAACAATTGAGCTACAAAGAATTTTTGAACTGTGAAATTTTTTCATTTCTTCAACTTTCATCGATAATATTTCGAAAAATTATAATCCTAGATGGCAGTTCTTTAGTCTGATTGATTCATTCACTCATTCTTCATTGCCAAATTTCAAAAAACATTCCAGATATCCTTTAAATTTTGAACAATTGAGCTACAAAGAATTTTTGAACTGTGAAATTTTTTCATTTCTTCAACTTTCATCGATATTATTTATTTTTCCACACGGAAAAATGACTGCCAACCACCAAGCCATCAGCGCAATGACAATTAAGGTGGGCGTTCAATGTAGTGTTTTTATTTCAAGTTGATTTCGAAAACGGTTTCACTTTGAGAACTGAAATTTTGTGGGTGAACTCAGAAAGGATTAGGGTTCTTGTTGAAATAATTTTGATCGATTTCATTCCGACAGTTAATTTTTTTTCTTTCAAAAATGGAAGAAAATGAGCCAACCCATGCTTCTGTTTTATTTCAACAGAAAGACCCATGAAAATAGTTCAACTTCCGATTAAAAGTGAATCTACTGATAATTTCGTTCAGAAGATCAACTTGAAATACGGAATTGGCAGAAAATGGCCAAATTCAAATTTTGGCGGAAAAGAATTCCTGCTTTACCCACAAATCCACGTATTTCATAGTTCGGCGATTTTTGGATAGAGAGCGCCATTGTACATTTCATTCATGATTAGAGAGATACTCATAGAACTGATAATCTGTGATAATGAAAGTTCTATGGAGATATTCCTTAAAATGGATGGTGGCGCCTCTATCGGCTGATCTTTCCTACTCGGTTTAAACGCCGACCTTAAGAGAAAAAAATAACCACTTAATGTTTTCTTCTATGATTCCCATTCAGTTTGACAAGCTGAAAAATATTCCAACAGTCTGTTTTCATTGAGCCTTCCATAAATTGTAATTCTTCTCGAAGATACCTTCATTACAGAATCATGAAGAAATGTTGTGTACTGCACCAGAAGTATAAGACAGGCTGCAAGAAATACTGCATTACATCTATTGCCGGAAAAATCAAGGAATCTCAGCCTAAAAGCGTTTAATAATTACATGGACTGAGAGCAGCTAATAAAATCCACTCATTTTCGGAGTCAGTTTTACTGGCTTATTTTTCGAAAATATCAGCTACCTATATAAACAAACAACCCTATGGGGCCATTATTTCATGTTCAAGAATAATCTCAACATAAATGAAGGCAACGATATTGGAAATTATGAAAAACTGCGTTCACTTTTGAAAAGGAAATCAGAAGGAAGAGAGCTAGAGTTTTATTCCTGAAGCATGCGATCAAAAATGTCTTGTGATGAAGGTGGAACACTAGCTTGTATTTCAATTTCATCAGAGCGAAAGTATGGAAATGAATCGATGTCAACTGAACTTTTTGACGTTTATCGAGATTTTGCATTATTCAGTGCGAACACAGAAAATGTTATGTCAACGCTTTTGATAAATATTTTCGTTGTTGAAAATGCAGATCAAATCGAATTTTACCGAGGAAGTAGTGGACAAAGTATAGCATTCTATTCGCACATAATTACTATTATTATGTGCTCATCGAATAATATACTATTGTTGCTCGGAAATTTCGCAAATGATAGTTGTATCAAATCACGAGCCGTCAGGCGAGTGATTTTGGAAAAAATGTCATGAGCGAAATTTCCGAAAAGCAACAAACTTGAATATTACAAGAGAGAAATTTTACCTGCTTAAATTTCATCTCGAGTGGAATTCGGCATGACTATTCTACGAGAAAATGGGGTAATATGTTCACATTTGACGCGTTCGCGTATTGCGCTATTTGGCAAATTAGAATTCATCATAAACCACTAAACGTTGTTTGTTCTCTCTATGATATTTATTTCCGAAGCTATCTATGAATTCGAGAAACGTCAAAAATTTTGTCGCTGAAAAACCAACATATTGGTTTTGCCGCGGCTTGAAAATTTTTTCGGGATGAAACCATAGAACTTACAGTACTAGTAAGGTATTCTGTGATAATAGTTACTATAAGTTCTATGGATGAAACGATCGTTGCTTTGCTACGGAAACTTCCTCACTAAAAATGAAAAGAGTGGAATAGTCGGAGGTAATATCCCAAGACTATGACAAATAGCCGACTATTATTTTCGACCTAATTCTATCGAGAGCGTTTTGTATTTCGACAATTTGATAAGACCATATGAACATTAATAATCTGAATAACTCCCGAGAGCTTTAGCTCGAGGAAGTTATTCTTTGATTATTAATGTTCATTTGGTCGAATTGAATTGTCGACATACAAGTTGCTCGAGATGAATTAAAGAAAATAATAGTCGCTTTTTGTCGAAGTCGAGTGATATTCAGGAAGATTATTTCATGAACACGCTCCGAACGCTCGAATCCGCGGTCTTTTTTATTTAAGACCGAGCGGTCGTACTTATTTATAATTATTTTGCAAAAAAATTTATATCCCAACCAAGTTTTGAACTCGGAACCCTCCGTACATTTTCAATTCTGAATGAATGTTATGCCAAATTTTGACACTTTGAAATAGTCGCTGATATTTCTTTGTTTACCCAGATAGTCGATAATATTGCATATCGCGTGACTGAATTCGTGACTTTTCATTGGCGGAGCCATGTGTGAATGAAATAATCATTATAATTAAATTCGAAGTTTACCTTTTTGAAAGGTAGCAAAATTGATTATGTGAAATAAAAATCACAATCACCAAAATGAATTAGCATTCTTTATATGATGTGAATTTAATGGTTCAAATATGGGACTTGTTATTTTCTTATTTGAATTTGAGGAAATAATGGAATATTTGAAATCAATGAGTTAAACCATTTTATTCCTATAATAATAAAAAGGTTGATGAAAAAAATCATCAATAACCCTATCATCCTCAGCAACAAATAACATGAAATGCTGCGTAAATTAAACTTAATCGAAGAAAGAAATGCTATCTCCAAAAGGAATCCATGGCGGTTGTTGATATTTATATCAATGAACGCGATGTATCTGATAAACTCTTGATGAATTAAACTTAAATTCAGCATTTTCCTACAATAGCAAATACCGGAATTTTGTGCGATACTTTTTACTCATTCGTGTAATTCTTACTTATTTTTACTTGTATTTGTTTTTTCCTGCCTGAGTGGTATCGGTTGATTATGTATTTGAATATTAATATTTGCTGTGTTCCTACTTTATTAACGCTCAATATATGAATATTTTTTATTTCTGAGTGCTTGTTCTTCCTACTCTAGGGCTATAATATTTTTTCACGATGTCTGTATTTTGGGTGTATCTGAATGATTCAGAACAGAGGTACTGCACTTCGATCGTAGGTTGCGACGCTACAGTACGGTTTGGCCGATTTCAATTCTATAAATATGTATGTATATAACTTTTCAACCGATTGATATTATACATATTCAGGAGAGTACGAAAATATCAGGACTGTACTGAAAAAATTCGTCTTTCTCGATTTGTAGTAGTAGTATTTTCCATTAACTTTTGGTTGGCCATGAAATTCTGACATATTTAACTGTATATATTTCTAAAATATTAGGTTATAGTCATTTCCCTGTCAGGTACAATCGCAACCTTGTTCTTTCTTCATATAATGTCATAGTAATTATTTATCAAACTGTTTATTTACTTTGGGAAAATAATCAATTTGAGAAAATATTATGTGAATTCAATAATTCCAAAGACTAGAGCCGAATTTTCGGGTGACAATATTTTAAAACTATTTCGTCTGTTTTGAAATATTCGTGTTTTCGCGTCGAACTGGTGACGTCACGCACCAAATGGTTCAAAATAATTTGAAGCGGTTTGAAAGCAGGTAGCGGAATAGTTCGAACTGTAGTTTGAAGTTTGGAATCAGCTGATTGAAGAATATAGGTGATGTTTGTTGGATTTATTTTGTTTTCACCGTTTTTATTTTGAATAAATAATAATAATAACTATTCTTCATTGCATTGAAAATTATTTGAATATGACAGCTTTGTTTTAAGAATGCATTGTAACCTGTGACTGTGAAGTAATAAATCACTTCGAGTAGAGCACACCTTTTATTTTAGAATTCTGAAATATTATTTAGTTTTGAAAATGTATGTTTAAATTTTTGAAATTGATTTTACGGCTTCTTTCTCTTGATTCAATCAATATGAATATTGCGTATATTTTTTTCAACAAGTCATTAATCAGGACGAGAACATTCAAATTCATCATAAAATGATTGATGTCCAATTTGAAAATACAAGATTTAATAATAATATACAAATGAACACACCTAAAATTATAAATATTTTATTATTATGTGCGTGAATCATGTTTCTAACTTTCAAATTCATAAATTGAATTGACATTTCTGTGATGACGTCACCGTTTCGAAATTGTGGCATTTTAGCGATGCATGAACTGGTGACGTTTACTTCGAAATGTTTTGAACCGTGATTCACGCGAAAAAATGGCTTAATATGTTGAAGAAACTTTTTTCTCTGTGAATAATGGGAACGTATACAGGGTGAGTCTTTGACTTGTACATATATTTTAACTATAGATTCCTCCCATCAAAAGAAACACTTTTTTCCCATACCATTTTTCAAAATTCGGTTCCGTTTGGAAGATACAGGGTGTCAAAAATCCATGAAATTAACACTATTCTTTCCATATATTCGGAACCGATATTTCGAATGAACTGAATTTTGGTTTATTGTCTACTCTATTCATGGTGCATATTCCTCAATTGAAACTTATTTCATATTTCTCCTGGTAAAAAAGTAACAGTATAGTCGACTTATAAATTCACGCAAAAATACTATGAAACCACTTAAAAAAGATGAACGGTTCACGTTTTCGAAAGAATTGATTATTTTAGAAAACAAAAGTATTCTTATATTTTTTCAATAAAACGCGTCGTTCTCAAGTTATTCCTAATTGTATAAGATTAAAATAGAGGAAAAAATCATGAATTTCAAGAATAATCTGAGTGCTGTCCTGAGTTAAATCTCATCGAATATAATTTTTTTCTCTGGTCTCTCAACAAGTTACCAACGTTGTCAGAATGTTTATCAACTTTGTCAAGACTAAAATCTCTATGATGAAAAAACGTTTGATGTAGAGATATGTAATAATAAAATTCTACATTCGTGGGACATAAAATTGAATTCTAAGAAGCATGAAATTATTTTATAGGCAGTTTCTATTTAAAATTCATTGTTACCGGTCCTTCAGCAAAATATCTATCGAAACAATATAACTCGACACCAGAACGACACTTCTATCACATCAATTCACTGAATAGTATATTCTAAAACTAGTTGCAGAATGGGCTCCTATTCCAATACGAATGCGAAATTCGAAAACGAGCGACGACGGAGCGAGTTTTCGAACGCATGAGTGTTGGAATTGCATTCTGCAACGTGTATTAGACGATATTTTTTATTTCAGTCAAATTTCGTGAAATACTGTTGAAATTCAATGAAAAACTCATCCTAGTGACTTTTGTATTGTATCTTGGCAGTGGCAGTTAGTGACTGTTACGAAATTGACATTTCCAAATTGACGTGTGTTGAAAATTGATAGGAGCGGAAGCCAGTGCTGTCAACCAAAAAACGAAAAATATAACTGAAAACAATGCTGTAATGAGTTCATTACAGCACTGTTTTTAGTACTGTAATGAACTCATTACGATACTGAAATAGAGAAAGTCATTTACATAATCATCACCTGTTTGCTTAGAATATTTGTTTTATATTCTAAGCCTGTTTGCTTCATTCTCTGTAAATAAATAAAGAGTGAACTTCGTCTATAGGGCGCGGGCACATCTGACAGACGACAGCAAATTACAGTTGTCAAATCAGCCTGCTGGACAAACAAACGGATCTACAAATGCTTATTGTGTGTTTATATCATATTTAAATTGTTTTTTTCTCGATAATGCCTCAATTTTGCGCGATTGTGAAATGTGGAAGTTGAAGCGGAAGAGATAAGGTTTCATTCCACCGATTCCCTTCTATTTTCGACAATAGGAAACATATTAATCCTCTTGCTGAAAAGAGACGTGAATTGTGGATTAAGGCAACTAGAAGAGCAGATTTAACTACTGAGAAGTTGAAATGGGCAACTGTATGTTCGAAAGATTTTGTAGGAGGTATGTTCAAAGAATCAAGGAAACATAGGCATATAAAAAATTATTATTTTTCGTCATTTTAGGCAAGCCAAGTGCATTGAAAGATGTTGACAATATAGACTGGGTACCAAATCAATCACTTGGCTACAAAACAAATATCAATGCAGTTCAAAGCATCCAGAGATTGAATCGTAGGAAGCAGAGAGATAAAAATAAGATACCAAACCCAAATATTCCAGTTTATGTGGATAGAATTATGGATCGTATTGACAATGATCCTTTGTGTGAAGCCTTGAATAATCCAGCTGTTTAAAGCTTGGATATTATTGATAAAGAAGATGAAAGTGAACCTGTTGAAGAAGTGGAACATGCACAAAATTGGTGAACACCAATTTCCTGATATCAATTTCGAGTTACAGAATTGTTATAGTGCATCATCTCCGGGAAACTTTGCAGAGTTATACATTCACAATGGAAGAAGCAGAAGAAACTAGAAGACTTGCAAATGTTAGAATACAAGTTGAACGTGTTATTGGTTCCATGAGAAACAAATATAAAATAACATCTTCAACCTTACCCGTGCATATGATCAAGTTCAAGCAGAATAATGTTCCTGTGATCGATCAAATTTGACAGTTTGCTGTGCATTCATAAATTCATGTCCACTATAGTACCTTATTGATATGAGAGTTGATATATTTATACAGTGTTAGATATATATTTTCATCAAAAATTAGATTGAATTATTTGTTTTACTGATTTTATTGATTTATTATTTATATAATTACCTTTATGCATTATTCAATTTTTCAGTCAATATGTACTAATGAGCCTATATACAAAATATTTAATTAAATTATTGAAATGAGGATATAAAACAGTTTATCAATATTTACAGTTATGTTCCCCTCTTTCAGGATAAACTATAGATCTTATAGTTACTATAAGTTTTATGGGATAAACCCATTGACTATACCTTATACTGTGACTATACCCTTTATAGTCTAAGGATAAACCCATAATCTTCTCAGAATTGCAATTTTAATCCCATTAAATTACCATTGTTGTTTATTGAAATACGGTTTGTTTGTCCAGCAGGCTGAATGACAGTTGGCGTGTGACGTCATGTGCCCGCGCCCTATGGGATCACTGACTAAAGTTTTAGGTTGGACTGGTTGGAGCACAGAACAACGGTCTTGCGTCACGGCTACAATGGCTTCATCCACGCCGTGGATTCCACGGCCTTCTGAAGGGAACGTAGCGCTATATTGGCGAGAATGAGAACTACTCTTTTGGCAACGCCTAGACGCCTTTAGCGATTGTGATAGTTCATCCGCTAACGATAGGGGACGTACTGCTTTCTTGAGTTCGCATTGTTTGAAGAGAAAATCGGCAATCTGGCATCGTCTTCTCTATAGTTCTGTGCTATATCACAGAGAATGTGGTAAGCTTAGGTCATTGACCCTGAATCAAATGACTTTGGTTAATGGAGTTAGGATAGGTTAGTGAAAAACCATTTTTTATGCGATCGTTTTAGAATATCGAGGAAAATATGAACAAATTATTGGTGTTTACAAACTAATCTTCAGGAAAATCGAAGGAGGAACTTATTTTGGTGGGAGAAATATAGCTTTTCAATTGCCGAAATGATCGGACAGAACTGAGTGTTTTGTTAGGAAATATCGTGTTTGTAACATTCCTATTCAAATAAGGTCAGTGCTTGAGTATTTTTCAATTGTATCAACCAGAACATCTAATAATCACCTCGATTTCAATCGTAAAGTATGAACTTTGAGGTGTTTGCAGAGAATTGATCCAGGCACGCATTAAGCTCAACTTTTTTTTTCAAATGGCTATATCTTTTTAACAGAGCCGAATTAGGAAAAATGGAAAATGAAAAAAGGTTTCCTTTAGCATCAAGAATCTACAGTTAAAATATATGTACAAGTCAAAGACTCACCCTGTATAAACATGGTTGGATGATTCAGTTATGCTTTTTCTTGTACGGAGATCAATAATAGAGTGTTGAAATTTCACTAAACATAATGGACAGAATAGTCCGTTACTTGGTGATAGTTCATTCGAAAAAATAATAAAAGTTCTCGAATAACCCGACAGAAAAGTGTTCATTGTTCTAATTATAATTACAAATTTGTCGTTGCAGATCTTTTTTCAAAATAAAGTCTTCAGTCAGTGTCTTTTTGGGTGCACCACTAGAAGGAAATTCTTTGTCGTCTCTTTCACTCAAAATTCTCCTTATTGTGTTTATGTGCAGCTAAAAAATAAATATCTATTCATATAAAATATAAAACCATGGTTTTCACTGACATAAGTCGAAAATGTTGGATAGCTGTTGATAAATTATCGATTCCAAATTATCAGGGTTACTTTTAGAATGAGCAGATTTCAATTTTACATAGCACTTCCTGATACTTTGTCTCTGCTCCTTCAAAACTACCTTCGGCATTTTTAGTTTCCAGTGTGATTGTTTTAAGTAAAAACTTGATAAACCTGAATCTTGGCCAACCGCGATACTTTATAAAATTGAATGAAGCATAGTAGGCGATTATGTTTTGGCAAGTTGCCGCATTCGTTATATTTCTAGGTCATTCGTAAAATTTCACTACAACATGCATATTATTCGATAGTTTCACTTCAAAATAGATAATAAACATTAGTATGTTGCTGAATCAAGCTCCATGAATATCAGCTTTACTATAGGAGAACAAATTCTCTACGTCCTTTTTATATGGATGTTCCAAAATTAAAAGGTGAATGAAAAGGATCAATAATAAAGAAAAAAAACAATCAATTTTCGTTCAATTTTCTTTATTTCAATGAGCCATCTTAGATGACAGAAATTATTGTTGAAACTTTATGTCAACACAACTTATATACAAAACTCCTTTTCCAAACGAGAAAAATTTCATCAGGCTTCACAGAAATATTCAAAATTTGACCAATTCAATAGGATAAAGTAAAAATCTAAAGCTTAAAGGAAAATTTTAAACGAACTATAACGAATAAATAAACTATTGTTAATGTCCAGACTATGACATCGTTGTTTATTATAGAAAAATGTCTATAAGGTCATCGCTAGCATATTCCAAAGTATTCTGGAAAAAATAAACAAGGTCAGTGTTATATGTGAACTGGATGACATCAGAGAATTATGGATCCAACACCATCAAGGCCGTTTTACAGACAGAAACTCCAAGGTCTTATTATGAAAAGTGTCCACAACCAATGTCAGATAATTTTCTTTCAGTTTAGCCTTAAAATTGTTTAGGTTAATTTCATTTTTTAAATGAATAATAGGAGAAAAAATCGCATCATTACCTCAAATATCCATCAGACGAGGTGAACTGCACATCTCGCATTCTGCCAAATCCATTCTGTTGAGGTAAGTGCAAAAAGAACAGGTCCACTTAGGGCCATTTGAGGACGCTCCAACGCCAACTGAGACGCCGCCAGCGGCTACGCTTCCTGGTCTGTTAAAAATAATGATCATATCGAAAACACGACCGAAATAATACCGAATTCTCACTTACCTAGAGGGAGGGGGAGAACTAGCTGCAATCAATTGTTCCACGGTGGCCCACTGTTCAGATCTGGACCATTCTTCAGCCAATTCAACGTTCTTTGTCCTGATAGCTTCTAGGAGAGGACTCATGCAGTCCTGCATGGGTAACATGTCCATTGCTGCGATGTAAAGGAGCAGGTGGAAATCGCTGATGGCAGTGAAAAATTGCTCAGCGGTAAACTAAACAGGGGGAAAAGTGTTAGTGTTCGCCCTAGACTGCTTCATTAATTGGAAATTCATACAAGTACGCCCTCAAAGACTTTTTTCGAGTTATAACTGAAGACACATTTCAATATTGTGCAGAAAAAAATATGCTTCAGATTCTTGAGGCTCCAGTATAATCCATTGGCGTGGGGAGAATTATGAACAAAATTGCAAATTCGAGTCATGGAGGCCGAAAATTTTATTGAACAGGGGAAGTATCATGTTACTCATCACATGTCATGTTGAGCAACGCATTAGAGGATTAAGCAAGAAGAAGGTTTCAGTTTTCAGTTGTTTCCCCAATCCTAACTGATTAGATTTTGTTCCTCGAAATTTCAGAATATGAGAGAAGTTTCGTTCTTTCCACTTTAGGTGGAAACACAAATTATGACTGACCTTTATCAGTTAATTCAAATATTTGAATTTATTTGGTAAAAGTGTTGCGTTAATCGTCGATAGTTCTTTCAAGCAATAAATTGTGTTTATCTTCTCCCATAGAATGATATATCCATTATTCAACTGATGTTGATCTGTAATAGTCTCTATGAATCAATAGTGTGAGGTAATAATAACTCACGCCTATAACTCACTCTAATACAAAAAGGAAAAATGTATCTTACGAAATGAATAAAATAAGTCGGGTCAATGGGAAACTCTATTTCAGACATCTAGGTAACGTTCTCGCCATCCATTTTTACATTTTCTTATGTCTGAATATCCAAAAATTGCATTTGGAAAACGTGAATTTTTCACGTTTTCTACGGGATTCGATATCGATTCGATTTTCGACCACAGAAATCGCTTTTGACAACTGTTGTCAATTTTGAAAATGCAGATAAATTCGAATTTTACTGAAGAAGTCGAAGATAAAGTATAGTGTTCAATTCGCGGTAATGGTCATAACACACTTGATGAATTACACCCTCGCCTGACGGCTCGGGCTGCAAAAATCATCTGCGTGTGTTATGACATTACCGCTCATTGAACAATTTACTATTATTTTCTTGACACTTTGATTCATATTAGTTCTGACCAGGATGTCAAGAATATTGTTGTATGCACTGATTAGATTCTGTTTCACCAAAATTGAGAATATTAGAAAAGTTTCGTTCTTTCCACTTCAGGTGGCGCTATTCACAAATTATTTTTTCATTAGTTATTTCAAATACATATTTGAATTTATTTGATGAAAGTGTTGTGTTAATAGTCGATAGTTCTTTCAAGTAATAATTTGTGTTTATTTTCTTGGCATTTTGATTCATATTAGTATTACACTTTCATTACATAAAAATGTCATTCTGTGGTCATAATCATTAACCTTGGCAGATCAGTTGTTGACACATCACCCAAATCGATCAACGGAAAAAAACCGAAATGACCTTGTATGACATTGCGACGAGGCCAAGAAACATTTCTAATATTTTCGATTTGATCGAATGTCAATACATTCAAAAATTGACGAATGCATACACTATGTTGGATGATATCTTTCCCGTTGGAATTTTGATTGCGAATCTACCAACAAATAGATCTACTAACAAGGTCGATGAACGATCGCTAAAAAGCTACTAACTTCACGTCAGTGTTTTAGGTGTATGTAATTATAATTGAAAGAAATAAGGGACAAATCATTTGCCATTATAAATAATAACAAATGAAATGTAAATACGAACTAGGTCCCTTTTGTACAGAATCCAAGAGTTTTAGGATTTTTTTGGGTGCAGCACTCCAAATATGAGAACAGGATTCCAGGACAGGTCGAATCTGTGTCTTATAGATCATAAGCAGCTGACCTGAGGTGAAATAGCTCCTGGCACGAAACAGAAATCCAAGTTTTTGGGATGCACTTTTAGTTATGGATCTCACGTGATTCTCCCAAGAAAAGTTATTGCTGACAGTAATACCAATCATCGAAATTAAGATGAAATCTTTTAATCTACTTACATACATATTAAGTTAGATATTTCATATTTTGCAGTTTCATCCATGTCAAACTAATTATTGATGCGAATTATTGCATTTTCAAAGAGAACTTGACATCCTTCAAAAATTATGACTGGCTAAGATGTCTAGAATAATGGTGTAGGCACTGATTAGATTTTGTTTCGATCAAATTGAGAATATTAGCAATGTTTCATTCTTTCCACTTCAGGTGGCGCTATTCACAAATTATGACTGATTTTCAAAATATTTGAATTATTCTGGCGAACGTGGTCGATAATTTTGTCAAGCAATAATGTGTGTTTATATTCTTGACATCCTGATGTATATTAGTTCTTAGGAAAAGTATAAAACTTTCATTATAAAAAGATGCCATTCTGCTGTCATGTCATAATTGACTTTGGAAAATCAGCTGTTGATACATCAATCAAATTGACAACGGAAAATACACTGAAATGATATTGCGGCGCCGCCAAGAAAAATTGCTAATATTTTCGATTTGGTCGAACGTCATTCCATTCAAAAATTGACAAGTGCCTACACCATTATTCTAGACATCTTATGACTGGCATACATGGATCTGTGTATTTATTTCTATGACATGGTCTATGATTTTCCATAGAATCCCAAACTCGTTAATCAATGTTTCAAACCGAATATTCGACGACAAAGTTATGTAGAAGTTTATTTTTCATTTTATGATACGGTTGTAGAAAAAATATTGTTCCTATCTAGTGCGGGAAAGTACAACTTTCCGCCCTTGATAGGAAAATTACTATTTCGTGCTTTTCAATCAGAATGATATTTCACATTGCTTCAAACGTCAATAATCTCGATTCATGAAGTCTCAATTCGAGCATTTTTTGATTGAACTATATATCTTTTTTTCTCATTTTATCCTCCTGTCTTGTCTTATTGTCACTGTTATCATTTCAACTAAGCATCAGATAAATTGAGATCTTGAATAAATTCTCACTGTCGTAGTGTCATATTCATAAGGATAAGACCTTTTCAACAACATATCTGCCGATCCATCTTCCTCATACAAATTTAAGGGGTTTGGGTTGTCACACATGATGATGGTGTTTGTGGAAAAAAATGTCCTTCCTCGAGAATAAAATTGACGGGACCGAGCTATTATCCGAAATCTATATGTTTCCTCTTCAATGTTACTCCATGTTTATCCGTACAACATATTAATTTTTCACATTGTCTTTCGCATCCTTAATACTTACCTGTTGCAAATAGTGAGAAAGGGCATTGAAATCTTGCAGCTGGGTATCTATCATACGGTTCTCTACAGGGAAAGGCTCTTTACTTGGATCTGGGTTGAAAGTGTACTGAGGTGTGACTGGCGTAGAAGCTGGTACATCTACCAATAGGTATTCTACTGGTAGAGGTCTTGCTATCCTGGATACTTCATTACCATAAGAATCTTTCTCCTGAAAAAAATGGAGAAATATTACCAAAGATTAAATTATTTTCTTGCTTCATAGACTATAAAGCAGAAATATCAATTAATATTATATTATTTCATTAGGAGGAGAAGTGTCACTTTTCGTGGCGAGCTTGAGTTTATTTATAATTGAAAGCGAGCCACGAAAAGTCACTTCTTCTCCGAATGAAATACGAGGTCTGGCTATTAAATAACGAGACTGCGCGCGCAGAAGGCGTCCTAGAGGGGTAGGGTGGGAAACGAATGCAGCATTGGATAGCTGGAAGTGTCTACTATTCCAGTACGAAAACACGTTTTCGTCGCTGTAGTAGTATTTTTTGTGTAGAGGTTAGAAACGAACGTGTTTTTTTCTCGTGCCGATAACGATGTGTGACGAAAAACACGAGCAACGGATCAATGTGAAATTTCTCGTCAAATTAAAAAAAACTCCGACTGAGTGCTATAAGTTGTTGAAAGAGGCCTATGGTGAGAATTCTCTATATCGTGCGCGTGTTTTCGAATGGTATAAAAGGTTTTCTGAAGGCCGAGAGAGCAAGGATGTCGAAATCAAAATTTAAAGCCATGCTAATCGTTTTTTTCGACATCAACGGTATCGTGATGACTGAATGGGTTCCAGAGGGTCAAACTGTAAACCAAACTTACTATTTGAAAGTTTTGGCAACGCTGCGAGAGCGAGTTCGTAAGAAACGGCCGGAGTTGTGGAAAAGCAAATCGTGGATCTTGCACCAGGACAACGCACCTGCCCATAACGCGCTGTCTGTGAAGCGTTATTTAGCCGCTAGAGGCACTCCAGTGCTCGAACACGCGCCGTACTCGCCTGATTTAGCACCCTGTGACTTTTTCCTATTTCCGAAGATCAAGTCTGCCTTAAAAGGAACCCGGTTCGAGTCGATGGAAGAGGTAAAGCGAAAATCGGCGGAGCTCCTAAATGCTCTTACAAAAGAAGACTTCCAGCATTGCTTTGACCAATGGAAAAAACGAATGGAACGGTGTGTGGCGAGGGAAGGGGAGTATATTGAAGGGGAGCATTCGATTGAAGAATAATTTTTAAAATAAAACTCTTTTTCATAAGCAGTCTCGTTATTTAATAGCCAGACCTCGTATGCTATTTTATTTCCAAACGTTTTCAAATTCATGAAAATTGTACATTTAGTGTAACTTTATCAAATAAAAATGACGTTTGAATTGGAAGTTTTTGTTTTCTATGCATCTATGTTCATGGTAACCAAGTAATCTTTTTCGTAGCAACACTTTTCCTGCCGCCGCGCCGGAGGGAAAAGTAAATATTTCTCCGCCTAGGCGGAGAAATAGAACTTTTCGATGATCCTGTCACTCGGGAACTGACCTTGTTATCGTACGTTTGGAAATAAAATAATTTTCATTATAGTAACGGTAATGCATATTAACTTCTACTAACATCGACAACCTGACGTCGCATATACGATATACTACGTAATTATAGATCAAGAATCTAATATAATACCTAGGTCATCGCCAAAAGTTCATCTTGGTAAGATAATGTAGATTTCGTAGCGCTGGCCATTTTGATAGTAAAAGTTCATGTAGATATAAAAATTTGCTCAAGAACTCAAGAATGACGAATTCGAAGTGACTTCCGGAAATGTCACGAATAGGGATAATACATATTGACAATAATCTAAAAAGATGAAATCTGTTGCAATGTTTTCAATTTAGAATCAATCTTTCACTTGTGTTCCATTTTCTCCAGCAGGATTTTACAGAAAATCAGGGTTAATGTCGATGCAATTTTTTTTATACAATGAATATAATCGAATACGTAGCGCCGGAGTTTCCCGCTCAAGCGATATTCTACCATCCAACCGTTTCCCGCGCAATCTCTCGAAATATCAGTGTTGCCAGATCCAGTGAAACTCCATGCCTAGCAATTATCATTGTGCAAGGAGAATTCTCCTTAAACAATGTAATTATAATTTAATGTAGTAGATTTGGTAAAATCCTTCTTTTTTCATTGGAAATATGCAGAATTATGGATTGCGATTGATACCGCGGAAGGCAGTAAATTTGATTTTTCAAAATAAATGTACCGGTAGATATTAAAAATAACGGACGTTGAAAATATCTGGCCAAGTAGGCTATGGGCCTATAATCTTATAACGAGGTTAATATTATGCAGTGCGCGTCAAAATTATGGAACAAATTAATTTTCTCAGAAGAAAAATATTTGGCAACAGAATCCTGAAACAGGTCAACTTTTATTTCACTTTTACCAAATTTTTATGCATTTTTGAAGGATTTTTGTTGCACCCTCTAAATTTTTTGAATAGGGCTATATTATCTTTTACTTTGTAAATGGAGTTAGTTCTTTCAAGGATTAACATTGACACAGGTTTCGTAGTACTACTACATTTTCATACTGGAGTATTTCAAGTTGTGCCAAAAGTTATTTGAATGTCTTCGGTAGGCTCATTTCTAGGGAATTTTGAAAAGTGGGGAGTTCCATAGGCCCGTCTGTTCTGTTCGTTTAGAAGTTTTTCTCTCGGGTTATTCGAGTACTTTCAATTTTTTTTTTTTCGAATGAACTACCACAAAGTAAGGCACTATTCTGTCCATTATTGTACAGTCAAATTTAGATTCTTAATCTCCGTACAAGAAAATAGCATAACTGAATCATCCAACCATGTTTATATTTATATACCTGAAAATCCTGAAATATTTCCAGTATCAACAGAGAAAAAAGTTTCTTCAACATTAGCCAGGTTTTTGGAATTATTGAATCCACATAATATTTTCTCAAATTCATTATTTTCCCTTAGTAAATAAACATTTGGATAAATACGACCTCTTTATCAGCATAAACTAATGACTTGACATAACTCAAAAGAAAATAATGCATTGGAGTTCTGTCGCATGATCTGGAGGCAAATCAAATGGACCATTTCTCAAAATCATGTTATCGCCAAATCTTTCTTTCAATAAATCAATTGTTACAGTAGCAGCATGAGGTGTAGCACCATCTTGTTGGAACCAAAACAATTCTGGGTCGATACCATTGAAATTTTTGAAACAAATAATGTAGAAAAGCATAGGTATCTGACAAGAAAATGACTATAATCAAACATTCTCAAAATATGCCCGTTGAAATGTGTCAGAATGTCATGACCAACCGGGATACTTTAAAAGAGCGAATGGAGTACTTATATAAGTAGTTTCCTGAAATTTTTAATTTTTCATGGACGCATGCGTACAACTCAATCCTTAGCAAATCCTTCACTTTGTGACTCTGCTGGCATATGACTGCATGAGTCATAGTGACCTAAGAGTCTATGGTCTAACGAAGTTGCCATTTTATTGCAGAAATAATCGAACAAAACTAAGTCATCTGGTTATGAAGTGATGTTTTTTCAAACATTTTTGTAGTCCCTAAATGTATTAACTACTTTTCAATCGAGAAATATGGAATTATAGGTAATGACATTCACACCAGAATACCCATATATCTAATAATTCCAATATGGGTAATAGCCAATCAAAATTGAAGCTGGGCTTTGGTAAAACTCCAGATCTGCGCATGTGCAGAAATATTAAGAAAAAAAATAACGTTGTTATTCTATCTCTCTCTGGCACCTTGTATTATGTCATACACGTAAAATTAATGATGTGATGTATTATTTCATACGCTCATAACCAAACAAATTATTTATTCCGTTTGTGAAAATTCGTTAATCAGTTCGTTCGTTGTTTAAATCCTCGTTCATTTTTCACTTATAATCGTTGTTGTTATTGTTCATTTTCGCGTTTAAAATAATCATAGTTTATTTACCTAGTTGAGTTGGTTAGTCTTTATAGGTATAGTTGGTCCGTTTTTGAATAGTATTTACATATATCTATTTGAAAATTTTGTTGTGTTCTTTTATTCAATAAGGAATTAAACATGTCTTTAAGGAGCTCTAATCACAAATGTTACATTTGTGACCCTACACGCTCGAATTCATATCACAGGTAAAAAATTCAAATACACCTGTTATACGTTCATGCTTTCTCCTTTACCACTATATTTTTTTCAGGTTCCCTCAGAATCACCTACAAAGATCTCAGTGGATGGCCCTATGTCACCTAAATGCTGATGTTGCACAGCTGAGAATTTGTGGAAGACATTTTGGTGAAAATTATTTTACAGGGAAAGGTACTAATAGAAAACACCCAGAGAAGTCAATTTTGGTTTGGATGGAGGACATCTTTTAAAGTATAAATCTCTTTCTGAATAGTAACCCACTGAAAGGGTTGGCTCTAAGTTTTTAATGGCCAATGTACCGTTAGGTGAAAGAGCTGTTCAACACACATATTGGATGTATTTTTCTTTTCATCGAATGAATGAAATCAGTCAGTTAAACTGACTCTAGAATAAATGCATTCTGAAACTTAATAAATTATTTGTTACATATTATCTGGGTTCTGTATTTATGTTCATCGTATTGAGAGGTAAACTTGCCTTGGCTTTTGATTACGTCATATCAATAAACAGTGGAACCCCGATATAACAAATCGAAAGGGAGCAAGTAGAAATTCGTTAAACTGAGGTGAGATTGGTCTAAAATTTGTTATATCGAGGTTCCACTCTAGGTTTATTCACCTCAACATTACGTACTCATCTTGTTTTAGCAAAAAACTTGCATGATTTTAATCTTCTACTGTTTACAGGCAATCCTTCCAATCAACGGTATGTCTTTTTAGTTTCAACTTTGTTTTTTAGATTACATATCATCCTGCTCACTATTTAGATGGTATTATTGAAAATTTAACAAAATTCAGCAATTTCAACATCTTTTTATTTTAGGTCATGGTTCAGTATTTTTGCAATACTGTATTACTTAGTGTATGTACTGCTACCTCCACTCCCGTGTTCTCGATGTGTCATAATGATAGCCTCTCATTCAATTTTAATGGAATATGCAGTCCCCGGGTTGTTAAAAAATTGCATATTTCCATGAAGGTACTCGTAACAAACTCCAAATCACATATTCATATAATAATCCAATCAGAAAAGTTCAACATGTTCTCGAAAGTGCCCTTCTGAGAAAAATTTTGGATTTACCCTTGTCTGACGGCTATTTCACTTACTATGTAAGCAATTATGATATGGATCATGGACTAAAAATTCAGTTTACCTGAAAACTCATAGTAAGAAGATATTTCAAAGTAATTTCATGTACCATTTCAAAATTGGAGGAGGATTCAAACTTTTCTAATACTTAATTCATGTTGAATATGTCATGAAAGCTTATTTCCCCAAAAACCTTATCAAATAGGCCCCATATTTTCCAATCTACCAAAGTGAACAAAACTTCATATGTCTCAATTAAGAAGTAAGTTCATCCAAATCTACCTACCTCAGCATGTAAACTTTTGTTCTCTTCCTTGACAATAATTTTTGGTATGAAAAAAATGTGTAAATAAACTGTAAAATAGTTATTATTTGTTTTATTACATAGAATGATTGAATACATCATTTTAAGAAATTGTGTAACACAAATTTGAATAATTAATGTTCATGGCCTCTACTTGATAGTACTTCAATAGTTGCTATAAAAAGGATCTCAAAATGGAATATTTGAAGCAAAGAAGGAATTTTTCATTCAGAATTGAAACCTTTCAATAAACAATCAAAAATTATTAAATCCTGAGCAAGTAGATCAACAAAACAAGACAAAAATTGTGAAGAGAATAACTATTGGTAGGTATCATTGCGAATAAACATATCCTTGAATACCTACCTGAAAAAACACATTTCAATTTTGTTTCAGTAATGAAATATTCAATTCAGCTAAAACACAAGAATCTTTTTGACTTCTACATTGCTTTGATAACAAGAGTTCATTTAACTATAGATAGATTTGCGATGGATTATTCAATAATGTGAGTTACCATTTTATCAACCTCTCACAGCAAAGATGTTCATACCTATACCTACGTTTTATTTTATCGGGTAGTCTGAATTCCATTAGAACTTCTGACGAAAATTTCTCGATGAATCCTTGATACATGAATTATCAATATTTATTCCGGGTAAAAGAATGCATTCCCTTCAATACGATGAATCAAATAGTTTTCTGAAAACTTATAACATTCATTTCTTTGCGAAAACTAAAATAGAAATGTTTTAGTAGAACGTTTTCATCCAAGCAAGAAAATCTTGAAGCCTAAAATGTAAATAAATGATGACATAACCTCCAAGCCTATTGTCATAATTGAATTTCGAGTTGACGCATGCGTACAATTCAATCTTTACCAAAGATCTGACTTCACTTTCAGACAACTATTAGCAGGCGTATAATCCATATTGGTATTAGTAGATATATGAGAATACCGTATCAGGGATGTAATGAACCAAATATTTTTTTGAAATAAATTTCTTACCGAATTCGAAAAAATGGAAATCAAAAAATGTTTGAATTAACCTCAATAATCAACAGTTTTACTCATTCGCTTCCATATCTAATGAACTTCCAGTGCTCGAAAGAATTTTGAGTTTTTATACGGCAACAGACATAAATATGTCGATCAGATTTCGAGTAAAGCTAAGCGTCCACATGTCCGCACCGGACGCATCGTACGGATCGGATTTACGGATCTCCATTGTAGAAATGCCGATGCTCCGATGCGTCCGGTGCGGGTCTGTGCTGTGGACGGGCTTGCACGAGTTTCTATACAAAGAATACCGAAATCCGTTTGATCCGATCCGTCCGATGCGGACGCTTAGCTTAAATAGGAAAACTAGTAAGAGGAGCCGGCAACAACGCCAATCACGCCGAAGAACGCCGACGGCTAAATTCCGAACTGCGCCAGTCGCTTACATGATGTGGCAAAACGATGTGCGTACCAAGGCCCTCGTCTGATGACCAAAACGACGGCAAAGGGCCCCCGACGCGAAAAACGACGCCGAGCGTCCCCGAATTATGTAATAATAAGACGCGCCGTTAACGTAAACGCGGCGTCCCGCAGTGAACAGTACAAAGGAAACGTAAACAAATAAGATACACGCCGTTCGTGGTAGGATAGGATCGCCGTATATAATCATAGAATCCATACCCGACCAAAAAACCGATGTTATCGAGTTATATGTGGCTATCGAAACGATTCAAAAGGCTGTGCTGACACGATTCATCGTCCTTCACAAAGAAAATAAGCGAAACGGTAAGGCAAGCTGTTGATTGTTGAATAAATTTTGACGTTTGTGTTCCTTTCGTCTTCCGTCCTTGTCCCCTCTGTGTGTGCGGGCCGCGGCGGTCCGTGACTTCTGTGGCCGTTTTGTAAGCTCGCAGGTGACGGCGACGTTGCCGCGTCGCGCCATGTTTTGATCCGGCCGCTGTTTTGTACAATTATTCTTCCAGGTCTAATCACTCATTGTGACGTGTATTGGCGTCAATTAATGGATAATGAGCGAATTTCATCGATTTTTTGAATTGAAAGAAAAAAATCCTGTTTTTTCGCTGCATTTTGATGTAATGAAAATCGCTTCGGAGATAGATGGTGGATTTCACACAGATCGTTGATTGAGTGATTCACAGAATACCTTGACGTTTTTGTCAAATCGACCAATAGAATTTCAAATTTACGGATTTTTTATCACAGAATCGCTCGATTAAGCATTTGATCACCTTGATCAACTTTTGTGAAACCCGGCTTGAGTATATTTTTTCGAATAAAGTGAAAAACTCCAAACACTGAAATACCATACCTAAATGCTTGAAGAGTTGAGTTGCAATTAAACCATTAAAATAGTGAATATTGACTGAAATATAATTACTTCGTTAATAATAGTAGCTTATAGCAATGGGGGAATGATAAGCTTGGAATAGTATTTTCTCTATTTCAGTATCGTAATGAGCTCATTACAGTTCTAAAAACAGTGCTGTAATGAATTCATTACATCATCGTTTTCAGCAACATTTTTTGTTTTGTGGTTGTCAGCAATGACTTCCGATCCTTTTAAATTTCAGCAGACGTCAATTTGGAAACGTCAATTTTCGTATTTCCTAACGTTCACACCAACTGCCAAGATAAAATATGAAAGTCACTAGGACCTATAATTTGAATTTTTTCATTGAATTTCACAAAATTTGAGTGAAATAGAGAAAATATCGTCTAATGCTCGTTGCAGAATGCAATTCCAATACTCATGCGTTCGAAAACTCGCTCCTTCGTCGCTCGTTTTCGAATTTCGCATTCGTATTGGAATGGGAGCCCATTCTGCAACTAGTTTTAGAATATACTATTTCTAAAACTAGTTGCAGAATGGGCTCCTATTCCTATACGAATGCGAACGCATGAGTATTGGAATTGCATTCTGCAACGAGTATTAGACGATATTTTCTCTATTTCACTCAAATTTTGTGAAATTCAATGAAAAAATTTAAATTATACGTCCTAGTGACTTCCATATTGTATCTTGGCAGTTGGTGTGAATGTTAGGAAATACGAAAATTGACATTTCCAAATTGGCGTCTGCTGAAATTTGAAAGGATCGGAAGCCATTGCTGACAACCACAAAAAGAAAAATGTTACTGAAAACGATGCTGTAATAAATTCATTACAGCACTGTTTTAAGTACTGTAACGAACTCATTACGATACTGAAATAGAGAAAATTGCTTTTCGGATATTGAAGTTAGAGAAATAAGAATACAATTTGTGGAGTATTCTGGTGGATCAATTCTCATGCTCGAAATATTTATTTTTCGACGAGTTTTTCGATTAAATATAAGTGAAATTCTGCGATTCAATGTGAATACAGATCTACAAATCTAAATTTATCGATTTTTTATTTTTGATTAATTAGAGTTATTCCACAACTTAATCCAAATTCAATAGTGCGTATTACCACCTCTTCTTTCAATCAACTTCCTAATAACCCTAGGCATCCCACGAATCAAGTCATTAATGACATTTTCAGACATATCGTTCCATTCTTCCTGAAGGTCTAAACTCAATTCCTGAAAAGTTGAAGGTGGGTTTTGGCTATTGGATATGACTCTCCCTAAGTAATCCCATACGTTCATTCTCTGAATATTGTTCTCTTGAAGAAGGTTTTGAACCTTTCGTGTGCGGTGTGGTGGGGCGTTGTCATCATGATAAATGGAATTATCCCCAAATTCGTCGCGTAGAGGAACAATGATCAGTTCGATCATATTTTTTTTACGTAGATGGCACCAGTCATTGTTCGCTCAACGATAATAAGGGGAGTACGGTGAAAGAACATTATACCCCTCAGCACATTATTGATCCGCCTTGAAAGGACACAACTTCCCGGGTGAAACTGAATTGCTCTCTGCAAACCCTTTTCCGTCGACTATCACTTTGTAAACCGAATCGTGACTAGTCCGAAAAAAGTACGTTTCGCAATTGTGGTAAAAGCCTGTCTTGATGGTGTTCTGCCCGACGGGTACCTCTATGGTAGGCGTGGTACTCTTGAAGGAATTCTTGCCTTAAATTTAAAGAATGCAACCGTCTAATGGTCCTCAAAGAATGACTTCGAAAAGCTGCTACAGATACCGTTCGATTCCTTCGAACAAAATCCGTTTTTTTCACCAATATGGATATGATATTGTTTATCCTGATTACTCCTAGGTCTCCCGAGGAGACCCCTCTGAAACTACAAACTTCGAAGCTTGTAACTTGTGCTGAGTTCGGAAAAGCAGTTGTGTTCTGTGTAGGCTTTGTTACTGTTTCCTTACGCCACCTTAGACACAGCACTGTTTTTTTGACCCAACAGTGGAATGGTGGCCCCTACCGAGACTAGAAAATTTCTTCCCTAGCTCGGGATTGAACTTCGGACTGGCCGGGTATTAATCCAATCCTCTACCACTGAGCCAAGGGCACTCATTCGCTAGAATTTTGAATGATTCCTGTTATGAATCATCTAAATGCAAGATTTATTCTCGATCGAATCTGTAGTTTTGAAATAATCAGAATTACTACACCAATAATGTCTACAAACCGTCTGATGAATGAACGCAACAGTTATTCGAAATTCTGAAATTCTCTCGTGCAACAAGTATGCTTTAAGCATATGCTGCGAAATTCCACGATTGAAAATAAATACTCGATAAATTTTAATGTCACCAACATATTCGTAAAAAAAAAGTACGAAATGAACAACGAATAGTAAAGGTCGAGGTAAAGGGTTACATATTCGCGTTTCGAGTTCTAAATTATAATTGGACAAAAAGCAGTGTAAACATATAAAATATAGTTAATGCACTATGGAAAAATTTTTGCGGTCTAGCGATAATAATTAACCCCAGCAATTTATACGATAAGTAACATAAACCGGTTTTGTGGTAGGTACAATCACTGTGAATAAGTTAATTAGTATATTATCTCAAAATTGGATCAAAATGTTATGAGGACGATTTGTTAACAATCAATGGAACATTTTAAGAAAATTTCGAATCAGAAATAATCAGAGCTTTCAATTATTTCTTAAAAAAAATACATATGCATCTTCCAATTTTCATACATAAAATGAGGTCCGTTTTAACAATTTGGCAACGGAACCCCAAAAATATTCAGATGAGATAAAACCCAACATTCCATACCCCTTCAAATTAATGGATCATAGAAGCCACTCACAATATTTACATAATTAACCAAAACAAACATAATCGATCTTGGCTCGAGACGCACTTCGACACCGTCCTCAATTAAAAGGATACATAAAAAACGTGACGTCAATTAGACATAGTTCGCTTGTCGATTCCAATATTAACGAAAATCGTAGTCGGATAATTAAGCCGAATCCCGGCTTCCAAGAAAGTGAGGGAGAAGCGGCAACATCGCATAGGTGCCACTTGTCGATTCGATCTTGTTTTGAATTAGCTGCCCGTTTTGGGCGCCAAGCGAGGTCGTGACATAACCGTTCCGGCAGCTTGAATTATTGTCAAAACACGGAGTGACCTAAGGAACCCACGGGCGTCCATGACCTATGAAACGTACGAAGTTGAACCTTCAATCACACCTCTACAAAAAATTATATGGCGTTTTACAATAACTGAAAACTCCTGCTAGACTGAAAGTCGATAATCGACGAAAATCGTAAATCGGTGAAAGCCCAATTAGTCATTCGGAAAGTCAGATTTTGGAGATGCAATGTCTAACAATGGTGTTATGTAGAGCGTGCATGGGAAAACATAACGGAAGTCATTTTTGTCGGTGCTCCGATTCTCCAATTTTCATCACAAAACAAGAAAAATGCGCGTTGATTCTAGTCAACAGCTAATTCATAGGCGCATCTAGCCTCAGTTTTCAGGGGGGGCCGCGGCCCCTGGTATATTTGTGATACCTATACGTAGTTTTTGATTAGAATCTTTCAGGGGGGGCCAGAGGTACATCAGGGGGGGCCTGGACCCCCCCTAAATACGCCAGTGAGCTAATTGACAGAGACTCCAATGTTATAGATGTTAGTAGCGTATATGAAAATATTATTGTCAATTAATCACCCCATTAGGATTTTTTGGGTACCTAACACATACAATTTAATTAATCGATAAACATGAGAAATTTCAGTCGAATTGGTCCATGAGTTTCGGAGATATCAAATATTTTTTCAATAACTCCGAAACCATTGCATCAATTCTGCCGGTGCATTTAGACGTCAACCTCAAATATGAAAAAGTGATTGAGTTTAGACAGTTGGAGAGAATAAAATTTGACCACTTATTCTTCTTCATAGAGTCGAACCTATTTGTTTAAGATCATTATCCACTCAAAATTTGAAAATTACCGAGATTTGTGCACAAAACACTAGGTCCTATAGAAACGAGCACGCAGAAAACAAAGTATTTGATAAATAAAATCAAGTTTTCGGGAATGTGGACTTTAATTGCTGCCAAAATTACAAAAAAAGTTGCCCAGTATTTGATGTTTAAATCATATTATTTCTTTATTTTACTCTAAACATATTCTCCATTTTTTTTGTTTATAATAATTGTTAGTTGATTTTTTGTTTTCGGATGGGTTGTACCGTTAGACTATACAGGGTCTTTCACGAGGAACCTCACCCATATTTATACGGGAAACTACTGAACGTATTTTCATGAAATTCAGCACTTATAAGTATTTCACGATGCTGATGAAATCTAAAATATTTTCAAGGCATGAGCACCTCCGGTTTTTCCGGAAATGACGTCAACTTCCGTTTTTCAAATTAGAACACCATTTTTTCATTGCAGAAATAGATTCCTTAGAAAATTTCAAGTTATTTTGATGTAACATTTTTCAGTTTTGGTTGGAAAATTCTCTCTGAGCGGGAAAATTCGAAAAAAAAATCGAAAATAGAGCTCCGCTGAAACAAGAATAACTTCGAGGTTTTTGGATGGAAAATTTTCATTTTTGGGATTTTTCAAGATGTAAGATTGATGTATCCACTTTAAAAATCGAAATCGCGATTCATGATACAGGGGGTGAAAAAAGTTAGGGATGACAAAATCGTGAAAAATCAATTTTTTCAAATTAGAACCCCATTTTTTTATGGCAGATATTGAATCTACGTTAAAAAATAATGTGAGTGTATGCATCACACCCTTGCCCTAAGGTGGATATTTTCTGAGTTATTCACAAAAACCTGTTTTTCGTCTTGAATTTTCAGCTATTTCTTTTCCCTTCCCGCCAAAAAGATGAAATTTTCAGGAACTGTTATTTGAACCATGCTGTAGATTTTTCACCCCTTCTTGAAACCGACTTCAAGTTACTATTAGGAGAACCATGGCAAACTCTCGCAGTTATAACTAGAGAAGATGCTCAAAGTTTTGACCGTTAATTTCTAGACATTTATTTATACGTCTCAGGAATGCTTCGTGCGTTGCTCTTCTTATTTCATCGGGAGGAAGAGATCTGCAAAAGTGTTTAAAAACCAAATTGAGTTTCAAAACTATGAATCTAAAAATCTAAACAAACCTGAACGCATTTCTGACTCGTTCTATGCAGTCCTCATTATCAGTCAGGGGAGTTGAGTAGACAATATTTTTTATCCTACCCCAAACATAATAGTCTAAAGGAGTTAGATCGGGAGAACGTGGACCGTGGTGGCCAAAGATGTGGACCATTGTTCGCCAACCATCGATCTTCAAATAGCCTGTAGAGGATATTCAGGCCCGCCGTAATCGGGCGTGCAAGGCGTGCCCGGCACAAGGGCGGCACGTCCAGGGGGGCGGCAAATCCAGTGAAATTGAAATTTTTTTTGGAGGGGACAAACAACGTGGTGAGCAGGGGGGGGGAGAAAAAAAAGGGGGGGCGGTTGTCCAACTCCAACTGCTTTAAAATTATGCCAACTGTCATAGAAACATAGAAATTTTGCCATATGCGATCGAAACTTTGCCAACTGCTTTGAAATTTCTCCAACTCCGTTCAACATTGGGGGCGGCAAGGTCTCCCCATCCCTCTTAGAGAGACTTTTTCTCTGAAGGATCGGGAGGACAGGCGGCCAACATCGATAATTTCCGTATATCCACGGAATTCAGTGAATTCACTGCATAGTGTTTCTTTCAGGTATATTTCCGGGAGGGGCACTGCCGCCCCCCGAAGTTCCGCAGGTGCTCCCCCCCGGGCGAAATACTGAGAGCGCGCCTAGATCCAGTTATGGCGTAAAACTTCAAGATCGAAAAATTCACATAATCCGATAAATTGCCCTCCCGGAACTTCGAATTGCGCCCTCGGGAAAAATTTTCTGAAAGAAACATCGATTCAGAAAGTTCCTACGGCATCTCTGATTTTGTTGAATATTCGACGAGAAAAATTTGCAGATGTTCTTTTTCCTAATATTACAACCAGATAGTAGTAGTAGTAGTTGAATATTTTCAGTGTCGCCGTATCGTTTATGCCAATTATTGCATGTCATAAAAAACCATCTGTTACCAAATTGCGCCCTTTCTACTAGCCGAGTTTAGGTAGGTACGTGATTTTGAAGAGAGAATTACGAAAATTAAGATAAAAACAGAATGAGGGTCTTTGTCGGAATATACACCCCCTAGGATCAGTTGCATTTTGCATTCGAAATTGAAACTTGTCTCTTGTCTATGATTCGATTCGAATTTGGTAGTGAATGATGCAGCAAGTATTACCCACAAAACTGTGAATTTTTACAATATAATTCAAGAAATTTACGTCATCTAAATCACCCCCCCCCCTTTCCCCGCTTTGCACTCAAGAACAGTTCAGGTCCCTCGCTAAAACTTGCCACTACCCCCCCCCCCCCCCCCACCGAATTGCTCTCTGGATACGCCCCTGATGTAGCGCCCTATGGGGGGCGGCATGACAGTATTTGCACGCGGGCGCTCAGACAGCTAGCGGCGGGCCTGAGGATATTTGACACATTGAGTGAATTGTGTGGAGGCGCGTCATCTTGTTGAGACCATAAGTCATTATGGTTCTGTACTAGCGGCTCAATTATTTGAGTCAATATGTCAGAATATCTATCTCCTAAGGGAGAACATTCTTTAAATAATGCAAACATGTGTAGTGTTATATCTTACCAGTTAAAGTCCCATCATAAATGTGAACATCGAGAATTGCATTATTTTTGATGGCGCAAAAAACATTGAAACTCCAGGTCTCTGGAAAGTTCCATTGTCTGAAGTGGTGGTTGTTCTCTTCATCCCAATAATGACTGTTATGCCTATTGAAAGAACCATTCCTTGTGAATTTAGATTCATCTGTCCAAATTATACAGTCCAAAAAGTTTTCATTCTCTTGAAATCGAATCATCATAGCTTCGCAAAACTCTGTTCTCCTGACGAAATCAGTTTCCTTCAAATGCTGTACCCTATTGAATTTATATGGGTGCATTTTATGTTTTTTTTAATATTCTCCAAACACTCGATTGAGATAATCCCAGATCAATCTCGGCATCTTTGAGAGAATTTTGAGGATTCACGAAAATATGCAAGAACTGTAATTTCGTTGTTCTCATCTTCTACTACACTTTTTTCTCTGTGTATAGTTTTCTTAACGAAAGATCCGACATTTCTCAAGTTTGTCATGGTTCTGTTAATGGTATCTCTCGTTGGTCTGGGTCGGTCAGGAAACCTCTCAATAAACAGTCGAATCGTTCTATCTACAACTTTATTACATTCTCCATGAAGTAGAATGAGATTTAAATAATCTTCATTGGTAAAATTAGGCATAGTGATCGATTTTACAACTTAATACGAATTATCACCAAATTAATAGTAAACACAAAATGCTACTGAATAAAGAGGAATTTGACAGATGTAATTAATGATATCTATCATTAAAAAAAAAGAATGTAAAACATGGTAAGTTTTTGCATATGGTTCATAAGGAATTATTTATTTATCACTGGAGAGAAAACCGATGGCCGATTAGTTGAAATAAAGAGGTTTCCGATACAAATTCGAATCCAAATTCGCCATCTATTTAGGAACCACCTGTAACTTTTTTTTCTTGCATATTAGGGTAATAAAATCTAAAACATGGTTTAAGTAACAGTTCCTGAAAATTTCATATTTTTGGCGTGAAGGGAAAAGAAATAGCTGAAAATTCAAGACGAAAAACAGGTTTTTGTGAATAACTCAGAAAATATCCACTTTAGGGCAAGGGTGTGATGCATACACTCACATTATTTTTTTACGTAGATTCAATATCTGCCATAAAAAAAATGGGGTTCTCATTTGAAAAAATTGATTTTTCACGATTTTGTCATCCCTAACTTTGAAAGCGATTTTTTCACCCCCTGTATCATGAATCGCGATTTCGATTTTTAAAGTGGATACATCAATCTTACATCTTGAAAAATCCCAAAAATGAAAATTTTCCATCCAAAAACCTCGAAGTTATTCTTGTTTTAGCGGAGCTCTATTTTCGATTTTTTTTTCGAATTTTCCCGCTCAGAGAGAATTTTCCAACCAAAACTGAAAAATGTTACATCAAAATAACTTGAAATTTTCTAAGGAATCTATTTCTGCAATAAAAAAATGGTGTTCTAATTTGAAAAACGGAAGTTGACGTCATTTCCGGAAAAACCGGAGGTACTCATGCCTTGAAAATATTTTCGATTTCATCAGCATCGTGAAATACTTATAAGTGCTGAATTTCATGAAAATACGTTCAGTAGTTTCCCGTATAAATATGGGTGAGGTTCCTCGTGAAAGACCCTGTAGTCTAGTAAAGTCGATTTCAAGCGGATAACCTGGTCGTAAGTGGTAACTACCAAAGATAACCAACTTCATTCAAGCGCTTTTGGTCCTTGTTGGTTATAATCATGTGACGTCATGAATTAGCCCTTCAACATCATCGTATTTGACAGCTGGGTTAAGATTCTGGTTATGAGAAGTGAGGTTAAATAGAATTGATTTTCGCGCGATTCCTGAAGGGCTATAACCAAGGGCAAGACCAGAGATAACCGCGGTTATTACTGGTTATCCGCTTGAAATCGATTTTTGTATAAGGTTGTACCGTATGAATGTATTTGAGTTTCTTTGCTCGTGTTCATGAAAAAAAAAAAACAATTCCGCATTTGTATATTAGTGGTGAAATAGTTTTGTTTGAAATATTTTTATTATCCCCAACAGCTTATGAAATAAAGTCTTATTTTCTCCACCTTTTGCAATCGACAATCCTTCTCTAGAGTTAAAGCCATATTAAACTGAGTGAGTCTTGGCCTTACAATACATTTTTTAAACTAGATTCTTGAGGCAAAAGGAACCTTTACTCTAGAAGAGCATTATACTTGTTATTATGATTTTTAACAGAGAGTAGAGTGCTCCCTTAAAATTTCAAGGAGCATTTAACATCGTTATGAAATCAGCCTTAAGTTTTGTACGATTATGTCTTCAATCAACAAATTAATGAAGAGAAAACAAAAACTCCGACTGCAAAAACAGAAAAGAAAAAACAAGTCCTATACTGAATCAATGAAATTTTGTTTGAGTAATGTATAGGTGCACTACGCAATGTTTTTTTCGCTAGTACATATTTCAATATATCAGTCTTCTATTCGCCAAACTTTTAGAGCACTTCGTGAAATTTCGGGTTTACATAATCGTCCATCAGACAGCTTATTCTTCGAACTATCGATAGATTTCGGACAACGTTTTCTTTACTCGATGCAACAACAACAAGACAAAGAATTGTACGTACAGAAGAAAATATCGCTACTGTAAGTGATAGTGTTAATGAAGCTCAAGATTTGTCTATTCGTCGACGACTACAACAAGTTGGACTCTGTGCATCCACCACATTTTGTGTGAAGATCTTGGTCTAAATGATCCAACTGGGTCAAGAACTAAAGCCACTTGACCATAATAAGCGTCGTTTGTTGGCCGATTGGGCCCCAGAACAACTTGAAGTTAATCCACTTTTTTATCGAAAAATTCTGTTAGTGATGAAGCTTATTTCAGGTTGAACGGCTACGTAAACGAGCAAAATCGCCGTATATGGAGTGAAAACAATACTCAAAAATTTCTGCAGGTTCCATTGCATCCTGAAAATGCACTGTATGCTGTGCTTTACAAGCTGGAGGCATCATCGGTTTATATTTCTTCAAAACCGATGCTGGAGCTTATGTTACAGTAAATGGTGCTCGTTACAGATCGATGATCAATGATTATTTGCTACAAACTTTGAATGATATCGACCCAGAACTGTTTTGGTACCAACAAGATGGTGCTACACCTCATGCTGCTATCGTAACAATTGATTTATTGAAAGAAAGATTTGGCGATAACATTATTTCGAGAAATGGTCCAATTAATTCGCCTCCAAGATCATTCGACAAAACTCCAATGGATTATTTTCTTTGGGGTTGTGTCAAGTCAGTGGTTTATGCTGATAAGCCAGAAACAATAGACGCTTTGGAAGTCAAGATGACTCGTGTATTTGCTGAAATAAGGCCTGAATTACTCGAAAAAGTGGTCCAAAATTGGTATGGTCGAATGCAGTTCCTCAGAGCTAGTCGTGGTAGACACATTATGCCGAAAATTATTTTTAAAATGAATGTCAAAAAATTAACTTTCAAATGAAAAAAAAATTGACTTCAATCTTAGTTTAAATGTGTTTTATTTTGTACTAGCGACCCGCCCCGGCTGCATTTTTCCGTTCCCTATACAGTGAGCGCGACAGGTCGCTCACCGTATAGGAAACGGAATGCACATGGAACACTCCGTTTCCTAGCAGATATGCGCGATGTGCTCACTGCCCTGTTAGTCTTCCGGATGCCGATGGGACAAATTGCAAATTATTAATAAAGTTTTCTTACTTTCTGTATAGCTTAATTAGGTAGAGACGGTAGACAGTAGAGTCTACCACATTTTTCTACCGTGAACATTTTTGTAGTCGCGGTTTTTTTTCAGCAATCCTCTCGTTAGTCGACCATATTTTCATTTTTTTTTCATACGTACCTACTCTTTTTTTGTAAAATGCAATCATGAAAAAAATCTGGGAGAATAAGAAAACATGATTGTCTACCAACATAAACATTGAACATGACCGAAAATCGCAATTTTTCAAAGTATTAATACCCTCCCGATTTTTTCAGAATCGGTTGATACAACCATATGAAATATGAAAATGCAATTGTCCGACAAAAAAATGTGGCGTATTTCTTCTCCGACAAATGGAAAACGAAGATTTTTTTGGGATAAAAAAATTATGAATAATGTCTTTTTTTTTCTTATTCTCTCTCCACCTTGAACATTCAATGTAGTGCACCAGTGGTCCGACAAAAAAAATGTGGCGTTCATTCAAAAATTAAAGAATTCACTGCTCTAATTTGGTTATGAATAGACTATATGCATTTATCGGATATAACTTTGTTTATGTTACAAATAAACATTTGATTTTTTGAGGACCATTTAAAAAGGAAGTGCTGAATACTATCATCCAGCTGTCCGACGAATAAAGTTCGGCAATTTCAGTTGTTGCCGATAAAATATTCCTAGTAGTGATGGAGTGTTTTTTGTGCAAACATTTAAAAAATATCCGTGGCTTCAAAACGAAAAAGGAGGAAGTGACATCCATGTATTTTTTTATTGTTTTTTTTTATTAGATTTGAATAAAAATGTCAGTAAACAATTTGAATTATACACTTTCAATCGAAATCAATAGTTTCATTTCAATAATAAACGAAAAAAGATTCTGAAACAAAACCATTATATTCAACTAGACTAAGGATTTGCCTCATTTTATATGGTCGACAGTTGTTTTTTTTATGAAACGAATTTCTCTAAAATATAAATTCATTCTTGTCCGACAAATATTAATCATATCTGATCTTCTTTCGAGCATTTCGGCCGGCGTGGTTTATTAAATTTCGACGTTTCGCCAGATCGAGTGTCTGGCATCTTCAGGAATTATTTCTCTCTTATTCTTGAATCTTGAGCTATCCTCAAGATTCAAGAATAAGAGAGAAATAATTCCTGAAGATGCCAGACACTCGATCTGGCGAAACGTCGAAATTTAATAAACCACGCCGGCCGAAATGCTCGAAAGAAGATCAGATATCATCAAACGATGGCCGCGAAAGCCTCAACAAATTCATCAAATATTAATCAATTTAAAAAATCGCCGATTTTCATTTGTCGGGCAAGAAAAACGCGTGTATTAATAATTCAAAAAAATGCTATTTTCAGTCATGTTTATATTGGTAGACAATCATTCTTTCCAGTTTTTATGATTGCATTTTACAAAAAAGAGTAAGTATGATTAAAAAAAATAAAATATGGTCGACTTACGATAGGTTTGCTGAAAAAAAACCGCGACTACAAAAATGTTCACAGAGGAAAAATGTGTTAGACTCTACCTAATATCATATATTATATTTCTATACAGAAAGTAAGAAAACTTCATTAATAATTTGCAATTATTTGACCCATCGGCACCCAGAGGACTAACAGGGCAGTGAGCACTGAGCACATCGCGCATATCTGCTAGGAAACGGAGTGTTCCATTGTGCATTCCGTTTCCTATACGGTGAGAGCGACCTGTCGCGCTGACTGTAAAGGGAACGGAAAAATGCGCCCCGGCTTCGCACGGATGTAATGCTGATACTAAATACCTACTACAGAATGTCCTTATAAACAACGTCTACAGCTTTTTTGTCATCAGACAATACAAACATATTTTTGAAAGAGCGACATATGTATAATTGACCATGAGGTAAACACTCAACGCTCAAATCTAAGCCCGCAACGTTGAAAGTTTGGCCCTGCGATTTATTAATGGTCATTGCAAAAGATGGCTTTACCGGAAATTGTAGGCGTTTTAATTGGAACGGTAAATCTGATGGTATCAGCGGAATTTGGGGAATGAATACGTCTTCTCCGGTACCACATACTGCCCTCTATTATTAACGTTTTGAGTGATTTTACCAGCAAACGCGTGCCATTGCAAAGTAAGGTGGATTCAGGTTTCCTAATAAAATAACAGGACAACCTTCCTTCAACACCATTTTTTGAGAAGGAAGTCCAGACGGGTTCAAAGAATTGAGAAATTCTGTAGCGCCTCACCGCTATGTCCATGCATTTTAAATCTGTAATATCTTCGGAAATTTTGTAGATGCATTTCTCCATTAGTGTGTTCATTAGGTAATAAAGAGATGAAGTAGCAAAAGGGAAACACACTTTGATTTTTGTAATTATATACTTTGACGATCGATTTCGGCACTAGGCCATTATCAAGTCAGCTGGAACAAATAAAATTCACTTACATTGAGAGACAGGCTAATATAAAATATCAAACATTTCTTCAAAAAATTTTTAAAGGAGATGAACACGTGAGACAGGCTTTATATATTTATATATTTACTACTCACCGTCAGTGTAATGTGTTCTGTGGGGTTTAGTATCGTCATGAATCGGTAAAAGAGTTTAAAAGAATGTGATGAGGCACAGCAATCAAATTCCTCAAATTTTCAATCAGATTTTTCTCTAAATCGGCTATTGTGTCTCAACGATCAGTGGGATACGGTGTTCAGGTTATGTCAATATAGGTTAATGACGGTGACTTGCATGTCAACTGTCATGAGCAGACTTTTATGGTGTCGAGTTCTGTGTACATATATAGGGGGTCATGAAAAAGGAGTCAGTAGTCGAGGGGCAGGATCCGCTTGAACAAATTGGGTGCTGGGAAATCTTTAATCTCGTTGAGAAGATGTTCATCGTCTTTGTTCCTTAAAATCTCGAGTTGTTCTAAGAGAGTAAGTTTATAGAAATCACTGTGAGCATGAATTATAGTAAGGTTATCCAGTGAGATGGAGTGCCCGAGTTCAAGCAAATGTTCTCCCATGGCAGAGTGAGGTCTATTTTTTACATGTTCGCTGAATCTAATTTTGGAAGCTCTAGTGGTCATACCTATGTAATAGACAGGACAACTGTTGCAGGTTATTTTGTAAATACCGCTCCTTCGGCCGGTTTCTTTCTTGGGTCTATTATTCATAATCATGCGTTCTAGTGTGTTGTGTGAGGTGTTGACAAGATTGAGGTCAAAGTCGGCAAGCAGGGAATGCAATCTGCGGTTGGGCATACTGAAATAAGGGACCGAAATATAGGTTTTCTTCACATGGGTGTGTGGATATATTTTCTTGAGGACCATTTTATTTTTTATAGAGTTCAGGATATTATCAACAAATAGTGTAGTGTACGAATTATTGACCGCAATCTTATAAATGTTCTGAAGTTCTCTCTGGTAATTGTCAGGTGAAAGAGGGATGTTGAGTAGACGATTTAAAAGAAAATAAAAGGCTGTTTTCTTGATCCTAGGTGAATGGTAGGAGAATCTGGGGATTACAATGTCAGTCTGAGTTGGTTTCCTATACATATATGTTGTATTCGAATGAGTTGTCTGGTCGGAGGGTGATGTTTAAATCTAAGAAGTTGATGCTATTATTATTCTTTTAAACTCTTTTACCGATTCATGACGATACTAAACCTCACAGAACACATATTACACTGACGGTGAGTAGTAAATATATAAATATATTAAGCCTGTCTCACGTGTTCATCTCCTTCAAAAAATTTTTGAAGAAATGTTTGATATTTTATATTAGTCTGTCTCTCAATGTAAGTGAATTTTATTTGTTCCAGCTGACTTGATAATGGCCTAGTGCCGAAAACGATCGTCAAAGTATATAATTACAAAAATCAAAGTGTGTTTCCCTTTTGCTACTTCATCTCTTTATTATCTTCGGAAATATTCATTTAAATTACATGCTGTGAAGGGCCATATTGATCTATTTTGAATGGACAATGTATTTAAGGTACTCAAATGGATAAGGATTAATGCTCTATTGCTTAAAATAACTTCCTTAATAAACCATTTTTTCCCGTAAAATGTGAAGAATAAACAAGCCTAATTCTCAAAAAACATCTTTGAAGACAAGCTTTTATAACAACACTCATCCGCCATTTTGAAGCCGCCATCTTGAATTCCTCAATTTCGAAGAATCGTAATTTCCGACCCAGAAAACCCCCATATACAAATTTTGAATAGAATAGGATCATAATCACAAAACTCGTCGGCCATATTGTGGCCGCCATCTTGAATTTCCCAATTTTAACAAAAGTATCATCATTTTCGAACCCAAATACCCCCAGATACTAATTTTGAATGGAATCGGATCATAATTACAAAACTCATCCGCCATTTTGTTTTTTCTATAAAAAATATTTCATGATGCTTTGTCACCAGAATTAGGTACACCTGCAAAATTTCAAATCAATCGGACGATTAGAAGTGTGTCATATTCAACTTGCAAGATTTGATTACAGATGGACAGACAGACACCGGACAGGTGAAACTGAATAAAAGCTTATAAAAATAGTTATTGTGGGTAATCCTTAAGAGATACCCGTCAATTACACTCAGCCCACTTCCACGGCAGGAAGCAGGGAAATGAGCAGGGTGATAATGTTATCACTTCACTTCTGCTGCCAGCTGCCACTCGCGCTGCCGGTCACTCCCTAAATTAGCGGTTTTTCGTGCGGCAGTCAAAGGACCGGCAGCGCAATTGGCAGGGAGTGATCACATTCTGCCCAGTTACTGTCGTGCGAGCGTTGCCTACGTTGTATTAATTGATTAAATGTCGTTAATTGTTGCGAAAAATGTCGACGGAGTGGAGCAACGAAAAAATAATAACATTTCACCTTGAGAGTGAAAGAGTGATATGGGATTCTTCTGATAAAAACCATAAACTTGAGGTGGGCGTTCAATGTAGTGTGTTTTTATTTCAAGTTGCATTTGGAAATGGCTTCACTTTGAGAACTTAAATTTTGTGGGTGAACTCAGAAAGGATTGGAGTTCTTGATGAAATAATTTAAATCGATTTCATTCCGAAAGTTAATTTTTTTTCCTTCAAAAATATGAGAAAATGAGCCAACTCATGCTTCTGTTTTATTTCAGCAGAAAGACCCATGAAAATAGTTCAACTTCCGATTAAAAGTGAATCTACCGATAATTTCATTCAGAAAAACAACTTGAAATACGGAATTGGCAGAGAATGGCCAAATTCAAATTTTGGCGGGAAAAAGTTCCTGCTTTACCCACAAATTTGCTTATTTCATAGTTCGGCGATTTTCGGATAAAGAGCGCCATTGTACATTTCATTCATAATCAGAGAGATATTCATAGAACTTGATAGTGATAATGCATGTTCTATGGAGATATTCCATAAAATGGACGGTGGCGCCTCTATCGGATGAGCTTTCCTACTCGCTTTAAACGCCGACCTAGGGATGGAACCGGATTATTGAATCCGGCCAAATTTGCCGAAATCCGGTACGACCGAAATAATATGAAAATTCGGCCGGATGTTTCAAATTTGAATAAATATGATGACATAGTAAAAACCATTTACATATTTGAGAATAAATATGAAATAATAGTATATTCTAAAACTAGTTGCAGAATGGGCTCCTTCGAACGCATGAGTGTTGGAAATGCATTCTGCTACGAGTTTTAGACAATATTTTCTCTATTTCAGTCAAATTTCGTGAAATACTGTTGAAATTCAATGAAAAACTCATCCTAGTGATTTTGTATTGTATCTTGGCAGTTGGTGACTGTTACGAAATTGACATTTCCAAATTCACGTCTGCTGAAATTTAAAAGGAGCGGAAGCCAGTGCTGACAACCAAAAAACGAAAAATATAACTGAAAACAATGCTGCAATGAGTTCATTACAGCACTGTTTTCAGTACTGTAATGAACTCATTACGATACTGAAATAGAGAAAATAAATTCTGAAAATATTTCAATTGCACTAACTAAATACATTATGTTAAAATCAATCCAAATGAGTATCCATATCCAAGTACATATTTGAAATTTCTGTGTATAAAGAGAATTTCTTCTGCTACTTGATTTTTTACCAATAAATGGCTCTTTTATCTTTTCAAAATGACCCGGCTAAAGATCCGGCCATATTACTGATCCGGTCCGGCCAAATCCTGAGAAATACTGAAATCCGGTCCGGTCAAAAATTACCGATTCGTTCCATCCCTAAACTTAAGCACAGAGTGCACGATGGTTGGAAGAGAATCAGCCAGAATATGGGGGAAATTCCAATTGAGGAATTAAAGTAAAAAAAAGTCGATGAACTTGCCAAAACTCGATCGCGAGAGAAATGATTGAGCAGAGTGTAAATACTGTAAATACTCACTGCCTTTCCATACTGCCGCAGACGTATTCCGGAAATATTTCTGGTAGTGCGAGTAGCAGTGGAAGTGGCTGAGTGTAATTGAGGCAATAGACATTATACTATCGCGGACTTTTTTGTTGACCTTTTTTAGGTGTACAATACCGAGTACATTATTTTGATTTATCTCGTGGGGTTCAGTCAGCGTTTGCAATGTAAGCGCAAAAAAATGTGTTTATTTACGACATCACATTAGAAACCTGTAAATTCATCAGTGTTTCTCTACAATATTATGCAAGTATCATACACATAAACCTTCCTCTTGAATCAAAATCGGTTGCGTAGTTTTGAGGATTTAAGCATACATAGGGACAGACAGCGATAGCGACTTTGTTTTATACTATGTATCGATAACGCAAAGCTTATGATTGTGAGATTGTATTATCCGAAAGTCGTTTTCTTTCTGTTTTCTTTTCAGTAGAGCTCCCAGCTAATAACAACTCAATATGCATTCAAACCAATACTATCTCGCAAACTCCCTTGGAATTCCCGCGACCAGGTGTATGACTTATCTCTGAAATCCCAATAACTGCAAAGTCGATATACCTCTGGAGAACAGTGCGTCACAAAGACCTACTGATGATTCCGTGACATTGATTAGTTGTTATCTCCTTTATCCGAACGTAGCGCCCTTCGTTATAATTATTCCCCGCACACAAAGCTAGCGCATTTCCAATTAACTCCTCTCCGACAGAAAATAATTAATCATCCGAAACTCGATTGATTAATTCCTTGATACTTTGATCATGGCTCAAACGAAACCGACCATCCTAGGTTGAAGGTTAAGACTTTGACGGACCTTTCGTCTAGCTGGTGGGTCTCCATCTTGGATTATTTATTATATAAAATTCTCCTGTTTGCACTTTGTGGCCGAACTCCTCCGAAACTACTAGACCGATTTTCGTGAAATTATGTGTGCATATCGGGAAGGATCGGGAATCCGGCCTATTTTTCATCACCCTAAATGTCAAGGGTGGTCCACCCCTAACTTTTTTTTCAATATTTTTGGACAAATTTTTTTATTTTAATTTTTTTATGATACAGCACACAAAAATACATACAACCCTAAATTTTCACCCCTCTACCTAACCTAACGGGAACGTGCTTATTTATTGCCTCTAAGGCGGAACGGAGTTCGCGGGGTCAGCTAGTATCCTATACAGGGTGTCGGTGTCCCAAGTTCGAGTGCCTATTAGACGTTTCTGGAGAACTGGACATATTTGAAATCTGAAAATTGGGATTATGATATTGTTCGAAATTCTCTACAGATCTAAAATATTTTCAGAGCCAGAGCACTTCAGGTTACACAGGGAGAGAAAAAAAAATTGTTCAAAATTTTTTTTTTCAATCTTTTCATTTCTGATATGATTGAGTATTCAATGCTGAATACATTCCTGTTGGAACCATTGTATTCATTCAAATAGATTTCAAAATATCGAAAAAAACCCTGAAAAAAAGTCAAGTATTCATAGTCATAGTATTATGTTCATTTTTCTTATTCTGAACATCCCGAGTGTAAACCGTTCTCACAACGTCAAAGTAGAAGAATGTGGAAAGGTCATGCGTTTTTTGAATTCCATGAATATCATCACAGGGTGTTTAAAATTTTGTGTCAAAAACTGTGATCGAAAATCGGTCATAACTTCCGTTTTTCGAATTAGAACCCTATTTTTATAAGCTTTTATTTAGTTTCACCTGTCCCGGTGTCTGTCTGTCTGTCTGTAATCAAATCTTGCAAGTTAAATATGACACACTTCTAATCGTCCGATTGATTTAAAATTTTGCAGGTATACCTAATTCTGGTGACAATGCATCATGAAATATTTTTTTATAAAAAAAACAAAATGGCGGCTCCAAAATGGCGGATGAGATTTGTAATTATGATCCGATTCCATTCAAAATTAGTATCTGGGGGTATTTGGGTTCGAAAATCATGATACTTCTGTCAAAATTGGGAAATTCAAGATGGCGGCCACAATATGGCGGACGAGTTTTGTAGTTATGGTCCTATTCTATTCCAAATTGGTATATGGGGGTTTTCTGGGTCGGAAATTACGATTCTTCGAAATTGAGGAATTCAAGATGGCGGATTCAAAATGGCGGATGAGTGTTGTTATAAAAGCTTGTCTTCAAAAATGTTTTTTGAAAATTAGGATTGTTTTATTATTGCGTTGGATTCTGCGGAAAAAAAATAATGATAGCACTCTCAGATGCTCTTGCTCCTTAATTCAGTAATTCCCGAGTTATTTGAGCTTTTCTGGATTCATGTTGTACGTAGAATCAAATTCATCTAATCTTCTACTTGAGAATATTCTGTGACCATAGAAGATAAGTCATCCCATTAATAATTCACAAGTGACAGGTCTAATTTTTGGTTTTGTCTTTACTTTTCGATTTTATTCAATGGTTTCATAAAAATATTCATCGAATATGTTGCATGAGAATATTCTGTGACCATAGAAGATGAATTATTCCATTGATAATTCACAAGTGACACCTCTAATTATCAGTTCTTACCATGTTTTCATGAGAATATTCATCGAATCTAAACAGATTCGATGAATCTTGACTGTACGTACAACATGAATCGAGAAAAGCTCAAATAACTCGGGAATTACTTAATTTTTTTTTGCGCTTACATTGCAAACGCTGACTGAACCACACGAGATAAATTAAAATAATGTACTCGGTATTGTACACCTAAAAAAGGTCAACAAAAAAGTCCGCGATGGTTTATGTCTATCTCTTAAGGATAACCTACAATAACCATTTTTTATCCTTCACATTTTACGGGAAGAAATGGCTTATTTAGGATGTTATTTCAAGCAATACACCATTAATCCTTATCCAATTAAGTACTTTCAATACATTGCCCATTCAATATAGATCAATATGGCCCTTTACAGCATGTAATTCAAATGAATATTTCCAAAGATACCTATAACAGATTCAAAATGCAGGGACATAGCGGTGCGGCGCCGGCAATACCGATCCGGATGGCCGCGTGAGCCTGTAAATAGCGCGTCGAAGGCCGCGAGTCCCTAATCGCTCTTCAAGAGTAACTTCTAAACAAAATATGTTTGTATTGTCTAATGACAAAAAAAGCTGTAAACGTTATTTATAAGGACATTCTGTAGTAGGTATTCAGTATCAGCATTGCATCCGTGCGAAGCCGGGGCGGGTCGCTAGTACATTATAAAAGTGAATAAAGTAAGTATATATATCGAATTTTTTATCGGATCAAGATGTATTGCGTATGTAATAATTTATTTGAGCCAACCAGAAAATCTTGTCGAAACTTGGGAAAGAAAGGGTTAACACATAAGTTACCAATGATAGAAGAAATAATTGGCAAATGATTCAAATTAACCCACTTCTGTTAAAGTCCTTGTTGCCTAGATTTGTATAATGTTCTAAAGATTTGTACACAATATGAAAACTTGAGGGCTCGAAGTATCACCAGAACTGCCACAAACCTAAAAATAATTTCAAATCCGAATAATTTCGGATACTTTTCAGAGGACTGCGAGTCACCAAACATCCTAAATTCAATGTCTTCTGTTTCCCACAGATAAATAAAAAAAATGGAGTCGCCCGAAATCGAAGAACTGACATTGTGCGGCTACTGCAAGAAGAAGTTTAACGACACCGACCAGAGTCCGAAACTGCTCTCCTGCAAACACTACTTCTGCCTGCAGTGCATGAGGACCAACCTCAGCAAAGGCACCTCCGAACTGTACTGCGTATATTGCTGGAAAAAGACCGAACTAGGAGAGCTGGGCCCGGAAAGCCTGCCCACCCACAACCCGGTATTGTGCCTAACCAAAAACTTCTCGCAGCTTAAGATGTTCTCCACGAACACGACGAGTGGGGGGAGCAGCGAAAAAAACACCAAGGTAAGGCGTACCCCAAAAGTGCTTTCTTGCATTCGCAAAAAATATTTCTGTTCTGTCGATTTAAACGTTTTATCTAGTAATATGTTTCTATGGTCCTCATTTCTAAGGTTATATCGGAAAACTGCCACACGCACGCAATGCCCCTAGCGTTATGGTGCACGACGTGCGGTTCACCAGTTTGCAGAGCTTGCGCAACGACCAGCGACCATTCCAGTCATCAGATCAAATCTCACAACGATGCCAAAGACCAGCTCATCTCCGAACTCCAAGTCGATTTGGCTTCGATGACGAAAATGCTCTCCGAAATACAGAGGTACATTTACCCATCGATTTTAAAAGCGCCCCCCACATCATCCTTTTATTACACTCAGGGCATAATATATGTTTATTTTCAAAATTGCTTCAAAAAAAGTTCCAGAGGAAAATATAGAATTCAGAGATCCCTGTAGTAATTCTTGAATTCAAGTAGTGTATAAGGGTAACACACTCGACTGCTAGGAGCATAGAATAGCTGGAGAGAATGCTTCATAAGCTCGACACGTTCATTTTGACGGCGGAGGTTAGAGTTTCGTGTGGCGCCCGCTAGTGTACGCTGTGATCGTTAATACCGCTACAGATCACATATCTTGTTCTGTGGCGCTACAGTTGCAAAAAATATAATGTCTCTGTCATTGTTGTTGATGCATTTATGCTTTTTTTCAATTGAAAATTGCCTCTAATCATAACATAGGTAATATTGTTGACCAATCATCGCTTTATTCTAATCAACTATTTATGCGCAATTTTATGGAAAGTCTATGACCGGAAATAAATTGGTCAACACGATATTCTTATCGAAAAAAGCGAACATTCTTTAAGTAACATTATTATTATATGGGAAGACAAGAGGTTTTTATCTGTTCTCGTGTATCATTGCAGAATTGTTATGTTCTCCTTTTAAATTCCCTCTACTAACACTTAGATTTGAAGTGGGGAAACAGATTTTTCTTCCATTATTCCATCCGTTTCTTGTCGACATTTCTTCACACGTGCCATATGCATAATATTGTTTGATTTATTTAAGAAAAAAATTATGTATTGATCTCTTTCAAAAGAATATAATATTATGATATACACTGCTGGAAAAAATTAAAGGATCAAAAAAAAATTCCAAATTTTTCGGCAATTTTCAACATGCCGTAACTTTGAGAGGAATGGTCGTACAAGGAATTCAAAAAAAGGAAATTGTAGCTCTTAGTGTCTATACTCTGTTCAAATATAAGCGACTACGACGTAAACAAAGTCGCGCACACGAAGGATGGGCTTCGTTCAGGTAAAGACTTGCTTTCAGGGCTCCAGGGTCGGATCGAGGATAGTTCACACAATCATATAAACTTGATATTATTCTCTGAATGGAATACACATGATTTGAATAGACAAATGTGAACGTTTCGTTCTTTTTCGTGGATGGCCCAATATACCACCTTCAGATGCAGTGTCCGTTTCTGAATTCGACATTATTGTCCGGAAAAGATAACTGTGAAATCGTTCTAAGCTTTAAGTACGATCCTGGCAGTCTTTTGGGGGCGTGAAAAGAATTATACAGCCGACCGTTTCACCAATCATATGTTAGTAATGCGAAAAACAAACCGATTTGGTTTGTTTGTTTACATTCTCTTATATTTGAACAGACTATAGTTTTTGGATTAGAACTTCAAAAATTTTAAGTTTCAGTGGTTTTCGAGTAATGATAGAAAAATCAGCAACAAAAAAATTCTCAAAATTTTACCACTTTTTTTTTCTTGTCTACGAGCGTGGTAATTTTATTTTTGCACCTTAAATGAACTCCCATTAATGAACAACCATTGCTTATTCATAGAAATTTTTTTTTCTTAATGTCGCATCAATATGAAAATTTAACAAAAAAAGGGCTTTTGGTGGTTTCTTGGAAAATCTACCGCTGGATCGAAAATGTTGAGGAAACCAATAATGTTAAGTGTGACTTTCACAGTTCAATATGTTGATAAAAACCTTACGAAGAGCCAACTCAATTCAGCGAGCCGTTTTTTTGTTTGACTAGATTGAATTTTTGAAAAAAAAAATAAGGATCACGTTTTTTGCTCTGAGAAGCTCGTAATCTTTAAAAAATGCAAAAAAGAATTTCGTCGAGCTTTTTCCACATTTTAATTGCAGATAGTTCATAAATTTCAAAAAAAGAAAAATAAAAAAAACAACAAATAACATTTTTATTAATTTAATAACGGGTATTGCCACCCCTGTTTTCAATAACGGCTCTCAAACGTTCAGCCATGTTAATGCAGGCGGTAATTTGAGGCTGATGAATGATTGAAGGATTCACAGAAAACTCCGGCGGAATTTCGAATTTACGGAATTGTTGTCAACAATTCAATCAAGCGATTCTCTGCTCAAAATTCGGTAAATTCGAAATTCCGTCGGAGTTTTCTGTGAATCCTTCAATCATTCATCAGCCTCAAATTACCGCCTGCATTAACATGGCTGAACGTTTGAGAGCCGTTATTGAAAACAGGGGTGGCAATACCCGTTATTAAATTAATAAAAATGATATTTGTTGTTTTTTTATTTTTCTTTTTTTGAAATTTATGAACTATCTGCAATCAAAATGTGGAAAAAGCTCGAGAAAATTCTTTTTTGCCTTTTTTAAAGATTACGAGCATCTCAGAGCAAAAAACGTGATCCTTATTTTTTTCAAAAATTCAATCGAGTCAGACAAAAAAACGGCTCGCTGAATTGAGTTGGCTCTTCGTAAGGTTTTTATCAACATATTGAACTGTGAAAGTCACACTTAACATTATTGGTTTCCTCAACATTTTAGATCCAGCGGTAGATTTTCCAAGAAACCACCAAAAGCCCTTTTTTTGTTAAATTTTCATATTGATGCGACATTAAGAAAAAAAATTTCTATGAATAAGCAATGGTTGTTCATTAATGGGAGTTCATTTAGGGTCTTGAAACCCCCCTTCAATTTTCTGTGCGATCATTGGTTGCTGAGAAATCGATAATCAAAGACAAATGGATCCTCATCCATTTGAAGACCGATATCTCGGCGAGAAGTGGACGTATTGAGGTCAATAAAAAAATAAATTGAAGCTGAATTAACAAAGTATCCCATCATTTTAACGATTATGCAAAAATAAAATTACCACGCTCGTAGACAAGAAAAAAAAAAGTGGTAAAATTTTGAGAATTTTTTTGTTGCTGATTTTTCTATCATTACTCGAAAACCACCGAAACTTAAAATTTTTGAAGTTCTAATCCAAAAACTAGACACTTGGAGCTACAATTTCCTTTTTTTGAATTCCTTGTACGACCATTCCTCGCAAAGTTACTGCATGTTGAAAATTGCCGAAAAATTTGGAATTTTTTTTTGATCCTTTAATTTTTTCCAGTAGTGTAGTAACAAAAGGTACCTGATAAGTAATAACAACTAATAATCATTTAAGATCATTTTATTAAGGATAGCCTGGTTGGAGGCACTAACGACGTTAGCGCCACCTCGTGACCGTGCGGCGATCTAACAAGTTCCGACGTCTGTGGCAGTTCATTTTCGTAGCAGAGCCGTCTCTCCAGTTATCTATGCTCCTAGATATATACGACATTCTTCAGAAAACGACAGTTATGTAATTCGTTACTTACTACCACGAAGGTTTAGATTGAAAAAGTAGCTGACAGCTACCATTTCTATTAAAATCATTGCTGCAAACAGAAAAATTTACCTATAACCAATCAAAACATTCGCCAATTGCAGGCTCGCCTCCCAGCAGCGCGAATTCCTGCTGAAAGTCCTCGAGGCCTGCGTTACCCTTAAAACTCACGTCGAAGCCGATCTCACCAACAACGTCGCCCACTTCGAAGTTACCGAGACCAGAGAGAATCTTGCCAAGCTCAGACTGAACCTCTCGATGGCCGAGACCCTGACCGACGTCCACAACCTTTGCGCCAACGTCAACATGGAGAAGCAGCGGTTCCAGATGCGCTACCAAGACATGTACCTGCAATGCCAGCTCGACGACCTCATACGCAACTCCACCGTAAGTGTCACCCGTAAAATCTACAGTTACGAACTTGCATTTATAGAGCATAGAACACATTTCTTCTCTTCTAGGTGGTTTTAGATTATCCGTTGCTTAAACAGGCGGTGGGGAATATTCACAACGGCGAGGTTGCGTTGCCGGGGAACTCGAGAATCCTGGCGCCTCCTCAGCAGAACCCTATCCTCTTCCTTGCCAACTACTGCATGTCGCAGCTGTACTCCAGGCACATGCTGGCGAAGACGGCTTCGAACAACGGCCTGGACTACCACAACCACAATACCTTAACGCCCGCTCCCTTGAATTATATCAACCAAAACCCTTTGCACCAGCACCTGGTACTTCCCCCTCCGAAAACCCTGTACCCGGACAACAGTATCATCATTCAGAACCTGGTGCACTCCCCGCAGATGCGAAATCCAGTAAACATGTGTCCCTTGTACTATTTCAACATCGACGTGAACGGACAACCTCTGGGTAGGATCGTTATCGAGGTGAGAGCTGATGTGGCGCCTAAGATGGCCAAGAATTTCGGACTCCTCACCACCGGAGAGACTGGCATGGGTTACAAGGGCTGCCAGATATTCCAGTGTTGGGAGGGCGAGAGCGTCATCACGGGGGACTTCGAGTTGAATAACGGCCGCGGCGGAAGGTCTATATTCGAGGACTCTTATTTCCTACCGGACGATACCAAGCTTCTAGCGGTGAGAGGAACGGTGGGCATGAGGAGGACACAAAAACGTCACGATAACATGGGCATGGTGGGCTCGCAGTTCCGGATCATACTGCAAGAGATGCGGGGATTCACCGGTATATTCGGCCACGTAGTCGAAGGTTTAGAGCTGGTCGAGAAAATCAGCACGTACGGTGATACCACAGGTAAACCCACGAAGAGCATCCTCATAGTTAAGTGTGGAAAGTTGTAAAAATTTAATTGGAAGTTTCATCGTTCGAAAAAGGGGGACAGAGTTAGTAGGTGCTTACAATTTTGCTGCCAAAAAACTCATTTCAATTTTTATCAAAACCATATGCTCAAATAGTACGACGAAAGACTTAAGTTTACTATGGTTTTGAAGCAGTCAGCTCAATTTCCAGAAAAATTTAAATAAAGACGGCTTCCCAAAAAATTTCCTGACAATCACTCGTGAGGTCAGGAAATTTCCTGACCGTTGGAAGACTCCGTTAGAATCGGTCGTTTAACAAACTACTCGAAACTAAAAACAAACCAACCAGCGTGGAAATTGATATAGAACTTCAAATTCTTGAGGGCTGTCCCTATTAGAAAATTCATGGTTCCATAACTTGATGTAGCTTTAGCTTACTCGTCTTAAGATAATAAATTTCATTTAACATTACCAATCTAGCAGGATAAAAAGATGTGAATTTTTTAGTTGATACATTCACAGTTTCTGGAGCAGAGCTAAAATTGTAAGTGCTTTCAAAATGTTGAAAAAAAAGTAGGAAGAGTAACAATGAAACTTCCCCCAAATAACCCCTCAGTACTGACATATCGGATAATCGAAAAATATACTAAAAAACGTATTCAACACTATGGGATCTCAGGTGTTTTCGCGAGCTTTTTGAAATGAAAAATATATAATATATAGCGGATCTGCCAAAAACGTAAACTTTCGTCGTTAAAAAATATGCGTATAGTATCGATGTTGAATCAACCTTGTGCTTAAAAAATATTCTACGAGAGAATTTCGAAGAAACAAGAAAAATGTACAAAAATATATCGATGTTTATATAAAAGAAAATTAAATGTAGCTTATGCATTAAAAGTAGTGAAATAATAATGGGGCAGAGAATTCGAAACAAAAAATTGTACATTCAATTACCGTCTTAGAAGTGAGAACGAAAGTATATCCCGAAAGAACCTATATTTTCTTAAAACGCGTGCAAAAATTCTATCGAAGTTAGATTAGCGAATTATCGGACAGATTTTTCTCCCTTTTCATTTAAGGTAGAGCTCGACTGTATGCATGTACAATGACGTTAATATTTAGTTTTAGTAACGAATTTTGGGATAAGGAGAGGGCATATGTTAAAGATGAGATTTATAGAGTATTTATGGAATCCCTATTTTTTCAACTGATACCTACGTTTTGTCAGCAGAGAAAATTTTGTGATTGTAGTTATAATTGTTAACTTGAAATTTCAGAGAGCTTCGTCAGTTAAAAAGAAGCGCATGTTATGAAGTTTGAAGTTACATATTTATCAGAAACAATTTATTTCGTCTCTTTCTTATTATTGTTATTTTATTAATTGAAATCACAGTTTAGATGCCTTATCGGCTTCACAGCAATCAGTTTCTAGATGTTTTTACTTAAGACAGGGCTTTATAGGCATTTCAATGTCACCGTAAGTGGACAATAGACTGAACAATATAAAAATTTCGAATCAAGAGAATCATGAGAAACGATAGCATGTGACGTTACACCGTATATTGTTTATCACGAATGAGAAGCCAAAGCTTTTTGTACTACACTTTTTTATACAACCTCCGTCTTGCGATGTGTATAATTTTTATTTGTAAAGCGTTTCCTTCAAACTTAATAATTAGAATTCGCAAATCGATCGAAAAGAAACGTGTATTAGATATTTAGGGTGGTGAATCAATTGATTAGTTGAATTTACGGTCCAGCGATAAGTTGTTGAACGTGTTCGAGAGTTTTATTCATGTTTAATCTTTTTATTATGTCTATTCAAGAGATAGTTTTATATTTTTACCCGGGTATAATATCATTATTATTATTAATCGTGGACAGAATTATACGAGAATGTGAACGAATTTTTTGGGAGGAATGAGGACGACCAGCGCTATTAAATGTTATTTTCAATGAATAAAAAATTTATTTTAACGTTTGCGATATTTTTTATTTTTTTACTAACTACCATATCCGAGTAACTAATATTATCCTTCAATTCAGCTTCCATCAAACTTTCAAGGATAAACTATAACCCGAAGTACAGTCTAAGCAGATGCTGAAAAAGAGGTAACGTATGGTCCGAAAGTTTTGGGAAAAATTTCACCTGGTCTGATTGAGAAGCAACGTGTCAGGGGAATAATTAGGCAAATCGAAAATAATGGTCCCTTGTCTGTTACTTGAATTTTGATTTATCATAAGGATAGTTAAGTTAAATTGTTGAAAAATTCGATCAAAATATAAGATTATTTAAGTCAGAGTTATATGCTTTTGAAAATTTTCCCAAAACTTTCGGACCATACGTTAACTTACGCGCTCAATAACAATGAAAAAATCTGCTGCCAAAGTAACTCACAATTGAGTGAATATAGAAAAAATCGTTTGTAACTTTCCCAGAAAATCGAGATTAATGAAGCCATTCGTAAGATCATTCCCAAAATATAGGGAATTCTCCGAATCCTTCAAATGGGGTAAAATTATATGAAGGTTTGCTTGGAAAGCTTATACTGATTATTTCAAGCAGAATTAGGTCGAGATGAATTTGAAATTACATATCTCATCTTGACTAATTTATCATATGATTTTTTTGCATATTATCACAGAAAAATACCCACTCAATTGCGAATGGCAAGTGAGAGAATGGGAATTTCAATAATTTAGAATTAATGTTGGAATAGATTCGAGTTGGCAGAACAATGGATACTTCATAGTCTATTCAACTGCGAAAACATAGCATAATTTAGTTTTCGTTATTTAGTTATTCTTTCCACAACAATATAACTGTGGGTTATGGTTTTCCTTGGTGGATTGTTTTGTTTCTATGAGAGATTTCAGCGCATATCCGAAACTCTTCTAATATCAGTTGTAATACTAGATCAATATCTTCCACTGTTTCCACTATGTTTTATACGAAGAAATATCGTATGAATGATATAAAGCACACATCCGTTTATCAAAGAGTTACGTAATTATATATCTCGAATTATATAATCTTTCATGTAACCCATCGATACAAAAAACCGCCAGGAACAACGAACGTAATTTTTTGGAAATATTCCGAATATCAAAAATAATTTCAAATTATATCGGATATATGAAAGTGGTGCGGAAATTAAAGAAAACGGAAGATAGTTAAAAAAAATAAAATTAGCCTAAATGTTTTAGAATTATATGACGTGAAACACAAAATCGCCTGTTTGTACAAGTCTAAATGTCAAAAATAATCGATGTAGAATAACACGGAGGTTTTCAAAACAATATTGATAGCAAAGTGTAAAGAGAACAAATAATTTTCAAAAATTGAACTTGACACAAGGTCGAATTGAACTAAGATCAAATTGAAAATAATTCCGTCATAAAATTTTCATCCATTGCTACCAATGCATGTTTTGAAAACAAATAGTTAATAGTTCATGTACGTTAGTGAATTAGCTATAGAACAGAAGCCTGATTATGGTATCAATAGAAACATCAAAAAGGTCCTTCTCGACAAAAGGTACAATAGAGGACTGATACCATTTTCTGGCAAACTGTGCCGTTCAACAACAAGAAAATCCAGACTTAATGAAAGAGAAGATTCTACCCTTTAAACGCGAAATATATGTAGCCAGTGTTTGTGCCTTGTTACCTGACTAAATATTTGTGATAACTAAGTACCTACCACTTCAGGTTAGTTTTCAAAATATATAACTTTCCGCAACTGTAAAAACCCTTTCATTTGAACATCCACTTCCTTTCCATGAGAAATATTGTGTTTTGTACATGCATCAATGATACCCAGAAACCACATATCTTCAAAAAGTGAGTAGTGATGGCATTTTTTTTAATATATCACGAAAACCGTATATACATTTAATCCAGATAAATTTTGGAAATTTATGGGGTAGTTTTGAATTATTCCAACAGATGTTTTTTTCGGATGCTGAATCCAAATTTCAGTGGAGCAACAAAGAAAATGCAAAGAACATAAAAACGTCATTTTAGGAATGTGTTTTTGTTTATAACACGAAAACTTTTCGTGAGAAATGTCCATATTCAAGAAAGTTACTTTATTATTTTTGGACGCTATTCGCGATGGATGGAAGAAAGTGTTTAGTTTGTGGACGAAATGATAATTTAGGTGGAATATGCTATCACAGGTTTATCAGAATTTTGCCTTATTCATAGGCGTTGAAAATGTTTGCACAAGATCAATTTTTAACGTTTCTGAGCAATTTCAGACTCCCGTATCACACCAAGTTGATGCAGTCTTTGCCCTGATGATTGCCGTTGGAAGAGATTAGGATATCAGCTTGTACTTTACGATGTTCTGGTCCTTTCTTGCCAAATATATTGAAGTAGGAATGTGATTCCACGTTTATCTTTAGAATCATCATGAATGTAAGCAGCAACCAGTAATTATTGATTCCCTCTGTTACTATGCAAGCTTCAAGTTGTGGACAAAGGATCAGATAAATCTTCTATAATGTATAGCCAAGAACGTGCAGTTGCTTCGAATATTATCGAAATGTTCCTATACTATACTAAATTGGTAACTCTGGACCGAACCGAGGGAATCTGTCGAAAAAGTGGGTCCAGAATAATAGCAATATTTTCTTAATGGGATATAGGACTGCAATTTTAATACGTATCTATTTGTTAAGCGACGTTTCGATCATATATTTGATCTTCTTCAGGCTAAAAAAATTTACAGAATGTTCAATAAATTGAGACTACAGTATACATGCAAAAACAGACAAATTACCATGGTACAATAAAAGCAAACATCTCAAATGTAAAAATTGACAATTAAAATATATTACTCTTGTATATTATTAAATGAGACAAACCTACCTTCCAAACATTACGAAATTGCATACATAGTATTATGGTATAATAGAGACATCAAAAAGAAAAACATAATCGGATGAAAACCAATAAATTGGAAAGATTAAAAAGATAAATATTGGCAATGTGAAATGGTGAACTAGAATTTCTGATATATAAGAGCTGCAGGTGGTCACTGAATTGACAGGTGGAATCAATTTTTAAAAAACAAGTTGTACATACGGAAGCAGATTGAGTATACGGTCTGCGATCGGAAATTAAACAAACTATCGGTCCTCGAGCTCTCGTGTTTTTCGTAATATATTATTATATACATTACTTAGATTGGCCACATCGGTTCTCAGATTGATATTATTCGTCGTCTGTATAAAGATCATCTCACTTATACATCGTTTCTTGTATCCAGATTCTCTATCCAGAATCTTAACATTGTTAAAATAAAAAATGTGCCCTGTATCGAAATGATGTTGAGCTAGGGCATTTTTTTCCTTTTTTATCCGGTTTATTTCACAACAGTCATACTTGTGTTGCCGTATTCTATTTTTTAATTTTTGTTTGGTTTGACCTACATAACTTTTTTCACATGAACATGGAATTGAATAAATTAGGTTAGACTGTTCTAAGATCGGTGTGGGGTCTTTTAATTTCGAATAAAGATTATAAAGGGATTTTGGATTATAAAACGTTATTTGAGTGTTTTCGTTTTTAAAAAGTTGTTTTAATTTTGATGAAATTTCTGATATAAACGGTAACTTCAAATATTTGATTTCGATATCCGTGCTCTCATTATTGTTGGATATATTGCCCGCATTTGATCTTTTTTTCTGTTGTAGCTTGTTAAATATTTGGCGTATGAAATGTTTCGATGTGTGTGTCGAGCTTGAGTCTGACTGTATGATTCCCTTCTTGGATGTAATGGTTCATAGGAATAATAATGGTGGATTAAAAACTAACTGGTATAGAAAACCAACGAGCTCAGGAAGACTTCTAAACTTTCGGTCAAATAATCCGATTCAACAAAAAGTGAATACAATAAGAAATTTGTTTCACCGAGCAACAGAACTAAGTCATGAGTCGTTTCACAGTAGGAATCTAGATATCCTTACTGGCTTATTATTTCAAAACAATTATCCGAAACATTTCATACGCCAAATATTTAACAAGCTACAACAGAAAAAAAGATCAAATGCGGGCAATATATCCAACAATAATGAGAGCACGGATATCGAAATCAAATATTTGAAGTTACCGTTTATATCAGAAATTTCATCAAAATTAAAACAACTTTTTAAAAACGAAAACACTCAAATAACGTTTTATAATCCAAAATCCCTTTATAATCTTTATTCGAAATTAAAAGACCCCACACCAATCTTAGAACAGTCTAACCTAATTTATTCAATTCCATGTTCATGTGAAAAAAGTTATGTAGGTCAAACCAAACAAAAATTAAAAAATAGAATACGGCAACACAAGTATGACTGTTGTGAAATAAACCGGATAAAAAAGGAAAAAAATGCCCTAGCTCAACATCATTTCGATACAGGGCACATTTTTTATTTTAACAATGTTAAGATTCTGGATAGAGAATCTGGATACAAGAAACGATGTATAAGTGAGATGATCTTTATACAGACGACGAATAATATCAATCTGAGAACCGATGTGGCCAATCTAAGTAATGTATATAATAATATATTACGAAAAACACGAGAGCTCGAGGACCGATAGTTTGTTTAATTTCCGATCGCAGACCGTATACTCAATCTGTTTCCGTATGTACAACTTGTTTTTTAAAAATTGATTCCACCTGTCAATTCAGTGACCACCTGCAGCTCTTATATATCAGAAATTCTAGTTCACCATTTCACATTGCCAATATTTATCTTTTTAATCTTTCCAATTTATTGGTTTTCATCCGATTATGTTTTTCTTTTTGATGTCTCTATTATACCATAATACTATGTATGCAATTTCGTAATGTTTGGAAGGTAGGTTTGTCTCATTTAATAATATACAAGAGTAATATATTTTAATTGTCAATTTTTACATTTGAGATGTTTGCTTTTATTGTACCATGGTAATTTGTCTGTTTTTGCATGTATACTGTAGTCTCAATTTATTGAACATTCTGTAAATTTTTTTAGCCTGAAGAAGATCAAATATATGATCGAAACGTCGCTTAACAAATAGATACGTATTAAAATTGCAGTCCTATATCCCATTAAGAAAATATTGCTATATAACAGCAAGGACGTTAATATATGATGGGTCCAGAATAATCTTGAAATCGTATCGAAGCAGCGATACAGTGAGGAAATTTGTATACGGTCGAAACAGAAATAATCGATTCATACTCGTACATAGATGAAATTTCGATTCTCTAGGGGATGTTGAAGTATTTTTAAAAAATTCGCGAAAATCATTTTTGTAATATATCAGTTGTATATATTTTTTTTTTTAAAGTTAAATTTTTGTAATTACGAATAGGCTGAAGGACCTTATGTCGATGGCCTTTTGCTTCTGCAATAAATTCCTTTCATTATTATTATTATTCGCGAAAATCGCTGAAAAGTCCGGCAAAAAAGGCAAAGTCGATAAAACTTTTTCCACAGCTACCATGTGTGTAAATGCCAAACCAGGGTTCATTGAGTAAGTTTTGAATTCCACGTTTCTGAAAGTCAAAGAGGCAACTGGAGATAATACGAAAATTTTTGCAATCTGAAATGTATTTTTGCTGAATACTCCTGGGAGTCTTATATTATTTCAGGTCACATAGTTGTGTAACAGAAGGAGGATAATTCATATTGTGATTATTTTTGAACATTATCTTTGTATACATAAATCTTGATAAGGTTTAGTGCAAACTAGCTCTAGCTAATGTAAAAAAAAATCATATGATATGATATATTGTTTATCCTGACTACTCCTAGGTCTCCTGAGGAGACCCCTCTGAAACTACAAGCTTCGAAGCTTGTAGCTTGTGCCGAGTTCGGAGTAAGCAGTTGTGTTCTGTGTAGGCTTTGTTACTGTGTCCTTACGCCACCTTAGGCACAGCACTGTTAATTTTTGACCCAACAGTGAGAATGGTGGCCCCTACCGAGACTAGAAAATTTCTTTCCTAGCTCGGGATTGAACTTCGGACCTTTGGGTCCTAATTCCAACGCTCTACCACTGAGCCAGGGGCACTCATTTTTTCAATATGTTTCCGAATATAGATGCATAGAAACCCTGGTGAAACGACACCCGACTAAAAATCGTGACCAACAGTTATAGATCAAAACGGCACTCTAGATTGTATTGCGGGTCGCATTTTTCCGATCCCTATGTGGTTACCGCTACACGATGCGCTAACCGTATAGGACTTGTTAAGCTATAACAGACGTTACGTTTCCTATTAGGCCAGCGCACATGCCATGCGATCATGCGGCGGCGGCTTGTTGAAATCTATTTGATTGTTCTCGTTGTCATTTTTGGATTTGAATTCCGATTATGTACCAGAAGAACAAAAGGATTTCAATGAGCCTATGCAGTCTAAACAATCATTTGCGAGCCTTCTTACTCCAATGTCCAGTCGTCTCAGGAGCATACACAAGTACTAGGGGAAAATTGTTTAAATGAAAATAACATCGCAGAATATAGTGAAGAACTAAGGATATAAGAAGAAAACTTCAAAAAATTGCACCAATTTGCACAAGACCGTCCATCCAAACATATGCTTGAGAACATAAAAGCACTGAATGCTAAAATTAATATGTAATATTGAACATGAACAGGGATTTTATTATATTTGTTCAGCTGTAGCAAGAAAAAAACAAGGACGCCGAATCAAAGTACCTACAACCAACTTCGATTGCACGTCGTGCAGGCTCTAGATTCTAGAACAATACAAGCAGGCCTGCAGGCAGACCATCCAATGCCGAAAAATTACGTAGAAAAGTAACAAAGAGGAGAAGGTCTATCATCTCTAACATTTTGGCAAATCAAGCAAATGCTAAAAGTCATTGAGATTATCAATAACTTATTATTTAATAAAAGTTATTTAACTTTGTAAGGCGTTTTATTGATTAGTACTACAAACCAACCACATGTAAAAAGTCATGCAGTTTTCATAATATCTAAATTGTACGAACTCTAATCACCCCCTGATGTAAAAAATAAGCATAGTGAACGCAGTTATTTTAGTTTTGTGAGGTCCGGATCTACGATTTTTTCTGACCGGGGCAAAAGTTCATGATGGCGCCCCCCCATTTGTGTAATATATGAATTCATAAAAGATAACAAAAATAAATAATACAAATGAATAATCAAAATTAATACTAATAAAAAGGAAAAAAAAGAGAAGAAATTTCGATTTAATTTAATTTTTTATTATTTTCAATTTGCTTAAACTGCGTTCATCTTGCAGACGCGGTAGTGCAGTAAATTCTTAAAGCTAAACTGACGTTAGATAATGCTTCTTGCAGATCTGGCCTGTAAAGAATTTGCAGCATGTCTAATGAAGTCGATAATTTCAGGAACTAGCTCTTTGAAAACCGCTAGTTCCCAACAAAAATCAACTGAATTCAAGTCTCTTCAATATTTTTGCGCTAAAAGGGTCCCATTTTTCTGCACACTGCAGATCCTCTTTTTGCATGTTTAAAAGGGCATGGCCGTTGAGGAATACAAAATTCTTATGCAGACTCTCTGGGCTTTCTAAGCTTTATTTGATTTCCGACAATAATCTGTCGAAAACAACTTCAATTTCCTTCGAGAATAAACCAACTTGATCTAACGTTCTTGACTCATCCTCGCACATTTCGTCGACCTGCTTTGTCTTCTTGGAAACACGTTTATTTCTAAGAATTGGCTCCACATCCAATTCTTTTGAAAGAAGTGTAGCTTCCGATATCCAGTTTTCAAGAGGTTTTTCTTCCATTCCTTGCAAGATCTTCACAAGACATTGCATCAACGAAAATGAACGTGAAATAATTATATCCCCTTTCAGAATTTCCATACCAAATTGTTAGGTTCAGGATGAATCTAAAATCCATCACAGCACGAAGCAAATGACCATAGCTTCATACTTGGATTCTGCGACTAGTGAGGATTCTTTGATTTCTTCCACAGCCTTCACAACTCCCGGTAAATTATTGAGCCAGGCCTGTTAATGCGTGATGTTTAGCCCATCTTGTTTGGCTACTTCCTTTCAAATTTATTTTCGTGCACTTTTTCATAATAATTGTCCATCTTATGAACAAGAAAAAATACAGTTTTTGTATAACACCAAATAAATTTACTGCTTCTGAACATGATGAAGCCAAATGGACACCCACAAGATTCAAAGAGTGTCCTAGGCATGGAACTTATACTGCCAGCTCGTTCATCTGCAGAATTCTGGATTTGACTCCAGCCATATTAGATCCGTTGTCGTAGGATTTTGACATCTAAATCATAAGTTTGCAGTTCATCTAGAATTCGCTATGATGTAGATGCATAGAATACCTGGTGTTGGCACTGATTAAATTTTGTCTAAGATTTGCTTGTCGATCGAAAATCTGAGAATTTGTCCTGCTTGTCATTTCTCTCGAAAGGGGCGCGTTTTTTTTCCGTAATTAGACCAAAATCTGAAATCTAGAATGCCGTTTTGATCTAGAAATTTTGATCACGTTTTTTAGTAAGTAGTCGTTACACCAGGTATTCTATGCATCTATGCTATTATTCTCCAGTTTTTCCGTCAACTTCTAAGAAGTCAATAACAATTTTCTTTATCTCATATCCAGACTACGTTCTCTTTAAATATCGTATAACCTGGCTCATTTGCTCTGTGTGAGATACATCTGGAGTGCAGTCGAACATAATAGTGACATAGTTGGCCTCCTTGATCTCATTAATAATTTTATTCCGAACTTTGGTGGCCATTAAATTTCATGTTGCAAAGTTTTAGACAGATAGGATGTTTGTCCTTTTTTTGAGTGGTCAAGATGGCACTTCAGAGTCGGGTCATTTTCGATAATAATACTTTTTTTCCGAGAAAATCAAAAATTAAAAAAAATTATCCCCTGGTTGTTTTTGGCGCCCCCTCAAGCTGGCGCCCAGGGCAAGCGCCCCCTTAGATCCGGGCCTGAGTTTTGTGCGCTGGCCTGAATAGGAAACGCCACGTAGTTTATAGCTTAACAAGTCCTATACGATTAGCGCTCCCTGTAGCAGTAACCACATAGGGATCGGAAAAATGCTATGGGGTCCTACTTCCGGAATAACTAACTATTTATAAGATTTACATCTTCTATGTCTTTTGTTTGCTCTGAGGGGGAGTCTACATTTTTTTCAACACTTACCTATACTCTATTCACTACACATTTCATCGTGTATATTTTGAAAATTTTAGGTTATTGCATTGAGTTTAAATATACATAGAGGTACAGCCCAGTTCAACGATTTGAAGCTGAATTCAGTGTAGTTCCTTCACCGGTTCATAGATGGATAAGTGTGTTTCAGAGAAGCGAAAATGTTTACTCCCGCATCTGGCGGTAAGTAGCTGAACTATAAAGCACTATTTCCGAAGCCGAATGCAATGACGATCAGGACCGGCGTAAGAAATATTGGATGTTCAGTATTTCATCACACCTGATTTTTTAGATGCAATAAAACGACAATTATTTTTGATCTTTCATGAATATAAAATACTTATGTATAAAAAAATAAATGCATGAAATTTTTCCTTTTTCACAAGTATGTATTTATAAATATAAATAAATAAATAAATAAATGTATTTAAGGCAATTGACCTAAGTCCTTCAGCCCTTATAAATATATTTTCTATGAATTTTTAAAAATATTTAATTTTTTTTAGCAGCGAAATGCTTCTGTGTCGAGATTCCTTTGGTTTTTTTCTGTCTCCTCTACAGCTTCATTCTAATCAGTTGTCTCAACAAATGAATTCTGTGCTCTTCACATTCTGGAGTTAACGGAGAGATTCAATCTTTTATAATTTTTTTTTTCAATTTTCCTAAAATATACCTTTGAAGTCCCATCTTTTCTGATTTTGTGACCATAATTTTAATATTAGATATATTATATTATCGCTTGTCGTCCTTCCGGGCCTTTAAAGGCCGCAACGGATGACGAGCGATAATATAATATGTATACAGGGTGAGTCTGATTTGTACATATATTTTAACTGAAGATTCTTGAGGTCAAAAGAAACCTTTTTTTCGTTTTCCATTTTTCCGAATTCGGCTCTGTTAAAAAGATATAGCCATTTGAAAAAATACATGGGGCTGATTACGTACCTGAAAACATTCTCTGGAACCAATACAAAGTTCATATTTCTCGATTAAAATTAAGTTGGTATATTTGGGGGAACTCAAATACTAACCTTATTTGAATAAGAATGTTAAAAACACGATATTTCTTACAAAAAAACACTCAGTTTGGTCCGATTATATCGGCAATTGAAAAGCCATATTTCTCCTATATATAGTCCATCCAAGAATTATTGACAACTCGGGCGGCTTTGGAAAATCAAAATTAGGTTGGTAATGCCCGTTCAGTGATATTTTGAGTTGCAGAATTCAGGTTGGTGTTGGAAATAACACTAATATTTTGTTCTGTCATTAATGTTTCGAATAAATTCGGGAAATAATTGAGCAAGTGAAATAGATATCTTCGGAATGAGGCTGTTAATAATAGCTTATAATTGGAAAGGCTTTCCATAGCAGTTATAGCACATATAGAAAGAAATAAGAGAAGATTAGTCGAAATATGGGATGTTGCTGACATAAAATCCTTCATTATGAATATGATGAGGTCTGCCCAGATGAGGAAATAGCAGTTGTGGTTGTTGAAACAACAGTAGGAATATTTACATTTCATATTTTGCACCTTCATTGTTCACAAATATTGAAAGTTAGAATGTCATACAAAATTCTTCATATATTGAATAAATCCAATCGTTAAGTTTTTGTTTCTGTTCTGATATATATTACAATTTTCCCAATCCATTCAGTTTGCAGGTAATCGTATGTGATAATTGGAAACATTTTCATGTTCAGATTGCCGTACTTTGAAAAAATACCATTCAATTTTCAGGTTATTTCTATATTTTTTTATTGCTATGATGAAAGCACAGACACAGAAAACTTTTAGTTACTTTTTTGTAACTAGAAATAAAGCTGCGACTGGACTTTCAAAGCTTGCTCTGATGTCAATAATTCTTGGATGGACTATAATTGAGTTCCTTCTTCGATTTTACTAAAGATTAGTTTGTAAACACTAAAAACCCGTCCATATCCTCCTCGATATCCCAAAAATATTTTGTGAATGATGGTTTTGAATTCAATTTATAATTTTGATCAAGCTATAACCTATTCAAATCGATGTTAATGAAATCTCCTGTGGAAAATTCACAGAACTTGAATGTGTATGTTGCCAGTTTCAGCAATATTCTTGAAACTAGGGAAATTGATTTTTCTGATTGCATCACTAGATAAATATCTATGAATTGACCATAGATCACCTTCCTTAACATTAGGAATCGACATTCTCAAACGACTCAAATTACTACCACTATTCCGTTCTTATACTTCACATGTCTGAGGTAGTTCAGACGGTTCAGCGTAGTTCGGTTACATAGCGTATGACGTGAGATTTCTATGGTTTGGAGGTTAGAAATTAAAATTCTTCCAACGAGAGAATAGGTTATGTTGATGTTTGTGACGAATTATTATTTAAATTTGAATAATGAAATGAGTAGCTAGAAATTATGATGTATTTCTGCCGGAGCCCGAAACTAATGGAATAAACTAGGTGGACGAGATATCTCTATAGTCAATTTATTCACAGAGTTGGATTGATTCATTGAATGAAATAAAATAAATGTCCAACTATCAATATCGAACAAAAAATGAGTTGAACTGTTGAACACATGAGTCAGAAGATCTCTCTCTGAAGCAAATCACTGCTGATAGACGGTAAAGTAAAAAAATGTCGAAATTTGATATGACATAACTAACGTTTTCCCATCATAGAGATTTAGATACTTAATAGGTCAGTGATTTCCAAATGAAAATTCGACAAACATTCTGACAACGTTGTTAACTTTCAATTCGATTACAGAATATTGACACATCTTCGATTCGGTGATATTTACAAGGCAGGACAGCATTCAGATTATTCTTGAAATTCATGATTTTTTCCTCTAATTCAATCTTATACAATTAGGAATTATTCGAGAACTACGCGTTTTATTGAAAAAACTAAAGAATGATTTTATTTTCCAAACCGATTGCTTCTTTCGAAAATAGGAACCATTCTTCTTTTTCACGTGGTTTTATAGTATTTTTGCGCGAATTTATGAGTTGGCTAGCTGTAACTTTCATACCGGGGGGAATATTGAAGAAGTTTTGATTTGGGAATATGCATCATGATAGGAATGAATACTTCACCAAAATTCAGTTCATTTGAAATAACGGAAATAACCGAATTTTGAAAAATGGTACAATAAAAAAGTGTTCGGTTTGATGAGAGGAATCTACAGTTAAAATATATGTACAAGTCAAAGACTCACCCTGTATATTATATCTATATATATATATATATATATATACAGGGTGTTTGGTAATTCGACGTGAACCTTGGAAAGGGATACACTAGACGTCATTTGCAGTGAATTGCGTCGGGTAAAGCATGGTCCGAAAATGTATGGTTACGAAGATATGGCGCGTTTTCAACTTTTTCGAAATTCTCTGCTTCGTTATGGAAAATAATTTATTTTGTGAAAACTACTCGACCCTGAATATTCAATGAATATTTTTTTCAAATCTGAGGAGATGGTCCTCATTTCTTGCGAAAAAGTATTCACTAAAAATTCAGATAACTCGAGATATACAGGGTCATAAATGGCTTCACCTGTTTTCCTCATAAAATCTTGATAAAACAATTGAGAATTACTCGAAAAAAGTATTATGAACTTGGTGTACAAATGTAAGGAAAAACTTCCCTGTTTCATCAGCTTTCCAAAAAGGTACATATGTCAATAATTCCTTCATACAATCTAAATATATGGCCGGAAAACCAAGCAGACAACAGACTTTTTCGAGTCATTTAGTGATCGAACCATGGCCCGCTTACGGCTTACGAATCACGTCGAGTGAAATAAAGGATAATAGGATATCTTGATGACTTGAAAAATTCTGTTGTCTGCTTGGTTTTCCGGCGATATTTTTAGATTGCATGAGGGAATTATTGACATATACACCTTTTTGGAAAGCTGATGAAACAGGGAAGTTTTTTCTTACATTGGTACACCAAGTTCATGATACTTTTTTCGAGTAATTCTCAATTGTTTTATCAAGATTTTATGAGAAAAACAGGTGCAGCCATTTATGACCCTGTATATCTCGGGTTATCTGAATTTTTAGTGAATACTTTTTCGCAAGGAATGGGGACCATCTCCTCAGATTTGAAAAAAATATTCATTGAATATTGAGAGTCGAGTAGTTTTCACAAAATTAATTATTTTCGATAACGAAGCAGAAAATTTCAAAAAAGTTGAAAAATCACGATATCTTCGTAACCATAGATTTTCGGACCATGCATCACTCGAAGCAATTCACTGCAAATGACGTCTAGTATATCCCTTTTCAAGGTTCACGTCGAATTACCAAACACCCTGTATATATATATATATAAAAAATTAGTTGAATTTATTTGGGTTGGCAGTCGGAAATAAAAGAAACTCTCTTTTTTCCTTTTTTCTCAAGCTTTCGGCTTTATTTAAGCCTTCTTCAGGAGACGCTACAATATGTTAATAATCAGGAATTTAGAATGAAATTAATATGTATACAACTTACGAAGTTGAGATAATCTATATAAAGTTGAAACATTCTAACTAATAAGGCAAACAAAGGTACAATTTCTTTTTTTAAATTCTGAAAGAGCAGTCAAACGTTTTGAAATTGTCAATAATTTTTCATGACATATAGTAATATAAATGGAGAATCTATGAATGCTCTTCCTCTTCACAAGTTGGTATAAAATGATTAGGTAAGTATATGAAATTTTGTGATTACTGAACAAATGCCATTCCAGAGGGTATTTCAATTTTGTTGAAAACGGTGATTTTGTTTTTTATTTTTGTCCATATCGATCAAAAGGGCATATACATTGCTCAGGGAATCAATGTCTTTTTTTGAATTCATATTCTGTTCATTTTGTGAAATTCTTATCATTTCTAAAAGGGTCCTTTTTCTAAGATTTGATTCCCGATCCAACAACTCAGTATCTTCAAATGATGGAATGTTTCGATACAGTGTTTGGCTAACGCACATTGATCTTTTCTCAGTTTAAAATTACTCTTATGGAGAGTGATGCGTTGTTGCAAAGTTGTGGACGTTTGCCCTATGTATTTCAACTCACAATGGGAACAGGGAATTTTGTAAATAACATCACTATTCCTGAATAATGGTGTTTCATCTTTTAATTTACTGTATAATTTTTTCAGAGGTTTAACATTCTTGATCGCGAATTTAAGTTTTTCTTTTGGTAAAATATCTTTGAGTCTATTTGTTGAAGGTTCTATATTTGGAAGGGTAATATAAATTTTGTTTGCCCCATTTTCTGGTGGATTCTCTTCTATTTCAATCTCTGTTAATCTATCAGGGTTGTTATACAGAATTCTTCTGATGAAGGTTTTGGGATATCCATTTTCTAATAATATGTTTTCCAGTCTTGTGAGATTCTTATTCCTAAATGACATATGGGATAATTTATTCACTCTTGTTTTTAGGTTTTTAATTATATTGATCTTCATTTGCATTGGATGATACGAAAGGTAGTGTACATATCTTTGAGATGCCATGGGTTTGATATACCAGTCAGTGATTATTCTATTTACAGAAGTTCTCATCAATTTCATATCTAAGAAGGCAACCGATCTATCTGTTTCATTCTCGATCGTGAACTGGATTTTGGGATTCACTTCGTTTATTACATCCAAAACCCGGTGAGTCCATTCTTCTGGCACTGCTGTCACAACATCATCCATGAATTTTTTGCAAAATGGAAGTTCAAATGGTAATTTTTCTTTTATTTTCTCTAATATATCATCCACTACAAATTGTGCTATTATAGGAGACGCTATTGAACCCATGGGAGCTCCTTGTAATTGTTTGTAGTATTGATTGTTGAATGAGAAAACTGTAGTATCAAACCACATATCTATAAGGAGGCAAAATGTTTCTACTGTAACAGAACAATTTGGTTGAATGTCATCCCATTTTCTTCTGATAATATCTTTGGTCAGCGATACTGTGATGTTTGTGAATAGAGATACTACGTCCCAACTCTGCAAAATATAATTTGTAGGCAACTGAAAATCACATATGAATTCGGAAAACTCGAAAGAATCTCTTATGTTAAACATATTCGAGAAGTTATAAGATTTCGTTAAAACATCTCTTATGAATTCAGCAATATTGTAATTAGGACAATTAATGGATGCTATTATAGGTCTCAAACTTAATTCTTCTTTGTGAATCTTTGGGAGTCCGTAAAATTTAGATGCCGTAACTTTGTAATACATAAGTTTGTGAGCCAATTCTTTTGAAACCTTATTATCCTTTTTTAGTTTGGTAATTAAGGAATTAATTCTCTGTTGGTATGAACTACTTGGATCCCTTGGCAATGCTAAGTAATTTTCTTCATCAGACAATAAATTATTTGATAATTCTATATATTTCGTTCTGTCCATTACAGTAGTAACATTACCCTTGTCTGACTGTAGGACTAGTACTTCAGGGTGATCTCTTAAAAACCTTGCAGATCTATTAAACATTTTGTTGATTGGGTGGAATGATATGGAATCCTTATGGCAGAAATTTGTGATTATGTTAGTAATTCTAGATGTTAAAATCTGTTTTTCTCTATTATCTTCAATCATAGAAACCACTTTATCTAATTCTGATATTAAATGTGCAATAGAAATATCTTTTCCTGAAGGCGGTAAACAAAATTTTGGACCCAGTGATAAAGTTGTCGCTACATCATCTGGGAGTGCTATTGATGAAATATTTTTAATCCATTTATTTTGAGTTCTTATAATTAATTTCTGTTCTTCCTGAAGTTTTTCAAATTTTCTTACGTTTACTGCCTTGACTTTGTTGAATATCCCACTGCATTTAGTTTTAATTTTGTGAGCGAATTGTAACCAAATATGTTCATTCAAAACCCGCCTAAAATTATCACATAATTCCTTATTTCTCCGTTCCAAAAATCCGATGTTTTTATGAGAAATGTCCAATTCTAAATTAATCATTTTTTGCCCTAACTTGTTGGTGAAATTATGGATCTTCTGTCCTGTTTTTGCATCTTTATACTCGAAATTGTACCTAACGTTCTTCAGACTGTTGTTCACGTGTCTAGGGATAATACCATTGGACCTGCATTTCAATAGGAAGATCTTCCTGTTTATTAGGTTTGATAGTTTCCTGTTATTGTTGGAATACTCCTTCATTTGCCTTACCATTTCTGTACCATATTGTGTTCTGATGATGTTGAAAAAACCCATTTTGTATTGATAATTCAAGATTTAGCGACTGTGTATATTCAAAATTAGTTAAATTTAAAAAAAGAAATTGGTCCTTTGTTTGCCTTATTAGTTAGAATGTTTCAACTTTATATAGATTATCTCAACTTCGTAAGTTGTATACATATTAATTTCATTCTAAATTCCTGATTATTAACATATTGTAGCGTCTCCTGAAGAAGGCTTAAATAAAGCCGAAAGCTTGAGAAAAAAGGAAAAAAGAGAGTTTCTTTTATTTCCGACTGCCAACCCAAATAAATTTAACTAATTTTGAATATACACAGTCGCTATATATATATATATATATATATATATACAGGGTGAGTCTTTGACTTGTACATATATTTTAACTATAGATTCTTGAGGCCAAAGGAAACCTTTTTTTCATTTTCCATTTTTCCGAATTCGGTTCTGTTAAAAAGATATAGCCATTTGAAAAAAAAAATAGTGCTGAGTCCGTGCCTGGATACATTCTCTGGAAACACTTCAAAGTTCATATTTTTCGATTGAAATTGAGGTGATTAGATGTTCTGGGTGATACAATTAGAAAATACTCAAGCACTAACCTTATTCGAATAAGAATGTAACAAAAACGATATTTCCTAACAAAAACACTGTCCGATTATTTCTGCAATTGAAAAGCCATATTTCTCCCACCAAAATAAGTTCCTTCTTCGATTTTCCTGAAGATTAGTTTATAAACACTAATAATTGGTTAATATTTTCCTCGATATTTTGGAACGACCTCATGAAAATTGGTTTCTCACCAGCCTATTCTAACTCCATCAACCTAAGTCAGATGATTCGAGGTCAATGACCTAACCTAACTCATCTTCTGTGATATGATATTCCACAGAACACGGCCATCTAAAGACTAAAGTCTTTAGAAGGCCATGCACAGAACCTGTCTAAGCACAGAACTCTAGAGAAGACGATGCCAGATTGCCGATTTTCTCTTCAAACAATGCGAACTCAAGAAAGCAGTACGTCCCCTATCGTTAGCGGATGAACTATCACAATCGCTAACGGCTAAAGGCGTCAGGCGTCTAGGCGTGGCTCTTTGGAGATGCCAAACGAGTTCTGATTCTTGCCGATATAGCGCTACGATATAGCTGGCACGCAAGGCAGACAGGCGGGACAGGCCGTTGTGTTGTGGTTGTTCTGTTTCTGTGTCTCGAACCGCAGGCCAGTCTATGATAATGAAAGACGCTTAAACGGGATAACCTTAATTATCTATCTAAATTTACTTGCAGATAATAAAGCAAACAGGTGATGATTGTGATGTGCAGACCGTGTAGTGTCGATTGAAATCTCCAAGAGGATAATATTGTTGAGATAGATATTTTCCTGAAAGACCGGTAACAATAAATTTTCAATAGAAACTGTGCTTATAGACTGTGTAATTTCATTTCATGCTTCTCAGAATTCAATTGTTACATCGAACGTTTTTCCATCATGTAGATTTTAGTCTTGACGAAGTTGATAAACATTGACAACGTTGTTAATTTGTTAAGATCAGAGAATACATAATATTCGATGATATTTAATTCAGGGTTGCATTCAGTTTTTTTATGAAATTCATGATTTTTTCCTCGAATTTGTTCGTATACAATTAGGAATAACTCGAAAACGACGCGTTTTATTGAAAAAATATAAGAATACTTTTATTTTATAAAATGGTTGATTCTTTCGAAAATATGAACCGTTTATCTTTTTCGAGTGATTTTATAGTATTTTTGCATGAATTCATGAGACGAGTAGGCTGTAACTCTTATACTAGAAGGAATATGGAATAAGTTTCAATTGAGGAATATGCACCATGAATAGAGTAAACAATCAACCAAAATTCAGTTCATTCGGATTATCGGTTTCGAATATATGGAAAGAATAGTGTTAATTTCATGGATTTTTGACACCCTGTATCTTTCAAACGAAACCGAATTTTGAAAAATGGTATAGGAAAAAAGTGTTTCGTTTGATGAGAGGAATCTACAGTTAAAATATATGTACAAGTCAAAGACTCACCCTGTATATATATAAGAAAGATTTTGGTTACACCATTTATAAATCGAGATCTGATGGACTGTTTGTTATGAAACTTCATATATGGATTCGTCTACGGTCTGGTTATTATAAAATACAATAAAACTTTAAAAAATTGATGAAAATTTCACTTATACAGGAAATGCTTTTCCTCCTATTCCTTCTATAGTCACTGTAATAGTGTGTAATTTGAGTTGCCTACAACTCTGCGCTGTTGGGCAGAACAAAATGTCTTAGCGTAGGAGTACAGATGTCTAAAATGATTGAATTTCGTTGATATATGAGAAAAGTTTCGTTCTTACCACTTCAGATGGCGCTATTCACACATTATGACTGATGATTGTTAGTTATTTTTATAGTTTTATTCATTCCAAATAACGTAATCGTGAAGGTACTATATTTGACATCATCACAATTAAATGGCGATGAATTTGTTGAGGCTTTCGCGGCCATCGATTGATGCCATCTGTTCTTTTTTCGAGCATTTCGGTGGTCGTGGTTTGAAATGGTCGAAAAAAGAACATATGACATCAAATACTGTGTAATTCACATAGGGCTTATAGTACCATGAAAGGCTATTACCAGATCCAGAAGCGGGTGAATATTACAGTGAATTTTTATCGAAATGTCAAGTAAATCAGATTTTGGCGTTGAGTTCCAATCGTGAGATGTCCATCCTCATCTTTTCTCATAATTTTTAAAATGTTTTCGAATTTCTGTTTGGGTAATAAATATATTTGCGGAAATAACTGAATCAAAAATTGCCATTATTAGTGATTGACATATTATGACATATTATTTTTGTGTATCTGTTCTGTGTGATAGCTCATATCCATGGAAACATTTGACAGTTCAAAAATAAGAGAAACAAGACGTTGTGACGTTTGTGAAATCCATCGTAAGAACATTTAGGCGGAACAAAGTTCGCCGGGCCAGCTAGTCTCATATATTACACCAATATTGCTCCTTATGAAAATGAACCAAGCCCCGCGGACCACGCTATAATATATATTACGATATTTTGCTATGATAAAATGACATATGTCAATGCAAAGCTATGATATATATTATATTATCGCTCGCCGTCCGATAATATAATATATGTTATAGCTTTGCATTGACATATGTCATTTTATTATAGGAAAATATCGTAATATATCGCTTGAATGAAAATATATATTATAGCATCGTCCGCGGGGCTTGGTTCATCTTCATAAGGAGCGATATTGGTGTAATATATGAGATATTAATATACAGGGTTTCTCAGAAGTACCGCACTTCCTTCAGGGGATCGAAAGTGAAAAATATTCTAAGCCCAAATATCCATGTTTGAAATTTTTTGATAACGTAGTTAATTAGTTATTAATTAATGAATGTGACCAATCAGGAGCGTCCTACACAAGAATAAGTAGGCAGTGGGGACACGAGAGTGAGACGCGAGAGCTGCAGGCGTGTCCCCAGTCTCGGTTTAGTGCGTGAAAAGCCGGTAGCAGCTCTGGCGTCTCACTCTCGTGTCCCCACTGCCTACTTATTCTTGTGTAGGACGATCCTGATTGGTCACTTTCATTAATTAATTACTAATTAACTACGTTATCAAAAAATTTCAAACATGGATATTTGGGATTAGAATATTTTTCACATTCGATCCCCTGAAGGAAGTGCGGTACTTCTGGGACACCCTGTATATTATATTATCGCTCGACGTCCGTTGCGGCCTTAACGGTGGGTTTCACAGAGCTCCCGCTATAAAAGCGCTTCTTGAAGGGGTAAAATTGGTGTATCAACATTGTACCACAAAGTCGACTTATTTCTTCATTAACGACAACGGATCTCGGTTTAAGGAACTGAATAAAACTCTTTGGACTCTAAAGCGACTTTCGGCGTTATAATTCATCTCAGGCTACAATGAAAACCGAATGAACAAATTAACAGTATGTGTATGTTAAAGTGGCGTGGACAAATCCAAAAAAATATTTTTGAAAATGACTATATAAAACAATTAAAGATTCAATAAGAATACACTTCGCGCCGAAATGTCATGTTTGAGGACTGACTGGACTATTTATGGTACATTTTCACCCCTCATTTCCCACCTGAGAACACTCCTTTGGAGAAATTCATGGCTAATTGTTCATCAATATTGATTCACACCGTTTGTAACGAAGATATAGTCCATCCAAGAATTATTGACATCTCGGGCGGCTTTGGAAAATCGAAATTAGATTGGTAATGCCCGTTCAGTGATATTTTGAGTTGTAGAATTCAGGTTGGTGTTGGAAATAACACTAATAATTTGTTCTGTCATTAATGTTTCGAATAAAATTGGCGAATAATTGAGCAAGTGAAATAGATATCTTCAGAATGAGGCGGTTGAAGAGTGTACAGCTAATAATTGGAAAGGCTTTCCATAGCACATATAAAAAGAAATAAGAGAAGATTAGTCGAAATATATGGGATGTTCCTGACATGAAATCCTTCATTATGAACATGATGAGGTCTGCCCAGATGAGGAAATAACAGTTGTGGTTGTTGAAACAACAGTAGGAATATTTACATTTCATATTTTGCACCTTCATTGTTCACAAATATTGAAAGTTACAATGTCATACAAAATTTTTCATATATTAAATAAATCCTATCGTCAAGTTTTGTTTCTGTCTTGATATATATTACAATTTTCCCAATCCATTCAGTTTGCAGGTATTCGTATGTGTATGTGATAATTGGAAACATTTTCATGCTCAGATTGCTGTACTTTGAAAAAATACCATTTAATTTTCAGGTTATTTCTATATTTTTTTATTGCTCTGATGAAAGCACAGAAAACTTTTAGTTACTTTTTTGTAACTAGAAATAAAGCTGCGACTGGACTTCCAAGGCTTGCTCTGATGTCAATAATTCTTGGATGGACTATATGTAATTTGGAAGTATCCGACCCTGCCTACGATTCATAGAACTAGAGGAAAATATACTACAGATTTCTATAAATGAATAGTGACAAAATGGATCGGCAGATTATAGTTCCTTTAGAAGCTACTATGTGCCGCCACTTAAGTTGGCAAGAAAACTGCCAAAAATTTTTGCATCATATCGTTCAAGGGCGTTGTGCCTATATGTATATTTAAACTCAATGGTTATAGTCATTTTCCTGTCAGTTGAATAAGCAACGTTGTTCTTTCTACAGAGAAGTCGTAGTAATTACGTATTTATCGAAATGTTTATTTACTTTGGGAAAATAATGGTCTGTTATTTTGAGATAGTTCATTTGAAAAAGAATAAAAGAACTGCTTTTTCCTATTTATAATTACAGATGATAAATGCATTCATATATCGTCCATTATCTCCAAAGGGCCCTGGGCTGGAGCCATATAAGAGTCCACCCTTAAGGTGGGCGTTCAATGTAGTGTGTTTTTATTTCAAGTTGATTTCGAAAACGGTTTCACTTTCAGAACTGAAATTTTGTGGGTGAACTCAGAAAGGATTAGGGTTTTTGTTGAAATAATTTTAATCGATTTCATTCCGACAGTCAATTTGTTTTCTTTCAAAAATAGAAGAAAATGAGCCAACCCATGCTTCTGTTTTATTTCAACAGAAAGACCCATGAAAATAGTTCAACTTCCGATTAAAAGGGAATCTACTGATAATTTCGTTCAAAAGATTAACTTGAAATACGGAATTGGCAGAGAATGGCCAAATTCAAATTTTGGCGGGAAAAAGTTCCTGCTTTACCCACAAATTTGCTTATTTCATAGTTCGGCGATTTTCGGATAGAGAGCGCCATTGTACATTTCATTCATGATTAGAGAGATATTCATAGAACTTGATAGTGATAGTGCATGTTCTATGGAGATATCCATAAAATGGACGGTGGCGCCTCTATCGGATGAGCTTTCCAACTCGCTTCAAACGCCGACCTTAATGGCCGTTTGCACCGTTTCACTGCTAAGCATGGTTAGACTAACCGATGTTAAATATTTAAACGTTGTTTAGGGCGTTGCCGATTGCACCGTCGAATCTTAATCGTTGTTTAGTTTAATCGTCGATAGGTTTGGCAATGTCGCTCACGTTATAAGAAATTCATAGAATTATGAATAAATATATTGAATTTTGTGGAAAAATTTGATGTTTCGAATTCCTATGACAGTACATTTCTAGCTTTCACATCTTTGCGATGAAAAATTTGATACTGGTGTTGAAAGTGATTGGGATAATGGAAAGCAAAGTTTTGAAAAGAAGTTATTCCCAATGCGAGAAAGCGTAAATATGAAGGTAGTACCACACACTGCTAGTGTAATATATATCACATATGTACTTTTAGGTGTCTTTCAGAATACACCATCCAACAATAGTGAAGGCTCTTACCAGAAAAGACTTCGCAGAAAAATATAGTCTATTCATTGATAGAAGGTTGGCTCTCATTGACAAACAAGAAGAAAAAGTCAATGAGGAAATCCTCGCTATTCTAGAGGAAAGTGTGGCAAAAGCCCGAATATTCCATTTATATATAGAAATAAGAGAAGAGCAGTTGAAAAAACTGAAACAAATTAAAAATGTGTAAAATCTTCTCTCATTCCATTTTATAATGATGTTGTATTTCAAGAAAAAATAAAAATAGCTATGTTCATTTCACTATAGTACTTTTTATCCATGTTCTCAAAATAGTTTCTTCTTCGGTAAAATCATAGAGGGAAACCAAATTCAATTATGTCTAGAACTTTATGCAATTGCGCGAGTAAATCTGAATATTCAAATATTCCACTGTCAATCGTTTTTGACATTAATCGAGCTCTAAACGAGCAAATTTCTGTGTTTAGTTTAAACGATGTTAGATGGCCATTTAATCATTCGTTAGGAACGGTGCAAACCGATTAGAGAATAAAACGTTGTTTATGAATTTAATCATTGTTTTGACAAACGGTGCAAACGGGCATAAGGGTGACAACATAGAGAATAGCATCGATTAAGTACCACATAGCTTCCACATTTCAATAGGAAGAGTAGCTTCTTTTCTCTCCCGCTGACTCATCCACGACTTATTAATTATGAGCGCAGTCCAACGCAATTTAAATTCAAAGCTACAAAACTCTCTTACCTTATAGTAAACATCTGGTACATATTGCTTATCGGAAGATTCCCTAACATAACCCAATTCTGGACAGTCCTTGGTGGGCAAAAGACAATTATCACGCACTAGAGCCATGCATTGATTCGACACCTGGTATCCCTCCATTATAACCTGATTATTTTTATCACCTACAAAAAACAGATGATACCATACTTTCTCCTCTTCTTTTCCTCCACACTTACCAGTAACACACACTGTCACAAATTTAGACCCAAAATACCCTGTTGAGGAATATCTACAAGGATTGGGATGTCTGTTCTGGTAGAAACCTGCCATTATACATTCCTGGGCGGACAAGAAGTGGCTGTCGATGTTCCTGGTGTGCTTGACTGTTCCTGTTTGAACGTCTAGAGGTACAAGATCTGTAAAGATCCATCCTACTCTTCTCAAGCCCAGAGATTCTGCTATTTTGTCGACCAGCTCTTCTTTCAGATCGTGCGCGAGACGGACCGAATCGCGAGTACTCTCTTGGGGGGGCTCGTAAATTGCTACAACGTTCGCTCTTATTCCTGAAACAAAGAAGAAAAGTAAGGAGACATACTTTTATAGAAGAGGAAAGACACAACAAAATATTAAGATAACTTCTGTCAACATTTATTTCTGGGATGAGTAATTAAACATTATTGTTTTGTTAAAAACAATTTGGAGACTGTCACAACACATTCAGCACGTTAATGATATTCAAATTGGTTCTAAGGGATTTTCCAGGGTAAGTTTATCTGTAAAATGAGAGGGATTTGTTGACGCTTCTTTATTTTCAGAAGCTTGGGACATGCTGCTGTATTGCTCAGGTAAAGCCAAATTTACACATTTTTGATTAACGTATAGTCCATCCAAGAATTATTGACATCTCAGGCGGCTTTGGAAAATCTAAATTATGTTAGAAATAGCCCATTCAAGTAATATTTTGAGTTGCAGAATTCAGGATGGTGTTGGAAATATCACTGACCCTTGACATTGGCGTCTGTTCTTTCTGAATCTGACAAATTTGGAAAATGATTGTATAAATTTTGAATGCTTATCGATTAGTTCTGAATTTGTGTTATTGAAAATGAATGAAAAATGAATTACTTTTTTGTAACTAGAAATAAAGCTGCGTCTGGACTTCCAAGACCAGCTTTGATGTCAACAATTCTTGGATGGACTATACATAAGTTGCGTTCGTTATGTCAAATCCGGAGTGAAGGGAGAGAATACGAACACAGAACATCCAATTAATTTGGATACGAATATACAATCAAATGACTTCGGAGCAGAAGTGGTAAGAAAAGTGTCAACGTTGGCGTTCCTCATTCCATCTGTTGACACTTTTCTCTATGTTTATGCTCTGAAGTCACGTAATTGTATATCCGTATCCGAATTAAGTATATGTTCTGTGTTCGTATTCCCTCCCTTCACTCCGGATTGGACATAACATAGATGCATAGAATACCTGGTGTTGGCACTGATTAGATTTTGTTTAAGACTTTCTTGTCGATCGAAAATCTTTTGTGTTGCTTTTTATCTCTCCCGAATGGGGTCGCGCTATTGTTCCATTGCCGCAGTAGCGCTAGGACTGTGAATTATTGCGGATTATTCCGGAACTAGACCAAAATCTGAAATCTAGAATGCCGTTTTGATCTACAAATTTTGGTCACGATTTTTAGTAAGGAGTCGTTACACCAGGTATTCTATGCATCTATGACATAACGAACACAACTAATAAATGTCTAAACTAGACATCTTAACTATACATATGTGGTAAACTACACACTACATTTGTTCGAATGGAAACAAATATGTATAATGAATTAAATGGAACAAATTGGGAGCACAACAATTTGAAATGAGGTTTTTATGGTAATGATACATCAATCTGAACCCAGGAACAAACTTTTCTTGGCCATAAATACTCACCTAGAGGCACATCTGCGTGAATTTCATAATTTCCATATAGGATACCAACTCTCTGAAGGCCAGTTGTTCTCCAGTAGTACAAGAATTTTTCTACCAAGTTGGTATTTTCAAAAGTCAGATTGTCCACATGCCTGTAAACCTAAAATGCCAAACCGAATTTTTGTAAAAACATGAGGAATAAAAATATTGCTTAATTCTCTACCTGACGATTCAATGTAATAGCACTCGGTTGACACTTTGAACATATACCCTTAGGCCATGGCGGGTGATCCTTACACCCATTCTTAATACGACAAGAAATGTCTTCCAGGGCCAAGAATTTACCCCTGTCTACCCCGCTGGTCAATTTACGAATGAACGAATGGAAAGACAAGTGTTTTATTTTCTGTTCCTTCAATAAACTCTCGTCATAGGGCTCCAAGGCCGAGCAATGAACGCAAGCAGCATTGCTATTGTGACGGCACAGCTTATCGTCTCGTTTCCTCTTAATTTTTCCATCTAGTTTGCTCAACTGGACATCAACATCATCTTCTTGGGTGTTGCTCGAAGCTCTGCTTGAACCAGCTGCGCTATTAGGTCTACTGGAGGAGGATGTAGAGGTAGAGGAGGCCTGAGGCACTACTGGCTCCCCAGATTGGTTGCTGTTATTCTGAAAGGGAAAATATTCAAGTCGCCACAATATGGGAATACTAAAATCTAAACTAAACAGTGTTCCTCAAAGTGCAACATTTTTGAGGTGCATAGTTTTTATATTTCAGTTTGAATAGTACTGTTTTTTTATTTTTGACATTTCATTTCATTCTCTACTTCCGAAAACCCTTGACAAAAAAGGGAAGTGTGCAGTTCTGACTTTGTAAACTTTGCACAATCTTTGTAGTTGTGTAACCCAAATATATCAATATTGATACGGTACAATAATTGAAAAAACTGAATGATCAAAATGTACATATCCAATGTCCAATCCATGAGGAATCTTTCAGTATATATTTTAAACACTGCAATGCAAAAAATTTGTTTGTAACATGTATTTTGAAACTGATTAATGAAACTTTTGAAAATGCACTAACATCACCTTCTAATCAAGATACTATAACTGTTTTTTATTATTGAAAACAATCAATACTGTATTGAGTGAATCTATCAATTCCCATACTGAACATATTGTTTTTATTTGGTTGTTTTTCAAGTAGAACACACGGATTCTTATAAAAAAAATTGAAGAATTATGTGATAAGCTAGGTACACCTTGATCAACATTTTGAAAAAATTCGTAACAGATTGATGAGATATATCTTGTTTTCCACTCACTGACATTACTAATTATCGAGGCTGATAAAGAAAATTTTTTCGGAATGCAACAAGAGATTGAACAGCAGTTTATGACAATTTTGAATATGAAACTAGTTTTACATGACCTTCAACAATGTGGAAGAAAGAACCAAGAATGTTTCGATTGGAAATCTTCAAACAGCACTTCAAAAATAATTGTTGCTTTATTTGTCATCTTTCCAATTGGCATTCAAATTTTGCAGCTTCATGTATGATTGCATGCAGTACTGATGAAATCAATAAGCTGGGAATTGCCATCAACCGAACGTCTGATTTGCTGATCAAAGGTTTGTGCAAACTAGCATAAGTATGCCTTATAAACTCAATCAGTTTCTGACATAAGTACTCACAGAACTAGTAGAAAATAAAAGAGCTCCATTTATAGGAACTAAGTAAACCATATCTCCATGGCGAAGTCCATGGTACCTCACAGTACTGCTCTTACTACTAGCAATTTCATGTTTCTGATTACGTTCCTTGTATAGAGCAAAAGCGAAGCTGTTCAGATCGAATAAATCATGTACTTTTTCGTACAAATTCGAGGTTGTATCACTTCCAGTTACCTCCACCCTCTTGGTTCCCTCCGGTGATTGAATCCTAAGCAGCTGAGAATTATATAAATAAAATCATCTTGTCATCGTCAGTTGTTGAGGTTAAGAATTGAATATCAAAATATAAATTTATTTGGTACTTAGGAATTTTGGATAATTGAAGCTGAGTAACAAGAGTACTTGCCATGTTCTTATTCCTTGACATTTTAGTTTTTCCCCTCAAATAATTCAGTATACATCAGTGGGTTTTTATTCAAGTTTATTTGTCATAATTTTCATCTGTTCGCCAACCTTGACAAGCCATAGAATATTAACACCACAGAACATCTAATAAACACTACGGTGGCTTTATACCACGGATACTCAAACACCGGTCAGCGCCCTTTCATCCCCTCCATTCTCGCAAGCATGTGATGACGTCAAATTAGCCAACGATTTAAACTTTTGAATGAGATGAATTGCTTTTATCGCTAATAATCGCGTATGAATGATTTTTCTAGTATAATTTTGTTTGTAAAATAAACCTTATTGACCTAAAAACGAATTAATATGAAAATATAATTGCTGCAGCTATATTTTTATTAAATTCTACCTTATTTTGCCCCCCCTTCTTGCCTTATACAACACGGAAAAATATAAGATTTTTCGGTCGTAGAAAGGGTGCTCCAATTCCAATATTGTAAATCTAAATTCATTGATTCAAGAACAAAATATTGGTAAAAGTAGTTTGCATTTATTAAGAAAATTAGGTCCATGAATGAGCTAGGTAGGTACTAAGGTACTAATCCAAGCAAATAGAATAACAGAAAATTCCAAACCTGATACTGTAAATCTAAATTCATTGATTCAAGAACGAAATTCTGCTAAAAGTAGTTTGCATTCATTAAGAAAATTAGTTCTTCGGAAGGGCTATAGGTACTCTTAACGAGCAAATACATACCAGCAATATTTTATGTTGAAAGATGGTACATTTTATCTTAAATAAAAAACAAATCTGTAAAAATGTTTTTTTAAATGAGCATTAAATTTTCAACATCGATCATAAATATAGCATGTGTATGAGATATTGTTTGATATTTGTTCGAGCTGTCTGCTCGTCTCAAGTTTTACTAATTGAAATAGCTGCCTTAGCATCTCAATTTCTTTCTGTTGCTGACTATTTTTTTCTAGCAGCTGTTCGTATTTAATTTTCCAATCAATTTCTCCTGCAGATGGAAGATTATCTGTAAACGAGAAGATTTAGAATGAGAATATAACAATAATAATAATCGATTTATTTAGAACTAAAGTAACCCCGTTGGAGACGTGAAAAAATTTGTACTCACCAAGTTTGGGTCCCAGATTACGAAAATGAAAACGATAAGTCAGCAATCCTTTTAGTTTTTCCAAGAAAAAATCCCAAAGGTACGTTTGGAAGGTAAGGTTATACATAGTTCTAGGCAGTTTTCTTGTATTTTCTCAATCAAGACTCATTGGAAATGTTTTATTTCTGAGTCCTACTCTAATTAATGAACTGAAATAATATCAAAAAGTACCGTTTTTCACCCACAAAACCAAGAAAACTTCAAAAACAGTACACACTACAATGTAAACACCGTATCTGTTGGCTAATTCTACGTCACAACATGAATGCCAAGAAGTGGTGGGGTGAAAGGGCGCTGACCGGTGTTTGAGTATCCGTGGCTTTATACAAGACAGTGGCGTTTTGATTGGTCGGACTGTTTTCGACCACTAATGGCGGACTTTCATTGTTTTCTTGTCATGTATCTAAACATAAAGCTCAAAATCGAGTCAAATGTCAAACAGCACGACACTCAAATGTAAACAAATATACGCCATGTTTGTGCAAAAACGTGTTCTATGACCCTATTGTCGCCACTGTCTTGTATAAAGTCACTAGAATATGGTCCGTATATCAACCAGGTTCGGTTGGTTCATGAAAATCTATGGTTGGTAGCTGTCATGCCGTTCCGTAAATGCAATATGTTCGGTTGGTATTTGGAATCCGAATATTTACGGGACATGGTTCATTCAAATCGCCCGATGTTTTCATGAACCGAATCAACCGGAGGTGATCGTGGGCTGCTTCGTAGGCCTTCGGGTTTCTTCGGTTTGTTCTTATTCGTATTTAGGGCAGATGTTTTCTGATGACAGCGGTAGATTATTGACCAAGAATTTTCGTCGGTTTGTTCGGTTTTTTTAGGCCAGAGATCAAGAAAAAATAGAAGGTATGTATTTTTTTGTTCTGGAAGGGTTGCTACGGCACGACCTTCTGAAGACGGTAGAGTAGGCCGTGGCTACGGTCTTTTTGCATCTTTTGTTTCAGAGACTGGTAACCTTGCTCTTTATACGAGTGAGTTTCGAGTTTATATATTTTTTCTCCTTAGGTATTGTTTTGGGAAAAAAAATTAAGGATAAAATATTGCTTAAAATTAAATAATGATTTCATTTCATGAAAGTCACCTCGAAAAATAGTTTTGTTATGAAATAAAGTAAGACTTTCTAATTTCAACCCCAGAGGGGTATTGAAGAAATACCCGTCGATAGTCCTTCGTGAGTGCACGAAAATTACAGAATTGAAAGTTTCTAGCTCTACTGAAATTTAAGAAAAAAAAATTAAGTCACCACATTTTAAGGTAGTTATCTCAGAAGCTGAGGAAATTTTGCCATAGGAAAGACCCATCTTAATCACACACGAGCAATCACCTCCTGCATTTTTTTCGCATGAATTTAGAAACACCCTGTAAATTATATATTTTTTTGAGATAGCAACAATAAAATGGTATGTAGGAAGTGAAGAAAATTCCAAACTACCAAATGATTTCAAAATTCAGTTTATTTGGACAATTTGTTGCAAAAGAAAAGCTGTGTTGTGTCGATATCCGCCTTAAAGCTTTTCCTAGAAATAGTGCATTGGGCCAATATCTGATAACACAACTTCAATTTAGTTTCAAACTGAAATTAAGATCGTAGCTACATATCGGCAAAGAGGAACGCTTAGACGCCATAAGCGAAAAGTGAACAGCACTAGTCTCTCCATTCGTAAGTTCATTCGTTGACGATAGGTGGCGTACTGCTTCCTTGGTTTCGACTAAAATACGGTTCTTGCTCAATCTGGCAACAAATTATACAAATGACACAGTTTTCGCATGCGCAATTTGACTCTAAAATATGACAACACAAACAGCGACTTTACTCCACACCACAGAACATCTAATAAAAGAAATGCTACCTCCCTACTAAACGATGGCAACACCAATGACAGTTTACACCACAGAAATGGCTTTGAGCCGCCATTTAAAAGTGGAGAATTGAAGATAATACAGAAACCTTCTTTACCGACTTGCAAAGTTTTGGCTTTTGAGCCTCATTTGAATTTTGATTTCGTTTTGCAAATTTTCACTTCCAATGGTTTTCATTGACTTAAAAAGTAACGAAAATTCATGGGAAGTGAAATTTGTTCTTTGTTATTTCGAATAAAACTGAGCTATCATAAAATCCATTTATTTAGCTTCACAAAATTGTTTACATTTCAACATATTCATTGGAAACTTCGAAATATATCTTCTCTGACGTTATTATCTATCACAATGATTCCTCACAACTGTTTAGGGATCTCATTTTCATCGTTTCTATACAGGAAGTCATCGTCAGGTAGATTTGTATCTTCTCAAAAAACAAACAGACATTTCTGTTTTTTCTTACAACCAGGTGACGTTCATTGATGACACTAAAAACAAACCAAAATTTCAGAGGAGCCAATATCTGAGGGCATTCAGTCAGGTAATGTTATTATGAATAACGCTGATCATCAAAGCATGATTGGAGATTCGATAACTTAATATGCCAGTTCTTTTTTTAAATGAGAATGATTCTAAATAGTTAGTGCTTATCTTTGAACATTTATGGATATCTGGATAAGATACAGACTTCAAATAAACATAATTTGCAGATCATTATATTTCGAGTCAGTTTACTCAATTGATCCAACAAAATTTCAAACAGAGACTTCGTATTGCAATTAAATTCTCAATCAGAAAATACTAGAGCTACAACTCACCTTTCGAATAGAATTCTCTATAACTGGTGTATTTTCTGGAGGTTCTAGAGAAAATTAATCAAGGCAATCATTCATCAAAAATAAAAATTGACTTGTTACAATATCGTTACGAGTTGTGAGAAGAAAATGAACCTGAAAAAGAATAATTCGATAATTTCCTCTTAATCCCTAGATCGAAATTTATGTAATTTCTTTCCATTTTATTCTCCACAATCTCCACTCCACTTGTTTACATCACTCCACTTATTTTATTCATACGTCAAACTTGTCATTTCAATCCACTTCAACGTTTGTCGTAGCTACATCATACGATTCGGCAGCCATTTAAAAGTGGAAAGGACGTACGTGTATTATGGATCGTGTTGCCGGTCTTACCCACTAGCGCTTCATCCCCCTGCTCCACACCACATCCTTTCATTCCTTTCATTTGAAATGAAGGAATGAAATGAATCATTTCATTCCTTTTTTTGAGTTTTTTAAGATATTTGTTCATTTTTCAGTTCCGTATATATTATTTATAAGCAGATAATCTGAGATGGATTCTTTAAGCGATGTATGTATATGATTGCTGTGAGAAATTTAATAATTTTCAATGTGATACTTTATTTACAGTGTTATTCATGCGAACATTGTGGGGAGGTATTGGGAGATATTGTCACCATCCGGGAAAATGGAACAATATCGTCCCATTTTTGTTTTCGAAGTGGTGAAAATGTCACTGTCGATGAGAAAGACAAAGTTATTAGACGTTCAGGGGGCACGTCCCTAACTTCATCACAAGCTAGCTCTGATTCTTGGAATGATAATGCTGTACAGCTCCTAATTTATCATTTCAAGGAGCAGAAGGAAAAATTCGAATCTGCCAATTACTCCAAGAAAAGGGTCTGGGAGATTATTAGTCAGGAGTTATCCAATTATGGAATTAATAAATCAGGTGTCAAGTGCGATGAAAAATGGCGGAACTTACGCAAAACGTATGAAAAGGTAAAAATGGAAAGGGGAAAGACAGGTAATGCCAGAGTATCCTGGAAATACTACGATGAATTGCACGATATATATTTCAAAGACCCCCATTTTACACCACTGGCAACGGCTTCCACCAGCGGGCCCTTCAAGAGAAAATTGGCAGATGAATCTAATAAAGAGAATGTTCCATGTGCAAAAAAGAAAAAAAATAAAGTATCCTTCTCAGCTGCAGAAGTTGATGAGAGGAGGCAGAAGAGGCATGACGAAAAAATGGCATTCAAACGAGAGGTATTTGAATGGATGAAAAATACCTTTAAAAGTACTGATTAATTTTCTACTGTGATATATTACCTGAATTTTTTACCTTTACACTAACAATGATATATGTATATATTTTTTCATTACTTCAGAGAAATACTCTGAAAAATGATTTTGTTGAAATGTTTTCTATTTAGTTCCTAAGAATCCACCATTTTTTGTGATATTTCAGATTAGTATATTTATTACATTTACAATGAGATACATATTTTTTAATTCCTTCAGAGATATACTGTAAAAATGATTTTGTTGAAATGTTTTGCTTTTATTTTGTTTCTTCACCTTCAAGGTTTTAGATAAGTATATCTACATTTACAATGATATATACATTTTTCAATTCCTTCAGAGATATACTGAAATGTTTTCTATTTATTTAGTTCCTAAGAATCCACCAGTTTTTGTGATATTTTATATATATAATCTAAACCCCAATGATACCTTTCGTTGTTTGGGTTGTGATATTTTAAATAAGTATTTTTACTTCTAAAAATGCCATAAAATATATATTTATTCCTACAGAGATATTTTAGATAATTTCTTATCATCACTTTTACAAAGTCTTTAAGCTGTATATTTTCGTTCTATATGAAATTTATTTTTTGTGAAATACAGAAACACATCTTGGATGCTTGAATATAGTTTTCTTTCATTATCATTATACTGGTTACTCCCGTTATCAAAGAAATATGTTTCAATTCAAATCTAAGCAACAGAAAAACAATACTTTGGTAGGTAAATGAAAAATATCTTGCAACATTAGTAATTTTATTGCAATATAACATTTATATGAACAAAATAAATAGGGTATCTTTGGGAATTGGACCAGTAATTAAAAGTTTTGTCTATAACTTCGTCGACGTTTCTGAACTTTTTTAGGTAATCGATATCGGGAAAGAAGTCAAATTACTGGATCTTATTGAGAATTCTTTATTGAAGTTATCCCAGCTTTCTTTCAGTTTCTGAACTTCCTCAATTCGAAATTTATATAGGACGGTACCATTTTAAGAATGTTACTGACCATAATACTATTCTCAATAAGACCCAGTAATTTGACTTCTTTCCCGATATCGATTACCTAAATATTCAACCAAGTCGAGACATCCACCAATCTTTCTGAACTTTGGTGATTCCTTTTTCAAGACTCGTTATGGTTATGTTGAAAACTGAAAATTAAAATAGTTTAGTTTCCAGATTGGACCATCAACTGAAATTTAAATTAGCAGTTTACTTCTTCAATAGTTTATTTTAAAAGAAATAGATACTGGTAGGTTGGGATGAATCAGATTGACAGTTTTTGCTGGATCACTTGATAGAGTTCGAGTCATGTTATTTGTGCTAGCTACCCTACTTAAAGTGATAGCATCATCCCAACAGACATTTTCGACTGTTTCTGAAAGCCTGCAAATTGCTTATCCATAATTCGCAAGATGAATGTGTCGTGGTGAAATATTGCACTTCCCAGCCACCAGCAAAGATAATAAAATACTTAATTATTATTTATTTCAAAATATTCTTTTATTTGCAGCATCAGAGTTAATTTCAATTGATGTTTGTTTACAAATGTTTTTACTGAGCAATATTTAGGTAAATTAAAATCTCAATTAGTTTTTTTCACTTCAACGTCATCCTCCAAGGCCACAATAGTGTCATCTGTTTTGCATGATTAATGAAATAGCTGATGACATAAATCATTCCTTTTTTGCATGCCCTCACGTGTCCTGAGCAGATCTCCAGAATAAGGCATATTAGAATTGGAATTTTCATCTTCAGTGGGAATAAAATCATCATCCATAATATCATCCTGTAGGATGCATATATTATGCAGGACACAACAGGAAATGACAAACTTGGGTGCCCATTCTAGACATTTCACATCAAGCAATTCCTTCAAACACCTAAATCTCTTTTGGAGAAGGCAGAAAGCCCGTTCTATTGTTGTCCTTGTTTTTGACAACAAGAAATTATAATTTTTCTGGGCGTCATCCAAATGGCCATTGTTCTTATATGGAGTTAACAACTCTGGCAAACATGGATAAGCCTTATCCCCAATCAAATGTGTGTTATTAGGAAATTTTCCACTATTGGGGTTCATAAAGTCCCATATCTCACTACGCCTCAGGACTGTTGCATCGTGATTGGAACCAACTTCACCTGCATAGCAATGAATAAATTTCATCTGATGATCACAAATGCCCTAGAAAAAAAAAGCATTTACTAATATTACTTTGATAGTCCCATGCCAAAACCATGAATGTGCAAAATTACAGTTTTGAAATAATCGCATTTGAAGTTTGTAGCTATTGGGAAAAATAGGGTTTTTGTGTGACTTTAAATATTCTCTGCAAGAAGTAGAAGTTGTATTGACCAATTCATGTTGTCTAACAAAATAATATGGGTCATTTTAAGACTTAGGATATTGCACATTCATGGTTTTGGCACGGGACCGATGATATATCATTTGGTTCATTCCAAGACAGTGTATTTATAAGTATAAACTTACTTGCAATATGATACTTGGAAATCCTTTCCTGTTGAAATATGATGTTCCATAGTTCTTTGGTTTTGGAATTCTTACATGCATTCCGTCAATGCACCCAATTGTATTGGGAAAACCCATTTCTGCAAATCCAATAATCACTTCTTCAAGGTATCTGTCTATAGGCCATTTACAGATACTAGGGCTAAGTGACATTAGTGCATCTGTGACTCTCCTCACAGTCCTCAATGCTGTTGCTTTACCAACATTGAATCTTCCACATAATGATCTAAAATTATTAGAAAAATACAGTAACAAATTGTGGCATAGCTGGGTTTAGTGAGGCAAGGTATCATACATAAGAATCAATAAGTGCAAGGAATTAGGGCGAGTTGTAACTCTGTTGGTCTTGAAACCAATGGTTAACCTGCCAAGTAAGGTTAAGTCAATTCAAGATTTCTGTCATACAACAACCCAAATCAACGTTAATCAATAGTCAACGGAAACCAGATGTTAACCTACTGAGTTACAACCTTATTTCAATCAAAATGTGTGAATCTGTCATAAGAGTGCTGACACAGTAAAAGTTGTTGCACCAGTAGACTAGAAATTATGCCACAGGTATCAGTACCCGTAATATGCACTTAAAATAGGTCTAAAAAAAAAAATAACTCTACCTGTAAGAATCTGGTGTTCCAAAATGCCAAAGAGCAATTAATAGTTGTTGTTTGGGAGAAATTGTATGTCTTCCCCTATCTACTATATCAGATGATATATCTTCTTGAATCAATGAAAGTACATAATTGAATGTGGCTCTATTCATTCTGAAGTTCTCTCTGAACTCTCCATCAGAATAATTATCAACCACATCCTCCATGTATCTCTGTACTCTGGGTCGGGGAACTGTTGAATGAGATTGTGAATATAGAGAATATTTTCTACTAAACATTACGACTTTGCGACTTACCCATCATTCCTCTAGATTGCAATTCATCGTCTTCGCTACTCGAATCAGAATCCAAAAGGTCGTTTAATAAAAATAAAGGTACCTCGGTATCCATGATTTTAATAAAATAAAACAAGAATTATTTTACATGAACCAAAAAAGCAACGTGTTGTATAAACTGAACTGAACTGCCTCACTTCTCAATCAGAGTACATCTAATATTTATAGTCGATGTTTTCAAACAAAACAAATGGTTCATAACGGTACCGTTCCGTAAATACAGCGGTTGGTTGAGAACCGAACATGTACCGCTGTCAAAAGTGACGTAACCGCTGTCGAAAATCCTGGTTGGTTGTTCGGTACATTGGTTGATTTACGGACCACACTCTAAGGGCGTTCGGCAATGACATCTGACTGGTCGGATTGATCTGAACCGTTCGTTTATTACATCCAGATTGAGGGGAGTACACATCTGGACCGTTCGGCAAGAAAATCTGATCAATCGGATGTAGATCTTTTTGCTCGGTGTATTTCGACGGAGGAAACGGATTTTTTTCCACAGAACAGAAACAGAAATTACTTTTCGGCCTTTGTGAATGGATTTTTTATTCCGCTTCGAATATTCTTGAACAGTCTGTTGAATTTTCGTGTCTTATGTTATTTGTTGTGTAGTAATAAATAAAAAAATGTTGTTTGATAAAAAATAATGATTCAAAATATTGAATCATCTCAACCAAGGGGTACAAATGTTGAGAACTATAACAAAAGAATTAAAATAGTACCCAGACTACCTGTACGGACGAATAGACCTTTAAGCTCTAATTTAATATCTGGCTCTGGTAAGGCGTTACATACGTCAAACAAAAAAATCGATCTAAATGCTCCGTAGCGTTCGTTTATTACAGAAAAATCTGACAAATCTGTACAATCTGTCATCACGTGACTAAAAAATCCGTCCGCTCTCGGATGCTATTGCCGAACGCGCTTACTGTAACGACTCCTAACTAAAAATCGTGACCAAAAATTCTAGATCAAATACCACCAATACCACAGTATAAGCACAGACCAGTCTTTGTTTTCCTTAAATATATATAAGGCACGGATACTCAAAGTTTGAGTATCCGTGGGTATAAGGTAGGTGTACTCAATAGTCAATACTGTGCCAATACAAAGAGTTTTCAGTTATCAGAGTTGTCTCTGCAGTTATATAGAATTTAAAATTTAAAAACTTTTATTCATCCTTAGAACATAGAAGAATGTTTCTTTATTCTTAGGTTCTAACACAGACCAACTTGTAGTCCAGAAAAGAGATTATTATTTGGTTTTGTATGCATTAAATGAGATATCAATCAAAGCGAAAAGTCTTTCGGGTTGATTAAATTAATTAAATATATAAAAAACACCGTTGCCAGACGTCGAAAACTATCAGTGCACCGCAGGAAGTTCTTCAAGTCGTCTCCTTGTAATTTGGTTGCCCAATATCTTATATGGGTTGTTGTTTGCAGGGCCGGATTAACCATGTGGGGGCCCCCAGGCAGTGCAATTTTCGGGGCCCCTCCCTATTCAACCATTATCAGGATTTTTCAAGTTGATAAGTATATACAGGTGGCCCACCCCAGACGCGGATTTTTAGGCAGTAATTGGAGACATTTTGAAAAAATTTTTTTCGTGAAATGTAAAGGGCAATCAGATGCACAATTTAAAATTGTTTTCATATATACAGGGTGTTCGATAACAAAGATATAGACCAAAGTAACACTTTTTTCAATGTAATACCCTATAAATGAATTCAAAAATTGAGAGGCACGCTCAAATAAGGATGAGTTCATAAGGACCATTTTATGCCCTAGGGCCTAGGTCCTAGGAGAACCATTTAAGAGAAAATGGTGAAAAAGGCATTTTTAATTCGCAATTAATGAATAAACCCTTCAAGCCAACGAGACAGACAATGTTTTTTCGTGTAGACATATTGGCTACCCTTATGCAGAAGAAAAAAATTTAACTCTGATGGAACATACTGAGTGATCATAATTAATATTCAAACATTAACTACAAATAATGGTCAAAAACTTTCCTATTTCAAATGGCACACCCAGTATTTCTATACCTTGTTGAACGTAAAAATTAATATCGAAACTATCTTCATTGGGTTTCCCTATACCTAAACCTAATAGTTTTCCAGTAATTTTCGATTTTTAATTCAACTTGTAAACCGACTATTAGGGAATCCAACCATCTGTCAAATATTTTTTTGAGGTTAGCTGGTGGTCAAACAAACCAAATTTAGCTTTGTTCATGTAGACATTAAAACCGTTTATTGGCTTGAGAAATTGTTTTATGTGGACATTTTTTTGATATTTCTAGTCAATCTTACTCTTAGGAATATCAGACCAGTGAAAATTATTTAAATTAAGTGCATTTTCAATAAAAAATGCCATAAATGTGTGCCAAAGTTGGATGTGCAAGTCGTTCAAATTATGAGGATTTTCTTGAATATTTTGGAACACCCAGTGTGTGTAACTTGGTGTATTATACACATATTGAGTGACTTATCAGGAAACAAAAGGAAATTGGGTCAGCAGTCATCAAGACTTGACAATATCGAAGATAAGAAACTAAAGTGAATGTGTCTTCGTAGACACTGAAATAAGCAGTATTCAGTTCATGTAAAATGTAAAACTGATGAATATTTAAATTTATATCATATAAAAGGATAAAGAAGTTACAGGGACAGAGCTTTGATTAGTATTCCGTCTCCAATACTTTCTCTTCGGGCTCCCAATACTAAAAGTTGTAATCATATGATTGAGTGAAATTTTCTTCGTCAGTGATACTTCAGGATACTTTTTGATATTAGAAATCATAAAAACTCACTCGTTCACTCATGAAATGCATATAAGATAATAAAATTCCTCATATTTACTGCAAGCCAGCGACCTGTCAGAAAATTTATAGGTTATCTGGAGGCAGGGCGCCACGTGGTTTGGATTGCCTAATTATAGGACCAATCATATTCATAGAAGTACGTTCTATGATGAATGATCTGACAGATGGATGGGTTGTGGATGCCCACAAAATTGGCCTGCAAGGTCACCAGAACTTACATCTCCAGATTTTTTTTATGGGGTTATTATATCAAAACTATTGTGTTTGAGAATCCCGTAACAACTTCTCAAGACATGAAAAGAAGAATGAAAGACGCTTTTGCAAGCATTACTACCCGAGTATTTGCTAATGTTAAAAACTCTTTCCTTAAACGAATTCGTTTATGCATTGGGAAAGATGGAGGATCATTTGAGCGGTTTATGTAGATTTTCAATTATTTTTTTTGGTGATTTTTTTATTTGGTTTTTCCTTTGTATTTATTGATTTTTATTCTAATATGTGTATCCATAAACACCCGGCAATTCACTTCCGATCTTGTTCCGAAATTTCCTGAAATTATAGTATGTATGTCATTCTAGAAAAATAGCGAAAATCATATTATTGAAACTTGTTTTCCATCGGAGAACATTGAAAATAAAAAAATAGAAGAGGCGCCCAACGGAAAAATTAGCAACGTTATTAAATATAGAACCTACCTTCAATAATACAATTCTAAATAAAAAAATCCAAATATACATACACCAAAAAAGTCACAAAATATTGACTCTGAACGCAGTCTCAACGTGGTTTCACTAGAATGGAAATAGAACTAAAAAGAATCTGGAATATTGTTCCCCTTCTGGGAGAATATCCTGATTGGAGACTGGATAATCATTTTTGAAATATAGAAGATGCCGCCTGTCGCATGTGAATCGGCTCTCACATCAGAGGTGTCGCCTGCCTAATAAAACTATCATCTAGTGACGTTTTAAGAGAATGCCCTGAATGCCGACACTCTTGATGAGTATAAAAAGCTCTTGAAAATAGGGGATGTGATATGCCGACTGGAATGTAATTCGGGAATATTTTTCTGGTACCTATAGGTATAATTATACCTTCCTGGGCTATTGAATTTATTTGTTTTGCTCATTATTTCAGAGTAATTACTCGAATCGGTAAGTTTGCGATAATCGGGGGTCCATTTATTGCTCTTTCGTTTGGTCCGGGGACACCTTTAGTTCCGGGCACGGGGGACGGGGCCCCTAGCTGATTCGGGGCCCCTATGCAGTTGCCTACTCTGCCTCTTGGTTAATCCGGCCCTGGTTGTTTGTATTAATAATGAAAATAGGGGTAGAATGAATACACATATTTGGACATGATTTTATTAACTGAAACTCCATAGTCCATAACCACAACAATATAAATTAATGAAACAAATCAAGTAGGCTGAGGACTTTTGAAAGCAGTGCTTGGCTTGTATTAAATAAATGAACACAAATGTTTGGGACAGATAACTCTTACTGGATATGATACGAATCAAGCCCAACATTAAAATTCGACAGACTACTTGGACCAAAATTTGTGCTCGTTACATATGAGCCCACTGCGTCCTTTTCTCATAGAGTGGATGGATTTACCTAACGCACATTCCCATCATTTAAGTTTTCACCAAAGTTCAAATAATAAATTTTTAACATGAAAATACGACTTCTCTTTCATATCACAATTCTTAAAAATAAATATAATAAATATTTTATGTTGTTTTGTACCCTTTCTATAGATATTCTTACTATGAAATCAAAAAATTATAAATATGTTCGATAACACTTTCTGGATTGTTGAGATGAAGATGGTGAGTTCCTTCTATTTTTACCCTGGTTACTTGTGCGCTTTCGCTCATTGCGTCAAGAACTTGGTCATATAATACTGGATCAAAAGGGTATCCTGGAATAGCCCTGATATTCAATACTTTGCACCTAATTCTTGTGGCATACTGTAATACTTGATCTTTGGTAAATGATGCTAGGAGGGAAAACTTCAGCCTAGGATCTCTAGTAAGTCTATAACAATTTGGTTTTTCTTCATCTGGTACCATACCTCTTCGAAGCATTATTTCAGCTGATTTTCTAGTTAAGGATCCTTTATGTGCTTCGAAAACTAAATCAACCATTTCATCATATTCATACCTTGGCTGTTTCTTTGGATCGTAATTTTCATATTTGAAAATGGTATCAATTGCTTTCGCTTGTATATTTTTCAATATTTCTACGTGAAAAACTGTAGGTGAAGCAATATCAATTGAAATATACCTATCTACTTCTTCTTCATAAATAGCAGCATATAAAAATGAGATGGCGCCTCCAAGTGAATGGCCCATTAATGTAACTTTTGTCCAATTGAATGCCTTTACTATCCTCCGGATGAAATGTACCCCATCCCAAAAAAGATAATAAAACTGGCCAGGAGAAAGATGGGAAGAATACCCATGTCCTGGAAGGTCTATACAGAAGATTGAGTGTCCTCGATCTCTTAACATTGGAGCTAGAGCATCAAAGGTACCACTGTTATCTTGCCAACCATGTAATGCTAGGATTGGTTGTCTAAGTTTGGGTCCCCACCATTTACCTGTGGAAATTATATCATCATGACTCATATTCATATATCACAGAAAAACAGAGTTAAATTGTCTATAGGCATTGAGTTTTGATATACATAGAGGAACAACATATACTCCATTCACTTTTTTAAAGTATCTCATTTGGCCATGCTATTCTGACACATTTCACCGCGTAAATTTTGAAAATGTTAGGTTAGTCATTCTTCTATCAGATACAAACGCAACGTTGCCGTGTCTACACATCTTCTTCTTCCTACTTTAATTTAGGCGACACGCCTGTTTACTTCCGAACACTCTGACTACCTTGCGGTCAAGTTATCGCTCCATCTCTTTCGGGGGCGCCCCACGCTCCTACGACCCAGTGGTGACTTGTCACAAGTAAGCCTTACAATCCTCCGGTCATCCATTCTGTTAATATGTTCGTTCCATTCCGCCTTTCTGCTCAGCACCCAGTCATTTATGTTCTCTACCTTGCACATTCTTCGTATGTCTACACATAAATCGTAGAAATTACGTATTTATCAAAATGTTTATTTACTTTGGGAAAGCAATAAATTTGAGGAGATATTATGTGAATTCAATAATTCCAAAGACCTGGCTAATGTTGAAGAAACTTTTTTCCCTGTTAATACAGGAAATATTTCACGAATATAAACATGGATGGATGATTCAGTTATGCTATTTTCTTGTACGGAAATCAAGAACCGAGTGTTGAAATTTTACTGAAAAATAAAGGACTTAATAGTCCGTTCCTTTGTGATAGTTCATTCGGAAAAAGAATAAAAATACTCGAATAACCGAGAAAAACTTCTGAAGGAACAGAACAGAGGTACCTACGGAATTCCCCACCATTCACAATTTTTAAGAAATGAGCCTGTGTCACAGTTAAACCTCAAAATAACTATTTCCATTCGCAAAGTTAAAAAAGAGTAAATATGAAAATAGCCTCGGCAACATCACTTAGAATTATTTGACTTTCATGATTGCCAACCTGCGTAAAAGAACTTGATAAACTAAACCATGGCCAACCGGGATACTTTATAAAAGTGAATGGAGTATATGTATCAGGATTAAACTTTTCAAAATATACCGATATGGATAATTTCATGATTCCAGATGAGATTCAAGATTTTGGAAATTTGTTTTTTCTATTGAGAATTATATCATTCAAACGCTAGAATTTTTGCCATTTCATTGAGAAATATTTCTTGAATCGAAAGAATTAAAATATCACAAAAATTTGTATCAATTCGCAATCAACAATAGATGAACAAATGAAAAATTGTGTGTTTGACCATGAACCAATTGACTGTCAAATAAAGAATAATTAAGAAGTCATTGACCAAGTTTTGCGAATTGAGTGACAATAAATATAAAAGTTGATTATTGATTAACTAAAAATGTAAAAATATTACTCACCACTAATATGGCCCCATGGTACAGGAATTTTAACTTCCTCAAATTTGTTATCAGATATTGGGGAACTAGGTCCTGCAAGAGGAATTATATTTCAGAAAATTTATTCAATATGTGGAACAATGAAACATACCTTGAGCATGACCATTTGATAGTGAAGTAGAGGCCATTGTTTGATAAAAATATCCAATATCTGTAATAATATATTTTATTTAACGAGAATGTAGAAACCATTCAAATTAGCATGATAATGGGTGAAAAAAACACATACAAATGAAGTAGAACTTGCTAAACTCTTATCTTCCAAATGAGGTGATAAGTAAGCAGGAAAATGGATAAAACAGGTAAAAATTATAACGAACTTGTAATTTAGGGTTTTGCAAACTTCTACTTGAACTAGAATTAACCATAAAATAATAACTGCTGTAAATTGAGTACTCACTACAGAAATCTTCAAATGGACAGACATTCAAAGTCCACTCAAGCTTACTGTTTAAAATTCGTTCATACACCCTGAATAGTGCTTGTAATAAAACAATCGTTCATGAATTAAACATATTCTTGTCCAGATTGTTCTATTAGTGACAATTTTTTGATTCTTCAATAAATCCTTGCATAATTGATTGATTATATTTCGGATAGACAGTCTGAAATAAATTGGTGACCGAAAAAATTACATCACAGTCATCACACTCTCGCCGCATGACCTCTCAAAAAATGTCGGTAACTGTTTTCATTAATTATTCCGTTAATGTTACGTTATACGTAATCTCGTTTTACAGCTTAGAACACACCGAAGTTTCAGATCGACATGTGAGTTCGTAAATCCATAAATTTCTAAATTCCAAATACCCAGTTTGTCTCTGCCTAGTTTCATTTATTATTTTATTGACGTTCGTCGTTCAAACTTCAAATCTCAAGGACATAAAAATTTAGAATTTCAAAATATTATGAATTCAAATTGACTCTGACAGTTCTAGTAGAATTAATGAACTCTTTAAAAAGATCTTGAAAGGAATCTTGAATTTTATCTGATCTGTGACTTTTGAACTTCAAAAAATGTATGTCCAGTCGACGTGAAATTTTTTATTATTCTTACCAAATTTTGGAAGTTATTGTTTCAAGTATGACTGATTTTATGGGGATAAATTGTTAGATGTGGGTGCTGCCACCTAGTAGCGGATGACCCTGACTTTAAATAAATAGTTTCAACTTTTTCTGGCCCCTGTTAGTGTTAACACCTATCTTTTAAGTGGGAGTCGTTCTGGGACTTGGACATGCGTCGAAATGATCAGCTGTTCAATGATACAAAATGGTGATGGTAAACGAAGTTTGTAGTGTTTAGAGCAGGTAGCAAGGTCGTTCTTTGTGTTAAAGATTGAGAATTTTTGCGTAACACTAAAGTATTCCATACTTTAGTACCCTCATCTTCGATAAATTTTGTGTTGAGTTGAAAATCATCTCGACTAACCAATGACTAGCCAGGCATCTTCCAATCCCTCCGATGATCAACCTGAACAAAAAAGGTTTTATGTGAATTTCAACCAGGATAATACGTGAGTTGATTTGTTTCATTCTCATTTTTGAAATTTACAATCACAATCCTTGAAATTCTGACATATGGTCTGATAACTCCCTGTTTAGATGAGAAGTTTCAAAATTTAATTGCCCATTGCCCAAACAAAGGAATTTCCATTATAAAGGAATTCTGCTTGTCTTGACTTGATTGTTTTTTACATTCTTTGTTTGGACAGACAAAAAACATAAGTTCCGATTTTACTGAAATCTAGGATATTGCTGTCGCATTGCTTCATAACAAACCATCTGTATGAAAAATATCAACAAGTTTGTTGACAAATACCTATATACCCCTACCATACCTACCAACAAAGTTTATGTACGACACCAGTGTTACAGACGTAAACAAACTTCGTGGATTCTTTCAAATGACCTCAGATTTTTATTAATTATTAATTAATTATTATTATTATTTCGATTCAATATACCTATATCCCAAAAAAAAGCCGTTTAAGTATGGTATGGGACATACTTTGTGAAAAATGTAGACATTTGAAAAACAAATTTCATGAGAGAAAAATATAGGGTGTTCCATTTGACGCACCCTATATGTAAAATCATTTTTTATTTTGTTGATTCTTGTCAACCTTATAACCATGCTATTTTTGCTGAGACACCCTGTATGTCGTAGATTTTATTGAACCTATTTATTATATGTGGTATTGAATACCACAATCACAACAACAAAAACAAACACAAACAGTTTCTACTCCTTGACAAATAACGGTGGATTTCCATGCATCCGTCATCCGATGTCCGATTCGGATATCGTATACATTTTGTCGGACGGACGAAACTGTCAATTTCCATCCATCCGAATTTTCAAAACGTTGTCGTGTGTTTTAATGAGAAAAATGGTAACATTTTGTATATACAGTGCGCGTCAAAATTATGGAACAAATTCATTTTCTCAGAAGAAAAATATTTGGCAACAAAAATCAAGACAGGTCAATTTTCGTTTCACTTTTACCAAATTTTGATGCATTTTTGTTGCCAAATATTTTTCTTCTGAGAGAATGAATTTGTTCCATAATTTTGACGCGAACTGTATAATTATTGAATTATCAAATTACAAACTTTAAAGTCAAAGCTAGTCTTTCACCCGGTGAGAAGGGTTCTCGTATATGGTACATTTTTGTGAGAGATGGTCAAACAATACTCAATAATTTGTTGAATGTGATATTGCTCATTCTCAAATATTTGAAATATGCCCACTATCGGACAATCGCATTTCTTGCACCAAGTTGGGCCTCCTTTCTTTCACCCATAATATAGGTTCGTTTTCTTTTCTTTTTTTTTTTTTAATAGAAGAATCGAAAGCAACAACAAATTTTTCATTGATATTTATATTCTTCTCCAAAAAGGAGAGAACGCCAAACATTCAAAAAGTTATGTCAAATTTGATACGATAACGGACAAAAGTTAAACATTTTTCAACTTTCTCCGATAACGGAAGAGAGTTGAAACTTTCGGACGAATGTTTGGCGCTCTTTCAATTTTGAATATTTCCGCCAATCACAACACTTTCGGACGATCGTATCATCGGATGACGGATGCATGGAAATCCACCGTTACGCGTTGATGTTGATACGGCAAAAACTGACAGAGAAGTTCTTTTTTGAGGTTATGAATCCCCAAGACGGCCCTAAGCCTTCCTTAGGACCTTAAGCCATGAAATAGCACGGCTTTAAATAAGAAGGACTTTACCTGCACTTAATCTGTGGTGCAAGAGAATCTCAAACCTTACAGACATTTAAAGACGTCCTTAAGGGGCAGTATCACCTTTTGAATCGTGGTAAATCTCCATTCAAAAGTGGTCTCTTTATTTCACGAGTAAGTACCCTAATTTACGACGTAGAGACTTGATATTTTTTTAAAATCTAAGTTGAAGAACGTCTCGAGGGCAAATAGTTTTCTTTTTTTCGATTTAATTAGTTTTTCAATTGAAAAAAGCAGGGTAATCGTTAGATCTGGGGTTATTGAATATGTTTTTCGTTTTTCATGAGTACAAGCTATATTTTTGAAATAATCATCATGAAAATTTTTGTAGTTTATAGAAGATTGAATTGCCGAGGGCAAATAGTTGCGATTTTTTCCAAAAAATGATGAATAACCGTCGGAAAAAATTATTAAGTGTAGTTTACAAAACGCTGAAGTTCAACCTGTTTTTTTTAATTGAAAAACTAATTAAATCGAAAAAATCGCAACTATTTGCCCTCGGCAATTTAATCTTTTATAAACTACAAAAATTTTCATGATGATTATTTCAAAAATATAGCTTGTACCCATGAAAAACGAAAGACATATTCAATAACCCCAGATCTAAAGATTACCCTGGTTTTTTTTAATTGAAAAACTAATTAAATCGAAAAAAAGAAAACTATTTGCCTCGGGACGTTCTTCAACTTCAATTTAAAAAAAAAATCAAGTCTCTACGTTGTAAATTAGGGTACTTACTCGTGAAATAAAGAGACCACTTTTGAATGGATATTTACCACGATTCAAAAGGTGATACTGCCCCTTAAGACCAGGCTTAAGGCTTGTTCGGACTAGGCCAGTAGATTAGTCGAGTAGCGAGTGATTTAGTTACTTGCCGTGTGCGAACGCCAACAATGGAGTCGAATGGATTAGTCAGTGGGCGAGTCGAGTCGATCCATTCCATTCTATTTTCTCGGGCGAGTAGCTTCCCCCACCACGCGCCACTTGCCACTGGACCGCCGCATGATAGTCGAGTGCATTAGTACTGACAAAACCGTACTGTCACAGGCGAAAGGAAAAGATACCGTCCGTCGTTTTTCAAATATGTTTCGATATCACATATAGATTTGTTCAAAAATATTTGGATCACGAATGTTTATGGAACATTAAGTCGAAAGACTACAAAAATAAAATGATGAGGCAATCCGCATTAGAGGAAATAGAATCAGAAATGCATTTACCCGGTTTAGGAGAAAAAGAAATAAAAACGAAAATTAAAAATATCAGGTTTGTATATACTTCACGTCTATAAAGTTTTATTAACAGAAAATTTATACAACTTTCTGACATTCTCAAAGTATCGAGGTATTCTTTGGGATCTTCTAATGCCAATTCCTTCAGAAGACAATTCGTAGCTCCTAGTTCTATTGATCCATTTCCGTAGCCAAAGCTGCTTTTTACGTATCTCACATATTTCCTCATCCACCTCTTCTAAAATAGCCATTACGATGAGGTTAACCAGTTTGTTTACTTTATTGTGTTGCATGCTGTTCGTTCTTCGAAACATCACTCACTTCTCATTTCACTGGTGAACTCGACTTGACCAAAGTGCGAACGATTTCCTGACAGTTGTGTGACAGTAGTGAGTAGATTAGCTACTCGCTACTCCCCACTCGACTAAAATACTGGCCTAGTCCGAACAAGCCTTTAGATTCGACGGTGCAAGTGGGCATAAGTATATATCATTTTATTTTTCATTAATTTCAATTCAATACGTGGTTTGTATCGACATCATCATTGATATTCGAATTTTGAATTTCATCGACATTTATTTTTAATATGGACCAGGGGAAATATTGAATAAGTTTTAATTGAGGAATATCCACCATGAATAGAGTAAACAATCCACCAAAATTCTTTCATTCAAAATATCGGTTCCGAATACATATATGGAAAGGAAAGTGTTAATTTCATGGATTTTCGACACACTGTATCTGTACTGTAACGAAACCGAATTTCGAAAAATGGTATGGGAAAAAAGTGTTTCGTTTGATGAGAGGAATCTACAGTTGGAATATACAGGGTGAGTCTTTGACTTGTACATATATTTTAACTGAAGATTCTTGAGGCCAAAGGAAACCTTTTTTTCATTTTCCATTTTTCCGAATTCGGCTCTGTTAAAAAGATATAGCCATTTGAAAAAATCAATCGAGCTGAGTACGTGCCTGATATTATTCTCTGCAAACGCTTCAAAGTTCATATTTTTCGATTGAAATTGATGTGATTATTAGATATTCTGGGTGATACATATAAAAAATACTCAAGCACTAACCTTATTTGAATAAGAATGTTATAAACACGATATTTCCTAACAAAACACTTAGTTCTGTCCGATCATTTTGGCTGTATGAAAAGCTATATTTTTCACATCAAAATAAGTTCCTTCTTCGATTGTCCTGAAGATTAGTTTATAGACACTAATAATTTGTTCATATTTCCTCGATATTCTAAAACGATCTCATAAAAATTGGTTTCTCACTAACCTATCCCAACTCCATTAACCAAAGTCATATGTTTCGGTGTCAATGACCTGACCATATCCATCCTCTATGCCCTGTGCAGAATGCAGATATTCAATTCACCCACAGAACTCTAGAGAAGACGATGCCAGATTGCCGATTTTCTCTTCAAACAATGCGAACTCAAAAAAGCAGTACGTCCCCTATCGTTAGCGGATGAACTATCACAATCGCTCTTTAAAAATGCCAAAAGAGTAGTTCTGATTCTCGCCAATATAGCGCTACGTTCCCATAGGCCGTGGAATCCACGGCGTGGATGTAGCCGTGACGCAAGAGCGTTATATGTTCTGTGCAAGAGCGTTGGTCTGTGGCGTTGTTCTGTGCTCCAACCAGTCCAACCTAAAACTTTAGTCAGTGATCCCATAGACGAAGTTCACTCTTTATTTATTTACAGAGAATGAAGCAAACAGGCTTAGAATATAAAACAAATATTCTAAGCAAACAGGTGATGATTATGTAAATGACTTCCAGTGAATTGATGTGATATAGTAGTGTCGTTCTGGTGTCGAGTTATATTGTTTCGATAGATATTTTGCTGAAGGACCGGTAACAATGAATTTTAAATAGAAACTGCCTATAAAATAATTTCATGCTTCTTAGAATTCAATTTTATGTCCCACGAATGTAGAATTTTATTATTACATATCTATACATCAAACGTTTTTTCATCATAGAGATTTTAGTCTTGACAAAGTTGATAAACATTCTGACAACGTTGGTAACTTGTTGAGAGACCAGAGAAAAAAATTATATTCGATGAGACAGGACAGCATTCAGGGAATTCTTGAAATTCATGATTTTTTCCTCTAATTCAATCTTATACAATTAGGTATAACTTGAGAACTACGCGTTTTATTGAAAAAATATAAGAATACTTTTGTTTTCTAAAATAATTAATTCTTTCGAAAACGTGAACCGTTCATCTTTTTCAAGTGGTTTCATAGTATTTTTGCGTGAATTTATAAGTCGACTATACTGTAACTTTTTTACCAGGAGAAATATGAAATAAGTTTCAATTGAGGAATATGCACCATGAATAGAGTAGACTATAAACCAAAATTCAGTTCATTCGAAATATCGGTTCCGAATATATGGAAAGAATAGTGTTAATTTCATGGATTTTTGACACCCTGTATCTTCCAAACGGAACCGAATTTTGAAAAATGGTATGGGAAAAAAGTGGTTCTTTTGATGGAAGGAATCTATAGTTAAAATATATGTACAAGTCAAAGACTCACCCTGTATGTACAAGTGAAAGACTCACCCTGTATATTCCTTCTCCATTCCTTCCTCTACAACCTCTGCGAGCTCCGAATAATCAGAATGCCAGCGACCTGTCAGAAAAGACGTGATTAGTCAATCAGTGTTAGTTTTAGACAGTTCGCTGGTTCCCGGTAAAAATGAGGAATGTTATTATTTTATCTATTACCAATATTACCATAGAATAATATATCTGTCATTCAACTGATTTTGAGCTTTAATAGTATCTATAAACAAATAGCCTACATTTTCTTGAGTCTGAATATCCAAAATTTGCATTTGTAAAACGTGAATTTTTGACTTTTTCTACGCGATTCGATTCTCGACCACAGAGATCGCTTTTGACAACTGTTGTCTTTTTGACTTTTTCTACGCGATTCGATTCTCGACCACAGAGATCGCTTTTGACAACTGTTGTCAATCTTGAAGATGCAGATTAATTAAGAATTTTACTGAAGGAGTCGTAGATAAAGTATAGTAATCAATTCGCGGGTAATTGATGAATTACTACAAAATTTATCTACGTGTGTTATGACCTACATTACCGCTCGTTGAATAATATACTATTTTCCTATCTGTATTAGAGTGAGTTATTGGCGTGAGTTATTATAACTCACGCCATAGGTTTATAAATACTATTTTTGATCAAAATCACTTGAATAATGGATATATGTATTATGCCATGGGAGTAGATAATGATATTTTCTGGATTAAATAACAAACTCAAGAATATTTATAAATATTCTTGAGTTTGTTATTGTTGTCCAATATTGATCTTGCAGCCTAAAAATGGGACCGAAAAAGTCCTGCCTCCGGGTATATAATTTCAAATTACGCTACCTCTCCAAAGGTTGTTACTCACGTTGTTAGTTATGAATTTTACGAATCAGAATGACCAGAAAACCCAACCAAAATACAACCACTAGATCTGTATTCATTAATGAATTCAGATTTTATTGTTATCTATATACAGGGTGTCTACTTTTAAAACGGCAAAACTTCAAGGGGAGATTATTCAAGTGATTTGCAACAAAAAATGTCATATAACACATGGTCGAAATCTTGACGGATATGCTTCAATTTATATCAGTTATGCTTGTAGCTTCATCGAATTCGATCGCATATTTGGAAATGGTATTAAATTTTCTACAAGAAAAGAATTTCAGTGTGCCAAAAATATTTCTATTGCGGGTTTGGCGAGGAGATGAATATCACGATACTGAAGTGAACAAAATCAGTCATATTTTTCCAATGGGGTTTTCGTTGAGAAATTATCTATTATGGACATGTTTTCTTTTCAGCAAAAAATACCTCATTTGGTGTACTTTCGAATGACATATCAACTTTCTTGCTATCTGCTTGTTTTCTGCCATAATCTTTTAGTTGTAGATGCTGAGGTACGATTAACATTTTGTAGGTGGTACCTGAATAAGTTAGGAGAATGGGGGGGGTGATAGAATATTATGGACTGATGAGGCAACTTTCACGAGATCGGGTTTCATGAATTTGCGAAATAGCCATGTATGGAAGAGAGAAAACCCCCATGCTACTATTGTTTTTCATTATCAACATGAAAAAAGGGTCAACGTGTGGTTAGCAGTCATGAGAGGTGAACTTTTCGGACCAGTTATACTCCCCGATCGCCTCAACTTTGATGAATTCATAAGATTAATCCAAAGCGACATACTGGCTACCAGACAAAATGTCTGGTTTCAAATGGATGGCTGCCCAGCTCATAATAGCCGGAACGTACGACAGTTGATGAATGAGTATTTTGGGGAGAAATGGATTGGAAGGTACGGTCCGGTAAGATGGCCACCAAGGAGCCCAGACCTGACGCCTTTGGATTTTTATGTCTGGAGCACCTTAAAAGAAAATGTGTACCGAATTCGCGTTCAGACTCTAGAGGCTCTGATCAAAAGGATTGAATTGTGTTGTGCAGAAATGCGTCAGAAACATTGCGAACTTCGCGAGGTTGTTGATTCAGTTCGAAAAAAATGTGTTAAATGTATTGAACAAGGAGGTGGACATTTCGAACAATTGTTATAAATAGTAATAGTCTGTTTTTTTAATTTTTTCATAAAATCTTTATCATTAAAAATTTTTTCATTGTTCTGAATTATTCTCATTTCATTGATAAATTCATGATTTCCATTAGAATTACTTCGATTATACAATCATAATGAGTTTCAAAATGGAGCAAATTTATTAGGTTTGAAATTTTTCGTTTTTATCTTGTTAGCCATGATATTATGGCAGAAAACAAGCTGTTAGCAAGAAAGTTGATATGTCATTCGAAAGTACACTAAATGAGGTATTTTTTGCTGAAAAGAAAACATGTCCATAATAGATAATTTTTCAACGAAAAACCCATTGGAAAAATATGACTGATTTTGTTCACTTCAGTATCGTGATATTCATCTCCTCGCCAAACCCGCAATAGAAATATTTTTGGCACACTGAAATTCTTTTCTTGTAGAAAATTTAATACCATTTCCAAATATGTGATCGAATTCGATGAAGCTGCAAGCATAACTGATATATTAAAGATTTCGTGAAAACGAGAAATGTTAAATTGAAGAATATCCGTCAAGATTTCGACCATGTGTTATATGACATTTTTTGTTGCAAATCACTTGAATAATCTCCCTTTGAAGTTTTGCCGTTTTAAAAGTAGACACCCTGTATATAAAAGAAAGATGTTGGTTACACCATTTATAACTAGAGATCGGATGGACTGTTTGTTATGAAACTTCATTTATGGAATCGTCTTCGATCTGGTTATTATGAAATACAATAAAACTTCGAAAAAATTGATGAAAGTTTTACTTATGCAGAAAATGCTTTTCCTTCTTTTGAATAAGGCCACTAGGTGTCGCTACCGTTGATGCGTAGTCGTACAGTGAATAGACAGGTCACTGTACGTTGATATTACCGCTGTTAGATGGCGATATGTGATTCGCATAGAACTCATGGTAACATGAAAGTCTATTGCCAGATCAAAAAGCGGGTAAACTTATCTCAAGTTGGTGGAACAGTGAATTTTTACCGAAAGATCAAGTATCTGATTTTGACGATCAGTTTCAAACGTGAGTTGGCCATCTTCATCTTTTTTCTTTATTTTTGAAATGCTTTCGAATTTCTGTTTGGGTAATAGATATATTTGCAGAAATAACAGAATCCAAAATTGCCCATAATTAGTAATTGACATATTATATTCGTGTTTCTGTTCGCACAGAGACAGTATTGTAAGCGTCAATAATTTTGAAACGTTTGCTCATCGGGCTTTCACTTATGATATACAATAATGTTTCATGGGTTGCCTAATCTGATCTGGTCGAATGACCATCAATAAATTTGAACATGAGTTCAACATAATTCACAGTGTTGATAATTTTGCCGTGTCGATCGTACTATCGACATTTTAACATCTCGATTTGTCTTCTAACGAGCTTGATATCGTCAACTAAATTGAACAAATTGAAGAGAGATTGACAGCTCATATCCATGGAATAATGAGAATCGCGCTGCTCCACCAACTGAGATGTTTACCAATTATTTTGAGCTCAGCAGCATAGCTAAGATGTCTAAAATAATGGTGTGACCGCTGATTAGATTTTGAGAATATAAGAAAAGTTTTGTTTCTGCCACTTCAGGTTGGGCTATTAACAAATGACTGATTTTTTAATTCTGGTCGACGGGCTGTGTTAATAGTCGATAGTTCATTAAAGGAATAATTTTTGTTCATATTCTTGACATTTTGATTCATATAAGAGGAAAGGTATAATATGGATTATACTCCTGCTATTCACAGTCACATGAGGTACTGCAAAAAGAGAACTGTACAACAATTAAAAACAAAAAGTTATATGTTCAAGTTCAACAATTAGTTACCGCTTAAATAAAGAGAATTATTTCCATGTGAATTACAAAATTATTGAAATTTTGTATATTTTGAACTAATTTTTTTCCTGCTTGAAAAAAAGCAATGGTAAGTTTATACAACAAGTATAATTCAGGCGGTACAAAGTTCGCCGGGCCAGCTAGTAAATTATAAGAAGAAAATACGGATTCCGAGTATTTTCTGGAAGTAACAAGAAGTGAACTGAAAGAATATAGTATATCGAAGATTTAAAAGGGGATATATTGTTTATATTGTGTAGCATGTACACAAATGGAGGGTGGCTAAAAGAACAACGGGAATAGGACGTAGGGTCAGATGAAACTATGAATCACACTGAAAAGGGGGTAACGAGATACGAGCTATCCCAGGAAAACCCTAAAAGATGGCGAGTTTGAGTTAAGAGGGGCCTATACCGTTCTGACGTTCAGTTCAAAACGCGATTCGGGATGTCTCACGATAGAGACCACCGATTTATATGGGGTTTTCACTATTATTCAATTTGAAGAGTTCTTCAAGTCTGAAAGTTCATAACTTTTTTTTTCGTCGAGTGAACAAATAAATAAACTTTTTTTTCCTTTTTTAGTGACTATATGCATAATTCTAACTTTACAAACTAGATTATTTTTTTTTATGAATTCCCACACAAAATTCAACACGAAAAGTTTTTTCCAATAGCAAAAACCGATTTCAGTAAAATTAAAATTAAACGATAGTAAAGTGCTGCCACCTAATCGACGAACTTGGATATTTCTATCTTCTACTGATCGTTCCATCTATCTGGCAATACTGCACATTTTAGGATGCACTTTGGGGCTTTCGGTAAATACCAGAGGCAAATATTTATTGTTTTATTGGGCGTCTGTTATCAGTGAAAAGTAAAAGTGTGAAAATATGTGCTTCATTATTTCTGTTGGACCGGCAAGCCGAAAGCAAATTGGTTCGGTTTTTACGTTTTTAGATCTTGTGACGAGAGACGAGAGTCGTGAATTTTCACTTGATTTCTTTTTTCTTGTGATTGGAAGTGTTGTGTTATTTTTTTTAATTACTTTGAAGATGAGTAGGAAATTTGATGATAAACGCAATAGTATATTATTTCATTAGGAGGAGAAGTGTCACTTTTCGTGGCGAGCTTGAGTTTATCCGCCGAACGGAGTGAGGCGGATAATTGAAAGCGAGCCACGAAAAGTCACTTCTTCTCCGAATGAAATATGCTATTTTATTTCCAAACGTTTTCAAATTCATGAAAATTGTACATTTAATGCAACATTATCAAATAAAAATGACGTTTGAATAAGAAGTTTTTGTATTCTATGCATCTTTGTTCATAGTAACCAAGTAATCTTTTTCGTAGCAACCACTTTTCCTGCCGCCGGAGGGAAAAGTAAATATTTCTCCGCCTAGGCGGAGAAATAGAACTTTTCGATGATCCTGTCAGTCGAGAACTGACGTTGTTATCGTACGTTTGGAAATAAAAATCTTTGCGCACATCGACGTAGTAGAAAATTAGCTCAACGGAGGAGATTCCAAAAGTAAGTGGGTAATTATTCGACTCTAGTTTCAGTTTTCATGAAAAGTTTCAATTTCAGTATAATAGACAAAGAAGAAAGCGTTCAGCAGGATGTAAAGGATGATACTTAATCAGAAAGAATTGCTGATGATTTGTCTTGTAATTTAGGACAAGAAACGGTTTCAACTACATTAACTTGCGGGTGAGAAATTTTGTTATAACTGGAAAGGTGCTGTTCCATTGCGCGAACCTGACTCGCGCAACTGTTTCGCGAAACAAATTTCGCGATGTGGATCCCATAGAACTTTTAGTAACATGGAATGCTAATAACAGACCAAAAAGTGGATAATCATCTCAAGTTGGAGGAATCGCGAGATATCCATGTTCCCATGGATACGAACTATCACAAAGAATAGAAACACAGAAATGTTTGCCGAAATGCCAAGTGAATCGGATTTTGACGATTAGATTCATAGTATTTTTGTGTTTCTATTCTGTGTGACAGGACGTATCCATGGTAACATGGAGATCTCGCGATTCCTCCAACTTGAGATGTTTATTCATTATTTTAAGCTGAGCAGCAAGACTAATAGCATTCCATGTTACTATAAGTTCTATGGTGGATCCACATCGCGAAATTTGTTTCGCGAAACAGTTGCGCGAGTTAGTTTCGCGCAATGGAACAGCACCTGAATAGATGTCCAAGTCGAATTACCAAATCTTATACATATTACTTATTATTTTCACTTAGTCTCATCCGAAACAGTTTGTCTTCTATAAGCATTTTTTTAGATCTGGATCGGCAAAACCTATTATTGTGGAAGGAAGGAGATTGGTGGATGTCCGTTTTTTCTTCAAACAAATTGCTGATTTGTGCAAGCATACCCCCTTTGACTGCTCATTTTCTGATATGGACTTGATACAGGAAATTAGGAAAGGTTTGAGTTCTCAATTTGTATTCCAATGCCGGATGTGTAACATTCAGAAGAAATTGAACACTATAAATTGGAGTGAAGGTATTACGAATAACATAAATATATATAAAGAAAAATGATGATATGGGATCATCTGCTGAGGAGGCAGCTACCTATATAACTCAAAGAAATAAGACACAAATCATTTGCCATTATAAATAATGACAAATGAAATGTGAATACGAACTAGGTCTCCGATACTGTTCACCCTACCAGACCGAATGGTCCAACGTCAACTGAGAATCGCACCGACTGCAGTTTCGTCCTATTAGGACTCATCAGGGTGGAATATCTCAAAGTCGACGCTGGATGGAAAATCTTTTCGTCAAGATATGGACATCTGGCGCCGCACTATTTCGATGAGAAATTAATGAGCGACATCTATACCTTCAGAAAAGACCCCCCCTCGGTGATTGAATGAACAATAAAGGAAACTTTCTTCCAAATTGCACCACCAGATTGTGAATTTCAACGTTAGAGAACGCCATAATCAATTCACCTGGGATGCGCGGAGACGTTCGCAGTTCGTAGGTTGAAAACCCAAAATAATTACAAAGAAAAATGATGATATGGGATCATCTGCTGAGGAGGCAGCTACCTATATAACTCAAAGAAATAAGACACAAATCATTTGCCATTATAAATAATGACAAATGAAATGTGAATACGAACTAGGTCTCCGATACTGTTCACCCTACCAGACCGAATGGTCCAACGTCAACTGAGAATCGCACCGACTGCAGTTTCGTCCTATTAGGACTCATCAGGGTGGAATATCTCAAAGTCGACGCTGGATGGAAAATCTTTTCGTCAAGATATGGACATCTGGCGCCGCACTATTTCGATGAGAAATTAATGAGCGACATCTATACCTTCAGAAAAGACCCCCCCTCGGTGATTGAATGAACAATAAAGGAAACTTTCTTCCAAATTGATAAATATATATATTTCTTCATATAATTTTTTTATAACGTCATTTGAAAACTTATGTTCATTCAAAAGAACTTCTGTAAAATAATCCTGGCAATAAATATATTTGTCTGATTTTGATTTTATTTATACAAGTGAAAATAGATTTGTTAAAAATTTTTTTATTCAATTCTGAGTAAGTACATTTATGTTAAAACCATAGTTTTCAAAATATCGAGAAAAAAACGAGATAAAAATCAAATACTCAAAAACTCGCAGTCAGTATAATGTTCATTTTTCTTGTTCTCAACATCCTGAGCGTGAACAGTCCTCATAACATCAAAGTAGAAGAATGTGGAAAGGCCATGCATCTTGTGAATTTCAGAAAAATCATCACAGGGTGTTTCACTTATATTTTTCAAATTAGAACCTTATTTTTTTATGATTGCGTGGGATTCTGCAATGAAAAATAATAATTTTTCTCCAATAAAAAAAAATGAAAAACTAAGAGAACTATCATAATTTTTTTCCGCACGATTAAACGCAATCATAAAAAATAGGATACTTATTTGAAAAACGATTGTCGATATTTTGTTCTCTGAAGGAAAGTTTCATATATACCCACCTATATTGCTTGCACCTAATAATGTAATAGTATATCCTAAAACTAGTTGCAGAATGGGCTCCCATTAAAATACGAATGCGAAATTCGAACGCATGAGTATTGGAATTGCATTCTGCAACGAGTATTAGACGATATTTTCTCTATTTCACTCAAATTTTGTGAAATTAAATGAAAAAATTCAAATTGTAGGTCCTAGTGACTTTCATATTGTATCTTGGCAGTTGGTGTGAATGTTAGGAAATACGAAAATTGACATTTCCAAATTGACGTCTGCTGAAATTTAAAAGGATCGGGAGTCATTGCTGACAACCACAAAACGAAAAATGTTACTGAAAACGATACTGTAATTAATTCATTACAGCACTGTTTTTAGAACTGTAATGAACTCATTACGATACTGAAATAGAAAAATATGTATATACAATTCCTCTGATAGAGCATTGCATACCATAAACAAATTTAAATTCATAAAAAAATTTAGTTTAGGTTTTGTGTCTCAATCACATTCTTTTTCACTGTAGGTTCATATGTGCATAATTTTTCCCGAACCTAGTTTAGAACCGAAACACAAATTCGCAATAAATTCGTGCAACCAAAAAGGAGTAATATATTCTTATTTTATTCCTTCACATCTACCAACACAGGTAACATTCCTGTCTGTTGCTCTTCAGCTAAAATCAATATTATAGACCGCGACCTTGAAAGTGGGAATTCCCTTAGTTATAGGGAATTCCCAATTATTTCTTCCCATCTGGTAAAACGTAAAGGTAGCATTCGGATCTAGGCAGTCGCGATTTTTAGTAAGGAGTCGTTACAGTGACTTTATACAAGCTTTTTTTGCTGATTTTTTGCTAAAAACAACCACTCTAATCTATGGGAGATGATCCCCCAACATAAGGGGCCTGTAGCGTTCCTCGAACACCTGAAGAACAGAAGAATCATCACTTGGAAGATCGGACCTGATCGAAAGATCCTCCCGATCCATGAGAGAGTTAGGGCTTTGTGAAAAGGTTTTTTTAGCAGGTGAAGTATTTTTTCTACTGCTTCTTTCTCGTTTTTCTGCTTTTTTTTTCTTGTTACAGATGTAATTACAAGATATTTGCCTCCAGTTCGATGAAAAGGCATGTTTTCAAGCACAAGGAGCTCTGTAACATGGATAGCAGCATATTTTTTAACAAATTCATTATCACCACACATACACGGGGAGACAGAGTTTTTTCAGAGGTTTTTATCTGTTCTCGTGTATCATACGCCGAATTGTATGGTACCCCGTTTACATTCCCTCTGCTAACACTTAGATTTGGAGCGGGAAACAGATTTTATTCTTTTATACAATCTGTTCCTTGTCGCCATTTCTTCACACGTGCCATATGCCATATATTGTTTGATATTACAGAACAGTATGTAATTCTCTCTTTCAAAAGAATATATATATACAGGGTGTTTGGGGGGTGAGTAGCCATAAGTAAATGGTGGATAGGTGATGCTCTTGGCTACTTTTTGCGCCTAATAAGATAACATTTTGCCCAAAGTTCAAGGTGTTATAATTTTTTTACCATTTTTCTAGAAATTTCCCATTTTTCTCATTAAAACCTTGAATTTTTCAAATTTAATGCTCGAGGTGCCTATAAAATGATTTATTTCCTTAGTCTAGTCTTGTCTTATTCAGATTGAATCAAAATTTCATACAAACGTCTTCAAAAAACCTGACAGCGTCGTATCAAACTTCAAAATGAAAAAAAAAATAATGTTGTGTCCACTTTACAAAGTGAAATAAAAAAAAAATTACATAGTGTTGGGTTTTAAAATGACTTTAAAAACTTCTCTTGTTAATACTCTTTGCAATGGTATGTAACATGTACCATTAATAATCAGATAACTCAACAAAAAACCGTTTTGTCTTCAAGGATGCCTTGAAAGGATGACGACAAAACTATTCAATTGAGCAGGCAAAATCTTTCCTCTCATTCTACCACAGCTAAAAATAGCGTGCTCTCTCTTTCATCGGCTAACAATACTCCCAAGGGCGTCGCCCGAGAGGGGGCAGCTGCCCCCCATGCCCCCCCAATCAGAATAGAAAAAATGAACTGATTTTCGTATATTATGCTATTATTTCATAAGTTTTTACGGGATTTTCTAGCTCAAGGGGGGGAGGGCAGCTGCCCCCCGTGCTGGGGGGTAATTACTACATTTGCAAGTCATTTCATAGGCTTGCAAAAAGGTGCAGTAATGCAGTTTTGAGTTCACTCAACATTTCCGTGGTTCATCAACATATTCTGTAGAAAACTGAAGATAGAGAACTTCAAATCATTTATTTCAAATCTTGTTCAAATTGTTGGCCATTGACACAAGAGAGCAATTAATAGAAAAAATAGATAATGCATTTGTGATAATGAAGCAAGAAATTGGACTAAGCTATACCACAACGGAATTAAGAAAGAGATGTTACGCATTTATTAGAAATAATGGCCAACAATTTGAACAAGATTTAAAATAAATGATTTGAAGTTCTCTATCTAGTTTTCTACAGAATATGTTGATGAACCACCGAAATGTTGAGTGCACTCAAAACTGCATTACTGCACCTTTACTGCAGGCCTATGAAATGACTTGCAAATGTAGTAATTACCCCCCAGCTTTTGAGGTGGGGGGGGGGGCACAGGGGGCAGCTGCCCCCCCCCTAGAGCTCAAAAATCCCTTAAAAACTTATGAAATAATAGCATAATATACGAAAATCAGTTCATTTTTTCTATTCTGATTGGGGGGGGGGCACGAGGGGCAGCTGCCCCCTCCCTGGCGACGCCCTTGGGAGTATTGTTAGCCGATGATAGAGAGAGCACGCTAATTTTAGCTGTGGCAGAATGAGAGAAAAGATTTTGCCTGCTCAATGGAATAGTTTTGTCGTCATCCTTTCAAGGCATCCTTGAAGACAAAACGGTTTTTTGTTGAGTTATCTGATTATTAATGGTACATGTTGCATACCATTGCAAAGAGTATTAACAAGAGAAGTTTTTAAAGTCATTTTAAAACCCAACACTATGTAATTTTGTTTTTTATTTCACTTTGTAAAGTGGACACAACATTATTTATTTTTTCATTTTGAAGTTTGATACGACGCTGTCAGGTTTTTTGAAGACGTTTGTATGAAATTTTGATTCAATCTGAATAAGACAAGACTAGACTAAGAAAATAAATCATTTTATAAGCACCTCGAGCATTAAATTTGAAAAAAATCAAGGTTTTAATGAGAAAAATGGGAAATTTCTAGAAAAATGGTAAAAAAATTATAACACCTTGAACTTTGGGCAAAATGTTATTTTATTAGGCGCAACAAGTAGCCAAGAGCATCACCTATCCACCATTTACCTATGGCTACTCACCCTCCAAACACCCTGTATATATATATAGGGTCATAGAACACGTTTTTGCACAAACATGGCGTATATTTGTTTACATTTGAGTGTCGCCAGGGCCGATCCTAGGGTGTTGGCCGCCCGCGTGCAGAATCCTTATGTGCCGCCCCAAAGACAAAAAATATATATCTTTTTTAGACATATATCTATTTAAAAAAAAATCTTCAATGGGCATCCTTTTATTGTTAGGAAAAAACTGTATATATTGGATTTAAGGGAGGGGATAACCCCGTTACTTTTCCCGTAAATATTTTGATGATCCCTCTGCCCTCCGACATCTTCTCTAAAGATTTTTATGTTATCTTACACGATAAGAATGCAATTTTCATACACGCATATATATTTTTAATACTGCTGTATTCGTGTACTAGATGATGTATCATGTACTAGATACATGAAACATCCATTTCAACAAAATAAAAAATATTCGATAAAAAAATATGTGATATAGGAAAGTAAAACGAACTGAATACTAAAAAAACAAACTAGATATGTCACGAAATATGTGTACAAACAGAAAAAAAAAGTTTTTTATTCATTGATTTCACCCAAATAAAAAAACACAAACAAACAAACTAATATATAATAAAAAGTATAAATACGAAGAGGAACAGTCTTTTATTCAGTCCGTAATGACTACTGACTAGTATAAATGTATAAACAGGTACCTAAAAAATAACTTTCCTAGCTTTTTGAGAAGCTAATAAATCAATAGTTTCGCTCATATCAATTCTTTCCGATATTTAAGATTCAATAGAGATAATGGCCAAATTTGAGAGTCTCTCCTGAGACATATTGCTTCTCAAGTAATCTTTAATTATTTTTAATTTACTGAAACTCCTTTCTCCTGAAGCAACAGAGACAGGCAATGTTAATAAAAATCTTATGGCTAGTGTGAAATTGGAAAAACAAGAAACCAAATTATTTTTGCAATCATTCCTAATATTTCATGATAATAAATTAAATTTTCGGAGAAAATCCTTTGAAAAGATCAAAATAAAAGAATATAGCAACTAGCAACAACATAATTTGTTAATAGTTCAATGGCTTGATATACAGGGTGTATGTGTAGAATATTTCACTCAAGCCCATCTCTATTGAACCAACTGAATAACAACGCCACATTCCAACTTCGGCGACCCGCGACCGTCTAAAATTTGAAAAACAGTATATAGTTATTTTTGTATCTAGTGCTCGAAATGCTACTTTGGTGATCGAGAACTGATTTTTTTTTAACGAGGCGCAGCCGAGTTAAAAAAAAAGTCGAGATCACCAAAGTATTTCGCGCATGAGATGTAAACAAAATTTTTTCTACAAACGTTCGTGCACTGGCTGGATCATAAATGTTAACATTATAAATAATAAATAAAATTAGGTAGTGTTAAATTTTCTCACAACTTGAAAGCCTTGATTATTGTTATACATTAATAATTAAATAATTTCTTGGATTTTTGCTTGATTGAGGAACATAAAGGTTAAAATATAAAAATCCCATATAGTTTAAATGCAGTGTGCGAAGTAAGTATTTCGCACACTACTTCGCGCACGGTGTCATGGTAACGAAGAAAAATGAAAAAAAGGGTCACTTCGCATATTGTTGTCTATGCGCGAACCTTGTCATTTTTTGACGTTTGTAGAAAAAAAATATTGGGTTTCGAGTTGATCTAAAAATTTCATTGACACTTGGGCTATATAAACTATAGAAAACACTTTCCACACAATTTGTTCGTTAGTATGTAACAGGAGGATTATTATTAATTTTCACACGGAAGAGACCGGAATCCAGAACTGTGGCAACGAGAAATAAACATATGAACTATGAAGCTATGGCAGATCTGCAGAAAGCATCATTACAAACCATAATAATTGCACCCAGCCGTTTTCGTTTTTACGACATCGCGATTGATTCTATTCCAACATCTGGTAATTTTTACCAATCCTAGACATTCCTATTTCGAGACCCTATCGATACCACGATAATTGCTCTCAGATGGTAGTTTTTTCGATATTTGTATCACGTTCTTCTGAAGCAAGCATTCTTTTGTTTCTTTCTGTCGGTGAAGGGGAACAAGGAATATTTGATTTGACAAGATTGAAAAATTCAGTTTCATCCATTTTTTTTTCTCGTCCCATTCAACATTTGGATGATTAGAGTTGGAAAGTAATAATCAATAATTAAAAAAAATCTTTTTGAGATTTGTTGAGAATCATATTTTTTTACAAACTAACATGAAAATATGGCGGCCTGCGGCCGCCCCATGAGCTTGGCCGCCCGCGTGCGGGGCACGCGCTGCACACCTGCTAGGATCGGCTCTGCCGGCAGCCGCGACCGACTGCCGCGACCCATTGCCACTGCTGGGCGGCGCTGCCACAAGCTTTCGGCAAAGAGTAGACACAAGAGAAATCACTTAGGCTTGGCGGCAAATATCAGTTCTTCGACCTTGAATAATACTACGCCTATACAGGGCTGTTATTGGCACCCCTCGATTAGACCTCGTCATTCACAAATGACTTTCAAGGTCAAACAAACGATGTTCGCGATTTCATTCCTGAATAGGGGGAGTGAGGTCTCTTGTGTCTACTCTTTGCTTTCGGATACCAGCGACCCGGCGGCGACTGCCACAGTCACAGTATCTCGTGCACTAGTCAGCAAGAAACCAGTGCGAACAGTGCATTTCGGTCCTGTTTTGAATAGCAAAATTTTCATAAATCAACTTTACTTAATTAATTTTAACTATGTCTGACAATTTAAACAAACGAAAGCGAGAACTCGTGGGGCGGCTAATACAAGACGAAGAAGAGGATGATGAAATGATGTTGCTACTTACTGCAAAGAGGAATGAAATCGATTCATTTTACACATCCAGAGTGGATGAGGGCAGCTATCAAATCCTTATAAAACGGCACTTAAATTCAAAGGAACAAAAATTCCGGCTAAATAAAACACAATTTGAATTTGTACTTAGTTTAATTAAATAGATATTCACCCTATGAAAAAAGGTTCTATAACAGCTGATGAAAAACTATTTCTCAGTTTTTTTCAATATGCTCCCATATATTATCAATAACATTATCCTTATAAGTTTTAAATCGAGAATCGTAAAGCGGTGGATTTTGGGCTATTAGTTAGAACTCGTCATTTTCATCGGTAAACGCTGCCATTCTTTACAACACCAAAACACAAGAGCAATCACGATGAGTGGGCAGCGCGACCGTACTGCCTCCAGAGCGGCTCGGTGGCGCGACCGAAGTCGCGCTGTGGCCACGCCTCCCGGTCGCGCTGCACGGTCGCTTGTATCGGAAAGCGTTGCATGCAAATCCGTTTGAGCGGTGCAGGCACATAATTCTATACCTATAATTTGATCCTTGAAATTAATAGTGAAACATCTAGAAGGCTCTGACTAGGGTCAGTGAGACTATTGAGCATGTGCTATAGCGGAGAGTGGGAAAATAGGGACATCGTGGCGATCAGCGGATGCAGTTTTGTTATTTGTCTCTGTTTGTATTGAGTCACATACGGTATCCATGGATACAGAATTACATGTCCCTTCTCTTCTCCCTAGGCATGCGTATATGCGATGTCTGACCCTGGATTTAAGGGGAACGATTGCCACACTTTTGTATACTTATTAGCCACTACGCTCAAATTATAGGTATAGAATTATGTTGTTGCAGGGCGACCTAGGTCGTAGCTGCTGGGTCGCGGCTGCCGGGTCGCGACTGCCTTGATCCGAATGCTACCCTAAGGGTCTCTGTCCTATGAATTTACAGTGTTGTCGGCAGTCTCGTAAATAATTCCACTTCATTCGTGAATATACGAGGGCCTTCGACAACTTCCGCCCTTCCCTTGGTAAAGGCTGTACGTAACAGAAATCTCGCATGTGGAAGAAAAGGGCGGTAAATACGAGGAATGTCTGAGATATCTTCGGACGTCCTGAAAATCGACGATTGCTTAGGGGTGGTGAGGGGTGAGAAGTAGGTAGAGTTTGACGTACGCTGAGGAAGCCTGGCAATATAAACCCCTCTTAACTGAAATTATTCATTCCGTGATCATGACCACGCAATTGTAATCGAATTGTAAGAAAACAAAACGGAAAAGAAGCTTATTTTCTCGATGCAATTTTCTTTCATATAAAAAAAATTGGCTTCTATCTTGATTTAAATCTGTTTAATTTCAATTTAAAGTTCTTTCACTGTAAAATAAAACACCCGCTACCTCACTGTAACCCCTTTTTGATACCATTTACCTACTCCCATAGAATAATATATCCATTATTCAACTGATTTTGGTCTGTAATAGTCTCTATGAACCAATAGTGTGAGGTAATAATAACTCACGCCTATAACTCACTCTAATACAAATAGGAAAAATGAAGCTTACGGAATGAATAAAAAAGTCGGGTCAATGAGGAACTCTATTTCAGACATCAAGGTAACGTTTTCGCCATCTATTTTTACATTTTGTAATTGTGATTGGTGATTGGTCTGAATATCCAAAAATTGCATTTGGAAAACGTGAATTTATGACGTTTTCTACGGGATTCGATATCGATTCTATTTTCGACCACAGAAATCGCTTTTGACAACTGTTGTCAATTTTGAAAATGCAGGTTGATTCGAATTTTACTGAAGAAGTCGAAGATAAAGTAAAGTGTTCAATTCGCGGTAATGGTCATAACACACTTGATGAATTACACCGCTCGCCTGACGGCTCGGGCTGCAAAAATCATCTGCGTGTGTTATGACTTACATTACCGCTCATCGAACAATGTATTATCATAATGAGGTTTCGAATGATGATGAAAATTTATGCCATAATTTTAAGGTGGCTTACACACGAGATAACACGCGACGCAACATTTGGATTTGTTGCACAATTTTGTTGCTCATATCGAAACTAGGTGGAATAGGAGCGTATACACCGAAGACACAAATATGTCTATCAATTGTTGTGTAGGTTGTTACTTCGGTGTGTAAGCCGCATTAATGTCGAAAAAAACATTTTTTCTGTGACATCTACAAATCATAATGGGCTATTCGCTTCTTTATTTTAAGTTTAGATCAAGCGTTGATTGCTTGCTAGGAGCATAGATAACTAGAGAGAAGGCTCCGCTACAAAAATGAACTGCCACAGACGTCGGAACTTGTTAGTTCGCCGCACGGTCACGAGGTGGCGCCAACGTTGTTATAGGCTTCAACAAGGCTATCCTTTCAATATAAAATTATCTTAATTATTAGTTGTTATTACTCATTAGTTACCATTTTGTTACTATATCATAATATATTCTTTTGAAAGAGACCAATTCATACTTTTTTCTTGAATCAAAAAATATTATGAATACGTGTGAAGAAATGGCGATAAGAAAAAGATTGAATGAAGGAAGGAAAATCTGTTGCATAAATGTATCAATATCAATGACAGCCACATTATATTCTTTGCAACTGTAGCGCCACTGAACAAGACATGTGATGTGTAGCGGTATTAACGATCACTGCGCTACACTAGCGGGCGTCACACGGAACTCTAACCTCCGCCGTCATTGGAAATCCAAAATGATGTGTCGAGCGTATGAAGCCTTTTCTCCAGTTATTCTACGCTCCTAGTTGCATGGCCTATATCGATGACAATGTAGATTTTGATTCTTATAGTCAATTTCATTTGATTCCCCAGAGCACTGTGTATCGGCGACAAGAATGATTGGAAGATCTTGGACATCAATGATGGCGACGACATCCGTCAGAGCTACAAGGGCGGGACGGAGGAAGTCTACATCCTCGAGAAACTTTTCGCCAGCAGCCTGGTGGCCGTGGTAACCATGGACGCACCTCGCATGCTGAAGGTGCGCCATTACAAGAGGGGCACGGAGATATGTAATTATACATATGCAAGTTCCGTGTTGAACGTGAAAATGAACAGGTAAGCTTAAGAAAATGTTGGGCTCATGTGGTATAAGGAGAAAATTTTCGAAGTTATTGGTCCAAATCGAAATAGATTTTCGTAATTTCGATTAACTTTGGTTCGACATTTTGGATTATGAGTACCAAAGAGAATTAACAAAAGGATTCACACTCGGCTAGAGGCTGACCTTATGCCATTCTGTTTATCGACAGTCTTATGTCTTATTTTTAATTTGAATCCTCATTACTAGATTGTATGGCTTTCTAGCCAGGCCTATCAGGAGTTCCACCTAACGTTTCGCCCAAAAATGCGGCAAACACCTTCAGAGCTGAATATGTGATTCAACATCCATGCTTACGGGTTCATTCAGTTCTAATTCTACAGGGTCCTGCAATAGTGCGTTAGGCTTTCATAGCTGCCAAACCAGACGTTTTAGAAATTTAGTTGAAAAGCATTTCCTTTGTAATTTCAATTCTGCATTTACACCTGTGATATGCCTGTGCTTCCACAACCACAGCTGCTTTTGCAGACTACGTTGCAATTCTCTCCGTTGACGAAGACCCGGTCATTTCGTCAAATAATAGAACCATTTGAACGAACTAAATACTTGGTACAAAAAATGGAGAATGAAAATCTACCATTCCAAATCAGTCCAAGTGACTTTCACCATCCGCCACAGCAACTGCCCCCCCAGTGAAAATTGATGGTGTCTCACTACCTACTAAAAATGATGTTAAATACCTAGGCTAACATTTGGACCGTCGCTTAACCTGGGACAAACACATACAAACAAATAGAAAGCAATTAGTTATCAAATCCAAAGAAATGTATTGGTTACTGGGGAAAAAATCAAAACTGCCCACAAAAAATAAGATCCTACTATATAAAATAATGTTGAAACCTATCTGGACATATGGCTTACAACTTTGGGGCTGTGCCAAACCATCAAATATAAACATCATCAAGAGATTTCTGTCCAAAACGTTACGTTCAATAGTAAATGCTCCATGGTATTTCACCAACAAAACCTTACATGAAGACCTCCAGATACAGTACATCAGCGAAAAAATTACAAGAGCAACCACTAATTACAAAAACCGACTAACAGGTCATGCAAATGACCGCATTGAAAGTCTGTATCAAGACGGACCATCCAACCGAAGACTGAAAAAATCCTGACCTGAAGACCTACTATAGGCGTAACCAAGGAAGCGGTACGCCTCCTAGCGTTAACGAATGAACTAACGCAAAGACACTACATTGTTTTGTTTACAGTTTGAATTACACGTGTTTCATTCAGGTTATTGTTTCATTTTTGTTCTGAGATCATAAATAACTATTGTTGTGTACCTAATTGTTCATCTTCAACTAAAAGAAATCCTGAATATAGTTTTCATACCCTTCCAAAAGTAGGAAATAAGAAAATGACTGATTTTTCACTTGAATATCTCTTCTGTTTAACCGATTTATCATCCACAATCAAATCACATTCAGAATGTACCTCACTTGAACAACCCTTAACACAAAACAGAACAAAATCTTTTTGTCAGAACAACGTGTGAAAGCAAGCTCAAAGTAGAAGCATTCGCAACGTAAACAAATATATGTTTGTAGTGTGTAGAGAGTAGTTCTGATTCTCGCCGATATGGCGCTACGATCTTAATTTCAGACGCCTATAGCACCACTAACTGAATAGTACTCAATAAGTGTAATGCCAATGGGCATATCACTTTCAAGCTGAAATTCTTCCATCTAATTTACTTATTACTCTTTGTGAGGTAGATTGTAAAATGGCAATAAAAGTAAGAAAAAAAAATTCTGCATCTCAGGAAATTATTTTCTAATAAACAGGGTGTTCCCAAATAAAATTATTGAACAAATGAGCGATTTTTTAAATGGAACACCCCATATATTTTCGCATATTTTGAATGCTCTTCAATACCTCTATCATGACGCAAAATATAAGGGATATTTTTCCAACGGTACGGATCTTATTCAGAAAAAACTGCAAAATTTCTACGAAACAGTAGTTCGGTGAAAGCCCTCTACCGATTTCTAGAAGCGATAGAAACATGGATTTGATCAGAATTTCTTTTAACTTGTCCGTTATCAATGTCCAAATATGAAGAATTTAAAATTGTTTTTTCTCGATTTTTTCCAATGTATTTTTTCCCATGATGTAGGTACACAGTTTGAATTGAAACCTTACATTTTTTCAGAAGTAACCTTAGGATTATTTTCACTCCTGTGTCCAGCAGACACGAAAAATTACATTTCTACCAAAAATTTCAGGAATAATGAACATAATAACTAACGGATATTTCAAATGAGTCACACAATTAAACCAAACTGAATGACCAATTTTTGAAAAACTTTAAAACCCTTCCAAAATCATAATCCTTGAAGTTCAACATGAAAATGATAATGTTTGTCCGAATAAGTAACACATACATAATTCTCACCATTAAAGAATCCAGAAATCGATAGGCTTAAAAATATTCTCGATATTTTCTTCATAATTTCTAGTAATGATCCTGAGATCAAACCAACGTATAAAAAACTGAAATTAACTCATGACGCTACAATAAAAAAAGCGAAACAGGATCATTACTTTCATAGATTCAACAACTCGGCAAATAAGAATAAAACTAGTTATTTGGTCATTCATCAATAATAAAACTGGTAGAAACTTAAACATAAATCGTATAGATACACTAGGTCCTCCTCAAGTAGTTGTAGACCGCTTCAGTGACGTTTTTCGAGGTCCAGATTTGGAATCCTTCTCGAGTTCTCCATCACATGGTAAACTCGTGAAGCGCGTGAAAAATTCATTTTATATGTTCGAGATAACCGAATCTGAAATTTGTCAGGTCGTTCGAAAACTAGGCAACAAAAAGAGTACTGGTCAAGACGGAATACCAATCTATATATCTATATATATATATATATATATATATTTGTCTGGCAGACGTATCCAGTCCCGGTACGTTCTTAAGGCGACCTAAGACCCACATGATCCGTATGTTTTTTACGAGTATATATGCAAAAAATGGGCTCTTTTGAAATATAACTCCCTAGGCACATTGAGAGGGGAAAAATTTTGTTTCATTCAAAAAAGTTGTATATCTGATAGTCCTGTTCAGACCCGATACATTGCGCCAACTTTTCAATCCCACATATACTGCACCGGCAAATACGATCAACGTTTTCGATCCCAGCACTGTTGCCAGATTGTCGGGATCAGTCGCTACGATTTCAATGTATAAAAGGGATTGAAAGAGTAGGTGTTATGGCAAGAATTTGTATATGTGTTAGTGAGTCGACGGGAAGACTAAATATCTTCACGAAGTGAACAATTTTGCTGTCTGTGAAGATAAAATTCGTCATTCTCATTTGTTGAATCAATTTTTTATAGTCACTGACTTGGATTTTCCGAAATATTAGTTTTAGGATTATGTCACATTATTTTTCGAGTTAGTCTCAACAAGCCCTTCCATTTGATGCCCATATTGTATAAGTGAATAACTATAACTATTTCGAAATCTTGGATGGTCCGCCATTTTGGATTAAGAATAACATCGCATTATGTTTCAAGTTACTTTCATCAAGCCCTTTGAATTGATATTATATATTATAGGGCACAGGCATTTTGAATGAGCAATAATCCATTTTGCCTCATTAGATTATTATGTTGTTTGAAATGATTACGAATAGATCGTATAATTCGTACGAATGAAATTTTGATGCTTATCATTATCTACAAACTACTTTTTTTGATACTGTGGGAATAATTATCTCATTTTTCGACATTTCCACTCATTGAAACATTAAGAATCTGATCTTACAAAAACTATTGTTTTCAAATTCTCTTAGAAAAACCGCATATTAAAGAAAATTAAACCTAAAACAAAAAATCTGACACATTTCATTGTTGTTTTCATGAATGAAATATTTGATTTTTCCTTTTTCCCTTTTGATATTTCTTCGCGGTTCGGCTGGAAGTTTGAATTATTATCACATATATCGCATATATTATCACGTGATGTGAAAAAGTCTGAATGCTGGTGTAGCTTGACACTGTAAAAAAAATTAGAATCAATTCTGGATGCCGTCATATATGTATAACGAATTACATAAAGGGTGTCAGGATTAAACATTCTTCATATATTTCAGGAGGTGATTCTAAATATCGAAACTAGAAGATATTTCCATATCTACTCAGGTTCTTAATGCATTCCACGGGTGACCTCTAAAGTCTAAAGTACTGTTAGTTGGTTAGTTCTGCATCAAAATTTATCGAATTTAAATGAAATTGATAGCATGGAGTTTTCTGGATGAACTTGATCGTTTGATTGTAAAAGAACTGATTGATTCTCATTAGCAGCAGAGATAATAGGGGGTGTCTCAAAAAATCAATTTCAATTTTTGAGTTGATGATCTAATTGAAATTTCAGTCGAAGAAATGGGCTCCTAAAATATTTTCAAATTGAAAGCGTTACGTAACCCCTATCTCGAAATAAAAGTATTTTAGTGTGATGAAATGCATTCTAAGTAATTTTTTTTCTATAGGATGGGACTCCGTAGCGCCGTACCTCTTTTGCTCCGAAATGGTTGAGGAGACCATGTCTTCGACTAACATAATCGGTTATCAGACATGGGTGGATACAGCTCTTCTTCATGGGGGGGTAATATGATTGAAAACCATTAAATCAGGTAGTTCAGGTACACAACATCCTCAAATAAACTTTGAAACGTGATTTCTTCTTAGGTCTTCGATACACATTACCCCCCTTCCCCCCCCTGTCAATCCGCCCTATTATCAGACGATTCAGTTTATCCAGAAACCCCCATGTACTGAATTTCATTTAATTCCGACAAATGATGACATAGTTATCGCAAATTAGTTGGACTTTGGAGGTCCTGCTGAAGAGCCTCTAGCACTGGTGTTTTAGGGCCTAAGTTGATATAATCTAACTTTGAACTCCACTCTCCAGAATCACCCCCTGAAATATATGAACGTTGAACCCGGACACCCTGTATTCCTTTACAACACCCTTATTATGGTTATGGAGTAAAAGGGCTTGAGTAATGCATAGTTCACCTAGAAGAATTCCACAACCACGATGGCCATCATTACGGAATGGTAGATTTAATTGATGTTTTAATCTTATGAATGAAATACAAAACAAGGAATGCTTTCAAAAATGAGGCCATAAATATTCAAAACACAATAAACAATATTAAGTAACGAAAAGAACTGAGAACTTGTACTTTTTTCAGAATGTCAATAACATCAATCTCAGTGATGTGTTAGGAGCTTAATATATTAGGTAGGACCTAGACAAAATTCATAACACTAAAGTCCGCTGTTGAATTTTGTTGCCCTCTGGTCAGGTGGAAAAAGAGAGACGATACATCCAAAGGTTGGATGACTGCTGAAATTAAGCACGAGGGCAGTAGGTTGAAACAATTATATTGGCTTCATGTTAATGTAGATAAAGATAATAGTTATTCGCTCCAGTTATATAAAAATGCGAAAACTGATTATAGGAAATTGTTGAGAAACTCTAAGTTGGCTTACTATGAGAGCATGATCGCATCATCTGACAACAAAAATAAGACTATTTGGCATATAGTTAACCAGGAGACTGGTAGAAAGGACAAATCAAATGACCGCATTACACTACATATAGGTGATGAATTTTATTCTGAACCTCAAAAGGTAGCAAATTGTTTTGCTGAATACTTCTCCACTATTGCCAGACGTTGTGTCGAAGAGCGTTATGGTAACAATCTGTCTTTATCATGTACTACTCCTCCCCTTATTAGCCACACTTTCTATTTTTTTCCAGCGGATGGAGAGGAGGTTCTGTGTATTATAAATAAACTTAAAAATAAAAAAAGTACGGGTACTGATTTGATAACTGCTAGAATTTTGAAAAACATATCTCATTGTGTCGCCCAACATCTGGCGAATCTAATCAATGAGTCGATCTGCTCTGGTATCTTTCCTGACATCTTGAAGTTTGCTCACGTTATACCCGTTTTCAAAAAAAACAGTATAGAAGAAATATCCAATTATCGACCTATATCTATACTGAGTACATTGTCGAAGGTAATTGAGAGGTTAGTTCTCAACCGAATGATGAACTACATTGACAAGTTCGGGATCATGGCGGATGGCCAGCATGGCTTTAGAGTCGGACATTCTACCCAAACAGCGGCACTCGAGTTTTTGGAATTTGTTTACTCTAATGTTGACGAGGGAATGGATACAGCCGGGATATTTTTCGATCTATCTCGAGCATTTGATTGCATTTCGGCAGAATTCCTCGGGTCGAAGCTTTACAACATAGGCTTCAGAGGTGTGTTTCTTGAGTGGACCCTGAGTTTTGTGAGGGATAGAATAATTTCTGTTAGAGTGGGAAACTCGTGGTCTGATAAAGTAGCAGTTGATCTGGGAGTTCCCCAAGGATCCGTCCTGGGGCCACTCCTATTCATTCTTTTTATTAATGATGTAGTGCATCGGATCCCACTCAAAATTGGCAGAATGATCCTATTTGTGGATGATACTTCAATTGTTGTATCGGCAAAGAGTACTGATGAGCTTCGGCAGATTTGTGGATCATTGCTGTGAGATTTCGTTAATTGGTGCCAGGCAAACTCACTTATCGTCAATGTTGAGAAAACTGTGCTCATTAAATTCGGGTTGAGGAAAACCTCCCCGTTAGTGATAACACATGACGGTAAAACTCTTATTTCTAGTGAAAGCACCAAATTTCTTGGAATTATTGTGGATGACAACCTCAGATGGTGCGATCATGTGGATTATGTATGTGGGAGGTTGAATTCCTCCTTCTATGCCATACGCAGAATTCGAGATTCACTCCCCCTTCATTCTGTTATAAACATTTACTACAGTTTAGCATTTAGTATTTTGTCATACAACATCTTAATTTGGGGAAACTCTATTGATTTCAATAGGGTGTTCGTGGCACAGAAGCGTATCTTACGTTGTATTTTCAGTCTGAATCCTCGCGACTCCTGCAGGCCACTATTCATAGAAAATGAAATACTCACGGCTCCATGTATTTATTTATTGAAGCTATTATCATATGTGAGAGATAATCTTTCGAGTTATAGAAAGTTGTCTGAATTCCACAGTTATAACACTAGAAGTTCGGAAACTCTTTCTTTTCCCCCTCACAGAACCTCTAAATTTGAAAAATCCCCATTCTTTCAGGGTGTAAGAGTTTATAACAAGTTGCCAGACTCTATAAAAGAGTTGAACAGGAAGAGTTTCCATACTGAATTGAAAAAATTGTTAATAAAGAATTGTTATTATAGTGTTGATGAATATCTTGTGGACAGTTCATTGTTATTTTATTTGTCATTTGAATTCAATTTTGTTTTTCTCACTTCGTTTATTTCTTTGGCTTACTGTTGACTTATCCTATACATTGTAAATGTCTTGACAGGATGAATAAATATTACTATTACTATTACTATTACTCTCCTTCATTCATCACATTGAAAAACACAATTGTATAACTTCTGAAATTCTTATGATAATTCAATTTCACTTTTGATTCTCATCGGTGAAATCAAGAATCAGATTAAGAAGAATCACTGGTTTACTAAAAACAAGAGCCTTGTTATATAGTGTATAATCATTATCCGATTCTGGTACATCATTTACATCATTCCTAGCTTTCATTTCTATGAAATTCCAAAACTCAGCATATTGTGATAATCTCTTCAACTGAATCACACTCCATTTATATATTTATGAATTATACAGGGTGGTACTTTAAGTACGAAAGCTTTCAGGGAATGATTCCTAGCATAAGCTAGTGCGAATTTCCTTTGAATATTACATTCTTCCAAATATGAGGAAAAAATACTATTTTTCTCTTGGGAGCGCTGAAAATTAAATCCTTAGACGTCTGTCAGCTACATTGTAAAAATATTCATTTGAGAGTATTTTGATAACGCACCACTGGTTTCCAGTTGAAACCGCAGTATATCACGTGATTAGCCAGGTATATAATTGACGTATTCGATTTTGTGGAAATGTCTCACAAATTAATATTTTTTCAATTTTTTTGTGATCTTTTGATGCTTTTCACGTTAGCCCGTATTCTAACTCAAAAGCGTACATTCATCCCCAAAACCCGAAGATGGCTCGAGAGATACGTAAACATTTTAAATATTCATTGATCTATCATGGGTTTGAAACATTCCTCTTTTGGTGGATTATGGCGAAAAGGTTGATCTATCATAAAGTAGTTTGCTGAGCTCTTCTAGTTCCTTAATAATCAAATGAAATATATTGTGTACCTACATGGGTGCCCACAGGCAGGTGGACACGCCTCCGTCTTGAGATTATATGATCCCTTTGTCATTTTTCAGCACAACAAACATATCGTCATAATATAATATTGACATTCTGAAAATGAATTTTGAAATGGAAAATGTAAAAAAATTCTCTTTTGCCCCCCTTTGTGATTGTGCATGAACGAATCTTGTAAATCGGAAACAAGAAAATTTAGTATGTGACTGTAACTTCTTCTCTGTTCACAAAATGCCATTTTTTCAGCACGTGAAAAAGTCTCTCTTCTCACTTTCGAAAGGAGACCCCTACTCGAAGACACACGTACCTATACTTGGTAACACTTTGTTTACTGTAATATTCATCGGGTTTGTATAAGCTTCCATACCGGAGAATCTGCAGTTCATATTGATATCAAGAGAATCCAATATCAAATCTATGAGTCTATTCGAAGTATTCACTAAGACCCATGACGACGTTCGTCCATACCGGGATCGTATAAGTATTCGAATAGCGTATTTGAGGTGTATGAACGGAAAACAGCGTTGCCATATTTAGGGACCCAATGCGTTGGTCAACTATACGAATTATATACAGCAAGTTGATGTCGACTGAAGCGCCCTCGCACTGGCCAAACACTGAAACTTTTCCATATATAATCACATGTAAAACCGACTTTTCAGACCCGGCTGAAAATGCACCCCTAGCATCCCCTCAGACCCCTCATAACTTTTCTATAGTCGAACGTTACCAGTCCCGAAGCCGGGTCTGAAAACGTCACTTTTGGACTGAAAAGTCGGTCGAGTATACCGATTTGGGTCTGTATGTGCGGTCGAACAAATCATATATATATATATATATATATATATATATATATATATATATATATATATATATATATATATATATATATACAGGGTGTTTGGTAATTCGACGTGAACCTTGAAAAGGGAAATACTAGACGTCATTTGCAGTGAATTGTGTCGAGTGAAGCCTGGTCCGAAAATCTATGGTTACGAAGATATCGCGATTTTTCAACTTTTTTGGAATTTTCTGCTTCCTTATAGAAAACAATTGATTTTGTGAGAACTACTCGACTCTCAATATCCAATGAATATTTTTTTCAAAGCTGAGGAGATGGTCCTCATTTCTTGCGAAAAACTATTCACTAAAAATTCAGATGACCCGAGATATACAGGGTCATAAATGGCTGCACCTGTTTTCCTCATTAAATCTTGATGAAACAATTGAGAATTACTTGAAAAAAGTATTATGAACTTGGTGTACAAATGTCAAGAAAAACTTCCCTGTTTCATCAGCTTTCCAAAAAGGTAAATATGTCAATAATTCCTTCATGCAATCAAAAAATTTGGCCGGAAAACCAAGCAGACAACAGACTTTTTCGAGTCATTCAGATCTCCTATAATCCTTTATTTTACTCGGCGTGATTCGTAAACCGTAAGCGGGCCATGGTTCGATCACTGAATGACTCGAAAAAGTCTGTTGTCTGCTTGGTTTTCCGGACATATTTATTGATTGCATGAAGGAATTATTGACATATGTACCTTTTTGGAAAGCTGATGAAACAGGGAAGTTTTTCCTTACATTTGTACACCAAGTTCATAATACTTTTTTCGAGTAATTCTCAATTGTTTTATCAAGATTTTGTGAGGTAAACAGGTGCAGCCATTTATGACCCTGCATATCTCGGGTTATCCGAATTTTTAGTGGATACTTTTTCTCAAGAAATGAGGACCATCTCCTCAGATTTCAAAAAAATATTCATTGAATATTTAGAGTCGAGTAGTTTTCACAAAATTAATTATTTTCGATAACGAAGCAGAAAATTTCAAAAAAGTTTAAAAATCGCCATATCTTCGTAACCATAGATTTTCGGACCATGCTTTACTCGACGCAATTCACTGCAAATGACGTCTAGTATATCCCTTTCCAAGGTTCACGTCGAATTACCAAACACCCTGTATATATATATATATATATATATATATATATATATATATATATATATATATATAAAAGAAAGATGTTGGTTACACCATTTATAACTCGAGATCGGATGGACTGTTTGTTATGAAACTTCATATATGGATTCGTCTACGGTCTGGTTATTATAAAATACAATAAAACTTTGAAAAAAATCGATGAAAATTTTACTTATACAGGAAATGCTTTTCCTCCTTTTGAGTAAAGCCACTAGATGTCGCTACAGTAACAGTTACGCTACCGCTTATTCGTTGGTACTTCATTTGATATTCTCCGCGTTAGATGGCGATATAAACAAATAGTGTGTACAGTGACTATATTCCCTCTATAGTCACTGTAATAGTGTGTAATTTGAGTTGCCTACAACTCTGCGCTGTTGGGCAAAACCAAAATGTCTTAGCGTAGGAGTACAGATGTCTAAAATGATTAGATTTCGTTGAGATATGAGAAAAGTTTCGTTCTTACCACTTCAGATGGCGCTATTCACACATTATATATATATATATATATATATATATATATATATATATACATATATATATATATATATATATATATATATATATACATATATATATATATATACAGGGTGTCCTGAAAACAATGGATAAACCTGCAACTATAGATAGACACTGTCGTGGTCTAACTTATTTCAAATTTTGACCTTAATGAAAATTCCACGGTTTCCGAGATATTCATGGTTTTCGTATTTTTAGAAAATTTCCAAGTGCGATTAGTTTTTCTAGTGCCATTTCTACAAATGGAGAGGTATTTCGATGAGGTTTTTTTTAATTTCACATGAGATAGTTCAGCTATCGGAAACAAAGACTTAAATTCATCAAACTAGTGTAGAAAGTTAGAAACTCGTGAATTACAAAGAAAAATTGAAAACTAAATGAAATTTCCTTCAAGTTTGATGAGCTACAGTGTAAAAAAAATGTAGGACGCTCCTGGTAGACATCATCTTAAAAACTTGCTCAGTTATTGCAGATTCCAAAAAGGTATCATAAGCCTAGGCATTCTTTAGTTTTTCAGTCCCACAGAAACTGTTTATTAGCCAGATCCTATGCTGTCGAATATCCCGAAAGAAGACATCCACATGAATCGAGTTTTCGGAGGCTTTTAAACAGATTTGTAGAGACAGGAGATGTCAAGTATAAAAAAGAAGAGAGCCACTAATGAGGACAAGGAGCTCGAGGCTTTACTGCATGTAACTGAAAATCCACACACAAGCCAAAGGGAGCTTGGTGTAGCCTGTAGTATAAGTGAGCATCCTAAAAAAAAAATAAGTATCATGCCTACCACATTCAGATGCATCATGCGCTTACTGATAGCGATTTTGAAAACCGTCTGAATGTCTGTAACTGGACAAGTTTTCAAATTGAACAGAACCCTACATTTTTTGAATTTGTTTTATTCAGTGATGAAGCAACCTTCCACAATTCCGGAGCCGTCAATAGGCACAATTTTCATTATTACTCTGTAGAAAATCCAAGAATTATAAGGGAAATAGACAATCAACACAGGTGGTCATTGTATGTCTGGGGAGCAGTAATCGGAAATTTAGATGGAGCTGCATATTTTACTTTCATTCAGAACGTTCTTCCCGGAATGTTAGCAGTGTTACCTACGGAAATACGGAATGAAATATGGTTTCAGCATGATGGAGCACCCGCTCATTATTCTCGTCCTGTGAGGGATTTACTGGACCAACAGTTTCCAAATAGATGGATTGGTAGGGGGCAGGGGCGGACCGATAAGATGGCCTGCTAGATCTCCGGCGAGATCTCACCAAAATAGATTTTTTTTTGTGGGGATACATAAAGGGAATCGTGTATGATGAAGTTTCAACAACAGCTTCCAATATGCGAGAGAGGATTGTGACCGCTTTTCGAAGTATTACTCCAGCCATGCTGACGAGGGTTAGTGGGACATTCAACGATCGGATCGCTTTGTGTTCCAGAGAAGGCGGACGACACTTTGAACATCTCTTGGATCATTGACACAATTTTTCTTTGTCTTTTTCAACGCCCGTTTGTTTTTATATCCAATATTTGAATAAAATTTTCAGTTCTGATTTCATTTTTCGTACCTGCTGGGCGCAGGAGTGAAAATAGCCCTTTGGTCACATCTGAAAAAATGTAAGGTTTTAAAAAATGTACATCATCATGAAAAAAATACAGGGTGTTACATTTGAAAAAATCGAGAAAAAAACGATTTGAAATTCTTCATATTTGGACATTGATAACGGACACCCTGTATAAGAGAGGTTGATCATTTAGGAACGATGCCTAGGCAAATTCTTGAGTTAAAAGAAATCCTGATTAAATTCATGTTTCTATCGCTTGTGGAAATCGGTAAAGGGCTTTTACCGAACTACTGTTTCGTCGAAATTTTGCAGTTTTTTCTTAATAAGATCCGTACTGTTGGAAAAATATCCCTAATATTTTGCATCATGGTAGAGGTATTAAAGAGCATTGAAAATATGCAAACGTATAATGGGTGTTCCATTTAAAAAATCACTAATTTGTTGAATAATTTTATTTGGGAACAGCCTGTATATCATAAAATAATTTCCTGAGATGCAGAATTGCAAGTACAAAGGCAATGCTTTTCAACTAAATTCCTAAAAGGTCTGGTTTAGCAGCTATAGAAGCCGCACTATTGCAGGACCCGGTATATGCTGAAGTTTATGGACAAACTGGGTGGAATCTTTCATGAAACTTGTAATGTAGTTGTGAGGGCCTTTGCCATGTCACGTTAGGTAAAACCGCTGATAGATCACCGCTAGAAAACCCGGATTTATCTCATCCCATAAGATTTAGTTATTCAGGAATTGTAGTCACAGCACTGCATAGAATAACTAAGCATTAAATAATACATTATAAAGGTGAATGGTTTCTGCATGCCTTACTTGGCCTCATTTGGAGCAACTTTGATTTGGAATCCAATTAAAATTTTTTCATATAATCCTAGGGTTTTCATACTTTCAGGAATTCTTTAGAGCTTTCAATAACAATAATTTCGAATTATCGCAAGGAAGATTGTTCAGATTATTCTCGAACAACAATGTCGAAAAAATTGAAGTCTTATCTTGCCGAAGTTTCACATAATTCCACCCTACAATGTATGCTCTCTATGTATCTCCAAAACATTTTCAGGCAGAGACTGTGCGTCGTGCTGCGTGATAGCTGTCATATTCACGACATTCACACGATGACGGTGTTACACACGATCGGGGAAACCCCACCGAACACCCACGGCCTCTGCGACTTGAGCTGGGGTGACCCCAAGTATCACCTTCTGGCCTATCCCAGCTCAATGACGGCTGGTTATGTACAGATTTTCGACACCAGTCATCTGGTAAGGAAGGTCGAAACTTTGGTACGTTATTTTCAACCTCTTTTCAGCATCCCCCATAAAACAGTAGAGGATGGTCGTCGAATTAACCCCCAGTATACAACATGGTGAAGTAAAATCGCACAGGCCCGTCTTGAAAGGGTCAGAATTAACAAATGATGAACCTCTTAAATGTGGAGTTAATTTAATATTGTAATTAAAACTGTTGACAACGGAATCATTTTATAGATATACATATATTTCGTTATCACTTAACATGAGGGCGTAGCCAAGGTCCCTTTGAGGCCAAGTTAGCGACAATATAAATTTCTGCAATGAATTCTCACTTCTTTCTTGGCTGTACGTTGGTTTCAAATTCCAATAATTGCTGTCGAATTGATTCGGATACAAATGTCCTTGAAGATATAGAGCCTCAGGTAAAAAAAATACAAATGCTTCTAGCTATAGCTAAAATTCGACGTCTTCAAATCTCTATATTCTAATCGTACAAATATTCTTCAATCAAAAATTTCAATGTATCCCAATTCAGATTTATAGGGAACCATTCAAAATCCTTGACATAATAAGTTCTGGTCACAATGAAAAAGGAATGTCGCGAATATTAGTAGCTGAAAATCTCCGCCATAATGGTCTCTACTATCATCGCGAATATCAAATTATCAATCCACTATTGGGTTGTGTTTATTGAAATCATTTCGTTGTTAACAGTAATTTTGAAAGGTTTTCAATATTTTGTAATATGCGAAAAAACAGGAAATAAACCTATTGTTGTGTTGGTTCTGATCCAAACATCACGAGAAAGTTCAACACCTTCAATAAGAGAATCTCAAAATTTCAGTTTTCGGCAACATGTTTTGTTAGTATAGTTGGTATACGTTAAAATATCACTTTTGAAATTTTAACTAACCCCTCTGATAGGTGGTATTTATGTATGTTGAATGATCTGTGCTGTTTTGGAGCCTGTGCGAATTGTCATTTTTATATGTATCTAACAATACAAGTCAATTGATTCCATTCTAGGTCCAAGGAGCTGGATAGTCCATTTCTAATTTAAGAATTACAGTTCCACAGCCATTAATATTCGCCTGTAATGATCAATTCATTCAAAAGCTGAAAAGAAACGATTTACCAGCACTATTACTGGTTTTGGAACTTTTGTAAATAGTTTATTTCATTTTGAATATATTCTTTTTTGATTTCATTATTTTTTGTATTTGAGTTTTCACAAAGATCACTTAGGAATTAGAGCTGGTTACACAATTTTCTTTGGATTTAGGCGGAATCATATAGTAGAATTTCCTGCAAGAATTACCCCAAACAAAAACAGAATTAATTTTTCAGAATATGGTGTGAGAGTATCAAGCAGCTGTCAATACTGGCAATATAACACCATTTTTTATTCGGCTTCGATGGTAATCTCAGATTATTGACAGCTTGTAATTTCAGAGGGGTCTCCACAGGAGACCTAGGAGTAATCAGGATAAACAATATATCATATCATACCTTTGTTTATGAGACGATTGCGTTCACGATCAATGCACACTACATTAACATCGTGTTGTATGGGTTGCTATGACTACGGTGCACTGTGTTGATGTAGTGTGTATTCTCAAAGGCAGCTTCAACCGACCTATTCCTGTCAGTTCGTGAAATCAGGCAGTCGATATTGATTTTACTGATAACACCTAGGTTTCTCGAGGAGACTCTTCAGAAACTACAAGCTTCTTGAGCTTGTAGCTTGTACAAGTTGGGAGAATTAGTTGTGTTCTGTGTGGGCTTTCTTACTGTGTCCTCACGCCACCTTAAGCAACGCACTGTTAATTTTCGACCCAACAGTCGACTCTATGGACGGTGGAAATTTCTTCTAGAGATTGACTCCCCTACAAGAATAAAACGAGCCATTCTGGTTTAATAAGAACTTGCTCTTTGAAAACCGTGGGCTCATTTGAAACGAGAAGCAAGCAAAAAGAAAGATTTCAACAGCGGGTTTTACAAAACGCAATCAGCGCTGAACGCGCTTGGTGAAACCCACCATAAATCTGTCAATTACGCCCTGAAACATTACACGCGTTGGTTGGTTACTAACCGGCTGGACAGCCGATTTCGTGGTACCATTATTTATCGGTTCACAACGAATTTGGAGAAAAATATGTATCTACAATATGAAATTGTAAGGTCTACTTTCAGAGTTATAAAGATCGATCGGAACATTCCTTATTCAATTATTCGGACCCCCCTCTAGAAAGATTTTAAAGTTACGCCAGAAGCGGTTGCATCTTTAATTAGTTCGGAATTATTTTGTACTGATCAGTTAGTTTATAGTTCCTTATGTTCTATAAGAAATAGAATTGCGATGCTGGAAGTAAATACATGCTCTTCATAAGTCAGGTATTCCTCACAAAATTCAATTGGTAAATTTCATTTTCCATTTGGTACGAAGGGTTTCATGAAAAAATCAACGATAATTTTCTAAAAGCATCATTATTCGAGCAAGTATTTAAATTACTGCTCTTAAAATGTTTGTTATACAGGGTTGCCAAGAGATTGACGTCGAAAAGGAAAAACAGGTCCCTCGTGTCCATGGGCTATTCGAATCACCCCCATATATGTTATGCTATTTTTCACGGTTTTCGAGTTATGAATTTTTTTTTATGAACTTTAAGAATTTTCAACTTGACCATCTTAAAAAAGATATTAAAAAAAGTACAAGACTTCTCTGTGAAATTCTTTCTGTAATCTCCATGAATTTTACTTTTATACATAAAATAACCAGAATCGTAACTTTGATAAAAATTATGGAAATGTTGGTCTCAAGTGAAAAAGTTACGTAAATTGGATTATGATCTGAATTTTCGAATCAAAATTAAAAATGTAAAAAGGCTAAATTCACGGTTTCTTAGTATGCTTAAAAACTGCGCTCGACAGTCAGCTTTTAGAATCATTGATAAAAAATGGCACTTGACACTCTACTTTTGCTAGAATCAGCCTTCAAAGTCATCGAGGTGGAAAAAATCAGAGAACTAGACATTTACTACAACATTATTTTTTGCCATTTTAAGATATTTCTGATCAATTTATTGATAGAAAATGCCTAAAATTAATGGAAATTAGCTTCAGATGTTGGTCAAGAAATGTTCTAGATAAAAAAGAAAAAGGTATGGCAATGAATACATCATAATGTGAATAAAAAGAAATTTATTTATAAAATTTACAGTAGGTGTTCAAAGTGGACACCTCCAGCCTCAATACACATTCTACACCTTCTTATAAAAATTTTCTTTTAATCGCATAAAACATGCCCTGTTCTCTCTTTGGACACGTTCGGCTTCTCTTAACTTCAGTCGCAGCTCGTCTTCACTCGAATATTCTCGGGCGTAAACAATTTCTTTGAAATAACCCTAGACGAAAAAATCGATGGAATTAAGGTCAGGTGAACGTGGGGCCATTTGATTGGTCCGCTGCGCAGCAATGGAAAACCGATCGGAATTATTCAAATTTTCGAGAACAATTTTTGATTAACCACTTGAATGAACGATACCCTAACAGATGGATCGGGCGCAGTCGACCAATCAAGGCGCCCCCACGTTCACCTGACCTTAATCCCATCGATTTTTTCGTTTGGGGTTATTTCAAAGAAATTGTTTACACCCGAGAATGTTCGAGTGAAGACGAGCTGCGACTGAAGATAAGAGAAGCCGATCGTGTCCTAAGAGAGAACGGCAGGTTTTATGCGATTGAAAGAAAATTTTCTAAGAAGGTGTAGAATGTGTATTGAGGCTGGAGGTGGCCACTTTGAACACCTACTGTAAATTTTATAAATAAATTTCTTTTTATTTACATTTTGATGTGTGATTTATTTTTTTTTATCTAGAACTTTGCTTGACCAACATCTAAAGCTGATTTTCATTAATTTTAAGCATTTTCTGTCATAACTTGATCAGAAATCTCTTAAAATGGCAAAAAATAATTTTGTAGTAAATGTCTAGTTCTTTGATTTTTTCCACCTCGATGACTTTGAAGCCTAATTCTAGCAAAAGTAGAGTGTTAAGTACCATTTTTTATCAATGATTCTGAAAGCTGACTGTTGAGCGCAGTTTTTAAGCATACTAAGAAAACGTGAATTAGTCTTTTTACATTTTTGATTTTGATTCGAAAATTCAGATTATAATACAATTTACGTAACTTTTTCACTTGAGGCCAACATTTCCATGATTTTTATCAAAGTTACGAATCTGGTTATTTCATGTATAAAAGCACAATTCATGGAGATTAAGTTACAAAAAGAATTTCACAGAGAAGTCTTGTACTTTTTTTTTGATATCTTTTTTAAGATGGTCAAGTCGAAAATTCTCAAAGTTCATAAAAAAATTCATAACTCGAAAACCGTGAAAAATAGCATAACAAACATGGGGGTGATTCGAATAACCCATGACACGAGGGACCTGTTTTTTCCTTTTTGACGTCAATCTCTTGGCCACCCTGTATATGTATATCAAACCACGTTAGCTCTTCATTCATATAGTGTTTTCAAAGGTGAGATGTTTTGATAGGAAGTCCCCATCAAATCAAATCATTTCTCTCAAAATCATCTATACAGCGTGGTACACTACGTACCAGCAGGACTTCACGAGCCGATAGAAAAACTCATCGTGAAAACATTTCATATCAATATAGGCCCATCAACGCATCGTTTTAATGTATCGCAGTAAATTCGAGCACAGAGATAATATCACAGCCAGAGATCAAGCAATGTCTGAGTTGTGAGGTGTCACTATCATAAAAATAAGAAAGTTACTTATAAGATGTCTAAATATAAAATGTCTGAACATCTTATGGTGTATGCACTCGTCAATTTTTGAATGCAATGACATACGACCAAATCGTTGTTATTAGAAATGCTTCGTGGCGGCGCCACAATGTCATTTCAGTGTATTTTCCATTGTCGATTTGATTGATGAACTGAAGAACTGAATATAACAGAATATGTGAAATTACCGATGAAAATCAGTCATAATTTGTGAATAGAAGGAGAAAGAACGAAACTTTTCTAATATTCTCAATTTTGGCGAAACAAAATCGAATCAGTGCATACACCATTATTTTAGACATCTTAGTTACTGATTAGATACCGACCAAAATAAAAATATTTTGAGTTTGCCTTCACCTTTGAAAACAACTGTGATTTTGGGAAGTATGGCGAAAACTTCTTTCGATAGAATTCAAATAAGTAAAATTATCATTGAAATAGGGCATAAAAGATTCTTTTTAATTTGTCTTCATCTATCGGAAATACCGCAATGAAATTTTTTGAAAGAGAAATCCCATGTATCCTATTTCGAATGATAATATGGGGGATGATCAAGTCATGGAATCATGGATTAGGAAAAAATTAATATCTGTTTAAACACCCCATTATTGTAGTTTGAAGCATGTAGGTTTGGTTAGGAATATTTCGAATATGGAGGGATTTTCCAAATTAATAGTTGGTACCAAAAGTGGCCTTCTGAATGGCAAAAGGTGGTATTCTGATTGGACATCTGATACCTGTTTTGTAAGGAGGTCTACTTTTGGTCAGGCTGTATTGAATTATTGGATTTATCTCAATTTCATTTCATATGTTTTTTTATAATATTTTGTAGGTAGTTAATAAAAGGAATGTTATGCAATTCATTTTATTTACATAGTAGTTGAGGAATGATAATATTCAATGATGGTTAGTTTAACCAAATTCCAACACTGACAGATCTCTTTTTGAATGGAATATTATAATTCTGTAGGTAGCAAAAATCACTATCAAAGCCCACGACAGTCCATTGGTGGCTATGACTTTCAACCCGGCGGGAACTCTCTTGGCAACAGCTTCTGTCAAGGGAACTCTCATCCGTGTTCATAATGTCAAGGACGGCACTAGAGTGGCTGCTTTCAGGAGAGGAATATCCAGATGTGTAAATATCCAGAGTCTGACCTTTAGCACTTGTGGAGGGTACGTCGGTACCAGCAGTAACACGGAGACTGTACACATCTACAAGATACCGGAAATAATAGTTAAAGCGTAAGCAATTCGTTTTTTGCATGGCATAAACCTACTCTTCGAAGTTTCATAGTCCATTTGTCTTTTTTGTGAAATATAGGTCTTTACCGGTATAATATATACCGGTTTTCACTTTTATAGTATCCCGATTGGCCAAGATTTAGGTTTATCAAGTTTTTTTACTTGAACTGACGAAGGTAATTCTCAGAGACGTTGCCAATGCTTATTTCTGTTTACTGTTTTTTAACTTTGTAATTGGAGTTCTTTTAAGGTTTTCATACTGGAGTATTTCAAGTTGAGCAGAAAGGTATGTAAATGTCTTCTGTAGACTTATTTATTGAGGATTTTGAAAAGTGGGGAATTCCATAGGTCCGTCTGTTCGTTTAGAAGTTTTTCTGTCGGGATATTCCAGTACTTTTATTCTTTTTTTCGAATGAACTATCACAAACTAACGTACTATTCTGTCCATTATTTTTCAGTAAAATTTCAAAACTCTATTCTTGATTTCCGTACAAGAAAATAGCATCCAACCATGTTTATATACGTGAAATATTTCCAGTATTAACAGAGAAAAAAGTTTCTTCAACATTCGCCTTGTCTTTGGAATTATTGAATTCACATAATGTTTTCTCAAACACATTATCTTTCCAGAGTGAATAAACATTTTGATAAATACGCAATTACTACGACCTTTATGTAGAAAGAACATTGCTTAGTTATCTGACAGGAAAATGACTAGAACCTAACATTTTCAAAATAAACCCGGTGAAATGTGTCAGAATGTCATGGTCAACCGGGATACATTGTAAAGTGAATGGAGTATTATACGTGTTGTCTATACCACCTCGTTGCATTGTACACTGTTGGCCGAATTGAATACTTACGAATGGAAAGTTCTATTCATAAGCTGGCCACGCGACAACTGTGTTCGATGTCTGAATAAATTTTCATGAAGACCTCATTTTGACCTTATACAGGGTTGGGATAAAGTATGGAACCAAGTAAATATCTTCTAAACGAAAAGAACGATATTTATGAAAATTTGCTGGTAAGTGCAATGGAACAAAATGCATCTTATGTACATTTTTTTGTTAATAATATATGTACTTCCGGTTTTACCGGAAATGCCATCAACTTCTTTAATTTAAATGGGACACCCTATATATTTTCACAGATTTTCAAAAAGCTTGTTATTTTGAATTCATGTTTATACCTCATTTTGTAAATTTCATCACGGTGTTGCCAAATAATTCGTATTTTTAGGATAATTTTAGTGTTTAGGGATTCATCAAAGTTCTTATAGCAACCGCTGTGTACAATCCTAGATGAACAAAATTCTTACAGAAGTTAGCTTAAGATATCAGCTTCATCATTCGGTGAACATCTGAAGTTTTTTTTTATAGAGAGTGTCTCATATAAATTTTCCAATTTACTCAAATGAAATATGCGATAACTCGATTTTTTCGAATGGGACACAAATAATGTCTTTAACAAGAGAATAGGGATGTTGACTATTTTTTGGAAATGGTTTTCATATTTGTAGAGAAGCCCTATACACACACGAAAAAAATATAGCAAATACCAATAAAATATGCTCGAATGAAAAAAGTTTTCAAAATTCTCGCTGAAACGCTTCATACTGTCGCGTGATTATGATTACGTCACTATACCGTCAACAGGCTTCGCCTTCTGTCAAAGCGAACTGATCTTGTCTCCATTATGTTCAAAATTGTAGAATATTGTTTTCGTAATAACAAATAATCGTAAAATAGGTCGCTGGTCATACGTTTTACTGTCCTCTGTTCTTCATAAGTTCGTTTTCGTAATGACACATAGGCTACAGTTAGGTTTTAGGTTAGCTTGTTTATTACGATTCAGTGACGTCACGTATTCTGATCGGTGTTTGCAGTCACGTGATAATCGGTAATGGATAACACAATTTAAATCAATTTTATTTAATGAGAGTGATTATATCACTAAAATATTTTTTTAATATTTCAAAAACTATCTTCAATGTGGAAAACCTCAATTTATATGAATTTGTAACATGTGTCAACAGCCCTATTAGAGGGGGCAATAGCATTTGGTTTCCTTGAAGCCCTCTTAGACACTGGAGCTGGAAGGCGAACTGAAGATTGCGCAATTGCGAAAACTACTCTGATGGGGGGCACAATAGACCTGAATGCCGCAGTGCAATGTATACCCCATAGCAAACTATAACATATAACGATTTTTTTGTTCTTTTCGAAATGCATATATTTCCATTGCAGAGCTCAAGCTGAAACATGGACGCAAATGCTTTCATATTACCTACCGACCAGGATAGCTGATACTTTAGATACTGAAAGGGATTTCGCTATGACGCATCTACCAGTTTCTGAAATGAAGAAGGTTATTGGAATAAGAGAGTAAGTACTTACAATTGTACGAATTTTCCAAAGAAAACTGTTTAATCTGATTATGTCTGGTTCATACATGGTATTGTCACAGCTAGTAATCAGTGGAAATGTTGAGTGATTAGTAGAATCAACGTGTAAACGATGAATGCTGTTGAGAGATAAGTGCCAGTGCGAATTCGCAAATTTCACTCGAAGGAATCGAACGGTATCTGTAACAGCCCTTCGAAGTCATTCTTTGAGGAACTATAGACGGAAGTCTCAACCAGTGCCATAAGGAGACGGTTGCATTCCTCGAATGTAAGAGACACAATAGACATTGAGGTCGCAGTGGACTGTAACCCCTTTTCACTATTACCTGGACCTAGAGCTACTCGTCGGCCATGAGCAGAACACCAACCAGAATGGCGCAATGTATTTTTTTCGGACGAGTCACGACTAGGTTTACAAAGTGATAGTCGCCGAGAAAGGGTTTGGAGAGGACCATGCAGACAGAGCGACTGAATTTCGCCCAGAATGTTGTGCCCTTTCAAAGGCGGATCAATAATGAGCTGGGGGGGGGGTTATAATGTTCGGTCGCCGTACCCCTCTTGGTACCTCTGCGCAACGAATTTGAGGCATAATTTCATTTATCAGGATGATAACGCCTCACACACACGAAAGGTTCAAAACATTCTTCAAGAGACCAATGCCCAGAGAAAACCGGCCAGCAAACTCACCGGACATGAATCCCATTGAGCACGTATGGGATTACTTTGGGAGAGCAATATTCAATCGCGGAAAACCCACCCTCAACTTTTCAGGAATTGAGTTCAGCCCTCCAGGAAAATTTAATTAATGACTTGATTCGTGGGATGCTGAGGCGTATTGGGCAGTTGATTGAAAGAAGAGGTGGTAATACGAACTAATTAATTTGAATTCAGTTGTGGTTGATAACTATAATTAATCAAAAATAAATAATCGATAAATTTAGTTTTTTTCTCATTTTTCCTATTTTGTCTCATCGAGCATTAAGTAAAGAGTAACAAAGATTTTGCAGTTGAAATAGAGGAAAATCTCATTTCCAGAACATAGATTGGTTATTTCTTGATAAACCAAGGGGGCCAAGATTTTTGACGGTGTGTGTATGTTGCGACAGTCAGGGCACACTGACTCACGGCATTCTTATTTATCGGCGTGCCTTTGAGTTCACACTGTGAACGTTTTCCTGGCACTTGTCAAACCAGCATTGGAACGCGTCACCTAATCACTTTCACTCGCTCCTTCAACTCAACAATGTGTGAACCTGCCATTACACTGGCTTTGTCGAAGAATGTTACTGAAAATAAAATAATAGTATGAACGCAATGCTCTATGCATTGAGTTTTTTTAGATGATTTTCTGTTATCGTTGATCATCTCCACTCAATAAAGGTTAAACGTCTTCTTACTTCATTGTGTTGTCTTTCTATAGGGTTGGTGGTTTTCTGCGCCTCCTTGTAGCAACTGAAGATGGCTTCATGTACATCTACAACATAGACCGAGACACCGGATCAGTCACCCTGTCAAAGAAAATTAATCTCAATAACGATCCTCTGCAGCAAACACCCAGTACATCTGATGGTTCGTCGAATCAATCGCTTAATGCTCCGAGCGAAGGTACGCTGTGGAATTACTTTTTTTCTAGCTGAAATTTCTCTTTGATCTCTCAGTTTTTTAACCAATTGTCAAAATTGATGTCATTTGACCAAATTTTAAAATTAACAAAAAAAAATTTCTAAATTCTTATTCAATCTATATTCTTTCCATTTTCTCCAATGTGCTCTGATGCTTGTCATACGAACTACAGACGGGTAGTCCCTTAAAGAGAGAGTCTGGCCTTATTATTATCCTCACCATGCCAATAGCTATCAAAATGGCTATCTTGGGTGAACTCAAGCCATATACACAGTTGTATGTCTATTGCATGAACGTCAATTCGCGGTCCCATGTTGAAAGTATATTGGAGTGATAGGGAAATTGGCCAGACTCTTATTATAGGTACTCAAAGCACAGGATTCCAGTTGCTCCCTCCCTCAGGATAATGTTAATACGATTTTTCGTTATCGGTGATTATTCACTGGTCATCAACGGTTTTCGATGTGTTGATTCACTCTTACTGAGTACCCGGAATATAGGGATATCAAGATGCAGGATTATAAATCTTGAAAGTGGTAGGAGAGCTCGAGATTTGAATTTTAAAATTCAATATGGCAATATAGATCAAATTTGGAAGGAAAGTTTTGATTTCTTGTTTGATGTCCCCCTATTCATTCAATAATTTTTAAATTAATCACTTTTTTGTATAGGCTTTGAGCTCTCGTTCTAGTTGAACGAGGACCATACAATTTACTGATCGAAAATAAAACCGATTCAAGGAAGTTTTAATCATTCAGAAAGTTTGAACGTCGATGAACGAGCGCTCAGTGGCTCTTCTCAGTGCTTCAATGGCAGTTTTGATGAGATCTGTTCAGAATCAAAACAATTTTTTTCAATAATTTTTCAATCGAATTCACATCTATTACCTTTGACAAAGCCCATTTATGTATCATCAGATAAGCACTGAATAAAAGCATTATGATAATTTCGAAATTGAAGGACCTCAGGTTTCTTTTTGTGAGGGGCTGAAATAAAACACTACGATTGTAAGTTATCTGCCATTTAGCGGAAAGCAACCTGACGAGAACAGAAAAAACAAACGCGAGCTGATAAAAACTTCTGGTTTCCCAAATTTTCGGTGACCACATGATTTTGCTCTAAGAAGAAAAATAACAGATCTATAAGGGGCAAGAAGGCTTTGAAATTGAAATATCCCAATTTGTTATCTTTCATTTCAGAGGGGGCAAAATGATAATGTTTTCTAAAGATAAGTATTCACAGTTTTTTCGATTGGAATGTTTTCAAAATTCTCTTTTTATACCAACGTATTAATAACGAAGTAGGTATATTCATTACTAGAAAAATTTATGTGAAAAGTCAACATTCACGAAATGAGTAGCTGCAGGTATCAGTACTATCAGTAGAATCCGAGTTAGCATGAACAATATAGGAATACTCGAATAGTTGGTGAATCAATACATTTGAAAATAATTCGTTGATTCCTTTTATTTGTTGGTCTATTTAGGAGGAGGTGAATATACTGCAATGCTCTTATTTCGGATTTTTTCCCTGTGAGATGAGAGACTGAACATCTTCGTAAATAAGTATTCGGATGTTCCAAAATTGAATTTGAGACGAGATACTAATCGTAGACATTTTGGAAACAGTTCCTTTCATGAAAATAATTTTTGTTTTATTTACGATTGTAGGGCATAGGCAATCTCCGATAAAATGCTCAATTGTTAAAGGACAATTGTACAATTTTGTAGTACTTTTCTTTGAACGTTAACAAAAAAAACGAAGTATCCTCATAGCGGCTGTCCAAAATAAAAAAAACTTGCAGTGTATATGCCTCTCTACTAAGCTGAACAATATTTTCATTCAAAAATCTTCATCATTGTTTCCTTTTTTTGAAAAAAAGGAGCAACTTGGTCCAAGGCATAGATATTTATGGTGAAATGAAATATACTGATGAAACCTCGAAAAGACATTATATTGGGCGCGTTCATCCGACTAAGCAGCTACCGCCACCGCTCCTTCAAACGTCAAAACCATATGATTTTTTCGATCCGTTGTGTCAAATTAGTTAGTAATTTTGACACAACGAATCGAAAAAATCATATGGTTTTGACGTTTGAAGGAGCGGTGGCGGTAGCTGCTTAGTCGGATGAACGCGCCCATTGTTTGCTCAATTTCTTTAGCAATTTTTTTCAGGCATGTTTTTTGAAGTTTGACGTTTTAGATTCACTCTTATTGCATGAGTTTGTTCATTGGGGGTTTGAAAAATAAGAATTTGGAACGCACGTTCTCAGTAACTGGAGGACGATTTTTTTTATTCTAAAATTCTTATTGAAAATTCCTCATTACGAAAAGTTAGATTTGGGCTTAGCTGCTACTAACTTGGTTCAGGTTGCTGTAGATCGCTATTTTGTCCCAATTTCACATAGCCCCTTCACTACCCAGAAAGGTATCAATGTTACCATGAAGGTAGTTATACTGACCCTACGCCAAGTGAATCTAAAATGTTTCGTCAGGGTCTTGGTGGAGTAAAGTTTTGGGTCGTTCGAATGTGCAGAGTATTTTGCATAGAATAAAATCCAGATATCTATTTGTGTCAATTATCACTTGCATTCCATTCTATTTGATTCTCTTCAGAATGAAATTGCAATATTAATAATCTGAAAATTTCTTGCAAGGTACTCGATATCTTTGAAACGTTTTTTGAACCGTATTTTTATTGTATTATTTTCCGAGCAAGGCTCTATACTACTAGGTAGCTATGCAGGCATCGTCAAGGGCAACCCCCCAGGACAAATGTCAGGTACAGTCAGTAAAACTACTACAGAATCCCTAATCCATCATCTCCATCCATCATTTGTCATAACATCTATATCTATAATTGCTGTCACCTGGTGGGGGTAATGTTTTATTCTTTCGCTTGACGTTCTTTAAATTTTGAGATACATTGATACAATACCAAAATATTTAATTGAAAAGAATGTCTGAAAAATTCTCAGCTTCAGCAATTAATAATTATAAAATGAAATACAATAATTGTCCAGTCAATCTGTTGTGATGATTATATTTTGTTATGGAAAGATTACACAGTTTTCTACAATAATTTTTCAAATATTGTTTTTTAATGAAAGGTTATGTCGTCTTTGACGATTTTCGTAGGATGGAATTCGTACCGAATCTACTTGGATGAACACCACAAAAATTTATAGTACTTATGGAGAATGCTGTGTATGACCTATTTAGGCAATTTCAGTCGTCTGACAAAAGGAATGTCTGCTGGGTGGTACGAAATAGTTTCTTCAATTCTCGATTGGGACATTTGCTGCAAATTGCTTCTTATGCCGTCATCAGTTCCTCAAACACCAACCCACGACGGCAAAACTTAAATTACGCGCCAGCAGGCACACTTGATTAAGGTAATGTTCGGTGTGCCACCTGGCGGGTAAATGTCTACGCTTCTTTCCAGATGTTCCTTCAAAAATGAAATCTCCACGTACATTTATTGTGTTTCGCAAGTACACAATTATTATATTTTCCTAACGGATGTTCACCTTTTTGATTACCGAAAATAAAATTACAGCCTGTAGAAAAAGCAAAATCGACCCCTTTCTTTCATATGACTTGTCCTCTTCATATTTGTATGTTTGCATTTTGAATATTAAAGATTATTATTTTCATATAACGGATTGACTGGACTACAAAAAGTATTTAGCCTTCAAAATTTGTATCTTTCGAGAAAGCATCTGATTATAATTATGTATTATATTTTTAGCTAATCTCAACATTGCTTCAACATTTAAAATTTGATAAACCAAACAAAATACACAATTTTGAAATGAAATAAATTTATAGTAACGAAGGTGTTCTGGAACTTGCTACGAGCTAACGGCGGATTTATACAGAAAATGAGAATTAAATATGAATAAGAGCAAAATTAGATGTTGTTTCGCCAAAATTGAGAATTCCCAAACTATGACTGATTTTTATTAGTTATTTCTTATATTTGAATTCATTCTGGTGAACGTGTTGTGTTAATAATAGTCGATAGTTCTTTCAAGCAATAATTTGTGTTTATTTTCTTGACATTTCGATTCATATTAGTTCAGAGGAAAGGCATAATACTTTCTTTGCATAAAGAATGTCATTTTGTGACCATGTCATAATTGACCTTGGAAGATCAGGCGTTGATACATCAATCAACAAAAAAAAAACACCGAAATGACTGCATGACATTGCGGCGCCGCCACGAAACATTTCCGCATTTTCAATTTGGTCGAATGTCATTGCATTCAAAAATTACTGAATAATAATACCCTTTTATTTGCTGAATGCCACGGTAGTAGAATACTTTTGATAAATATAGTAATATCAATATGGATAATGAATCAATCAAATTGAAGCTATGATAAGAATCTAGCTTTGCGCATGTGCAGATACTGCTGACTCTGGCACACTGTCATAGTCGTGCCATCAAAGAAACGCTCGATGAAGGATAATTTCACATCATGGTCAACATTATCGTGCGATCTTGAAGGATAATTTCACATCATGGTCAACATTATCGTGCGATCTAACCCCAGCAGACTTTTTCTTTGGAGATATATCATGTCACTTGTCTGAACCACAGACGATTGAATATATGGCTGGAATCGTAATCAAATATCGAAAGCATACCATAAAATTATCATTCCAATTGAGCCAGTTTCATCGATATAAAAAATGTTCCATCATTTCAATAGAGAAAAATCTGAAGAAAGCCATATTCAATACTCAATTAAATACTATTAACCAAGTTACAAGCTTCGAAGCTTGTAGTTTCAGATGGGTCTCCTCAGGAGACCTAGGAGTAATCAGGATAAACAATATATCATATCAATTTCAGACAAATAACATATAGTTACAAGAATTCCGAAACAGAAATGATTTTGAAAACTCCAGAATTAGTACTTTTTCATATAACTCGAAAACCAATTGAACAATAATATTTAGTTACAGAGAATCCTGAAGTAAGTAACCCTATTTTTTGAGGGTCACTTTGATAAAACATTTTGAAACTTTTCCTCACTTTCGAAAGTGATTTTTTTGGGGACCCTGTACATTTTCATTCGCAAAGTTGATATTCTTGACTCAGTTTGATTTGAATAGCAGTTTCGATAATTTTAATACTGATTCGTAATTATGTGTTCGTTTTATTTTAATCGAACTATCTTATTTACATGAATGACAATGATTAGTTTATGTAGTTATCGAATCAAAAAAAAGAAATTAATCGGCGAAAACCGTTGACATTCAGAGATTTCAGAGTTTCAGTGAAATGAATTGTGGGATGGGTATATGGTATATTGAGCATAGTTATCTAAAATAGGATTCATAGTGACAAAACTGTAACTTTAAACAATTATAATCAGATGCTCTTTCGATTAAAATATTTTTTGAACCACATAAAATCATTGCAATATAAATAGCAAATTTCATTCGTCCATATTTCACTAATCACGAAGTTACGTCAGATGAATGTGAATATGCGTTTCTACTGTCGATATATTCTTAAACAGTTGACATTAGAGAAATTCTTAATGCCTCAGATAGGTGAATAAAAATAGCGATAGTACTAATTTGAGAAAGTTGAGGTGTTTCTCGAATATCGATGTACATTCCTCTTTCTTTTCATATTTCAGGCGTTGTTGGATTTGCAATAAATTTTCTTGCATGTTTCTTATCGCTTTATGGGATGTTGTGAGAATTCGTTTTGAAAATGGTTTTGACCGATAGAACTCATCAAAATAAGTCCTTTTACCAAAATTTTTTTACATGAATTATGCCCCTGTTTCGAGAAAATGATCATAAACCTGGAACAGACAGATGCAGACCAGCGTAGTATTGAGGTATTGATGCCCACAATTTTTTTAAAAATTTTTTGAATTGTACATTTCATGTAAGGATGTAAGAAATATTCGGTAAAATGACTTATTTTGATGAGTTCTATCACCTGTCAAGAAAAGCCTCACCTTAAAATACACTGGAGATTACTTTCCTTTTTTTTACCACAAACATTTTCCTTTTATTTAAACTATTTCAGATTGTATTGGAAGTAAATTCTTGCCAAATATTCTTTTCAATAATAAGAAGTTGTGAATGGGAATTGTCAGTTCTCACCGACAGTTGTGTTCAGTTAAAGGAATCGATAGTGCATGACGAGGGGGAAATTTTTTAACTTTAGGGAACCAAATGATATGAGTAGAAGGTAAACATAATAAAAGTCATGTAGCCGATTTTTTTGATGAATAGATTCTTTCATACGATTTCAGTGATTTCCGACCATTTTAGTACGATGCGCAGAATATGAAGAGCATGAAGGAATCATATATCTAATAATTCCAATATAGAGATAATCGGCTTTGGTGAGAATCCAGATCTGCGCATGTGCAGTAATCAGTGACGGGTCGACAGGTTCGGCCGGGCCGACCCAAGAATAATCTTGAGAATAGGAAATAAATATACAAACTTTATTTTTGAACCTTATTCAAAATGATCAATTCCGGAATTCAAATCTCGATAATTGCCCTCAAAATCTTATATTTCCACAAAAAGTTCTTTCCCATCACATATTTCTGTATACTATATGCCGCCAGTCAACGGAGTGCTTCCCACAAATAAAACAAACACGCTACTTCCATACAGGCCACAGGGTCGGTCCGCAGCAAGAGAGCCGAAGCTCTCTGAAGAATATTGCACTATACAACATCCTACGTCGTACGCAGTTGCTACTAAGAAGAACGGTACAAAACCTCAATATTAGGTCGCGGATTGATATATACAGACTCGGCCTGCCTACCCTATAGAGTAAGATCCCAGAGCAATCAGACATAACTTATTTTCACACGGATGAAACTTGAAGTTTTCAGTAGCGTCTCGTGTGCCTTGAATACCTACGCGCTTTGTGGAACTTGCCGAGTGACATCTGGGCAGGTACCAGGTGAGAAAGGTAACTAAAAATAAGAACTATTTTACTTAAATTCACATGGCTGATTTTTATATATGTCATGTAGAATATTATTTTAAAGCAATATCATAAGTGTCAGACACTTTTGATGGACCAGAGCTTTTGTCAGACGCTTTTAAGCTGCCCAAAAAATAAATGAACTTTACTTATTTTTACATGTCTGATTTTTTAATATGTTATTGAAGTATTTATTTAAAAGTTATATTCAATCAGTCAGACAAATTAGAGTGACCAAACATCCCCTAAGACAAAAATTATTCGGCCAGAAGTATGAGGGCGAGAGCACTATGCATGCGCTTCAGAGTGAGTGAAACGTCCATAATAACTCGGTTCCCCTTCTTAAACTCACCATATGTTTCAATCTACTGTGTATGTGCTGTTTGCGTGTAATTTTATATAACTTATAATATAAATATACAGTATGGTGCAAATGAAAGGAATAAATTCGTTATTTTGTAAACCGCCGAATTTAAGGAAAAATCCCGAAACACGTCGATTTTTATTTTAAAACAGGCTATTCGTAAGGATACCTTTTTATTTTTGACGTCATCCATGTGAGCGTGATGACGTCATCGCTCAAATTTTGAAATGGAAGTGTGGGTGTTGTGATACATTATTTGAAAGGTATTTTAAATACCTATCCAGTCATATCAATAATTTGCAGTAATTGTATTTGTTTAAGAAATTAATAAAATTCTATTATTACAATGAATATTTAATATGTATTATTCATTAAATACAACGAAACCTAAATTGAGTGCTTAAATTATTCACCTTCAGCTAAAATACAATGACGGCCTCTACAAAATTTATTTTTGTGTGTCAATAAATACATCATACCAATACTTAATACATTTTATTAAGAAACCTGTTGAAATTTCATCAATAATATTTGTGACAATAAGCAAATCAATTACTGTACATATTGGTATGGCTGAATAGGTATTTAAAAGACCTTTCAAATAATGTATCACAACACCCACATTTCCATTTTAAAATTTGAGCGATGACGTCATCACGCTCACATAGATGACGTCAAAAATAAAAAGGTATCCTTACGAATAGAATGTTTTAAAATAAAAATTGACGTGTTTCGGGATTTTTCCTTAAATTCGGCGGTTTACAAAATAACGAATTTATTCCTTTCATTTGCACTATACTGTATATTTATATACAGGGTGCCCATTTGAAAACGAAACAGACGAGATTACAGACGAAATAAATTTTTTCGATAGAAATGCTCGGACAGGTCGATTTCTGTTTCGAGGGGGACAACTTAAGATGTAGGTTACGGACGCATAGCGCTTCAACCCTTGCTACTACAACCCTCACCCCCAATTTTTGAATAGAGAAGATGGGGTCAGTGATACCTCATTTGAAAGGTATTTTTATACTGATTTCAGCACAGTAATTGTTTTTTCATTTTATGCATTAGTTCTCGAAATATTCTTAACTAAGTATTTGAAAATGAAGTGGTGTTTTCATGGCACTTGTAGTGTTTTTTTGTGAAAAATCGACATCTTGATTAAAGATTTCTATGTCAGTGGATTGGAGGAAGGAAGTCACAGTCATGGTTGTTTTGAAGCTCAAAATGTCGATTTTTCACAAAAAAACACTACAAGTGCCATGAAAACACCACTTCATTTTCAAATACTTAGTTAAGAATATTTCGAGAACTAATGCATAAAATGAAAAAACAATTACTGTGCTGAAATCAGTATAAAAATACCTTTCAAATGAGGTATCACTCACCCCATCTTCCATATTCGAAAATTGGGGATGAGGGTTGTAGTAGCAAGGGTTGAAGCGCTATGCGTCCGTAACCTACATCTTAAGTTGTCCCCCTCGAAACAGAAATCGACCTGTCCGAGCATTTCTATCGAAAAAATTTATTTCGTCTGTAATCTCGTCTGTTTCGTTTTCAAATGGCCACCCTGTATTATAAGTTATATAATATTACACGCAAACAGCACATACACAGTAGATCGAAACAGATGGTGAGTTTAAGAAGGGGAACCGAGTTATTATGGACGTTCCACTCACTCTGAAGCGCATGCATAGTGCTCTCGCCCTCATACTTCTGGCCGCATAATTTTTGTCTTAGGGAATGTTTGGTCACTCTAATTTGTCTGACTGATTGAATATAACTTTTAAATAAATACTTCAATAACATATTAGAAAATCAGACATGTAAAAATAAGTAAAGTTCATTTATTTTTTGGGTAACTTAAAAGCGTCTGACAAAAGCTCTGGTCCATCAAAAGTGTCTGACACTTATGATATTGCTTTAAAATAATATTCTACATGACATATATAAAAATCAGCCATGTGAATTTAAGTAAAATAGTTCTTATTTTTAGTTACCTTTCTCACCTGGTACCTGCCCAGGTGTCACTCGGCAAGTTCCACAAAGCGCGTAGGTATTCAAGGCACACGAGACGCTACTGAAAACTTCAGGTTTCATCCGTGTGAAAATAAGTCATGTCTGATTGCTCTGGGATCTTGGACTACTACGGAACCGACTCGGCCTGCCTACCCTATTGAACCGACTCGACTATGTTATGAACTACACAGCTTCTTACTGTTTATTCCTAATATTACGTGAATAGTTACTAGTTGATTATTAATTATTATGTCTCTATCAGAAAATAGTAATTTACGTAACAAGTCCGGAAAATAGGGTTTTTTTGGACAAATAGACAAGATTCTGGAAGTCTGTGAGTCCAAAAAAACTATTTTCGGGCGTGTTGCGTACAATATTTTTTCGGCAACCGTGAAGAATTTCAAGTCAATGAGATGACACATCTTTTTATTATACATTTTGATTTTTATTTTAATTAAACTGAACAGAACTGTCATCCGTTATTTCGTTGCTATTGTGATGATCATAACAATGACAACAACGACATGAGTACGTACTTTCCGGACTAGGCCGGGAAATGCTACTTTCTCACAGAAAAAGCGTCCGGGAAGTGGGTATATCCCGGACGGTTGCCGAAAAAAAAAGGCTTTCGTACCCTTTAAAAGTAGTTTACTGATTTTCTCATCATGAAAATATAAAATATGCCTAATCCTAGGAAATTCAATCGTCGTGCAAGACGCCCGCTTCTTAGTTCATTAGATCGGCGGGCCGGCGGCTCGGCCCACCAGACAGAAGGGTGGGGGTTGTAGAATCACGTCAAGTCGACTTCCATGGTAGGAATTTGGAATATTGAATTAGGTCAGTGTCTTAAAATAATAGAGCCGTCCAACCGTCTTCGTGATTTTAGGTAAAAGTTCGTTTCGTGAATTCTTATGGCAAATTCAAGGGAGGTAATATCAAGTAACGGCGACTTGGTAAGTTTATTAACGGTATATATCGGGTGGCCCATCATTGACGCGATGGTCATTTTGAGGGAGTAAATAAAGATATTCCGAAAATCTTTTTTTGTGGTGTGTGAAGGGTAATCAAGAGCACAATTTAAAATTATTTACGTATGTACAGGGTGTTCCAATACAAGGATATAGGCCAAAGTTACAATTTTTGAATGTAACACTCTATATATGACCTCAAAAATGGAAAGGCAAGCTCAAACTATCAAGTGTTTTTCAGATTACTTTGCACATTTGATGCACTATTCACGAGAAAATCGCGAAAATTTAAAATATGGAGTTTTTTTTTTAATAGCAGTTCATGAATTAACCAGTTGCGCCAGCGATACAGACAATGTTTTTTGAGTGGACATATTATTAGCTACTCCTAAAAAAAGAATTGAACTCTGGAATATACAGAGTGATCTTAATTAATTTTCAAACATCTACATACTACAAATAATGACTGAAAACTTTCTTATTTCAATGGCACACCCGGTATTCAAGTGGCAAATCAAGCTAAATCTGTAAGCTAGAAATATAAAATTCGTAACGTACTGGTGAATCGTAAAATAGTACTAACTCGAAATGGTATTTTTGAGTTGGGCGGCCTTTCATTCTGGATGTGCGATTCATCTGTGGTCACAATTATTCAGAAATCAGAATACCCGTTCAATGAGTTGTGAATTGAATATCGAAAATTGCTGAGGAACTATTAGGTTTACGTATAGGAACACCTTATGAAAAAAGTTTCGAAATTAATTTTTGAGTTCAACGAGATGAAGAAATACCGGGTGTGCCATTTGAAATAAGAAAGTTTTTGGCCATTATTTGTAGTAGATGTTTGAAAATTAACTAAGATCCCAGAGTTCAATTCTTTTTTTCTTTAGACAAAGGAGTATCTGATACGTCTACTCAAAAAAACATTGTCTGTATGGCTGGCGTAACTGGTTTCTTCATGAATTGCTATCTGAAAAAACTCCATATTTTCAATTTTTCGTGTTTTTCTCGTAAATGGTGCATCAAATGTGCCTTCTGAAGAAACACATCATAATTTGAGCTTACCTTTCCATTTTTGAGGGTGTGTAACTATCTTTTTATTGGAACACCCTGTATATATGTAAATAACTTTAAATGGTGCTTTCGATTACCCTATATACACCACAAGAAAATTTTTTCGAAATCTCTTCATTTACTCCCTCAAAATGAGCATCGCGTCAGTGGTGGAACACCCGGTATATGTAAATACATATTGGGTCTGGCCGAACCACTACAAAGAATAAACATAACTCATTCATTTTATCTCACTCTCACATATTGTTTTATGTCCTCAACTCTCCACTAATTCATGTGAATATTTTCAATCATAACCTCATAATTCCATGTGAAATTATTCAATCGCTCTATTCCGTCTTCTTCAAGTCGTAAATATCATTATCAACATTGGAACTGAACTGAAAATATTTCAGTGACTTATTTTCATGTTCGATATACATATATTTTCTTGTAGTCAGAATAACCTCTGCATATCTCGCAATTTTTGAATTTCCAATTCTTACCAAAGATTTTACTTCACTTTGTGACTCTGAAGAGAAACCGTATGAGCCTTATTGGCTTTATTAGATATATGGGATTGATCCTCGAAATGTTAGGCGAAATTTGCGTCAAAATGAAAGATATAAAAACAATTTGTTTTCTTCTTCAAAGCATTGCAAATGCGGATTCAATCGAATGAATGATTCATTCCGTGATCCTCGATTGGTCCGAAAGAGATCAGAATATGGTCAAGATTTATTTGACAAATTGCTGTCAACAGGCTTTCCGGCAAAATGAACAATTATTGTCGATTATTCATTCAATTATTATTTGAATTTACTAAGCGGCGCGTAGCATCATTTAATTATTTCTTCCATTCTACTAAACATAAAAAAGCGAATACACCCCTCCGAAGCGGTCAAGCTAAGGGCTGGAACATTCAGTATGTTTACCCCCTAAGGTTCCAATTATATTCCTGAGGTAAACATTTTTCCCTCTTCACTGCATTGTACACATCACAGGAATTAACTACTTGTTTCAACATCACTATTCGAAATCTCACACCATCCCCGCAAAATGCTTCATTCACTCCACACACTCATCCCCCTAACTGGTTTCAGCTCCGGAACTTTGAAAACCTGATTCTTTCCACAGAATCCGACAAGATGCGAGTGGTCCTGGAGGCCACTGCCACCCCTCCAAAAGACACGCACCTGAACTATGAGCAGGAATATCCGCCTCTCACACAGGACTGAGGTCCGACCGCGCATGCGCGGCAACAGCGACCAGTTCGCGAACACCGCATTGACTTCGAGGCCATGTGCGTTACCGTTCTGTTCATACACGTGGCAGTGAGGATGATCGAGGATCTTGTGTTTTATGTCCTTGATTTCGACAATGTGTCCCGTGAATAAATTACCTTGTAAATGTTTTCGGAAAAATTTTTTCTGTCTGCGGACAGATGGCGCGAACAAAGCAGGTTGCTGCAATTGTGCCTGATGTCTTACATTGAGTTGCATTGTTGTGCATTATTTCACATGTTGAAAAAGTTTTTTGAGGGTTGGAACAACTATTCTAAATGGATGACATTCTGATAACGCTTCCAGTTGAAAAAAAATTCAGTTTATTGCAGTCGTTTCGTCATAATATCAAAAAATGAATGTAACTTCCAGCAATACTACTCAATTTCAAGTGATTTCGAGGCAAAGTGAAGAACAGATCAGCGAATGCGTGATATAGATTATTACATCAACAACAGTAACTACTACTTGCATTCAATAGGCTGTATTGGATGATTCAAGCGTTGAATGTGTTCAAAGCAACCCATATCTGGAGTGAATGTCCCAAACAATTACTTCCCACCCTTAAAAAAATATATTTAATTCAAAATACTTACAAATATTTCTCGATTACTCCGATAATCAGAAAACAATTTTTCCAATTCGATGATTTGATAATCAAAAGTAAAAAATTGCTTCCTTGGCTTTGCCACTATTTTATTATTTGAACATGTTTGCTCAAAACTAAAAATAACTATAATAATGAATCTTTTCCCATTTGACTGCTTCCGCTTTTCATAAGTTTCTGAATTCTATTCGCGATCGTTCCCATTCTTTTTGGACGCAAAACGAGTATTTTTTTCTGAAGTGTGTTCAGAACATTTTCTATTCAAAATTCTTTATTTAGTTTTTTTCATCTTGATTCTTATGGATTCCATTATTGATCCCAAAATTCTAAGGAAAAAGGTGATAATTCATCTTACAAAACACGTCCTGAAATTTTGGAAAGTAGGACACCCTGTGTAAGATATTCTGTTCATTTCAACGTATATTTCTCGTCATTTGTCCCAGTCGAAATATTGTTGAGTTTATTGAAGAATTTTGATAATTCATACAAACGAAATGACATAAATCAAAATAGAATAATTTTCATCCGATACAAATTATATTAAAATAAGCGTGGCGCTATGCAGTTTTCTAATTGCAATCAGCCAATAAAAAATATAATAATTTTGTTCAGTTGACCAAAAAAATAGATTTTTTCCAATTCATCATATCAAATATTCAGTAGGTTTTAAGAATTAGGGTACTTTATTTTTTGTACAAAAAATATTGAAAAACGAAGAAGCTAATGAACGCGTGAGCGTGGATGATTTTTTGTCCTTCACTAGTCAAAAACTAAATGAATTTTATATGAAATAATCCAATGCTGTCAGTTTAGTTCTTCGATGAAATCATTTTCATTCGGGGCATTCCATGATTGTATGTGAAATAATTTAATTATGGAATCTCTTCATAAATATTGTGTTTACTCAGGCAACATAATGATTGAAAAGTACATTGGAACGTAGGTTTTTAATTTTGGGTCTGAAGATATCCGTTTTTATCCATGTACATAAAAAAACTGAATATGTAATAAAAATCACAAATGTATCTTTCTGAATGTGCTATATATTTTGTATATTTTTACGGTAAGCTTAGTGCACATTTGTGAAATCTTATGATGATTTAGAGTGAAGAGATTTTTTGTCATGTGATCTGTGCATTGTTCCATACTCGTTTGGTGGATTTTAATCAGTCGTCGATGAACGATGCCATGTTTTGCACACATTGTGCTACTTGTAAATATATACATATGAAATAACAAAACGCAATGTTATTAGGTTATATTTGATAATAGGTAAAGTGAAAATTTTGGATGAAAACAGTTCCGCTGCGTATTTTGTACTTGTTCGAATGCAGGAACTAAATAAAAAATGAGAAATTACTGATTATTTCTTTTTATCCCAGTACATTTTCTCATGCTTCAGCATACGTCCTGTTTCATGCAGGGTCATCAACGGTCAATGACAGGAAAGAAGTTTACGGAGGACGGAACAGCTTTGAAAATTTGATTTCTCCAGTCCACCCTGGATCTAGAGGGGGCATTTTGGGGTACTTGCATTGGGCCAGTGGCGGTCCTTGCGATGTTCCAGATTTGAGTGAATGTCTTGTGAATATTACGCAACTGACGAAGAAGAGAGTTCACCAAAATTACTCATTTATAGGTATATGTACATATACGGGGTGTCCCATTAGTGCGATGAAGTAGAAAATCTCATGATTTTCGTCAGTTGCGGAATAATTTTACAGCAAAAATCTGAAATAATAGTATAGGTTAAACAATGAAATTTCAGAAGAATTTTCCTTCCCCACAGAATATAGGGGATCAAATTCCGTTTTCAGAAATGAAGTGATCGAATGGAAATCTGTCGATCTGCCGGCAATGGTGTTCCCGATCCTTAAGGGTGACAGAACAGCAAAACACGTTTCCACCGCAGAAACGGATTTCATGTGAAAAATTATTTTTCCTAAATATTTAGAAAAGATCGTTATTTTTTTTTACTTGAAGGCATTCAAAAGTTTGGAATTATTACAGACACATAAAATGAAACTCCGGCGGGCGAAGCCGTTAAAAACGCCGATAAGCACAAATCAAGGGTTAAGCAAGCCAAGGGGAGAGTAGTCGACAGATTTCATATAAACTACCGGGTTTTAGAGTTTTTTAACCAAAAGTTGAAAACCACATTCGAAGGGGACAAAGAGGGCAGTGGGGAATACAATAATCTTGATTTCGTGCAGTTGTCTCCAGAAACAAATGAGCTATGAAGAAAAAAAAGAAAATTTCGATTTTCAGTTTTTCCAAGATATCTCGGGAACCATTACAGATATTTTGGGTCTGTTAAGACCATAAATAAGTCAAATAACGCAACTCCTTTCTAATTTAAGCCACCTTGTATCTCTCGGTTTTCGATATGCCTGTAGTGCCTAAATAGTTCTAACTTCTAACCCTGTATAAAAGAGATAAAGTATCAGGTTTTATTGACTTAGATTGGTCCTCAGATATGTTTTTATTTTTTTTAGTTACCAGAATGATCATTCACCTGATGCGTTCGAAATGGTTATGGTTGAAAAAATTTGCAAAATCTTATGTATGTTTGGGAAAGTTGCTTTCGCCTTTTGGACAATCTCAAACTTCTCATGAATCTAGATTTTATTCAGATATCTAAATAGCTCATGAAATGTATAATTTCATTTTTTAAATATTCTTGACTGTTCTCTATATTGCTCCCCCAAAATATCGATTGACTTTTCAATTTCCTCCTTGTCTTGCGTAAAAATTTGAATGCCCTTGTTATTTCTCCGTCACACTCGATTCTTTTTCTTAGGGTCAGAGTACTAGTGTATATATAGTCAGGTATACATCACTAGTGGCTTGACCCCTCACAACATGCCTATGTGCTTGGTAAATCTGTAGACATCGCTCTTCACTCAGTTGTAAATTACATTGAGGACGGGTTGCACTAGAGAGAATATACTCTAGCTATATTTTTGGATATAGAAGTGACATTCAACAACACTGCATTCAAAGCAATGAACAATGCTGTGGTAAAACACGAAATCTCTCCTACACTCTGTCGCTGGCCGAGGTCGCTTCTTAAGGCTCGCAATATCGTGGCTAAGCTGGGCTCCTCGACCATAGGGGGAACACTAGGGAGGGGTTGTCCGCAGGTTGGTGTTCTTTCACCGCTAATGTGGGATCTGGTCCTAGATGGGCTCCTGGTCGAGTTGGCGGATGCGGGCCACGTCGAAGTGGCTTATGCGGACGATCTTGTCCTGCTGATAAGAGGTAATATGATACTCAGCGTTATCGTGGATTTTATGCAAAATGCCTTGCGGATAATCGAACGGCGGCGCACAACATAGGACCTTGTTAGGTCGTATGTTGTGCGCCACCGTTCGATTATCCGGTTCACTGTTGTAAACCCTAAGGGCCTAAGAAAACCGAAATGGTTGTCTTTGCGAGGAAAAGGGTGCCTTGCGACATTAGATTCCCCAGTCTATTTGGAATGAGGCTCACCTTATCTGACCAGGTCCTATATCTGGGTGTTATACTGGACCCCAAACTACTGTGGAACAAACACATCGATGCTCAAGCGAATAAGGCCAATGTAATATTTTGGTCTACACGGAAGGTGCTCGGCAAGGGGTGGGGCTTCAGACCCCATATTATACACTGGCTGTATACTGTGGTCGTGAGGCTTATCCTCATCTATGCATCAGTGGTATGGAGAAGGCCAGTAACCGAAACATCCTTAACAGATGCCAAAGGAGAGCTTGTCTTAGTACAACAGGCGCTCTATCCACTCCCACAGCATCGATGGAGTGCATGTTGGGACATTCCTTCCATGCACCTCGCCATCATAGAGGTGGTTATGAAAACATCACTCAGAATTTGAGAACAGGGACAATGGCGGGATCGCGGAGGATTCAGGGGGCACGGCATGACTGTCAAGATGGTGGAGGACATTAACCCGCCCCTCTTACACAGAGGGGACCGTGCGGACGCCCGATTCTGCTTCGACTGGTGGAAACCAGGCAGGTTACTGAAACCTGAAGGTCCCACCTGGTACACCGACGGCTCGGTTTGCAACACCGGTGCCGGTGCTGGGATTGTTGGACCAAGAACAAAGTGGTCCATTCCTCTAGGAAAAGACTGCTCAATAGCACAAGCAGAGCTATATGCTGTTCTCTTATGTGCGGTGGAGAGTATCAGCAGAGGATACTTGGGGAAACACATATACATATGTTGCGACAGTCAGGGTACACTGAAATCCCTCTCTGAAATAAAAGTAACCTCGAAATTGGTTTACGAATGCAGGAAGGCCCTGCGCACGCTTGGCTCAATGTTGTCTTATGCCGGCGCATGCGTCTATCTCTGGTAATATAAAATCAGAAGTCAAAGAAGGGGCTCGCTCGACGTTAACTGGGCCGGAACCCGCGCTCCTATCTGTCATACATATATCAAAAACCTCTTCAAGAGATGGATTGATAAATCCTCCTCTCAGTGGAAGACGAGAACGGATTTCAGGCAGTCGAGACTCCTTATCAAGGGGCCTTCTTCGAAGCCGGAGGTCAAAAAGCTATTGATTCTCATTCAATTGTTTCTGGTGACTGGTACTCTATAACTGGCCATCTGTTTAACAAACATTCAAAAAGAATGGGTCTGAGTGTTCCCTGTGAACGGAGATCCACGGTGGTGTTTTCAGATTTTCAGATATCGGCAAATATTTTTAAAAAATTCGCGAATTTCGCCGAAATCGCAAAATTTTCGGAGTCGTAGACCTGGCCAGAGAATACGAATTATCGCGTTGACTTTCGATATGTCCGAGGTATGACATAATTTTTTAAGATGCATATTTTTCGAATTTAATCGCTATTTGGAGGTAAGTATTCGGTCGATTATCGAAGATTAACGTATATTTTTACTTTTGGGCTAAAATTCCAGCCCGAATAATCATTTTTGGAAGCAAGACCGAATTGTGTACATTTCAGGTTAGGTATAACCTTGAAACGGAAAATGGATAAATGATTCGCCTCCGGCTCATTTCGTATCCCGGTTTATGCTCGTATATTAATAAATGATCGTTGCGTAATATGCTATTACTATTGTTGCCTTCGGAGAAAAAGGTTTTTCGCATTCTGTTCAAAATCGAGGTGTTAGGATTTTGGCTAATTACTTGTTGTGGACTGTTACCAGATAATTGAGTTGGAGATGGTAGTGTGAAAGATATTTATTCACATTATATACAAACATCGTGAATAATACACTCGCATGAAGTCAATAATACAATAAATTCTACTATAAATATTAACAGCATCTAAATTTGAGATATATTATTCACAAAGAAATGAGATGGGAGAGTGTTGAAAGATCATTATAAAATGAGAGAGTTCGTTATGAGATGGTGCAAGTACATTTATGAATGAATGAAGTAAGTGATGACTGTTCTAAGAATTTACATTCTAAATGAAAATGATTCATAATTAAATATTATTTAAATGCACTGCGCAAACAAATCAACGCACATTCTGAAAATCTCAATTTTAATGAAAGTTAACTCTACATTGACTTCATAACTCATTTTTTATGTTCTCTCGGGAAGGTTTCGAACGAAACAAGACGCATTACATGGAAGAAAAATTCAGGATTTCACCGAATCTTATGTGAAAGAAGAGAAATTAACAATTTTCAAAATACTGAAATGCTGATAAGTGATTTAATACTTGGTATTTCCACCCCTGAGTGATCTTAAAATGATCTGATCCTTCCCAGATTTCTCCGAGTTGGATTCCTAAGTCATTAAGAGTAGCTGGATGATTTTCGGAACTTCTAAGCCTTCTATTGAGGTTGTCCCAAACCTGCTCAATCGGATTGAGATCTGGAATTCTTGCTGGCCATTCCATTCGAGAGACTTCAACCTCTTCAAGGTACTCCTGAACGATGCGCGCACGATGGGGTCTGCCATTATCGTCCATAAAAATTAAATTCTCACCAATGTATGGGACAAATAATGGCACTACATGCCCTTCAAGAATGTTCCTTATATACTTATCAGCATCCATAGCCCCATTATCAATGACCACTAGGTCTGTGCGAGCAGTCAAAGATATTCCACCCCATACCATTATCGATCCTCCCCCGAAACCAGTAGTATTCAGGAAATTGCACTGAGCATATCTTTCATGTGGACGTCTGTATACAAGGGAACGTCGATCACAATGGTAGAGGCAGAATCTAGACTCATCTGTGAAGAGAACTCTTTCCCAATCGGCCTCTTCCCAATGGATATGCTCTCTCGCAAAATCCAAACGCGCCATTCGATGGGCTGGGGTAAGAGCTGGGCCTCTTGCCACGAGTCACGACACGAGGCCTTAAATCATATTCTCTGAGGCGATTTCTTATTGTCTCAGTGCTAATTTGCACCTCATGAGTTTGCTCAAGCTGATTTTGAAGGAGGCGAGCGGTTGCAAACCGTTGTCTAAACGAAGAAACTCTCAAGTAACGTTCTTGAATGGCAGTTGTTAGCCGTGGTCTACCCTGTCCTGGTCTTCGGACATTCAAACCTGTCTCCCTGAATCGCTGCAACATTCTGGACACACTTGTATGGGAAACTCCAAACCTTTCTGCAATTCTCGTGTATGTCCACCCTTCTTCTCGCAAAACTACCGCTTGGGCACATTCCTCTTGGGTCAAATTGCGTGTTTCGCGTTGCTTAGCGATCGAGTGTAGAAAATCAAACGAAAGAAAAACTATTGATCACTAGAATTGATCGAGAACAACTGATTTTAGAATGGAGCCAATACATTCAAAATCTGATAATATCATCTTTTTTTATTCCTGCTGGGAGAAAACATCTGTATTGAAGAAATACGTTGAAGGTGGATAACATATGCAGGCATAGGTAATTCTGATAAAAATAATTATCATTGAGAATACCTTCAGTTGTAGAACAAGGGCGTACCCAGGATTTCAGCTTGAGGGGGGCAGCTCATAGCTGAGAAGATGGTCGGTCGGATATATTGAAACAAAAAATTATCAAAATTGACTAGAAATATATATATATATATATATATATATATAAATATATATAATTATTAATTGTCATTGTCACCTCCAAAATATAAACTCAACAAGCGTTGTCACCTCATATATAACCTCCGAAATTGGAGGTCACAACGTTTTGCCTTGTTTCTTAGATTGTTAGACTCAGGAGACTTCAGGGATCAACATATCAAAAAATCGTTTTGAGGTCAGAACGCACCATATTTATGTACTGTACAATCTTTTAGTTCAGCTATATACCACCCGGCGCGGCGCCGCGCCGGGCAAATTGTTGAAATTCACGAAGCAAAATTTTTTGTTTAGTGTATAATATAACACACAAATGATGAGCGTTTTGGGGGGGTCGGGCCTTGGTATATTACCGGGCCGGGCCCCGGCCCCCCTAAACGCTCATTATTTGTGTGTAATACACCAAACAAAAAATTTTGCTTCGTGAATTTCAACAATTTGCACGGCGCGGCGCCGCGCCACGTTACCAACGTTTCAAGCAAAATTTTTTGTTTAGTGTAGGGGTTAAAGGCTCATGATTGAAACTGTCCCTTTTTTCTTCTATCGCCAAATTTTGCTTGAAACGTTGGCAACGTGGCAGAATTCGCGACGATTGACAGTTTGAAGGTCGAAATATGGCGCTCGAAAACGAATGTAAACAACGAACAAAATCGTCGATTTCGACGAAATGAAAGCTTCATTTTGCAGGAAACGCTCAGAGATTGTTAAATAAACCATTTCCAATGAGTATTCATTGAGAAATTACAATAAAACTGGCTAGAACTATATATAACCTCACCTTCCAAACGGAAACTTTGGGATTTTTTTTGGAAAAACTAAGAGGATTGCAGACTTCTCGTTTTCATTTCCGTAATCTGGGCCCCAAAAACTGTGAGTACAATTTTTTTCACTGCGCTGAACCAGTTCTTTTAGTTCTGCATAATTACCTTTCCAAGTCCCGAATTAAAACAATGTAAAATCCTCGGACAAGATGGACTCGTTTTTGATGAAACCTCACCTGTAGTGGACTGAAAAAGTCTATTACAAGCAAGTTTTTGTGGAGATCCACTGTCACGAAGGTTTGCGATGCAGCAGCAAACAACACTATTTTGATGATTTCAAGTGTCGATAACAACATTGCCGCAAGGAAAGAATTATCTGACAGAAGTCATATAGAAAAATAACATTTTTTTACCGCTATAAAGTTATATTTTCAGGTACCAGTTTCAATATTTTCACAAAGTTGGTGAGCTGAGCATTTCCAAGGACTTTTCAAAATTGTCGAAATAAAATTTCGTCAGAATGGGTAAACTCTGGTCTACCCATAGGTTCTCATCGAAATCAATTTCCTCTATGAAAAGATCCTTGGAGCTATACACCCACGGATACCTGAAAATAATGGGAATGTGTTTTTTTGAGATGAATTTCTCCATGTCTGTTCTCTTCCAAAAATTCAAAATAAATAGCACGTTCAAAAATTGTAAACATAAATGATGAGTAATGACGTTTGACATTAAACAATGACATTGAAAACACATTGGTACCAACCCAAAGATGCTCAAAATAGAGATGTTACGAAAATAACGGAACAGGTTATTCGGAACTGTTATCACTTGACTGTTCCAATAACATGTTATTTGAAAAGAACGGAACATGTTATTTTTAAGAACACTGATATTTATTCGGTGCGTCGTTCCCCGTAACTGTTCCGATATAAATGTGTTATTCGGATGATATTGCCAAAGATATTCTACACTGTAGAATATCTTTGGATATTGCCTGTTCTTAACAGGGTACATCTGGCACTTCTAGCAAGCATTTGGTTTTGTTTAGGTAACAGGGTGAGTCGACGCTCGAGATTTCATTGGATATTCGGAAAGATGATTTGATTGCTTTTGCGTTCGCATAGAAGAACGACTTGTGCGAGGTCGAGAATTTAAAATCTTTAAAATTATGGTTTTTGGGTGGTTGTTTGGAATGAACCAGTTAATATTTTTTTATTACAATTATTTGCATAGCTACCATTTCAGGAATTCTATATCGGAAGAAAATATAATCATAATTTAGGAATTTGATATTTTATAGAAATTGCGAGTTGTTGATAATAAAACAAACAAAATGCGAACGAATTTCTATTTCTTAATTTCAACTTGAGAAATGTTCACTGTTGGGTGTTAAGTTCATTTTGGACGTTTTTTTTCTCGAAATGTTACCGTCGACTTGAAGGGGATTGTTTGTTTACATACATCACAATTTTCCAATACCTTCAATTTATCACACTCTGCGTGAAATATTCGAAATTGGACTAGACTCATTTAATTGATGAATAAGTCAAACAATTGTTTTTCTTATATTGGGAGCGATATTCTCACTACAACCTAGCTTAACGCTTCACAAAATAAAACACACCCTGATATTCTTATTCGAACGAGATAGAAACTCGGCCGAAAGTGGTACTGGATACCCATAAAATCATAAAACAAGAAATATGTATTAAAACTGCATATTTATAAACAAACCAGCAGCCGAAATCCATAATAAAGGCCACAGCGTCCCATACCCTACGTCAATAAGCGCGTTCGGCAATGACATCTGACTGGTCGGATTGATCTGAACCGTTCGTTTATTACATCCAGATTGAGGGGAGTACACATCTGGACCGTTCGGCAAGAAAATCTGATCAATCGGATGTAGATCTTTTTGCTCGGTGTATTTCGACGGAGGAAACGGATTTTTTTCCACAGAACAGAAACAGAAATTACTTTTCGGCCTTTGTGACTGGATTTTTTATTCCGCTTCGAATATTCTTGAACAGTCTGTTGAATTTTCGTGTCTTATGTTATTTGTTGTGTAGTAATAAATAAAAAAATGTTGTTTGTTAAAAAAATAATGATTCAAAATATTGAATCATCTCAACCAAGGGGTAGAAATGTTGAGAACTATAACAAAAGAATTAAAATAGTACCCAGACTACCTATACGGACGAATAGACCTTCAAGCTCTAATTTAATATCTGGCTCGGGTAAGGCGTTACATACGTCAAACAGAAAAATCGATCAAAATGCTCCGTAGCGTTCGTTTATTACAGAAAAATCTGACAAATCTGTACAATCTGTTATCACGTGACTAAAAAATCCGTCCGCTCTCGGATGCTATTGCCGAACGCGCTTAATGTTCTCTCATCCCTGCATATTAACGAGTTAGGAACCGTTCCTATTCCTACGCTGGAGCATTCTAGTCTACTAATAACATGTTATTGAAATAACATGTTACTACCCTACGTCACTGTTCTCTCATCCCTGCATATTAACGAGTTGGGAACCGTTCCTGTTCCTACGCTGGAGCATTCTAGTCTACTAATATTAAATAACATGTTATTAGGAACATGTTATCGCTAAGGAACGGAACAGGTTGTAACTGTTCCCTGAATTTGCCTGTTCCGTAACATCTCTACTCAAAAAGCTGCAACCGATAGCTGATGAATATGGTCAATAAAGCCAAGGGACGTTCAGTTCGTTGTCACCTCCGTAAATGGCAACACTGTAAGCCATACTCGTACGGAGCCGGTGCACTGAGGAATGCATAAAAAATTGTTTGACTCTAAACAACATCTGGCATTCTTTCGGAGCTTGAAATCGTCTCGTTGATGTAAAATTAATCGTTTGTGAAAAGTTCGGAGGTCGATATTTCTGACCCGACTAAGAGATAACCAAAAACGTCTAAACAGAAAATTTTGAATTTTATTTAATTGTTGTTTTTAGCTTCATAAGGTTCTTTCTGTATTTTATTTTTCAAGATTACCAGAGTTTGTCTAGGAATTAAAAAAAAAGTTTGCATACCAGATTTCATTGAAATAAACTAGTACGACTGAATACAAAATATTTTCCTCGGAACTGAATTACGAGCCGGTTTTCTAGTGACGTTTGCTATTTTTTTACCTACTCAAATTGAGTTTCTCAGTTCTTCGGGCCTAATGAATTCATCCCAAAAAAGAATAATAAATTGCACCAATATTCAGACGGTAGATGGACTGGAGCTCCGTCGTCAAAATTTTCTGAAATGGTATATCTTTTCTCAGTTTCGTCGAATTTTGAAAAATAAAGAAAAGACATTGTGAATGATTGCCTTCATAGTTGCCTTTCAAGATGAACTGCGAACATTTCTCCACAGGATCAGTTTCGAGAGAATGGTGAAAGGTGGAATCACCCTTCATATACAGATTCCTCGAAAACAGTTGGAGACTTCCAAAAATGAGAACTTAATGATGAATTCTATTCTTATGTTGATCATAACATAAGCTTTAAGTTTGCCTTTCGAGAGCACAATAACTTCGGAAAAAAAAAGATTCGATATTCATGAAGCGATTGCGTAGATCCAAATAATACTTGGTTAAATTACACCCAATGATTCAGCAGATGCGAAATGTTAATGTCACAATATATTCAAGATTTCAGATTCAATCGAACTGAGATCTGGTATCTTGGAATAAATATGTCGACTCAATAGTTTAGCAAAATTTCAGACGAACTTGACGAATAGGTTAGGTATGAAAATGAAATTTCTGAATTTTTTCAGCTTTCTTATAATACGATCTTCACAGAATTTCTAGTCTTTTTATTTCCCACTTGCCAGGAAAATTAACATTTATTTTATCTTCAAGGGGGGATGCAGCTGCCCCCTCTGGGTACGCCCATGTTGTAGAATAAATTTGAGATTTCCATAATGTGCGTTAATTTTTTTGGGCAGTGTATTCAAAAGTGTAAAATGATTCAGAGTGTTCAAATGAGAAAAGCGAAGAATCATGAAATGATATGATATGATATGATATATTGTTTATCCTGACTACTCCTAGGCCTCTGAAATTACAAGCTTCGAAGCTTGTAACTTGTGCCGAGTTCGGAGTAAGCAGTTGTGTTCTGTGTAGGCTTTGTTACTGTGTCCTTACGAGGCACAGCACTGTTAATTTTTGACCCAACAGTGGGAATGGTGGCCCCTACCGAGACTCTAGAAAATTTCTTTCCTAGCTCGGGATTGAACTCCGGACCTTTGGGTCCGAATTCCAACGCTCTACCACTGAGCCAAGGGCACTCAATGGACTTAGCTTATCGTTGAACACAACGTTTACAGTGATTAACTTTTTAATAGAATTATTGAAAGTGAGTGTTTCGATTTAACCAGAAAAACAGAAGGTTTATATAATAAACTATAACGAGAAGTCTCGTGTGAGAGTGTGATCATAATGTATGAATGAAGTGTACATGTCTATCAATCAAGTTAACATTTACAGTGACAGAGTGCTTAGGAAAATAAGCACGAGCAGTTCTATTCTATCAGAAAAATAGGAAACTGAACTGATAAACTTAGAGATGTACCGAGTATACTTGTATAAAAGAGATCTGAGTTGAACGGTGAGTGAAATGCAATCAATACATGTTCTCGAGCGAGTGAGTGAATATACACTGGGCAAAAAAATTAACGCACATTATGGAAATCTCAAATTTATTTTACAACTGAAGGTGTTTTCAATGATAATTATTTTTATCAGAATTATGCATGCATAGATTATCCAATTTCAACGTTTTTCTTCAATACAGATGTTTTCTCCCAGCAGGAATAAATAAAGATGATATTATCAGATTTTGAATGTATTGGCTCCATTCTAAAATCAGTTGTTCCCGATCAATTCTAGTGTTCAATAGTTTTTCTTTCGTTTGATTTTCTACACTCGATCGCTATGCAACGCGAAACACGCAATTTGACCCAAGAGGAATGTGCCCAAGCGGTAGTTTTGCGAGAAGGGTGGACATACACAAAAATTGCAGAAAGGTTTGTAGTTTCCCATACAAGTGTGTCCAGAATGTTGCAGCGATTCAGGGAGACAGGTATGAATGTCCGAAGACCAGGACAGAGTAGACCACGGGTAACAACTGCCATTCAAGAACGTTACTTGAGAGTTTCTTCGTTGAGACAACGGTTTGCAACCGCTCGCCTCCTTCAAAATCAGCTTGAGCAAACTCATGAGGTGCAAATTAGCACTCAGACAATAAGAAATCGCCTCAGAGAATTTGATTTAAGGCCTCGTGTCGCGGCCCAGCTCTTACCCCAGCGCATCGAAGGGCGCGTTTGGATTTTGCGAGAGAGCATATCCATTGGGAAGAGGCCGATTGGGAAAGAGTTCTCTTCACAGATGAGTCTAGAATCTAGATTCTGCCTCTACCATTGTGATTGACGTTCCCTTGTATACAGACGTCCACATGAAAGATATGCTCAGTACAATTTCCTGAATACTTTTGGTTTCGGGGGAGGGTCGATTATGGTATGGTGTGGAATATCTTTAGCCCGCTCCACACTCATGGCAAGAACCTCGGCCAATACCGCGAACGTGAGTGTAGATGACTTTCTTGTGTCACGTTCGCGCTTCGCGGCCTTCCCCGTGAGTTTGCGGTCTCCTGTCCCGCGACAAAGGCTTCGCGCCTAAGCACAAATGTTCCATCCACACTCACAGGCCTTCGCGGTTCCTGCGCAGTAATGATTTAATGCTTGTTGACTGACTAAGTGATAAATGGAATGAGAATTTCTTGATTATTATCAGAACAAACCCTTTTTATAGCTGGATCAACAGGCGAAAAGTCTTCGTAGACAGCGAGGATGCCGCGAACCAAAGTGCGAATATTTGTGTGAGTGTGGATGACTTTCTTGGCCGCGAATTCTTGCCCAAGTTCACGGCAAGAATCCTTGGCGCGATTCGCGCCGTGAGTGTGGAGCGGGCTTTTGACTGCTCGCACAGACCTAGTGGTCGTTTATAATGGAGCTATGAATGCTGATAAGTATATAAGGAACATTCTTGAAGAGCATGTAGTGCCATTTACCCCATACATTGGTGAAAATTTCATTTTTATGGACGATAATGGCAGACCCCATCGTGCGCGCATCGTTCAGGAGTACCTTGAAGAGGTTGAAGCCTCTCGAATGGAATGACCAGCAAGAAGTCCAGATCTCAATCCGATTGAGCAGGTTTGGAACAACCTCAATAGAAGGCTGAGAAGTTCAGAAAATTATCCAGCTACTCTTTATGACTTAGGAATCCAACTCGGAGAAATCTGGGAAGGATTAGATCAGAACATTTTAAGATCACTCATTTTGAGTATGAACCTCGTTGTCGAGCTGTAATTAACGCAAGTGGTGGAAATACCAATTATTAAATCACTTATCAGCATTTCAGTATTCTGAAAATTGTTCATTTCTCTTCTTTCACATGAGATTCGGTGGAATCCTGAATTTTTCTTCCATTTAATGTGTCTTGTTTCGTTCAAAACCTTCCCGAGAGAACATAGAAAATAAGTTATAAAGTCAATGTAGAGTTAACTTTCATTAAAATTGAGATTTTCAGAATGTGCGTTAATTTTTTTGCGCAGTGTACATGAATGAATGATTGAATATGAGAGAAGTAATAATTGAAATCTTATACCAAACGAAGAGTTGGCCTGTCAGGATCGAACCCATGGAGCGAGGCAGCTGGCCAGACGTGGCAACGAAGTTGAAAACTGGAAATTCTCCAACGAGAAGTCTGAAAATCCTACCACCTGTTCCAGTTGGCCCACTCCAGGGTCCTCCCTGGAGTTGAGAGGGCATAATGCATCTTAAACTCGAGAACAGGATTAGCACATGGTCTGATTGAGGTTAACATTGCAAAGTGGGCTGAAAATTCATATAAATCAAAGAAAAAACTGTAGAAAGTAGTCCATTCTGAAAGTGGAGCAGGCGCGGATCCGGGGAGGGGGGACTGGGGGCCCTCACCACCTAAAATTTTGCTGGCCACTCCTAGAATTTAACATACTTCGGCTAAAACAATTACAAGATGGGCAAAATTTTTATTTGACTCAATTTCAAAAACAAAGATAGTCAGAAATGATAAATATGGACCAATTCCTATGTTCAAATGTGCCGAATTAAAGTCGTAAATATTTTTGTCGGGAGCCGGCATGTTCAAAGGTGCCGCACCCGTAATATGGTCGTGAATATTACTGTCGCCCGTCTGCATGTGATTCCCTGCTTACCCCTATTTTCAAGAGTTTTTTTGCGCTTCATAGAGCTCGTCGGTATCTGTCCGACAACCGACGAGCGTTATCTATTTTAATGTGAAGTGCGGCTTTTTTGATCAGTATTTTAGATTTTCAGGCGTTATCCCTGATATTTCAGCAATTGTTTTTATTTTCAATTCACCAATCAGAATTATGAACCCCAAGATGAGGGGAAAATATAGAAATACAGTTGACTCTTGATAACTCAAAGTTTTCAATGGAACCCTTGGAATTATCAAGAGTCGACTGTATTTGTGTTTCTCTTGGTGTGGAGTTTTTTTGCCTTCGAATAATCGAGTGTACCTTATTGTAATTGAACGTTTTTCAATATCAAAAACTCACCGTCTATGCCTCTATAAATATCATACTAGTGCAAATGGGTTGCAATTCTTGAATCTCATTTTTTTATTGCATTTCTTTGATTTACTTACTTTTCTGTTCACCTATTTTTGTTTCACTATTTCATAAAGACCCACAATTTGTTTTTGATGTACAAAGTAATTTTAAGAATTTCCCTGTTTTGAAATTGAAACTTTCAAAATGTGAAATTATATATTCATATTCGTTTTAATCTTTCTTGTGATATTTACTTAGGAATCTTAGGATAAAACTGAAACATAACTGATAATTCGAGTTACTGTCTTTTCCTTTCTTAAAATTCTCCATCTTTCGTAGCCCACATTTTTAAAATCAGAAGTCAAACCGAATCAGTGTAAGCTTATCCTTATGTTTAATGCCTATAAATACAGTTTTCATGGGCGCCCGCAGAAATTTTTCTCAGGGGGGCATTTTTCCTTGCCCTTTGTATTAAGAAAGTAATATTGAGGGTGTCATCAAAATCTCAGGGGGGCAATGACCCCCTGACCCCCCTTGTTGGCGCCCATGTTTATTATAAAGTGTTTTTTTGTGAATGGAATTATATAACCTTTTTTCATCTCCACAGATCAGTTTGGATTTCATGAGATTTTTCGTGGCAGTCCAAAATTTTGGATTTTTTAATGATCATTACTCATATTTTATAAAAATATCTGATTGCATATTCCCAACGCCCTCGAATTATAGAATCCAGCAACTTTGATGGTAATCTGAGAACATTTTTTTTCTCAGAATAAACGAAATTTTCCAACATATGGAAATTTTGCCGAAACATCATTTTCTCAGATAGTCACCAAAGTTACTGTATTCACTAATTCGAGGTCGAAGATTACGAATCTGTAATTGGTTCCTTCCTAGGTTGGATTTTTGGATTTTTTGATGGTCATTACTCGAAAACTATATTTTATGAAAAAATCTGATTGCATATTCATAATCTACGCCCTCGAATTAGTGTATCCAGCAACTTTGATGGTGATTCGAGAAAAATTTTCTTCTCAAAAGTCGCGAAATTTTCCAACATATGGAAATTTTGTCCAAAATCATATCATTTTCTCAGATAGCCACCAAAGTTACTGTATTCACTAATTCGAGGTCGAAGATTACGAATCTGTAATTGGTTCCTTCCTAGGTTTGATTTTTGGATTTTTTGATGGTCATTACTCGAAAACTATATTTTATGAAAAAAATCTGATTGCATATTCATAATCTTCGCCCTCGAATTAGTGTATCCCAACTTTGATGGTGATTCGAGAAAAATTTTCTTCTCAAAAGTCGCGAAATTTTCCAACATATGGAAATTTTGTCCAAAATCATATCATTTTCTCAGATAGCCACTAAAGTTACTGTATTCACTAATTCGAGGTAGTAGATTACGAATAGGCAATCAGATAATCAGACATTTTTAAAAAAATATAGTTTTCGAGTTATGACCATCAAAAAATTTCTCCTTGCCCTTTGTGTTAAGAAAATAATATTGAGGGTATAATAGTAGGTCTACTGACGGGACACTGCGTCCTCTGAACACCATAGGAATACTTGGAAAGCCCGTGGATTGCAGACTCTGCGTTGAAGAGGAAGAAACAGCCTCTCACATAATTTTTGAATGCGACGCCCAGGGAAGAAGGCGCCACAGAATCTTCGGAGAAACCAATCCGGAAACGGGAATGGATCCGAAAAACCTCATAAACAGGCTACTGAACCTGATAAATGACACAAACCTATTCTCGTGAGGAACCACTGACGAAAGAGTGATACAATAGACCCAAGTTGGTCGCAGTGTCGCAGGGAGGCCAAGCGCTAACCCGGTCTCTTGTTCCTCAGCAAATCAATCGAGGGTGTTGTGCTGAAAAACGATAAGGCCATCAAAATCTCAAGGAACCCTTGCCCCCCCCCCCCTTTCGGGCACCCATGACAGTTTTTGAATATTTTTGCAGATGGTGTTGATTTACCATTGTCTAAAATACCAGTAACTTTTGAATATGTAAAAGTTCCCCTCCCAAAATTTGGGCTTGGATCCGCGCCTGAAGTGGAGTGCAAATATTATACAATCAAAAATTTAAAACATCAATGTCTTCTCCACCACGGTTTAATGAAAGAAAATATGATTCAATCAAACGTAAACATGTTTCGAGTGGAGAACCACCCATCTGCAGTACATACATCTGATACTACAAAGGAACAAAAAATAATATCGTATAACAAACAAATTTGATCTCACTTACAAAATAAAGATGACAACAAGGAAACAAATCAATAAAATTCACCAGTGTTCCCCCTCAAAGTAATTAATTAAGAAAATATTCGAACAAGTTAGGAAAATGATCGAACATTTAGCAAGTTGGTCTGCTATAAAAGAAATGAAAAATATTCAAAGAAGGAAACCACTTGGTGAACAGCAGCGACCTCTCACGGATACGAAAGACCATGGCCGGAAAGAGGCGAAGCAATGAAGCAAACAGCAACGAGAACAAAACAAATTATCACAAAATTATGCCGATAGGAGGAAACAGTCAACTGAACGTGAAAAACAACAGAAAACCTCAAAATCTTAATGAATGAAAAAAGCCAAGGCAGTCAAAGTGAATTTGGTCATTCAAAGACACCGTCCGCGGGCAAGTCACAAACTTATTAATGAAGAAGATCTCACTTATGTTCATGAGCATTCTCTTGTCACAAAACCGTAACAGTTCCACATCCGTATCAGGATTGAAACTGTGATTACTATTCACAACGTGATTTGCGAAAGAACTATCAGTTTCACATCGTTGGAATGATCATGGTTTCTATATTTCTTGTGTGTAAAATGCCGGGCTTTTCTAAAGTAGGAACCCCATCTTTGATGTTGATTAAGAAGCTCCCCAAAGTATTATTACAATTAAAAGAGACTTTAATACTACAATCAACCCTGAGCAATAAATTCTTAATCGTGTTAGAAACTTTTCCTAAAAACGGGATGGAACAAAAACGGGGATCGTGTGACAATAAATTCAAGTTAACAGATCTGCAAATATAGCGATGATACAAACGTTCAATAATTCGGAAGGGAGAAAACCATTGTTCGAACCTATCTGTCCAATTATATTCAATTCTCTATCAAAATGGAAGGGGCTCATAGGAACTGAAAAAAGCCGAAAAAACAAAGAGTGAAAAGCCGCTAACTTATGTGGCATAGGATGGTTGGATGAAAAGGGTATAATGGAATCCGTATGAGTAGGCTTCCTATAAACTGAGAACTCAAAATTATTCCCCACTTTCTGAACAAACAAGTCCAGGAAAGTCAAACCTCCATCGGTTTCAATCTCCATTGTGAAAGAAATACTAGCATGAAGCGAATTGAAAGAGTCAAGTAGATGCGTGAGTTCTTGTTCCGTACCATTGAAAAGGATGATGATGTCATCTACATATCGGTAATAAAAAATTACCTTATCACACAATGGCAAGGACCGCAGCCTAGACTCAAGGTTGTTAAGGAAAACCTCAGCTAGGAAAGGAGAGAGATTCGAACCCATTGCCAGACCAGAGTTCTGACAATAAAATTCAGCGCCAAACCGGAAAAAGTTCTGTCTCAAAACCGTATCGAGCAGACTGCATAAATTCAAACAATGGTGAAAGCTGACATCAACATCGAAAAGCATATTTCTCTCAATCTCGATGTATTCCTCCGAAGGAACGCTGGGAAAAAGATTCACTATATCGAAAGAAACTAAAAGAGAACCGGGTGGAATCTGAACACGTGAAATCCTCCTCACCAGGTCAACTGAGTCCCTCAAGGAAAACGGATTTTCAGACTCTGTAATGGACCTCAACCAAAGATATTCTACTATATTCTATTGTAGAATATCTTTGGTTATTTCTTATTAAACAATTGCACAGAAAAGATGACCATAGATGAATTTTTACGAGAACTTGCTCTACTCAAAGATGCAATTAATTCTTACGAAGATCGTAAAAACATGATCAGTCAATTCGAAAAGCTCTCCTTGCAGCGACGCCGAACCACAGCATCATCATCATCAACATGTATCTGGTATTCTACAGTTTTCCGTAATAAATCTAGATTTCAACATCTATCTTCGATGTCATGTAAAAAAAAATGAAAGAGTTGTTCTCAATAAAATATCTTGAAAAATATATTTATCTTTATATTTATCCACCACACCCCTTGAAACTTATTAGATCTAATAAAGATGCGAATTGAGCAGTATCACAGTGCTCTACCTGTAGAAAATTTAGATATTTTCGAAGATCAATCAAAATTCAATAGAAATGGGGATTTATTTCCACATAGTTGCAGATTTTTAATGGTAGGTCCTAGTGGTTGTGGAAAATCAAACGCACTTCTATCCTTACTTCTTCATCCTAATGGGTTAAGATTTGAAAATGTATATATTCTCAAAAAGTTTATATCAACCTAAATATCAGCTGCTCGAAAAAGTTTTAAAGAACGTCCAAGGTATAGGTTATCACAGCTTTAGGGAAAATGATGATATTATAGAAACCGCAGAGGCTAAAGAAAATTCTGTATTCGTCTTTGATGATAAAATCAAGTCGTATTACTCTATGGGCAGACATAAAAAAATAGATGTTGCTTTTCTTTGTCAGACATATGTGTCAATAAATAAACATCTGATTCGCGATAATGCAAATATAATTGTTATATTCAGAAGTGATGATGTGAATTTGCGCCGTGATTTGTACATGAAAACAGATGTACTTTTACTTGCTGATGTCATGGAAAATTTCAAACAAACTGCTTTAGAAACTTACAAGCTTGATCAGGCATGGTACTACACTATGCCTGACTACAGCTGGGACTGTATGCTGAAGTACACAAAATGTAAATTACAATTACTTAAAGATATTGATATGATCATGTTTGTGGAGCGGGGTATATGGGGTGGAATCAGTTGTTGCATGCACAGGTTTTCCGAAGCCAATAACCCCAAAATGAATAATTATGACATATCAAGCCAGAGTCGTATTTGCTTTATCTAGATGTTAATAATTTATACGGTTTCGCCATGGCAGAATTTCTGCCATTTGGGGTTTTGAATGGTGTGATATGCCTGTTGATGTGACAACCATTCCTGATGATAGTCCCGAAGGATACATCTTTCAGGTGGACCTGCAGTACCCACAACACTTGCATGATTTGCATAAAGACTTGCCGTTGTGTCCAGAGCACAGTGTTCCGCCTGGTTCAAAGCTACCAAAATTATTATGTACTCTCTCTGATAAAAAAGATTACGTAATTCATTATCGTAATTTAAAAACTGTGCTTGAATTAGGATTGAAATTGAAAAAATTAAAAAGGTTTTGAAATTTCAGCAATCTCCCTGGCTGAAACCCTATATAGACCTTAATACTGAATTAAGAGCAAAAGCAACTACCGATTTCGGTAAAAACCAATTCAAATTTGCCCCTAATTCAATTTTTGGTAAGACCATGGAGAATATCAGATTGCACAGGGTAGTACGTTTAGTTAATAAGTATGAAGGTCGATATGGAGCAAAAAATCTTATAGCATCTCCGAGATTCCATAGTCGCACAGTTTTCGGTGAAGATTTATTAGCCGTTGAACTTAAAAAGAATGAGCTTTTGTTCAATAAACCTCTATACATAGGTATGGCCATTCTCGACATATCAAAGGTGTGCATGTACAATTTCCATTATAACTACATGATGCTAAAAAGTCCTGGGGGTTGTAAAATCATGTACATTGATACAGACTCTTTTTTTTATGAAATTAGTAGTTGTAACCCCTACGAACTCATTAAAAATGATTGCCACACTCATTTCGATACCAGTGATTACCCAAAGGATAACGTGCACAATATTCCATTGGTAAATAAAAAAGTACCTGGCTTAATGAAAGACGAGACTAACGGATTAATTATTACACATTTTGCAGGTTTGAGAGCTAAAATGTACAGTTTTAAAGTTCAAGGGGGGAAAGTCACGAAAAAATCAAAAGGAGTAAAATCTTGTGTTGTAAGAAATAAATTATCTTTCGATGATTATGTGAATTGTCTCAAATAAAATTCTAAGATTGTATTAAACCAGAATACAATAATGTCCTTTGCACATAAACTCTATTCAATTCAACAATCGAGAATAGCATTAAGCGCACATGATGATAAACGATATCTTATTCCATCATCGTTTGATACGTTGCCTTGGGGGCATTATTCACTTCTGTCAACAAAGGCTCCACCGTCACAGCAATAGTGAAAAATTTATGTTTCTTTTCAGAATGAACAATTTTGATCAACAAAAACACACGTTGAACCTTGTTATTCCTTTCCAAGTTTGCTCACTTCAAGGTTCAGCAATAAATGTAATCATTCAAAATGTAAGTTCAATAATTGGTGTGTTCCGTCTGAAGTTACCTAAAGATGTAACTCGTGAAATTTCGAAGAAATTTAGCGTTTCCAAGTGGAAGCAAATAAAATCAGATGGGTGCATTACAGAAAATCCACTTCCAGAGGAACCCCTTTTTTCTTCTCCTAGAATAGTATCAAACCATAAAGCTATACCATATATTATTGGTAAACTTGATTGGGGCGATGAATATGACAATGCAGAGCTGTGTGTGTGGCGAAATTATTATAGCATTAAGGAATTTAATTTAACCTTTTGCAAAATTCATTATAGAATTTTTTTGAAAGAATTTGAAAGGGCAGGATTCAAGTCTGGGTTATTTAGCTTTCGCGACCACACACACTTGTATATAAAGTCTGCAAATCTTCATCACCTATTTAGAAAAAGAGTGTATTGGTGTAGCTACGACTTTTGTGAAGTATTATTTGACATTTATGAAAAAGATGAGTGTTGTGATAGACTTCATGAGTCAATACACAGCTATGTAGAAGTACCTAATTTCAAAAGATTTGTATGTTCAGGAGATGAAGATAGTGATATTGATTTTTAGATTTATTGTTTGTGAAAAAATAAAAAAATGTAAATAAACTATTTTGACATTTTTTTTTTGTTTTTAATTTTTTATTCCTCATATGTTGATACAGTATACAAGCACATCTACAAGAACCAAAAGATTCACAAATAAGACAAGCCCTTCCATCCACAACATCTATACTTGGGTCTGTACCAATACATTTAAGGGGGCAACAATATCTACGACCATCTATGATGTGGGCATCTCTTTCCTCATTCATTTTGCTGCACATGAGGTTGCTAGTACTTTCCATGCAGAATAGAGTTAGTCCACAACTTAGGCACACTGAAAAAAATCTCGTACAAAATTCTAATAAATGATTTGTTTGGAAATTTTTCATTTGATTCAAATCATTATTTGTTGTTTCCAATAAATTTGATTTGAATGGAATAAACTGAGTTGTTTGTGATACATTCGTCATTTATTTGAACGGAATGTGTTTCATTCAAATGCATATTTATTAGTTGTGAAGTATCACGAGCATGCGACGAAATTCGTGTACGTCAAATACTGTGTTGTTTAACTCAAATCAATAGAGGTTTCATTCAAATACCACTTCATTTCAATGTTTCCGCGCAGTGATGACGTATATCAGTGCGCCTGCGCTTTGCCGAGACGCAGTCAACTTATGCAGTTGCCATTTTGTAATGCGCATTTGCGATTGCACGCGTAGTAGATTCTGCGAAGTAGTGAAGACGACCATTACACTCTTTAGAGTTAAGTTTAGACTGTGTAAGAGTAAGTGTTTGGTATCATTTTTGTGAGTGCAGTAGTTCAAATATGGAGGACTGGTAGGTGAGAAACAATTTGTCTCATTTGGTGCCAATATTTGAAGGTAAGTGAACCAAAATTTTTGACAGAGTGGTTGAATAGACGAGTCCCTTCATGCTGGCCAACTGTTTAAAAATGCCTGAAAATCACTTCCCTTTTTTTCGCAATGATTCAACTCTTACCTGAAAGCTTTAATCCTAATGAGTGTATCCTGAAAATATTAGATGTCACGAAGGTCTTCATCAAAAGCTATAAATTTTTGTTTTCTTAGGGTTTCATCAATGGAAAATAAATATCCCCACCAAAATGTTTGAATGGAGAATTTGAATTTTTCGAATCAAATGAGGATTTCGCTTGAGTTTGTTTTTTATAACTTTTCTGATGAATGAGATGTTTCTATTAACAGTGTAAAAATGATTCAAGATACTGCAGAAATATCAAATTCAAATTTCATTAATTTCCGAAGAAGGAGCACTCGTATAAAGACCTGTTGCAAGATGTAAAACTGATTGTTATAGGTGTTTTCTTTGAATTCGTAGAGATCATAGGAAGACTTTCAGTGAATTAATGTATTATTAACCCTGTATTGTGGAGTTTATTAAATATAGGTGTATAATTGGGTTTTCGCTTCTAATTGGATAGAAATTCTACAAGGAATTCAAAGGAAATTAGGGAAATAAATGATTGTTTTGAATGTTCTTTATTTGCATGGAAACTTACTACAGAATAACAACCCAAAAGTATTTACAACTGCCATAGACTATGATCTGGATGTGAATAAGTTCTGATGCCGCATGAGAAATTAGGATCATTGTACTGGAAAATCATTATAATGAAGTATCACTTTGAAATCATAGTATATTCTCAATATGTAAAGTGGTAAATTCATCAATTCAACATCAGAACTTGGCCAGTGTATACCACATCTCAAAATAATAAATACAGACAATATATTCACTAAAAATATTGTTCGCAGTTGATTGAGAAACTCCCTTAAAAATGGCTACTTCACAAACAGTTTCAGTTTTATTAATACTAGAACTAATCTCTCTGGAGCAATTTATTTATGGATTTTTCAATCTGGATATAAATCTGAAATCACCTAGACATAATCGTCCACATGAAGGGAACAAACTCAAATATTCTCTGCAGCAAGGTTCCCATCCATAGTTGGTCTACCCATGCTCCAATTTATGCAATATGCCAAAGGCATTAGTGATATTCGGTGTTGAGGCATCTTTCTCAGGAAATTTATCAAAACGAACAGCCGTGTTTTTACTTTTCCTTGAAGAGCAATTGAGAACAGTTTTTTCCAGTACTAGTACTTTGCTTACATTGTTATATAATCATCTACTGGCCTAAAATTCAAATATATCATGAGGATTGAAACATAAAAATCTTTTCGTGCAGATAGATACCTACTTCACCTTTTCTGAATTCCATCTTACAGAAAGATGAAGTCACAGCTCAGTACCTCGAATTACAAGGATCATATCCCTCAAGAATACCTGAAACAGCCATTGATTTAGAATAGATATTCTAATTATCTAATTTCTAAGTCAATGAAAACAGCTTAGGAGCAAGTAAACATATAAAGTATAAACAAGTCGTTTTCTAGGTTGGAAAGTCATAGATTTTCATTAATGAAAACATAAGAAAACAAAAATTTATAGCTTTTGATGAAGACCTTCGTGACATCTAATATTTTCAGGATACACGCATTGGGATTAAAGCTTTCAGGTAAGAGTTGAATCATTGCGAAAAAAAGGGAAGTGATTTTCAGGTATTTTTAAACAGTTGGCCAGCATGAAGGGACTCGTCTATTGACTTGAATACCTAAATCCGAACGCAAGTGGTGCACGAAAATAGGAAGAACTTTCCTACCAACTTCATACTTTCTTGGAACTCAATATACACAAAAATAAACACATGAAATAAATAGATGATAATCTATTTGATATCCAAGTCAGTTCGTTATTAGGTATTTTCCGTTGAAACCATTTTCAATAATTGAGATATAATATGAAAATTCTTAGTTTTTATCGCTAGAAACTTGGGATATTGCTGTGGCTTAACTGCACATTATTTTTCCAAAAAACATGGACGGGCCATGACCAAATCGAAGCAATTATTGAACTTCTGCTCCTTGTACAGGGTGGGTCGAATTCAACACTTGAATGGCAAGTTCTATTTCTGTCATGAAATGACGAAAACCGTTGTCTGTTCCTTAGGGCCTTCATTGGCGAAAACCGGAGCTCCATACCTACCTCCGTAACATAGTTGAGTATTTCTCGAAATATTGCTGTAACTTTTCCTCTGTTGAAAATTTTCAATTTCTGTAAGAACATTATTACTGCGACTTCTGCCGTTAATTGAATTTTTCGAAAACTGATATTTTCTGAGATATCGGTAGTGAAATAGTTTTTTCAAATGGAACACCCTAAATATTTCTACATATTTCGATAGTACTTGAAAATACTATTCCAAAAATGAGTATAGCATACTTGATATATTTCCGAAATATTTACTTTCAACAAGATGGCGCTCCTCACAACAGAAATTTCTCAATAGCAAATTATGGCAATAATTGGGGTAGGTTGCCTAATGATGCTATGCTACTGTGAAGTGCGATCGCCATCTTGGTGGAAGTATTTATTTCGGAAAAATATCAAGTGTGCTATATTTTTGAAATGGTAATTTCAAGCTCTAACCAAATATATAGAAATATACGGTGTATCCCATTGGAAAAAATTATTTTATTGCCGATATCTCAGAAAATGGGGCCAGCGATATTTCGAAAATGGACATTTTCGAATAACACTCTGTATCTATGTAACGGTGGTAGCTATGGAGATGCGGTTTTCCCCAATAAGTTTCTCATGAAAAAAGGCCCTCTGGGATCGACATCGGTTTTCGTTAATATATATTACAGAAATAGTCCCTTTCAATTCAAATGTGTCGAATTTGGGCCCACTCTGTACAAATCAGGAGGATTTTTATTTAATTATCATTTTTCTCAAAATTTATCATAATTTCCATTCATTTGAATAAGAAAACATTTTCCAATATTTTGAAAAATTAAATGAAAATTCGGGTTTCTTTTCCCGAACAATTACCAGTATTGGTATTGGCTTGTCCGATTGTTTGGTAGGGGAAAAAAGAGCCGAAAGGCACAAAAGCTGGCTGATAAAACCTCGGTCTTTCTCTATTTTGAACAGAATATAATTGAATATGTTGCAAGATTTTAACAATTCTCAAATATTCTGTCATAGTTCCTATATATGTGGAAAACTTTTTGTGAAATTCATGCATATTTGTGATAATGTTGAAAATTTCAGCTAACAGGATAGATAATATTGAAATTCTGCAGTACTTAAAAGAAGAGGGGATTGGAATGTTGACAAATGATATAATTGGTGATAGAATTCGTCTGAGAAATGCAATACACAGAGAATTCACGAAAAATCTGAATAGTCCCACTGACGAGGTAATAGTTTATTTACTGTGTGGGTTGTTTGAATATCAATTTCAATAATTTAAGGAGAGACATTTGGAAGAGCCTTTTTTAAAGAAAAATCGATTGGTCAATGAGGATAAAACTGAATCAGCAATTTTATTGGAAATATGTTCTCAAAACGAACAACAAAGTATGTTGGAAGTGATAAATTTATCAGAAGCGAGCACTTCAACTATTTCTTCTTCATCTCTTTCTACGATTTCAAGTTCCACAGAAACTCATATTCAGAAGGGGCATATTACTCTTGAAGAAATATCTAGGAAAGTGTTAAATGTTATAACCTTGTGTCAGTCAATGTTGATGTCATACTTTTGCGAGCCTCAATCCGATAGATAGATGTTGCGTACCTGCTGTAGTATTATGTGATTTTCCGAAATGTTTCATTATTTTAAAAACCGTACGATATTGTTTTGCCGTGACTAGGTAACGTATTTTTATTTAATGTCATTGTATACCCAATATATGTGTATGTTTATTTTTTAGCCCTGAAGAAGAAACAAGTTGTTTCGAAACGTCGGCGTTTGTTGCAAGTTAACAATTGAAATAAAGAGAATCCAAAATTCCCGATATTTTCATTTAACTCTTGAAGAAATCGAGCAACTTTTTTCAACTGATATGGTGGGCCAAGCCTTACTAGAAAAATCTAAAAGGAATCTTTTATCAAATCATGACAGGGATAAGATTTGTGATATTCTTATCACATTTTGGCTCAATAGGAGGAGAAAAATGGATCACCTCGATTTCAGTCTTATAAGTGATCATTTAGTATCTATTTTCCCAAATGAGAGGAAGTCGACATATTTTATATCTCCAATAAAAAAGCATCAGTCGATAAGGAATAAATCTGAAAGGGCAAGAGGAAAATTGATAGATAAATATCGAAACAGACTACATAAGTTGAAAGTACTAGAAATGGGTACTCATTCCTGCAACAGAAATGAACAAGAAGACACATTAGGTGAGTTGTCTATTGTTTATCCTAGAAAGTAACTTTTCTTTCTGCATGGAGCATTTCGGAAGAATACGACTAAGGGGCCTCTATTTTCTACAGAAAATTGCGTCTACATCAAAACTAATGCTGTTGATTTTCTAATTACACTTGAATTAATATTGATATATTAGTTCAATGGTGAAGAATCAACTTGATAAGTACAGTTTAGAACTAATATCGAATATTTCAGACATACCACAAGCTGCAAAAGACAGTCAAATTTGGCTGAAGCAAAATGTAACAGGATCACAGATGGGTGACCTGTTGGAACATTGGAAATGGTCTTTGCCTCTTCGAAGTGTGAAAACATGTAACACAATAGAGAGCTTCTTAGATACTTGGCCCATATTGAAAACTCAGCTGGCTTATGAACTAGTAAGATTGATATTTTAAACTCAATATTCTGTTCTAAATATGTATTCGTAAAACTTTTTGAGCAGATTTGCATTGTGTTAATAGTTCACAAAAAGTTTTCTGCGTAAAATGATTATTTGACTAGTTTTCAATGACAGTTCCATTTTCAGATTAACCATGACTTTCACCACATGAATGGAGACAAAATAATCAATGTACAGGAACAGTTTGATGAACTCTTCACCAAAATTTTTACTGTTAAGGCCTCTACATTGAATTCGAATGATAGTTCGATATCAGCTCTTATAGACAGTGAAATTACAACTGGTAAGTGAAACTTAAATTAACGACTAAAAATATACAATTAATTTCAAGCTGCCTATTTGAATCTTGTAACTAGTCACTTAATTAAATTATTGATGTTATTATTTAGAACTTACAAAAACAATTGAATTTCACATTCACAATTCACATTGCATTAGAATATTTTCCAATAGATTGCTTCATTTCAGACTCTAAAAATGCTATCAAGCTATATATCATTCCTGCTTTGATACCTCCCAAAGGAAGTACTAGGATTCATGGAAAGAAGCACTGGAAGCCCTCTATATGTGAGACTAGAGATTCAATTTTCGTACATGTTACAACTCCAGCAGATATTGAAGCAGCAAAACAAAGAAGAATAGAACTTATGTTCCAGAAAGGACTCACTTTACAGCCTTATATTATACTGGTTGGACCTTCCCTAGGAAACATAGTTTCATCTTTAATTATTATCAACAACAACCACTATAAAGCAGATTCAGTAATAGCGGCCCTCGATTTTTGTTTCAAAGCCTATCAAATATTGGATGCTTCTTATCCGTTTGAGTCAAAACACATATGGTATCTATTCCAATGGGTTCTTTATGACTACAAAACTAAAAACGACCCAAAAATACCTATCTTGAACGAATTTCTGTAAATATGTAATGAAAGTTGTAGCACCATTTCACTGAGAAAGTTTATAACATATCACTAATTTATCCTATGAAAATTTTTAGTACACCTACACATTGAAAATGAATATGCAGAATTTTCGCTGCTTCAAATGTGGAAAATTGTTTTCCTCAAAGAATTTGATTCGTCACATGAAATTATCTTACCCCCATCTTGAAAAATATTTATGTGGCCAAAATTTATGCAATCGTTCTTTCAGTAGTATTTGTGCTCTGCGAAAGCACATTTCATCACATGATGAATCAAAATCGCTACCAAGAAATATAGAAATTCATAAAGTAGAATGTACACATGAAACGAACACTGATAAATCAGTTGCTTGTACCGATGAAGAGAATGTTATCCGTGAAAAGATTCCAAAAGTGAGTGAATTTATTATACAGTTCATTTCAAAACTATATGACACTCCATCTATAACTCGCAATGTTGTACAAAGAATTACTGAGCAGTGCCGGGAATTAGTGACAAACATATTCGAAGTGTTAAATGAAGAATTTGCTCTGATTGATTCAAATCCATCATCTCTTCACTCTATTCTTCAATATATTTTTGATGAAATTAATAACACATTCAACTCGATGGAAACTGAACATAAGAGATTGAAATTTTTCGAAAATTCTTCTTCATATATTCCACCACAAGGAATTGTTATTGGTACTTCAACTTCTTTAACAACAATAAATTCGATAACTCCACCCGATTTCAATGTGAAAAATATGAAAAGTCAAAAAATTTGCATTAAATCGAAATTAAAACACTATTTGGAACTTGACAATATCTTCAACGATATCATGAATTATATTGAGGAGGAAAAAAAACAAAAGACGTAATCACTAGCCTTTATCAAGGGACCTTATGGAGAAATTTGAGAGAGTCTTTTCATCAGAAGCTTGTTTTTCCATTATTACTATTTTTTGATGATTTAGAGCCTTGTAATGCTCTTGGGTCAAGGGCTGGGCTTTATAAAATTGGGGTAGTATATATATCACTTGGTTGTATTCCTCCGCAATATGCCTCATCCCTAGAAAACATTTTTTTAACTCAATTATTTTATTCTGATGATAGAGTACATTATGGAAATCATGCAATATTTGCAAGCCTAATTAATGATTTGAGATATTTAGAGAGAGAAGGGTTAACTATAAACATTGGAAATTTGAAGCATCAGGTATATTTCACTTTGTTCCTTATTTTAGGCGATAACTTAGGCCTTAACTCTATTTTGGGGTTTGTTGAAAATTTCAACACAGATAATTTTTGCAGAATGTGTTTCTCTTCAAGAGAAATAATGAGATCGAAAATTGAGGAAAACAATTTTTCTTTGAGGAATTCAGAAAATTATCAAGTGCATGCTACAAACAAGATTTGCGGTGTGAAAGAAAAGTGTATCTGGAATGAGTTATGTAATTTCCATGTCACCAAAAACGTAACATTTGACTTGATGCATGATTTATTAGAAGGCGTTCTGCGCTATGATATGGCATATTTAATTCATGGTTTGATTGTAAAGAAATATTTTTCCTTGAATAGACTCAATCAACGGATTAAGTTTTTCAAAATCTGATAGAGGCAATTCAATACCCCAAATTAAATTAGAACACTTAAAGAAAAAACAAATAATAATGTCTGCAGCAGAAATGTTAGCTTTAACATCATATCTTGGTATACTTGTTGGTGATTTAGTTCATGCAGATGATCCCTTGTGGATCTTTTACGGTCTGATTGTCTCTATACTGGAATTATTGCTCAATCGTACATTCAAATTGAAAGAAATTGATTATTTGCAAATTCTTATTAAAGAACACCATAGCATGTTCCAGTTCTTGTTTAATGAATATTTGAAGCCAAAATATCATTTTTTGCTTCATTATCCTAAAATGATAAGAGAAGTTGGCCCCCCAAGAAATATATGGAGTATGAGATATGAAGCTTATCATAAAACTTTGAAATCGACTGTTAACTCAACAACTTGTAGAAAGAATGTCCTACTTACTATTGCTATTAAAGATTCATTACGGTTTTCTCACAAAGTATTAAGTAGAAAGGGTTTCATAAATAAAATAAATTTCGGACCATCCAAAAATATCCCAGAAACCTTGTCAGAAAATAATTTTCTTGAAAAATTTGGTGTTGATGCTTTCTCAGTGAAATGGTGTAACATTTTCAACACTTTTTACAAGGTTGGATTAGCAATACATATTTCTGATCCTATAGTTCCTATATTCGGAAAAATTAATCATATAATAGTTGATGAAGACAAACCATATTTTATTTTATCAATGTTAAATACTCTCGGATTTGACAAGAATGCACAAGCTTATGCCATAGAGATTTCACATAGCACAAGAAATTTGCAATTATATTCTTTAGATGAAAATTTTTATCCTACCCCTTATAGTATTCATTATACTGGTCATGGGAAAACGGTTATAAGTGTCCTATAGTGAACTAATAATCCTTTTTCAATATAGTTTAATATACTTATTCACTTTCCAGAAAACTCACATTAATAAGTGGTTGTATTATTACATGTATCAACTCTACTTGAATAAATTTTCATTTTTGTTTACTAAGAAGATTCTTTCATTTGATTTCATACATTGTTTCCTAATTAAACATCCTTGTTTTGAATAAATTGCTCAGAGCAACATGTTCAATATTTGATCTAATTGAAAATTCCTTTGGATCTATATATCACATTATTCCATTTGAGTAAAGATACTGCATACTGGTTCTAATTTGCGCAAATGATATTTTTGTTCAATATAAGAGGCATTGGAATATTATCTGTGGCCAACTTTTAATTTGAATATTTGTAACTGAAAATAATTTTGCCGAGAATATATTTTCAATTGCAAACCTTGAAATTGACCACAGATAATATTGCGAATACCTCTTTTATTGGGCAAAAATATCATTTGTGCAAATTAGAACCAGGATGCAGTATCGATACTCAAATGGAATAATGTGATATATAGATCCAAAGGAATTTTCAATTAGATCAAATATTGAACATGTTGCTCTGAATGTAATTTATTCAAAACAAGGATACAGCTATTTTTTCACAAGAAAATTTTTATTTACTACAAATAAACTCCCTTCTGTATTGAAGTCTGCTCAATTCCAAAGGAATACTTCAGTTTTTCATTCTAAATAAATATTTACCTGCCATCTGAACTAGCCTTATTCGGTTCAATCAAATTCTCCATTAGGCTTAAGAATGGCTTAATTCAGTCAATAGTATGAGTCTTCCGCTGAGTAATATATTTATTTATCTCAAATACATATTCATTTCATTCATTTGTCATATATATTCGTCTGTATAACTGGAGTATTTCGGTCTACAAATTATAATCTTGATTCAAGATGTTATGTATTTGAAATGAATAAATATATTTCATAGAATCAAATAAATTACATTAAAATTTCAAGAGATTATTTGTTTCGCTTATAGGGAGATAATATTATTTTGTGTCAACTCCAAATTTGTTGGGTTCAAAGGTTCCTTTTTTTCAGTGTACGCTACTACGACAATGATGTATCAATGTATCATTATCTGTGATTGATTATAGTATATAGATTTGTTGGCGCTTGGAAACTAATTCGACAAAAAATGCAAGATCTAGATGTACGATGTACGACAGAAGTACGAACTTTTGATATTGTAGATTCATTCGCTGAATTGCCTACCTTGACCAGTAAGCTTCTTCTTTCTTACGATTTCCGAATTCGACTCTGCTTGAAAGATATACATAAACATTTGCCAGATAAGATTTGGACAAGTTTCGTTATTTCCTCCAGAGCCAATGTGAAATTTTGCATCGTTGCAAAGTTGCGTGATGTGTGCTCGGTTTTTGAAATATTCAGCATGATGAAGTCCTGAGTATTTAAGTTAAATATGATTGAAAAAATATGAAGCATATTAATAAACTTTTTGTGATTCCCTGGGAGTTTTTCTCTTTCAAAATATCTCATCAAAATAATTTCATGACCCAAAAAATATTTGACTCCATTTGGAGTCAATGGAAATTTCAATATACATAATTTTTTTTTAATTTCTCAAGATGTCGTATGTTGAACTAATAGAAAAAGAGGCTGCAGAATAGCTACCCCTTTTAGAAGGTGCTGCACTGGCCGATACAGGAGGGGGGCATGGGTGCCATGCCCCCCCCCCCTTGAACCTTGAAATTGACAATAATCCCCTTCTACCTTCTAAAAGGTTGGTAAAAAATTTCTATCTATTGATGCCCCCCCCTGAAAGAATTCATGCCCCCCCCCCATGAAAAACTGTCTGGATCCGCCAGTGGGGTGCTGGGAGATGTTTCTGACGTCGACGAGTTAGATTGTAATGATGAGGTGGAAACTGTAGGAAAATTATAACATAGTCTGAGTATATCTCCTACCAACGCAGTTCTAGAAGAAAATATGAATCTCGATCACACATTCACACATATGAAACCGATGAAGACGATATTTCTCAAGCCACACTCTTTCCTTTGCAAAAAAACACAGAATTGCATAAATAAGCTCTCATTTCTGAAAAATTGAAATGAAAGCTCATTGGGTGACCAAAGATGGAAACTGCTTCAAGCTTTTTCATGCCAAGTCATAAGTTGCAAGTGTTATATTTATTAATTATTGTTTATTACCTGATATTTTCATAGAAAGAATATTTATTATTGTTGTTAGAAAGTTTTTTTATTTGATTTGCATGAACGTTTTTTTTATCGTGATTACGTTTTATTCCCGCTGATTCCATATGGCTTCGAAAAATTTTTTCTTCAAATCGCATTATGAAAAATTTTAAATAGTTATATATCGAATTTTCATCCTCGGATCGAGATGTATTGCGCAGTTAATAATTTTTTCGGGACAACTAGAAAATCTTGAGGAAACTTAAGAAGGAAAGGGTTGAAGAAAATGAGGTAACAAAGAGAAAAGAGTAAGTATGTATTTTATGAATTGGGATGGATGAGCTTGTTTGTGGTCACAAATTCAGTCAATTTGAGGACAAATTAATGTTCGTCAATTTCAGCATCAATTCGAGCCGCCATTACATGAATCTTGTCGCGAACCCCCTTCCGTCAGATGGCGAACCCCAAGGATTTCGCGAACCCACTTTGAGAAACCCTGCTCTAATAAAACGCCTTCCCATAGGGAGTTTCGAAAATTGGACAGTTTATACATAATTATACGTAGGACCGCAAATGTTTCAAAAATTATGAAAGCAGATGCATTAGACTTGGTAGACATACCCAGACAAATAGTTTTGATTTCCTTTAATACTTATTGACACTTATGACAATTTTGATGTTTTTGAGGATTTGGACAGAATCGTTCAACTTCAACTACAACAGACCATAAGTTAAGTAAAAGCTTCTTTCACCATTATTCAAATTAAAAATGAAAAAAGATCTGGGGCAAAACAGGGGACAGTGTTCCAAAAAATATCACCCTGTCGATTTGCAACCGGAATTGGAATGCCACTTGATGTAAACTCTGAATTGGAATGCCACTTGATGTGAATTCTAAATTGAAATACCTGGGTAATTCTCATCGAATTCCAAAATTTATAAGTCCACCGCTATGGATACAGATACCCATGTAATTATTATCGATGTTAGGTTTTTATTTTGACGCTAGGTACCTTTTCTTCCATCACCCCGAAAAACGAGATATCATTAAATGCAATTAAAAAGTTATTACTAATTTTATATCATAAAAATCATTCCCTCACGTTGTCCCACTATATGCTGAAACTCAATATTTTCATCCTATTCAGTAATTTTTTGTGAATCAAATTTCAGTCAAATATTGTAATGGTAATTTTCGTTATATTTAAACAACAATTCAAGCCACGACAAATACTTATTGAATAACTATGGGATTTCAATGTATGTCCCTTTGAAAGAAATCATTCCCTCACCTTGTTACAAATATTCGATCTATGGTCATATTGAGCGAATTCTATTAAAGTAGCTTGAGTTTTTCTAGCCAGTCAATGCGCGAATTATGTTACTATGGTGATTCTGATTAAACTTCAACCAGTGGCGGATCCAGCTCTCGAGAAAGGGGGGGGGGTCACGGTCAGGTGGATTACATACCCGCCAATTGATTTTTTGAGGACAAATCAGCATCCCCAAAATAAAATTCTGATGAGGTCTAACACAAACAAGAAGTTTATTTGATTTATTACAAAAACAAATACTTAATGAGAATAATATCAAAGGTATAACTTAATAGCAAAGGGAATTTTTCTATTTCTCCTTCTTGCGAAACGAGTGATGACTTCCTCTACATCAACAGATATGTCATTAAGGATACAAAGGAGTGCTAGTCCAATAAGTCGTTTTAAGCCTTCTCAGAGTGGAAAATGACCTCTCTGCCGTTGCCACAAGTGAGAAATTTTCTCACATTTGGATACATGTCAGAATCACAGTTTTCTAGGAGATTATAATATATCGTCTGTGGAATCTTCTTCTCTCGTTGCCACTTCATCTTCCATGAGCGATATTCATTCGTAACGATTGAAACAGGAGGATTGCCTAATAGAAGTTTGTACTAATTTACCAACTCATTAACTATTTCAATATCTTCATTTTCATTTTGTGAATAAACGTCTTTAGGTATAAAAATCCCTAATTTGAATAAATTCATTACTTCAGATGACAGTCGATCCTCTAGGTCGTTCCAGAAGAGGAATGTACACAGACCTGCGGAAATACTCTTCTGCAGACTGGGCAGGTCGATTATTGGCTCTATGTTTTTGTATTTTGACTATTATAGGGCATTTAATATTCACATCTAGCTGCTCAACTACTTCCTTTGCCTCTTCAAAAAGCTGTCGGAAAACTACGTCCGCTTTTTCCCTTCTTTCCCGTAACACACTCATCGTATCTTTTATGGCATACGTAGCTGTTTTCAAATCAATTGAGCTGGTTTGTAATATTATACTCAAAGAAATGGACAAACTATTCTCCCAAAATTTAGATTTTTTTCATTATTGTAACTAATTACTCACCAATATTCAGTGAAATACGATTGAATTCTATTTTTTCAATCGAAACATTTTTTCATCAAACACAAGATTTGAGGGTTCGTCCAGTCCAGGGGGGGGGTCATGAGCCCCATGACCCCCCCCCCTGGATCCGCGCTTGACTTCAACTCGGTTTCGTGCAATAGTGTATTCAGTTACAATTATTACTATACTAGCTGGCCCGGCGAACTTTGTTCCGCCTAAATGATACTTACGGTGGATTTCACAAATCGTAATCGCCGGTGATCGGAGATCAACAGCTTGGTTCTCTGATTTTTGAACTGTCAAATGTTTCGATGGATATGAGCTGCCACACAGAACAGATACATAAAAATAATATGTCAATTACCGATTATAGCAATTTTGGATTTAGTGATTTCCGACAATATATTTATTACCCAAACAGAAATTCAAAAACATTTTAAAAATTATGAGAAAAGATGAGAATGAACATATCACGATTGAAACTGATCGCCAAAATCGTATATACTTGACATTTCGATAAAAATTCACTGTGATATTCACGCGCTTCTGGATCTGTTAATAGCCCTTCATGGTACTATAAGTCCTATGCAAATTACACTGTAATTGATGTCATATGTTTTTTTTTCGACCATTTCAAACCACGACGACCGAAATTCACAAAAAAAACAGATGACATAAATCGATGGTCGCGAAAGCCTGAACAAATTCATCGCCATCTAATGGTGCTAATGTCAAATATAGTACCTTCACGATAAGATGTCTATGATAATGGTGTAGGCACCCGTCAATTTTTGAATGGAATGACGTTCGACCAAATCGAAAATATTAGCAATGTGGCGGCGCCGCAATATCATTTCAGTGTATTTTCCGTTGTCAATTTGATTGATGTATCAACAGCTGATTTGCCAAAGCCAATTATGACATGACAGCAGAATGGCATCTTTTTATAATGAAAGTTTTCTACTTTTCCTAAGAACTAATATACATCAGAATGTCAGGAATATAAACACACATTATTGCTTGACAAAATTATCTACCATTAACACGCCACGTTCGCCAGAATAAATTCAAATATTTGAAATAACTGATAATAATCAGTCATAATTTGTGAATAGCGCCACCTGAAGTGGAAAGAACGAAACATTGCTAATATAATCAATTTGGTCACAACAAAATCTAATCAGTGCCTACACCATTATTCTAGACATCCTACTTCACGATTACGTTATTTTGAACAAATAAAACTATAAAAATAACTAATAATCAGTCATAATGTGTGAATAGCGCCATCTGTAGTGGTTCGAAAACTAATCATTTTAGACAGCTCCTACGCTAAGACTTCTTGGTGTTCGCCAACAGCGCAGAGTTGTAGGCAACTCAAATTACACACTATGACAGTGACTATAGTCAATAGTGCTAATATAGCCATCTAACGGAGAGAATATGAAATCAACGCATGTGCAGCATGACAAACTGCAAAGACCTATTCGATTGGCTTGGGAATGTTATTTCTTATTAAACAATTGCACAGAAAAGATGACCATAGATGAATTTTTACGAGAACTTGCTCTACTCAAAGATGCAATTAATTCTTACGAAGATCGTAAAAACATGATCAGTCAATTCGAAAAGCTCTCCTTGCAGCGACGCCGAACCACAGCATCATCATCATCAACATGTATCTGGTATTCTACAGTTTTCCGTAATAAATCTAGATTTCAACATCTATCTTCGATGTCATGTAAAAAAAAATGAAAGAGTTGTTCTCAATAAAATATCTTGAAAAATATATTTATCTTTATATTTATCCACCACACCCCTTGAAACTTATTAGATCTAATAAAGATGCGAATTGAGCAGTATCACAGTGCTCTACCTGTAGAAAATTTAGATATTTTCGAAGATCAATCAAAATTCAATAGAAATGGGGATTTATTTCCACATAGTTGCAGATTTTTAATGGTAGGTCCTAGTGGTTGTGGAAAATCAAACGCACTTCTATCCTTACTTCTTCATCCTAATGGGTTAAGATTTGAAAATGTATATATTCTCAAAAAGTTTATATCAACCTAAATATCAGCTGCTCGAAAAAGTTTTAAAGAACGTCCAAGGTATAGGTTATCACAGCTTTAGGGAAAATGATGATATTATAGAAACCGCAGAGGCTAAAGAAAATTCTGTATTCGTCTTTGATGATAAAATCAAGTCGTATTACTCTATGGGCAGACATAAAAAAATAGATGTTGCTTTTCTTTGTCAGACATATGTGTCAATAAATAAACATCTGATTCGCGATAATGCAAATATAATTGTTATATTCAGAAGTGATGATGTGAATTTGCGCCGTGATTTGTACATGAAAACAGATGTACTTTTACTTGCTGATGTCATGGAAAATTTCAAACAAACTGCTTTAGAAACTTACAAGCTTGATCAGGCATGGTACTACACTATGCCTGACTACAGCTGGGACTGTATGCTGAAGTACACAAAATGTAAATTACAATTACTTAAAGATATTGATATGATCATGTTTGTGGAGCGGGGTATATGGGGTGGAATCAGTTGTTGCATGCACAGGTTTTCCGAAGCCAATAACCCCAAAATGAATAATTATGACATATCAAGCCAGAGTCGTATTTGCTTTATCTAGATGTTAATAATTTATACGGTTTCGCCATGGCAGAATTTCTGCCATTTGGGGTTTTGAATGGTGTGATATGCCTGTTGATGTGACAACCATTCCTGATGATAGTCCCGAAGGATACATCTTTCAGGTGGACCTGCAGTACCCACAACACTTGCATGATTTGCATAAAGACTTGCCGTTGTGTCCAGAGCACAGTGTTCCGCCTGGTTCAAAGCTACCAAAATTATTATGTACTCTCTCTGATAAAAAAGATTACGTAATTCATTATCGTAATTTAAAAACTGTGCTTGAATTAGGATTGAAATTGAAAAAATTAAAAAGGTTTTGAAATTTCAGCAATCTCCCTGGCTGAAACCCTATATAGACCTTAATACTGAATTAAGAGCAAAAGCAACTACCGATTTCGGTAAAAACCAATTCAAATTTGCCCCTAATTCAATTTTTGGTAAGACCATGGAGAATATCAGATTGCACAGGGTAGTACGTTTAGTTAATAAGTATGAAGGTCGATATGGAGCAAAAAATCTTATAGCATCTCCGAGATTCCATAGTCGCACAGTTTTCGGTGAAGATTTATTAGCCGTTGAACTTAAAAAGAATGAGCTTTTGTTCAATAAACCTCTATACATAGGTATGGCCATTCTCGACATATCAAAGGTGTGCATGTACAATTTCCATTATAACTACATGATGCTAAAAAGTCCTGGGGGTTGTAAAATCATGTACATTGATACAGACTCTTTTTTTTATGAAATTAGTAGTTGTAACCCCTACGAACTCATTAAAAATGATTGCCACACTCATTTCGATACCAGTGATTACCCAAAGGATAACGTGCACAATATTCCATTGGTAAATAAAAAAGTACCTGGCTTAATGAAAGACGAGACTAACGGATTAATTATTACACATTTTGCAGGTTTGAGAGCTAAAATGTACAGTTTTAAAGTTCAAGGGGGGAAAGTCACGAAAAAATCAAAAGGAGTAAAATCTTGTGTTGTAAGAAATAAATTATCTTTCGATGATTATGTGAATTGTCTCAAATAAAATTCTAAGATTGTATTAAACCAGAATACAATAATGTCCTTTGCACATAAACTCTATTCAATTCAACAATCGAGAATAGCATTAAGCGCACATGATGATAAACGATATCTTATTCCATCATCGTTTGATACGTTGCCTTGGGGGCATTATTCACTTCTGTCAACAAAGGCTCCACCGTCACAGCAATAGTGAAAAATTTATGTTTCTTTTCAGAATGAACAATTTTGATCAACAAAAACACACGTTGAACCTTGTTATTCCTTTCCAAGTTTGCTCACTTCAAGGTTCAGCAATAAATGTAATCATTCAAAATGTAAGTTCAATAATTGGTGTGTTCCGTCTGAAGTTACCTAAAGATGTAACTCGTGAAATTTTGAAGAAATTTAGCGTTTCCAAGTGGAAGCAAATAAAATCAGATGGGTGCATTACAGAAAATCCACTTCCAGAGGAACCCCTTTTTTCTTCTCCTAGAATAGTATCAAACCATAAAGCTATACCATATATTATTGGTAAACTTGATTGGGGCGATGAATATGACAATGCAGAGCTGTGTGTGTGGCGAAATTATTATAGCATTAAGGAATTTAATTTAACCTTTTGCAAAATTCATTATAGAATTTTTTTGAAAGAATTTGAAAGGGCAGGATTCAAGTCTGGGTTATTTAGCTTTCGCGACCACACACACTTGTATATAAAGTCTGCAAATCTTCATCACCTATTTAGAAAAAGAGTGTATTGGTGTAGCTACGACTTTTGTGAAGTATTATTTGACATTTATGAAAAAGATGAGTGTTGTGATAGACTTCATGAGTCAATACACAGCTATGTAGAAGTACCTAATTTCAAAAGATTTGTATGTTCAGGAGATGAAGATAGTGATATTGATTTTTAGATTTATTGTTTGTGAAAAAATAAAAAAATGTAAATAAACTATTTTGACATTTTTTTTTTGTTTTTAATTTTTTATTCCTCATATGTTGATACAGTATACAAGCACATCTACAAGAACCAAAAGATTCACAAATAAGACAAGCCCTTCCATCCACAACATCTATACTTGGGTCTGTACCAATACATTTAAGGGGGCAACAATATCTACGACCATCTATGATGTGGGCATCTCTTTCCTCATTCATTTTGCTGCACATGAGGTTGCTAGTACTTTCCATGCAGAATAGAGTTAGTCCACAACTTAGGCATTTAACGTGTTCATCTTTATCGAATAAAAATTTGCTACTCGGACACAGAACATTTTTCAATGATTTCAGACAGTGAATTAATGCCAAAAATAAAAGTGAACTGAATAAGTATAGGGTGATGAAAATGTATCTCACGATTACTTCGTTAAATAATTCTTCCATGGTGACTGACATTAAGTGTTAAGCAAAATTATTCATCTAGAAATTGCCATAAATAAATATGAAATGGGAAATGGAGGGTCATCTTACATTAAACTACCGGATCAAATTTTAAAAACCAAAACATGTGTTAACGTTCAGAATAACGATAATGCATGTTTTTTTTTTTTGGAGTATTGTTAGCTATCTTTATCCAGCCAGAATTAATTCAAACCGTACCGCGAGCTATCCTTTTTACGCTAGTGTTCTCAAAACTACTGGCTTAGAACTACCTATGAAATTATCTCAAATTACAAAATTTGAAAAAATGAACAACATTTCGGTGAATGTATATGGTTTAGAGTTGAAAGAAAATGAAATGCGTTCATTTTATACAATTTTACCGTTGAGACTCACACATCATCATATTGCCCAGAATCATGTTAATTTACTCCTTGTTCAAGACAAATATTCTCCGAAATTGAGTGACTATGACGCCGAGCCTTTGGAAACTGAAACGGGAGATACTGAAATTAAATATCACTTCTGTTTGATTAATAATATTTCAAGACTTCTAGCAAGACAACTCTCAAAAGATAAAGCCAAGAAATTTATATGCGATAGGTGTTTGAATTATTTTTCATCTCAGATGAAATTGAATGAACATTTTGAGATATGTAAAACATTAAATGATCAAAAAGCAACTTTTCCAAATTATGATTACGTTGAATTTATAAATTTCGTTTATAAACAAAAATGTCCCTTTATTCTGTATGCAGACTTTGAGGCATTACTTAAGCAATGCAATAACAAAATAAGTGAAAAATCGTTCAAGTATCAAGAACATGTGTCATATAGTGTAGGTTTTTATTGGCCGCGTGAAGTTGGCGAAAAAATGTCGGCACAAATTCTGAAATAATCCCCAATATTTAGTGCCCAATTTGTGCCCATTTGTGCCGTATGAATCAATTTCAGCACCATTATGGTTTTCGAGATATTCGAGTTTGAAGTTTTTGGTGCTAGCTTCACACTTGGCACCAACATTTTTCGATTTCGAAAAATTTTTAATGCCAATATTTAGTGCCCAATTTGTGCCCATTTGTGCCGTTTAATTGACCTCATTATCACTTGTAGTTTTTAAGTTATATCAGTTTGAATATCTTGGTGCCAGCTTCACACTTAGCACCAACATATTCCAACTTTGAACAAATTTTGATGCCAATATTTTGTGCCCAATTTGTGCCCATTTGTGCCGTATAAATGACATTTCTACCATTCGTAGTTTTTGAGATATTGACTGTTGTTTTTCAGCCGGCGTGAAGTTGGCACCAACATATTCCAACTTTGAAAAAAATTTTCCGCCACTATTTAGTGCTGCATTTGTGTCAATTTGTGCCGTTGAAATGGCTTCGATATCTTGGATAGTTTTCGAGTTATGAACAATATTGTGTTTTATTAACGGCGCCATCTATGGGAAAAAGCAAGTATTGTTTCGCTTCATAATAGGTCAAATATGTCGGCCTCACATATGTGAATTCTGTTACATAATAACTTCCCATGAACTTATAAATAGACCTCTGGCTCTGATTATTAAGCAAACAATTCCTTGCGTTAATCGAACAATCTATCCTTTTCGATGGTAAAAATATGTTGACTCGGGAAAATTGTTGAGTAATATTATTTCTAAATAATATTATATTTCCATATGGAATACAAAATTCAATAAATACAATTAGAAATATATTCCTTATTACAATTACTTGTATGGATTCACTTTCCTGCATAAAAGCAGATAGCGTGTGGCGGCAAACATCAAACGGGGCGATCTAACACGTGCTTGCCTAGTTGAAACGGCTGTTTCGTGAGCGTAAATTTTTTATTAAAAGGACGTTCCGATATGGCATTTACGGCACATTCGGCGATTTCTCTGATCTGACATTTACTGGTGAATTTAATTCACTTTGGTAATTTACGGACCTTCTGAAATAATTGAAATCGAATTTAGCTTGGTCCCAGACTCCCAGATAAACTTACCCAGGTTAAAGATGGAATATTGAACCGGGTTGAAAATCAGTTTTTTTTTTAACTGTGACACAAATTTTAGTTTAAAGTCCCGAAGCACCCCAGGAATTATTGCATCACTAAGGTTATTCTTCGTGATATACTTGAACTAATACAAAGTTCGTAACAGTAGGTAATAGAAAGAATAGAAAAAAAAATTAAATTTTTATTACACTTCATATCTTTACATCATCACTATGTACAATTAATAAATAAATACTTATAACAAACAAACATCATCAACAATTTTTGACAAAAAGGCTTTATGCTATATTCAAATTGTATATAGAAGCAGATGAGGGTTCACGGAAACATCATTTCTAACAACTCTATATTCCTTCAATAAGTCATTGAATTCCTCCCACTGGCCATCATTTCTTCTACAATATGCAGTGTAATGACCTATCCCGGTACTTACAGCTGGGGAAATAAAATTGGCTACTCCTCTGAGCATATAGGACTTATTTTCAATGCTCAGAAAGTCAGAACTAATTGAATTTCATTGAGGATAATTTTCCCACATCACAATTAATTATCAAATAATCGGTGAATGTTTTGACTGTTTTCAATTCGTTGGAGCATTTAGAGCATTTTGATTGCGATGGAGGAACTGAGTCGATGCATTCTTGCAATCTTTGAAAACCTTCTTTTTTCAGATGTTCTACAAAGACTGCTACAAAAAATAATTCCCGATTCAACATATTTTTACCATCGAAAAGGATAGATTGTTCGATTAACGCAAGGAATTGTTTGCTTAATAATCAGAGGTCTATTTATAAGTTCATGGGAAGTTATTATGTAACAGAATTCACATATGTGAGGCCGACATATTTGACCTATTATGAAGCGAAACAATACTTGCTTTTTCCCATAGATGACGCCGTTAATAAAACACAATATTGTTCATAACTCGAAAACTATCCAAGATATCGATGCCATTTCAACGGCACAAATTGACACAAATTCAGCACTAAATAGTGGCGGAAAATTTTTTTCAAAGTTGGAATATGTTGGTGCCAACTTCACGCCGGCTGAAAAACAACAGTCAATATCTCAAAAACTACGAATGGTAGAAATGTCATTTATACGGCACAAATGGGCACAAATTGGGCACAAAATATTGGCATCAAAATTTGTTCAAAGTTGGAATATGTTGGTGCCAACTTCACGCCGGCTAAAAAACAACAGTCAATATCTCAAAAACTACAAATGGTAGAAATGTCATTTATACGGCACAAATGGGCACAAATTGGGCACAAAATATTGGCATAAATTTTTTTTCAAAGTTGGATTATGTTGGTGCTAAGTGTGAAGCTGGCACCAAGATATTCAAACTGAAATAACTTAAAAACTAAAAGTGATAATGAGGTCAATTAAACGGCACAAATGGGCACAAATTGGGCACTAAATATTGGCATTAAAAGTTTTTCGAAATCGAAAAATGTTGGTGCCAAGTGTGAAGCTAGCACCAAAAACTTCAAACTCGAATATCTCGAAAACCATAATGGTGCTGAAATTGATTCATACGGCACAAATGGGCACAAATTGGGCACTAAATATTGGGGATTATTTCAGAATTTGTGCCGACATTTTTTCGCCAACTTCACGCGGCCGTTTTTATTTGAAATGCTCATTTAACGATAGTTTTTCACGTTATGATAGTTTTCGCGGTGAGACTTGCTCAGATTGGTTTGCTGATGAGATAGATAAAATAGCCTCATTTGTATATTCCAAAATTAAACATATTGAACCAATGACAGGTGCACCAGATGAAGTTGGTACACACTGTCATATTTGTGAATGTCGTTTTAACTCTAAAGATGTAATAGTTAGGGATCATGATCATTTCTCCTCTGAATTTAGGGGCTGGGCGCATCAACAATGTAACCTTAATTTTCGAAAGCTTTTTATTGTACCCATAGTGTTTCATAATTTATCTAATTACGACGCTCATTATTTAGTTGAATCTCTTTCACGTCGTGGTCGAATCACAACTTTACCCATCGATAAAGAAAAGTACATTTCATTTACATATTACCATCAGGAAACCAATCTCAGATTTAGGTTTATCGACTCATTTAAATTTATGGGAGCTAGTTTGGATGAATTAGCTTCTACTTTAATTCTAGATAATTTTAAAAACCTTAAAAAAAAATTTGGTCGTTTACGCGATGAGGAGTTTGAACTCCTCACAAGGAAGGGTACATTTTGTTATGATTATATGACAGATTGGGATAAGTTAAACGATACCGCACTACCATCAATAGATCAATTTTACAATAAATTGTCGGATGAACATATTAACGAGAAAAGCTATCGTCATGCTCAGAACGTTTGGCAAACATTCAAAATCAGATTTTTTTTCATATAGAAGAAGGAAAATATCTTTTTTATTTTCTAAATTCAGAACCACATGAACAACATATGGAATGGTAATTTTTTTCGGTTGATGTGAACATGTTCTGGAAACTCTGGATCATTTGTGTGCAGCCCACACAACCAATAACCCCTGGAAACTGATGTTTTTGGAAAAATCTAGAAAAATCATATGTTTCAAACATCTTGATTAAGTTGAAAACATACAAAGGTATTATTACGAGAAAAAGAAAAGGTGTCGTACCGAGTTGGAACAGCTTGCATTTCCTCCATATTTCGGAGAAAATGGAGCCAATTATTTAATATTTGTGGCTGATTTAATGCAGAATATACTTCCTTGATGCATCTACTCATTGATGGCTGACTTATGCCAATATAATCATTGGAACCAGTAATTTCTTGATAGCTTCCATAACCAAAGAAGCGTACAGCTTCTAAAAACTAAAATATATATGCCAAAATGGATCTTTAACGAAAATTATTTTATTATATGTTTAAAGAAACCATCAATGAGTAGATGCATCAAGGAAGTATATTCTGCATTAAATCAACCACAAATATTAAATAATTGGCTCCATTTTCTCCGAAATGTGGAGGAAATGCAAGCTGTTCGAACTCATCGGTACGACACCTTTTCTTTTTCTCGTAATAATACCTTTGTATGTTTTCAACTTAATCAAGATGTTTGAAACATATGATTTTTCTAGATTTTTCCAAAAACATCAGTTTCCAGGGGTTATTGGTTGTGTGGGCTGCACACAAATGATCCAGAGTTTCCAGAACATGTTTACATCAACCGAAAAAAATTACCATTCCATATGTTGTTCATGTGGTTCTGAATTTAGAAAATAAAAAAGATATTTTCCTTCTTCTATATGAAAAAAAATCATAAAATACATAACATTCGATGGTTTCCATCAGTCGTCTCAAGTTATTACAAAAGTGAAGTTTTCCCTTCGATCTATGTGAGTAAAATTGAAAAATATTCCAGAAATGGATTTCGAAAGATTGAATGTTTATATACAAGAAATCTACCATCAAGCTCAGAGACTTGCCACTGGGGGAGAAATTTCGCATTTTGAAGGCGAGCTTGATAAAAACTCTTGATGCATGGAGCTAGAGCAAAATAAGATCTTCCTTCCGAAACGAGCTACAGATACTGTGAAGGTTTCCTTTAATCAATCAAATGAGGGGAAGATCTTTCTAAAATTCACAGGGGAGAAGGATTTTGGAACGAATAATCCCGTGTCAAACTTTGAATTCTTTCAATAGTAGGATTGGTAGAGTGTCAATGTTGCGGAAAAGGTTGGATAGAAGTTAAGTGCACCTACTGCATAAAGGATACCAACGTTGAAGAGATTCTTAATTTGAAAAGTTCATTTTTGAATGAAGGATCAGGTGACGGTACAAGAGAAATCCACCTTGATAGATAGAAATCAATTTCTATCAAGTACAAATGCAAATAGCAGTTACTGATGCGAACAATTTGATTTAGTGGCTTGGAATCAAAAAGATTTTTATTGTGAAAGGATATTATTTGATGAAAACTTCTGGAAAATACATAGCGAAAAGGCACTGCTGTTTCATGAAAGAGTCGTCATGCCAGAACTTTTGGCAAAATATTTCACAAACAAAAAAATCGATTGCTGAAACCGCATCAGATCCAGGAACTAGGAGTTCAGACGTATCTCTGCCGATAACAGGAAATTGGTGCAAATGCAAGAAGAGGGCTGATGGATCCAAAATGATATAGTGTTACAATCCATACTGCAAAATTGTATGGTTCCACCACAAATGCATTGGAATTAAGAAAAAAAATATTAAGCAAAAGTGGTTTTGCCAAGATTGTACAAAAGTTAACTTTGCAAAAAAAAGAACTGTAAATACTAATCAACTGTTTTATTATATCATTTCAATAATTTAATTAAATATCTTGAATATAGGTTTATTAGTATTTTATTCATCACATTGACTGAAAAATTAAATAATGCATGGAGGAAATTATATAAATAAAAAATTCGATCTTGAAATACAATAAAATCTCAGCAATATTAACATTTCTTAATAATTCATTGGTACAATTTCTGATTGACTCGGTACCCAGTCTATATTGTCAACATCTTTCAATGCACTTGGCTTGTCTAAAATGAAAAAAAAAATATATGCCTATGTTTCCTTACTTCTTTGAATATGCCTCCTACAAAATGTTTTGAACATACAGTTGCCCATTTCAACTTCTCAGAAGTGAAATAAGGATTAATATTTTTTCTATTATCGAAAATAGAAGGGAATCCATATTGAGATATGGCATTGTTGCTTGGGGTGGACTATATGAATCGAACTTAAGCATATTATCAACATGTCAAAATGGTATTCTGAAGGTATTGTCGAATAAACCACGTAGATATCCTACGTCGAAACTATATGAAGAGCTTAACATCCTAAATATCAGAAATCTATATGTTCTCTCTTGTTTGACTTATTTCCCGAAGATAAGCAGTTGTTTTCCTGTTGTTTCACATGGCTATCCTACAAGAACTAATAACAAATGTTAATAAACATTTATGTGTGCCTAGGGTAACTAATTCCTTCTGCACGAGGTTTGCTACGTGCTTGAATAACCACATGTTTTCAATCAATAGCCCCAATCGCGTTTGGAAAATTCCATTTGTCACGAAAACCTTTTCCTGACGCAATCCACAATCTTTGGAAGGTTTTGGCATTACTATGGGTTGTAGGTCGACTTTCGATAATTTGACACTCGATAAATTTAATCTCTCGATAATTTGAAAATTGAAAAAAATCAACGTGTTCTGACACCCTCGATAAATAACTTTTGAAGAAATAAAAGCCTCTCCCATTACCCTTTCAGAGAAATGGAGAGTTAGCCCCGAGTTTGATGAAAAGAGAAATAGAAAAGTTAAAAAACACTTTGACGAGCTTTGCCAAGATGAACGACGATTGGACAGTGAGAGAAACTTCAAAGTGTGTGTTTTTTGTGCAACTCTTAGCATAGTTATTTCTCAGTTGAACCTAAGATTTGAATCAATGTCGGAAATCAGCAAACTGTTCTCAGTGCTGTCTTAAGCGTTTTTGTTACAGGCAGAAGACGCAGAAATCACAAAAAAAGACAAAATCCTAGTACATGAGTACGAAGAAGATTTGAGTGTTGACCTTTGCTCTAAGGCCAGATATTGAGAGGTTGTCAACGATCCGGCAACTAGCAGAACTTTTGTTTTTGAACAATTACTGGATAACGTCTAGCTTGCCGGACTTATGCACAGCGTTTCTTCTCTTCCTGACTTTACCAGTGACAGTCGCCAGTGCTGAGAGAGATCTTTCTCCAAGTTGAAGCTCATCAAAAACTATTTACGAAATAATTAAGGGTCTACATCCCTGAAAAAAAGGGAGTCAGAAACGATTTATTTTTCTGACTGATCAAGGGATGTATGTGTGTATAAAGGTAAAAATAATAAAAAAAATATTTTATGAGTATTGAATGAATAAAAAGGATATTCAACATCATTTTTGGTTATTTTTCAACATTTCCACCATCAAAACGAACTAATATTTTTGTGTTTTTTCATTTCAGTATTGAAGTCTATCATTTAGTTAATGACATGTCTATCTCATTTTCCTTTTATAATTAGCTGTTTTGTTTGTAAATGATATTACAAAAATGTGTTGTTTTCGCGAAATTCATTTCCTTGAATTTTTCTATTCGGAATGATAAATATCCATTTTTCTCAGAGACAAGTAATTAAGGTTAGTTTTAGCCGTCGATTAGTGAAAATCAATTGTTAATAACAATTATGGATTTTAAGATGGAATTGAATTTCTTTTAAATGACACGCCCCGCAGGTAGCTCCTCCCAGTTGACTGGTGAATGAAAGAGAGAGCATTTATACAGCTAGTGTGAGATATATAGTTCAGGATCGGATTTCTTCATTTCTTGTTATATTCCCTGCGCCCCAACATTTGTTCTATGAAGCTGAATAATCCAATATATGTATAAAAATTAATGTATTAATGTTTGTTTCTATTTCTTTGTATTTTCATCTTCATCATCCTCATTATCATCATTAAGATGACGGAATAAGGTTTTTTGGCAACGAGAACAATGGGAGTAACAGGAATAACGGGAATAATAGGAAAATCGGATTATCGGAAATAACGAGAACAATGGGAATAACAGGAATTATAGAAATTACGGGAACAACGGGAATAACTCAACTGTGTACAAGAAAATCTCAACAATACAGGATGACATAGTTCGCACATTATCTACAAAAAATGGAAACAGCCCAAATAATCTTTCACTGGATTCCAGTATATAATAATCTGAAATTTTCGTGAAAACTTTCAGATTACCTTCGAAAACGAACACGTTTGTAATTTGGGATAACAAGCACCGATTCGGTCCTGTACAGTGGGTTGACAGCAGTGTGATCGTGAAGCTATAAAACGGGCGGAGTTAGGATCGCACTGCCATCTGGCGGTAAACGTTTCTTATTTTGAAGGCGAAAGACTCTTAAGTAGTAAGACCTAAGGGGCTATCGGACCAGAAATGTGACATAAACTCACTTTTGGTGTATGTGCGTCACAGATGCTGGTTCAGGAAACTGTGAAAGCGCCATCTAGAGTGGAGAAGCTCTGTGAAAGCGACATCTAGAGTGGAGAAGCTGCATGAATTTTGGTGTTATAGGAAATCTTTATTTTGATATCTAGAGTTGAGAAGCATGCATTTTTGGTAGAACCCGTTGATTGCGAGGTATAAAAAGACTTGATTGGGATTCGAACCTGCATCCTATGCATTTATAGTCCGGTGTTGTAATCGATTAGACTATGGATCAGGCCGATCGGTTTGAGGAAAGTGATCTCCAATTCATACACGATTATCAGGTATAAAATTCTCAACTTACTCGAATTCCCTCGGGCCTAAGAGAATGGTTTATTTTATTGGACGATTTTATTGATAAGTTGGAAGGAAATGGCATTTGTGCCTGAACCAGCTTTTTGCCTGTATCTCACATAAACTTATCAGGCAGATGCATTCATTAGTGTGCTTTATCTTATTGACCTAGGATAAATATTAGGGATGCATTCGAGGGCACAATGATTTTTAAGCTTAATTAACGAAATAAATGTATCAATGGAAGTAGGGTTTATTTTATTCAAGAAATTTATCGATAAGTGGAAAGGAAAGGATATTCGTGTCTGAACACGCATTTTTGTCTGCATCTCACATAAACTCATCAGGCAGGTGCGGTCATTATTGTAGTTTATTCTATTGATTCCCGTGAGAAAAAAAAAACTGGTCATTTGAGAACATCGAAGAAAAACTCTTGTATAAAATTTCAAGTCTCAACTCGAATTAACGCCCTTAGACCCAAGATAAAGAAGAAGGGTTTATTTTATTGGAGGATTTCATCGATAAGTTGGGTATTTGGGTATTTGGGTCGGAACACGCTTTTTGTCATTGGTGCGTTCATTATTAGGCTTTATCCTATTGGGTTCCGCGACAAAAAAAAAACTTGCCAGTTGAGACCATCGAAGAAAAAGTATAAATATTTCAACAAAGAGTATTTTCAACCAAATCACGTTTTGGTTTTATACAAGACTCTCCAAGCCTTACAACAGTCGCAAAAGTATCAAACGAAATAATTTTGTTACACATCATCAAACTATACATCTGAGAAACAGTAAGTTTTTGCACATCTTTTGTATTATGAATGTTTTTTAATTTTTCCCTATTTCGACTTGTTTCAGTAATGAATTTTCTTGCAAAAATTAATGCTGCATCACTAATTGCTGATAGAAAACTTACCAAGAAGCACGGAGAGCTGGAGAAAGATAATGCATACAAGCAGCGGCGGCCTTACCAATTGCGAGGCCCCGGGCGGCAGGTCTTTGCGAGGCCCTTTGTCCTTCGTGAAAAGTATGTCATTCGAATTTAAATCAGGTCGTTTGATAAAAACTGCCACAGTTTTACAACTAAATAAAATTTGTGTTTCAAAATATTTTATATTGAAAGGTTTACAAATTCAACAAATTCGGAGAAGATAAATTTTAAAATTTATGTTGAATTTCAAAATTGATGTTCGCGGCTTTTTCTGAGACTCAAATCTTTAATTAGAACACAATAATCCAACGAATGAGCTACGTCATTTTCTATTGAAAGAATAGCAAGTACTGAAAGCCGATCTTGAATTCTTCAAATAAGTTTTGTTAATTTTAAGTCTCGAAAAACTACTTTCAGCAGACGCAACAGCAACAGGTGTGGTGGCAATAAGAGCCGTTTCACATGCGACTGATGGTCAGTCCTGACGGTCAGTCGGGACCGGCGTTTGAACTGGATTTTGCAATACTTTCACATGCATGCGTATCATCAGCCGACCCATGAAACAAGCATGAGCATCGTTTCGGTCTGCTGCGTTTGCGTGTCGTTGGATCGAGTCGCGGCAAAAGGCACAAAGGAGGTTTTCACATAATGCATGCGCACCGTCAGTCCTGATGCGATTGCGGTGTTGCGCATGTTATTATTGAATTTCTTGGGACTTTCTACGTATTCACGAAAGGATTGTATTTATTCACCAAAAATAGCGGATAATAGTCAATGGGTAGGAAAAAGTTAATTTTGAAACTGAAATGCTCATTAGGGCCATAGAAAAAAAATGGAAATATGGAATACATCCCCAAAAAATTATAAAAATATTGATTTGAATATTGGAAGGATCTGGTTCTGATCTGTGTATGACAGGAAGATCTCAAAAATCTTTTTCAATGACGAAGCAAGTTTGCATATTCATCAACAGATTGATCGTCGATAATGTCCTCGCTCCTTAATTTTTTGTCTGAGGTCTTTGGCTTTTTATTTACAAGATGATAGAGTTAATTTTAAAACTTCAAAAAAACTTGAACCAATCATCAAGTAGATTTCCCATATAACTTTTCAAACAAAGAATCCACACAATAATAATTTCAATATAAAAATTTCGAAATACGAAAAAAGTCACTTCGTGCGGGAATCGGACGGTTTTCGTACAAAGCAATTATCACGCTCCAAATCCATGGCAGCAAATGGTCTTTGATAGCGGCGACTGACGATACTCATCGATGTGAAAACAAATACCGCCGACTGATGATCGGTTCGACCGACCATCAGGACTGACCATCAGTCCCTTGTGAAACACCTCTAATTCTCAGGACTATTTCGGTAGTGGGGTAAACTACAGTTATATTTTTTTTCTCTTATGTATTTCAGCACTGGGATAATATCGTCGTTTTCCTCATACGCACTGATGAACATATTCTGTTCTTCGTACAATTCATGTCCATCAATATCACATGATTATCCTACTGTCACGGACATTTGCAAGTAGCTGCATTGTTTAAAAAATTCACTATTATTGATTTCCTTCAATTTTTTTTCACATGAAGCCAAATATGCTCTCATGCTTGGGTTCTTGCGCGAGGCCCCTCCAAGAGCGAGGCCCTGGGCGATTGCCCCGTTCGCCACCCCCTAAGGCCGCCTCTGCATACAAGATTCTGGTGTGCAGATTAGTCAAATCAAACTTTGGTGAATGTGTGCTTGTAGAATGCGAGGATTTCATAACTTTTCTACCAAAAAGGCTTACGGAAGTTTATAGGCAGCATACAGAAGAGTTATCTACAGGAAAATATTCTCTAGTATATCGAGGTGAAAAGAACACTGGGAAAAGCCAGCCAGCTGCATTGTTTGAAATAATTATACATTAGCTGCTTGTTTTATGTTTAATGTTTTTCATTCATTTATTGGATCAGAAAAATAAATAAAAAATCAATTTCAAGAACATGTGGTTTTATTGGTTTAATAACAGCTGGGACTGTATGCTGAAGTACACAAAATGTAAATTACAATTACTTAAAGATATTGATATGATCATGTTTGTGGAGCGGGGTATACGGGGTGGAATCAGTTGTTGCCTGCACAGGTTTTCCGAAGCCAATACCCCCCAAATGAATAATTATGACATATCAAAGCCAGAGTCGTATTTGCTTTATCTAGATGTTAATAATTTATACGGTTTCGCCATGGCAGAATTTCTGCCATTTGGGGGTTTTGAATGGTGTGATATGCCTGTTGATGTGACAACCATTCCTGATGATAGTCCCGAATGATACATCCTTCAGGTGGACCTGCAGTACCCACAACACCTACACGATTTGCATTGAGACTTGCCGTTGTGTCCAGAGCACAGTGTTCCGCCTGGTTCAAAGCTACCAAAATTATTATGCACTCTCTCTGATAAAAAAGATTACGTAATTCATTATCGTAATTTAAAAACTGTGCTTGAATTAGGATTGAAATTGAAACAAATTAAAAAGGTATTGAAATTTCAGCAATCTCCCCGGCTGAAACCCTATATAGACCTCAATACCGAATTAAGAGCAAAAGCGACTACCGATTTCGGTAAAAACCAATTTAAATTTGCCAATAATTCAATTTTTGGTAAGACCATGGAGAATATCAGATTGCACAGGTTAGTACGGATAGTTAATAAATATGAAGGGCGTTATGGGGCAAAAAATCTTATAGCATCTCCGAGATTCCATAGTAGAACAGTTTTCGGTGAAGATTTATTAGCAGTTGAACTTAAAAAGAATGAACTTTTGTTCAATAAACCCCTATACATAGGTATGGCCATTCTCGACATATCAAAGGTGTGCATGTACAATTTTCATTATAACGACATGATGCCAAAAAGTCCTGGGGGTTGTAAAATCATGTATATTGACACTGACTCCTTTTTTTATGAAATTAGCGGTTTCAACCCCTACGATCTCATTAGAAATGATTGTCACTCACATTTTGACACTAGCGATTACCCAGAAGATAATGTTCACAATATTCCATAAGTGAATAAAAAGGTACCTGGTTTAATGAAAGATGAAATGAATGGAAAAATCATTACACATTTTGCAGGTTTGAGAGCCAAAATGTATAGTTTTAAAGTTCAAGGGGGAAAAGTCACGAAAAAATCAAAAGGAGTAAAATCTTGTGTTGTTAGAAGTAAATTATCTTTCGATGATTATGTGAATTGTCTCAAACAAAATTCCAAGATTATTTTAAACCAGAATACAATAATGTCCTTTGCACATAAACTCTATTCAATTCAACAATCAAGAATAGCATTAAGCGCACATGATGATAAACGATATCTTATTCCATCATCGTTTGATACGTTGCCTTGGGGGCATTATTCTCTTCAATCACCAACATCTCCAACGTCACAGCAATAGTGAAAACTTTGTATTCTTTTCAGAATGGACAATTTTAATCAGCAAGAACTGAATCAATGTAACAAGTTAAACTTTGTTATTCCTTTCAAAGTTTGCTCACTTCAAGATTCAGCAATGAATGTAATCATTCAAAGTGTTGGTTCAATATTTGGTGTGTTCCGGCTGAAGTTACCTGAACATGTAACACGTGAAATTTTTAAGAAATTGAGCGTTGCCAAGTGGAATCAAATAAAATCAGATGTGCGCATTACAGAAGGCCCCCTTCCAGAGGAGCCCCTTTTTTCTTCTCCTAGATACATCTCGAGTCATAAAGCTATACCATATATTATTGGTAAACTTGATTGGAGCGATGAATATGACAATGCGGAGCTGTGTGTGTGGTGAAACTATTATCGTATTAGGGAATTTAATTTGTTCTTTTGTAAAATTCATTATAGAATTTTTTTGAAAGAATTTAAAAGGGCAGGATGCAAGTCTGGGTTGTATAGCTTTCGCGACCACGCACACTTGTATATAAAGTCTGAAAATCTTCATCACCTATTCAGAAAAAGGGTTTATTGGTGTAACTTATATCCTTAGTCTAAAGGTAGGTACCTGATTTCATTGGTGGATACCTCCACCTGGACCACAAACCCACACAAACAAAACTATTAATATACCGGGATAGCTGAATATACACGAATATCGTCTTTACTTCCAACAAAACGTGTCTAATCCATGTTCCTAGAATTTTAACCTATACCCCAAACAAAACTATCAATCTATTGTAAGTCGGAATAGCCGAGTGGTCTAAGTCAACTACTTTTGATTGGAAACGCGGGTTCAAATCCCAGCGACGTTTTTTTCATAACCCGCAATCCCTTCATTGAGTTGCATCTCGAAGATCTAGGTGGCGCTGACATCGTAAAGATCCCTACAAAAGTCATGGCGTCTTCGAAGTTCAAACTCTAGATGTCGTTGAACAAACTGTCATGGCGTCTTCATCGTAAAGCTCCCTTCAAACATAACCACCACCAAAAGAGCGCACAAAGCGCATCCACCATAAATAAATCAACCTATCATTCCGCCACCATCTAAACCAAATGTGAGGTTATGATCATATTCTGATCCAGGGTCCTGGCACTTCCTTTCCCCCACCATTCAACGAGTTTTATTTATGTGGGCATACACCAGGAGCGCTGCATACGCTTTTAATAAGTTCAGCCGCCTGTAGACGGCGCTGTATTATATGTCGTTTCTTTCGTTGTTTTGATTTCACTGATTTCAGCGTTTGAGGTTCGTTTTGGTTTTTGCAGCAACATTGCTCTTGTAACACGTGGAATTTTTAATAATTTTAAGTTAGTCAACTACAATAATATAGTGAAAAATGCCGTCGAGAATAAGGAAATGCTGTGTACCTGGGTGCAACGACGAACGACGAAACATCGTTTACCGAAGAGCAATCCAATTTGTTCAGAAGATGGATAGAAATTATTAAACCTCTGAATTGGCAAAATTTAACAATGATCAGATTTACAGCAGGTATTATGTCTGCCATGCACATTTTTCTGAGGCTCATAGTTTGCCAGAATTCAGAAGGGGTCTTACAGTTGATGCGTTCCCTACTATAAATGTTTCTGGTAAGTTTTACAAAAACAATATTCAGTATTTTGAAATTCATCAATTGCATTGTTTATTTTAAAAGATGATTATGTTTCGTTAGATCAACCAACATATTCTGGAGCTAATTAATGTTGAGGAGAACATAAGTGATACTTCTGTTTATTTTGATGAGCCAACATGTTCTGATGCGATGCAGGTTACAGAGGAGGAAGAACTAAAAGGTTTGTAATATTATTCCAACAATAGGTTGTTTCTGGTAGTTATGAAGTCATATGAAAAAAATGATCCAACTAAGTTTTTTCTTTCTGAAAAAAGAAAGTGATAGTAATACATATATTTTTCATTTCAGATATAAACAGTGACTCCAAGCTATCCCCAGAAGCTGCAGACATGGCAGACTTAATACTATTTCTGGATAAATTGTTTGATTCCTTGAATGTTAACGTAGCATATGGGCCAACAGCAAAACCTTTTGAAGAGGGAAGTAAACAGTAATTCAAATCATGATAGTTTCTGGCAGCATGCTATAGAAGTCTTGAATAGCATGACTTTTTACTGTCCCTCGAAGAAAAGTTTTGTTGTTGTACCCAGTGTAAAGAACATGGTGCAAAGTTTGAGAGCATTTCTCTATTTACGACCAAAACTTCTGAACAGAAAGGGTTTTAGCTACATCTTGACAAGGGCTTTTAATCAAGATTGTCTGGAAAATTTTTTTGGCTACATCCGATCTCATGGGGTAAGGAACACCAATTCAGATGTTGCACACTTTACTATGTCATTCAAAACTTTACTAATCAATAATTTCTTATCTGTACACTCTGCTGGCTCAAATTGTCGGGAGGATTTGTCCACAGAGTGTTTGGATAATCTTAAATCTTTTCTTACACGGAACATTCCATCAGCAGTTAGTGCCCCATTAACTGTTGATGAAATATCTGCGGTTATTCCTCCAAGCGTAGCACTTTATGAAAGAAGTAAACTTGGAAGATGCACTCTCGTTTATATGAGTGGTGCAATTTGCAAGATTCTTCTAAAAAATAAATTCATTAAGGACTGTGAATCTTGTAGGAATAAACTGCTCAGTAATAATGAGTTTGGACAAGATCTAGATTTTATTGATTGTAGAGAGTATGAGTTTGGGCATTTAATCAAACCAGGCAAATTCACTTCTTTCCTATTCACTCATTCATACAATTATTTGTTTTATTTAATCCCTAGAATTTGCGAAACAAAAAATATTTCAAAATTACTTCGAAAAATCCTTTTAACAAATTTCAATTTTAAAATTATTGAATGCCCAACACACAACCTTGATGAAGTGATGTGTGAAACAATTGTTAGGTGTTCTTTGTTTTGGTGGTGTAATCAAATAAATAAAATTGCTAATTAAGGCGATTCAAAATTTTTCAAATTCCTCTCAAGTAATCCATACAAACACTTGATAGATAGGTTCAAGCCAAAAATTCTTTCGATTCAAGAAGGAAACGTAGATAGACAGATGCTCTCGAAATATTTTGTAAGAAATTAGGCTCATCAATTTATTTATTTATCAACAATGACACCTAGATGCTTAACATCTGTATGTATCACATGCAATTATAAGTTTTTTTTACTTTTACAGAAAGAAATATGATTGATATAAGTTACAATCATTGAACAATTCAAATTTTCATGAACGAGGAGCAGATTTTTAATGAATTTATTTTGTGCACTAAGTGCCTTTGATGAGTATAGAAGTCTTGTAGGATATCATCTGTCAACATCATATATTATTTTTTAAGGGTATTCATGTTCGTCTTCTAATTTATATAGTGCCTTGTTGTAAAGTCCTCATTACAAAAGTATTATAATCTGAGTATTGATTCCTGTAGGGCTTCTAAGATGAGACTGTTTGTTATCAGACTGTTGCTACTAAAGTAAATTATATGTGTCAGATATTCATTTCCAATATTTATACAGGGTCTTTCACGAGGAACCTCACCCATATTTATACGGGAAACTACTGAACGTATTTTCATGAAATTCAGCACTTATAAGTATTTCACGATGCTGATGAAATCTAAAATATTTTCAAGGCATGAGCACCTCCGGTTTTTCCGGAAATGACGTCAACTTCCGTTTTTCAAATTAGAACACCATTTTTTTATTGCAGAAATAGATTCCTTAAAAAATTTCAAGTTATTTTGATGTAACATTTTTCAGTTTTGGTTGGAAAATTCTCTCTGAGCGGGAAAATTCGAAAAAAAAAATCGAAAATAGAGCTCCGCTGAAACAAGAATAACTTCGAGGTTTTTGGATGGAAAATTTTCATTTTTGGGATTTTTCAAGATGTAAGATTGATGTATCCACTTTAAAAATCGAAATCGCGATTCATGATACAGGGGGTGAAAAAATCGCTTCCAAAGTTAGGGATGACAAAATCGTGAAAAATCAATTTTTTCAAATTAGAACCCCATTTTTTATGGCAGATATTGAATCTACGTTAAAAAATAATTTGAGTGTATGCATCACACCCTTGCCCTAAAGTGGATATTTTCTGAGTTATTCACAAAAAACTGCTATTTCTTGTCCCTTCACGCCAAAAAGATGAAATTTTCAGGAACTGTTACTTAAACCTTGTTTTAGAATTTACTACCCTAATATGCAAGAGAAAAAAATTACAGGTTGTTCCTAAATAGATGGCGAATTTGGATTCGAATTTGTATCGGAAACCTCTTTATTTCAACTAATCGGCCATCGGTTTTCTCTCCAGTGATAAATAAATAATTCCTCATGAACCATATGCAAAAACTTACCATGTTTTACATTCTTTTTTTTAATGATAGATATCATTAATTACATCTACTGAATAAAGAGGAATTTGGCAGATGTAATTAATGATTTCTATCATTAAAAAAAAGAATGTAAAACATGGTAAGTTTTTGCATATGGTTCATAAGGAATTATTTATTTATCACTGGAGAGAAAACCGATGGCCGATTAGTTGAAATAAAGAGGTTTCCGATACAAATTCGAATCCAAATTCGCCATCTATTTAGGAACAACCTGTAATTTTTTTCTCTTGCATCTTAGGGTAGTAAAATCTAAAACATGGTTTAAGTAACAGTTCCTGAAAATTTCATCTTTTTGGCGTGAAGGGAAAAGAAATAGCTGAAAATTCAAGACGAAAAACAGTTTTTTGTGAATAACTCAGAAAATATCCACTTTAGGGCAAGGGTGTGATGCATACACTCACATTATTTTTTAACGTAGATTCAATATCTGCCATAAAAAAATGGGGTTCTAATTTGAAAAAATTGATTTTTCACGATTTTGTCATCCCTAACTTTGAAAGCGATTTTTTCACCCCCTGTATCATGAATCGCGATTTCGATTTTTAAAGTGGATACATCAATCTTACATCTTGAAAAATCCCAAAAATGAAAATTTTCCATCCAAAAACCTCGTAGTTATTCTTGTTTCAGCGGAGCTCTATTTTCGATTTTTTTTTCGAATTTTCCCGCTCAGAGAGAATTTTCCAACCAAATCTGAAAAATGTTACATCAAAATAACTTGAAATTTTCTAAGGAATCTATTTCTGCAATAAAAAAATGGTGTTCTAATTTGAAAAACGGAAGTTGACGTCATTTCCGGAAAAACCGGAGGTGCTCATGCCTTGAAAATATTTTAGACTTCATCAGCATCGTGAAATACTCATAAGTGCTGAATTTCATGAAAATACGTTCAGAAGTTTCCCGTATAAATATGGGTGAGGTTCCTCGTGAAAGACCCTGTATATATACATAATTAGTTGACTTTATTTGGCTTAGCAGTCGGTAATAAAAGAAACACTCTTTTCCTTGTTTCTCAAGCTTTCGGCTTTATTTAAGTTTTCTTCAGGAGACGCTACAATATGTTGATAATCAGAAATGTAGAATTAAATTGATATGTATACAACTTACATATATAGGTGAATATCATAATTTTGCATTCGATTGTATCATTATGTATGAATAAATAATTATATTATTAACAGCAATTTTCTTTACTATTCAAAATTCTACCTATACTATTAGAAATTCATTCTCAATGTAATTTAGACAACTTCAACAAAATTGGAGTTTGTTGATTACATTGAAAATGAATTTCTACCAACTTCAAGATATTTTTTTACCACCAAGAACCCAAAGGCAAATTCAAATTTTCGCGCCATTCATCGATAAAGTAGATTTCTATATCTCTATTTATATACTGCTAAAGTTCTGTTCGCATCCGCCGCGAAATAGCGCTCAACCATTTTCCGCCTATTAGAGGGGGGGTGTCGAATCTATATAATTCTTTAATCTATGTTCTGATCCAGAACCCGTGTTGACATAACTACTACTGAATCACCCTGTATTCTTTTAAGTCCATGATGATATGTTCTAAAAAAATTGAACAAACACCTTGAATCAACCCATAAATACAGGGTGTCCACTTAACCTTCCTTGAGAAAAGTTTCTATAATAATGAATCACCCAGTATAAATTCAGGGTATTACAGACTTTTTCGATGTAACAACAACATATCTAATGTAATGTTTCATTTTGTGAACGTTATCGCTCTGAAACTGACATATTTTATACTTTCAAAATCGGGCATGCATTCAATTATGGATAACCCTGTATGCGTAACGGATTTTCGGTCATATTCCTCTATATGGTTGCTCCCTGGGGATGTAATGTAATGTTTCTTAAGAAAAATTGAAGTTCATTCGATTCTGTTCCGAGATACGGGCGTAGTAAAAGTGGGTAATTCTCAACTTCAACGCCCAGTATCTCAAAAACTAGTCATAGGGTTGAGTTGGGGCCATGGACACTTTTGATCAGTAGGTCGAGTACTACATTATGCCAAAATTTTAGAACATTTGACGGAACGCCATTCGCCATAGAAAAAGTGCGGGGTCCTTTTTGTTGAGCACGGTCCCTTCGGGGCCCAGGCGCTCAGTTGATCAACCGGCACCGGTTTTGGGAAACCATGAACCATGTCATAAAAGCATCTATGATAAATGAAAAATGAATAGCGTAGATCCAAAAAGAAGCTTCTCTTTCACTGTATTTTTCGATTTGTCGAACTACGATGAACATAATAGCACAGACCAATGGTCTGTGATAATAGTTTTAATAGATGTTTCCGCATTTTCAAACACTGTGGGCTTTGACGAACACGATTCTTGCATTATGTTATTGGCATATATCTAATAACATCAATATGGATTATACCCTTAGATTATATATCTCTGATCAGGGATATAATCTAAGATTATACCCCTGCTTTTCACAGTCTCAAAGTGAAGCCAAATCTTTGGTAACGATTGAGTTGTACGCTTGCGTCAACTGGAAATGCAAAAATTGCGAGAAATTCAGAGGTTATGTTTATTCTTAAAGACAACAAGAAAAAAGATATCGAGAATGCAAATATGTCACTTAAATACTTTCAGTTCAATTTTAAAATATGAAGAGGAGTAAACAATTATATTTAGGACTTGCAGAAAACGGAATAAAGCGATTAAAACATATCACATTAAATTGTGAGGTTATGATCGAAACTATTCACATGAAGTTAAGAATGACATACGTTTCACGACAAAAGACGATGTGTCGTATAGAGACAGAATTAAAAAATATTTTTTCTACAAGCGTGCACTTTCATTCTCTTTCCCGCACGTATTTCAATTCGTAAAGAGTCACATTGCCAAACAGTGTGGGAAAAACCCCTGCTATTCCATTACCGCACGCAAATGCGTGTGGTAATGGATTAGCAAGGGCTTTTCTCGCACGCTTTTTCTAAAGAATAAACTGAATAATGATATATCTCTATGCCACCCACGACGTTACTATGGAAACGGCATGTGAATAAGAATTAATACATTGTCATTATATTATGAAATTGTGTTTAAGGTGGGCGTTCAATGTAGTGTGTTTTTATTTCAAGTTGATTTCGAAAATGGTTTCACTTTGAGAACTGAAATTTTGTGGGTGAACTCAGAAAGGATTAGGGTTCTTGTTGAAATAATTTTGATCGATTTCATTCCGACAGTCAATTTTTTTTCTTTCAAAAATAGAAGAAAATGAGCCAACCAATGCTTCTGTTTTATTTCAACAGAAAGACCAATGAAAATAGTTCAACTTCCGATTAAAAGTGAATCTACTGATAATTTCGTTCAGAAGATCAACTTGAAATACGGAATTGGCCGAGAATGGCCAAATTCAAATTTTGGCGGGAAAAAGTTCCTGCTTTACCCACAAATTAAGTTATTTCATAGTTCGGCGATTTTCGGATAGAGAGCGCCATTGTACATTTCATTCATGATTAGAGAGATATTCATAGAACTTGATAGTGATAGTGCATATTCTATGGAGATATGCCATAAAATGTACGGTGGCGCCTCTATCGGCTGAGCTTTCCTATTCGCTTCAAACGCCGACCTTAAATATAAATAATATCAACTCGAATTCAATCAGTACGCTCCGGTAAAATGGATACTTCGGGATCTGATGATGGCCTGCCCGAAGAAATATTAGCAGCTTCTTATGAAGCGAGTTTAAATTTGTTACCGGCCAAGTCGAAGATAAAATATGAGAAGCAATATTCAGAATTCATTGATTGGTGTAATTCCAAAAAGGTTCAACCGAGGAAGGAGGAAGTGTTTTCGGCGTATTTTTTGGAAATGTCCAAAATTTGGAGACCAAACACATTATGGTCCCGATATTCAATGATAAAGAGTGTTTGTAAACTGAAACAGGATTTGGATATTGGAAAATTCCATAAATTAACTGTCTTCATTAAACGACAGAATATAGGATTTCGTCCAAAAAAGGCCAAAACTTTTAATGAAGAGGAAATAACAAAATTCATGAGTGAGGCATCTGATGAAATTTACTTGATGATGAAGTTGGTAACAATTTTTGGATTAGCTGGTGCCTGCAGACGAGAGCGAGAGGAACTTACAAAACTCACCATCGACGATATAGATGATAAAGGAGACTTGATCATCGTCAATATTAAGGACTCCAAAAATCATTCACCAAGATCGTTTGTTATATCCCAAGACACCAATAATGGATATTTTCTGAACATATACAGAAAATATATGAATTTACGTCCAAAGGAAATACCTCATCGCCGAATTTTCATAAAGTATAATCGGGGAAAATGTAAGATTCAACCTGTCTGAATCAATACAATAGGAAAAATACCGTCCGAAATTGCAGCTTACTTACGCCTACAAAATCCGGAATTATACACAGGACACAGTTTTAGGCGCTCCTCGGCTACTTTCCTAGCCAATTGTGGAGAAGGTATCACAAATATTAAACATTTAGGAGGATGGAAGTCAACTGCTGTTGCTGAGGGATACTTGGAAGAATCTATTAACCAGAAAAAAAAATGTCCACTAAAATTCTTAATTTGAATGGTTCTTCCTCTTCAAACTATAATACAGAATCATTACCTTCCAAAGAGCCTTCGAACAATATGATGGCAAATATTCAACGTTTTGCTTCTTCCTCTTCAAACTGTAATACAGAATCATTATCTTCCAAGGAGCAGCTGACTTCGACCAATATGATGGCTTCTGCTATAAATTTGCATAACGCGACCAACTGCACGTTTACAATAAATATAACTAATATCTGAATATTTCTAATGAATATATTGATAATAATGGGAAGAAACAGAATGTACATAGATTCCTTATCAAAATTCATTTTTATGTGCTGTTAGTCTAGTTTTCTTTTCAATTAATAAAGAATTTATGAATATTATTACAGTTTAAATTTATTTCATAGGCTTGTAGTCTCTATGGACCGAAGGTCAACGATGAGAGTACAATGGTAACGACTTGTCAGAGACTTTTATCATTCATGTGTATTTAGAATGATCAATTCACATTTGATCTGTGTGTTGAAATCGATCTCGTATAAGCGCTTGTAGAAAAATATTGTTCCTAACTCGTGCGGAAAGTGTTTTTCCCGCACTCAACTGCTTACCCGAACTCCGCTTCGCGTCGTTCGGGTAACGGCAGTTTCGTGCGGGAAAATATCACTTTCCGCACTTGTTAGGAAAATAACTATTTATTCTCAATATTGCCGCACAAGCGCATATCTGGATTGTTACCATAGCCCAGCTTCAGTTTTGATTGGCTCACGGCCCATATAGGAGTTATTAGATATATAGTTATTGGTTTTGACTATGACTATACTCTATAGTCTAAGCTCTAGGCCCTAGGGTAATTGGCCGTCACATTCAGCATTCAGTTGGGCTCGTACTACAACTTCAAAGAACGCGATAGTTTTGGGGAATTTATATGTTGTGCAAATAGCGATCAATTTATAGTTTAGAACAAACAACTAAACAAGTTGCGTCTAATTGGTTTTATATTATTCATTGGATTCGATCAGAAAAATTTGGAATATCTGAAATGCAATTTACACTTACGAAAATTATGCTAAGCATTACCTTGTTACCGGTTAGAAAAATTCTATATTATTATTATACTTGGGTTTAGGTAAGCTTTTTTACCCGTAGACAACAATACCCTCATTCATGAAGCGTCAAAATCATTGAAACTTATAATCGGCGACGACCATGACCGAAAATGAATTCAGAAAAACAGTATCACAGTGTGATTAACTGTGCAGTTTAATATGTCAAATTCGGCCGAGCGCTCCCAGGTGACTTGACGCCTCGTTGACGAAAATCAAATGTGTCCCCATTAGAGCCAATTAGAGGAATGTCATAGAAATTCATTAAATCGGATGCGGGTGAGGTGTCCTAGAAAGCTCTACAAACGCACCGTCAAATTCTGGGGGAAGCTGTGCTGCCGGATCGCCCACGATATTAAGGAAATTCAGGATTTCATGGATATAGTTTCTAGTATGGTTCATAATTTTACGCTCAGGGACTAATAAGTCTGCGAAACGTTGACTAAGAGACGTATCATCATTCATTAGTATTGCTTTGCTTTATTTTTTGATTTAAGGTGGGCGTTCAATGTAGTGTGTTTTTATTTCAAGTTGATTTCGAAAACGGTTTCACTTTGAGAACTGAAATTTTGTGGGTGAACTCAGAAAGGATTAGGGTTATTGTTGAAATAATTTTAATCGATTTCATTCCGACAGTTAATTTTTTTTCTTTCAAAAATGGAAGAAAATGAGCCAAACCATGCTTCTGTTTTATTTCAACAGAAAGACCCATGAAAATAGTTCAACTTCCGTTCAAAACTGAATCTACTGATAATTTCGTTCAGAAGATCAACTTGAAATACGGAATTGGCAGAAAATGGCCAAATTCAAATTTTGGCGGGAAAAAATTCCTGCTTTACCCACAAATTGACTTATTTCATAGTTCGGCGATTTTCGGATAGAGAGCGCCATTGTACATTTCATTCATGATTAGAGAGATACTCATAGAACTTATAGTGATAATGTCTATGGAGATATTTAATAAAATGCACGGTGGCGCCTCTATCGGAGAAGATTTCGTACTCGCTTCAAACGCTGACCTTAAGATTTCATAATATTTTGTCAAAAAAACGAAAAGTAACTCGGAAGTTTGTTGTCTGTCTTGAAAACGCTGATACTTTTCAGGGCAAACTTAGTGTTTGTTACCCTTCAACACTCAAATATTTGTCCTATATTCATATATGTATATAGGGTGTATATTAAGGTGATTCATTTTACCGAAAATTTCTTATATGAAATGTTCAATTTAAGAAATTTATAAAAAATTTTGGGCATCAATACCTTGATACTACTCTGGCCTGCATCTCTCTGTCAATCATATCTCTACATAGAGGCTCCGGGTTTATGAACATCCGCGAAGTTGGGTGATTTCTCAGCATAAATATTGTTCTGTACAACTTATACACTGAACTGGCATTTTGTTTTGATTCATCATTAATTGAAAGCATATCAACAAGTTCATTATTTGAATAAACGTGCGGCATTTTCGAGACAAAACACTCGTACAATCTATACCGTACCCTCGAAGTAACATGATCGAAGATTACTGATCACAATCGATATTCTGAGTCATGTATGATATCTACGGAGGAGCAGGCGGGGGAGCAGGTTCGGACTGAGGAATTTTCAGATTCACCTATAAAAACTAGAAAATATGACTTATTTTGATGAGTTCTACCATCTGTCAAAAGAAAAACCTCACCTTTAAATACACCCTGCATTTGTTGATCTAAGTTTTGCATGCATACAGCTAAATTCATACCCAGAAAATAGGGATGAACTGGACCAAAATACTCGGATGGTAACAGAGAAGTGAAAAAATTATCGTAAATAGGGCATCCCATTTGAATCAACGAATTTTCTAGGATTTTTTTCGTACAAGCAGCAACGTCGCAACATTGAAAATATTTTAGCTTCATAGATCAAAATCGTTAACCCTACTACCCAAATTTTCAGAATAATCCTATGATCCCTTTGTCCGTAAACGTGTAATAGGCCAGCCACCGCGGGACATCCTATATATTGAATCTGGTCCTAAATATTCGTAACAAAATATTCAATTCGAAAAAACAGAATAAATCATACGATAGAGCAGCAATTGTTAAGACTATCATATCATATCACTATCACTACTATGACTTGTACAAATATTTTAACTGTAGATTCCTCTCATCAAACGAAACACTTTTTTCCCATACCATTTTTCAAATTCGGTTTCGTTTGAAAGATACAGGGTGTCGAATGTCCATGAAAAAACACTTTCTTTCCATATCTTGGGAATCGTTATTCCACCTGAACTGAATGTTGGTTGAGTGTTCATTCTATTCATAGTGCATATTCCTCAATCAAAACTTATACAATATTTCTCCTTGTATAAAAGTTACAGAGTAGCCGACTCATAAATTCACGCAAAAATACTATAAAACCGTTTGAAAAAGATAAAACATTTTCAATTTTGCTTCATTCGTAAAATAACCTTCTTGCCCAATATTTCGGATAAATGGTACTTTAACATGAATAACACAACAAATAGGTGAAAAGGTATGTTTTTCAAAAATCTACCGATTTTTTTCCGAATTTTCTACCGAAATTGCAGGCACGGAGAGTGGCAGCAGATTGATTGCCGCATGGACAAGCCTGGGTTTTCTTCAACACTTTCGGCTACAGCAGCAATATTCTCGGCTGTTCTTGAGCGACGTGCACGGGTTTTATTCTTCACATCACTAAAACTTGTCTCAACAGCTCAAATTTTTACATTGCGGTTGGACAAGGTGCTCCACGACGATGCAAAAATGTTCGAGTTTTACGAAACGTCCCTGTCAAATTTTCACAATTTTTTAGTGAATTTTAATAATTTCAATGCGTTGTTGAAGCGTGTATCGTGCCATTGGAAAACCCTTTATTATGGATAGAGTATCACGCGTAGATATATCAGGGAAATATGCTCTGTACATCTGGCAACACCACAGGTGATTCCGTTACCGCGATCTCAGGTGCAAAGGATGGCTCTTCTTAACATTCACTTGTTTTCATAGTACGAGAAGAAGATACACGGTGATGTTTATGACGTAAAATTGGTGTCCGTATTCTTCTTGTTTTTTCCTCGTATGCGCTGCGTGCATTGGTGCATTAGTTCCAGCGGCGTCAAACGGTGAGTTGATTGATTAGAGATCAAGGTCAGATGGATGTCTTTTACTCCTTTTGTCGAGCGAACGTGAATTTCAATGTTGAATTCCGACTTTCTGTTGTGATTTATTTAATTTTTTTCTTACATTCTCTAGAAGGTTGGTCATAGTGCAATTGTTTCATGGGTATATTTTCTAATGAAAAATTGAATATTTTCTATCAAATTTTCATGGTTGATAGTAATCTTTCACCATTTTTCAATGTCAAAATTAATTCATGAATTTATTGGTCAATAATGATTTTAGATTGCTGTTCAAGTTGATTCTTATATTCATATCTGTGGTTAAACTTAATCTGTTATTTCATATTCGTTGGATTATAAATATTTAATTATTCAATATTCGCGCGATGCTTGCTCATGTTACAAGGAATTTCTGTTCATAAGACTATATTTAAGATCTCATTAAGTGTAATTAGATAGAATATTGAGAAAATATTCTCGGAAGAACTGTCCCATCTTATTTATCCATGAAAACGAGAAAGTTGTCGATTGTGCAAAGTTCAAATTCATGATTAAATGAGTTTCGCAGAAATGATTGAATTTGTTTATGTCCGCTTAACGGACTTAATGATTCGTTTACTGTTAATGGAATCCATAAAAAATATATGAAGCGTCATTATGTGTAGTATACATAATATAGGATAAAATATCATAATTAATTTAGAATATACTGAGTAAAATCAACACATATCAATATGGAATGAAAGCGCAATTAAAGTTGATGCGAAAATCTGTAAATCCACTGCGCTCCAGAGTATTGACAAGCTCCTAATTATAAAAATTCAGTATGGTAGGAAAAACGCGTTACACGATATCTCATGGTTTTATATCTTTTAGGTAAGAGCAAATAGATACATGAATTACAACTGCACAAAATTAACAATATTTTCACTGGTAATTTCTCAGTAGTAGATATTTCAAATGAAATATCGAATATTATTATTCCACTGGAATATAACAGTTTTATTCCATGATGACCTCATCAGATTAACATTGATTTCGTAGTTTTAGTTTAAGAAAATCTGTCTATGTGATTCTGCGATATAAGTATAGGTAGGTACAGGATCATTCTCTCTCCCAACGTCCCTATAAATTATACGGAGAAAAGTAATCAAAATATCTGCTCTTTGCCATTTCCTGTAATAGCGATTCTCGAAATCCGGAGTCAAATATTAACCGGGTCTTTGAATTCCTTGTTCAATTTTTTAGGGGTCCATATTCAATTGAAAAACATTCGTGTCTCTTGCAATTCATTCATAAAATGCAAATCAAATCTGAAATTGTAATTAAATGCAGAGTAAAAAAAAAATAATAAATTTAACAACTTATTAATACTCATTGTACTTAGCACATGAGTTTATTTGTTGATAGATCATTCCGATAACTTGATAGCTGTCAGAAAATGAATTTATTCCTTTATCTGCTCCCAAAAAATAATATATCTATTATTCAACTGATTTTGATCTGTAATAGCCTCTATAAACCAATAGCGTGCGTTAAATATAACTCACGCCTATAACTCACTCTAAAACAACTAGGAAAAATTAAATTAATTACGAAATGAATGAGAAAGTCGAATCGTTTGGGAACTCCTATTTCAGACATCAAGGTAATGTTCTCGCATTCATTTCTACATTTCCTCTAGTCTGAAATCTGAATATCCAATAATTGCATTTCGAAAACGTGAATTTTTGACGTTTTCTACGCGATTCGATCCTCGACCACATGGATCGCTTTTGACAATTGTTGTCAACTTCGAAAATGAAGATTGATTCGAATTCTGCTGAAAAATTCGAAGATAAAGTATAGTATTCAATTCGCGGTAATGGTCATAACGCCTGACGGCTCGTGCTGCAAAATTCATGTGCGTGTGTTATAAACACAGAAATACTATGAGACTAACATAGAACTTGAACTTATTATAAGTTCTATGGAAACTAATCATCAAAATCAATCAGCATGTCGGCAAAAATATCTGTGTTTCTGTTCTGTGTGGCAGGTCATACCTATGAAAACATGAAAATCTCGCGATTCCTCCAACTTGAGGTGTTTATCCAAAGGGCGTTTCCAGTGATTTTCAGAAAAAATAATTTCGGTAATATCTGACCCTCAGATTCTCGTATAAATTTTTCTTTTTTTTTTCTGTTGTCTATTTTTCGAGAAAAAAATTATTAAAAATATCAAAACGAACGTCAAATTCAAACGAGTATAAATGGCGGCAATCATAATTTGATTGGTTGGAACAGTACAGCGTTGCCAGGTCGCCATACTCCTAACTATCCGTTCTTCTCTATCACGTAAGATTCGTTCTCATCATGGTCCTAATTCTGTCATCACAACGATGGCCTGTTGGATTGAAGAGGTTATGGTGATACCCATCGAATTTATCAAGAAGCCATGTATGCTTCATAAGTTTCTGTGGTTTTATTTATCCTATTTCAGACGACAAAATAGAGTTAGCGGCAACTACGCCTTCTTGATAGCTTTCATCACAAATTAGATTGGTCATGGATGTGTACGTCATCACGGCAGTGTCCAATTAGGTTCCGAGGATAGCTACGTCACCATGGCGCGAATTCGAATTTCAATATTTCATTAATGATAATAATAGAAAAAATGCGCAAAATTGAAAGTGAAAAATTGGTTAGGATTATGTTTTGGACTACTCTTAATATATTTATGTAAAAAAAATGGATTTTTTAATGTACTGGAAACGCCCATTGATCTGGTAATAGCATTCCATGGGTCTATCGCCAAAATAGGAAGCACTATCATAAAACTCCTGTGTAGCAAATTCAGTATTTTCTGCATTTATCCATCAGAAATTTGAAATGAGCGGTCATTTTCAAGGATTGAATCATATACATATATAATAATACAAATAATTTTATTATTAGATATCTGATCCACAGGAAAAGGCACAATTATTTATATGATAACCATGATGGAAATCATGGATTAAAGAGTCTCTGTGGTCAATGATGACAATTATGAAGGTTAAAAACACAGAATTAAAGAACATGCGACGTTCATGCACTGCTGGAAACTGATAGTTATTGCGTACTAGTGCGGAAAAATCAACAATGAATATACGCACTGATGTAGAATATTGTTTATTTACTAGTTTTCTTCTCGTGGATGAAATTATCAATGCGCACCAGAGCATAAAAAACTTTTACTGTCAATCCTATTCAACCGTCTAGGATTTATACAAAAACTCGATAAATATCTCTAGATCATTGAAATAACTTCCAGCACCTCAGATAACAGGTGCTTGAAAAATTTCTCAACGTTTTTAGCACTTCGAAATAATAATTAGAATACGAGGAAATAAGCAAGTGACTTAACATGTCTAACGGATTATTTCCGATGCAACATTTGTTCTATCAACTGTAATTCCAGTTAACTTCCTAAAACTCAGGATTCCACTCATTTGGTACAAGATTTAATGGACAACCAAGTAGTTTTTCCAATTTGTTTTAATTGTTATCTTTGTGAAAACGGTTTTACAATATCGCAGGGTAAAAATACACTTCGTTGTGATTCATGACGTTGATTACTTTTTAAATACCTACAGAAACTTATATTTGAATCGGTGAAGGTTGCTACTTTTTGAGATAGACAAATGAAACCAAATAATTTTAATCTGAAAAGATTTATTGCTTTCAAAATATTGTCCTTTGGAATCAATACACTTTTGCATACGTTCGAACCAATTTTCGAAGCTCCTTTTATTCAGGTGAATAGCATCGGATGAAATTCCTGATAAAGGATATTTGATTGGAAACGAAAATACTCGAAAACTATAATACCGGTCCAATTGATTACTGACCTTACCCCGTGCATTTCTCTCGACCTGAATCCGGCTCGTAGGACCAGCGAGCCGCAGCCAGCTGTCGGCGAGGCCTTGACCCAATAAGGTCACCTTGCGGCCCGCCGCAGACCATAGAAAAATGATCCAAAACGGCGGTTTTCAACCTGGAGAGATGAAACGTGAGTGAAATTGAGAAATCGATCACTTCTACGGCGTTCTCGAGAAAGTGGTTAACGATCTCCGACGTCGGAAAACGTATTTCCGTGCCACGTTATCGGATAAAATTGTTCTGTTATATTTACCGTTAAGCGAAATTGTCTGGCGATGAAATTGGAACGCTTAGGCGTTGATTTGGACGAGGAAAGGCGAATTTTCAGGAAAGGAATAGGTACGGTCGTAAGATATACAACGGGATTATAATTTGGGGTCATAGTTTTCGAGATAACGCCTACGCCGGACACAGAAATTTTAATGTCAGTTATTCATGGGTGCTATCTATCAATCAAAGATTACTAGGCAAAATTTAGTTGGGATAAAATGAAACAAGTTTTAGATTCAGCCAATCTCGATTACTACGTTGTTTTATTGATCGAGCTTAAAAATTACATTAGTGGAAATCGGGCCACAGAAAAGAAAACAAGAACACAGTATTAGATGAAGCAGTCATAGATCTATTGTTAGATAAGAACAATGCACACTGTACAGGGTGAAGCAAAATTCGTTGTTTACTGAAGGAATCTCGAGAACTCTATCGGCTAGAATAAAACTGATAACACATTTTCGAGCGCTATTTCCTGACCGATCTGAATCTGAAACAGATCCACTGATCCAGCCTATCGTTCATAATCATAGATTTCGAGATATGAACGAAAATTGACATCTTCAATAATGCTGAATAACTCGCTTGTTTGAACTCGTGTTCGAAATCTGTTGTTATATTTCACAGGCACTTTTTTTTAGGAATAATTTGAATATAATATGATCGAATTCTTCAATCCGGCTATTTTCAAGAAATGAGAAGGATTTATGATTTCTCAAATGTGAACTATATTCGAAAGTTCTCTCATCTTGCTACAAAATCAATGTTGATTTCAAAAAATGTCGCTATTCACATGAATATCACATGTCGATCATGTCATTAATTAACCATAGAAATATGTATTCAGCAATCGGTGTTTCCAATCATAGAGTGTCAAGTTCACAAAAGTTAATGCATATCCAACGGTCGCTATGGTAACGCAAGCTTACTTATAAATCAACAGTGGAACACGAGTAGAAAAAAATTTTATACTTTTGTTTTGCTAGGAGCATAGAATAAATTCTATGCTCCTAGGTGAAACTAAAAGCAAAACAAAAGTATAAAATTTTTTTCTCATGAAATATTCATGTGAATAACGATATATACAGTGTGACCGGGAAAATGTGAAAAATCTCTCGTATTCAGATAAAACATAAAAAAATAAGATGACAAGTTTCCATTTTTTTTCCTATAGCGCCCCCCCCCTACGTAGATACGGCCTTCTAAATGACGTCACTGGAATCCATTTTACTGGAATAAATTTCAAACTATTGAATATAATTAAAAGAAAATTTGATATGGTGAACAATAGTAAGGACCTCTTAAAATACTGCCCTTGAATTTAAATTAGTTTTAGTTTACCTGGAGCGGACTAGGTTGTACATTTTTATGCTTACATTTTCAACACCCTGTATGATAAGGAGTAGAAAAAACAAATTTGGATAGCTTGAACATTAAGCTAAAAAAAGATACCCGTGTTTATTGTCGTTTCCGACGAACAGAATAAAATAGGAATTAATTTTTTTTCTGTGACGGGAAAAAAATTGACATTTCATCTCTGTTGACAGGTAACAAAATACATATGACTTTTCATGAAATTACTTCTTTCCCCGGGAAAAAAAGTGAGTACTTTTTTCCCGGATATATACATACACCTATAGTCCATCTAAGAATTATTGACATCTCGGGCGGCTTTGGAAAACCGAAATTAGGTTTTAATGCCCGTTCAGTGATATTTTGAGTTGCAGAATTCAGGTTGGTGCAAAACACTGGCGTTTTGTTCTGTCATTAATATTCGAATAAATTTGGCTAATAATTGCGCAAGTGTAAAATCTTTGGAATGAGGCTCTTGAATAATGTGGGTACAGCTAATTAATGGAAAGCCCGCACAAAGGACGTAGAAAAAGAAATAAGAGAATATTAGTCAAAATATATGGGATGGTATGATATTGCTGACATAAAGCCTTCAATTATGACGAGTTCTGCCAAGATGAGGAAATAATAACAGTGGTTGTGATAGGAATATTTACATTTTCAATATTAAATATTTGATATTAAATATTTTACTCCTTCTTTGTTCACCAATATTGAAAGTTACAATGTCATGACAAAATTCTTCATATATTAAATAGATCCATCCGTTAAGTTTTGTTTCTGTCTTGATATCTACTACAATTTTTCGAAACCATCCAGTTTGCAGATACACGCTTCAAATTGTCGACTAGATTTTTCTGGTTTAGCGAATATTCATATTGAACTTTGGAAAGGAGCATGCTTTTTCACCATCCACGATATTTTTCGTTATCGGACCAGAATTTCCATACTGTACCTATGCATGCTCCTATAATTGATCGTTCGAAAAGGTATCGATACAAGATGAAAATAATATACTGCTGGTTAGCAGATTCACACGATGGTAATTGTATGGACATTTTCATGTTCAAAGTGCCTTATTTTGAAAAATTCCATTTAATTTCAAGGTTTTATTTATTGCTTTGATGAAAGCACAGAAAATTTTTAGTGACTTTTTTGTAACTAGAAATAAAGGTGCGACTAGACTTCCAAGGCCTGCTTTGATGTCAATAATTCTTGGATGGACTATACATATAGATGAAGGAAGATATTTTGATTTTAAAATATTTTATTGAACATAAGTTACATTTCCTTTATATCAAGAGTACAATTATTAAATGTGCATTGCGTGAATGACATGTTCCTTGAACTATTCGGTACAACAAACGAATTTTCTCCCCATTTTGTTTCAGAAATGTAATTAGTTGAAAAATTTTTAAATGTCTATATAATTTTTGGATCGTAACATACTTTGAATCATTGAATAATTCGACCACACTGATGATGGCTTTTGTTGTGCCAGTTCCGAAAAATGAGCCAATAAAACTGTCTCTGAGAAAGAACTGCATTTCTTCTTAATTTTCCATTCGTTAAATCTTGAATATGCGGTTTAGTAAATTTTCCGCGATTTAGCTGGCAATAATTTTCGTGAAAACTCGGAATCAGACATTTTTTCACTTTATATGTATTATACGAAATAACTACTAAACAATTACTAATTTTTGAATAAAGTCACATAATTGAATTGACACATATCTATGAATAACATATAGGTATCTAATAACATCAATATGAATTATACCCCTGCTTTTCACAGTCACAAAGTGAAGCCAAATCTTCGGTAACGATTGAGTTGCACGCTTGCGTCAAATGGAAAATGGAAATTCAAAAATTGCGAGAAATGTAGACGTTATGTTTATTCTGAAAGACAACAAGTAAATAGATATTGAGAATGAAAATATGTCCTTTAAATACTTTCAGTTCAATTTAAGAATATGAATTGGAGTTAACAATGATATTTAGGACTTGAAGAAAACGGAATTAAGCGATTGAAACATTTCACATGAAATTGTGAGGTTATGTTTATTCTGAAAGACAACAAGTAAATAGATATTGAGAATGAAAATATGTCCTTTAAATACTTTCAGTTCAATTTAAGAATATGAATTGGAGTTAACAATGATATTTAGGACTTGAAGAAAACGGAATTAAGCGATTGAAACATTTCACATGAAATTGTGAGGTTATGATCGAAAGTATTCACATGAAGTTAAGAATGACATACGTTTCACGACATAATACGATGTGTCGGAGAGAGACAGAATTAAAAAAATATTTTTATTCCCAATATTGCCGCACAAGCGCAGATCTGAATTGTTACCAAAGCCCAGCTTCAGTTTTGATTGGGTCATTCCCATAGAACTTATAGTACATGGAATGCCATTAGCCTTGCTGCTCAGCTTAAAAAATGGATACACATCTCCAGTTGGAGGACTACTGAAATTTCCATGTTGCCAAGGTTACGACTTGTCATACAGAACAGAAACACAGAAATACTATGAATTTAATCGTCAAGATCCGATTCACTTGGCATTTCGGCAAACATTTCTGTGTTTCTGTTCTGTATGACAAGTCGTAACCATGGAAACATGGAAATTTCACCAACTTGGGATGTTTAGCCACTTTTTGATCTGGTAATAGCATTCCATGTACTATAAGTTCCATGGTCATTCCCCATATAGGAATTATTAGATATATGATGAATAAGATATCCCCACCAGAAATTTTCTATGGAGAATTTGAATTTTACGATCCTTATGAGAATTTCGCTGAAGATTTTGCGTTGGCTTTGCTTTGAATATTGTGTAAATTATCAAAAATGAGATGTTTTATTAGATAATTTAGATTTCGAAATGTCCACAATTTTGGTGGGATATCTTATTCATAGATTCATAGCAATGAAGCATTGTTGAAAACATAAGAAAAGGAAAAATCATGACTCCTAAAGGAGACTTTCGTGACATCTAATATTTTTAGGATATATTCGTTAGGATTAAAGCTTTCAGGTAAGAGTTGAATCATTGCGAGAAAAAGGGAAGTGATTTGTAGGTTTTTTTAACAGTTGGCCAGCATGAAGGGACTCTTCTATTACTCCTAAAAAAGTGCTTAATAGAAGGTTATAAAACAATACAAGTACAACTGATCAAACAAGCGAGTTATTCAGCATGTATAGAAAATGTCATATTCTCAATTTTCGTTCATAGCTCAAAATCTATGAACAATAGGGTGGATCTGCTTTCAGATTAGGATTAGTCAGGAAAAAGGAGCTTGAGAAAGTGTTATCAGTTTTCTTCTAGCTGCTATAGTTCTCGGTTCTCGAGATCTCTTCAGTAGAGAACGAATTTCTCCCACAAAATTTTCGGATATATGTACTGTCTTATTTCAATTTTTCGACTTCTTCTACCTCATGAGTCCAAAATAAGTGCTGTTGAAGATTGAACTCTTTTTCTGAGAAAGTCTGTATTCTTTTCGTAGGAATTTACTCAGTCACAATTCTAGTGTTTTGCTCATAACGTCCAAATTTGGACGTTATGAGCAATAACAAAAAATTTTTTTTCAAATGGAAACCATAATGGGAGATGATATTTTCAAATTGATCTTTCTCCAACGATTTCAAAAATTCTATATATCGTGGTATACTTCCGAGTTGACATATATACAGGGTGTCCCACTAGTGCCGCATCGGACGATATACGCGTAACGGTCTGAGTTTGGCAAAATTTTTTGATGCAGACTTGATATAGGTACTCCAAGAAGCTCACAACCTAAAAATATTTTGGCAAGTTCGTGTCGGATCCATATGGCGATTGGCGGTTATTGATATTTATATCAATGAATGCGTTGTATCTGATACACTCTTGATATCAAATTATGTGCTATATTCTGATGAAGGAGATATACATGCACATGCATATAAGGATCTAACTTGTTGGGAATAAAAAAAAATTCAGAATAAAAAATGAATAAAATAAAACCAGTTCATATATGTCACGCTCTCCTTTGTATTCACTATTCATTAAAAAGGTTAAATGTATATGCAAAAGATTCTATGTTAATATTTGACCATTTGAGATATTGATCTTGACCTTATATTCGAATGGAAAAAGTTGTTCATCTTTTGTTGTTTATGTAGGTCATGTTTTGATGCCATAACGAATGCATCAGGCTGATGCCATCAGCTTTCCTGAGGAGCAAAAACTCCTAATCATAATGAAAATCTTCATTCCCTTTGTGAAGGTCTATCTATGCCCATGACTTCACAACAGGAAATGCCAGAAAAAAATTATATTTATTCCTTTTTTTGAGAATAATCATCAGATTCAAGATTCAATTACTACTTAATTAGTTAATTAATAACATCATCAACAACTAGTTGAATGTTACTTAATCCATATTCTCTGAATAATAAGAATGGTGGCGACATCTAGTCCTTGTAATTCTAGTGGTTGCTTCGAACGTATGTTACGAGATAGCGCTGACTGTTCCAATTCATACCATAGTACTCAACTGTTCTCTCGCGTGTTTCGTTCATATACGGAAAATGCGCGTCAAATTTACGTGTTGTATGAAAGGAGAGAAGTTTAGCACTCCCCTAGACAAGGATGGATTACAATACACATGCTCAAGCCAGCACACTTGAGCACAATTTTTTTTCGATTTGTTAGATCTTGATTAAAATATGGCGAATTTATTTGCTATTCCTTGCGGTGAGATTGATTAATTAAATTTCTGCTAGTTCGGGAAATATTGATTTTTTCAGATATGTTTCACCAAAAAAGAGTGACTCGTAAATTTAGGTTTATTCCATGAAGTGAGAAATGCCCTCCATCCATTGGATTGGAAACTCCATGCCATTTGCCATATCTTCTACGGAAAAAAATCATCCATGATATTTCACAGAGATATGTCATGTTCTCTTTTTTCGAGTAACAGAAATTGCTGCGGCGTCTAGTTTCCAAACAGGGCGGTTTTGTTATTTGGTCCATCATTATAATTCACTATAACTGATCGAAATGAAAACATCTTCAGGGCACTTGTTTTACTGCTTTTCGTCGGTACTATTGAAATTTTTTCTATCTGCTTAAATTTCTGAGCTATAACAATAGTATATTTCATTACTAGTCCAGAAAGTAAGCTTTTTCCGTGTGCGCGCGAAAAGTTCCCGTGTGAGGCGGAGCCGAATACAGGAATTCGTGCAAGCACGGAAAAAGCCTTTCTGGACGTGTAATGAACGATATTTTTCATTACACCTCTCCTAAAACAATCCAACGATATTTGTTCTTCGACAGAAAGCATTTCGATATTGTAAAACAATAATTATTCGAAACACTGACGTCTACTGTCATCACGCAATCGTTGCTTTATGTCTCAGCATAGATGCATCTATGTCTCAGCGCACGGAAAAGGGTCACTTTCGGTGCCCTGAATCGACATGTTTTGATAGGGTTTTCAGAGCGGTGTAATAAAAAATTTTTTTTTTTCAAATGGAAACCATAATGGGAGATGATATTTTCAAATTGATCTTTCTTCAACGATTTCAAAAATACTTATATATCGTGGTATATTTCCGCGTTGACATATATACAGGGTGTCCCACTAGTGCCGCAGCGGACGATATACGCGTAACGGTCTGAGTTTGGCAAAATTTTTTGATGCAGACTTGATATACTCTAAGAAGAGCACAACCTAAAAATATTTTCGAATATATCGGGTGGCCCACAAAAGAGGAATAGAGGGCGACTTTGTTTTTCAAATGGGACACCCTATATTCAATGGTGTTTTTCGATTCTCTGAAACTTCCTGCATGCTTTCGTATACTTTCCACATATTTTTATTCGACAGTTTTCGAAATATTGACCATTTTGACAAAAAAATAATACTTGTAGAGGCTTTATTATCCAATTATATTTCACGAACCCTTGCACATACCAATTACAGCTTTATATGGATTGAAAGACAAGACTTCAAAGTATCCTAGGCAGCTATAATAAAGCATCTCATTTGAAAAAACAAAGTCACCCTCTATTCCTCTTTTGTGGGCCACCGATTCGAAAATATTTTTAGGTTGTGCTCTTCTTGGAGTACCTATATCAAGTCTGCATCAAAAAAATTCGCCAAACTCAGACCGTTATGCGTATATCGTCCGCTGCGGCACAAGTGGGACAGCCTGTACATCGAAATTTTCGAAAAAAACAGTTTTCGTTCAACAAAATCCAAGCAGGCTTTGATTCACTTCCTTCAAAACTGGGGGGTCATAGAATTTCATGTTTTATTTATTTTGACTTGTAATATTCAATTCAGTTTCATCATTGTTGTATCGTCTGGCTCTTCTGAAGTTCTTATAAGATCATATAATTCGATATCTTACAATTATTGTAAGCTGCCAAATTGATTCAGGAAATATGTATTAGATATTAGACCAATAGAGGGGCCTTGTGAATATACTTTTCTGCGGCTGAGTTCTTTCAGGATATCTCTCAAAATATATTTGAGATGCATTATAAGCATCATAATTTGCTGTAATTCTAGCATATTATATTTTTCATAGTTCTCGTGAGGCATGCTGTGATATAAATAGGAATTTTAGCGCCAGACGATACAACAATGATGAAACTGAATTGAATTTGACAAGTGAAAATGAATAAGACATGAAATTCTATGCCCGCCTCAGTTTTGAAGGAAGTGAATCAAAGCTGGCTTGGAATTTGTTGAACGAAAAGTGTTTTTTCGGTATAGGTATAGTGAACTCGGAAGTATATCATGATATATATTTTCGAAATTGTTGGAAAAAGATCAATTTGGAAATATCATTTCCTATTATGGTTTCCATTTGAAAATAGTATATTCTAAAACTAGTTGCAGAATGGGCTCCTATTCCAATACGAATGCGAAATTCGAAAACGAGCGACGAAGGAGCGAGTTTTCGAACGCATGAGTATTGGAATTGCATTCTGCAACGAGAATTTGACTATATTTTCTCTATTTCAGTCAAATTTTGTGAAATTCAATGAAAAATTCAAATTATAGGTCCTAGTGACTTTCATATTGTAGCTTGGCAGTTGGTGTGAAAGTTAGGAAATACGAAAATTGACATTTCCAAATTGACGTCTGCTGGAATTTGATAGGATCGGAAGCCATTGTTGACAACCACAAAACGAAAAATGTAACTGAAAACGATGCTGTAATGAATTCATTACAGCACTGTTTATAGTACTGTAATGAACTCATTACGATACTGAAATAGAGAGCCATCAGTCCATCCCAGTTCTATAAAAAAACAACAAGAAAACTCCATCAGTTTGCTGGATTTCTAAGAAAACAAAGAGCCGTTAAATCACAAGAAAATCTCAAATATCATAAGCATTATACATCAAAACGTGCAATCTCTCGGAAATGTGATTGATAGAATACAGGCCTTTTTACACACTGAAGAAGAATGTAAGTTTTTGTTAATATCGGAACATTGGAAAACCCCAGAGCAGCTTAAAGTACTTTCGATTGAAAACTTCGAATTAGCAGGATACTGGTGCAGGAAAGAAAACGAACATGGTGGAGCAGCAGTATATGTTCGCTCAGGTATGAAACATAAAGAAAGATTTGATATAAATGAACAATCAGTAAAGGGTGAAATCGAATGTGCGGCAGCGGAATGTATGTTCAACAATGAAAAATTTTTATTAATTTCATTGTACAGACCTTGCAACGGAGACAAGGAAACATTTTTATGCAAATTAGAAAGCTTACTGCTAAAAATCCACGCAGAGAATAAAATAATCATATTGGGAGGGGATTTCAATATTGAACTGAAAAGAGAAAATAAATATAATACAGAACTCACATCACTCCTCGACTCGTTTTCGTTAGTTAAGCATATTTCAGATGACACAAGAATTATGGGTCAATCAAAAAGCTGTATAGATAACATTTTTTCAAATTTAAACTCCCCAATAAGGAGCTAAATCATATTAAATCATATATCCGATCACAGTGCCCAGAAAATTTCATTTGAAATCGATACCAATGTTTCAAATCCAATCAAGCGAATGCGTACATTTCCTGAATATGCTTGTCAGGAATTTCTTCAAGAATTAGAAGACCAAGACTGGTCAGATGTATATTCCATAGAAAAAACGAATGTCAACCAACAATGGCAAACTTCCTCGAATGCATTCATGAATATATTCAATAAACATTTTCCCTTGAAATCTTGTTCACTGAAAAAGCGAAGAAATAAAGAATGTTTCTACAAAAATCCTGAAATCCTTCAGATGAAACATAATTTGGACTTATTGTTCACGCTGAGTAACTGTGATGAAGGATACAAATGTGCCTATAAGGCTGCAAAGAAAAAATATGATCAGTTAATCATTGATCTCAGAAAAGAGAATTACAAAAACGAAATTATATCCTCTGATAATAAAACTAAAGCCATGTGGAGTGTATGCAATAGAATACTGGGTGAAAAAAGTCTCAACAAAACAACATATCCATCTTCAAAATCACCAGAGGAAACAGCACGTAATTACAATGAATTCTTGGTTCAGATGGTCCCGAACATGATGACAAATTTCAACAATTTAGAATTTGTTTGCAATATCGAAACCAATGCATCTTTTTACTTGAAGCCTTTCACCACAGAGGAAATTGTTGAAATATTTAGGAAATTGAAAAACAAAACAAGTTCTGGAATCGATGAGATCCAGTTAAGATAGTTAAATCGAGTGCTGATGCTATTTCCTCTGTGTTGTGCCATATTGTGAATAACTCTCTGAGGTTTGGTGTATTTCCTGAGCTGCTCAAGCTGTCGGTGATAATCCCAATATTCAAGTCCGGAGATTCTGAGGACTGGAAAAACTATAGGCCTATTAGTCTGTTGAACAGTTTTTCTAAGATATTTGAATTGGCAATGGTGACCAGACTTCTGACTTATTTTAATAGTCGCGAACTATTTCATCCCTCACAACATGGATACTTAAAGATCCGTCAACCCAAACTGCTATATTTCAATTCACCAATAATATATTGAAATTTTTGGAAGAAGGAAAGCTGATCTCAGGATTATTCATCGATCTTTCGAAGGCGTTTGATTGTCTGAATAGGGATTATCTAATTGAAAAACTTAGGAAGTATGGAATTATAGAAAACGCGCTGAAGTGGCTAGTTTCCTATTTATATGATCGTAGGCAGTGTGTGAAAATTACAATAGATGGTCAAACATCTTTCTCAACTTGGCTCATGAACGAATTCGGTATACCACAGGGGAGCATCCTTGGAGTTTTATTATTTTTGATAATGATAAATGATATAGGTGAAGTTGCAGATTCGATCGAACACAGAATCGACCAACTTTGTAGATGATTCCAATTTTTTGATAGCGGAACATAATATGAATGAGCTACAGCTGAAATGCGAGGATGTATATAAGAGAATCCAAGAATGGCTATCGCAGAACAATTTCATTCTGAATAAGAATAAAACGGATGTAGTGGTTTTTCGATCTCACAGACTGAAAGAGGACCAGCCAATAATGAATTTGGGTGAAGACAAAGTCAAAACATCGACGTGTACCAAATTTTTAGGGATCTTTATAGATGAATTTCTGCAGTGGTCAAAGCATGTAGAGGATCTTTTGAATAAATTGAACAAAGTATGTTACGCTATGAGAGTAATGAATAAATACATTCACAGAGATACGAAGAAGATAATATACTACGCCAACTATGAATCTCTGATCCGATATGGAATCATTTTTTGGGGAGTGAGCCCAGCAGTCAAGTCCATGTTTGTCAATCAGAAAAGAATACTAAGATTGATGCTAGGCATGAGTTTTAAAGAATCGTGCAGAGGAAAATTCAAGCAGCAGGGTTTTTTGACGGTTTATGGATTGTACATTCATGAATGTCTCATGTATTTATATAAGCATAAAAGTGAATTTTTAACTAATAATACAAATACCACATATAGAACAAGAACAGCAGATATTAACTTTCCATATCATCGATTGTCTCTTTCTGAAAAAAATCCATCCTATATGTGTGTTAAGATATTCAATAAATTACCTTATAACCTCAAAATAATAAATACCTATAATCAGTTTAAAACTAGAACCAAGAAATTTTTAGTAGAGCTAGAGCCATATTGTTTAGAAGATTATTTAGGTGCTCGTTGAGATCTTGTTTTGTACTAGTTGTTTAGGACGCTATTTCATTTTGTGTTTTCCTGTAAGAAGATATCATCTGAAATAAAGACATCTATCTATCTATCTATCTATCTATACTCTGGAGTCGACAAGATCTTCAATGAGTGGTAAAGGAAGTAAAGGGCGAATGCCAGCCGAAGACAACGGTAAGATTTAGATTTAGATTAGATTTAGATTTAGATTTATTTCCCAAAGAATACAATAGTGTCCTTAATTCTAATCATATAAAAAATTCAATTCAAATACTGTATTTCACTCATTTGAGCATGAGGGAAAGTGAATTTCGGAAAAAAAAGTATGGATTCGTAACAAAAAAAAACAAAGAAAATCATGTACTATAGATAGAATATAAAATGTATTAACATTAAATTACAGACATTTCCCAAGACTGGATCTACGAAAATGAATCATTAAGAAAGGTCATGGCTCCCTGTATTTTGGGACACGCACTGAATTTTGCCCATCCGCTTTCTCTCGAAGGGCCAGACGATCGACACCGACGACACCTATTACTGCATTGCGTCATTGGATCGATTGGATGACGCAAATAAAATAAATATTAAATGTCCTCCCCTCTCGCCAGTAAACATCCAGAGATTTTGCTCGATCTGAACCCCATGTTTTGTGCAATAGACGAGTCCCTTCATGCTGGCCAACTGTTTGAAAATACCTGAAAATCACTTCCCATTTTCCGCAATGATTCAACTCTTACCTACCTGAAAGCTTTAATCCTAATGAGTGTATCCTGAAAATATTAGATGTCACGAAGGTCTTCATCAAAAGCCATAAATTTTTGTTTTCTTAGGGTTTCATCAATGGAAAATAAATATCCCCACCAAAATGTTTGAATGGAGAATTTGAATTTTTCGAATCAAATGAGGATTTCGCTAGAGTCTTTGTTTTCTATAATAACTTTTCTCCTGGATGTGATGTTTCTATTAACAGTGTAAAAATGATACTGCAAAAATATCAAATTCATTTCCGAAGAAGGAGCACTCGTTTAAAGACCTGTTGCAAGATGTAAAACTGATTATTATACGTGTTTTCTTTGAATTCGTGGAGATCATAGGAAGACTTTCAGTGAATTAATGTATTATTAACCCTGTATTGTGGAGTTTATTAAATACATATAGGCAGAGACAACTCTCTGATATAGGTGTATAATTGGCTTTTACCTTCTAATTGGATAGAAATTCTACTAGGAATTCAAAGGAAATTAGGGAAATAAATGATTGTTTTGAATGTTCTTTATTTGCATGGACACTTACTACAGAATAATAATACAAAAGTATTAACAACTGACATAGACTATGATCTGGATGTGAATTAGTTCTGATGCCCCATGAGGAATTACGATCATTGTACTGGAAAATCATTAAAATCAAGTATCACTTTTAAATCATAGTACATATATTCTTAATATGTAAAGTGGTAAATTCATCATCAGAACTTGGCCAGTGAATACCACATCTCAAAATATCAGCTAAATACACGCAATATATTTACTAAAAATATTGTTCGCAGTTGATTGAGGAACTCCCTAAAAAATGGCTACTTCACAAACATTTTCAGTTTTATTTATATTAAAACTAATCTCTCTCAAGCAATCTATTAATTGATTTTTCGATCTGGACAGACATCTGGATATAAATCTGGAATTAACTTGACATAATCGTCCACGTGAAGGGAACAAACACATATATTCTTTGCAGCAAGTTTTCTTATCAATCCATGCTTTTCTCCAGTCCAATTTATTCAATATGCCAAAGGCATTGGTAATATTCGGTGTTGAGGCATCTTTCTCAGGAAATTTATCAAAACGAATAGCCGTGTTTTTACTTTTCCTTGAAGAGCAATTGAAGACAGTTTTTTCCAGTACTAGCACTTTGCTTACATTGTTATATAATCATGTACTAAATTCAAATATATCATTAGGATTCAAACATGAAAATCTTGTCGCTGAGATACTAACTTCACCTTTTCTAATTTCCATCTTACAGAAAGATGAAGTCACAGCTCAGTACCTCGAATTACGAGGATCATATCCCTCAAGAATACCTGAAACAGCCATTGATTTAGACTATACATTTTCTATTTTCTAAGTCAATGGAAACAGTTTAGGAGCAAGTAAAAATATAAACAACTCGTTTTCTAGGTTGGAAAGCCATAGATTTCCATCAATGAAAACATAAGAAAACAAAAATTTATAGCTTTTGATAAAGATCTCCGTGACATCTGATATTTTCAGGATACACTCATTAGGATTAAAGCTTTCAGGTAAGAGTTGAATCATTGCGAAAAAAAGGGAAGTGATTTTCAGGTATTTTTAAACAGTTGGCCAGCATGAAGAGACTCGTCTATTATTGGCGTTATTTGTCAACCTTCATCTACAGTGAAACCTCTTTTGGGTGGACACCATTGGGATTGTGAAAAAGTGTCCGCCTAACGGAGGCGTCCGTACAAGGGAGGGCTAGACCTCAAATATTCCAGAGGTGAATTGAATAAAAGACCACAAGGTACTCTAATTTTTGCTCATTGTATACAGGGTGTTCCATCTCAGACGAGCCACCCTGTATATTTCTTATCCCATAGCGATTGGAAAAATTTCCCGAAACACGTCGAATGATTTTTTTTGGGTGGACATCATTTGACGTACATTTGAGGCTTAAATAAGCAACCCCCTAATAGTGGGCGCTTCAACATCTCAAAATTGAATGGGGGAGAGTGGTTGATTAATACCTCATTTGAAAGGTCTTGGAAGCCAACAGTGTATGGAAAAAGTAATTTTGATGAACCGTTTTCGCCAATGATCAATTTTTTATCTCAAATGAGCCGTCTTGAATATCTTGGTTATTTGTGCAAGTCCATTTTCACTAAACTCTTTGTACAAACATAAAATATCTAAAAAAAATCACAATCTTGAAAAAATTGAATTGTTTTATCATGCCTACAGGAAAAACAATCAAATGCTCAAATTGTCCTCCATTGACTTCCATACAATAATACAAACTTGACTGAAAACAATCTCTAACATGGTTCAGCTTGATTTGAGTTATTAACGACACTCATTGGCGATTCGTTGACGCAGATCGTCCAAAAATGTTGGACTTAAGATGACCCCACAAGAAGATGTCTAGAAGGTTTTTGGCGAAAACAGTTTATCAAAATTATGTTTTTCATACTATGGGATAAGAAATATACGAGGGGGATCCTCTGAGATGGAACACCCTGTATATGCACAACATTAGTTTTCTCTTCGAGAGTCAGTCATAACTGCTTGCTTGGCGAAATCTCAGACGTTCTATCGGGAATATAAAACTTTTCTGAACTATGTAGAGCAAACGCATTGAAAACCCAGTAATCAAATGATGATTTTCATCTGCAACTGGGTTTATACCGTTAAGTATTATGAAATATTTACGTTGCCTAAGTTTCGGTTGTCCGCTCAAGGGCGAGTTCCGGAACCTAAAATACGAAAAATAGGTGTCCGCGTCCGCCCAAGGGAGCATCCGCTCAAGAGAGGGTCCTATCAGATGGATTTGCATTTACCGAATTCCGGACTGTGAAAATGTGTCCGTTCAAAGAAGGTGTCCGCTCAAAGGAGGTGTCCGTTAGTAGAGGTTTCACTGTATAACTCGTCGTATTGACTCCTCCTATGATACTGGCTGGTTAGTTCAGATTCTGATGCTCTTCAGAGTATCCGAGAGGAAAAAAATCGAGGGATGTAAGGTCTGGTGATCTTGCTGGCCATTCTGTAGCAGCTTTAGATAGAGTATAGGATTGTCGCAAACACTTTGAGGATCAAACGGTAGAAAGGATATCGATCTATTAACGCGATTTGCAAAAACCGAACGCGGATCAGAGAAGATGGAGAGCACTGGCGGATCCAGACAGTTTTTCGGGAGGGGGGCCATGCATTGATTGCACCAACATTATAGGAGATGAAGATTCAAAATGTTGAGATAAGTTTTATGTTAGCTGATAGAACCTGAGATGAATTGTCTTGCTGTTGTCCGGTCTCCGGTAGGCACATTTAAATGCCTCCTATGTGACAACGATTGCTCGTCGCTACCAGTTAGGAATTGCAGTGCCGCAATGTGCACTCCAATCCCTCATCGGGCAGGACGAAAAAGATTTCGAAATGCCTGCACGAGAGCGAAACGTATTAGTCTGGGTGCCGATGGGACAAATTGCAAATCTTATATATATAAAAGAAAGATGTTGGTTACACCATTTATAACTCGAGATCGGATGGACTGATTGTTATGAAACTTCATATATGGATTTGTCTACGGTCTGGTTATTATAAAATACAATAAAACTTTGAAAAAATCTATGGAAATTTTACTTATACAGGAAATGCTTTTTCTTCTTTTGAATAAGGCCACTAGATGTCGCTACAGTTACAGTTACGCTACCGCTTATTCGTTTGTACTTCATTTGATATTCTCCGCGTTAGATGGCGATATAAACAAATAGTGTGTACAGTGACTATATTCCCTCTATAGTCACTGTAATAGTGTGTAATTTGAGTTGCCTACAACTCTGTGCTGTTGGGCAAAACCAAAATGTCTTAGCGTAGGAGTACATATGTCTAAAACGTTGAGATATGAGAAAAGTTTCGTTCTTACCACTTCAGATGGCACTATTCACACATTATGACTGATGATTATTAGTTATTTTTATAGTTTTATTTATTCCAAATAACGTAATCGTGAAGGTACTACATTTGACATTATCACAATTAAATGGCGATGAATTTGTTGAGGCTTTCGCGGCCATCGATTGATATCATCTGTTCTTTTTTCGAGCATTTCGGTCGTTGTGGTTTGGAATGGTCGAAAAAAGAACATATGACATCAATTACTGTGTAATTCACATAGGGCTTATAGTACCATGAAAGGCTATTTACAGATCCAGAAGCGGGTGAATATCACAGTGAATTTTTATCGAAAATCGGATTTTGGCGATGAGTTCCAATCGTGAGATGTCTATTCTCATCTTTTCTCATAATTTTCAAAATGTTTTTGAATTTTTGTTTGGGTAAAATATATTTGCGGAAATAACTTAATCCAAAATTGCCATTATTAGTGATTGACATATTATGACATATTATTTTTGCGTATCTGTTCTGTGTGATAGCTCATATCCATGGAAACATGCAACAGTTCGAAAATCAGGGAACCAAGGCGTTGATCTCCGATCACCGGTGATTACGATTTGTGAAATCCACCGTAAGGTCCGTAAGTATCATTTAGGCGGAACAATGTTCGCCGGGCCAGCTAGTTATCAATAAAGTTTTCTTACTTTCTGTCAGTGGCGGCTCGTGAACTTTTATCTTGGGTCGGCAGATATACAGGGTGTCCCAAGTTCGAGTGCCTATTAGACGTTTGTGGAGACCTGATTTGGGTTGACGAAACGGCGCGGCGTTGAGATTGGAAGAGCGTATTTTCAAGAAGTTGAAATATTTCAGTTATATAATTTTTAGAATTTTATTGGGAATACAATAATTATAATAAATTTGGTAATTTAACAGAAGAAAGAGTAATTTGAATTTTGGCTGAACACAAAATATATAGGGTCGGCAGCGAGGTTGGCAGTGCCGACCCTGCCGTCCCTGACGAGCCGCCACTGCCAACAACATATAAATAGGTATTAAAAATGAAACAGTGAGAAAACTCAAACAATATTTCATTATGATGAATTCCTTTAGTTAAAAACTTATCCATCTTTTTTTTTCTAGCGAATTGGTCAACCACTTCATTTTCATCAATTTTCACACTATAATGAATATTCATAAGCGCCAACCCATTCAATTTAGTTTCACTAGAAGAATTGCGCAGGTAATTTTTAATTCTCCTCAAGCTGGAAAAACTTCTTTCTGGAGTAGCAGTAGAAACTGGAATCGTAGCTAAAATTTGTAGTAGGATGTAGATGTTCGGATGCATATTGTGATTGTACCTAATAGGTACAATATGAGTTTCAAGAACAGAGAACCCTTCTTTTTTGTCGAACCGATTTTGATAGGATTTTTTTTTAATGTAGGAAAACATGTTTCTGAAAGAGCGAAAACAGCCCTATGAAATTTTGCCTATATTCGCCTAGGAAAAAATGCGGGGCATTTCTTGGGGACTGCCGATAGAAGTGAAAACAAAGAAACTTGTTAATTGTATCGTCGAGATTCTATCAGAGGTCCTCAAATACTACCCCGCATTTTTTTATATTAAGAGAGGCGCCCATGGGAAAAAAACAGCCACGTGATTAATCATAGAACTTACTTTCAAAAAGTCCTGAAATTCAAAAACACAAAAAAAAGTCAATAATATTGAGAACTTTCACTCTGAAGGTCTGAACACAGAGTGAATACACACACACAACGAGGTTTCAAATTCGAATGCTTATTTCGCTAGAAGGGAAATAGAAATGAAATGATTTTCCTTATTTTGGAAAAAAAAATCCTCAGTGGAGAATGGACAATTATTATTTAAATGTCAGGAAACATGAATAATCCTACATCAAAGAAGCCGCTCAAAAAGAAGCCGCCGATTAAAGCTATCATCTGGTGACGTTAATGGTAATGGGGTAATACATATCTCCTAATCCCCTAAAGATGCAAAACGTTCGGTACGATTTCCACCAGAAATCTATATATCTATATATCTATATATATATATATATATATATATAAAAGAAAGATGTTGGTTACACCATTTATAACTCGAGATCGGATGAACTGTTTGTTATGAAACTTCATATATGGATTCGTCTACGGTCTGGTTATTATAAAATACAATAAAACTTTGAAAAATCGATGAAAATTTTACTTATACAGGAAATGCTTTTCCTCCTTTTGAGCGAGGCCACTAGGTGTCGCTACAGTTACAGTTACGCTAGGTACCGCTTATTCGTAGGTACTTATTTCATATTCTCTCCGTTAGATGGCGATGTAATCAAATCGTGTGTACAGTAACTATATTACCATTATAGTCACTGTGATAGTTTGTAATTTGAGTTGCCTACAACTCGCTGTTGGCCAAAACCAAAATGTCTTAGCGTAGGAGTACAGTAGTACAGATGTCTAAAATGATTGAACTTCGTACCACTTCAGATGGCGCTATTCGTACATTATGACTGATTATTAGTTATTTTTATAGTTTTATTTATTCAGAATAACGTAATCGTGAAGTAGGATGTCTAGAATAATGGTGTAGGCACTGATTAGATTTTGTTGTGACCATATTGAGAATATTAGCAATGTTTCGTTCTTCCCACTTCAGGTGGCGCTATTCAGTTATTTCAAATATTTGAATTTATTCTGGCGAACCTGCCGTGTTAATGGTAGATAATTTTTATCAAGCAATAATGTGTGTTTATATTCCTAACATTCTGATGTATATAAGTTCTTAGGAAAAGTAGAAAACTTTCATTATAAAAAGATGCCATTCTGCTGTCATGTCCTAATTGACTTTGGCAAATCGACTGTTGATACATTAATCAAATTGACAACGGAAAATACACTGAAATGATATTGCGGCGCCGCCACGAAACATTGCTTATATTTTCGATTTGGTCGAACATTACATTCAAAAATTGACGGGTGCCTACACCATTATTCTAGACATCTTATCGTGAAGGTACTATATTTGACATTAGCACGATGAATTTGTTGAGGCTTTCGCGACCATTTAGGTCATCTGTTTTTTTCGAGCATTTCGGTCGTCGTGGTTTGAAATGGTCGAAAAAAGAACATATGACATCAATTACTGTGTAATTTGCATAGGACTTATAGTACCATGAAGGGCTATTAACACATTAACAGATCCAGAAGCGCGTGAATATCACAGTGAATTTTTATCGAAATGTCAAGTATATCCGATTTTGGCGATCAGTTTCAATCGTGATATGTCCATTCTCATCTTTTCTCATAATTTTCAAAATGTTTTCGAATTTCTGTTTGGGTAATGAATATATTTGCGGAAATAACTGAATCCAAAATTGCCATAATTGGTAATTGACATATTATTTTTGTGTATCTGTTCTGTGTGACAGCTTATATCCATGGAAACATTTGACAGTTCAAAAATCAGAGAACCAAGCCGTTGATCTCCGATCACCGGTGATTACGATTTGTGAAATCCACCGTAAGTATCATTTAGGCGGAACAAAGTTCGCCGGGCCAGCTAGTATAAATATAAATAAGGAATTATTGGTTCGATGGATCCATTTGTGTGCGATGTTATGAAACTTTAATATCATCCATATTGCTGATATGAATTGATAATTTTAACTAGAGTTTCGGAGATAAGTTGCAAAATGAAAGATTTATTTTGCAACAAAAAATAACTCTGAAACATTTAGGGGGGGCTACAAAACGCAAAGGGAGGAAGTGAAAAAATTCACAGCTGACATTCTTAGATAGTGTAAAATATTCTTGGCATCAAGAGAACATCATAATCACAAATATAAAGTGTAATGTATTAAGAAAAAGATAATATTCTATATCTTCTGTGTGTTAACCGATAAGATAGAGGTACAACCATGTGGTACAACCTAGGAGCATAGAATAACTGGAGAGAAGGCTCCCCTACGGAAATGAACTGCCAAAAACGTCCGAACTTGTCAGTTCGCCGCAAGGTCACGAGATGGCGACAACGTCGTTTCTTCCTACAACATGGCTATCCTTAATAAAATTATCTTTAATGGTTATCCGTTGTTATTACTTATTAGGTCCCATTTATTACTATATCATAATATATATTCTTTTGAAAGAAAGCAATACATACTTTTTTTCGTAAATCCGACAATATAATGCATATAGCACGTGTAAAGAAATGGCTACAAGGATCAGATTGAATATACTCTAGAGGAATCAATACTCAGATTATAATACTTTTGTAATGAGGACTTTACAACAAGGCACTATATAAATGAGAAGACGAAACATGAATACCCTTAAAAATAATATATGATGTTGACAGATGATATCCTACAAGACTTCTATACCCATCAAAGGCACCTAGTGTACAAAATAAATTCATATTAAAAATCTGCTCCTCGTTCATGAAAATTTGAATTGTTCAATGATTGTAACTTACATATCAATCATATTTCTTTCTGTAAAAGTAAAAAAACTTATAATTGCATGTGATACATACAGATGTTAAGCATCTAGGTGTCATTGTTGATGAATAAATAAAAAAATAAATTGATGAGCCTAATTTCTTACAAAATATTTCGAGAGCATCTCTCTATCTACGTTTCCTTCTTGAATCGAAAGAATTTTTGGCTTGAACCTATCTATCAAGTGTTTGTCTGGATTACTTGAGAGAAATTTGAAAAATTTTGAATCGCCTTAATTAGCAATTTTATTCATTTGATTACACCACCAAAACAAAGAACACCTAACAATTGTTTCACACATCACTTCGTCAAGGTTGTGTGTTGGGCATTCAATAATTTTAAAATTGAAATTTGTTAAAAGGATTTTTTGAAGTAATTTTGAAATGTTTCGCAAATTCTAGGGATGAAATAAAACAAATAATTGAATGAATGAGTGAATAGGAAAGAAGTGCATTTGCCTGGTTTGATTAAATGCCCAAACTCATACTCTCTACAATCAATAAAATCTAGATCTTGTCCCAACTCATTATTACTGAGCAGGTTATTCCTACAAGATTCACAGTCCTTAATGAATTTATTTTTTAGAAGAATCTTGCAAATTGCACCACTCATATAAACGAGAGTGCATCTTCCAAGTTTACTTCTTTTATAAAGTGCTACGCTTGGAGGAATAACCGCAGATATTTCATCAACAGTTAATGGGGCACTAACTGCTGATGGAATGTTCCGTGTAAGAAAAGATTTAAGATTATCCAAACACTATGTGGACAAATCCTCCCGACAATTTGAGCCAGCAGAGTGTACAGATAAGAAATTATTGATTAGTAAAGTTTTGAATGACATAGTAAAGTGTGCAACATCTGAATTGGTGTTCCTTACCCCATGAGATCAGATGTAGCTAAAAAAATTTTCCAGACAATCTTGATTAAAAGCCCTTGTCAAGATGTAGCTAAAACCCTTTCTGTTCAGAAGTTTTGGTCATAAATATAGAAATGCTCTCAAACTTTGCACCATGTTCTTTACACTGGGTACAACAACAAAACTTTTCTTCGAGGGACAGTAAAAAGTCATGCTATTCAAGACTTCTATAGCATGCTGCCAGAAACTATCATGATTTGATTTACTGTTTACTTCCCTCTTCAAAGGTTTTGCTGTTGGCCCATATGCTACGTTAACATTCAAGGAATCAAACAATTTATCCAGAAATAGTATTAAGTCTGTCGTGTCTGCAGCTTCTGGGGATAGCTTGAAGTCGCTGTTTATATCTGAAATGAAAAATATATGTATTACTATCACTTTCTTTTTTCAGAAAGAAAAAACTTAGTTGGATCATTTTTTTCATATGACTTCATAACTACCAGAAACAACCTATTGTTGGAATAATATTACAAACCTTTTAGTGCTTCCTCCTCTGTAACCTGCATCGCATCAGAACATGTTGGCTCATCAAAATGAACAGAAGTATCACTTATGTTCTCCTCAACATTAATTAGCTCCAGAATATGTTGGTTGATCTAACGAAACATAATCATCTTTTAAAATAAACAATGCAATTGATGAATTTCAAAGAACTGAATATTGTTTTTGTAAAACTTACCAGGAACATTTATAGTAGGGAACGCATCAACTGTAAGACCCCTTCTGAATTCTGGCAAACTATGAGCCTCAGAAAAATGTGTATGGCAGACATAATACCTGCTGTAAATCTGATCATTGTTAAATTTTGCCAATTCAGAGGTTTATTAATTTCTATCCATCTTTTGAACAAAATTGGATTGCTCTTCGGCAAACGATGTTTTTTGCTCACATCGTCGTTCGTCGTTGCACCCAGGTACACAGCATTTCCTTATTCTCGACGGCATTTTTCACTATATTATTGTAGTTGACTAACTTAAAATTATTAAAAATTCCACGTGTTACAAGAGCAATGTTGCTTCTTAAAAGCAAAGACTTATAAACTAAGTTCTAACCAAAAAGAACCTCAAACGCTGAAATCAGTGAAATCAAAACAACGAAAGAAACGACATATACAGCGCCGTCTACAGGCGGCTGAACTTATTAAAAGCGTATGCAGCGCTCCTGGTGTATGCCCACATAAATAAAACTCGTTGAATGGTGTGGGAAAGGAAGTGCCAGGACCCTGGCGATTCAAGAATACCGGCGTAAACACCGCGCCGATCTTTCAGAAATTAAACCGTCTAAAAGTGTGAATAATGAACGCGAATGGGCAATACGAATAAACTGTTGCTACTGTAGAAGAATCAGAAACGGAAAAAAGAAAACAATGATTTGTAATAAAAAAAACTACATAATCCTGAAAGAAAATGTCAAATAAGAAAACCTAATAAAATAAATCGATATGCCCACGTTCCTACAAAAAGAAGTTAAATCCCACCAAAAACATTCTGTAAAAAACTAGCCAAGTCTCGATGGAGCTGCTTGTTTATCTCTAAAAGTAATGAAATCTAGAAAAAGTCGTGCCAAGCCTAAGGCTTCTAACTGCGATTTCTTTATTATTATAGTTAATGTTGTGTGACTTGGCCGTTGAAGGATACACAAGGTTACAAAACTAGGTGCTCCATGGCACCATTCCACCAATATGTTGCCAGACTCGCTATCCATTGACGATTGAAGATTGTTTAGTACTGAAAAAGGTGGATCATGTCCCTAAGTTAGGACAAACTGAATAAGTGTGAGAAATGGACTAGTAGAGATCTAGTTTCTGAAGTACACCACCAGGTGGCACCACCACAGGAAGACAATAACTTAATGGTTTCTGGCTTATTAGCCGTCATCAGAGCCATATAGCCTTATGCTGCGGTGGAAACCAACTGAAACGGCAGAACTTATATTATTGTTCCTGCTAGGGAGTAATATAAGTTCTGCCGTTTCAGTTGGTTTACACCGCAGCATAAGACTATATGGCTCTGATGATGGCTCATAAGCCTGAAACCGGTAAGTCATTGTCTTCCTGTGATGGTGCCACCTGGTGGTGTACTTCGGAAACTATCTCTACTAGTCCATTTCTCACATTGTTTTGTACCTTGTGTATCCTTCAACGGCCAAGTCACACAAAATTAACTATAAAAATAAAGAAATCGCAGTAAGGAGCCTTAGGCTTGGCACGACTTTGTATAGATTTCATTACTTTTAAGAGATAAAAAAGCAGCTCCATCGAGACTTGGCTAGTTTTTTACAGAATGTTTTTGGTGGGATAAAGTTATACAGAAAGTAAGGAAACTTTATTAATAATTTGCAATTTGTTCCACCTAATTTGTCCCATTTCTAAACCTTTTTCGTCCTACCCGATGAGGGATTGGAGTGCACATTGCTTCACTGCAATTCCTAACTGGTAGCGACGAGCAATCGTTGTCACATAGGAGGCATTGTAAATGTGCCTCCGGTAGATACTGTTGATTCAGCAGTCTGTTGACTGTTGTCCATTATAAAAAAGAAATATATCGAATGAACACAAAAAGTATATTTATCATTAAAAAAGCTTAGTGAATACAATGACAATTAAGTCTAAAAATTTGGCGTGAATCGTGACTTATCGATACCTGTTATCACTCATAACGACTGGGTCAACTAGAGTAGCGCTTGCGAGATTTCAGAGGATGTACTCCATTCACTTATTAAGTATCCCGGTTGGCCATGACATTCTGACACATTTCACCGTGTATATTTTGAAAATGTCAGGTTATACTCATTTTCCTGTCAGATAAAAACGCAACAGTGTCCTCTCTACATAGAGGTAGTTACCCCCAGTACCCACCCCCCGTAAATCCCCCCTTGACTGGTGATAAATTAAGGATTCCAAATTATCAGGGTTACCATCAGAATAAGCACATTTGAATTCTACACTTCCTGATGCTTTGTCTCTGCTTGTTCAAAACTACCTTCGTCATTTCAATTTTCCAAAACTTGATGATTATATTGAGATAGTGCAAATTAGCACTGGCAACGTCTGTGAGAATTATTTTGACATTGCCGATATTTCACGAGTGCAAAATTGCGACTGTTTCAAGTAAAAAAAAAACTTGATTAACCTAAATCTTGGCCAACTGAGAAACTTTTTAAAAGTGAATGGAGTATAGAAGCTAGAAGCCACTCGGGTCGTGTAATATGGTAGACAGTTCCGTTTTTGATACTTCCAAAGTTCCAAACTCAAATTATGATGCCTTTTTCATTTTGTACGTATTTCCCCTAGTTCCATTCTGTAATTCGAATATAATATCAACCTGATGTACCTACTCGTATTTTAAATTTCATGAATAAAACTTGAAATATAATCTTCAACGCTACACACAAAATAATGTAATGAAAGTCAATGTAGTTTCCTAGAAATAAATTTCCCTTTTTTACAGAAATCGGTAAAGGATTTAGAAGAAAAATCTAAAGTTACTTTAACTTATAGAATTACCAAAATAATCTATCACTGTCATTTCAACACTAGAACAAAGGATACGCATATATCCAAAAGTAGAAATACTAATTTATCTGTTAGCGCGGGCGTGTTTCCTCATCTCCTTAAAAAAGCCATCGTTGTTCCGATTTTTAAAAAAGGCGATGTGCAGGACATTACTAATTATAGACCCATCTCTATCCTCAGTATCTTTTCTAAGGTATTCGAGCGTATCGTCTTTGATAGAATGAGATACCTGGACAAATTCAAAATACTCGACACTGCACAGCACGGTTTCAGATCTGGTCGCTCAACACAAACAGGAGCTCTGTATTTTGTTGATTTCGTCAACGAGTGCCTCGATAATTGATTATACGTTGCGGGATTATTCTTTGACCTATCTCGATCGTTTGATGGTCTCGCTTTCAAGTTCATAATTGACAAATGCTACAAGTTGGGGTTCAGGGGTGTGATTTCGCACTGGCTCTTTAGTTGTTTACAGAATAGAACTATGTCTGTGAAAATCGACAGTTCTGTATCAACTGAGCATGGTGTAAATTTGGGGGTACCTCAAGGTTCCGTTCTGGGGCCACTTCTTTTTTTGTTATTTGTTAACGATCTCCCCTCAAATCTAAAAAAGTTGCTGGCCGATCAGCCGGAGGATGTAACTTTTCTTTCAAGTAACCATAGAATTATGTACTTTGTTTGCTGATGACACCTCGGGAGCCGTTACTCACATAATTCTATACCTATAATTTGAGCGTAGTGGCTAATAAGTATACAAAAGTGTGGCAATCGTTCCCCTTAAATCCAGGGTCAGTCATCGCATATACGCATGCCTACGGAGAAGAGAAGGGACATGTAATTCTGTATCCATGGATACCGTATGTGACTCAATACAAACAGAGACAAATATCAAAACTGCATCCGCTGATCGCCACGATGTCCCTATTTTCCCACCCTCCGCTATTGCACATGCTCCATAGTCTCACTGACCCTAGTCAGAGCCTTCTAGATGTTTCACTTTCAATTTCAAGGATCAAATTATAGGTATAGAATTATGTGCCGTTACTGGCCGTACTTTCGAAGAACTACAGGGATTCTGTGGGTTACTGGTGAGGTGCTTCATAGAATGGTGCCATTCAAACGCAATGATTAATGTCAATAAAACAGAACGCATTCATTTCGCTATTCGAGCCGATAATCATGGCAAACTTCCCATTAGCCACTTAGATAATGTCATCTCATCTAAAGAATGCACAAAATTTCTTGGCATCCACATTGATTGTAATCTTAGGTGGAATGCACATATTGACGCAGTGTGTCAAAAACTCAATATCTCCTGCTACGCAATAATTAGAGTCAAAAGTTCACTTTCACTACAGTCTGTCCTGAACATCTATTATAGCTTAGTCTACAGCCATTTATCATATAACTAGCTGGCCCGGCGAACTTTGTACCGCCTGAATTATACTTATAAGTTGTATAAACTTACCATTGCTTTTTTTTTTCAAGCAGGAAATAAATGAGGCAAAATCAAAGTTCAAAATATACAAAATTTCAATAATTTTGTAATTCACATGGAAATAATTCTCTCAATTTAAGCGGTACCCAATTGTTGAACATATAATAACTTTTTGTTTTTAATTCTTGTACAGTTCTCTTTTTGCAGTACCTCATGTGACTGGGAATAGCAGGAGTATAATCCATATTATACCTTTCCTCTAATATGAATCAAAATGTCAAGAATATAAACCAAAATTATTCCTTTAAAAAACTATCGACTATTAACACAGCCCCTCGACCAGAATTAAAAAATCAGTCATTCGTTAATAGCCCAACCGCCTCAACCTGAAGTGGCAAAAACAAAACTTTTCTAATATTCTCAAAATCTAATCAGTGGTCACACCATTATTTTAGACATCTTAGCTATGCTGCTAAGCTCAAAATAATGGGTAAAAATCTCAGTTGGTGGAGCAGCGCGAGTCTCATTATTCCATGGATATGAGCTTTCAATCTCTCTCAATTTGCTCAATTTAGTTGACGATATCAAGCTCGTTAGAAGACAAATCGAGATGTTCAAATGTCCATAGTACGATCGACACGGCAAAATTATCAACACTGTGAATTGTGTTGAACTCATATTCAAATTTATTGATGGTCATTCGACCAGATCAGATTAGGCAACCCATGAAACATTATTGTATATCATAAGTGAAAGCCCGATGAGCAAACGTTTCAAAATTATTAACGCTTACAATACTGTCTCTGTGCGAACAGAAACACGAATATAATATGTCAATTACTAATTATGGGCAATTTTGGATTCAGTTATTTCCGAAAATATATCTATTACCCAAACAGAAATTCGAAAGCATTTCAAAAATAAATAAAAAAGATGAAGATGGCCAACTCACGTTTGAAACTGATCGTCAAAATCAGATACTTGATCTTTCAGTAAAAATTCACTGTTCCACCAACTTGAGATGTTTACCCGCTTTTTGATCTGACTTCCATGTTACCATGAGTTCTATGCGAATCACATATCGCCATCTAACAGCGGTAATATCAATCTACGACTACGTACAGTGACAGACGACTACGCATCAACGGTAGCGACACCTAGTGGCCTTATTCAAAAGAAGGAAAAGATTTTCCTGCATAAGTAAAACTCTCATCAATTTTTTCGAAGTTTTATTGTATTTTATAACAACCAGACCGTAGACGATTCCATAAATGAAATTTCATAACAAACAGTCCATCCGATCTCGAGTTATAAATGGTGTAACCAACATCTTTCTTTTATATATATATAGATGTTCTACTGTGGGGAAACTCCTCCGACGCTGGGAGAGTCTTCATTATACAGAAAAGAATAATGCGCATGATATTTAATATTCCTCAACGAACTTCCTGTCGACCCATTTTTCTTCAAAATAATATCTTGAAATTGGCCTGTATTTTCATTTTTAGATGTTTAGTGTATGTTAAAGAAAACGAATTTAATAATACTAAACTGTCTAGCTTTCATGGCTATAATTCAAGAAATAAGGGTACGCTATATGTTCCTAATTCCTAAACATAGAACTCATAAATATGAAATGTCACCCATGTACCAGTGCATAAGAGTTTTCAACCATTTGCCACAATGTATTCAGTTTCTTGATGTTGATAGATTTAAGAAAAAGAAAGTAGTTAAGGCTTTATTGTTACAGAAGTGCTACTATACTGTGAACGATTATTTCTGTGACACTCTTGATACAAGCTGAAGTGATATTTTTTTGACCTGTCCTATACATGTACACATGTCTTAAAGGATTAATATAGTAATTTACGTAACAAGTACGGAAAATAGGGTTTTTTTTGGACGAATAGACAAGATTCTAGGACGAGCCGGAGGCGAGTCCTGGAAGTCTGTGAGCCCAAAAAAACTCTTTTCGGGCGTGTTGCGTACAATATTTTTCGGCAACCGTGAAGAATTACAAATCAATGAGATGACACATCTCTTTATTATACATTCTGATTCTTATTTGAATTAAACAGAACAGAACTGCCATCCGTTATTTCGTTGCTATTGTGATGATCATAACAATGACAACGACGAGGTGATTTTTTCGGGATATACCCACTTCCCGGACGCTTTTTCTTTGAGAAAGTAGCATTTCCTGGCTTAGTCCGGAAAGTATTTTTTATAGATTCAATATTTTATCAATATCAATTCCTGAAAGTTTTGTGAATGATACTATGAAATAGTTGAACCTAATTTTCTGGCCTCTTTAAGCGCTTATGGTAGTCTACTCCGGCCATTATGGGCTGGCAGAAGTGGTTTTTATTTTCGAGCAGATATTGAATATTATATATATATATCCGGGTTTATAGCGTCCTACGCCTTCCGGTTCCCAGCTTCCAGCCTCTTCTGTCCACCCATTCTCCTGGTCTCAGGTTTCTCTCCGACATGGCTTTTTGTATGCCGCTCATCCAGGTAACTTTTGGTCTTCCTCGCTTTTTCCTTTCCCTCGGTACCCACCTTAGAGCAAGTTTCGGAATCCTTTGATCTGACATCCTCTCAACATGTCCATACCAAATGAGTTGTTTTTGCTGAGTATCCTCTATTATTGTCTTGTCCACCTTCATTAGTTCCCTCACTCTCTCATTCCTCACCTTATCCATTCGCGATACTCTGGCTGATCTTCGCCAATAGTCCATTTCAAGAGCCAACAGTCTTTTTTCGAGGTTTTTTGTCAATTGCCATGTTTCACTTCCATATAGAACGATGCTCTTGAATACTGAGGAATAAATATAGTGTTTCTTCTCAGCTGAAATGCTTTTGGACCATAGTATCGAGTTCAAGTGTCTTATAGTTGTTTTTCCTTTATTTATTCTGCTCTCTATTTCATTTTGTGTTCTTCCATCTGCTGTTATTTTCGTCCCCAAATAGACGTATTCATCGCAGGCGTCTATTTCGACATCATCATTCACCATCAACTTTTCCTTCTCTCCGCCAACACACATATATTTTGTTTTTTTCAGGTTTATTGTGAGGCCCCAATTGTGGTATTCTTCGAAAAGTCTTCTTGACATAAATTCCAGATCTTCCCTATCTTGTGCAATCACAATCTGATCATCTGCAAAGTGGAGTGTGTAAAGCGTTGTGTCATCTGTAAGCTGAATTCCCATTCCTTTGCAAGATCTTCTCCATCTCTTCAAAGCCTCATTTAAGTATATTTTAAACAGAGTGGGAGATAAACAACAGCCCTGCCTGAGACCTTTTGTAACTGTGAAGGTTGGCGACAGAGAGTTTCCTAGTTTAACTCTTGAGTAGGATTGTGAGTATAATTGCTTTATTGCACTGATCGCCGTGCTGTTGATTGGTGACCTTTCTAATACCTGCCACAGTTTCTTTATCGGAACTGTATCGTATGCTCCCGTAAGGTCTACAAATAGAAGGTGAACTTCTCGATTGGTTGCTGTTTTTTTCTCATTTATTTGGTTTATGCTGAAGATGTTGTCTACACATGACCTGCCAGCTCTGAAACCCGATTGCTGCTCAATATCATGGGGATCGAATTCATCTTCGATTATAATCCTCAATATTCTCCCATATATTCTACTGAAGGTACTTGTCACTGAAATGCATCTGTAGTTTTGGCACTCACTTTTAACTCCTTTTTTATGGATTGGTGTGATCCAAGCTTCCTTCCAGACTTCCGGTATCGCCGCTCCATTTATAAGCTTCTCGAAAAGATGGCGCAGCATCTCTATTAGTTTTTTCGTTCCATTTTTCAGCATCTCTGCTGGGATTCCTTCAGGTCCAGCAGCTTTCTTATTCTTCATATTCTTTAATGCTTTCCAGACCATTTCCTCACTGAACTGTATATGTTGTCCCTGAATGAAATAATTGGTTGGTGACTGTGTTAAATATTGTTCTCTGTCTTCATTCAGTTCTCGCTCAAAGAATTCTTTCCATCTCTCCAGTTTTATTGGGTTTAGAATTTTGAATATTAAACAAGTAAATTTTGGTGAGTTATGAAATGACATATGAAAATTGGTCACTGGCTCTTGGTCTACAATCAAGATCAAGGTACATACTTTTTTTAATAAAATCTTTTTATCGTTTCAGTCCAATTATGAATCCTTCTTTATGGATACTGTCAGCCTTAGCAGTTGTTAGCACAGCTCAAAGCGATTTCTCCAATCTCGATTCGCCAAACCAAGCGACGGATTTCACCCAATCCGAATATGCCCAACAAAGCCAACAACAACTCACAGAAGATGCCGAGCAGAGAAACTACCAGACTGTTGGTTCCTACAATTTGGACGTTCAGAACGAACCATATGGCATAGATTACGTTTATCATGACTACGAATCCATGACCAAGTTTTTGAGAACGACAACTGCCAAATTTCCCACTCTGACCGCACTGTATTCTATTGGAAAATCTGTTCAAGGTGAGGATTTAGAACATTTCGATTTGTTACAAGTTTTGAGCATTCACGATATCTTTTTTTATCGATTATGCCAATGAAGCCGTTAGCCGTGAAAAAAAGGAGCTACAAGTATACAGTATACTAAATTTTTTTCAGGTAGAGATCTTTGGGTTTTGGTATTGTCAGCTTCACCCTATGAACACATGCTGGGCAAACCTGACGTCAAATATGTCGCCAACATGCATGGAAACGAAGCAGTCAGTCGGGAACTTATGTTACACTTGATTCACGTAAGTAACGAATTTGTGTTCACCTCTTTTTTTATAGAAGAGGTGAATCTTACAGCAGACACCCAGTATTTCTGGGTAGTGTCGGATTCTTACCGACTAAACACCTCTCCTGCTGTTGGTTCCGGGCATAACCCAACTAGCAAAACTAATTTCATGAAGGCTGTGAGAAATGCTATACAGCATATTTTATAGAAACGTTAAAATCTTATAATGCGGCTATAAACCACTATACAATGTCTTTACAACCAAAAAGGGCCCCAGTTTATACAACAGATCAGTTCTTTTAGAACAGTTCTATAGTTAACTATACAACCGTTATAAGATAACCCTATAAAACTGTCCTATAAGGATGTCTTCAAAATTACTTATACAATACATTTACAAAACTATTTGGCAACTGCTATGTAACTTTTGCATATGAGTTCTTTTATTCTGCGGTTTGAGAGTATATATAACGAACATTTATAGAACTACAAATAATAGCTATTTATGTAACAAGTACATAAATTAGGTCTTTATGGACGAGTCCAAAATTTATGGCAGAGCGAGCAAAGCGAGCGAGGCCTATAATTTGGGCAAGTCAATAAGCCTAATTATGTACGAGTTTGCATACAAAGCTTTATGTTTGACTGCAATGCAGACATTTTATTTTCTGAAATGGCAATCAATATATTCGTCGCTTTATTTCAAGAAATACTTTGAGTGTGCTTTTGCTTATCTTACCTTAGTAACCATCAGCGACCTTAGCAACCTCACTGAACAAAGTTGTTTACATCGTTAATTCTGTGACAAACGTCATAACAATCCCAAAAATGGATAGTTCGGAAGAGGAAAGCGTGAATAATTTAGCCGCAAGTGCCAAAGAATCTCTCCTACCCACTAAAAGTGCTTATGGAAATTTGTATGCGGCCTATAACAAGTGGTGTGAAACGAAGAAAATTGCAAAATCGAGAGAAGACTGTGACAGTTGAGTCCAATAAAGTGGTGTCCAATAAAGTGGTGTCCAATAAAGTAGTCAATTCTGGACGCTAAACGAATTCATGAATCAAGTGTTTATGAAGCAGTCGAACATAAATTATTTTATAATGCAGAAATAATCGCTAATAAAATAGTTTTGTTGTCTACTGTTGAAATTCGGAATAGAATTTTCACAAGAATATTTTATTAGATATAGAGGTGTGTCAATGTTTGCGTTGAGTCATGACAGAGATTCAATATCATATGCCAGCGACATTATATGGCGGCGGAGTTATTATCATATCTGTTGATTGAACATATTAAGGATCTTTGTCGCTAGTCCAGGGGCTAAATTTGTTTGCGCAGATAAATTTTCTGACAATATATTATAATACATTGATGATAAAAAAATAAAGTGCCTCAGTTTAGTATACATTTTATTGATATTATTAAAAGATAAAGAATAACAAATTATGTTTTCTTGGTTTAGTTTTCAACTAAGAATAAAACATATATTGTGACTGTTGTAAAAGCAGAGAAAAATCTCTACATTTCTCTTAAAAATTAAATTTTAATTCAACTTTTCACATTTATTTATGTTTTTCTCACAATGGCGGCGGACGAAAGTTTAATAAAATGGCGTATATGGTAGAACACACTTTAAAGACCTTATACAATGATTCTATTTCCTTCTGAGCTGTATACGATATTAAAGTTTTATTATGTTGTTCAATACAGCGCCATACCATTGCATTTGATAGTTTCAAGAGTCATTGCTATGTTTTGATTCTTGACCACCTCTGAATGTTGCCAGATTTTATACTACACAGTTTAAATGGTGAATTGTTCAACACATGTCGCTGTTTTGCATTAAGTGCACGCGACATAAAATTTACTGCAATAATTTTTCAGTTATTGTTAAAAAAATGTTTGTCCTGGTGAAGAAATGTTGTAAGCACTCTGACGTGAGGTCAGGTTGTTTCGGCGCTCTTGTCAAAATGTTTGCAAAGTTATTCCAACTTCAAGAAATTACATCTCCAAACGATTTGTTTGTCAGAGATGACAATGATATGATTAATATCCTGATGATGTATAATGAAAAAAATTTGCTGACTTTTTTAATTGATTTGCAACACGTTTTGAACTTCAAGATGTATCATAATAAAATGAATAGTCTACGACCTATTTATTGCACCTAATATTATGAATGTTGGTATAATATAACCATTGTTCAAACAATGATATAACTACTAACTGCCCAAGCTAACAACACTGTACGTTAGATATCCGCGTTATCCTATAGCTTGTTGGCAAACTACATAATAGAACAGAATTATCGCTTAATGTGCTTGGGGTACGACAGTTAACAATCATTTAGTTATATTATGTTTCGAATAAGTTTTGTATACAGATTTTTTCCCTGCGTGAAATTTATAGACAGGTATTTATATAATAAACCATAAAAGATGTCAAAATAGTGGAAAGAGTGGAAAATAATAGAAAGGGGTTGACAAATGGGCCTACAAACTGAAAAAAGAATCGCAAGTTATCCTTTCCAAGAAGATTTGCCTCCAAATCACAACGTGAAAGTGATTCGGTGCCCGAATCAAATTGGATTTGCATTAACATTATGTTTAGCATTAAAATTGGCTACTCCTGAAAATAAATAAAAATTAATGAAAGAAAAAAAAACAGTCCTCTCCAATGAAAGCTTGCGCTGGATAGTCTCCAAGAAAACGCAAGCGGTTTAACTTCTGGATATTTTCCAAAAAAATTTTTAAGTTGAATACTAGACCATTTTATCAATAAGTTTCATTCTCAAGTGATACCAATCAAACTTGTTGGTGAGTATTTAAGAATGTTCGTGGAGCTGTAGGAAGAAGATTAGGAATAGCCAGGTTTCATATAACAAAAAGCTCTCTTAATGCAGAATGATTGATGTAAAAAGACGTTGCCCAAATCTTGAGTTGATCTCTTATTTTAATCTTTTTTTCAATTTCAGATAGATAATGCATCAAATTTACGTCGTCTGTATCGGTGGTTTCTTCATCAGCACTATTAATGTTGACGCTTTCTTCCAACATATCCTTCATTTCTTTTGGATTCTTCTTCAGTATTATCACTGCTGGCTGAAGCTAAAATTGTCGTTTCTTCTAGATTAGTCTTTTCGTAACATGACACTTCAGCCCCTGCGTCTGAAGTATTCCATTCCATTGTACTTCTTTTTAACTGATCTTTTTTATTTGTTTCCACTCATTATCAGATATTGCCGAATTCATTTTGTTAACGGAACCCGCTAAAAAACACGCGCAATTCTTCTAGTAGGTGCTACAGTAAATTTTAAAGTGATTTTATAATGCATGACTTGAAATAAATTTATTCCTGGGAACAACATTTTGATTCTACAAGCTCTTCATAAGAAAGAATTATGTAGTTGTTATAAGATGATTATAAAATCCATTAATATTTATTGTGTATATATGTTTAACTTCTGCGCAAAGCAACAATCCTATTATTTTTTTATGGAACTCTAATGCAACTATTTATACAGATTCTTTTACAACCATCGTTTAACGCCGCTATTATAAGTAACACAATAGCTATGCAACCGTATTATAATCTGTATAAGACTGTTTTAAAATTATTCTATAAGAATTTTATGGTACGTTATGCAACTGTTATAAAATTCCTTCACTTAGACTATTTATTTATCCTATGATATTAGTTGTGAGAACGTTTATACAACCGCATTATAGAAATCTCTATATTTTAAGATAAAATTGTCGTATTGGGAGGCATAAAAAATAATTTGGTCGTTTCTATCTGCGCAATACGATGATTATGAAATAATTTCGTTCTTTAAGGGGACTATTTTGCTAGTTGGGAAGCCTATAAACCTTACATCTTCTTAACTGTTATTTCCTCTTTCGCATTCTTTATGCTGAGTGTTTGTGTTCATCCTTCAATTGGATATCTCTCTTTAAGTTAAGAGTTCTATATTTTCGCAATTGGTCTCTGGGTCTTTGGCGGTAAATTCTCGCTGTTTTTTCATCTTCAACGGGGTCGTAGTCAACTATAACCATCTAAGGTCTTCATTTGGATGTTCACTAGCTCTTTCAAAGCCTTTTGCAGCTTTTCGTATGATGCATGTAGTAATGGACTCCCATTTTATGCCTTTTCGGATTTGTTCATTCCTAACAAACTAGGGAGCGTCTAATGCCCATCTCAGAAATTTGTTTTCTGTACTTTTTATTCTCTTTATATGAGTTCTCGCTGCATAGCCCCATGCTGTTGATCCGTATGTTAGCTGCGGTCTGGCGACTGCTTTTATGATCCTCAATTTCGTGTTTCTATTCATTTGGCTTCTTCTGTCTATAATCGGGTATAACCTTTTCATTGCTACATTAGTTTTATGCACTGCATACTTAATGTGCTGTTTCCACGTAAGTCCTCTGTCTAGTATCACTCCTAGGTATTTAGCTTCATTCTGCCATTCGATTTCATTATCGTCTTCTGAAAGAGTATTGCTTGACTTTTTTCTTCATTGATTTTTATTTTCCATCTGTTACACCATTGACTGATATCATCTGTAGCTTCTTGAAGTCTTTTGTGAACTTCTGTGCCTAATTGCTATGCCTGTATCGTCTGCGTATAGAGAAAGCAGGCATCTTGAATTTCTTGGTATATCATGTATGTATATAATATTATAGGGTAGCGGTCCTAGTATGGATCCTTGAGGAACTCCTGCTTCCAAATATCTGAGTGTGAAATGAACATCATCTATTCTCTCTCTTATTCTTATTATTCTGCATATCTTGGGTGAATAACCTGCGTTTATCATTTTATATGGTACTTCCACTCAACGGTGAAAAGTGCGTAGTTCTCCACTTGGGTGCCCGCAATCCGCGTCAGAGGTACTATCTCAATGGACATTCCATCCCTGTTTCCAGCAGCCATTGTGATTTGGGTGTTATAGTGACCTACAACTTGAGTTGGTCCGATCACATCCTCCATGCTGTCAACAGATCCTTATTCCTGATCAAAAAAGCATTTGGCAGGTGTGATCCCTCAACGTGCGCGGCTATTTACCGAACTTATGTGCGTCCTATTATAGAGTTCGCCAGGCCTGTTTGCAGTCCGACGTTATGCCGCGATTGGGCACAACTCGAGGGTCTTCAGCGTCGTGCAACACGCCTCCCTTACGGATACTCGCGCCTGTCATATAGTGAAAGACTCTCCATAATGAACCTACCATCTTTTATGGACCGAAGGACCCGTGGTGACCTCATAATAACATTTCGAGCTCTGAATGATCTGTTCGGTATTAGTCTGAGCAACCTGTTCACGCTGAACACGGATGGCTGTTTGCGAGGCCATGCTCTCAAGCTTCGGAAGGAAAACTTCAAGACAGTGCAAAGGCAACACTTTCTGACGAACCGAATATTTAGTGTGTGGAACTCGTTGCCTCCTGTTGTGTTTGAATCAGTGTCAGTGAACTCCTTTAAAAACAATTTAGACAGTTGGCACCTCCAGAGATGAGTGAACATTACATCATTTCAAAATACTAGTGGAACATTTTTGTGTGATTTTTCAGAAGATCTATGTTTTTTTTGTCGCTCTTAATTCTAGCACTTTTGACCTCTTCATTTGAATTTGTTTTTTCTCTTTTTTCTTTTGATTCTTTATATTTCATATTTTCTGTGAGTTTATAAACTTAATTTAATAATAATAATAATAATACCGCACGGGTATGGTGTGGGTTCTGCCATGCCACATGGGGGGTGACGTCCCCACGGCCCGAGTTACCTGGGCCACCAAGGGTAAATGGTGGCAAACCCGCACGGGGGGACTACTTTGTAGTGTCCGGGTGTGACAATCCCACGGACCCCGATCACTCTCAACCGATGTCGGAAAGAAATATACTAAGCCTCGGAAAACAGTCGCTGCCTGGGGTCGTCAGGGCACGTCTGGAGTTGGTGCTGGACGTGACAGCACCAACGGCAGGATGCTGAGAAGGCAGGCGCCTGCCATACAAGAAGCTATGCCTTTAGACGAGGAGGACATCGACGAGGAGAGAGTTCAGGTTGTCGGTCGCATAGGGATTCAACGTTCGAAAGAGCAGCCCGTTTTCAGAACCGGCAGCCGAAACAGGACGGCACAATGGGGACGCCACAAGTGGACGCCCGAGCAGCATAGCCTGCTGACATCACTATACAGAAGATCAAGACCCAAAAGACGAGGGTACATGAATAGGCTGCACGGTCTGTTGTGCGAAAATTATCCAGACCTTGATTTCATGACGCAGCAAAACCTTAGAGATCAGATCAGTCATCTCAAAAGAAGAGGAATCTTATGGCGGCACAGTATAAGGTAGACCTACCTTATACTGTGATGGCGGTCTCAAGAGCAAGAAAGGACGGAACAGCAAGCTGAGGAGCAGGTGACAGATGCTTCGAGCCAACATCAGCAATTGACGATTGACACAGCTGAAGAACAAGCTGTAGCCCTGGTGAGAAATATAACGGGCCGAACCGGGACTGGTATACATTCCAACAGGTCAATAACAGAACATGTGAGAGATGTTCCCGAAATAGAACACGGTGAAGAGCAGGTGACAGATGCTCCAAACCAACAAGATCAAGCAATAGCCCTGGGAGCAAGGCCAAGAACGGAACAAGTGAGAGATGTTCCGAAAAAGAACACGGTGAAGAGCAGGTGACAGATGCTCCAAACCAACAACACCAAGCAATAGTCCTGGGGGCAAGGCCAAGAGTGGAACAAGTGAGAGATGTTCCAGAAATAGAACACGGTGAAGAGCAGGTGACAGGTGCTCCAAACCAACAACACCAAGCATCAGCCCTGAGGGCAAGGCCAAGAGCGGAACAAGTGAGAGATGTTCCAGAAATAGAACAAGCTGAAGAGCAGGTGACAGATGCTCCAGATCAACAGCAACAGAGGCCAAGAACGGTGAGAGATGTTACGAAGTTAATCGTCAATACAAGGGAAGCATTTGAGGCTGCCATCAGAAACCCACAAAAAAAGACATAAGGCTGAAGATCTAGCCATATTGGATAAAGTAATGCAAGATCATCATAACGAGACCTGTTCACTAGAAGATGTAGTGGCTGCAGTGAGAGCGGCCGCTTCGCTTCTATGTCCACCGAAAAGTACAGCTATGAAGAACGATAAGCATAGGTTAACACTCAGTCGGCTTGACATCAAAATAAAATCAATGAGGCAGCAGGCATCTTGGTACCAATGTATCATATATGTTCTGAGAGGCAAAATTGAATCCAGCAAGAAAATGAAAGATATGATTGAGGAGCTTCGTTCCATACATCATACAGTAGACTTGCCCACAGTCCATCTACTGAGGCAGAAAGCTGTAGATAAAATAATATCACTTGCTGCAGCGCGAAAGAAACTAATAAAAAGGCAAAAATGATAACAACACCTTCACCGCAGAACCATCGAAACTATTTCAGTCCCAACAACAAAAGGCACAGAACCCACCATCACCGCAGGAGGTCGAAGAATTTTGGAAAAGCCTGTATGAACAACAAGCAGAAATCAGGAATACTCCAGCACTTCTCAGATTCCAGCAGATGTGTGATCAAAACCAACAGCAGAACGATGAACTTTCTGAAATATCAACCGAAGATATTAGACAAGCCCTTAAGAACAAGCGTGATTTCACAGCAACTGGACTGGACGGTATTCAAAACTACTGGTGGAAGAGTTTTCCAGCTACACATCAACACCTGGCAAGATTATTCAGCGGGATGCTGACTCGCCGTGAGCCCATTCCGTCATGGTTGGTGGAGGGTAGAACAGTGCTGATTCCAAAATCAGGTGATTTAGGGCAACCCAAGAACTATCGCCCAATCACTTGCCTCAATACACTGTATAAGATCCTCACAAGTGTAATTCAAGATCAAATACTGAGGGTTATTGGACCAGTGTGGAACAGTTTCTACGAACAGAGGGGAGCAAAGAAAGGAGTGCAAGGATGCAAGGACAACTTGCTCATAGACAAGAGCGTATGTCTAGACGCCAGATACTACAAGCGCGACCTACACACATCATGGTTAGACTACGCGAAAGCATATGACACCTCGCCGCACGAACTGATAATACTGCTATTAAAAATGCTGAAAGTCCATCCTAACATCATCCACGCGATAGAAAACACCATAGCGCTGTGGAAAACAAAGTTTGCCATCCGAGCAGAGGGTCGAAACGTATATACGGGATGGGTGAGATACATGAGAGATTGAGAGGAGTTTTTCAGGGAGATTCGCTAAGCCCGCTATTATTCTGCATAACACTCATACCACTAACAATTGAGTTGAGGGAGAGCAAAATAGGATACAAGGCCGGACCACCAGACAGAAGGAACCACCTGATCTCTCATCTCTTATACGTGGACGACTTGAAGCTCTACGCTCCCTCCGAGTCCGCACTACAGCAACTACTGAATATCGTTTCGGACTACACCTCAGCCGTAGGAATGTCATTCGGTTTAGACAAGTGTGCTGTATTTCATCTGAGCAGGGGAAAAGCTGAAGATGCAGGAGAAGATATTCTACTGGAAAATGGAATGACTTTTCGAAATCTCGAAGACGGAGAAACTTACAAGTTTCTAGGGATGAAACAGAGAGGTGTACTGGAGACAACCCACAGATAAAGGATGACCTAACAGCCAGCTACAAAAAGAAGCTGAGAGACATTTGGAAATCGCAGCTGTCGGGAAAGAACAAAGTATCGGCTACAAATATGCTAGCCATCCCGATTCTCACCTACTCTTTCGGAGTTGTGAACTGGACGGTAAACGAACTCCTCGATCTTGATAGGTTAACAAGGAAAACGATGAACATGAATCGTAGCCTACATCCCAACAGTTCAATACAGAGGATATACCTTCCCCGAAGCCAGGGGGGTAGAGGATTGCAATGTTTGGAATATCAACAAACATTGGAAATGGCAGTAAGGATTCTAAGAAGTGAATTTCCGCTTCTGAAATTTGTCGCTCAGCATGAAATTGCGAACCATGGAGCCTTCCTATTCCGAGCTGCCCAAAGGGCCCTAGAGAAGCTCAGCATAACCGGCGTATCGATCAAACCTGAGCTCGCTGGAACACCGATCACTCAAGCGCACCAAAGAAGCCTAGCAAGACTGATCCGAAAGTCTCAGTCAGATACATTACTCGAATATCATATGAGTAAGACCTTGCACTCCATATATTTCAGGAGTTTAAAAGACCAGGACCTGTCTGAAGAATTGTCTTTCGCCTTTCTAGGGTCAGCTTGCCTTAAGTCAAAGACAGAAGGATTTGTGATGGCGTGTCTAGATGGAGTACTGAATACGAGATGGTATAAAAAGAACATCATGAAAATGGACACCCCCAACAACTTGCAGGGCTTGCCATGGGCAACAGGAAACGATTATGCACATCCTTTCCGCCTACAGAGTCCATGCTCCATCGGGGTATGTAGAGAGACACAACGCGGCACTCCGAATCCTATACTTCCATCTGAGAGCCGCGTATGAGATAGACAAAGAACCGGTGTTACCATATGTGCCTCTGGAGATTGAAGCGGTGGTCCAGAACGAAAGAGCTCGCATATGCTGGAATTATCCTGTTTCAACAACACGGCAGATCAATGCTGTTGAGCCAGACATACTTCTGCTGGACAAGGAGCTGAAGGAGTTATTTGTCGTGGAATTCTCCTCCCCTGCTGAAAATAACGTTGTGATGAAGGAAGAACAGAAGAGGCAAAAATACAAAGACCTTATGTTCGAGCTTGGAACTTTATACCCAGGTCATAAAATTAGGATGGTCGTACTTATCATAGGATGTCTCGGTGGAATGAGAGCTAACTACGTGGATGAACTGAAGATTATCCCGGTCTGCAGATCACTGGCCGAGGTATTGGCGCACAGAATGCAGAAAGCAGTGTTGCTCGGGTCACTCCATATCATCAGGTCCCATGAACTCTAGAAGCCACTTGCAGCTCATCTCTTTTGTTAAGGGACGCTGCGAGGGCAGGATGAAGAACTCCTCCATTGAAGTGTGAGGGGTTTTTAGTGTTTAGCCAAACAAGATCCTGGATTCTCACACTACCGAGAGTGCGGACCCTCTCGGTGCCCATAAAGGGTTTTCCCCTCACACGGACGTAAAAAAAAAATAATAATAATAATAATAAGCTAGTCCTTCATGCCATTCTCTATCAACAGCTCTGGTTGCATCTAGAAGTAGTAGTCCTGTGGCTTCTTTATTCTGAAATGCTTCTGTAATTATTCTTAGGAGCTGTTGTTCAGTTGAATGTTGTTTTCAGATTCCAAATTGTTCACTCGGCATCGTCGCCAGGGCTTCGGTTTCTTCATTAAGTCGTCTGGCTAATACTCTCCACAATTTTTTCCTAGGGCTGGGAGCAGGCTTATTGGTCTATAGTTCTGTGGAAACTTTTTCTCTTTACCTGGTTTATTGAAAACAATCACTTCGGCAGTTTTCCATCTTTTTGGAAAGTACTCTGTTCTCATCACACCCTTTGCTATGCTTGTGAGAGCTGCTGTCAAGCGCGGATCCAGGGGGGGTCATGACCCCCCCTGGACTGGACGAACCCTCAGATCTTGTGTTTGATAAAAAAATGTTTCGATTGAAAAAATAGAATTGAATCATATTTAAGTGAATATTGGAGGGTAATTAGTTCCAATAATGAAAAAAATCTGAATTTTGGGAGAATAATTTGTCCATTTCAAGCTAAGTTGCAATTCACTGATTAGTATTGACTTATTTAGTGTTTGAAGAACTATTCCTCAAACGTCCATTGCTACTTCGATCATCTCGAAGTTCAGCCCCTTAATACGCATGCAATACGGGAATCTCACATTCGACGCGACGATCGTCCAAGGGTCCAAGGAAGGGTCCAAAGTTTTCGGAGAATTCCTCTACCCCCGAAGTCGTTTATTCAAAAAATGAAAATGAAGATATTGAAATAGTTAATGAGTTGGTAAATCAGTACAAACTTCTATTAGACAATCCTCCTGTTTCAATCGTTACGAATGATTATCGCTTATGGAAGATGAAATGGCAACGAGAGAAAAAGATTCTACAGGCGATATATAATCTCCTAGAAAACTGTGATTCTGTCATGTATCCAAATGTGAGGAAATTTCTCAGTATACTCGCAACACTACCAGTTAGTGTGGCAACGGCAGAGAGGTCATTTTCCACTCTGAGAAGGCTCAAAACATGGTTGAGAGCTTCGATGGCAGAAGAACGACTTATTGGACTAGCACTTCTTCATATCCATAATGACATATCTGTTGATGTAGAGGAAGTCATCACTCGTTTCGCAAGAAGGAGAAATAGAAAAATTCCCTTTGCTATTTAGTTATACCTTTGTTATTATTCTCATTATGTTTTTGTTTTTGAAATAAATCAAATAAACTTTTTGTTTGTGTTAGACCTCATCAGAACTTTATTTTGGGGATGCTGATTTGTCTCCAAAAAATCAATTGGCGGGTATGTAATCCACCTGACCGTGACCCCCCTCCCCTTTCTCGAGAGTTGGTTCCGCCACTGGCTGCTGTTCCTTTTTTTGACATTTTCTTCAGCATGAGATTTGTAATTTTATCTGTTCACCTCTGGGTTGCTAGTGTCTACATGAAGAGTATTAAAAAGCAGGTGCTCCGATTATATCTAAACGAAGGTTTGGCAAAATTAAAGGTGGAGACATCATAATTCAACTTATTTTCCTTACAAGTGCAAAAATGTTATTTTTCCGCTAGCAGTTCGTCCCTTATCCTTGATCAGATAGCTGGTGAAAGTGTACAGGGTGCACGGCGTACGGCTTTCGGCTAAAATAGCCCCTAAACTGTACGTTGTGGAAAAAAACTCATATGGCATGGTAATGAAGTGGACGAAAAATCCACAAACTAAAAATAATTTTACATCTACAGGATGCGTAAAAAAAAGTTATGGAAAAATAGGTTTTGGCGATATTTTAGCCGAACGCCTTGCTGACACACCCTGTATATTGCTGAAAAGATATTTTTCGAAGTTTTTCAAGTTTTCAATGATGAGTTTGGTACTTCTGCGATCATTCCCATACCATCAGCCAAATCACGATAAATGAACAAACTTTTCAGCATTTGGTGACCCAATACCAAGTAGACCCTTACACACGATGGCTGTTGGACAACACCAGAATCCACATAATGCCTTCTATGAATCCAGATGGCTTCGAAGTATCCAAAGAAGGAACTTGTGAGGGCGGTCAAGGAAGGTAGAATGTAGCGTTTTCGTATCCTACGACATCTTAACAAAATGCTTTGTAGATATAATGCTAGAGGATTCGATCTCAACAGAAACTTCCCAGATTACTTCAAGCAGAACAACAAGAGGCCCCAGCCTGAAACTGAAGCAGTAAAAGAGTGGATCTCGAAGATACAGTTTGTACTTTCTGGATCTCTCCATGGTGGCGCTCTGGTCGCAAGCTACCCATTCGACAATACTCCTAATTCACGTAAGAAGTTTCAACAACCATTGATTTCTCTAAATGGCAGGTTTTTCCTGGATGAAAGTAAATATACTCTCGTATTTTTTATGCTGTTATTATTGTTATTGAATAAAAAATTATGAAAACACACATGGGCTTCCAAGTACCTACCTCGAACGCCGAAGGGTAGTCTCGATTGATCATGCACAGGAACACTTTTCGAGCATTCGTGCGATGCTGGTTGCCCGAAAGTCCCGTAAAGAGTCATTGTGAGTGGCCTACATTAGCCCCTTACGAACTAAGCCACTCGAAGCGAATTTTTTTTCGAAATACAAAAATTAGTCGGAATGTCGTTTATAAAAATTCCATGTGAATATATGCACAGACGAAAGATCATTTTTCATTATCGAGACATTATGTCACATATAGTGATCTCCATGACTTAAGGAATACAAATAATTTTCTTTGAAGGCTGTGGTACCTCAGGGTGGACAACACTCCTTTCTTCGCCCGGCTCACTTAATTCCCATCGCTTGTCTTGAGGCACCGTCTATGATCCTCACTCGTAATCGATGGTCTCCAGTCTCCACAAAGGCGATATGCCGACCTTTCTTGAGGATTTCCGTCAAAATCTTCTCCGTTGATTTATTTGAGGCTGTTTTAATTTGGCCATCCACAGTATTCATACAGGGTGTTCCTAAATAAGTGTATCAACGGTCAACACTTTTCTCCAACCATCAAAAAATGTTGACATTTTTGTATTATCTTCAGGTGCAAAAGCTACTTTTAATTCTAGGACTGAAAGTAATTGCATTTGAGCTCTCTAATTGAAATTTGAAGAAAAAAACATTGCTTAGTAAAACGAACTAATTGGGCAACTATATGAATTTATCACTAACAATCTTCGAACAATTCAAAAGATTTTCATTTCATTTCATTTCAAAATATTCTCCGTAACTATTGATGAAACCATTCGAGGAAATATCTGAACAGGTACTTGTACCTTCTTTGTCAGGTTGCAATATTTTTCTGGCAGTATTCTTTTTGTTGATACGTGATTCTTCAATATATCCTTCTGCTACCGTACTCGATTTCCAACCTCCATGTCTTTTAAGACAAGCGAGGTCACCGCCACCATCAATAAAAAGTGTAGCAGATGTTCTTCTTAGCGAATGTCCAGTATACTCCTTCCAATTTTCTAACTTCAATCATTTTGCAATTTCTTGCGACACGGCACTTATTTTGTGAATACCAACAACCATTCTTTGACACTTCCCATTAACATACTTCAAAAATAAACGACGTTCCTGTATATTTGATGGCCGTAGTGCAACATATTTTCGGAAAAACGCAAATAATTATCGCCTATAATGGTAAACAAACGAGGTTTCTTGTTTTTTGTCTGCAAAATTTTTACGACCAGGATCGAGTCCATATCTTCAATGTCATCAATTTTCAAATGAACTAGTTCGTCACAACGCATAGCACCTCCAATTCCTAATACTAGAACAACCTTTATCATCAAATATACATTATCAGGTGCCATATCCAGGAACCCATTCACTTCCTTCTTTGTAAAAACTTTGCCTTTTCAACAATGCTCGTAATTCTGGTCTTATCCGGAGGTTCTCAAATGGGGGCCTGAAAATGCGGCGACATGGTTCGGGTAAAGCTAGTACGGAAGTGACTTGGCGGGGCCACGCCGTGCCCCCAAATATATCGTACGAACTAAAAGTGCCTATTTTCACTCGCAATTTTGCATTCGCTCGGCTGCGCTGCGCTCCGCCTCGTAACAGCAAATATTGCTCGTAAAAAAATATGCACTTTTAATCCCTATAATATAATATACTATTATTCTCTTCCATTTTTTCTGGGTTGAAAAAATTTAAAGTTTTTTCAGTTTTTTGCTAATATCCCAGGAACCATTTGTATTACAGTATTGAGTTTCTGTACACACATTGCCACAAATAAAATCTACTTTCTTGCACTTTACTCGGTTTTATTATACAGGGTGCGGCACGGAGGATGAATGGTTTTAAAAAAATAATAAAAGCGTTAATTTTTACTCAAAAACACATTTATTGACGGAATCAGATTCTCAAGGAAATAGCATTTGAGACAGTCAAGTGTGGAAAATCACATCAGGCATGTGGTGGCCGAAATCGGTGATGCAGTGCTGGAGGCGCTCTTGGAAGTTCGCGTAGACTCTCTCCAACATCGCTCTCTCAACTTGGGCAACTTCCACGCGAATAGCCCTTTTCAATTCGTCCAGAGTTCGGGGCTTGGTCTCGTATACTCTAGCCTTGAGGTGTCCCCATAAGAAAAAATCGCATATGGATAAATCTGGGGACCGGGGAGGCCAATGAACATCGCCAAACCTGGAAATAAGGCGACCAGGGAAGAGAGGGCGAATAACGTCCATTGATGCTCTGGCTGTGTGGGCGGTCGCCCCATCCTGTTGGAACCACACACGTCGGATTGGAACACGTTGCTGTCGTAATTCGGGGATAAAGAAGTTGTTGATCATTTCGACGTACCGCTCTGAGTTCACGGTAACAGCACGACCATTAACGTCTTCGAAGAAGTAAGGGCCAATGATGCGAGTTTGCGACAACTGGTAAATAAATGCTAGGAACACACGAGTCTAACGGCACCTTCCCCACTTCTCTCGTCCTCAGTGGGGGAAAGTTATGCCCATCTGAAAAACGTCCGCCCTCCGTGCCGCACCTTGTACATTCCAATGGCGGAGATATGAAATTTGCACAAAGGATTTACCCCAACTTTTATACTAACTACTTGACAAATTTGTATTTGCTCAGCCATTTCTGATGCGCCAATGTTTTTTCCATAAAGAAGGTAGGTACTATTGGTTCATTACTTCCAAGTGAACCGTTTTCGAGAAAACTCGCATTTTATGATAAAAATCAAAATAAAGCAGTAACAATTAACAATTTCGAGCAATTGTTAACTATGGTCGCAAAAAATAATGAAAAATAACTTTGCAATTTAAACTTAAAAACCTAGTTGTCAAACTTCATTGAAATTAATAAACTTATTAATTATCACTACTCATTTTTCCAATAACAAGAAATGTACAATGCGTTAGCAAACTGTTATTGTTAATGGAATGCCAATTTTCTCAAAAACGGTTCACTACAGAGTAAGAACCAGAGTACTTTTTTCATGTAAAACACATTGGTGAATCAGAATTTGCTGTGCAAATGCAAATTTGTCCAGTGGTGTAAAACCTCTGTGCAAATTCAATATCTCCGCCACTGGCACGTCTAATAAAACCGAGTAAAGTGCAAGAAAGTAGCTATTATTAGTGATATTGCGTGTATAAAAACTTCATTCTGTTATTCATACGGTTCCTGAGAAATAAGAAAAAAAAAACTGCGAAAACAAAAATTTTTGACTCCCTGTATCTCGGAAACGGAGACCCGGAAGAAAAAATGACAGAGAAAATGCTATTTTTTTATGAGAAATCTGCAGTGACCGCGTGGATACACCTATTTAGGAACATCCTGTATTCTCATATTCTAGTCTAGTTCATTGATTTTTTTGGATTATTTTTTTTCTTAACAAGAAATTTAATTATATAATTATTGCGAAGTTTTTTGCGCTGCAAGGAATCTGCAGATCTTCAGCCTTATGCTCTTGTAAGTTCTATCGGAACCTCTTTCATAACAAACCCCTTCTCTCAACAAACATACCTCATCTACAGTGTTCTCCAATTTCGGATCTTCACCATCACTAACTCCTGACGATGACGTATTCAGACATCTGGCCCTGACATACTCCACCAACCACGCCAAGATGAGCCGTGGAGTCGCCTGTAAATCGTCGCAGAAGGGCTTTAACGGCGTAAGGCTGAGTTTTCAGATTTTTCAGACTTGAACTCTATCGATTAATTTGCAGGGTATAACCAATGGAGCAGAATGGTATCCACTCACTGGAGGCATGCAAGATTTCAACTATGTTTGGTACGGTTGCATGGAGGTTACACTCGAGGTTTCTTGCTGCAAGTTCCCACCTGCACAAGAGCTACCTAAGTATTGGGAGGACAACAAGGTTGTAAGTATATTCACAGATGACATTCACACCTGAAAGAAATAATTTCTTGAACTGGTTTTTATTTGAACAACATAATGATCAATGCTCTGATGCTAGGCTGCCCAGTACAGATATTTTGAGTAAGACTACACTATTTTTTAGTCGCTCATCAAATTCTTGGCAGAAGCACATAGAGGAGTACATGGTTTCGTAGTGGACGAAAATGGAAACCCTATCGAGAAGGCTTCGTTGAAAATTAAATCAAGGGATGTCGGTTTCCAGTCTACGAAATATGGAGAGTTCTGGAGGATATTGCTACCAGGAATGTATAAGTTAGAGGTAATAATACCAAAAAAGTTATGACAGCAGGATCCAATTAGTGCCTCACAGTTTTTGAGTCCAGAGTGCTTTAGTGAAAGATTTTTTGTCCACGACTTCCCTATAATCCTTACATTTCGAATGATCTTTGAGAAACTTAATGATAGTCATCATTCACCGGTGAATAATGGCAGTGAATAATGATTCATTAATCACTGCTGAATTGCACTTCTGAAAATTTTTAATTCGCCTTTTTTCCACGACGGAAAAATTGACTGCCAACCACCAAGCCATCAGCGCAATGACAAAATAACCACTTGATGTTTTCTTCTATGATTCCCATTCAGTTTGACAAGCTGAAAAATATTCAAACCGTCTGTTCTCATTGAGCCTTCCATAAATAGTAATTCTTCTCGAAGATACCTGCATTACAGAGTCATGAAAAAATGTTGTGTACTCCACCAGAAATAAGACAGGCTGCAAGAAATACTGCATTACATCTATTGCCGGAAAATCAAGGAATCTCAGCCTAAAAGCGTTTAATGATTTCATGGCCTGAGAGCAGCTAATAAAATCCACTCATTTTCGTCAGTTTTACTGGCTTATTTTTCGGAAATATCAGCTACCTATATAAACAAACAACCCTATGGGGCCATTATTTCATGCTCAAGAATACTCTCAACATAAATGAAGCCAACGATATTGGAAATTATGAAAAACTGGGTTCACTTTTGAAAAGGAAATCAGAAGGAAGAAAGCTAGAGTTTTATTCCTGAAGCATGCGATCAAAAATATCCTGCAATCAAGGTGAAACACTAGCTTGTATACATTATTTGTATTTCAATTTCATCAGAGCGAAAGTATGGAAATGAATCGATGTCAACTGAACTTTTTGACGTTTATCGAGATTTTGCATTATTCAGTGTGAACACAGAAAATGTTATGTCAACGCTTTTGATAACTATTTTCGTTGTTGAAAATGCAGATTAAGGTCGGCGTTTAAAGCGAGTCGGAAAGCTCAGCCGATAGAGGCGCCACCGTCCATTTTATGGATATCTCCATAGAACATGCACTATCACTATCAAGTTCTATGAATATCTCTCTAATCATGAATGAAATGTATAATGGCGCTCTCTATCCGAAAATCGCCGAACTATGGAATAAGCGAATTTGTGGGTAAAGCAGGAACTTTTCCCGCCAAAATTTGAATTTGGCCATTCTCTGCCAATTCCGTATTTCAAGTTAATCTTCTGAACGAAATTATCAGTAGATTCCCCTTAAATCGGAAGTTGAACTATTTTCATGGGTCTTTCTGTTGAAATAAAACAGAAGCATGGGTTGGCACATTTTCTTCTATTTTTGAAAGAAAAAAATTGACTGTCGGAATGAAATCGATTAGAATTATTTCAACAAAAACCCTAATCCTTTCTGAGTTCACCCACAAAATTTCAGTTCTCAAAGTGAAACCGTTTTCGAAATCAACTTGAAATAAAAACACACTACATTGAACGCCCACCTTAAATAGGATTTTACCGAGGAAGTCGTGGACAAAGTATAGTATTCTATTCACACATAATTACTATTATTATGTGCTCATCGAATAATATACTATTCAATCATCCAATTATATTCATTACAATCTGTCGAAAGCACTCAATTATTCAGTAGAATTCAATTAAAAAAAGATTCTATAAGATAATTATGTAGTTCTAAGAGCTTTCCTTTTGACCCGGTAATATTCCGTTCCATGAGATGTCAGGCCAATCTTTCGGGTGGTGGGTGGTGTTGAAGTCTAATCCTTTAACGGCAGCTATTCTACTGGATTTACGATTAATTTCATTGTGAATTTTTCATTCGAGTCATATAATATGTGTAGTAGGCATTATTTTTGAAATTTTTAGTTTTTAGTTAATTAAGGGGTGATGCCTTGTCAAAAATGAGGGTAGGTGTTTCGTATAAAGTTTTCTTTTTTGAACCAACCTCCGCCGTTACTGTCCCCTTGAGATGGCACGAAAATAATTTTTTTTTCGTTAAAATGCAAAAAACTGACAAGAATAAAATTAAGCAGTCATAATTAATACGCACAGTTTCTATTAAAAATCAATTCTATTAATTAGGTATTTGCAGAGAACTGTATCAGGCACGTATTTGGCCAAAATTTTTTTTTCAAAGAAACAGAGCCGAGTTCGGAAAAAATGATAAAAAGGTTTCTTTTGGCCTCAAGAATCTACAGTTAAAATATATACAAGTCAAAGACTCACCCTGTCTATTGAATTTTCTTTTTTTCGTGATATTTTTGTTCCATAGTATTTTCTGACGAACGAAATGTGGACGATTGAATAGTGTTAGTATGTACTACGATCGCATGCCTATCCACTATCTTGCTCAGACGGCCAATTTGCAGATATGAGGTCATCAAGTTGCATAAAAACATCGCTAACCTCACTTATTTTCTGATGGCTGATTTTCACATATATTTTAGACAATTCCGGTTAAAATAAGTTGTCGATAATGCCAGACACTTCCCGTCGGCCATATTGCTTAACAGACGCCTCAAAAGTCTCAAAAAAATTATTTAACTTCACGAAAATTCTGATGCTCTATTTCAATATATGTTCTCCAAACCACTATTTTAAGATTTCTTACAAGAAGACAGACCGATCCAAGGGGTCAATCATCCCCCAAAACTCAATTTTAATGCCTCTATGGCTTAGAGCACGAGCCACGAGGGTATTATCCGCACGCATGAGGATGGATGAGACATGAATTAGCTCATATTGACTTCCCTGTCTCTCGTTTCAGTTTACTCTTATCAATCAATAATTATTATTATTTGTGGAAAAATCAGCTTAAACTAATAAATTCAAAAATCAGGTAAATTATTGAAGATCGACGTGTGATTGAGTGCATATCTGACTGCAAGCTGTTTCAATAAACTCGAGTACCTAACTATTTTTATTTCAATAAAATGTTGGAAAATCGAACAAATCTATAAATGATATAATTGAACCTACAAACAACAAAACAAACGAAAATTATTCCGTGAACATTTCTAAGTAGGGGCTTTTAATCATTATCATCGTGTCGTTGAAATTAGACAATTTATCATCCAGACAATCTTAATATTGAATATCTGAATCGTCATTGTCATTTTCTTCCGTAAAAAACAAGTCAAACAAGGAAGTTCTGAAAACATTAACTAAAAAAAATACCTGATTGTTCTTCCAGCGACTGACTTATTACAGAACACGGTAATTGATCTCCATCGAACCAATGAAAATTATATTTACCATCTTTTTATATGCGGCCATTCTTTTCGGGACTGAAAATATTTATCATTTTCATACTTGCATTGTTCCGAAGGCAATTTAGTTAGCACGTCGGAACTGTTGTCAAAGCTCATTTTTGCATGGTGGTAAGTTGCTAGCATCGAGGTTTTTCAAATTGAGGGAAATGGACTAGTAGAGATCTAATTCCCAAAGTATACCACCGGGTGGCACCACCGCAGCAGGATAGTGACGTACCGGTTTCTGGCTTCTGGTTTTCGAAGGGACCTCTGGGATGAAGCGTAGACATTTGCCCGCTGGGTGGAACACGGTACATTAATTTAATTAATTGTACTCGACTTGTTCTTGCTAGAGAGTATATAAGTTATGCGTTTTAGTTGGTACTCATCGTAGCAAAGGGTTAAGTGTCGCTGATGACGGCTAATAAGCCAGAAACCGGTACGTCACTATCCTGCTGCGGTGGTGCCACCCGGTGGTATATTTTGGAAATTAGATCTCTACTAGTCCATTTCCCTCATTGATGATTCTTTTGTCTTATGGACGTGATCCTCTATTTTGATTGGTTTTTCAAATTCTTCCGATTGAATTCTTCATGATATCTGATACCATATACGTAACAATGAACAGTTCAAGTCTAGCTCGAGGTCTAGCTGCATCTACATCAATTATTCCAGTAACGTTATAAATATCACAGATGAATTTTTGTATTACATTGAATACATTTTCTTCTTCAACTACATCACCAACAAAATCCAGCAAACCGGAACAGGGACATGCTTGTTGGTACTCTTCATTTTTCTTCAACATATTGAAAGGTTTTTATTTGCCCTTTTCGAAAAATGCTGGAGTAAAATTACATCCTTTGATGGCATGGAATGCTGGTAAACAACGACTGTCCTAATTGTGCGTAGATATTATTTAAATCAACGTATCTCTTATTGTTACCAGTGCCGGTCAAAATCCAAACATGGGAATCATCATTTTTCAAATGCTGCATATTTCCCAGCATTATCTCTGCTATATCAGTATCTGAACATCGTATCTCAAAATTAGCCTGGGCATCGATGTTGCAAACAAGGTATACGATATTTGTATCAGCTTCCTCATGCTCGGAACACGATGAATCTGCATGGATTTTAGTCATAATAACTTTATTGTTGACCACGGCGAAAGAACGGCATTGTCGAAAATTAATGAAAATTTTTTCATTGCCGATGAATAGAATCATTTCGTCAGTAGTTTATTGAAACAGGTGGCAGGTCAAAATTCTACAATTATTGCACTTTTATACACGTTGATCTTCAATAATTTGCCTGATTTATGAATTTATTAGTTTTAAGCTGATTTTTCAACAAATATTAATTATTGATTGATATGAGTAAACTGAAACGAGAGACAGGGAATTCAATATGAGCTAATACATCTTTCACTCATCCTCATGCGTGCGGATAATACCCTCGTGCTCTAAGTCATAGAGGCATTAAAATTGAGTTTGGGGGATGATTGGCCCCTTGGATCGGTCTGTCTTCTTGTAATAAATCTTGAAATAGTGGTTTGGAGAACATATATTAAAATGGAGCATCAGAATTTACGTGGAGTTAAATAATTTTTTTGATACCTTTGAGGCGTCTGTTAAGCAATATGGCCGACGGGAAATGTCTGGCATTATCGACAACTTATTTTAACCGGAATTGTCTAAAATATATGTGAAAATCAGCCATCAGAAAATAAGTGAGGTTAGCGATGTTTTTATGCAACTTGATGACCTCATAGCTGCAAATTGGCCGTCTGAGCAAGATAGTGGATAGGCATGCGATCGTAGTACATACTAACACTATTCAATCGTCCACATTTCCTAGAACTACTACATTTTCATACTGGAATATTTCAAGTTGTATTTAAATGTCTTCTGTGGGTATTTCATAAGAATAATGAAAAGTGGGTTCTTCTGTTCCGCTCGTTCTTCTGGGTTATTCAAGTACCTACATACTTTTATATTTTTTCCGAATGAACTATCACAAAGTAACGGACTATTCTGTACATTATTTTTCAGTAAAATTTCAACACTCGTTTCTTGATTTCCGTAAAAGAAAATAGCATAACTGAATCTTTCAACCATTATTATATACGTGAAATATTTACAGTATGTATTAACAGAGAAAAAGTTTCTTCAGCATTCGCCAGGTCTTTGAAATTATTGAATTCACATAATTTTTTCTCAAATTCATTATTTTCTCAAAGTAAATTAACATTTTGATAAATACGTAATTACTACGGTTTCAATGCAGAAACGACAACGTTGCGGGTGTTTCTGACAGGGGAATGGCCATAACCTAACATTTTCAAAATATACGTGGTGAAATGTGTCAGAATTGCATGGCAAACCGCGATACTTTATAAAAGTGCATGGAGTATAGGTACATTTTCCATCCAATATTAATGTTTATAGTTAACATGAAACATTCAATGCCTCAATGAAATTTCTTTACCAAAAAAATATCAATTTTTTTTTAGGTTTATGCTGATGGATTTGTTCCTAGAGAAATGGAGTTTGCAGTTACTGATCAGCATGCAACACTCTTAAATGTGACAATGATGGCCGCGAAGGTAGGTTTCGTCCCACCCTTGTTAATTAATTGTGATTACAAAAACATTAGATATCATTCTCCGTGAGATCTCCCATCGAAATTCATTAACAAATATCTTTTCAACGCAGTTTTTTCTAATATCATTGATAATAATTATGTGAAAACAACTGCTTACCACAGAAAATAGCCCAGAAATTTGAAATTGATCTTGGAGATCAATGGCCAAGTTTGGCACTTTAGTGGGTATGTACGTTGTATTTAGTCTGTTTCCATTCCCTTATTTGATGTACGTTGTTTTCAAATAATCTTTTTTTCCCTTCACATTTTTAATACAAGGTAACTCTGTAGATTCGAATTAAGCATGTTGGAGGTGACGGTATCCTGTATATATGAACATTGTAAATATTTCAGCCTGGTGAACATTACAAAAAACCTGTAACATCACCCCCTGTAACCATAATTAATCCCCCTACTGTGATAGAACCAGTGTATAGACCTTTACAGGCTGAAAGTGAGATTACTTTCCCTTTGGATTGATGAAAAAGTAATGGGATTCTCTTGAGTAGTATTGGGAAAAGTTGTAAGTAGTCTATTCACTTCTTTAGCACTCATATTTCTGTAGATGTCGGTAGATAGTTTTTTCTTTTCAACACAAACTCAATTACATCTTTTTCTTCCTTTTAGCGATATTTGACCTCGGAAGAATTGATGAAGTTCCCAGAGTTCTGGCAGATTTTGGCTTCTTTGGGTTCAAATTAAGGGGGCTGCCATAGTGGGCGAAGAATTTAAATCGGAATTCGATAAATGTGAATATGAAATTAATTTGTATAAGCCTAATATCTATTTGAAATGTAAATATCTTGTCAATATGGCGATCTTGAGGGTTCCTGAGGTGTTATACAAGGTGACCTGAAGAAAATTTCATATGGCCATGTTTTGAATACTTCGAAAATTTTGGTGGGTCACTTTTTATACTTAATATCCATGATATATATTCTACAGGAGTGAAATATTCCTTTTCGTATATACACAGGGTGTATCTGAATAACACCGAAAAAATGAAAAGGGTGATTTTTTGAGGAAAATTAAAGTGGATATTTGGTATAACATTTTTTGAAAACTTCGCCCCGGAAAAGGACACGAAACTTGATAATTATCATTTGTCAATGAAATTACACATTATGGAATTTTTTTAACCCTGAAGTATGCTCAGAAAGGGTTGAAATAGTAACCCTACCAGATATTTTTTCCCACACCCTTTTTTTTGTTGAAAATTTTCGTTTTAAACATTCATGGCTGAAAAGCCCAACTTATTCAATAACTTTTTTATTTCTACAAGTTTTTTAGAAAACTCAAGGATTTGCGAGAAAAACAAAAATGTATTGCAAGCACATGCTTTTATTGAACAACAGCCAACCAAATTATAATAATTCTACTTTTAAATGAGATGGATGAATTTAAATGAAAAAAACTATCAAATATCTACATTTATAATAACAATTATAACAAATGTTGGAAATGCTTGCCTTCAGCTTCAATACAAGCATTTACTCTTCTCCTCATAGAAGTGCGTATGCGATGAAATATTCCTGGTTAATTTCGTATTGTTTCATACCCTACTACAATGTGGTTTCGCAGATCATCGATATTTTCAACTGGATTTGCATGTGTGAAACAAAGATTTCAGATATCCCCATATGCAGAAATCAAAAGGATTAAGGTCAGAAGAACGGGCTGGCCAGTTAACAGGCCATGCTCGACATATCCATTGGTTGACATATTGATAAATTCGCCTCGTCAGTAAATGAAATGTTACATAAGTCTTAGAGGGTTACTATTTGAACCCTTTCTGAGCATACTTCAGGGTTGAAAAAATTGCAACATGTTTAATTTAATTGACAAATGATAATTACCAAATTTCGTGTCGTCAGCTTGATATACAAGGAAAATAAAAAAGAAAACCAATTTTTTTGTTGACCTTCAGAGGGGTAACTTTTCCGGGAGGAGGTTTTTCAATAAATTCTATACCAAATACTCACTTTAATTTCCTGCAAAGAATCACCCCTTTCATTTTTTCGGTGTTATTCAGATTCACCCTGTATAACTATAACAGAACAATTCGTTCACTCGGAAAAGAAACCATCCATATGAAGACGTCATCATCAAACGGAGATACCTTGGAGTGGAAGTCTGAAGTTGAATTCCTAGGAATATACCTGAGTAACAAGCTTCTGTGGAATAAGCATATTGATACTGCCTCTGATGGCAGAGTCAGAAGAGCTCTGGCGTGCAGGCGTGCATGAGGCAGGCATTGGGCTTTTTATTCCAAAAAGACTGAGATGGATGTACACAGGGTTGTGAGATCTATAATCACATATGGGACAATTTCCTGGTTTGCTAAGGCAAGGCTTGTGCATCACGGGAGCTATAAGAACTTGCCCAACTATAGGGCACTTCAGATCAATGCAGCTCTCACACCTCTCCATCTAGTGATTGTGAGGGTATCCCATGAGGCCATCCTCAGAATGCCCAATGAAGTTGTCTGGTTACCTGACCAACATATCATCTGCAAACCTTCCTAGTGATGTAATGATCAAGAAAGTAAGTACTGAGAAAAACTTCAGTACAATGCTAAGAAAAAGAGAGGAATGGAAACGGGAATACACCGACTACAATAATAAAGAAAATACCGTAAAATGGTATACAGATGTTTCTAAACCACGATAGGGACCGGCGCTGGAGTATACGGGGCAAGGTCCCCGTTAACGTTAGGTTCCCACTCGAGTTTTTCTGTAAGGTGTTGCTACCAATTGTGAATCGGGATGGGGCTACGTTTCGTCCCGGCCTCACGATGGACTCATCAGATTGGTCAATATGAGCGGGGCCTGCCAATGACGTAGTTTTTAGAGTTGCACTGCTCGAAGCGAACGAGGGTACCAAGTGCAAGACGATGTCCGTCTTAAAGCGTCGTGGAAAGTGGTACCCATGAAACGCTGGGGGTGGCACCCTCTGCTGATCACATGCTCAAACCGGTGCGCGCAGTTTGCAGAGGTCTACACACTAGTGGACTACGTGTCGCCACATTTCATTACTTGCAATTGAAAGATATCTAGACATACTCTTAGAAAAAAATCACTGAGCTCACATGTCATACACTCAAAGTTGATTTGGGAGAACTCAATGAGGTACACAATAAAAATAAGTTCTCTTTAATCTGGGTTCCCGGTCATTCGAGAATCAAAGGAAACTAAGAGGCCCATATGCTTGCCAGAGAGGGCGCACGAACGCCATTCACTGGCCAAAAACCTTTCTGTGGTATAGGGAAATATACCTATAAGAAATAGTTTCGGGACAAGGAGAAAACTGAAGGGGAAAAACTCTGGCGGAATCTCCCAGGGATAGATCATCTCAAGAAGTTCCTTCGGAACTTTGGAACTACATGATCCAAAAGGTATCTGGATCTCAGTAGGAACCAACTACACCGCCTCAGAGTGTAGATTCTGTGCGAAGGAGAAAGAATCTCCTATTCATTTAGTCACAGAATATACCTAGCCATTGCAATTAAAAAAAATCCTTTGGGCAAAGGACTTGGCCTCATTGAAACCTTTCCAGATATTGGATTTCATTAAATATCTGGAACTGGAAGGCGAGCTATAAAAAGCGTGGTGAGAAACTGAGAACAGCTCTGTTAGGAGGCACATTAAACCTCAAGGTCGCAGTGAACTATAATCCATTTGTAATTAAACTAAACTAATCACAGAGCATTTTCGGAATGAATGCTATCAATTGAAAACAATCGTTAACATACCTACATCGATTTCCTATGCATTGTTGAATACTGATTCTTTTATGGGTAGTGCCTGGAATTATGACTATCAATCTTCAATAAAATTCAATCAGTTTCGTTTTTCAGCGTAAAGACGGTCACTATTACAGACCGCATCCTCAAGCCCCCCATCATCCCCCTTTCCATAGAGGGCCACCTCCGACCCAGCACCCTAGACCTCAAGGGGGAATATTTTCTTCGCTTAGCGACGGATTCAACAGTTTAGTCGGCAACCTATTTGGTTAGACGACAGTTATTGATACTTGCGCACCCTCTGTCTAGGTCCAGTAGTACAAAAACGAACAGCATCCGTATACAGATTGTGAAAATACATAATTTATTCAAATAGTATTTATAATTTTAATTTATTTATTGGTTTGAACTGTTTTTATTGTACTCATCATGCTTCTCATATTGTATATTATTTCACCCTGAAAAGATCACCAAATATTACAATTGAAAGTTTATTCTCAATAAAAAATAAATACAAATACGTTTCATGTAGTTTTATTGTAACGAACACACAGAAGATGACCCATTGTGAGTTGTGGAACCAGTGTTTTCTGCTCTAATTGGCACCCTTGCAGATGGTGGCATTATTTCTGCCTTCACTATAGATTGTTGTTCCTTATCTCTCTTGGTTAGCGGTATTCCTAAATGGGCTGCTACCAACTCCAAGAAACAATTGTTCACCTGAAAATATAAAAGACTCCCTGCAAATTTCACCATATTCTTCCAGAAGGCTAGAAAATCCGTGGAATTATAAATATAGAATTTGAGCGTGTAACGTGTCATAGAAGGAATGTTTACTAAAAGACGGTTGGCTGTTGAATGCTTTATTCTTAAGTATCACTTGATGACATTCATGTAATGTCTGGTGAGCAATTGCACAGAGTATGGGACTATACAGGATGTGTCCCACAATACATATCACATCTCCCCTCTTGGACAAGATTCACACATCTTACAGCTACAGATTCACAAAAAAGTATTACAACTACAAATATCTTACAACTACTCAAAAGTTGAATATATATCGAATCTCTTAAGAAATGTGCTAATTCGACCCGATCTCGTAGTTGAGGTCTGTCCAGAAAGCACAACAGTGTTTTTGTCATCAGGTTTTACTCTTTCTTTCTCACTGTCTGTATTACAAGATATCTCATCTGGAGAACTGTGTACTCAACATCAAAATTTGAATTTTGATCTAAAAGTTGATTGTTGCTATTCAGGAATTTATTTGTCTCCACTTCATCCCTCCTTTGACAACCATCAGTTTGTACTGGCAAGTAAAGATTTCTATAATTTTTCCAGGACCTTGAGTAGCCTCTGATGTAGCTACCCTTGGTCTTTCGAATTCTAAAGTAAACTTTAAACATTTAATGAATTTTCTATTCCTTATCAATGTTTTTCCATTATGTAATCTTAATTTATATGATCGAATACCAACTTTATCTAGAACAGTAGCGTTTTGCCACCCACTGTTAATTTGCTTTCTGACCAGAACCAACACTCCTTTACTCAACTCTGGGAGCTCTCACCGACTTTCTCCTATCATAATACATTTTTTGCTTGCATTGCGATTTGGCAATATAATCGTCAAATTTTTCAACATGAACCCGTTTTGACTTAAACAGTGAGTTTCGTCTTGGTAAGAGCTCTCTTAGGTCTCTACAATATGAAACATTAGCTGGAGAATTTTCCCCGTCAATAGCAGCGGCGGCTCGTGAGGTTTGGATGTGGTAAGGCGACACATAGATTTTGAAAGACCGTGAAAATTTCAAATCTAGAGTATTTCGGGGATTTTATAAGATAAAGAGATAATGTCGGACGGCGAAGTGAAACAATTTCTTTTCGAATTTTATAGTTCAATTGCGAAAAAGGAGTTTTTCGGTCACTTCCCGGACGCTATTTCTTTGAGAAAGTAACATTTCCCGGCCTAGTCCGGAAAGTACGTACTTTCCGGACTAGGCCGAAAAAATTCACGTCGTTGTTATCATTGTGATGATCATCACAGTAGCAACGAAATAACGGATGACAGTTCTGTTCTGTTCAATTCAAATAATAATCAAAATCTATAATAAAGAAATGTGTAATTTGTGTGTGATTTGTAATTCTACACGGTTGCCGAAAAAATATTGTACGCAACAGTTAACACGCCCGAAAATAGTTTTTTTGAACTCGCAGACTTCCAGGACTCGCCTCCGGCTCGTCCTAGAATTTTGTCTATTCGTCCAAAAAAACTCTATTTTCCGGACTTGTTACGTCAATTACCATTCCAGTGAGGAACAAATAATATCATGAATGGGTTCTACTCAGGTTCTATTTCTCAGGAATTTGGAAATACGACCTAATGTTCCAAATAAACTAAAACAATGAAATAAATATAGGAACGTACTTATCGGGTTCTCCTGCTTTCGAATAATGTTCAAATCAAATGAGGGTTATAAAACACAAATGCGAATGCGCGAACACAGAATTCAAACCTCCAATATTATAATTTATCGATATCAATAATCACTGAACTCGAGTGGAATCGTTACAATCATACGAGAGCGCGGGAGCGGAATCGCCAAGCGATCATTCTCGAAAGTACCCGAAGGCGGACGATTTCATCGCCTACTTTCTCCTCTATTTCGTATGCTTCTCTCTACACGCCAGTGTATCCATCCTTTACTGATTTACTGGTAGATTCCGCGGCACTCGGCAGGGCTGACGTGTAGTGATCGAATCGCAGGCGCTGGGATAGATCGCCTTCCGTTTAGAATGAGCGAGAAATTGTCGTGGCGAGGCTGCAGCTGCAGATCCCGGGCTTAGGTGGAAATATCACAATCGCGTGCGAGATTTTTGGATGAAAAATTCTCTTATAACGTATTATAATTAAAGAGGGGTATCTGATACGTAAAATGAATACGAATCATTTTATAATTTCGATAAGAAGATTTCCAAGGTAGGCACCGCCTACCTTGCCTACCCCGACGAGCCGCCACTGGTCAATAGTTGAATTCCTGAGTGCCAGCAAGGGATCTGTGTTATCAGATTTACACTTTCTCAGAGTTGTTTTCACTGTTTGTATACATCGTTCAATTTCTCCATCAGATTGAGCATACCTGGGAGATGAATATGTTGAAACTTCCATTTTTTGGAAAATTGGCGAAGAATTTAACTAGAAAACTCTGGTCCTCCATTTCAAAAAACTTTGAATAATAATCAACTGCAATCAAAAACACATCATTATCAAAATGAAAGAGCTCAGCGGCTACCTTTCACCAAGGTAACTTTGGACATCGTGCGAAATCATAGGCTTCGACTTATTGGATTTACTGAATGTTTGACAGGCCTCAAAGGACAAAACCATATCCCGAACAGCCTTACTCATGCCGGGCCAAAAAAATGAACTGTTTGCCCTGATGATTGATTTATTATCTCCAAGGTGGCCAATATGCAGCCTATTGAGAATATCCTTGCGGAGAGGTTTCGGAACTATGAGTTTAGTTCCTTTATAGACAAGACCCCCACTTTCTGTAATCTCTTCTTTAAATTTGAAGTAAAATCTGATTATCTCTGGCACTGCCTTCATATTGCTTGGCCATCCATTTTTTATTTGTAATTTGAGAGCGCTAATTTCAGCGTCATCTTGACCCAGTTGTACAATCTCCTTGACTTTTTCTTCAGTCGCGTTCAAAGATTCCTCGATCAAACACACCAGTCTCCAAGTCAAGATCTATATTTTCGTCGAAAATCTGTCTTTCACATGCTCGAGAAAGTGCGTCAGCAACCATTAAGTATTTTCCAGGTTTATAGACCAATTCAAAGTCATATTTTTTCAACTGCACCAGCATTCTTTGTAACCTGGCTGGACAAGAGCTTATTGGCTTCTTTATAATTTGTATGAGTGGCTTATGGTCAGTTTCAACCATGAAACGACTAGCAGAAACAAACTGATGAAACCTGGTACAACCAAACCAAACTGCCAGCAACTCTTTTTCTATTTGGGCATAGTTCTTCTGAGCTTCAGTTAAAGCTCGAGAAGCATGCGCACAAGGTAAGTTGCCTTGCATCAGCGATGCACCCATTCCTTCCCTAGATGCATCGACAGATATCACCATTGGTTCCCTCGGGTTAAAATATCTCAGACATGGAGCCACAGTTATTAATTTTTTCAATTCATTGAAGCATCCATCCTGTTTTTCGTTCCATTCAAACATAATGTCCTTTTTCAGTAATGTTCTTGGATCAGCTGTTTTCTCTGACAAGTTTTTAACAAATCTGTCCACATATGTAACAAGTCCCAAAAATCTCTGGACTTAGGAGTTGGTAAATTTTTGATTGCATCCGTTTTTGAGGTATCAGGTGTGATACCATCAGCCGAGAAAACATGACCCATATATTTGACCTCAGTGAGACCCAACCTGCACTTCTCCAGATTGGATCGTAAATTATAGTCTTGAGCTTTTTAGAAGACTCTCTCCAATAGTTTCATATGATCTCCCATGTCTTTGGAGAACATAATTATAGGTCGTCAATGTACACCACACAACCATCAATATCGCCGAAAATATCCAGCATACGTTCCTGAAACACCTCTGGCGCACTAGATAAGCCATAAGGTATTCTTAAAAATCGAGACGTGTGTGGCAAAAGTGCACAGTTTGGAGCGAGGTTTGGAGCTTTCATGGTCCAATCGCACCTCCCAGAATCCCTGTGTGCAATCTAAGGTAGGTACTAAACACAGTGGATCCAGCAAATTTAGCAGTAAGCTCTTCAATTGTTGGTATATGAAAATAGTGTCTTTTAATACTCTCAGTTAGGTATTTTGGGTCAATACAAATTCTAATGTCCCCAGAGGGCTTCCGGACCAACACTATCGGATTTACCTATTCAGCGCTACCATCATCTCTTATTATTATTCCATCACTCTCTAATTTATCAAGGGTCTTTTTTAATTTACTTCGAACCGCAAAAGGTACCCTTCTTGGCAAGTGCACAACCGGCCTTGCGTTAGTGTTGAGTTCCAGTTGATATGGCTTCTCTAAGCAACCTATCCCCCGGAACAAATGACCAAAAGTCTAATAGAACATCCAACTGGGGTCTGTCTACAATATTCTCTCCCAAGGAGTCACCTCTCTTTATCATCCCTAACCTTACACAATCTTTCAATCCCAAAATGGAAATACAATCAAAATCTACAATGTGAAAAGTGAGATTTTCAACTTTATCTTCATATCAGTTTGGTTTTCATCCATACTATTTGTTTAAATTAAAGTACTTATCAGAAACGTGGACAGTTTATTTCTCTAATTAAATCTACAGAGCCAACGTTTCGGAGACAATATTTTCTCCTTCTTCAGGGCTACAAAAACAAACGGAAAACATCAGCAAACAAACAAACACAAAAGATGTGACAAGAACTAACCTTAAGATTATTAATTATTCAGAGATTTAACATTTGGGTATCTGTAAGATCTACAATTCATAATACTCTAAAATTCGAAAGCTTTCTAGCAGCCAACAACGATGTAAATAATTTTTTATGAAATCAATTAAGACGGAAAACAGACATGTCAAGTTAATGTCAAATTTGTAAAACCATCAATTCTTATTCTTTCCCGAAAACATGGCCTCAGTGAACTATACTAAGTTATGTCAAGTAAAAAGTCATAAAAATAGCTCAGATTTTCAACGTCCTCTCTAAAATTCACCGTGTCGTTTCTTCTGATGAAAATCATCTCGCTAATATTCCTTTTGTAACCATTGGACTCTATATCTAGTACACTAACCTCTTCGAAGTTGAAGTTGTGTCCCTCTTTGAAAGTATGATATGTTAGAGCAGTTTCTTTATTGTTGATGTTTTTGATGTCATATCTGTGTTGTCTAATTCTATCTCTTAAATATTGTTTTGTCTGTCCTATGTAGCTACTGTTACAATTTGTGCAAGGTATCTTATAAACTACTGAGGATAATAGTTCTTTTTTTGTGGCTTCTTTCAGTTTTGTGAAAAATTTTTTGGTGGTGAGGATGTTATAAAAGGCACAAACGCAGTTCAACTCTTTCAAAATCTTCTGTATCCTGTAAGATAACCCTTCAATAAAAGGAAATCTATGGTATGTTTGTAGAACATCAGAGGCAGATTGTGATACTATTGTTATTTCTTCCCTTTTGTTCTTCATCTTGTTGATACATCTATCTATAAGGTACCTAGGATAATTGTTCTGTGTTAGGATATTTCTAGCAATCTGTAAATTCCTTTCATGGTATTCTACATCACTTAACTTCAATGCTCTGTTTATCAAGTTGTTAATAATATTAACTTTTTGTTTGGCACTATGGTTGCTATGATAATTTAACAGTCTGTTAGAGCTACTCGGTTTGTAATACCAGCATGTTTTAAGTGTATGATTTTCATTTCTTATTATTAAATCTAGGAACGGAATTGAGTTGTCTTTATGTACCTCCATGGTGAATTTCAATTTGCTGTCATAAGAATTGAATAAATCGAGTAGCAATTGGTGGCTGTTGTTAGGTACCACTAAAAAGGTATCGTCGACATAAAGCTTTATCATCGGGATGTTGAAATTAATCTTTGCCAAAACACAACCAAACAAATCATCCATAACAAGGTTTGCGAAAGAGGGACTGGATGGAGCACCCATAGCTGAGCCAAAGATCTGCTTGTAGTATTTTCCATCAAACACGAAATAGTTATATTTGAAACAGATGTCAACCAACCTTAAAAAGCTCTCTCTGTCCAAAACTGTGAAGTTTTTTATGTAGTTCCAACGTTTTTCAATGACAGTTGTGACCAATTCATTGGATATATACGTAAACAACGATACCACGTCTAACGATATTAGATTGTAACCATCCGGAACATAGACATCCTGTAGATCTTTCTTGAGATCAAATGAATTCTTCACATTATAAGGTGAAGTCGAAATTACTTGGGATAGAATTTGGTGGAGGAACTTACCGATGTTGTAAGTCGGTGAATTAATATTGCTCGAAATTGGTCTCAAAGAGAGGGAGTCCTTATGGGTTTTTCTAAGGAAATACAATTTTGGAGATACACTGTTATGTCGGATTAACCTTTTATATTCCTGATCTGTTAAAGTCAAGTCCTTTTTTAGAGTCATCAGTGTTTTGTTGATACTATCTTGGAAAACTCTTGTAGGATCTGTATTTTTCAATTCGTAAACACTGGGGTCATTTAATATTCTGTGTGCCTCATCTAAATATTCCTGTCTGTACATTATAACTGTGGTGTTACCTTTGTCGGATGAACCTATAATTAATTCTGGATGGTTCTTGAAAAAGTTATTTGTGTCAATCAACTGTCTAGGGGTGGGAGCTTGTTGGAATCTTCTGTTATTGGGGTGGTTAATGTGATTGTTGATGGTGTTTATACACTGAATTCTATATTTGTTTTTGATCTCTTCACCCAGAGGTCTGGTAGAAATACAGCTTTCCAAATCTTTAATGATCTCCAAAGTTGGGAATCTGGTTGGGGGGATTCCATGTTAAGGTCCAAGTGCCAATACGGACTTAACATTATCAGGTAAATCTACTGTGGTATAGTTCTTTATGTAGTTGCTGGAACAATTTAAGGTAACTGTAGGTTTTTGTATCCGCATCAGGTGTTCAAGTTTCTCAACATTGTTGGTTTTTGTCATTTGTAGGTGTTTATTGAAAATCTTGTTTGCAAAATTATGGAGAGATAGAAGTAAATGTGATGACACCACGTCTTCAAGAAAATGGTCAGTTTCTTTCAATCTGTCCTCCGTCCTCCTTAAATTCCAAATCGTTATCTTGATTTCTGTATTTAAAATTGATCTCCTGAATTTATACAGAATTCTCCCAATCATATTCTTGAACGGATGTTCTCCTAATTCTAAGGAGTAAATTTGGTCGATATTCTGAATAATATGGTTAGGGAAGACTCCTTCTCGTCTACATCTTAGTAAAATAATTCTTCTGCTAGTCAATGCCGCCAGCTTTCTGTGATCTTTAACAAATACTTTGCAACGTTTGTGCGTAAGGTTCCCATGTCTTTCTTTAATGTCACTGAATAAACCTCCAGGTACAACATCAGTTTGGTTTTCATCCATACTATTTGTTTAAATTAAAGTACTTATCAGAAACGTGGACAGTTTATTTCTCTAATTAAATCTACAGAGCCAACGTTTCGGAGACAATATTTTCTCCTTCTTCATAACTACATCTTAAGCTACACTGCCCCAATAATGGCAATTTATCACCAGTAAATGAAGCAAGGCTAACATTTGACTTACTAATATCCTCCAAACCAAAATTGATCTTACTCAAGGCTGTCCGAGACATGACATTGGCCGCCGCCCCTCTGTCCAGCTTGACCTGAACATGATGTTCATTTATCAAGATTGTCTCGACCCACGAATCTCGCCCGAGGTCTCCACATTTTCTTCTTTCCACTGTACCAATGAACAAACAATCATCAGATAAATTCTGTTCAGCAAAATTATCTACTTTTTCTGCAAATTCACTTTGAATACCATCTACTCTACCAAAATGTTTCTGTTTTCTACTAGAAAATTTGTTAAAATTGTTACTGTCCTTCTTTTTGAATCTGCACACCACAGCAAAATTATTTCTTCCTCCATAGATCATACATTCTTGACCATAGGCTGGACATAGGAACTTACACCTCTGTCACCTCTATTCCTGATTGCGTCAACCTGTACCGAACCATTATCTGTAGAATTTGTAATTTCCCTGTTTCGCTCCTTTGCACCTTCAATATTTATGCAAGTTTTCGCTGCATCATCTAGGTTGTCGTGGTCCTCTTGAAGCAATTTTTCTCTCATTTCTTCATTTCTAATCCCACATATCAGGATATCCTTGATAAGGCCATCTTTCAATGCGCCCAATTCACAGTCCAGGGCTAAAGGTGAACACAGACTATTCTGACGTGACGTGGTTACATGTGGGCCCACGTCCAAATGTGCGTGATATAAAAATGCAACACATCGTTCTGTGCGTTCACGTTCATATTAGGCCAATGGGAGCACTGATGGTGCCTGACGTGACGTGAAATCACGTCACGTCAGAATAGTCTGTATTCACCTTATGTTTTTCAAACTTGTGATGTATTGTTCAATAGTTTCTCCCTCCTTTTGCTTGCACGTCAGAAATTTGTTTCTCTGGTAAGTGAGATTTTTCCTTGGATTGAAGTAGGAATCAAACTTCGTCAGCAAGTGGTCGATTTTGTTCTTCTCATGTTCCGTAAAAGTGAAAGTATTATAAATTCTCATACCTTCATCTCCTATTAGAGTTAGAAGTTGAGCACATTGTGTTGTTTGCTCCTTTTTACGGTGGCCAAAAGGTAGGTTTCGAATCGCTGCCTCCAGAATCTCCAATTTCCGACAAGTACCCGGCAAATCTCATGGGTTGTACTCCTCGGAAATCCATTTTGAACACTGTTGGCACCTGAATATTGAAGGTTTCCAGCAGAATATCGACGGTGATCTGACAATACCTGCTAATTGCGCTGGCAACAGTTTTGCAAGAAGAACAAAAAACTGTTTTGATTCAATTGTATGGAACGTAGATTAGCCAAATTTCCTACATATGTATTAAATATTGATTGGAATATGAAACTATGGAAATTTCTTAAAAAAAGTTTAGATTTAAAAAAATAGAGTAGTTAGCAGTAGTTGTTGCATCCTGTGTGAATGATAGCAGATATTGTTAAGAGGTTCATAATGGAAATAAAATCAATATTATCAATCTTTTGATACATTTAATGAAAAATTTCAAATTAATGTTAGTTATAAATTAACATTTTTTTTTTAGATTTGTTTTTTTTTTATTTTGTAGGTTCCGGTTCGACATCTTCTGAGGGATCGTTTTCGTGTATTAGGTACATCTTTCGTTTTGTTCTTAGAGTAAGGAAGCTGGTCGTAAAAGCTGTGGCATTCCACAGTAATCACACTTTTGAGTGATTGCAAGTCCTTCCATTTCCTTTCAGTGATGGGTAAACGGGATTTGTTAAGCTGGGGGTACTTTGTAATTGGAACCATTACTTTGGGTCTAGATGGTAGATCTTGGTATTCATGCCCAAAATCCAGTTTGTATTTTATTTTACCGTTCGGGTTATAATTTAGTGCTTTAATATCTGTGACCATATGATCCTTTCCTGGTCTTATGTTGGCATAACGATGAGTCTCCGATCGAGAGTAATCCTTAAAAAAATCATAAGTTAATTGAATTACTTCGTAGGGCTCCGGATTCTTTCTAGCTTCTCTGGATGCCTTAACATAATCACTAGGTAGTTCAATCTCTCTATTTTTGAGCTTTCTCTCTATACAGGCATGCACTGCATCACACTCCATTTGTGTGTGACCTTTTGTCAAATATTTTTGCGTGACTTCGATGTTGTGTAATATTGCAAAATTAAGAAGAGCGTTAGCGAGAATACTATTTCTGTTTTGAAAGGTACAGCCATCTGAATAAATGATAACAGGAACTTCTCTCATCAAGCAATATTTTTCCAAATAACTGATCACACATGACACAAAGGTTGATGCTGTCAGTCCGCTCTCAACTTCAGTGAACCAGAAGCATGTAGCTTGGTGGCTAGCTATGTTGTAGATGGTGAAATTATGACACGCCAATTTTGTTCGAAAGTAGATTTTCGTTGCATTTAAATTTGGCGCTACTTTAACAGCTTGTAAGTCCATGCAGAGCAAAATGCACTCCCCCCTAGATGCTTTATCTCTGTCTTTGGATCGTTCTTCCCTGCTTAGGTTCTTATCTTCAATATGTTGCTGCCATTTACCCTCATCTGCATTTTTCTTCTCGTCTTCAATACAGAGATCACATCTATCTTTCTTCGGGGTGAACAGACTCAAATTTTCTTTGTTAAATATTTCTTTGAAGCATTTTATACCAAGACATTTTTTATTTCTTTGCTCACAAGTTTTTTGGTAACACTCATAAAGCTGATGTAATGTTGCGAACTGCTGCTCCAGATACAACTTGTTTGTATCCTTCCTTACATAATGTGATGGTTGCTTTGGCAAATCATCGAAAAATGTTTTAATGAAGAGTTTGCCTTCTTTGAAAATATTGTTCCGATAATTCCTTTTCATTCTTTTTTCGGTTTGTTCGCATTTGGCCTCTGTCATACCATGCTCACTATTTTTTTACCCATGATTCTACGGTAAAACGACCTAGTCCGGTAGTGCTCAGAAAAGTATTGCGGCAAACTTGTACATCTTGTTTTCCATTAGGTAATCCATAAATAAGAGTATGAGATCTTCTACTTGGTTCATCCCCCTTAGTTTTTCTCGATGAATCACAAAGACTAACATGAGCAGCAACAAAAACTTTTCCCTGGTCCCAGGACATTTTCTTCCAGAAGTTTGTGAATATCTCATTTCTCGTGTCTTCACTGATCGAACTGCAGAATCTTGATTTTGATTGAAGGCACATTTTCGACGAGCAACGAGCTCCGAGTTTTCTAGCTGATCTTGCAGTATTGTGCTCAAATTTTTTGTTCTTATCGCGGGAGAACCCTAAGTATTCTTGTCCCTTCATTCTGAGTTTTTGATTCTTTGCCCTTTTCCACTCGCTTTTATCTGCAAATTTTTTTCGTTTTCGACCTTCGTTAATATCACCAAATTCCATTAAAGGTTCCGTGGTTTGAACATTATTATCTACTGTACAACCATTGTCGCTGACGACCTCATTATTCATACTAAGAGAAGCACTATTTTCCTCCACGCAGATTGCATCATTATCATCAAACGTTGGTTCAACATTGTTGAGGTCTACATTAACAGCTTCTTGTAAGTTGACATCATTTCCTTCAAACATGGGTATATCTGCTTCAATATCATAGTCATATACATCTTCAATAAAATTCAATGTTTTTCCAGAATTATTATTTGACTCATGACAGGTATTGATATCTATTTCAACATCAGTAGCTAGATATATAGGTATATTTGCAATATCCAAATTTTCAAAAGGTATATTTTCTTTATTTAATTCATCGCTTGAATTGTTGCGTATCTGAGAAACTTCCATACGACGACTGGATAAATTGTTCTCTTCAAGAACTGAATTTTCATTCGACTGAAGGGCAATATCAAGAATTCTTCGTGCTCTAGAATTGATCCTGAAAGATCAAAATTCATATTGATGAAGGAGATCATATTTTCTTTAAATGTGAATCATTCATCTAAAAAACAATTATTTTGAAATGGAAATTATAAAGAGGAGTTAATTGAATTGATTTAAAGATGAATGCAATAACTGCTATCAAACAGAACATTAGTGGACGACTGTGTTAATACCAAATGCAATAGCTGCTATCTACAACATCTCAAAATTATTGCTTTTTAGTTAATAAATGATTAAATATTTACGAAAGCACTTACATCATGAGTTCCTCTATAGGTTACACACTATATCAATACACTGTTTCGGGTTTTGAGCCAATTATAATTAGAAAATTTCGTGAGTTCTCACAGACAAGAGCGTTCAACGCGGGAATGCATTAGAAACTGACGCTTAGCAGGAATTGCCGCTTGTTCGTAAGCGCGTTTCAGATGACAGAAATTGTTACACCACTACAATATAAACATTTCATTTTTTTACAGATAGCTGTCTCTGCTATATCGTGCGCAACTATTCCATGAAGGGAAGTGAATAAAAATCTCATTTTCGAAGAAAATGTCAGATAGCAGGTATTGTCAGATCACCGTCGATATTGTGTCTTCCAGCACTGTTCAATTAATTCTCCGTAACTTTCAGAGGTGGCGAAATTTTTTCTAGCCGTTCGAACCTTAAATGCCTTTTTTTCAATCCGTTTGAGACTGCGCCATGTAACATGTCATAGAAGGAATGTTTACTGAAAGACGGTTGGCTGTTGAATGCTTTATTCTTAACTATCACTTGATGACATTCATGTAATATCTGGTGCGCAATCGCACAGAGTATGGGACTATACCGGATGTGTCCCACAATACATATCACAGAGCGTAGTGACTATAATAAGTATACAAAAGTGTAGTCCTAAATCCACGGGCAAGAATAATGCAGAGATTTGAAAAAGAATTCGACAGAGAAATTTCAAAATTTATTTGGAAACAAATAATTCATGAACAAACCATCACAACTAGAAAACCTGGAGATAGTTTCCTGGAATGTTAATTGACGAAATCAAGCTAGTAAATCAGATATTGAACAATTGTTATAAGAAAAACATCCTGATACTATGGCGCTACAGCAAACAAAATTGACGACAAATTATAGAATTTCCTTCGAAAACTACGAAATATACAGAAGAGACAGAAAGAATAGAAGCGGCGGTGCCATTGCCATTCTTGTTAGAAAAGGCGTGAAGCATTACTCGAGTGCGATCATAAATCCCGATGACCATGACGCATCTATAGAGACACTATCGATCACAGTAAAGATAAGAAGAGGAAACATTAAGGTTTTCTCTGTATATAAACCACCGCAAATAATTCTACCAGAGTATGAAATGAAGATTTTATTAGGTGGTCATTTTCCAAGAATAATACTTGAAGATCTCAACAATAGGATTCTAGAACGGAGAATGCAAATGGCAAGAAATTGAAAGAATATGTCTAAAAGGATGACGCGATAATAATGGGACCGGATATATCGACCTATTTACCTAGTGGCAATGGAGCCCCTGATGTGCTTGACATAGTGATAATGAAAAATATAAAGCAAGATTTTGCCCTTGAAACGATAAAGGATGGTACATCTGATCACAACCCGATAGAGTTCATTTAAGGACAAGGACCTAGAAATGAATTTACTCAAACACGAGAACATACCGATTGGGACAAGTTTGAAACTAAACTCCAAGAAAATATCACGAAAATACCACAAATTAACACTCCTGATGCATAAGATGAATCAGTTATAGCATTGAAAAGTGAGATTATGAAATCCTATGAGGAAAGTACGGACAGAAAAACTAATCCTACTCCCAAACATCTATATGGCGAGATTCCAAAGGAGGTGAAAGAACTAATAAAAGTTAACAGAAGACTAGAAAGAATTACAGGATGTATAAAACAGATAGTGATAAAATCAGACTGAATAGACATAGTCAAATACTTAAAAACGCAGTTAGGGAGCTCAGAACGAATAGATGGAAAAAGAAAATCAGTGAACTTAAAACAGAAGACCACTCTGCCTGGAAAACGCAGACAAATTTACGCAATGAAAAAACGCAAATTCCACCACTGCATGGAATGCATAGGATGGCATATTCAAAAAGCGATAAATCTAACGCTCTTGCCGATACTGTAGAAAGGGAGTCAAGAATGAATTATTGCGAAGAAGACGATGAGGACCTAGAAGAATTAATTGAAGATAATGAAGAAGAAATGAAACAAGTCCAGTCTCTATTTTTGTATTTTTAAGTTTATGCGATGTAGTTTCTCTTTTGTTCATTTCTGTTTTTCTGAGCTCTTATAGGTGATTACCTCAGCTCTAATTTTTTTGTAATGATAATAAAAAAAAGCACCACTGGATGGCAGAATCCCTCACCCAACATCTACCGCCGAAATCAAAGACATAATCAACAATTTGAAAACAAGAAAGGCTCCTGGAAAAGATAAATGTACAAATCTCATGCTGAAGAAAATGTTAAAGAAAGGAACAGCAGCTCTCACTAGCATAGCTAACGGTGTGATGAGAACTGAGTACTTTCCAAAGAGATGGAAAACTGCCGAAGTGATTGTTTCCAATAAACCAGGTAAAGACAAAAAGTTTCCACAGAACTATAGACCAATAAGCCTGCTCCAAGCTCTAGGAAAATTGTGGAGAGAGTATTAGCATTGTTTAAACAATGGTATTAGCCAGACGACTCAACGAAGAAACCGATGCTCGGTGACGAAATCAGTCATTGTTGTAACAGATGGAAAATCAAAATTAATGGAGAAAAGAGTCAAGCAATACTCCTTCAAAAGGGAAGGCTGAAGATGGAATCGAAGATATTCATAGACGATAATGAAATAGAATGGCAGAATGAAGGAGTAATATTATACAAAGGACTAACGTGGGTGGAAAGAGCACATCAAGTATGCAGTGGATAAAACGAATGTAGAAATGAAATCCCGATTAAAGGCAGAAGAAGCCAAATGAACATAAACACGAAGTTGAGGATCATAAAAGCAGTAGCCAGACCGCAGCTAACATATGGATCAACAGCATGGGGCTATGCTGTACAGAATACAAAGTATAGAAAACAAATTTCTGAGATGGGAATTAGACGCCCCCTGGTTTGTTAGGAATGAACAAATCAGAAAGGATATAAATTGGGAGTCCATTACTACATTCATCAAACAAAAAGCTGCAAAAGCCTATGAAAGAGGTCGTGAACATCCAAATGATAACCTCAGAAGGTTAGTTGACTATGACCCCGCTGAAGATGAAAAAACAGCGAGAATTTACCGCAAAAGACCCAGAGACCAACTGCGAAACTAAAGATATAGAACTCTCAACAAAAAGAGACATATCCAATTGAAGGATGAACACAAACCGAGACACAAACACTCAGCATGAAGATTGCGAAAGAGGAAATGACAGATAAGAAGATGGAAGGTTTGTAGGCTTATGCCCGGAACCAACAGCAGGAGAGGTGTTCAGTCGGTAAGAATCCGACACTACCCAGAAAGACTAAGTGTCTGATGTAAGATTCACCTCTTCTGTAACAAAAAAAAAACGGGCAAGTTTCGCCATACGCATGCGTCGGGCGAAGAGAAGGGACATGTCATTATGTATCCATGATTACTTAGTGGAATTTTCAACGTGCTGCCGATTACCCAATCACAATATTCCTATCGCACATGCGCAATGGTTTTCACTGACCCTCAGCAGAGCCTACTAACTAGATGCTTCACTTTTAATTTCAAGGATCAAATTAATCTGAACGGTGGCTTGATGAACATTGACTTAGCTTAGGAGGGCAGTATATTCTGGCTTTTTGAAACTCGGGACAGTTAATTGTTCCGATGGCTTGATGAATATTGACTCTTAGTATGGCAACTGTTAAAGATAATTAAAAATAGAGATGTCTGCTAAAGCTACTAATTCTGAAGTAAGCTAAAAATTACATTTTTTATCAAGTAGACGTTAAGACCTTACATGGAGATTCTCATCCCCCCTCACTCCGAAACCTAGATGCGCCCAATGCTGACAACGATCGAACGATCTGACTGACATCTTTATTTATGACGCTATGAATCAACGTTATCTTATTATCATGAAAAGTAACTTACCCCTTCCCCTGTTTTCGATGATACCAAAAAACTATACACGTTTTGATTGTCGATGAATCTCTTGACTTCTGCCGGTTTCACATTTCTGTGATGTTCCACATCGCCTGAAGCAACAAAATTTTATTGAAGAAAAACATTCCGATAATAAAACGAATTCATTCTTTGAAGAAAAAACATTAATGAGTTTGCAAAATCAGAGTGAGACAAAAGATAGTTATTATTTCACTGAGTTATATACGCTTAGTCATCGGGTAGCGTAACATATTGAAACGTTTTCTTCAACAACTAAAAAATTTATTGTGGCAAAAGTTGCACTAATATTTATTTCCACTCGTTGCTTGGCTCTGAATAATCCCCTCCGCCAATGTACTCCGAATAAATATCGCTCCGATTCCTTTCTCGTAAAGCCTGGATGCACCTAGAAATGGAAAACTCCAGAACGTAAAGATTATAGTACGAGCGTGACCGGAGCGTGGCTTCTATTCTTATGAGTCCTCATATAAAAATACAGTATTCAACACAGGAATCGCTTATAGAAACGGATATGAGTTTTGGTGAATACCCATTAGACACAGGTAGGTAGTATTATGTGTGAAAACCACATTTGAAAATAATAGATTCTTGCCCATAGAAACAGACAGCATCCATCACAGGAATCGTTAATAGAAACGGATATTAATTATGTGTGAAAACACAATAGAAACAGGTAGATTGGTAGATATTATGTGTGAAAACCACATTAAAAACTATAGATCCTTGGATGTTTCATCAGAATATTGTGCCACAATATTCTGATGAAACATCCAAGGATCTATAGTTTTTAATGTGGTTTTCACACATAATACATACCTGTTTCTAATGTGTTTCTACACATAACCACAATAATTGTGGTTATGTGTAGAAACACATTAGAAACAGGTATGTATTATGTGTGAAAACCACATTTAAAACTATGGATCCTTATAAGTCCTCACAGAAATATACAGCATTCAACACAGGAATCGCTTATAGAAACGGATATGATTCACTCTGCGCGCGCATCGGGATGAATTGTTGCAATTTTGTAGCAAATTCACGCATGGAAAAAGGACCCCGCACTTTTTCTATGGCAAATGGCGTTCCGTCAAATTTTGTAATATTTTGGTATAATGTAATACTCGACCTACTGATCAAAAGTCTCCATGGCCCCAACTCAATCCTATGACTAGTTTTCGAGATACAGGGCGTTGAAGTTGAGAATTATCCACTTTTACTACGCACGTATCTCGGAACAGAATCGAATGAACTTAAATTTTTCTCACGAAACATTCCATTACATCCCCAGGGAGCAACCACATAGAGGAATATGACCGAAAATCGTTAGGAATACAGGGTTATCCATAATTGAATGCATGCCCGTTTTTGAAAGTATAAAATATGTCAGTTTCAGAGCGAGAACGTTTACAAGATGAACTATTACACTAGATATGTTGTTGTTACATCGAGAAAGTCTGAAATACCCAGAATTTATACTGGGTGATCCATTATTATAGAAACTATTCTCAAGGAGGGTTAAATTGACACCCTGTATTTATGGGTTGATTCAAGGTGTTTGTTTAATTTTTTTAGAACATATCATCATGGACTTCAAAGAATATAGGGTGATTCAGTCATGAAATGAACTTTGAATCTCACGAAAATACCCAAAAACCCCCTTCATTTTTCATCACCCTGTATTTCAAGATTAACTCCGATGAGGTGGAACGGTGGAAGTTTTCTTTCACCAGTGTACTTGACATAAAAACATCAATACTGCTGAGAGTTTTCATCCACTTCCTATGACCAGATTTTTTTATGCTGAAATAAGAATAGAATAACATAAATAACTAATTTTCATATTATGTACATAAAAAAAAATCTGGTCATAGGAAATGAATAAAAACTCTCAGCCGTATTGATACTTTTATATCGAGTACAATGGTGAAAGAAAACTCCCACCTCATCGGAGTTAATCTTGAAATACAGGGTGATGAAAAAAAAAAAAAGTGGTTTTTGGGTATTTTCGTGAGGTTCAAAGTTCATTTCATGACTGAATCACCCTGTATTCTTTAAAGTCCATGATGATATGTTCTAAAAAAATTTAACAAACACCTTAAATCAATCCATAAATACAGGGTGTCCATTTAACCTTCCTTGAGAATAGTTTTTATAATAATGGATCACCCAGTATAAATTCTGGGTATTTCAGACTTTTTCGATGTTACAACAACATATCTAGTGTAATAGTTCATTTTATGAACGTTCTCGCTTTGAAACTGACGTATTTCATACTTTCAAAAACGGGCATGCATTTAATTATGGATAACCCTGTATTCCTAACGATTTTCGGTCATATTCCTCTATATGGTTGCTTCCTGGGGATGTCATGAAATGTTTCTCGAGAAAAATTGAAGTTTATTAGATTCTGTTCCGAGATACGGGCGTAGTAAAAGTGGCTAATTCTCAACTTCAACGCCCTGTATCTCGAAAACTAGTCATAGGATTGAGTTGGGGCCATGGACACTTTTGATCAGTAGGTCGAGTACTACATTATACCAAAATATTACAAAATTTGACGGAACGCCATTTGCCATAGAAAAAGTGCGGGGTCCTTTATTCATATGTTTGGAAATTGCAATAATTCAATATTTACAAACATTTATGAACATATTTAAGTTAGGGAATGCCTTTGGAAATTAAAGAAACGTGTGTCGGTGTGTCTGTAATCTCGATCAAATACTGATGAATATCGTATACTCCAATCACAGGTAGTGAACAAAAGATCCATGTGGACCCCAGATCAAATGATAATAACAATACGTCTAAGGTTTAACTGTGACACAGGTTTCGTAGTATAAACTACTACATTTTCAAACTGGAGTATTTCAAGTTGTGCAAAAAGGTTTTTGAATGTCTTCTATAGGATTATTTCTTGAGAATTTTGATTAGTGGGGAATTCCATAGGTCCGTCTGTTCTGATCGTTTTTCTGGGTTATTCTAGTACTTTTATTCTTTTTCCAATTTTCCATGCCTATGAAGTTAGCAGTGCCACTTTCGAGAAAATCAATAAAACCGATTGCATTAATTGTCGAATAATTGTCTAGAATTGGTCGTGAAAGAAAAAAAATTGTCGCGTCCTTAGTTTTTTTCTTTCTACGGGGTGGCTTTGCTAACTTAACGTTAAGTTAGCAGAACCACTTTCTCAATATCTATCAAAAATCATGAAAATGGTTATAAATAATTGTCGTGTAATTGTCGAAGTCCATATTGTAATGATCCAGAATTTCTAGGCACAAATAATTCATTGGAATATCTACTAATAGCTCAAGGCGGTCCTGCCTCACAAGCCATGAACTCGACCCTCTCTAGGACAATAAAATACGGCGTTGCCACTCTCTTTAACATCGGCTACGTCGCTTCCCAAAATGGTTGCCCTTTCTATTATAATCTTATTCGAATATAAAGGAAATTCTAGTATGCCGTTGGAGCAATTCATATCATGGATAGCATTATAATTTAACAACAACAATGTCTTTATCTTATAACAGATAACTAGCGATCTATGGTTATTGTTTATTTTGAATATTCGATGGTGTTAAAAAGAGGTTACAAATGGACGGAACAGAAAGGGGCGCTTCTCTTGGAATGCTTGCTCTCAAAGGCTAGCTTCAAATGGAAGTTCCTAGAATGGTTGTTTCTTGAGAAAACATCTTCTCTTGGTCGCCATTTTGTCTACCTAAAGTGTTCTGTGTCCAATCGTAAGTTTGATCATTATTATCGATTCTATTTGATCTCTTCTATTGGTGCTTTCAGAACTAAGCAATGGTTTCCCATTTATTCTGTTTGGTGATGTCGATTGGTTCACGAATCTCTGCTATTTGATAACTAGATATGAGTTCACTCATTTTGTTCCAGCATCATGTAATGTCTGAACTCGCCAATCTGGTGAATGAAAGTTATATCCAATGGAAATGTTTATTTCATCTGACTGGTCTATTCTATCGATTAATACACCTCATTGTATCCAATCACTGAAAGCCATACTCATTTCTATATTCTTTTGATGAAACATCTTTCGAACGAGCAGAAACATGGTTACGGTGATTACTGTACAATTACTTATATTCAGAACCAAGTGAGAGCATTTGAGATTATTGAATTTATCATCCTGTTAGTTTTATGTTGCTTTAAATATCCTCGTATGTGAATGTATTCTATGAAATTGGATTGAATGATTTATACAGATCCAGGCCACCCTTATTTATCTGATGACTATTTATTTATTTATTATGGACTGTAACCTCTGCAAACAAGTTACCTCCAGGGCGAATATTCCCCCACACATGAACCTATGCACAACTGAATTGATATATGAACACTGCCATAACTTTCCCTTTCAGCGGCCTGAATTTGGAAGATCATTTCTTTCCATCGTGTAGATTGTTTTAACGTTACATTGAAATTATTATGCTCAACTAATCTTGTATTCATAATACCAGAGAACCATAAAGGAGATACATTCAATCATGTTCTTTACATTTGATACACTCTATCTAGTTAGATAAGAGTTCTTTGCATTGATTGACAACTGTGCCATGTCCAAAGATATGACTGTACACGTAACTACTGTAATTATTGCAACTGTTAGTTCACACTTGTCTTGATCTGTGCATTATGTACTTTCTACTGGAATTGAACTACCTATCTATCTGTCTGAATCAAAGCCATGTAAAGGTGATATTTATACAATCATCTGCAACTGTTATTATTGATGTACTGACATTCCATATATGTTTTGTGTAATATCCAATTGTAATGCCAAAGGGTTTTTTGCTTTGAGTTTCAATGATGAATTGGAACTCGTTCGTTTTTACCCTTTCAAATGGCGGTAGTACTCACGAACTACTTCCATGGACCAATAAAGGCCTGTTTTCCACCTTCTGTCCAATCAAGTGTTTTATTTAGTTCTTTTGTTCTCATTCATGATTTCCTATCCTAGTCTCATAAGTAACAAGTTATCCCGAACTTGGTTCACTACAATCACACAACGTAGGATCCTAACCAACTAGAAGATCACAGCCTGGCCCAACGTTAAGGTAGAGTACGTAAGTCAAAGGTGGTAGATCATCCGATCGAAAGTGTTCCTGCTTGGTAAGCTATCAAGAGGAGGGATCGGCCACCCAAAGAAAAGGAAAGGTTTCTATGATTCAAGGAGCAGTACCTCTCTATTCTATTTCCTCTCCTTCTACAATTTTAATACAAGGATGTCTTGCCCCATTTATCTTCCCCTTCAAAATAATATTGGCCCAATAGAGGTTAAAAAATTACAATATGAAGAAAAAAAAACACAAAAAATCCATTCCTTTTAGTGTATTTTACGTCTTTTTCCCGCGAGTTTGAGATATTTCTGGAATTATCGCATTTTTGGCGCATTCGTTATCGCCTTTTTTTCTTCAGCATTAATTGTCGAATACCTGTCTGAATTTGTCGTGAAAGAAAAAAAATTGTCGCGACCTCGGTTTTTTTTCTACTAGGTGGCTTTGCTTACTTTATATTAATTTAGCAAATAGTAGTCGAATATCATCACGATGATCATGAAAGATTGTCGAGTAATTGTCGATGTTCAAATAAAGCAAAAAACACACACAAAAATTTATCTTTCTAGCAATTTCTACTCCATTTTCTCGCGATTTCCCTATATTTCTGAAAATATCGAATTGGCAACAGCGCATTCGTTATTGACTTTTTTTCTATTGCATTGATTTTCGAATACCTGAAAAAAAATTGTCGCGCCCTTGATTTTTTTCTACGGGGTGGCTTTGCTAACTTAACGTTAAGTTAGCAGAACCACTTTCTCAATATCGACCAAATATCATCAAAATGTTTATTAATAATTGTCGAAGTCCATATGAAGTAAAAAAAAAATCCATTCCTTTTAGTTTGTTTTACGTATTTTTCCCGAGAGTTCGAGATATTTCTGGAATTATCCCAGTTTTGACAACAGCGCATTCGTTATTGAATTTCTTTCGATTATATTAAGGTCGGCGTTTAAAGCGAGTAGGAAAGCTCATCCGATAGAGGCGCCTTCGTCCATTTTATGGAATATCTCCATAGAACATGCATTATCATTATAAAGTTCTATGAATATCTCTCTGATTATGAATGAAATATACAATGGCGCTCTCTATCCGAAAATCGCCGAACTATGAAATAAGCGAATTTGTGGGTAAAGCAGGAACTTTTTCCCGCCAAAATTTGAATTTGGCCATTCTCTGCCAATTCCGTATTTCAAGTGGTTTTTCTGAAAGAAATTATGTGTAGACTCACTTTAAATCGAATGTTGAACTATTTTCATGGGTCTTTCTGTTGAAATAAAACAGAAGCATGAGTTGGCTCATTTTCTTCTATTTTTGAAAGAAAAAAATTGACTTTCGGAATGAAATCGATTTAAATTATTTCATCAAGAACTCCAATCCTTTCTGAGTTTACCCACAAAATTTCAGTTTTCGAAGTGAAACCATTTTCAAATGCAACTTGAAATAAAAACACACTACATTGAACGCCCACCTCAATTGTCGAATACCTACCTTGAATTTGTCGTGAAAGAAAAAAATTTGTCGCGACCTTCGTTTTTTTTCTACTAGGTGGCTTTGCTAACTTTATATTAATTTAGCGAATAGTGGTCGATTATTTCATTCACACATGGCTCCGCCAATGAAAAGTCTCGAATTCAGTCACGCAATATGCAATATTATCGACTATTTAGGTAAACAAAGAAATATCAGCGGCTATTTTAAAGTGTCAAAATTTGGCATAACATTCATTCAGAAATGAAAATGTACGGAGGGTCCTGGGTTCAAAACTTGGTTGGGATAGCAATTTTTATGCAAAATAATTATAAATAAGTCCGACCGCTCGGTCTAAAATACAAAAGACCGCGGATTCGAGCGTTCGGAGCGTGTTCATGAAATAATCTTCCTGAATATCACTCGACTTTGACAAAAAGCGACTATTATTTTCTTTAAGTTGTTATGTCCGGAATTGGCGAACGCTAGTTTTCCGATCCCTGATCGTGGTCACGCCACTGTGTTACGACGAGATTGGGGGAATATGTTTTATTGTCTGTTGTATCGCCTGCGGTGTGGGAACGAGATGGATTTTGGAAATTTCGAATTGTGGGACAAGAATGAGGATATGTTGTTTCGGGATTTTATTTGAGATTGTCGAATCTGAAATACGGTGTTAGGGAGATTTAACTCACATGAGGACTTCGAATGGTTGTTTTCTGCGCATTCTTCAGTTAGATGGTGGTTTTTCGAAAGACGAAGAGTTTTAATACTTACCTGATTGAGGGATTTGAATTTCGAAAACGTTTTATACAGTGGGATTATTTTCGTTTAGCTTCAGAGCTTATTTGGAGGATTTTGTCGAATCTTACTGTGTACCTGAAAGGGGATTTACCATATTGAAAGGTGAGATTAACCATTCCTTCAATTCTGCCTCGTGCAACTTGTGCTTTTTATTTTAGAACCAGGATCAATATTCTGCTGGAACTCTATTTCGGTGAAGCATTCTCATTTATAATCATTGAGGAAACCGTACCTAATTTGGTACTGAGAGAACCCTCTGAAAGAGGTAGGTATTTCTGACTGGCGAGTTCGCCATTTTGATTTCTTCGAATTTGTGTTCATAGGGTCCTTGTTCTGGGACATTTCAGTGGTTTCGCTGGAATATCTGCAACATCAGTTGTCGGTTTATAAGTCACCGGGTCGAATCAGCCCCAGGAAAATCAGTACTGCTGCCGTCCGTTACCTTTTGGTGATTTCAACATCGTGGAGGTTCTAAATCGTCACTACCTTTCCCCTATGGATCGAGGAACTTCATTAAAGGTCGTATCATCAATTTCTGGAATTTGTCAGCGCTAATGTCGAGCTGTATTTATTAAGTTTAAGTCAGATAATATTTGCATTATTATTTAGTATCATCAATAATAGGTTAACGTATGAGACCTATTTAAGCTATTTTGATAGGAACCTCATAAGGTTTCTGTACCTGATTTCGCACATAATTTGCTATTGTTGTATGATCTATTTATGTATACAGTGTGAGCCATATATAGCGCTATATAAGGACCTCGAGGTAATAACTCCCCCTTTAGATTTATTATTAGAGATCATTTATCTAGATTTATTTAGTGATTTTTCGGAAACTAGAGCAAGTGTGCTGGATGTGAATATTAAATCACTTGGCGCCCCCTTAATATATCGTTTTTGTATAACCCACTCCCATCTTCAACTGAGCTTTGGGACCATCCAGCATATAAGCGAGATTTTGAGTCCTAAGTGCCTATAAAGAATAATATACCGTGGCAAATTCATCTCGAGCAACTTGTATTTCGACAATTAATAATCAAAGAATAACTCCCTCGAGATAAAGCTCTCGGGAGTTATTCAGATTATTAATGTTCATATGGTCTTATCAAATTGTCGAAATACAAAACGCTCTCGATAGAATTAAGTCGAAAATAATAGTCGGCTATTTGTCATAGTCTTGGGATATTATCTCCGATTCACACATGGCTCCGCCAATGAGAAGTCTCGAATTCAGTCACGCAATATGCAATATTATCGACTATTTAGGTAAACAAAGAAATATCAGCGGCTATTTTAAAGTGCTGTTTCCACGTTAGTCCTTATTACTCTTAGATATTTAGCTTCATTCTGCCACTCTATGCATATCTTCGATTCCATCTCCAGCCTTCTCTTTTGAAGGAGTATTGCTTGACTCTTTTCTCCATTGATTTTTATTTTTCATCTGTTACACCAATGACTGATATCGTCTGCAGCTTCTTGAAGACTTTTGTGAATTATTATTGTGTTTCTGTGCCTAATTGCTATGCCCGTATCGTCTGCGTATTGACTTATAGAGCAAGCAGGCATCTTGGATTTCTTGGTATATCATGTATGTATAATCTATATATATATAAAAGAAAGATGTTGGTTACACCATTTATAACTCGAGATCGGATGGACTGTTTGTTATGAAACTTCATATACGGATTCGTCTACGGTCTGGTTATTATAAAACACAATGAAACTTTGAAAACAGCGCTGAAAATTTTACTTATACAGAAAATGCTTTTCCTTCTTTTGAGTAATGCCACTAGGTGTCGCTACAGTTACAGTTACGCTACAGTTTATTCGTACAGTAACTAGATGAGAGGCGATGTAGACAATTGGTGTGTAATTTGGGTTACCTCCAGCTCTGCGCTGTTGAACAAAGCCGAAATGTCTTAGCGTAGGATTACAGATCTCTAAAATGATTAGATTTCGTTGAGATGTGACTTATATGAGAGAGGTTTCGTCCTCACCACTTAAGGTGGCGATATTCACACATTATGACTGATGATTATTAGTTATTTTTATCCAAAATAACGTTATCGTGAAGGTACTATATTTGACACGATCACCATTAGATGGCGATGAAAGGCTTTCAGCAGATCAAGGGGCGGCTGAATATCACAGTGGATTTTTATCGAAATGTCAATTGAATCGGATTTTGGCGATCAGTTTCAATCTTTTCTCATAATTTTCGAAATGTTTTTGAATTTCTGTTTGGGTAATAAATATATTTGTGGAAATAACTGAATCCAAAATTTCCATAATTAGTAATTGACATATTATTTTTGTGTTTCTGTTCAGAGTCAGCTCATATGCGTGGAAACATGGAAATCTCGCTGCTCCACCAACTGAGATGTTTATCAATTATTTTAAGCTGAGTACCAAAAGGCTAAGATGATTAAAATAATGGTGTGAGCACTAATTAGATTTTGATCAGCCAATATTGAGAATATTAGAAAAGTTTCGTTTTTTCCACTTCAGAAAGCGATATTCACAAAATAAGTTCTAATTTTTATTAGTTATTTCAAATATTAGAATTCATTCGGGTGAACCGGTTGTGCCAATAGTCGATAGTTCTTTCAATCAATAATTTGTGTTCACATTCTTGACATTTTGATTCATATTAGTTCTGAGGAAAGGTATAATATGGCTTATACTTCTGCTATTCACAGTCACAAAGCGGAGCCAAATTTTTGGTAAGAATTGCGTCAACTGGAAATTCAAAAATTGAGAGAAATGTAGAGGTAATGTATATTCCGAGAGACAATAGACAAGAAAATAGATATCGAGGATGAAAATATTGTACTGGATTATTTTGAGTTCAATTCTCAAATATGAAAAGGAGCATTGAGTTTAAATATTTTCAAACTGAAGGAGTTAGAAATTTACCAAGCCGTTGATCTCCGAACACCGGTGATTACGATTCGTGAAATCAACAAGTGTCATTTAGGCGAAACAAAGTTCGCCGGGCCAGCTAGTATGTATATATTATAGAGTAGCGTTCCTAGTATTGATCCTTGAGGAACTCCTGCTTATCAATATCTGAGTGTGGAATGAACATCATCTATTTTCACATAAAAATTCCTATCCCTCGAATAATTTCTTATTATTCTGCATATCTTGGGTGAATAACCTGCGGTTATCATTTTATATGCTAGTCCTTCATGCTATACTCTATCAAAAGCTCTGGTCACATCTAGAAGTAATAGTCCTGTGGCTTCTTTATTCTGAAATCCTTCTGTGATATACTCGGTTATTCTTAGGAGCTGCTGTTCAGTTGAATGTTGTTTTCGGAATCCAAATTGTTCACTTGGTAACATCGCCAGGGCTTCGGTTTCTTCATTTAGTCGTCTGGCTAATACTCTCTCCACAATTTTTCCTAGGGCTGGGAGCAGGCTTATTGGTCTATAGTTCTGTGGAAGCTTCTTGTCTTTACCTGGTTTATTGAAAACGATCACTTCGGCAGTTTTCAGTTTTCCATCTTTTTGTAAAGTACTCTGTTCTCATCACACCGTTTGTTATGCTAGTGATAGCTGCTGTTCCTTTCTTTGACATTTTCTTCAGCATGATATTTGTAATTTTATCTTTTCCAGGGGCCTTTCTTGTTTTCAAATTGTTGAATTTGTTGTTTGATTTTATCACTATCTGTTTTATACATCCTGTAATTCTTTCTTAGTCTTCTGTTAACTTTTATAAGTTCTTTTACCTCTTTTGGGGTGTCACCATATCGATATTTGGGGGTAGGTTTAATCTTTCTGGCCGTGCTCTCTTCATAGGATTTTATAATCGCACTTTCCAATGCTATAACTGATTCATCTAATTCATAGGGAGTATTAATTTGTGGAATATTCGTGATATTTTCTTGGAGTTAGTTTTAAACTTGTTCCAATCGGTATGTTCTCGTGTTTGAGTCAATTCATTTCTAGGTCCCCGTCCTAAAATGAACTCTATCGGGTTGTGATCAGATGTACCATTCTCTATCGTTTCGAGGTCAAAATATTGCTTTATATTTTTCATTATCACTATGTCTAGTACATCAGGTGATCTATTGCCACTAGGTAAATAGGTCAGTACCTATATTCGGTCCCATTATTATCGCATTATCCTTTTCGGCATAATCTATCATTTTCTTGCCATTTGCATTCTCTGTTCTGGAATTTCATTGTTGTGATTTACAATTGAGATCTCCAAGTTTTATTCTTGAAAAATGAATTTTTATTTCATTTTCTGGCAAAATTGTTTGCGGTGGTTTATATACAGAGAATATCTTAATCCTTTCCCTTCTTATCTTTACTGTAATCGATAGTGTCCCTATAGATGCGTCATTGTCATCGGGATTTATGACCCCGTTCAGGTAATGATCTACGATCTACGTCTCTTCTGACAAGAATGGCGACGCCTCCACCGTTCCTATTATTTCTGTCTCTTCTATCCGATTTTGACGAGGGCGCGCAGGGCCGCAGGCTATAAATAGCGCTTGCGTGGGCTAGACGGTCGGGACCCGTGCCTGCGTCTGTTTGGCTGGCTTCCTCCGGCTAAGGACTCGTTCCGGCGCCTGATTGGTCGATACTGGTATTCTCATCATCTACCCGATTTCTCTTATGAGGAAGTGTGATCGAAGACTTGGAGAAGAGGATTCTAACCGCCCAAGAAAAATGCACCAAAATCAAGGAGACACCTAAGAGGAAACCGCTACCTGTAGATGTAAAAATACTACTAGAAGAAAAGAAGAGAGCCAAGAAACAATACCTGAGAACTCTACACCCCGACGATAAAACGAAATTCAATCGACTGGCGAATCAGGTGAAATCAAGAATTCGAGAATTATTCACCGCAGAATGGGACAGGAGGCTTGAAGAACTGAACACCGAGGACCAATCACTCTGGAGCATGACACAATCACTCAAAGGAAAGAAAACCAGAACGAAAATACCACAACTCCAAAACGGAATCAATACAGCAACAACAGTTGAAGAAAAAGCAGAAATGTTCGCTGAATCCCTTGAAACTCAATTCAAGCCGAACAATGTAAATAACAATGCAAAGTTCAATAAAGAAGTGGAAACAGAAGATAGAAATGAAGATATAGACGACACAGAAGACGAAGCGATTAGTGAAGTGACCAAGGAAGAAATTCAAGACATCCTGAAAAACCTCAAGAAGAGAAAGGCCCCAGGAATGGATGGAATTCAGAATCAAGCATTGAAAAATTTACCGGAGGAAGCACATGAAGAAATAACTGAGATAGCCCGAGCAATACTAGAAACAGGACATTACCCAGATAGATGGAAAACAGCGGACACCATTGTCATTTGGAAGAAAGGAAAGGACAAAAAGGACCCGACAAGCTACCGACCAATAAGTCTACTACCGGCCTTGAGCAAAGTAATCGAGAAAGTGATACATCGACGTCTGACTGAATACGTCGATAAAAATGAAATCATCCCAAATCACCAATGTGGTTTCAGGACCAAACACTCAACAATTGATCAACTGGCAAGAATCACGGAAGAAATAAAGGAGAAACTTAACCTGTCCACGAATACCGGCGCTGTTTTTCTAGACATAGAAAAAGCATTCGACAAGATGTGGCATCAAGGACTTATATACAAAATGAAGGAGATGAAATTCCCGAAGACACTAATAAATATCGTTAAGGCGTATCTGAGCAACCGAAAGTTCAGAGCGAACATAGATGGAAACCGATCCCAAGAAAGAAAAATCGAAGCAGGCGTACCACAAGGATCTGTCATAGGGCCCCTACTGTTTAACATTTATATGGCGGATATACCCGAGATGAAATATTGCAAAATAGCACAGTTCGCAGACGATACGGCACTGTACTACTCAAACAGGCAAAGGAAAAGCTTGACGATGAGGATACAAGAGGACATGAACCGCTTGACTGACTACTTCAAGAAATGGAGAATCAAGATAAATACGAAGAAGACTGTTGCAATATACTTTGGCGGCAACAGATGGAACAAAGAAGGACTTACTAAGATCAGGATAGAACAAGACGCGATAGAATGGAAAGAAGAAGCGAAGTATCTAGGAGTGACTTTAGACGAGAAATTCAACTTCAACAAGCAAATTGAGGAGAACAAGAAGAAGACGAGGCAACTACACGGGTGTCTGTACCCGCTGCTAAATCCCGAGAGTAAACTTTCCATAGAAAATAAAGTGAAAATAATCAAGACAATCCTAATACCGAGCATAACTTATGCCGGAGTGATATGGATCAACACCAACAGCTGCAAGAAGAAGGAACTTCAGAGTACACTCAACCGAGTAATAAGAACATCGATCGGAGCTCCTTGGTACGTGAGTAACCAGCAAATAAGGGAGGAACTGAAAATAGAATCGATAGAAGATATCGTAAAGAAGCAAACAAAGAACTTGATAGAGAAAATGAGAGAACATCAGAACGACGAACTGAGGAAAATAACAAATATCCGGATCAGAATGACTGACAAGAGAAAATACCTGGCACACTTGACAGACTCATGAAACCAACAAGGAGATGAAAACCAACACACAGTAGAAGAAAGTGGATAATCGAGACAAGAGGCATAGGGAATCAAAGTTCCGGTCCTCGTATGAAAAACCCATGATGACCAATGAGGAAGTGTGCTTGTGTTTTTGAGCACAGGTACCCATGTCCCATACTCTGATAATTTTGAGTGTTTCTTCCGATCTATTGAAGTTTTCCTGGTGTTTGTGGATTTCAATTGCCTCTCTATAAAGCCTGGTGTAGTAAGCGGTGGTGGTACATAACACTTGGGTTTAATCGAATTCAATGGCGTGATTTGTGTTGTTCAATGTGTGCTCTGCGACGGCGGACTTCTCTGAATGACCCAGTCTGCAATATGCCTTGTGTTCTTTGATCCTGGTGTTTATTGATCGCTTCGTTGTACCTATGTATACACTCCCACAGCTGCACGGAATTCGGTATACACCCGGAGTACTGAGTGGGTCCCTTCTGTCCTGGGAGATTTTAGGTGGTCTCTGATCTTTTTCGAAGGTTTGAATATGGTCCTAATGTCGTGTTTCCTCAGAATTCGGCCGATTCTATCTGTTATCTGGGGGACAAACGGTAAAAATGCTTTTTTCGAGGATTCTTGGCGCTGTAATCCATCGTCGTTGTTGTTCACAGGCCTTCGTTTTCTTTATCGATGTCCTTCTTCGTGTATCCGTTAGCCATGAGGGTACGTTTTAAGTGTTCGAATTCAATTAAAAGTTGTTCTGGTTCACATATAGTCCTCGCTCTGTCGACCAGTGTTTTTATTATTCCCTTGCGTTGGCATGGATGATGGTTTGACGTGTTGTGTAGATATCTGTCCGTGTGTGTGGGATTTCTGTAAACAGTGTGTCCTAGTGACTGTCTTTCCGTGTGATCAGCACATCAAGAAAAGCCAGATTTCTGTTTCCATCTTCTGGTTCCATCGTGAACTGAATACTTGGGTGTATGTTGTTTATGTGTGCCAGAAATTCATTGAGCTAATCCTTTCCATGACTCCATATGACGAAAGTGTCATCCACGTATCGGAACCATTACTTTTGGTTTGAGAGGTGCAGTATTCAGTGCTTTCTCTTCAAAATTTTCCATGAAGAAGTTCGCTACCACTGGAGCTAAGGGGTTACCCATTGATATCCTGTCAATTTGTTCATATATTTCATGGTTGAAGGTGAAATAAGATGATGTAAGGCTTCATTCAGTGGGACTCTTGTGAACAAAGAAACCACATCAAAGCTTACTAATCAGTAGTTTCGATATCGGTATTCTTGATTTTCTCAATGAAGTGTGCGGAGTCTCTTATATATGTTGTTGTTTTCCCGATGTACGGCTGTAGGATGGCAACCAGATGTTTTGCCAGGTTGTATGTTGGAGAACCTGTTGTGCTGACAATTTGACGGAGAGGTATGTATTTTTTATGTATTTTAGGTAGTCCATAAAGTCTCGGAAGCAGGGCCTCGCTTTAGCACAACTTCTTTTTGAGTGATTCCTCCAGCGAAGATGCTTTAACCAATTTGTTCACTCTTCTGGTGGTTGCCTGTGTACGATCTCTTATAAGCTTTTTGCATGTTGAGGGTTCTAGGAGATCACTAATCTTCTTATTGTAGTCGCTTCTGTTCATGACTACCGTTGAGTTGCCTTTGTCAGCACCTAATATCAGTATGCTATCGTTCTTGTTGAGGTTTTTGATAGCAAGTGCCTCCTTGACTGAGATGTTAGGCTTCGGTGGTTTTGCTTTTCTCAAGATTTGCGAGCAATCCCTGCGTATTCTTCGGCTTGATGTTCGGGCAACCCTCCAGATTGGCTATGATTTCTTCCTTTAGAATCACTCTTGGAGCTTTGGCGAAGGTTCCTCCCTTAGAGAGTATATACGCCTCATCTTCAGTAAGAGAGCGATCGGAAAGATTGATGACAGTTTTTCCAGGGTCAAGTGTGTAATCGTTTTTGGGTGCCTTCTTCTGTTCTCTCAGTTTTTGGTATTTGGCTTTTTGCTTTTCTTTACTGTTGAGATGTTCATTTTCCATCGATCTGTAGGAGATGGAGTCGATTTTGTCCCAATCTGATTTGGTCATCATGTTACTCAACTTATAGAGGATCGTTGACGGTCTATTTCTGCCAGTTTTCTTCTTGTTGAATGAATACGTCCTCTCAAAAGGGCTCTTTCAGTTCTGATGTAAATTCTGTTGGCTTGCTGAGTTCCAAAGCAACGATTAAATCTTAGGAATTTCGGTAATATGTCTTCGAGGGGTAAACCGCTGGGGATGTCCGGTGTACAAGCTCGGGGATGTCCAGAGGATTTTCCGGGGATGTCCCGGAGAAGTCCCAGGGATGTCCGGTGATGTCCAGGGATGTCCGGGGATGTCGAGGGATGTCGGTAGATTTCCCGGGGATGTCCGGTGTACAGATTTTGGTCAGAGGTTTACCCCTCGTATGTCTTCATCACGGCAACGTGACAAAAAGGCTAACGAGGATAAAAGATGATCCCTCTTTCTGCGTAGAGATAGTAGACGTTTGTGTAGATTGAAAACTTCCCCGTAAAGGGGTTTAATGAATTTGTTGAGGCTTTCGCGGCCATCGTTTGATGACATCTAGCCTTGTTTCGAGAATTTCGTCCGTCGTGGTTTATTAGATTTCGACGTTTCGCCAGATCGAATGTCTGGCATCTTCAGGAATTATTTCTCTCTTATACTTGAGCTATCCGATTTTGACGAGGGCGCAGGCTATAAATAGCGCTTGCGTGGGCTAGACGGTCGGGACCCGCGCCTGCGTCTGAATTCGAACACTTAAAACGTACCCTTATGGCTAACGGATACACGAAGAAGGACATCGATAAAGAAAAGGAAGGCCTGTGAACAACAAAGACTCTCCCAAGGACAGAAGGGACCCACTCAGTACTCCGGGTGTATACCGAATAGGGATGTTGACTATTTTTTGGAAATGATTCTAATTTGTAGATAAGCCCTATACAAACACGAAAAAAATATTTTTATGGAAAAAATATAGCAAATTACAATGAAGAATGGGTAAATGAAAATAGTTTTCAAAATTCCCGCTGAAACGCTTCATACTGTTAAGTGATTTTGATTAAGTCATTATACGGTAAACAGACTTCGCCTTCTGTCAAAGCCAATTGATCTTGTGTCATTTCATGCGAACAAATCGTTTTCGTAATAACAAATAATCGTAAAATAGTTCGCTGGTGATACGTTTTACTCTCTTCTGTTCTTCGTAAGTTCGTACTCGTGATGACACATAGGTTATAGGTTAGCTTGTTTACAGAATAGTGACGTCACGTATTCTCATTCGTGTTTGCAGTCACGTGATAATCGGTAATAGATAACACATTTTGAATCAATTTTATTTAATGAGAGTAATTAGATCACTGAAATATTGTTTTAGTATTTCAAAAACTACCTTCAATGTGGAAAACCTCAATTTATATGCATTTGTGTCATGTGTCAACATCCCTATTCCGTGCAGCTGTGGGAGTGTATACATAGGTACAACGAAGCGATCAATAAACACCAGGATCAAAGAACACAAGGCCAATTGCAGACTGGGTCATTCAGAGAAGTCTGCCGTCGCAGAGCACACATTGAACAACACAAATCACGCCATTGACTTCGACCAAACCCGAGTGTTATGTATCACCACCGACTACTACCCCAGGCTTTATAGATAGGCAATTGAAATTCACAAACACTAGGAGAACTTCAATAGATCAGAAGAAACACTCAAATTTAACAGAATATGGGTACCTGTGCTCAAAAACACAAGCACACTTCCTCACAAGAGAAATCGGGTAGATGAGGAGAATACCAGTATCGACCAATCAGGCGCCGGAACGAATCCTAAGCCGGAGGAAGCCAGCCAAACAGACGCAGGCGCGTGTCCCGACCGTCTAGCCAACGCAAGCGCTATTTATCGCCTGCGCCCTCGTCAAAATCGGATAGCTCAAGTATAAGAGAGAAATAATTCCTGGAGATGCCAGACACTCGATCTGGCGAAACGTCGAAATATAATAAACCACGCCGGCCGAAATGCTCGAATCAAGACCAGATATCATGTTCTATGTCCTTAATGAGCTCCAACACATACTCAGTACCCTAGGACCTACACCAAACATTCATTGAAGAATTGAAAAATTGGATATTATCATTGAGTTTAAATATACATAAAGACACAACCCAGTTAATTGATTTGATGCACAAATTTTTGGCAGGTTACTTGCCAATTTGCCAACTTAAGTGGCGGCACATAGTAGCTACTAAAGGAACTATATTCGTTCGATCCATTTTGTCACTACTCATTCATCGAAATCTGTAGGAGATTTATTTTCCTCTAGTTCTATGAATCGCAGGCAGGGTCGGATTCGTCCAAATTCGTTACAAACGGTGTGAGTCAGTAATGATGAACTATTAGCCATGAATTTCTCCAAAAGAGTGTTCTCAGCTAGGAAATGAGGGGTGAAAATGTTTATTGGAGGGACATAAAAGAAACGTACTTAATCGATGAAAAGAATTTGTCTTTCTCGTACTCTCTTGAGGATAACTTAAATCCAAACGCCTTCCAGAAAACGAAGGTTAAATTGGCCACGCAGACTTTCATCAGAACTTTATATTCGGCGCTATGAGAACAGTCATTGCAACTGGTGAGCTGAGGTCGAGAACTGCCAATTCAACTGCTCAGTTCATTCTGAAAATGAATGATCTTTTCGACTGCCTAAATTCGAATGGAAAATTTGAGGAAATTATCAGCCATCAGCAATACAAACTCTGACGGAATCATTTGAATTCATTAAGTCTTGAACAGTTGGGAAACATATTCCCAATTGTTTCAACGGTTTGATAAAAACCATAAGTAGCATCCTTCAATTATGGGAGGAGACGAAGAAAACATTTCCATATTTGATAAAAACTCGTCTCAACCAGGACCCAATCGAGAATTCATTCTCCAAAATAAGACAGCGTAGGGGTTATGATCCAAAACCCTCAGCTCGATGCTTCAGATTTGGGAAGCAGTCGGTCATGACTGGTTGTCTTGAAAAATGTTCCGATAATTCTAACTGCCAAGACGACAATGATTTCGACCTGTGTACACTGGGAGAATCTGAAAGTAGGCCCATTGATGTGGTTGATTGGACAGGGCCCTTATTCTCGACGAGTGATATTTCGGTGCGTATACGTTCTCTGTGTTATTTTGTATGGCAAACGTATACGCACCGAAAGATCACTCATCGAGAATAAGGGCCCTGCTGCCCTGCGCCCTCGTCAAGTCATCAAAATCGGATAGCTCAAGTATAAAGCCGGCCATAGACATCGTTATTTTTCATCCGTTTATAACGCCGCGATACGAACCGTCGAGTCATATCGCAGAACTGTTTTGCCCACACACTTCGGTAAATTCTACCAGTTATTTTGCTGTCGATCGCGAATTAGCACGTCATGAAGAGGAAACATCTCTTAGCAGTGGCGGCCGCGGTTTCGGTGCTGAATAAAAAAGAAATAAAGAAACGGTCAATATGGGATTTGTACTACGCCAATGGAAAATAACCGCCGATTCTCGACGAAATCCCCATACACAGTCGGTATGGCACGACAACCGATGAACCGTCGTGACAAAAATCAAGCCGCGGCAGATATTTCTACCCACGATTCGTACCGACGGTTCTTCGCCACACACATCGGTTTTTGGCGCTTTTGCCGTGACGGTTCGTATCGCGGCGTTATAAACGGATGAAAAATAACGATGTCTATGGCCGGCTTAAAGCCGGACGTTGAATGGATGTCAGGGTCCTGGCACTTCCTTTCCCCCACCATTCAACGAGTTTTATTTATGTGGGCATACACCAGGAGCGCTGCAAACGCTTTTAATAAGTTCAGCCGCCTGTAGACGGCGCTGTATATGACGTTTCTTTCTTTGTTTTGATTTCACTGATTTCAGCGTTTGAGGTTCTTTTTGGTTAGAAGTCTTTGCTTTTAAGAAGCAACATTGCTCTTGTGGAATTTTTAATAATTTTAAGTTAGTCAACTACAATAATATGATAAATTAGCAGACTAGCAGGGTCAATGAAATACTTTTTAAGCTTTAACTTGTAATCAAAATCATATATCACATACAGATACAGCACATGTATATTTCGTTCAGAGCCAACGTGGCAACCATTGACACAGACGAGTTGACAGACGTCATCTGTCTACTCTGAACACAGAGTTATGTCAAATGGATATAAGAATTGTTCAAATGATATTCAACACACCCCCTCAATTCTTATATACTAAAAAGTTACATCTTTATATCCCCAAACAATAATGGAAATTATTATGCATTCTTTTGAAATATGAAACACAATTAAATTTACAATTTAACATTCATTTGTGATTATTGGCACAAATGCCCAACATTTCTACAAAATATTTGAATTTTGGAGCTGCCAATGACTTGGTAAATATATCAGCTACCTGTTCTGAAGTTGGAACATAGTTGAGTTTAATCTTATTTTCTAAAACACATTCTCTGACAAAGTGATGCTTGACATCGATATGTTTGCTACGCTTTGTTTCCAGTGTATTAGACATCTTTATACAAGACTGGTTATCTTCGTAGATATAAACAGGGAAAACATTTTGATTTAGAATTTCTGAAAGTAATTGTCCCACAAAGACACACTCTGTTACACATTCCGATAAGGCAATGTATTCAGCTTCTGAAGTACTGAGTGAAACTGTTGCCTGTTTCTTTGATTTCCAGAAAATGAAGTTACTAAAAATTTTTATTCCGTAACCTGAAATGCTCTTCCTGTCATTTATATCAGGCCCGGATCTACGATTTTTTCTGACCGGGGCAAAAATTCATGATGGCGCCCCCCTCCCCAAGGTTGGATATGAGAACTGAATGCTTTTAAAATGAATATACAGTGTAATTTTTTTGAGTGTTTCATCAGAAGTATTCCAGGAAGGAATTTTGATACGACTTCAAGATTCTGTATTTTTGTTTTAGAGTACATGAACTTGAATTGTAAAATATTTTCAAGCGGAATCTACTTCCTGTATATTTATACATACATGTTTGAATTCTTGGTTTAATTCTGCACTGATTCGATGTATGATATGCGCAACCACTTCGAGCGATTGTTGAGTTATTGTCAAATTTGTTGACAAAAAGAGTGTAACAAATTAGTGTTTATATCTCCAAAATCCCTCATTGTAAGAAATTTTTTTCGCCACAGTGGAACAAGAGAAAGTACGCTGATACTGCTTCTTGTATAAATTATGAGGAAATATTATACAGGGTGTCTCAAAACAGGGCTTCAAAGTGAGCCTCAATAAAAAGGAAATCTCATTTTTTTCAAATGGTAATCATATAATTTTGTAATTCCGAACGATTGATTATTGAATAAAATTCGAATTGCACGACTGAAGCCAGGTCTCTTTGTCTAAAAATCAAATTTATTCAGATAATTTTTAAATAGGCTATGTCAATAGTAAGAATATGTCAGTTTTTAACTAAGATTTTTTCATCATCATTCATTATCTGCTTTGTTTATTCGTCACATTCGCCGCAAATAAAGAACAGACTTTTGATATATCATTCAAGTGTACCTTTTTTTATTGCTTGTTTTGCATAGTGCTCGATCAATAAAAATGAGTAAGAATGACAATTCCTAACATAGCCTACTTTGAAAAAGACTGAGCCAGACCTGGCTTCAGTCGTGAAATTCTGTCAAAATCAGTTGTATGCTAGTCTATTTCAAAGTAGGCTATATTAGGAATTGTCACTCTCACTCATTTTTATTGATCGAGCACTATGCAAAACAAGCAATAATGAAAAAAACTTAGTTTAAAACTGACATATTCTTACTATTGACATAGCCTACTTGAAAATTATCTTGATGAACCGGATGTTTAGACAACATGGCTTTATTTAGTCGTGAAACTCGAACTACTGATTTTGAATACGTGAAATGTTCGGAACACTCTAACTAGCTTTTGACGAGCAATCCATCGGAATTACAAAATTATTTGGTTCCCATGCATTTGAAAAAAATGAGATTTCATAGAGTTTAATTGAGGATCACTTTGAAGCCCTGTTTCAGACACCCTGTATAATATTTAATCATAATTCATACAAGAAGAAGTATCAGCGTACTTTCTCTTTTTCCACTGTGGCAAAAAAATGTCTTACAATGAGGGATTTTGGAGATATTAACTCTAATTTGTGACACTCTTTCTGTCAACAAATTTGACAATCAGGCTATATGTAACTCAACAATCGCTTGAAGTGGTTACGCATATCATACATCAAATCAGTGCAGAATTGAACGAAGAATTCAAATATTTAAAAATCCACAGGGTGTTACATTTGAAATAACGAAGTTTACATTCGTTTCCGGTAGAACAGGAACTAGATTCCGCTTGAAAATATTTAACAATTCAAGTTCATGTACCTACTCTAAAACAAAAATACAGAATTTTGAATTTGTATCAAAATTCCTGTATATATAAAATTTTTTATTTGTGTAATAATGAATTCATAATAAATAATAATAATAAATTCTAATAATAAGAAAAAATCACAAGGAAAGAAATTGGATTTTGTTCTTCACATCTTTACGCGGCGCGTTTTTTTTTCCGCGAACGCATCCCTCATTGATTTCAAAGATTTTTGGCATAGTGATGGTTTATCATTATTCCAAGCTACAGTTCCGATCTTAGCACTAGGGTATTAATTTTTTCCGAAAAAATCCAAAATAAATTTTTTTCAACCTCTGGTTGATTTTGGCGCCCCCTTGAGCTGGCGCCCGGGGCAAGCGACCCGCTTGCCCCCCCCTAGATCCGGGCCTGATTTATATCGTTTGCATAGTCTGCATCAGTATAAGCACTTATAATATGACTGTTCTGAGTTGCTGACTTAACATATCTAATACCAAAATTTTCAGTAAACTTTAAATATCGTAAGACACTCTTTAATTGTGACCAGTGTTCCTTTGTAAAGCAATTTTGAAAACGACTGAAATAATGTATTGAGTAACTCAGATCAGGTCTCGTCCCTAACATAACATACATTAAAAATCCTATGAGTTCTCTATAAGGTAAGTTTGATTTTTCAGTGTTTAAACTACCATTATTTCTTAGGTTTAGTTTTGGTGCAATGGGAATGCTTGATAATTTACTATCTGTCATTAAATTTTTCCAATATTTTTCTAATTAAATCTTTTTGGTTTAGAAATAACATATTGTTTGATTTCTCAATGGTTATCCCTAGAAATACAACTGTAAAACTCTCCTGACATGTTGGTGAAAGATCACGTAATTCAAATTTCAGCATTAATTTCTGCTTGAAAATTTGCAGCTTTTTCATGCATGAACTAAACAGAATTATATCATCCACATGTACAATTAAGTAAATGTCTTCATCGAAATACAAACAGGGATCTGACTTGGATCTTTGAAAGTTTAATTGTAACAATTCGAAATGCAATTTCTGGTACCAGCATTTAGGTGCTTCTCGTAGACCATATAATGCTTTGTTGAGTTTACAAATGTACTCACTCTTTGGGTGAAATTTCACTTCCACACCATCAGGAATTTCCATGTATACGGATTTAGGTAAGTCACCGTTTAAAAACGCACATTTTACGTCTAATTGATTAATGAAGAGACTTTTTTCAACACATAAGGACAAGAGCACTCGGATTGAAAGCATTCGCGCTACTGGTGAATATATTTCCGCACTATCATATTCACCTTGTTGGTATCCACGAGCCACGAGTCTTGCCTTTCTGATGATTTCACCATTTGGACAGTCTTTCTTCTTGAAAACCCATCTTGAATCTATCACGTTCACACCTTGAGGTCTCCTAACAATTTCCCAAGTTTTATTCTGGTTCAAAGCATCCAGCTCACTTTGAATTGCTTCTCTCCATTCACCGTCTTGTGAAATTGCATCGGAATAGGACTGGGGTATGTCAGCATCAAGACCCGTTAAGAGTGCTGTCATCATACTTTCATCATTGAAGTTAACTTCATAATCGGTGAGTCGTTTTGGTTTTGTTATCTGCCTTCTTGGTCTCTGTCTCTCATTAGACAGTTGATCAGGAACAGGATTATCAATTTCTATATTTGATTGAACATAGTCTTCCTTTTTGTCAGTGTCTACTATTTTATTCTCTTCTTTTGGAAGACTTATTTCCCTGAATTCATCTTCAATTGTTGGAATTCCATATTTGGTTTCATCGAAGACTATATTTCTTGCTGAAATGACCTTTTGTTCTTTTGGGTTCCACAAGCGGTAACCATTATCTGTGTAACCTACAAGAATCATTTTCTGACTTCTAGGATCCAACTTATTTGATCGATCTTCAGCAGGTATGTGTACGTAGCCTATACAGCCAAAAACTTTTATTTTTGACAGGTTTGGTTTTTGTTTGTACCAAATTTCAGCAGGTGTCTTGTTTACTGGTAATGAAGAGGTTGGGGTGCGATTGACAAGGTATGCTGCTGCAGCTACAGCTTCCTCCCAAAATGTCTTCTGTAACTTGGCTTCGAAAATTAGACAGCGAGCTTTTTCCAACACTGTTCGGTTATACCTCTCGGCTATGCCATTATGTTCTGGAGTACGAGGGATAGTATATTCAATCTTGATACCTTTTTGTTTGCAGAAGTTCTTGAATTCATGGGATACGTACTCTCCACCATTGTCGCACCTTAATCTTACTGGAAGAGTCTTGAATTTATTTTCCACAAGAGATACATATTCTCTGAATTTTTCAAGGGCCTCACTCTTATTTTTCATAAAATATATAATTGTAAAATGTGAGCAGTGATCTATAAATGAAATGAAATAACGCTTACCATTATGGCTGGCTGGGTTCAAGGGTCCACAAACATCACTCGAGATGCAATCAAGAATTTCCTTTGCTTTTCTTTCCTCAGGTAAGCACTTGAAAGATTTCCTAGTTTGTTTGCCCTGGAGACAGACTTCACAGACTTTTTCAGATGGGAAATAAGATGAGTGACCCATTCGCCTATGCCATAATTCCTGTTCTTCGGATGATGTAAGACTTGCATAATTGGTTGGTATGTACATATCTACCACATATAGACCACCCTGCAAGTGACCAGAGATCAAAGGACTGTCATTGCTCTTCTTCACAGAAATCTTGCTGTTCTCAAATATTATTTTCATTCCTTTGCTTTCAATTTTCTTCACAGAAAGCAGATTATGAGTGAGATTCTTACATACAAGAATATTTTCCAGTTTGATTTTCAATCCATTGCTAGTTTCTAACTGTAAAGTTCCTTCTATATTCGCTTCTACACAATGTCCTTCTTTAGCCACTTTTATGGAGTGATTCACTTGTTTTTTGTTTGTCAAAAACTTTCCATATTCACTCTTTATCAAATGGTTTGTACAGCCTGAATCCACTACAAATTTCATGATATTTTCTTTGTTTTCTACCTTTTCATTGGATAGACATGTGATGAAGGAAATTTCATCATCTTTTTCAGCTACATTTGCCTTCGTGAATGTTTTCTTGTTCTCTTTCATTCTTCGACATTCAGACTTTTTGTGTCCACGTAAACCACAGCCATAGCATTTGAAAAGAAACTTTTTCTTGAATGGTTTCTGTCCACCGTAGAATGCAGTACTTGTACCTTCACCATTTGTTCCCTCACAGCTTGTTGTGTGTCTCTGTTCTTCAGCAAGTAACTTGCTTTTGACAAAATCCAGAGTAATTGTATTTCCACTTTGCGGGAGTAAGACATCTATTGCTGTAACGACACTTTGATACTGAGGTTCTGATATGGATGCCAAAAGTTGTGATAATACTTCCATATCATTTATACTTCCACCTGCGTTCTTGTTCTTGAGTTCAGCAATCGTTTTTTCAAACTCCACAACATATTCATTCAAGGAACTGGCTGCATTGTACCTCATATTGCGTAATTTCCGTTGCAACTGAACTTGAGAGGCAACTCCGCTTTTCTCGTAAGTATTCTTCAATGTACTTATAATTTCTTTTGCTGTTTGCTTACTTTTAATCATTTCCAGTACATTATCACAAAGGCATTGTACGATTAGGTTCCTGGCACGTAGATCTGCCTTTTTCCACAGAGCTAATTTGGCTTCATCGGTTGGAATTTCCTCGGAAATTGTGTGCTCTACGGCATGATACTCTAAGAGTAGCTTTATGCGAAATTCCCAATTTCCGTATCCTGTACCATCGAAAGGTTTCACTTTGAAGGAGTTTTCAGTAGCCATCTTAATTTTTTTTGACCGCCAAACCACACAAGTCGTTCAACTTAAAAATCACCCTTTTCTTTATCCGCGAACAGTTTTTAACGTGTCTGGAATTCTGGGCACATAACCTGATAAATTAGCAGACTAGCAGGGTCAATGAAATACTTTTTAAGCTTTAACTTGTAATCAAAATCATATATCACATACAGATACAGCACATGTATATTTCGTTCAGAGCCAACGTGGCAACCATTGACACAGACGAGTTGACAGACGTCATCTGTCTACTCTGAACACAGAGTTATGTCAAATGGATATAAGAATTGTTCAAATGATATTCAACATAATATAGTGAAAAATGCCGTCGAGAATAAGGAAATGCTGTGTACCTGGGTGCAACGACGAACGACGATGTGAGCAAAAAACATAGTTTACCGAAGAGCAATCCAATTTTGTTCAAAAGATGGATAGAAATTATTAAACCTCTGAATTGGCAAAATTTAACAATGATCAGATTTACAGCAGGTATTATGTCTGCCATGCACATTTTCCTGAGGCTCATAGTTTGCCAGAATTCAGAAGGGGTCTTACAGTTGATGCGTTCCCTACTATAAATGTTCCTGCTAAGTTTTACAAAAACAATATTCAGTTCTTTGAAATTCAATTGCATTGTTTATTTTAAAAGATGATTATGTTTCGTTAGAACAACCAGCATATTCTGGAGCTAATTAATGTTGAGGAGAACATAAGTGATTCTTCTGTTTATTTTGATGAGCCAACATGTTCTGATGCGATGCAGGTTACAGAGGAGGAAGCACTAAAAGGTTTGTAATATTATTCCAACAATAGGTTGTTTCTGGTAGTTATGAAGTCATATGAAAAAAATGATCCAACTAAGTTTTTTCTTTCTGAAAAAAGAAAGTGTGATGTATGGAAGTTGATTCCAAATTTTGAATATAAAAGATGTCTTTTATAAACTTAAACTTTATTCGATAAATCACTAATAATCGTTTATACAAACTCTTCGCCATGTGGTATAATTTGATACTAATGATGGTTTTAATTTACGCATGAAATATGCGACTCATTCTATTGCGCATGGAAATCTGTGAATTTGAGTCTATTGAAGAATACACTACAATACCTCCCTCCTTATAAAATAAGAAAATATACCCATTTATAAGAAAAAAATACCTACATCTAATATGTACAATTTCCTTAAAATTATTTATAGTTTAATCTATCTACAGGTTTAATCAATCGTTTAGGTCGGTTAGACATAGTGTTATTATCACTGGGGTGGTTATCACTAATTGTGTTATTCGTTTCACTGGGATCATCACTTATTGTCGTTTCACTGGAACGAATCACTGAAGAAGGGTCACTTTCATATGGAAAATCGGAAATCACATTGGGAGAGTCACCTAATGCCTTATCATTTAAGTTTTCACTTGGTGAATTATCTAACAAACTACATCCAGAAAATTCTGGCAAATGCAATCTTCGTTTTATCTGATTCAGGTGACGCTTCCAAATGACGTTGGCTAAATCGGGTATTTTCACAAGATATAAAGCCTTTCCTATTCTTTTACAAATGGTACCTTTTATCCATCTAGGTTTATTAATGTCTCTATAATATCTAACTGTGACTTCATCGTCAATGTCAAATTCAATAAAACGTTTTCCTCCATGATATTTTTTCTGTTTGATTTGTTTATTAAAAACATGATCTTTCAAACTCAAATCTAAATTTTTCATTTCAGGCAAAAGTATATCAAATCTCGTTCTCAATTTTCTACCAAACATAATATTTGCGGGACTCATTCCCGTAGTACAATGAATAGTGTTTCTATGATCAAAAAGAAAATTGTTGATTGCTTTATTAATATCCAAGTTTGAACTTTTACCAAGAGCTCTTTTCAGAAAATTTTTAACAATTTTGACAGCATTTTCTGCGGCACCGTTAGATGATGGCTGATATGGAGGGGAGGTCAAATGCTTAATATTGTTTCCCTCCAAGAAATTCTGGAATTCCCTAGAAGTAAAAGTGGTAGCATTATCTGTAACCAATTGTCTGGGTAAACCAAAACGAGCAAAAATGGATCGCAATACCTCAATGGTATTTTTTGTGGTAATAGAAGTCATCGGGTACACCTCTATCCATTTTGAATGAGAATCTATCAGAATAAAAAAATATCTGTTCAGAAATGGACCCATGAAATCCAAATGAATACGAGACCAAACCTCTTGAGTCAAAGGCCAATGATTCAGTATAGCTTTGTCAGGACACTTTTTATGTAGCAAACAATTTTCACAATTGCTACATAATTCTTCGATGTTTTTGTCTAGTCCCGTCCACCAAAAATAAGATCTCGCCAAACTTTTCATTTTGACAACTCCCATGTGAGAGGAGTGAAGATCTTTCAAAATATCTTTTCTGAGAGCTTCAGGAATAATTAATCTGTTATTCCACATCAGACAACCTTGCTCAATACTGATATCAAATCTAATTCTGTGAAATGGTTTAAGACAATTATCTAAAATTTTATGTGGCCACCCTGTAGAGACAAACTTCATAATTTTTAAAAGACATTGATCTTTCGAGGTTTCCAATTTAACCTTTGAAAAGGTTGACGGAAAATCAGGGTTATTTGAAAAATAATTTATAAAATCAACATCTACATCTTCCCAATCAGCATTCTGTTTGAACTCAGGTAAACGAGATAAACTATCGGCATAATTTTTGTTGGAGGGTACAAATTCAATGTCATAACTATAATTTGATAGAATAACCGCCCAACGGCGCAATCTATTTGCCGAGAACTGGGGTATGCCTTTGCTTGGGTGAAAAATAGAAATCAATGGTTTATGGTCAGTGACCAAAGTGAATTTTCTTCCATATAAATATTGATTGAACTTACACAGGCCAAAAATAATTGCCAAACCCTCCTTTTCAATTTGTGAATACTTTTGTTCCGTATTTGATAATGTACGAGATGCATAAGCAATAGGTTTCTCGCAACCACTCGGTAAAATATGAGTAATCACACAGCCAATACCGTAACTGGAGGCATCAGTTATTAAACGTACTGGCAAGTCTGAGTTAAAATGAACTAATACGTCTGCGGACATTAATAAAAGTTTAATTTTTTCGAAAGCTCTTTGTGCTTCTCGCGACCAATACCATTCGCTTTCATTTTTCAACAAGTTGTACAAAGGGTACAGAATATTACTTAAATTTGGGACAAATCTCCCATAATAGTTAATTAGACCTAAAAAAGATTTTAACTGAGTAATATTTCGTGGAACAGGAGCATTTTTGATAGCAGAAATTTTATTTTCACATGTATGCAAACCATGTTTATCAATCACAAAACCTAAGTAAGAAACTTTAGTTTTAAAAAATTCACATTTATTTAAAGAAATCTTTAATCCTGCTCCTTGTAACCTATTCAACACTTGTTCCAAACGCTCGATATGTTCCTTACGATGTTTACCTGTTATTAGAATATCATCTTGAAAAATGACAACACCAGACATTCCGCTTAGCAAGGATTCCATCATTTTCTGGAATTTGGCAGGAATACAAGCTATTCCAAATGGAGCCCTAGTGTAACGGAATAATCCCTTATGGGTTGAAATAGTCACAAAATCCTTTGACTTTTCATCCAAGCAAACTTGTGTGTACGCATTTGCCAAATCGAGTTTGGTGTATTCTGCTCCACCCTGTAGAGTAACAAATAATTCTTCAATTCGAGGAAGCGGATATTGATCAACCTCAATATATGGATTTAAGGTAACCTTAAAATCACCACATATTCGTACGGAACCGTCTTTTTTTAATACAGGAACAATAGGTGTTCCCCATGGACTATAATCAACAGGTTCCAAAACGTTCAAATTAATCAATCTATTTAACTCTACCTCAACTTTTTCTTTAATTGCAAAAGGAAGAGGGCGAGCACGGAAAAATTTTGGTGTGACGTCATCTGTTTTCAAATTTATTGAAATAGAACCCTTGGTAAATTTGCCCAAACCAGGCTCAAAAACGAATTTAAATTTATTAACGAGATAATGTAAATCTGGAGGAAATTCAATAAAATGAGTATTAGAAATATTCAATTCGAACAAGCTGAAAAAATCACGTCCCAATAGTGGAGGACCTGTAGCATTTGCAACCACGTATATGTTCAAATCATGTTGAATGTTTAGAAAAGAAATATTACAATTAAACATACCTAATGGAATAATGTGATTCCCATTATACAAATTGAAAATTTTATCAGTTTTCATCAATTTATGTTTCGAAAAATGTTCGAAATAATATCCCTCGGAAATCACAGTAAAACTAGAACCAGTGTCCAAATTGAAAGTATGAGAAATTCCATCTATAACAATTTCAACTAAAATCGGTCTAGTATTTGAATCTAAATTAAATAAAGAATTTTGCTCAACCGATTCTAAATAATTTTGAGGTGCTCGGTGAGAATTTTTCTTTTGATAACACATTGGTGCTAAATGTCCCTTTTGTTTACAATTGTGACAGATACAATTTTTGAAAGAACACTTATCTGGCGTGTGATTTCGTCTACCACATACGGTGCATTTCGGAAACTTGTCCGAGTGAGAAAACTGCTGTGACGATGTCGTTTTCCGGCCTTGTTGAGATGAAAATGCTCGCGTCCCTGCTGCGCCACTTGTTGAAAAACCATGCGCACGCCCCGTTCCGGATGGATTCTTCTTTCGATTAGAGGTAGAAAAATGTAATTCCGTTTCTCTCTTCATGAAATTTTCTGAATTACAACTCGAAGACGTTGGTTGAACCACTGATTTTATGGTAGCCACTTCCACTGCTTCCTCAAAAGTTATTTTTTTCTTCTCCTCCATCAGCCTATCATGCACTGGACCTTTATTATAAGCGACAATGAAAATATCCCGCAATAACACCTTCATTTCGTTCGTTTCGAATTGACATGGAGCCACCAAACTTTTTAATCGTGCGGCCCATTCTTTAGGTGATTCATTCTGGGACTTCTTTGCATTGTAAAATTTGAACCTTGAACCGAAAACACTGTCACTCGGTTTGTAATACTCCGTGAGCCTTTCTGATAAATCTTTGAATGTTTTTGTTTCAGGTTCATCCGGAATACAAAGATTGAAAAGTAGTCTGTAAGCATCTTCACTTAAAATGTTCAATAATATTGCGCTCTTACGCTTTTCGTCCTCAATCGCATTAGCCACAAAATAAGATTGCAACCTTTTCTTGAATATTGACCATTCTGAATTTGAGGGGTCGAATTCACGTAAATGTCCAACGTGGTCCGTCGTGACGGTCGCCATGTTACTTAGTGTTCTGGCTAAGTAGTTGAAACTATTTTTCGTTTCGGAGATCGGGGTTCACTTGAAAATCCTCGTCGCCACTTGTGATGTATGGAAGTTGATTCCAAATTTTGAATATAAAAGATGTCTTTTATAAACTTAAACTTTATTCGATAAATCACTAATAATCGTTTATACAAACTCTTCGCCATGTGGTATAATTTGATACTAATGATGGTTTTAATTTACGCATGAAATATGCGACTCATTCTATTGCGCATGGAAATCTGTGAATTTGAGTCTATTGAAGAATACACTACAGAAAGTGATAGTAATTCATATTCATTTCAGATATAAACAGCGACTTCAAGCTATCCCCAGAAGCTGCAGACACGGCAGACTTAATACTATTTCTGGATAAATTGTTTGATTCCTTGAATGTTAACGTAGCATATGGGCCAACAGCAAAACCTTTGAAGAGGGAAGTAAACAGTAATTCAAATCATGATAGTTTCTGGCAGCATTGTATAGAAGTCTTGAATAGCATGACTTTTTACTGTCCCTCGAAGAAAAGTTTTGTTGTTGTACCCAGTGTAAAGAACATGGTGCAAAGTTTGAGAGCATTTCTCTATTTACGACCAAAACTTCTGAACAGAAAGGGTTTTAGCTCCATCTTGACAAGGGCTTTTAATCAAGATTGTCTGGAAAATTTGTTTGGCTACATCCGATCTCATGGGGTAAGGAACACCAATTCAGATGTTGCACACTTTACTATGTCATTCAAAACTTTACTAATCAATAATTTCTTATCTGTACACTCTGCTGGCTCAAATTGTCGGGAGGATTTGTCCACAGAGTGTTTGGATAATCTTAAATCTTTTCTTACACGGAACATTCCATCAGCAGTTAGTGCCCCATTAACTGTTGATGAAATATCTGCGGTTATTCCTCCAAGCGTAGCACTTTATAAAAGAAGTAAACTTGGAAGATGCACTCTTGTTTATATGAGTGGTGCAATTTGCAAGATTCTTCTAAAAAATAAATTCATTAAGGACTGTGAATCTTGTAGGAATAACCTGCTCAGTAATAATGAGTTGGGACAAGATCTAGATTTTATTGATTGTAGAGAGTATGAGTTTGGGCATTTAATCAAACCAGGCAAATGCACTTCTTTCCTATTCACTCATTCATTCAATTATTTGTTTTATTTAATCCCTAGAATTTGCGAAACAAAAAATATTTCAAAAAATCCTTTTAACAAATTTCAATTTTAAAATTATTGAATGCCCAACACACAATCTTGACGAAGTGATGTGTGAATTGCTAATTAAGGCGATTCAAAATTTTTCAAATTTCTCTCAAGTAATCCAGACAAACACTTGATAGATAGGTTCAAGCCAAAAATTCTTTCGATTCAAGAAGGAAACGTAGATAGAGAGATGCTCTCGAAATATTTTGTAAGAAATTAGGCTCATCAATTTATTTATTTATTTATTTATCAACAATGACACCTAGATGCTTAACATCTGTATGTATCACATGCAATTATAAGTTTTTTTTACTTTTACAGAAAGAAATATGATTGATATGTAAGTTACAATCATTGAACAATTCAAATTTTCATGAACGAGGAGCAGATTTTTAATATGAATTTATTTTGTACACTAGGTGCCTTTGATGAGTATAGAAGTCTTGTATCTGTCAACATCATATATTATTTTTTAAGGGTATTCATGTTCGTCTTTTAATTTACATAGTGGCTTGTTGTAAAGTCCTCATTACAAAAGTATTATAATCTGAGTATTGATTCCTCTAGAGTCTAGGGCTTCTAAGACGAGACTGTTTGTTCTCAGAATGTTCCTACTAAAGTAAATTATATGTGTCAGATATCCTTTTCCAATATTTATATATATATATACATAATTAGTTGACTTCATTTGGCTTAGCAGTCGGTAATAAAAGAAACACTCTTTTCCTTGTTTCTCAAGCTTTCGGCTTTATTTAAGCTTTCTTCAGGAGACGCTACAATATGTTGATAATCAGAAATGTAGAATTCAATTGATATTTATTTATTTATTTAAATAAAGACAAGGGTTGAGATTATTAAATCTATAAACCCCAATGTATACAACTTACATATATGGCGGGTTGAGTTGAACAGAATATGCATGTGCATGTGCAAGTATAAATTATTGTATGTAAACAATTTTCTTGTGTAATCATTATCGTGAAAATAAAGTCATTATTATTATTATTATTATATAGGTATCATTATGTATGAATAAATAATTATATTATTAACAGCAATTTTCTTTACTATTCAAAATTCCACCTATACTATTAGAAATTCATTCTCAATGTAATTTAGACAACTTCAACAAAATTGGAGTTTGTTGATTACATTGAAAATGAATTTCTACCAACTTCAAGATATTTTTTTACCACCAAGAACCCAAAGGCAAATTCAAACTTTCGCGCCATTCATCGATAAAGTAGATTTCTATATCTCTATTTATATACTGCTAAAGTTCTGTTCGCATCCGCCGCGAAATAGCGCTCAACCATTTTCCGCTTATTAGAGGGGGGGTGTCGAATCTATATAATTCTTTAATCTATGATGGATGTCCGTCCATTGTATTTACAATTGTTGACGTCCATTGGTTGTTACGAACGTACTTCCATTGCACATACATATAATGTCCAAAAATATATATGAATTCTCTGTTTGAATCTCATATTCTTTCTCTGTTCCAAATGAAAATCAATAGTATTTCCAAACACAATCTTGAAATGAAATTTGATGAATGGTGCATTTTGTTCGTCCAGTTAATGTTTCTGGACGTCCATTGTACATCCAACAGTGAACATTCATTGTACGTCCAATTCAGATACATTATTAATGGTGTATATTTTGTTGGTCCAGTTAATGTACATTTCTGGACTTCCATTGTACATCCAAAAGTGAACATTCATTGTACGTCCAATTCAGATACATTATTAATGTTGCATATTTTGTTGGTCCAGTTAATGTACATTTCTGGACGTCCATTGTATATCCAACAGTGAGCATTCATTGTACGTCCAATTCGGATAAATTATTAATGGTGCATTTTGTTGTTCCAGTTAATGTACATTTCTTGACGTCCATTGTACATCCAACAGTGAACATTCATTGTACGTCCAATTCAGATACATTATAGACAATTCGCAGACGAGCGCCATATTGGTCATGTTTCAGACCAAGACGAAAGTTAATTCCAGAAGAAATTATTCCAAAAAGAAAATAATTCAGAAAAACTAAGATAAATCAGATCTCAGTTTTACTGATTAATTTCCTTTTGGAATAATTCCTTCTAGAATAAACTTTCGTTGGATAATTATTATTTTCGGACATGCCGATAAGTATGAACGATTCTCACGCTCCCGGCTTGCATGTTTCATATGTGAAAACTCACATTCTTGCTTGCTGAGGAGAAATATAGTGTGAGATATGCCATCTATCTTCGTCCGCGTAACTTCGAGAGCGAATTTGTAGCGTCTCAAAAGTACACCCTATACAGGGTCTTTCACGAGGAACCTCACCCATATTTATACGGGAAACTACTGAACGTATTTTCATGAAATTCAGCACTTATAAGTATTTCACGATGCTGATGAAATCTAAAATATTTTCAAGGCATGAGCACCTCCGGTTTTTCCGGAAATGACGTCAACTTCCGTTTTTCAAATTAGAACACCATTTTTTTATTGCAGAAATATATTCCTTAGAAAATTTCAAGTTATTTTGATGTAACATTTTTCAGTTTTGGTTGGAAAATTCTCTCTGAGCGGGAAAATTCGAAAAAAAAATCGAAAATAGAGCTCCGCTGAAACAAGAATAACTTCGAGGTTTTTGGATGGAAAATTTTCATTTTTGGGATTTTTCAAGATGTAAGATTGATGTATCCACTTCAAAAATCGAAATCGCGATTCATGATACAGGGGGTGCAAAAATCGCTTTCAAAGTTAGGGATGACAAAATCGTGAAAAATCAATTTTTTCAAATTAGAACCCCATTTTTTTATGGCAGATATTGAATCTACGTTGAAAAATAATGTGAGTGTATGCATCAGACCCTTGCCCTAAAGTGGATATTTTCTGAGTTATTCACAAAAAACTGTTTTTCGTCTTGAATTTTCAGCTATTTCTTTTCCCTTCACGCCAAAAAGATGAAATTTTCAGGAACTGTTACTTAAACCATGTTTTAGATTTCACTACCCTAATATGCAAGAGAAAAAAGTTACAGGTTGTTCCTAAATAGATGGCGAATTTGGATCCGAATTTGTATCGGAAACCTCTTTATTTCAACTAATCGGCCATCGGTTTTCTCTCCAGTGATAAATAATTCCTTATGAACCATATGCAAAAACTTACCATGTTTTACATTCTTTTTTTAATGATAGATATCATTAATTACATCTGCCAAATTCCTCTTTATTCAGTAGCATGTAATTAATGATATCTATCATTAAAAAAAAGAATGTAAAACATGGTAAGTTTTTGCATATGGTTCATAAGGAATTATTTATTTATCACTGGAGAGAAAACCGATGGCCGATTAGTTGAAATAAAGAGGTTTCCGATACAAATTCGAATCCAAATTCGCCATCTATTTAGGAACAACCTGTAACTTTTTTCTCTTGCATACTAGGGTAGTAAAATCTAAAACATGGTTAAAGTAACAGTTCCTGGAAATTTCATCTGTTTGGCGTGAAGGGAAAAGAAATAGCTGAAAATTCAAGACGAAAAACAGTTTTTTGTGAATAACTCAGAAAATATCCACTTTAGGGCAAGGGTCTGATGCATACACTCACATTATTTTTCAACGTAGATTCAATATCTGCCATAAAAAAATGGGGTTCTAATTTGAAAAAATTGATTTTTCACGATTTTGTCATCCCTAACTTTGAAAGCGATTTTTTCACCCCCTGTATCATGAATCGCGATTTCGATTTCTAAAGTGGATACATCAATCTTACATCTTGAAAAATCCCAAAAATGAAAATTTTCCATCCAAAAACCTCGAAGTTATTCTTGTTTCAGCAAGGCTCTATTTTCGATTTTTTTTTTCGAATTTTCCCGCTCAGAGAGAATTTTCCAACCAAAACTGAAAAATGTTACATCAAAATAACTTGAAATTTTCTAAGGAATCTATTTCTGCAATAAAAAAATGGTGTTTTAATTTGAAAAACGGAAGTTGACGTCATTTCCGGAAAAACCGGAGGTGCTCATGCCTTGAAAATATTTTAGATTTCATCAGCATCGTGAAATACTTATAAGTGCTGAATTACATGAAAATACGTTCAGTAGTTTCCCGTATAAATATGGGTGAGGTTCCTCGTGAAAGACCCTGTATACGTAGATGACCATTACTGGTTCGAATCAAATTCTTCTCGTGTAGGAGCGTGGGAAATCGTATCGGGTGATTGCAATTTTTCAACATCTGTTAGAATCAGTACCGATTTTGCTCTTGAAGAGGATCCGTCAATTATCGATCAATATTTCGTTGATACCTAAATATCTTCATAATTGAGTTTCGACTTTTAATAAAGTAATTTTTGTGAAGTGAATGCATATTATTATGTGAGTATTCTCATATGGTTGACCGTGTTAATTTTCCCTTGTTTATTTCTGCAATCACCGGATACGAGAAAAAAGTCCCCTTTTGTTTTCAGTGCCTCCACGTTATTGCAAGGCGTATTCGAACCAGGAAGGGGTCCCATTCTTCCGTTCGGAAAAACTTCCGATTAAGATCTGAGCCCACTGCGGGGATCAGGTTTATTCTTGAATAAAATCATAAATAAACTTCAAACTCAATAAAAATTCTGACGGGATACAGGCAGAGTTTCCAACCATTGTTCCCTCTCGGCATATCCGCGACGTTGCCGGTTGTCCTCGGCAGGCGGAGGAACCCAGGAATCGACACAAACAACAAAATAGTGAATATATCATTTTTTGTTCTGAAACTAATTTCAAGTTTGGAAAGGACACCTACAGTGAATTTTCATCGATTCTTTTTTGTTTTTTTTGTTTGTCTAATTCTTAACTAGATGTCGCCATGTGGTAGTCTTTCCCTAAAACGATCTTCTCTTTTCTTTTAAGAGGACCTTCGTTCCGCTCCTATGATATAATTAACTCCGGAGATCCGTACAAGATCTTGAACTGATGAGGATGGAACCTTCGCTAGGTGCCTGGAATCTGGATGATGAAGCAAAGAGTAAACACAAGCAAAGAGTAAACACAAGCAAAGAGAGACCTCACTCCCCCTATTTATGAATGAAATCGTGAACATCGTTTGTTTGACCTTGAAAGTCATTTGTGAATGACGAGGTCTAATCGAGGGGTGCCAATAACAGCCCTGTATCGGCGTAGTATTATTCAAGGTCGAAGAACTGATGTTTGCCGCGAAGCCTAAGTGATTTCTCTTGTGTCTACTCTTTGGATGAAGTGTTGCAAGTGGCAAGCTGACAAGATTGAGTCAGATCCATAGAAAAACAAACGGTCAGATCCCATTGTTATGTTATAGGTATATCGTATATCTAGTAATGCCGTATCTGAATCTGATGAATTTCAGTGTTACTAATTAAATTTCATGGATTTGAATCACGTTGAAGATTTGTTTATATTATTAATAATAATGCATTCCTTATCTTGGGGTGGATGATATTATCAGTTTTTGAAAGTGAAGCATAGACCGATATTTGCAGGTTACGCACAATAAACATCCATTGGACTTGAATTGCACGTCCATTGGATAAATAATGTACCAATTCTGGACATCCAATGGATGTCTCGAACATCCATAATAAACGTCCATTGATCATCCAATGTACGTACATGTGCATCCAATGTACGTACAATGGATGTCCAAGATAGGCACAATGTACATCCATTGGACGTTATCTGGGCTTGAATTGTACGTCCAAAGTGGTGTCCTGGACGTCCCATGAACGTCCATTGGATGTACTATGTACCAATTCTGGACATCCGATGGATGTCTCGAAAATCCATAATAAACATCCATTGTTCGTCCATTGTAAGTACATGTGCTGTGTGGGATATGTCGTTTCAGCCGCCTGTTGCCCAGCTATCTGCTTAATTCTCCACACAACGAAAATTGCCCTTGAAAGATTTTTGCTCAGTTCACTCATATGGAAGGAGAATTTCAGATCTGATTGAATGTGAACTCCAAGGAACTTGAGGTGGGCTATTTCAGCAGATCTTGCCGAAAAAATATGGACTGGGTTTTTTCTGGATTCATTTTCATTTTATTTGCGCTGAACCATTGTTGGACTTTAACAAGTGTTGCTTTGGCATTACTCTCCAGTTCTTCTATATTTTGTGCTACTTCTACGAAGCTTGTATCGTCCACAAACATTACCACGCTCTCTCGCCCGACATTTGCTGGTAGATCATTCACATAGATCAGAAAAAGCAATGGTCCCATGACCGACCCCTGAGGTACACCACATATTACACGCTGCCAATCCGATCTTTCCGCTCCATTGTGAATCTGTTAAAGTCTTTCATCCTGAAAGCTCGAGATCATATCCGAGGCCATCCCTCGAATGCCATAGTATTTTAGTTTTTTCAGCAGCAGTTTGTGGTCAATGCTATCGAAAGCTTTACTAGCTCAAATCACAAGAGTAGAGCTTGCATTTTTTACCTTCGTCCATAGCATTCGCAATTCTATGGAGGATTTCGGCCATTGATGTCGTTGTCGATTTTACTTCGAGAAACCTATGTTGTCTTTCACTCCAAATTTTATGCTTGTTGAAAAATCTGACGATCCTGTTTTTCATCGCACTTTCCAGAATCATCGAAGGGCGGGTTGTATTGAAATCGGCCTAAAGTTGTTCATTTCTCCTGGATTTCCGCTCTTATGTATCGGAATAACTTTACTCATCTTCGGTTGGTCAGGAAAGTAGCCCTCTGACATACATTTCGAGAATATATAGCTCAGATGCCCAGATATACTCGGAATTATTTTCTTTAAGATATTGGTGGACAGCCCATAAGTATCTTTGGTGTTTTTAATTTCAATTTCTCGCGTAATTTTTTCGATTTCCTCCGATGTTGATACATCCATATGAATGGAATATATTGGTCTTTCTCCATAGATGTCTTCAGTAGTTCCTCAGGGTCCAGGTGATCCTTTGAAGGAATTCGTCAACATTTTCTTTGGGTGGTCAGTTAATTGATAAGATGATCGTCCTCCTGTCCTCCACCCAAATCCCACAGATCTCAACAAAAGATTCCATTGAGATTTCCGATATCTGATGCAGACACTGAGACCTAAGATCCTCGCTTGTTAGTATGAGGGTGCCGCCGTAACCTTCTTCCCTACAATAATATGCCTTGTTTTCATATCCTGGTATTTTTAATTTAGTGATGTCATTCCGATTTACCCAATGTTCAGTGGCTACTCGAATTTTTTCATTTTGTAACAACTCCAGAAGTTGTTCAATCTTTTCTTTAATCGAACAGATATTAATGTTGAGTATATTGAACGTGGGTTTCTTCGGATCTATTGAATTTTCGACCTCGAAAAAACCGGTATCTCGTTAAACTATTCCCTTTGGCCAGAAATCTTCTTTGTCAAGTTCTTCCAGTAAATCAAAATCAATTCCAACCTTGAATGCAGAGCTAGGAATTTCATCTCTAGATATTATTTTACATCGAAGTTTCTCCTCGGCTGTTTTGTTTTAAGAAATTCTAGAAGGTCACTCTCCGAGCAAATTTTATTTATTCCTCCTACATACAGTCAAGCTCTGCGGTCCACAGCCCTGAGGGAGTATGTACCCGCATCGGTGCCGCATTTACTCCTGCTTTTCTTTCCTTATCTTCCTTGCCGGAAAACTAGTTTCATTTTGCGATTCCGCCAAAAGTGAATTAGTGTTATTGATTCCCACAGATTGACAGATGTACTCCTCTGCGTCGATAAAATCGAAGAGGCAGGGGTCTTCTCCCGTTTGGCTGCCCCTGCATAAGGTATTTTTTCAGCAGTCAATACATCCCTAGCAATCACACGAGTGCTAGCAATGTTAGGATTTTCTCCCAGAGATGGCTGTTCTCTTGTGTTTACCTTTTCGTTTACCTTTTCTAAGACTGAGATGTATTTATTTAAAATATTTATTTTGTCTTTGAACTCCTCAACCATATTAACTTTTTCCGAAAGTAATTTATTCAGGTATGTCACCTCCATATCTTCTCTAGTTTTTGTTTCCAGAGTTGTTATTTTCTCTTCTCGCTCGTCAGTTATATTATTTTATGTTTTTAATAAAATATTTGTATTAATCAAAGTATTCTTTATTTAGACCTGATGCGTCTCTTACAAAAGTCGTCTATTAATTACTGACGTGTAATTGACAATCATATCAAAGAGCATGCTAGATAGAGCTACAGTGGCTTTATACAAGACAGTGGCGACAATAGACGTTCACGTTTTGATTGGTCGGACTGTTTTCGACCACTAATGGCGGACTTTCATTGATTTGTTGTCATGTATCTAAGCATAAAGCTCAAGGTCGAGTCAAATGTCAAACAGCACGACACTCAAATGTAAACAAATATACGCCATGTTTGTGCAAAAACGTGTTCTATGACCCTATTCTCGCCACTGTCTTGTATAAAGCCACTGTAGATAGAGCCCATGTGAGGCGCCCCCTCATGTTAGTTTCATTAACTAACTAATGTATGTAACATCAGTGATTTCGACAATATTGTCTGAATCTTCTGTTTTTGAATTTCCTGTTCCATTCTTTTCACACTCACATTTTTTGAGGTTATGTCTTCGCAACATATCACCTTTCCTTTATCCACATAAATTCCACGGATTTTCAGGACACAGCTCGGATGATATTTATTTGAGCATTTCGAACATATACAGGGAGTCTCAAGTTCGAGTGCCTATTAGACGTTTCTGGAGAACTAGACATATTTGAAATCTGAAATTTGGGATTATGATATTGTTCGAAATTCTCTACAGACCTAAAATCTTTTCAAAGCCAGAGCACTTCCGGTTATACAGGGAGTGAAAATAAATTTGCTCAAAAATTTTTTTTTCAATGTTTTCGTTTCTGATATGATTGAATATTCAATGCTGAATACATTTCTGTTGAAACCAGTGTATTCATTCGAATAGTTTTCAAAATATCGAAAAAAAAACCTGAAAAAAAGTAAAATATTCATAGTCAGTATTATGTTCATTTTTCTTATTCTGAACATCCTGAGTGTAAACCGTTTTCACAACGTCAAAGTAGAAGAATGTGGAAAGGTCATACATCTTTGGATTTCATAAATATCATCACAGGGTGTTTCAAATTTCGTGTCAAAAACTGTGATTCAAAATTGGCCATAACTTCCGTTTTTCAAATTAGAACCCTATTTTTTTATTATTGCGTTGGATTCTACGGAGAAAAATAATGATAGCACTCCCAGATGCTCTTGGTCCTAAATTCAGTTATTCCCGAGTTATTTGAGCTTTTCTGGATTCATGTCGTACGTAGAGTAAAATTCATCGAATCTAAACAGATTCGATGAATATTCTCATGAAACCATAGTAACAAGTAATAGTCAGAACTGTCACTTGTGAATTATTAATGGGATCATTTATCTTCTATGGTCACAGAATATTCTCATGCAACATATTCGATGAATATTTTTATGAAACCATTGAATAAAATCGAAAAGTGAAGATAAAACCTAAAATTAGACCTGTCACTTGGGAATTATTTATGGGAAAACTAGGATGACTAGAATAATGGTGTAGGCACTCGTCAATTTTTGAATGGCATGACGTTCGACCAAATCGAAAATATTAGCAATGTTTCGTGGCGGTGCCGCAATATCATTTCAGTGTATTTTCCGTTGTCAATTTGACTGATGTATCAACAGCTGATTTGCCAAAGTCAATTTATGACATGACAGCAGAATGGCATCTTTTTATAATGAAAGTTTTATACTTTTCCTAAGAACTAATATACATCAGGATGTCAAGAATATAAACACACATTATTGCTTGACAAAATTATCGACCATAAACACGCCACGTTCACCAGAATAAATTCAAATATTTGAAATAACTGATAAAAATCAGTCATAATTTGTGGATAGCGCCACCTGAAGTGGAAAGAACGAAACATTGCTAATATTCTCAATTTGGTCGAAACAAAATCTAATCAGTGCCTACACCACATATATCTAATAATTCCTATATGGGTAATAGCCAATCAAAATTGAAGCTGGGTTTTGGTAAAACTCCAGATCTGCGCATGTGCAGAAATATTAAGAATAAAAATAACGTAGTTATTCTATCTCTCTCTGGCACCTTGTATTATGTCATACACGTAAAATTAATGATGTGATGTATTATTTCATACGCTCATGACCAAACAAATTATTTATTCCGTTTGTGAAAATTCGTTAATCAATAGTTCGTTCGTTGTTTAAATCCTGGTTCATTTTTCACTTATAATCGTTGTTATTGTTCATTTTCACGTTTAATATAATCATAGTTTATTTACCTAGTTGAGTTGGTCCGTTTTTAAATAGTATTTATATCTATTTGAAAATTTTGTTGTGTTCTTTTATTCAATAAGGAATTAAACATGTCTTTAAGGAGCTCTACTCACAAATGTTACATTTGTGACCCTACACGCTCGAATTCATATCACAGGTAAAAAATTCAAATACAACTGTTATACGTTCATGCTTTCTCCTTTACCACTATATTTTTTCCAGGTTCCCTCAGAATCACCTACAAAGATCTCAGTGGATGGCCCTATGTCACCTAAATGCTGATGTCGCACAGCTGAGAATTTGAGGAAGACATTTTGTTGAAAATTATTTTACAGGGAAAGGTACTAATAGAAAACACCCAGAGAAGTCAGTTTTGGTTTGGATGGAGGACATCTTTTACAGTATAAATCTCTTTCTGAATAGTAACCCACTGAAAGGGTTGGCTCTAAGTTTTTAATGGCCAATGTACCGTTAGGTGAAAGAGCTGTTCAACACACATATTGGATGTGTTTTTCTTTTCATCAAATGAATGAAATCAGTCAGTTAAACTGACTCTAGAATAAATGCATTCTGAAACTTAATAAATCATTTGTTACATATTATCTGGGTTCTGTATTTATGTTCATCATATTGAGAGGTAAACTTGCCTTGGCTTTTGATTACATCATATCAATACGCAGTGGAACCCCGATATAATAAATCGGAAGGGAGCAAGTAGAAATTCGTTAAACTGAGGTGAGATTGGTCTAAAATTTGTTATATCGAGGTTCCACTCTAGGTTTATTCACCTCAACATTACGTACTCATCTTGTTTTAGCAAAAAACTTGCATGATTTTAATCTTCTACTGTTTACAGGCAATCCTTCCAATCAACGGTATGTCTTTTTAGTTTCAACTTTGTTTTTTAGATAACATATCATCCTGCTCACTATTTAGATGGTATTATTGAAAATTTAACAAAATTCAGCAATTTCAACATCTTTTTATTTTAGGTCATGGTTCAGTATTTTTGCAATACTGTATTACTTAGTGTATGTACTGCTACCTTCACTCCCATGTTCTCGATATGTCATAATAAAAGCCTCTCATTCAATTTTAATGGAATATACAGTCCCCGGGTTGTTAAAAAATTGCATATGTTATGTCCGGAATTGGCGAACGCTAGTTTTCCGATCCCTGATCGTGGTCACGCCACTGTGTTACGACGAGATTGGGGGAATATGTTTTATTGTCTGTTGTATCGCCTGCGGTATGGGAACGAGATGGATTTTGGAAATTTCGAATTGTGGGACAAGGATGAGGATATGTTGTTTCGTGATTTTATTTGAGGTTGTCGAATCTGAAATACGGTGTTAGGGAGATTTGACTCACTTGAGGACTTGGGATGGTTGTTTTCTGCGCATTCTTCAGTTAGATGGTGGTTTTTCGAAAGTCGAGGAGTTTTAATACTTACCTGATTGAGGGATTTGAATTTCGGAAACGTTACATACAGTGGGATTATTTTCGTTTAGCTTCAGAGCTTATTTGGAGGATTTTGTCAAATCTTACTGTGTACCTGAAAGGGGATTTACCATATTGAGAGGTGAGATTAACCATTCCTTCAATTCTGCCTCGTGCAACTTGTGCTTTCTATTTTAGAACCAGGATCAATATTCTGCTGGAATTCTATTTCGGTGAAGCATTCTCATTTATAATCATTGAGGAAACCGTATTTAATTTGGTACTGAGAGAACCCTCTGAAAGAGGTAGATATTTCTGACTGGCGAGTTCGCCATTTTGATTTCTTTGAATTTGTGTTCATAGGGTCCTTGTTCTGGGACATTTCAGTGGTTTCGCTGGAATATCTGCAACATCAATTGTCGATTTATAAGTCACCGGGTCGAATCAGCCCCAGGAAAATCAGCACTGCTGCCGTCAGTTACCTTTTGGTGATTTCAACATCGTGGAGGTTCTAAATCGTCACTACCTTTCCCCTTTGGATCGAGGAACTTTATTAAAGGTCGTATCATCAATTTCTGGAATTTGTCAGCGCTAATATCGAGCTGTATTTATTACGTTTAAGTCAGATAATATTTGCATTATTATTTAGTATCATCAATAATAGGTTAACGTATGAGACCTATTTAAGCTATTTTGATAGGAACCTCATAAGGTTTCTGTACATTATTTCACACCAAATTTGCTATTGTTGTATGATCTATTTATGTATACAGTGTGAGCCATTTATAGCGCTATATAAGGACCTCGAGGTAATTACTCCCCCTTTAGATTTATTATTAGAGATCATTTATCTAGATTTATTTAGTGATTTTTCGGAAACTAGAGCAAGTGTGCTGGATGTGAATATTAAATCACTTGGCGCCCCCTTAATATATCGTTTTTGTATAACCCACTCCCATCTTCAACTGAGCTTTGGGACCATCCAGCATATAAGCGAGATTTTGAGTCCTAAGTGCTTATAAAGAATAATATACCGTGGCATTTCCATGAAGGTACTCGTAACAAACTCCAAATCACATATTCACATAATAATCCAATCAGAAAAGTTCAACCTGTTCTCGAAAGTGCCCTTCTGAGAAAAATTTTGGATTTACCCTTGTCTGACGGCTATTTCAATTACCATGTAAGCATGGATCATGGACTAAAAATTCATAGTTTACCTGGAAACTCATAGTAAGAAAATATTTCGAAGTAATTTCATGTACCATTTCAAAATTGGAGGAGGATTCAAACTTTTCTAATAGTTTAACTCATGTTGAATATGTCATGAAAGCTTATTTCCCCAAAAATCTTATCAAATAGGCCCCATATTTTCCAATCTACCAAAGTGAACAAAACTTCATATGTCTCAATTAAGAAGTAAGTTCATCTAAATCTACCTACCTCGGCATGTAAACTGGTTTGTTCTCTTGCTTGACAATAATTTTTGGTATGAAATTGTAATGAAAAAAATGTGTAAATAAACTGTAAAATAGTTATTATTTGTTTTATTACATAGAATTATTGAATACATCATTTTAAGAAATTGCGTAACACAAATTTGAATAATTAATGTTCATGGCCTCTACTTGATAGTACTTCAATAGTTGCTATAAAAAGGATCTCAAAATGGAATGTTTGAAGCAAAGAAGGACTTTTTCATTCAGAATTGAAACCTTTCAATAAACAATCAAAAATTATTAAATCCTGAGCAAGCAGATCAACAAAACAAGACAAAAATTCAAGACTTCTTATCAAACAAAAATTGTGAAGAGAATAACTATTGGTAGGTATCATTGCGAATAAACATATCCTTGAATACCTACCTGAAAAAACACATTTCAATTTTGTTTCAGTAATGAAATATTCAATTCAGCTAAAACACAAGAATCTTTTTGACTTCTACATTACTTTGATAACAAGAGTTCATTTAACTATAGATAGATGTACGATGGATTATTCAATAATGTGAGTTACCATTTTATCAACCTCTCACAGCAAAGATGTTCATACCTATACCTACGTTTTATTTTATCGGGTATTTGGAATTCCATTAGAACTTCTGACGAAAATTTCTCGATGAATCCTTGATACATGAATTATCAATATTTATTCCGGCTAAAAGAATGCATTCCCTTCAATACGATGAATCAAATAGTTTTCTGAAAACTTATAACATTCATTTCTTTGCGAAAACTAAAATAGAAATGTTTCAGTAGAACGTTTTCATCCAAGCAAGAAAATCTTGAAGCCTAAAATGTAAATAAATGATGACATAACCTCCAAGTCTATTGTCATAATTGAATTTCGAGTTGACGCATGCGTACAATTCAATCTTTACCAAAGATCTGACTTCACTTTCAGACAACTATTAGCAGGCGTATAATCCATATTGGTATTAGTAGATATATGCTACACCATTATTCTAGACATCTTAGGGAAAACTTATCTCCTATGATCACAGAATATTCTTAAGTAAAAGATTAGATGAATTTGATTCTACGTACAACATGAATCCAGAAAAGCTCAAATAACTCGGGAATTACTGAATTTAAGAGCAAGAGCATCAGAGAGTGCTATCATTATTTTTCTCCGCAGAATCCAACGCAATAATAAAAAAATAGGGTTCTTATTTGAAAAACAGAAGTTATGGCCAATTTTGGACCCCAGTTTTTGACACGAAATTTGAAACACCCTGTGATGATATTTATGAAATTCAAAAGATGCATGACCTTTCCACATTCTTCTACTTTGACGTTGTGAAAACGGTTAACACTCAAGATGTTCAGAATAAGAAAAATGAACATAATACTGACTATGAATATTTTACTTTTTTTCAGGTTTTTTTTCGATATTTTGAAAACTATTCGAATGAATACAATGGTTTCAACAGAAATGTATTCAGCACTGAATACTCAATCATATCAGAAACGAAAACATTGAAAAAAAATTTTTTTGAGCAAATTTATTTTCACTCAGTGTATAACCGGAAGTGCTCTGGCTCTGAAAATATTTTAGGTCTGTAGAGAATTTCGAACAATATCATAATCCCAAATTTCAGATTTCAAATATGTCCAGTTCTCCAGAAACGTCTAATAGGCACTCGAACTTGAGACACCCTGTATAGCACTTATTTTGACCTCCTTCGCACATTCTTTTTTCAGGGAGTGGCGCCATTGGGTACATTCATACAGCTTATGCTAAATTAATATCAAGTAAGCAAAGCCACCTAGTAGAAAAAAAGAGGTCGCGACAATTTCTTGTCTTTCACGACAAATTCGAGGCAGGTATTCGACAATTAATGCAATAGAAAAAGAGTCAATAACGAATGCGCTGTTACCAAGAATGCAATGATTCTATAGAAATATCTCGAACTCGCAGGAAAAAGACGTAAAATAAACAAGAAGGAATGGATTTTTTGTGGTTTTTTTACTTCATATGGACTTCGACAATTACTCGACAATTATTTATAACCATTTTTATGATTTTTGGTAGATATTTAAAAAGTGGTTCTGCTAACTTAACGTTAAGTTAGCAAAGCCACCCCGTAGAAAAAAAATTAGGGACGCGACAAATTGTTTTCTTTCACTACAAATTCTCGACAATTATTCGACAATTAATGCAATAGGTTTATTGATTTTCTCGCAAGTGGCACTGCTAACTTTATAGACATTCTTTTTTTGAATGAACTAGGTATCACAAAGTAACGGACTATTCTGTTCATTATTTTTCAGTTAAATTTCAACACTCGTTTCTTGATTTCCGTAAAAGAAAATAGCATAACCATTGAGTTTAAATATACATAGAGACTCAGCCCGGTTCAACGATTTGAAGCTAAATTTTGTGTAGTTCCTTCACCGGTTCATAGATGGATAAGTGTGTTTCAGAGAAGCGAAATATGTTACTCCCGCATCTGGCGGTAAGTAGCTGAACTATAAGGCAATATTTCCGAAACCGAATTCGATGACGGTCAGGACCGGCGTAAGAAATATTGGATGTTCAATATTTCATCACACCTGATTTTTTGGATGCAATAAAACGACAATTATTTTTGATCTTTCATGAATTAAAATACTGATGTATGAAAAAATAAATGCATGAAATTTTTCCTTTATTCACAAGTTTATATAAATAGATCTATGAATTTTTAAAAATATTTAATCTTCTATTAGCAGTGGAATGCTTCTGTGTCGAGATTCCTTTGGCTTTTTTTTTCTGTCTCCTGTACAGCTTCACTCTTATCAGTTGTCTCAACAAATGAATCCTGTGCTCTTCACATTCTGGAGTTAACTGAGAGATCCAATCTTTTATAAATTTATTTTTTTTTAATTTTTCCAAAATATGCCTTCGAAGTCCTATCTTTTCTGATTTTCTGATCATAATTTTCTTTATTACCAACAGCGCTTTCCTTATCAAATATTTGGATTCGGTTGAGGGAATTCTCAAATGTATGCGTTTATTGCCATAATTTCGATTTGCAATATATATCCCATCATTACCTAGTTTGTTCAAATCACCGATGAGGAGTGCTTTCTCGCAGTTATATCGCATTTATATATTTTGGCGATGTTCCTCATCAAATGCCCCGAGAAATACGCGATTGAGTTTGATTCTAGGGTATTTAGGGGTTCAATTAATCCTTTATCCTTTATATCCTCCTCATAAGGCTCACCGTTGTCCGAATCCGCAGAAGACATGGTCGAATCTGTCGAATCAACCACATCAACGGGCCTACTTTCAGATTCCCCCATTGCACACAGGTTGAAATCATTGTCATCTTGGCAGTTTGAAAAATCGGAACATTTTTCCAGACAACCAGTCATGACCGACTGCAACCCAAATCTAAAGCATCGAGCTGAGGGGTTTGGATCATAACCCCTACGCTGTCTTATTTTTGAAAATAAATTCTCGATTGGGTCCTGGTTGAGCCGGCTTGTTAACAGATATGGAAATGTTTCCTTCGTCTCCTCCCACAATTGGAGGATGCCTCTGATGGTTTGTATCAACCCGTTGAAACAGTAGGGAATATTTTTCCCAACTGTCCAAGACTCAATAAATTCAATTGATTCCGTCAGAGTTTGTATTGCTGCGGTGTTTTTCTCGGACAACGGTCTCCGTAGATAATTTCCCTCAAAATTTCCATTAGAATTGAGGCAGTCGAAAAGATCATTCATTTTCAGAATGAACTGAGCAGTTGAATTGGCACTTCTCGACCTCAGCTCACCAGTTGCAATGACTGTTCTCATTGCCGAGTATAAAGTTTTACTGAAAATCTGCGTGGCCAATTTAACCTTCATTTTTTGGAAGGCGTTTGGATTTATGTGGTTTTCAGTTATTTTTAAAAGAGTACGAGAAAGACAATTTTTTTCATCGATCAAGTAGGTTTCTTTTATGTCCCTCCAAGAAACATTTTCACCCCTGATTAGAATATCCCTTTTCAGGAGTGAATTTCTCACATTCTTTATAAGATGAGGGGGGTCGTGAATTGCAAAAATTTTTTGTTCGTTGAATAACAAGTAGGGTCTCTCATGAGACACTCCGTACATAGAGTAAAGAGATCTATTATTTGATCCTTGATCACAGACTATGGCCTTAATTATCAGACCCAATTTCTCTATTTCAACCAAACACCTTTCCAGAAATATTTTCAATTGTCTTGCTGCTACTGGTCCGGAAGACAAGTAGTAAGCTAAAGGAACTGACCAATTATAGTACAATCCTCTGACCATAAAAACAATAGCATGAGATGCTTCCTTCGTAGATCTTCCACCTTCTTCGGCAAAATCTTGAAAACCCTCTAACAAATCAAGTTTTTCATCGTATTCCACGCATTTCTTCAAAGAAATTTCATTCATAAGTAAAACACATCGTTTTTCCGTCATGTTCATGATGTCAATTCTGGTTCAAAAACGTGGTATTGAAGCCTGTTTTCAAATCTATAACACGAATCCAGGTTCTCAATGTATTTATGGACGGTAACTTCAAGTGGATTTTTTTCAAAAGGTATAATTATATAATGAAGGGGACTTGTAAAACATAGATAAACTAATTTTTTTTTCAGCAATAGACCAAAGAGTGTTAGGTCTATGCCTTATTTGCATATATACTAGTGTCTTCACACTTGGAAATAAACCTTGCAATGTTTTTTCCAATTGCCCAGCTTCATACAGATTGGAATTTTTTGATTCTAATCTGCGGATTTTTTGTTGGTAATAGCGGCATTTGGCGTTTTTCTTATCGAGAAGAGCCCTAAGTTTCTTATTTTCCTCCTTCAGCTTTTTAAATGCTCGTCTCAATATAGTTTCTGGCATCCTTCGCAATTGAGGTCTCTCAGCAGGAATTGGTTTGTTAGTCATTTTTATTTCTATTGGAGATATCTCGACATTTGAACTGGATGTGCACAGTTCTGAACTCCATGTATCCACTCCTTTTTGCGCTGAAGGATATGTTCGAGGTTCTTCAGAACGACTTATCTACAAAGAATAATCATTAGAAATTGTATCTTTTTGGAATTTTGGCTTCATTGAATTCCATCCAATAACAATTAATATTAACTCACCATCAAATTTTCTCGATCCTTAAAATGCAACGGAACTGCAGTTTTCAATAATCTTCTGCGATTATTCTTATCACCAAAAGAATTATCATCAAAATGATCTGCGCAAACTTTCCCATATTCCAATTTATGATGCTCCAAATCTGTAAATATTCAGAATTTATATACTGTTTCCAAACCTTGCAAATTGCAAATTTTCCAAAGAATGACATAGATAAATTATTACCTGAAAGTTCCATATTCCCACAATGTAATATCCAAATTTTGCAACGACCCTCGTCTTTGACTGGAAATTTGAAAAAAGCCGTAGATTTGTTCTTCGAACATTTCTTCGAGCATCCAGCATAACTGCATTCAACTGTAGACATGTTTTTCTGGAAATTTAAAATCATCAACTGTTGAAGAGACTCATTCCATTTTTGGTGAAAACGTTCCAGTTGCGATGTTCGTTTCGCAGCGATGAAACATTCAAGCCGGCAAAACCAAAAAGTAGCGAACCCGTAAAAGTGAATATAAAATAAATATTAAATAGAATGTGAATAATAGAAACAATGTACTTACGTCTGGAAAATCACCTTGTGAAATCAAGCACTAAAGGCCGCAGCCCGCAACGGACGCGAGGGATAATATGATATAAATTATAGTTTTTTATTAATATAATATGTTATTTTATATTATATTATATAATATTAGGAAGGCAACGGACGGTGTGCGATGATATAATATATATTACAGCGTCACAACAGACAAGAATATGACATCTTTTATTCGGTTGCTTGATCAATCAACATTTTCCTTACCCCGAAGTCGACTTTTTTGCTCTGTTTTTTGGTTCGCTCTTCTTTGATTCTATTGAAACAACGATGTCGGATGTCCATGTTCATGCTCAAAGGGGCAACGAGGCCCCATGAATTCCAAACTAATTTAATCAAATGCTAATTTACCAATAGGACATTAAATAAATCGGCATTGCATTCTCATTTGTTTCGCATGATTTTTTTTAGGTTGTTGAGAATGATAAAATCATAATCTCAGGAAAAAATGGCCTCACAGGCCAAAGGATGTGTAATGATTCCGGCTTACCATAGTTGGCCAACAAAAAATTAGGCAGAATATTTCGTTCATCATAAGTGAAATGAACGATTGGATGTTAATAGTGTTAATACATATTGTAATAATTGAATTTTCGCTTCAAAAATTGTAGAAACATCTCACTAGAATTCAGAGAAGAATTGTTTTCCATCCGAACCATTGAAAAGTTTTTTGCTACCGTTTATTCATGACAAATATGAATACTATACTATGATTACATTATTTTTATATACAAAAATTAACCTGTATTAGAATGATATATTTCTTGGAATATCATTTCAGTTTTCATAATGACCTGGTCGAAACGTAATCTTTCGTGATTTATTTCTTCATGAACAACAACGGATCTCGGTTTAAGGAACTGAATTAAACTCTCTGGACTCTGAAGCGACGTTTCGGCGTTATAATTCGCCTCATGCTACAATGAAAACTAATTAACAACAATTCAAAAAAATGTTTTTGAAAATGACTATATAAGACAATTAAAGATTCAATAAGAATACACTTCGCGCCGAGATTCCCTGACTGACTAGACTATTTATGGTAAATTTTCACCCCTCATTTCCTACCTGAGAACACTCCTTTAAAAGAATTCATGGCTAATAGTTCATCATTATTGATTCATACCGTTTGTAACGGAGTTATATAATTTGGATGAATCCGACCCTGCCTACGATTCATAGAACTAGAGGAAAATAAATATCCTACAGATTTCTATAAATGAGTAGAAAGCTGAATATAGTTTGCTCGATAGTTCCTTTAGTAGCTACTATGTACCGCCACTTGAGTTGGCAAATTTGCAAGTAAACTGCCAAAAATTTTTGCATCAAATCGTTGAACTGGGCTGAGTCTCTATGTATATTTAAACTCAATGGCATAACTGAATCTTCCAACCATTTTTATATAGGTACCTACGTGAAATATTTCCAGTATTAACACAGAAAAAGTTTCTTCAACTCAGTGTTATTTTTACATTGCTTTCTAAATCTGCAGTAAAATACAGGGTGTTCCATGTTCCATAAGAAAAAACATATGTTTGGTTCCTACCACTTTCCTAAGACACCCTGTATGTTTCAAAACAATTTCAAAATATAGCTCTCATTGACGTAAATAATTCTACGTCAAAAAAATTAATAAAATTTTCACTGCTTGCGAGTAATCGAGATCCGCGTCACCGGTGAAACACCCTGTATATGGTTTCACACGGATTATTCCGATTATTACTCTAAATGGCTCGATGAATCTATCATCCTTTCTCGTACTGGCAGGCGATATGCATATTCAGATGTTTTGATTCTAAGAAACTGGAATTAGTCGTAATGAAAATAGATTGCAGATAATATTAGGTACGGATGAGAAATTGATTGTGAATCATATGTTCATAAATCAATGGCGCTGATATGTTGTTAACTTCTCTTAGATCCAGTGGATTTGCAAATATTTTGGAGGCATCATGACGGTGATTTTTTTTTTCTGCATGGAGCAATTATTTTTCCTTGTTGCTTGAAAGGTTATTCACTTGAAGCGGATAAAAAAAGGATGAAACTTTATGTACAAAAACTAAAGAACTGTTTGATAGGAAATGTTGATAAAATATTCTCGAATGGAAAACAAAAAACAATCTTTCACTTGGGAATTATGGTTTCGGTGTTGGTTTAATATAATCCCACCAAAAAAATTCTGTAAAAACTAGCCAAGTCTCGATGGATCTACTCATTTATCTCTAAAAAGTAATGAAATCTAGAAAAAGTCGAGCCAAGTGGCTCCTTACTGCGATTTCTTTATTATTATAGTTAATGTTGTGTGACTTGGCCGTTGAATATTCTTTATACGTTAGTGGGTACAAGTCAATTTTGTTTACACGTACGGTAGAGCGGTGTGGCTTTGCGAACGAAGGTGACTTTGTCAAACTACATAATGTTTTATGTTTCATTTAATTTTGGTAGTAAAGTCGGTAACTTCTCAACGACAGCACGAATCGGAACCTAAGAGACACTATTGGTGGTATTCTGCTTTCATCTGTAAGCCAATCTGTAACTTTTTACGAGCTTACAGGAAGAATGCGATTCTGGACTTTCTTTCGGTGATCAGTAGCTTACAGAAACCGTAAATATTTACGAGTACCCAAGAGGTGGTCGGAAGCCTATCGGATGATATATTGTGAGGTTATGTCGAATGCTTTGTTTATTTTCTGGTGAACAACTTTTTGAAATAAGATTCATAATGGATTATAATAATAATATGTCTTTGTTTATTGGGTTTTTATTAGAAGAAAACCATAACAGGTGAGTATTTTTGCACAATAATATATATGATCTGAAAATCATTGTTATTTTTAATAGGAACTTTATGAGAATTGAAAGGAGAAGGTTGCGTGATCAAATGAATCCTTTCGAAATGCCGGATGCTCAGTTTATAAAAATGTTTAGATGGAAGAAGCAGTGCGCCATAAACTTAATAATTTATTTACCATAAGTTTCAGATCTTGTTGGTGGTGGCAATATTGTTAGCGTACACCAGAGGGGGATCGAAGCCAAAAACCATTAAATAAGGAAAATGTAAAATATAATTAAAACCAATCTGAAAACATCATTTGAACTTTATTTATCACTTAACCTCAGTCATAAGTTTTAACACATATAATAATCTCTTCCAAATATTCATCTAATAGATATCACAAAATTAATAAAAATTAAAGGTAAGAAAGGTTTGAATTCATTTTTCCATTTTGAAATCTGGATGTAAATACTGAAATGTTTCAATCTTGAATTCAATTTTTTTTTCTGCAGATCACAATATTCCTTAAAAAAGTTCTTTATAGCTTCGACCAGATCTTTTTGGTTTTTTGTGTTTTCATCAGTCACGGTTACTAATTTTTCAGCTAATAACGATAGTGGTTTCTCTGGTTTTTTTATTCACTTCACTCCATTTAAGAAAAAATTACCGTTTTCCATTCATCTACAGTCATAACTGGACCATCACCTGCAGAATTCAGCTGATCCCATTTGTCCTGCAGATAAGTTGGTCCCAAGGTAGGATTAATAGTATAGCTTCGGAGAACATAATCGTTCTCCATCGCCTGTAAATAGATTTCCATCTGCTCACGACTTGTATTTTTGGTGCGTTTTCTTTTAGTGCCTATTGAAATATCAACGCTGAAATGTTGAAATAACAATAAGTATTACAAAATGATTATTCACGAATTAACTTACCATGGACTAGACATTTTTTCTTACCTATTTTTGATTTACAACGAAACGAAAACACGTTAACTAGGTACCCATAACAATAACATTCAAATATTCGAACTTACGATTACAGGTTATGTTTATCGATAAGTAGTTCAAAAGTAACACTGTAACTGAGATAGTTACAGGAACAATTCCAGAATAGCAATATTTACGAATCTGTAAGTCGGCCACTTACAGATCGATCGTACGCTACAGAATCGTAGCTTACAGATGAAAAGCAGAATACCACCATTAATCTCCTCATTGTTTCAACAGTCGCAGTCCTTTGGCTTGAATTGAAGGGTGCGCTATGCTGTGTTGTGTGAGCAGGTAAGTTTTAACGTGTTTATAAATGCGAAATACTAAGGGTTGTGTAGAAAACATGAAAAATGGTACATCAAAATACATTTAGCAGCTTATTTCACATGTATTTAGAGTCGCGTAAAAAAACAGCATTTGGTTGGGCGGATCTCGAAATTTCAGGAAATTATTCTATTGTTTGCAGATTTATGCAGACAACCCATCTACATTGGGAAGAGAAAAATGGAAGCAATTTTTTCGTAGGAGGATAAATTATTGAATGGAAGCAATAGTCCTGCGGTTTTGGAAAATGAATTATTATTATTATTATTATATATTGTCCATTTACAAAGAGACTGATTTTATGTATTTTATGAAGAATAATAGATTTTATTTTCTTATAATTTATTGTTTTATTCGCGACTAGTACCTAGCTAACTAATCTTCAAAAAAGTTGAAGAAAAACGTTCTCGTGGCAAAAATAACACCTGCACTTGATTAAATTGTCAACAAACGCTTTTTAATGCAAGTCGCAAATTCGCACCGATGTGCGGGTGACTTTGCCAAATTTTTAAAATGGAAAAAAAATTGATGCGCACTTTTTCTTCCATTTCTAATAACCGCAATCGATAGCTAGATTGTTGAAATTAAACATAATCCAAACAAAACTCATTTTACAAAAAAAAGAGAAATATACATCAAGAATACTCTAAAAAGTGGTGCAAAGTCACACCGCTCTACGGTAATGCTATATCTGTTGTAACTACCAATGTTTGTTAAGCGAGATAATAGCCCATGCTGGTATTGGTAATTGGACGCTAGTGTCTCATTTTAGGCTGTTGTTGATTGTGCAACACATATATATGCATTCAGCATTAACAATGCTGACTTCTGCTCCCTTCTTTTTGGAGCGAAAAATCGACCACCGATCTGAAATAAAATAGACGTACAGACGGTCTTCTATCAATGATTAGAAGTCCCTCTGTACTGGAAATAATTTTTTATACTGTTTGTTTCAGGCTCGTATTATTGAATACGCAGCTTAATCAAGCCTACAATTGAATGAACGTTTTCCAAGTGGCAATTTTTCATCGTCAATGGGTTGCGTTTCTGGCGACAGATTGGTGCAATGGTGTCATGGAGCACCTGGTTTTGTACCCTTGTGTACCCTTCAACGGCCAAGTCACACAACATTAACTATAATAATAAAGAAAACGCAGTAAGGAGCCTTAAACTTGGCTCGACTTTTTCTAGATTTCATTACTTTTTAGAGATAAATAAGCAGATCCATCGAGACTTGGCTAGTTTTTACAAAATGTTTTTGGTGGGATTTCACTTCTTTTTGTAGAAACGTGGGCATATTGATCTATTTTATTAGATTTTCTTATTTGACACTTGTTTTCAAGAGTAGTTTTTTATTACAAATATTTATTTTTTTTCGGTTTTGAACTATGGTAGATAGAGCCTCCGATTATTTTTTATTGATTTCAGCGTCCTCGAAAACCTATAGTTTGATACCGAACTTGTCCATATAGCCCATCTCTTACCCGATTCTTTTTCGGATTCAATTTCTTCTCTCCCAATCTAACCACCGCAGACCCATCTGTCTGATGATGTTTTTTCTGAAGAGCAATAGACGTTCTATATTGCACATAAATTTCATAGTATTTTCATATTCAGTGATACAGAGCGAAACAAAGTTTCTTCTTCATCAAGCAAGAGCTTCCAAAGACGGAATGGAAAGAAGATATAGAGAACATAACTGCTGAAACATTATTTGGGCTGTTTCCATTATCTATGCGTTGTTTCCGACGTTTCGGCAAGCATTCGCCTGCCGTCTTCAGGGTGTAGGTATGTTCGTGCATTGTTGTGTCAATGTGGCTTTGTTGAACCGATGTTGGTTGAGTCTTTCTCTTATCAGTGCTAGGCTCGCCCTTGTCAGCCCTCCTGCCGCTTATTGGGAGTTTGACTCTGAGGCCTTTGGGAATCAGGTTACGATCTCTGGCAAGGTGTAGAAACGTCAGATGGTTCGTTTCTTTGGCAAGTTTGATCGAGGTTCTCTCATAGTTTCTGACCTCTTGATATAATTCGGGCCCATACCGAATTTCTAATTGTGATCGAGATATTCTTGATAATGGGATATTTGTTGAAACATTATTTGGGCTGTTTCCATTATCTATGCGGTTTGTTGTTTCCGACGTTTCGGCAAGCATTCGCCTGCCGTCTTCAGGGTGTAGGTAGACCATACTTTTTCGATTATTGAATTACAGTGTTGGGATTCGAACGCGGGTTATAAGGTTGCAATTTTCGAAATTCCAGTCACTCTAACCACTAGTCTACCGGAGCAGGTAATTATTATACTATTCAAGTTATATATGAAGTATTATTTCCTGGTAGAGGTCACCTTGACCCGATCAGATGCGCAGTTGATATGCGCAGTAGGTTAAGTTCGGTCAGGTTAGGTTAGGTTAGGTTAGGTTAGTGTTAATTGCCACCCTGAGCCGAGTTCATCCTTCTCAATTCAGATCTTATAATTGGTGCCCAGACATCCTTTATTCCCACAGAGGGTGTACTAATTGGGTTGGGAGTTATGGCCATGAAGGCTGCTTCTTTCAATTTCCTCCTTCTCCATCCTTCTTCCTTTGATATTATGGAAGCTTCATCCCATCTGATGTTGTGGTCCTCGTTCCAAGCATGTTGGGCTAGCTTAGATTTTTCGGTTTCTCCCAGTCGAGCTAGTTTTTGGTGCTCTTTGATTCTAACTTCAAGGGGGCGTTTAGTCTCTCCAATGTAGGATCTGCCGCATTCACACGGAATTTCGTATACGCAATTTTTGGTTGTTTTATTTTTGTTATCAGGTTTCACCTTCGTGAGCTTACCTCTGACCGTATTTCTGGTCTTGAATGCTGTTCTCACATTGTATCTGTTGCCAATCCTTCTTATCTTCTCGGATAGCCCCTTCACATATGGTATGACAGAGGTTATCGTGTCGGTAGCATCATTGTCTGTTCGTTGAGGCTCTGTTCTTGTTTCTCCTGGTACTCTGGCAACCTCGAGGATCTTCCTAGGGTAGCCATTTTTCTTGAGGGTTTCTGTGATGTTGTTGAATTCCTCATTACGATCTTCTGGATTAGAGCATATCCTGGTTGCTCTGTCGTATAGGCATCTGGCTACTCCCAATTTGGTGCTGAGGTTATGGTTAGACTCGTAGTGGAGATACTGGCCTGTGTTCGTTGGCTTCCTGTAGACTGTGGTCCTGGGATTTCCATTCTGCTTATGAATCAGTACATCGAGGAATGGTAGTTGGTTATTTTCCTCGATTTCCATCGTGAATTTGATTGATTCCTCTACGCTGTTCAGGTGTTCTAGGAATTTGTCTACGTTTTCTCTCCCATGTTGCCATATGACAAATGTGTCGTCTACATATCTGAGCCATAGTTTCGGTTTGAACACATATTGTTCCAATGCTCTCTTCTCGAAATCTTCCATGTATGCATCAGCCAGAGGTGGAGAAAGTGGAGAACCCATCGCCATACCGAATTCTTGTTGGTAGAAGTTGTTGTCTACTTGAAAGTAAGTGGAGTTGATACATGTTCCGAGCATTTCCATTATTGCGTTTATACTCAGAGTGGTTCTCTCAGCCAATTCAGTGTCCTCCTCGAGTTTTTTCCTCACAATTTCGAGGGTTTGGTTGGTAGGAACATTAGTGAACAGACTCTTGATGTCGAAACTGACCATGATGTCCGTATCGGATATATGCTGTTGGCGCATGGTCTCTATGAAGTGATCTGTGTTTTTGACCATTGATGTTGTGTGTCCTCTGAGTGAAGACACTATCTTCAGGAGGTATTTGGCCAAGGGATGACATGGGGAATTACGTGAACTGACGATTGGTCTTAACGGGATATTGTCTTTGTGTATTTTTGGAAGACCATACAGATGTGGAGGTTTGCTGAAGTGTGGTGTCAGTTTTGTTCTTGTGAGGCTGTCAGGGAACTGATCTTTGTACTTATGCAGGACTTTGTAGACCTTGTTCTCTACTGATGTAGTAGGGTCTTTCTTCAATTTCTTGTATTCTCCTGCTTCTAGAACCTCTTGGATTTTATCATCGTATGTCTCCACATCCAGAATAACCGTCGCATTCCCTTTGTCTGCTGGGAGTACCTTTATGGAATGATCTGTTTGGAGTTCTTTCAAAGCTCTCTGTTCCGCTCTGTTGATGTTGTATTCTGGTCTCTTTTTTGTGGAATCCAGTATTGTTCTTATTTTCCAACGATATTCCTCTGCTTTTTCAGGTTCCCTCATCCTTAGCGCTGTTTCCTCTGCTGCCAACAATATCTCCATCTTAGGAATGGTCTTTGGTGCTACAGAGAATTTCATACCCTTGTTGAGGAGGAAGGTTTGGTCCTCACTAAGAGTCTTGCTCGAGAGGTTAATCACAGTTTTGGTGTGATCATTTGGTGTATATGTCTGCGAGTTTCTCATTAGTTTTTCCATTTTCTTCCTCTGTATTGATTTTTGTTGTTCGTTGGTTCTCTCGTAGCTCCTTCTGACAGCTTCTATGATGGATTCATAGTCCGTTGCACTAGTTATTTCCTGTATTTTGTTCCTAATGTTCGTGCATTGTTGTGTCAATGTGGCTTTGTTGAACCGATGTTGGTTGAGTCTTTCTCTTATCAGTGCTAGGCTCGCCCTATTGGAAATCCTGTCAGCACTCCTGCCGCTTATTGGGAGTTTGACTCTGAGGCCTTTGGGAATCAGGTTACGATCTCTGGCAAGGTGTAGAAACGTCAGATGGTTCGTTTCTTTGGCAAGTTTGATCGAGGTTCTCTCATAGTTTCTGACCTCTTGATATAATTCGGGCCCATACCGAATTTCTAATTGTGATCGAGATATTCTTGATAATGGGATATTTGTTGAAACATTATTTGGGCTGTTTCCATTATCTATGCGGTTTGTTGTTTCCGACGTTTCGGCAAGCATTCGCCTGCCGTCTTCAGGGTGTAGGTCCTGAGAAGGACCGGTTTTTGCCAAACTTGATCTGTCTGGACTTGTACGCACCATACTTTTTCGATTATTGAATTACAGTGTTGGGATTCGAACGCGGGTTATAAGGTTGCAATTTTCGAAATTCCAGTCACTCTAACCACTAGTCTACCGGAGCAGGTAATTATTATACTATTCAAGTTATATATGAAGTATTATTTCCTGGTAGAGGTCACCTTGACCCGATCAGATGCGCAGTTGATATGCGCAGTAGGTTAAGTTCGGTCAGGTTAGGTTAGGTTAGGTTAGGTTGGGTTAGGTTCCCGTACGTGGTCATCACCTTGTCGTGGTGTACGGGCTTAAGTAGCTGTGAATCCTATGGAGGAAGAGCGAAAAACCAAGTATGACCAAAACCAAGGAGTGACTATGGCTCTCTTGGCCCCTCGTATCTGAGGACTCGGGGTAGACCCAAAGAGCAACGTTAGTGCTTCACGAGTAACTATGATCCACTTGGCCCCTGGAGGCTGCTGACTCTAGGTAGACCCAAGGAGTAATGTTAGTACTTCACAACACACTTCCCGAACCCAAACTCCTTTCAAATCCAAGGGCTCGAGTCTAAGCGTGCGCTTAGATTGTGACATCTTCGCGATCCACCCCTAGGCTAAACGACCTAGAAGACGCTGGAGACCGAGCTATCAAGAAAAGGCTTCGAGGGATGAGCATGGGAGAGTGGCGTGGTTAACTATGGCTTCCTTGGCCCCCCCGGTCCACTGACAAGGGGTAGACCCAAGAAGTAATGTTAGCACCACATGCAGGGAACAACTATGACTCACTTGGCCCCCTGTAATCACAGACACAGGGTAGACCCAAGGAGTAACGTTAGTGTTTCGAACGTGGAGAACTTGCATCTGGCCTACGCCACACTGGCAACCCGGGCGTGGACAAGGAGTTACGACTCACCTCTCCCCTCGGGCTGAAGGCCACTGCATGAATCAGAGTAACTATGACCCACTTGGCCCCCCGTATCCTCGGACTCGGGGCAGACCCAAGGAGTAACGTTAATGTCTGACGGAAACCGCACTCTCATAGCTCAATCCCCGAGGGACCAGGGCCAACGGCTCGCTATCGGGGGGTTAGAGACTGACAACCTGATAGTGAGGCAGCCAAGACCTCCTGAGGATCTATCCCTGGTGTTTGAGTTCCGTTGCGAAAAAGCCAGGTGAAAATACGGAACTAGGTCAACAACAGTCAGTGGACTCCTCACAAGTTCTTTGTGAGACCTCAAACTGTGAGACCCGTCAGTCGAGGTGCAGGTTTCTTCCCCTCAGTCCCTACATCCAAGGGGGGCAAGAGTCTGAGACTACCACGCAGAAACTAGACCGTGAAATACCAATCGTCTTGGTGATCCGGTATGGTGCCTGCGCAAACCATCATAGTTGGAATCGGTGTCCTTGGGATTCCGACTAGGATGGCGAGGAGGAGGTTTTAGTTGGGTTAGAGTCCCACACGAATCCCAGCATTGAACAGCCCGCTGCGGAGAAGGCATGATGCTTTCCTCCTTCCTCGGGGCACAAAAAAAAAAAAAGGTTGGGTTAGGTTGGGTTAGTGTTAATTGCCACCCTGAGCCGAGTTCATCCTTCTCAATTCAGATCTTATAATTGGTGCCCAGACATCCTTTATTTCCACAGAGGGTGTACTAATTGGGTTGGGAGTTATGGCCATGAAGGCTGCTTCTTTCAATTTCCTCCTTCTCCATCCTTCTTCCTTTGATATTATGGAAGCTTCATCCCATCTGATGTTGTGGTCCTCGTTCCAAGCATGTTGGGCTAGCTTAGATTTTTCGGTTTCTCCCAGTCGAGCTAGTTTTTGGTGCTCTTTGATTCTAACTTCTTTAGTCTCTCCAATGTAGGATCTGCCGCATTCACACGGAATTTCGTATACGCAATTTTTGGTTGTTTGATTTTTGTTATCAGGTTTCACCTTCGTGAGCTTACTCCTGACCGTATTTCTGGTCTTGAATGCTGTTCTCACATTGTATCTGTTGCCAATCCTTCTCATCTTCTCGGATAGCCCCTTCACATATGGTATGACAGAGGTTATCGTGTCGGTAGCATCATTGTCTGTTCGTTGAGGCTCTGTTCTTGTTTCTCCTGGTACTCTGGCAACCTCGAGGATCTTCCTAGGGTAGCCATTTTTCTTGAGGGTTTCTGTGATGTTGTTGAATTCCTCATTACGATCTTCTGGATTAGAGCATATCCTGGTTGCTCTGTCGTATAGGCATCTGGCTACTCCCAATTTGGTGCTGAGGTTATGGTTAGACTCGTAGTGGAGATACTGGCCTGTGTTCGTTGGCTTCCTGTAGACTGTGGTCCTGGGATTTCCATTCTGCTTATGAATCAGTACATCGAGGAATGGTAGTTGGTAATTTTCCTCGATTTCCATCGTGAATTTGATTGATTCCTCTACGCTGTTCAGGTGTTCTAGGAATTTGTCTAGGTTTTCTCTCCCATGTTGCCATATGACAAATGTGTCGTCTACATATCTGAGCCATAGTTTCGGTTTGAACACATATTGTTCCAATGCTCTCTTCTCGAAATCTTCCATGTATGCATCAGCCAGAGGTGGAGAAAGTGGAGAACCCATCGCCATACCGAATTCTTGTTGGTAGAAGTTGTTGTCTACTTGAAAGTAAGTGGAGTTGATACATGTTCCGAGCATTTCCATTATTGCGTTTATACTCAGAGTGGTTCTCTCAGCCAATTCAGTGTCCTCCTCGAGTTTTTTCCTCACAATTTCGAGGGTTTGGTTGGTAGGAACATTAGTGAACAGACTCTTGATGTCGAAACTGACCATGATGTCCGTATCGGATATATGCTGTTGGCGCATGGTCTCTATGAAGTGATCTGTGTTTTTGACCATTGATGTTGTGTGTCCTCTGAGTGGAGACACTATCTTCAGGAGGTATTTGGCCAAGGGATGACATGGGGAATTACGTGAACTGACGATTGGTCTTAACGGGATATTGTCTTTGTGTATTTTTGGAAGACCATACAGATGTGGAGGTTTGCTGAAGTGTGGTGTCAGTTTTGTTCTTGTGAGGCTGTCAGGGAACTGATCTTTGTACTTATGCAGGACTTTGTAGACCTTGTTCTCTACTGAGGTAGTAGGGTCTTTCTTCAATTTCTTGTATTCTCCTGCTTCTAGAACCTCTTGGATTTTATCATCATATGTCTCCACAGGCCAGTATCTCCACTACAAGTCTAACCATAACCTCAGCACCAAATTGGGAGTAGCCAGATGCCTATACGACAGAGCAACCAGGATATGCTCTAATCCAGAGGATCGTAATGAGGAATTCAACAACATCACAGAAACCCTCAAGAAAAATGGCTACCCTAGGAAGATCCTCGAGGTTGCCAGAGTACCAGGAGAAACAAGAACAGAGCCTCAACGAACAGACAATGATGCTACCGACACGATAACCTCTGTCATACCATATGTGAAGGGGCTATCCGAGAAGATAAGAAGGATTGGCAACAGATACAATGTGAGAACAGCATTCAAGACCAGAAATACGGTCAGGAGTAAGCTCACGAAGGTGAAACCTGATAACAAAAATCAAACAACCAAAAATTGCGTATACGAAATTCCGTGTGAATGCGGCAGATCCTACATTGGAGAGACTAAACGCCCCCTTGAAGTTAGAATCAAAGAGCACCAAAAACTAGCTCGACTGGGAGAAACCGAAAAATCTAAGCTAGCCCAACATGCTTGGAACGAGGACCACAACATCAGATGGGATGAAGCTTCCATAATATCAAAGGAAGAAGGATGGAGAAGGAGGAAATTGAAAGAAGCAGCCTTCATGGTCATAACTCCCAACCCAATTAGTACACCCTCTGTGGAAATAAAGGATGTCTGGGCACCAATTATAAGATCTGAATTGAGAAGGATGAACTCGGCTCAGGGTGGCAATTAACACTAACCCAACCTAACCTAACCTAACCTAACCTGACCGAACTTAACCTACTGCGCATATCAACTGCGCATCTGATCGGGTCAAGGTGACCTCTACCAGGAAATAATACTTCATATATAACTTGAATAATATAATAATTACCTGCTCCGGTAGACTAGTGGTTAGAGTGACTGGAATTTCGAAAATTGCAACCTTATAACCTGCGTTCGAATCCCAACACTGTAATTCAATAATCGAAAAAGTATGGTGCGTACAAGTCCAGACAGATCAAGTTTGGCAAAAACCGGTCCTTCTCAGGACCTACACCCTGAAGACGGCAGGCGAATGCTTGCCGAAACGTCGGAAACAACAAACCGCATAGATAATGGAAACAGCCCAAATAATGTTTCAACAAATATCCCATTATCAAGAATATCTCGATCACAACATAACTGCTATTACAGTTGCTGGTGATTCTGATAGAAGAGATTTGATTCACCAAATAAATAAACGAAGAGAAGTGGGAGCATTACCTCAAATAGTACAACAATTGTTGAATGAGCACCCAGCACCCAAGCTTGTTGTCGTACATTCTGATCCCTGTACTCTGATGAAGAATGATCATAGATCACTTCATGAAGCCTGACAAGTTCGATCAAATTTTCATCCATTTTCACTTCATCAATCACTTCACAAAATATCCGACGTGATATCACTTACGGTTAGAAAATGTAAATTTGCGGGTAGTTCTGGTGTGCTATCAAGTGACAGCAGATGCTAACTTCGTGAATGCGTGCAATGATAACAATTGAAAAAAGGGCAATAATCGGGTCATATATATATAAATTGAAAAATAATAATAATCGGGTCATCAGTCTTATACACAGTGATATTTTTACTGTCTCATTTATTGTTCAAGGAAACGATAGGTTTTCGAAAGCTAGGCCGGAACAATAAATCAGACAGTAAAAATTATCACTGTGTATAAGACTGATGACCCGATTATTATTTTTTTTCAATTTATATTCTAAAGTCGATATTCACATATTGAGTATGATAACAATGTGTTTCCAAGCGCATAAACTTCCATACATTATTGTGGTTGCACATTTTGCGAAGATGACGTGATAGCACGTGAGCTCACGTGACGTGCCAACAGATTTTCGATTATCCTAGTTTTTATAGTTTTCCCTTTATGTGGCCATTAAACCCTAACTCTGTACCAAATTTCAGCTCTCTGAGTTTATGGGAAGTACTAGTTCTATTTTGATGATCATGAGTGAATTAGGGTCGAAAATGCGAAATTTTGCTTTCGCGTAACTTCGGAACTAAATGACCTACACACTTGAAATTTTGGATTTCGAGTACGTGATTACAGCTTACTGGATGACGAAAATTTCGACGTTCTGTTCTCATCCGGAGGTTCTCAAATAGGGGCTTGAAAATGCGGCGAAATGGTTCGGGTAAAGATAGTATACGGCAGTGTTTGCTTCGCGCTTGACTTGGCGGGGCCACTGCCGTGCGCATATTCATATCCCACGTACCGTATCGCAGTCCGAATTCACCCGAAGCCGAAGTAAACTCAACGTAAGGGATCGCGTCCGTTCCTGCTGTCTTGAACGTATTTTATGGCCTGTATGGGATCGCTATCGCATTGTTACCAAATAGAGTTTTTGAAGAAAATAAGCGCAGAATTTTTTTGCAAATCGATGATTAAATAGTAAGAACGAAAACAGCCACAGAAGGGGAAATTGAAACTGAGGTGAGGGGTTTTGCGTAATATTCCCATAGTAGCAATTCGAAAAATTATTGAATCAAAAAACGAGAGGGAATTACATCAAGACCTTCTTTAACTACAATTAAAAAAATCAAATCTTGAAATAAAATAGGAGACTGAATAATGAATTGGTAAGTGCAGTTTCTGAATGGATAAAAGAATCTGAGTCAACATAAAGAATCATCATTTATTTAATGAATGGAAATAATTGTAAGAAAGTTAATTGTGAAAAGATTTCAATAATCTTAAAATATCATACCCAAAAAAATTTCATATTTATAAATTCCTTTTACCAATAGCTAAACATAAGATATGGGCGGGCAACTGAGGGATTGCGGATTATATACAGGGTCTTTCACGAGGAACCTCACCCATATTTATACGGGAAACTACTGAACGTATTTTCATGAAATTCAGCACTTATAAGTATTTCACGATGCTGATGAAATCTAAAATATTTTCAAGGCATGAGCACCTCCGGTTTTTCCGGAAATGATGTCAACTTCCGTTTTTCAAATTAGAACACCATTTTTTCATTGCAGAAATAGATTCCTTAGAAAATGTCAAGTTATTTTTATGTAACATTTTTCAGTTTTGGTTGGTAAATTCTCTCTGAGCGGAAAAATTCGAAAAAAAAATCGAAAATAGAGCTCCGCTGAAACAAGAATAACTTCGAGGTTTTTGGATGGAAAATTTTCATTTTTGGGATTTTTCAAGATGTAAGATTGAAGTATCCATTTTGAAAATCGAAATCGCGATTCATGATACAGGGGGTGAAAAAATCGCTTTCAAAGTTAGGGATGACAAAATCGTGAAAAATCAATTTTTTCAAATTAGAACCCCATTTTTTCATGCAGATATTGAATCTACGTTAAAAAATAATGTGAGTGTATACATCACACCCTTGCCCTAAAGTGGATATTTTCTGAGTTATTCACAAAAAACTGTTTTTCGTCTTGAATTTTCAGCTATTTCTTTTCCCTTCACGCCAAAAAGATGAAATTTTCAGGAACTGTTACTTAAACCATGTTTTAGATTTTACTACCCTAATATGCAAGAGAAAAAAGTTACAGGTTGTTCCTGTAAAGATATTAACCTGGCTGAGGCCAATTGAATTGTGTATACAAACAAGTGACATTGACATATGTATATGTGTAGATATTAGTGGTCTGTGTGAACATTGATTCCGTCGTTGACTTCTATCTAGAAACGACTACAACTGTACTTGCTAGAAATAAATTTGTTAAAAACCTAAAACTGCCTTAAATATAAATTACTACGGTTACGATACCGTTACACTTCCTAAATAGATGGCGAATTTGGATTCGAATTTGTATCGGAAACCTCTATATTTCAACTAATCGGCCATCGGTTTTCTCTTCAGTGATAAATAAATAATTCCTTATGAACCATATGCAAAAACTTACCATGGTTTACATCCTTTTTTTTTAATGATAGATATCATTAATTACATCTGCCAAATTCCTCTTTATTCAGTAGCATTTTGTGTTTACTATTAATTTGGGGATAATTCGTATTGAGTCATAAAATCGATCACTATGCCTAATTTTAGCAGCCTTCATGGTCATAACTCCCAACCCAATTAGTACACCCTCTGTGGAAATAAAGGATGTCTGGGCACCAATTATAAGATCTGAATTGAGAAGGATGAACTCGGCTCAGGGTGGCAATTAACACTAACCCAACCTAACCTAACCTAACCTAACCTGACCGAACTTAACCTACTGCGCATATCAACTGCGCATCTGATCGGGTCAAGGTGACCTCTACCAGGAAATAATACTTCATATATAACTTGAATAATATAATAATTACCTGCTCCGGTAGACTAGTGGTTAGAGTGACTGGAATTTCGAAAATTGCAACCTTATAACCTGCGTTCGAATCCCAACACTGTAATTCAATAATCGAAAAAGTATGGTGCGTACAAGTCCAGACAGATCAAGTTTGGCAAAAACCGGTCCTTCTCAGGACCTACACCCTGAAGACGGCAGGCGAATGCTTGCCGAAACGTCGGAAACAACAAACCGCATAGATAATGGAAACAGCCCAAATAATGTTTCAACAAATATCCCATTATCAAGAATATCTCGATCACAACATAACTGCTATTACAGTTGCTGGTGATTCTGATAGAAGAGATTTGATTCACCAAATAAATAAACGAAGAGAAGTGGGAGCATTACCTCAAATAGTACAACAATTGTTGAATGAGCACCCAGCACCCAAGCTTGTTGTCGTACATTCTGATCCCTGTACTCTGATGAAGAATGATCATAGATCACTTCATGAAGCCTGACAAGTTCGATCAAATTTTCATCCATTTTCACTTCATCAATCACTTCACAAAATATCCGACGTGATATCACTTACGGTTAGAAAATGTAAATTTGCGGGTAGTTCTGGTGTGCTATCAAGTGACAGCAGATGCTAACTTCGTGAATGCGTGCAATGATAACAATTGAAAAAAGGGCAATAATCGGGTCATATATACAGGGTGTTTGGTAATTCGACGTGAACCTTGGAAAGGGATACACTAGACGTTATTTGCAGTGAATTGCGTCGAGTAAAGCATGGTCCGAAAATGTATGGTTACGAAGATATGGCGATTTTTCAACTTTTTTGAAATTTTCTGCTTCGTTATCGAAAATAATTTATTTTGTGAAAACTACTCGACTCTAAATATTCAATGAATATTTTTTTCAAAGCTGAGGAGATGGTCCTCATTTCTTGCGAAAAAGTATTCACTAAAAATTGAGATAACCCGAGATATACAGGGTCATAAATGGCTGCACCTGTTTTCCTCATAAAATCTTGATAAAACAATTGAGAATTACTCGAAAAAAGTATTATGAACTTGGTGTACAAATGTAAGAAAAAACTTCCCTGTTTCATCAGCTTTCCAAAAAGGTACATATGTCAATAATTCCCTCATGCAATCTAAAAATATGGCCGGAAAACCAAGCAGATAACAGACTTTTTCGAGTCATTTAGTGATCGAACCATGGCCCGCTTACGGCTTACGAATCACGTCGAGTGAAATAAAGGATAATAGGATATCTGAATGACTCGAGAAAGTCTGTTGTCTGCTTGGTTTTCCGGCCATATTTTTGGATTGCATGAAGGAATTATTGACATATGTACCTTTTTGGAAAGCTGATGAAACAGGGAAGTTTTTACTTACATTTGTACATCAAGTTCATAATACTTTTTTCGAGTAATTCTCAATTGTTTTATCAAGATTTTATGAGGAAAACAGGTGCAGCCATTTATGACCCTGTGTATCTCGGGTTATCTGAATTTTTAGTGAATACTTTTGCGCAAGAAGTGAGGACCATCTCCTCAGCTTTGAAAAAAATATTCATTGAATATTAAGAGTCGGGTAGTTTTCACAAAATTAATTATTTTCGATAACGAAGCAGAAAATTTCAAAAAAGTTGAAAAATCGCGATATCTTCGTAACCATAGATTTTCGGACCATGCATCACTCGAAGCCATTCACTGCAAATGACGTCTGGTATATCCCTTCTCAAGGTTCACGTCGAATTACCAAACACCCTGTATATAAATTGAAAAATAATAATAATCGGGTCATCAGTCTTATACACAGTGATATTTTTACTGTCTCATTTATTGTTCAAGGAAACGATAGGTTTTCGAAAGCTAGGCCGGAACAATAAATCAGACAGTAAAAATTATCACTGTGTATAAGACTGATGACCCGATTATTATTTTTTTTCAATTTATATTCTAAAGTCGATATTCACATATTGAGTATGATAACAATGTGTTTCCAAGCGCATAAACTTCCATACATTATTGTGGTTGCACATTTTGCGAAGATGACGTGATAGCACGTGAGCTCACGTGACGTGCCAACAGATTTTCGATTATCCTAGTTTTTATAGTTTTCCCTTTATGTGGCCATTAAACCCTAACTCTGTACCAAATTTCAGCTCTCTGAGTTTATGGGAAGTACTAGTTCTATTTTGATGATCATGAGTGAATTAGGGTCGAAAATGCGAAATTTTGCTTTCGCGTAACTTCGGAACTAAATGACCTACACACTTGAAATTTTGGATTTCGAGTACGTGATTACAGCTTACTGGATGACGAAAATTTCGGCGTTCTGTTCTCATCCGGAGGTTCTCAAATAGGGGCTTGAAAATGCGGCGAAATGGTTCGGGTAAAGATAGTATACGGCAGTGTTTGCTTCGCGCTTGACTTGGCGGGGCCACTGCCGTGCGCATATTCATATCCCACGTACCGTATCGCAGTCCGAATTCACCCGAAGCCGAAGTAAACTCAACGTAAGGGATCGCGTCCGTTCCTGCTGTCTTGAACGTATTTTATGGCCTGTATGGGATCGCTATCGCATTGTTACCAAATAGAGTTTTTGAAGAAAATAAGCGCAGAATTTTTTTGCAAATCGATGATTAAATAGTAAGAACGAAAACAGCCACAGAAGGGGAAATTGAAACTGAGGTGAGGGGTTTTGCGTAATATTCCCATAGTAGCAATTCGAAAAATTATTGAATCAAAAAACGAGAGGGAATTACATCAAGACCTTCTTTAACTACAATTAAAAAAATCAAATCTTGAAATAAAATAGGAGACTGAATAATGAATTGGTAAGTGCAGTTTCTGAATGGATAAAAGAATCTGAGTCAACATAAAGAATCATCATTTATTTAATGAATGGAAATAATTGTAAGAAAGTTAATTGTGAAAAGATTTCAATAATCTTAAAATATCATACCCAAAAAAATTTCATATTTATAAATTCCTTTTACCAATAGCTAAACATAAGATATGGGCGGGCAACTGAGGGATTGCGGATTATATACAGGGTCTTTCACGAGGAACCTCACCCATATTTATACGGGAAACTACTGAACGTATTTTCATGAAATTCAGCACTTATAAGTATTTCACGATGCTGATGAAATCTAAAATATTTTCAAGGCATGAGCACCTCCGGTTTTTCCGGAAATGATGTCAACTTCCGTTTTTCAAATTAGAACACCATTTTTTCATTGCAGAAATAGATTCCTTAGAAAATGTCAAGTTATTTTTATGTAACATTTTTCAGTTTTGGTTGGTAAATTCTCTCTGAGCGGAAAAATTCGAAAAAAAAATCGAAAATAGAGCTCCGCTGAAACAAGAATAACTTCGAGGTTTTTGGATGGAAAATTTTCATTTTTGGGATTTTTCAAGATGTAAGATTGAAGTATCCATTTTGAAAATCGAAATCGCGATTCATGATACAGGGGGTGAAAAAATCGCTTTCAAAGTTAGGGATGACAAAATCGTGAAAAATCAATTTTTTCAAATTAGAACCCCATTTTTTTATGCAGATATTGAATCTACGTTAAAAAATAATGTGAGTGTATACATCACACCCTTGCCCTAAAGTGGATATTTTCTGAGTTATTCACAAAAAACTGTTTTTCGTCTTGAATTTTCAGCTATTTCTTTTCCCTTCACGCCAAAAAGATGAAATTTTCAGGAACTGTTACTTAAACCATGTTTTAGATTTTACTACCCTAATATGCAAGAGAAAAAAGTTACAGGTTGTTCCTGTTAACCTGGCTGAGGCCAATTGAATTGTGTATACAAACAAGTGACATTGACATATGTATATGTGTAGATATTAGTGGTCTGTGTGAACATTGATTCCGTCGTTGACTTCTATCTAGAAACGACTACAACTGTACTTGCTAGAAATAAATTTGTTAAAAACCTAAAACTGCCTTAAATATAAATTACTACGGTTACGATACCGTTACACTTCCTAAATAGATGGCGAATTTGGATTCGAATTTGTATCGGAAACCTCTATATTTCAACTAATCGGCCATCGGTTTTCTCTTCAGTGATAAATAAATAATTCCTTATGAACCATATGCAAAAACTTACCATGGTTTACATCCTTTTTTTTTAATGATAGATATCATTAATTACATCTGCCAAATTCCTCTTTATTCAGTAGCATTTTGTGTTTACTATTAATTTGGGGATAATTCGTATTAAGTCATAAAATCGATCACTATGCCTAATTTTACCAATGAAGATTATTTAAATCTCATTCTTCTTCATGGAGAATGTAATAAAGTTGTAGATAGAACGATTCGACTGTTCATTGAGAGGTTTCCTGACCGACCCAGGCCAACGAGAGATACCATTAACAGAACCATGACAAACTTGAGAAATGTCGGATCTTTCGTTAAGAAAACTATACACAGAGAAAAAAGTGTAGTAGAAGATGAGAACAACGAAATTACAGTTCTTGCATATTTTCGTGTGTATCCTCAAAATTCTCTCAAAGATGCCGAGATTGATCTGGGATTATCTCAATCGAGTTTTTGGAGAATATTGAAAAAACATAAAATGCACCCATATAAATTCAATAGGGTACAGCATTTGAAGGAAACTGATTTCGTCAGGAGAACAGAGTTTTGCGAAGCTATGATGATTCGATTTCAAGAGAATGAAAACTTTTTGGACTGTATAATTTGGACAGATGAATCTAAATTCACAAAGAATGGTTCTTTCAATAGGCATAACAGTCATTATTGGGATGAAGAGAACAACCACCACTTCAGACAATGGAACTTTCAAGAGACCTGGAGTTTCAATGTTTTTTGCGCCATCAAAAATAATGCAATTCTCGATGTTCACATTTATGATGGGACTTTAACTGGTAAGATAGAACACTACACATGTTTGCATTATTTAAAGAATGTTCTCCCTTAGGAGATAGATATTCTGACATATTGACTCAAATAATTGAGCCGCTAGTACAGAACCATAATGACTTATGGTATCAACAAGATGGTGCGCCTCCACACAATTCACTCAATGTGTCAAATATCCTCTACAGGCTATTTGAAGATCGATGGTTGGCGAACAATGGTCCACATCTTTGGCCACCACGTTCTCCCGATTTAACTCCTTTAGACTATTATGTTTGGGGTAGGATAAAAAATATTGTTTACTCAACTCCCCTGACTGATAAAGAGGACTGCATAGAACGAGTCAGGAATGCGTTCAGGTTTGTTTAGATTTTTAGATTCATAGTTTTGAAACTCAATTTGGTTTTTAAACACTTTTGCAGATCTCTTCCTCCCGATGAAATAAGAAGAGCAACGCACGAAGCATTCCTGAGACGTATAAATAAATGTCTAGAAATTAACGGTCAAAACTTTGAGCATCTTCTCTAGTTATAACTGCGAGAGTTTGCCATGGTTCTCCTAATAGTAACTTGAAGTCGGTTTCAAGAAGGGGTGAAAAATCTACAGCATGGTTCAAATAACAGTTCCTGAAAAAACAGTTTTTTGTGAATAACTCAGAAAATATCCATTTTAGGGCAAGGGTGTGATGCATACACTCACATTATTTTTTAACGTAGATTCAATATCTGCATGAAAAAATGGGGTTCTAATTTGAAAAAATTGATTTTTCACGATTTTGTCATCCCTAACTTTGAAAGCGATTTTTTCACCCCCTGTATCATGAATCGCGATTTCGATTTTCAAAGTGGATACATCAATCTTACATCTTGAAAAATCCCAAAAATGAAAATTTTCCATCCAAAAACCTCGAAGTTATTCTTGTTTCAGCGGAGCTCTATTTTCGATTTTTTTTCGAATTTTCCCGCTCAGAGAGAATTTTCCAACCAAAACTGAAAAATGTTACATAAAAATAACTTGAAATTTTCTAAGGAATCTATTTCTGCAATGAAAAAATGGTGTTCTAATTTGAAAAACGGAAGTTGACATCATTTCCGGAAAAACCGGAGGTGCTCATGCCTTGAAAATATTTTATATTTCATCAGCATCGTGAAATACTAATAAGTGCTGAATTTCATGAAAATACGTTCAGTAGTTTCCCGTATAAATATGGGTGAGGTTCCTCGTGAAAGACCCTGTATATAATCCGCAATCCCTCGGTTGCCCGCCCATATCTTATGTTTAGCTATTGGTAAAAGGAATTTATAAATATGAAATTTTTTTGGGTATGATATTTTAAGATTATTGAAATCTTTTCACAATTAACTTTTTTACAATTATTTCCATTCATCAAATAAATGATGATTCTTTTATCCATTCAGAAACTGCAATTACCAATTCATTATTCAGTCTCCTATTTTATTTCAAGATTTGATTTTTTTAATTGTATTTAAAGAAGGTCATGATGTAATTCCCTCTCGTTTTTTGATTCAATAATTTTTCGAATTGCTACTATGGGAATATTACGCAAAACCCCTCACCTCAGTTTCAATTTCCCCTTCTGTGGCTGTTTTCGTTCTTACTATTTAATCATCGATTTGCAAAAAAAATCTGCGCTTATTTTCTTCAAAAACTCTATTTGGTAACAATGCGATAGCGATCCCATACAGGCCATAAAATACGTTCAAGACAGCAGGAACGGACGCGATCCCTTACGTTGAGTTTACTTCGGCTTCGGGTGAATTCGGACTGCGATACGGTACGTGGGATATGAATATGCGCACGGCAGTGGCCCCGCCAAGTCAAGCGCGAATCAAACACTGCCGTATACTATCTTTACCCGAACCATTTCGCCGCATTTTCAAGCCCCTATTTGAGAACCTCCGGATGAGAACAGAACGCCGAAATTTTCGTCATCCAGAAAGCTGTAATCACGTACTCAAAATCCAAAATTTCAAGTGTGTAGGTCATTTAGTTCCGAAGTTACGCGAAAGCAAAGTTTCGCATTTTCGACCCTAATTCACTCATGATCATCAAAATAGAACTAGTACTTCCCATAAACTCAGAGAGCTGAAATTTAGTACATAGTTAGGGTTTAATGGCCACATAAAGGGAAAACTATAAAAACTAGGATAATCGAAAATCTGTTGGCACGTCACGTGAGCTCACGTGCTATCACGTCATCTTCGCAAAATGTGCAACCACAATAATGTATGGAAGTTTATGCGCTTGGAAACACATTGTTATCATACTCAATATGTGAATATCGACTTTAGAATATAAATTGAAAAAAAAATAATAATCGGGTCATCAGTCTTATACACAGTGATAATTTTTACTGTGATTTATTGTTCCGGCCTAGCTTTCGAAAACCTATCGTTTCCTTGAACAATAAATTTGACAGTAAAAATATCACTGTGTATAAGACTGATGACCCGACTATTATTATTTTTCAATTTATATATATATAACCCGATTATTGCCCTTTTTTTCAATTGTTATCATTGCACGCATTTACGAAGTTAGCATCTGCTGTCACTTGATAGCACACCAGAACTACCCGCAAATTACATTTTTGAAGTGGATACATCAATCTTACATCTTGAAAAATCCCAAAAATGAAAATTTTCCATCGAAAAAACTCGAAGTTAACCAGTAATGTACTTCAATATGCGGATGACACCCTGATCATGTCACATGACAAAAATTTGGAAAAATGCATCAATAACCTACAAGCAGGGGCGGTTCTAGGGCGGTGCGAGCGGTGCAACCGCACCGGGCGCCATCATGCAGGGGCGCCAAAATCAAATATCGGGTAGAAAACGGGACGGGGCTGTTGAATTTTGAAGTCTTGCTCCTCTTTCGGACTCGCGCGACTATACAATTCGACCGAAAAAATAGAGAAATATTTTCATATATTTTCAATAAACAGCTTGGGTTTTCAGTCGGCATGCCATGTCTTTCCCTGCGATCAAATATTTAAGTTCATTACGCTTGTCGGTAATTTTTTCAAACGTCACCCGTCACCCAAATAGTTTATTGGGCGGCTCCTTTGATGCGTGATTCAGGCGGCTTTTTTGATGAGCTGTTCTTAATGCGGCTTTTCTGTTATGATTGCCCATCCTCCAATCATAGTTTTCTTTTAAATAAAGGGGGAGAATCTCACGAAGTATTTTCATTTCTTTTTTTTCTAATTCCTGAGAACAAACATTCGAAACCACGTTGTGTTGAGATTCTGTTCAGTGTTAAAATTATAAAGTTTTTACTAGGTAGGTATTCTAAATTTTTATGTCTAAGGAATTTAGGATTTCTTATTGTGTATTTAAGATAAACTCATAATTAATTGAGTAGCTTTTTAACATTCAATTTTCTTTCGATAAGAAACAACAAAACGAGTGTTTCAATAATATGATTATCACTTCTGTGATTGTCTTTTTTAGCCTTGAGAAAGAGGAAATCCATCCTCGAAACGTTGGCCTTGTGAATAACAAAAGGTTAATAAAACTTTTCCTGTTACCCAATATTGTTTTTATTTATTATCACTCCTTTTCTATTATGACATTCTTATCTAATACAAAATGGAAGATATTGCCGGTTATACAGGGTGTTCAAATTTTGCTGGGCTGACCCAATTTTGTTTTTTCGAATACAAGCCTATATTTTATCACTTTTTCAGTTTCCACATGAAGAATATTGAACACTTTTTGCACAGCTTCGTCTTCACTTCGAAAATATTGAAGGTATCCGAGATTTTCAGCATAATGGAATTCAACCCAAGATTCTTCACTTAGAACGTTTCAAGTCATCATTAATAGTTGAATGAGAATGACAAAAATTTGGAGTAGAGCTTTTTCAAGAGTGAATGACTCTTAGACTTCAAATTAAAAATCAAATATATTTCTTGTTTGTTTAGAAAGTAGTTTACTCAAATTCACTTTTTTTGGTTACTTGTCAGTTTTTGAATAAAGGTTTTTTGAGCACTTGTGAAGCTTACCATAGGTAATGCTCAATGAAACTTAAAGAGGCCTTTTTTCGCGCTTCTAATGAATCCGTAATATTCAAGGTGTTCCATTTGAAATAAGGAAGTTTTTTGCCTGTGCTGATTTGAAAATAGCTTTGAGTGATGGTGAAAAATGTGATATCTCTGGATATGCTTTTGTTGAAGAACTTGTGAGCCTGAATCCAATATTGAAGAATCTTCAAGCAGCAGAGCCAATAACAGTTCTTCGACTTGCAAGATATTTTCCCAAATGGGACAGCGTTTCGTATCTTGCTAACTGTTCCTATAAACGTAGCCAAAGGAGAACGAAGTTTCAGTGAATTGAAGCTTATGAAAACTCTAAGATCTACAATGTGCCAATAAAGACTATCCGATCTTGGAATTTTGTCTATAGAAAAAGCTATTGCACAAAATATTGTGAATATTGTGAATTGATAAACAAAATTCGCGATAGCTAAAGCCAGAAAAGTGCATATTCGAGTTGTTTGAAATAAATAAAAGTTGTCAAATCTAATATCTATTATTATACTCGCACTATGAAAGATCCTACTCTCAAAAACTCGCACAAATTGGTGAAAAGAACTTTTCAATGATTTGAATTCATGAAAGCAATAATTCGGTTTTATCGTTGTAGGGGCGCCACTTTCTAATATCGCACCTCCCAAAAATATTGATAGCACCGCCACTGCCTACAAGAGCTAATGGATAAGATCGAGCACTGGTTCCGCATCTGGAGACTAAAGCCCAACCCACAAAAATCACAGCTCATAATATTCGGCCATAATCCTTCACCAAGTTCCCCAACAGTTAGAGTATGTAAAAAACACATAAGAACCCAACAAACAATCAAATACTTAGGCGTGCACATAGACCATAAACTTAACTTCAATCAACATACCAACCTAATGAAGAAGAAATCAATATCACGTGCAAAGTACTTCTCGAAACTGGTGATAAGAAACCAAGGTCTTTCACTGAAAAATGCAAAGGAAATCTACACGTCTATTTGCAGACCATTACTTGAATATGCACATCCAATTCTAATAAATTGTAGAAACCCACCTATCAAAAACTTGGAAGTAGCAGAGAGGACAGCCCTCAGGAGTATCAGTCGTTTGAGACACCCCATGAATAGACTATATAACCCACCCAACCATCTGCTGTACACATTGACAGGCATCGAACCTATATCAAGCAGATTAAAGAAATTAAACAAGAAATTCTACAGCAGGCTGCAAAACATTGCAGATGTAATGCAGCTCTATCATGATGAGGAGCATGCCAAGAAGAGAAGGAAATTCCCCACAGCAACACTCATCCAAAGTATGAGAGGAGTGTATAATACGACCGTTTGAATGCTATTGTTGTTGTTGTTCTTTTTTTTTGTATAGAATAGAATGTTTGATAATTGTACTGAGCTGAAGGACCTATGGTCGATGGCTCTTGGCCTTTGAGTCAATAAAAAACGTTTTCTCTCTATATGTACAAGTCAAAGACTCACCCTGTATATATAGATTAACTGGAGAGACTTTTTGACGATCGGTGGATAAGGCGCTTGGGACCGTGGAATTGGCCAGCAAGAATACCCGATCTTAGTCCATTAGATTTATTATCTGTGAGGAATGTTGAAAAAAAGTTTACAAAACACCCGTGCATTCGAGAAATGAATTGTTGGAAAGGATAACCCAAGCATTTGAAGATTTGGATTTCAAAGAAATAAGATCTGCCACGACGAAAGCAGTGCTTGGAAGTGAACGGCCAGCGATTCGAACATACTTTGAAGTATTCGACATGATTGTTCTACTTTTTAATAATAATTCATATAAATAGTTTGACTTTCAAGTTTCTTGGTGCCTTTATTATTAGGAGGATGTCACAAGGTACAAATAGAAATCATGACCAGCCTACCAAATACCGAATGGAAATACCATTCTGAAGGGACATTTTGACAAATAAATGCTCATAAGTCCGAAACTTGACTATTTAGATACGGGCATGATATACATAGAAAAGAAGAAAATTTCATCAGCTTTCTGAATTTCTAATAATATATAGGGCGTTCCATTTGAAATAAACAACTTTCAGTCACTTTTTCAAGGAAACGAAAAGACTGTATTTTTAACCACCCTGTATTGTGAGTAACGTAGATCAGGCTAATGTGCTGGAAGCACTCATGTATCACCTAACTCCAAACCAAATTTCAATGCCATAGTGTCTCTCAACCCGAAGTTATCAGCAATTTTAGAGGTGATGATTTTCGGCGAAAAAAATTGAAAATAATTTATATTTCTAAAACGGCAACAGATAGGTATAGATGAAGTGTTGAGAAAAGTTGTCGGGAAGTTGTTGGAGATTCCAAAAATAATATAATATACCATTTTAAAAAGCGTAGTTGCTACTACTTTCTAATATAAGTGGCAACACCGCATTGACGAAAATATTTTCATCTAAAATATTCTCTACCCAACTGGTAGAGAATGTCCGATAATGCACTGATGCAAATTTTCAAACTGATCCTATATCTGGTTCACCAGAAACGTCTAATGTGTCATCCACCGTGAATCACCCTGTATAACTTTTGTTTCACTAAGCTACTCGCTTGGTGACTCGCCAAGTGACTCGCTAGGCTCTAGGTGCTATGATATATGTATGATAGGAGGCAAAAAACGAGAAAAAAGAGATGTTGATATCAACATGGATAAGCAGGTCAGGGAGCAGGTTCGGACTGAGGAATTTTCAGTTTCACCTAGAAACTAGAAAATATTCTAGTTTTGAAATTTTTGATAAAAAGACTTATTTGGATGAGTTCTACCATCTGTCAAAAGAAAAGCTTCACCTTTAAATACACACTGTGGTATGGACCCCTCTCTGTCAGGGATAATCTATGTTGTGGAAAAAGAAGATCTAGATTTCTTGTATTATAACTACGTTCTCTATTATTTGGTACCATGAAGTGATATGAAAAGTATGTACGAATAACTTTGCAAACTGATCGGTCTTGCAAAATAAAAAATAACCCCTAGCTACGTTATCAATAACACTTAAAATGAAAGAAACATTGCCAATACTCACACTTGCTTCCTACAACAGCCACCATCGGTCGTTTCTCCACAATTTTATCCACTTCGTTCAGCCAAACCAGAAGATATTCAAAACTCACAGAGTTGGTAATGTCATACATGAAAATTATGATCTGAAATTAATTTTCTTCGAATGAATCGAATAATATCCATAACACTTTTCGCAAATATATTCCGCAATACCCAAAACTGACAGTTCCAAAATTATTATACCGATTTCTTGCAAGAAACTTGCTTGTTCAAAAAATTCAAACATCTCAAAACTGCATAGAATAAACTGCACCTATTCACTGATAAAGATCCTAAATTCCATCAAACCACAGATTGCTTTCATCCGAAGTTCCACAGAAAATATCTTGTGAGTCAGAATGCAGAGATTCAAGATTTCTCCAAACCACAAATTGATTACATGTAGGTAACTATTTGGAATTTCGCATGCATAATTGTGAGGGACTATGAGTGAGCAGATAAGAGAGTTGGGTGTAACTAAGATGTCTAGACATCTTAGGTGTAACTGAAGCATTTTATGGTGATTTAATCTCAATAAGCTTATATGATGGTCGTTACTTGTGAATCTGTGCAAATTTGCAATAATGAGCACAGTCAATATTTTATTTTCAAGGGTATACCGTGTATGAAGTGAAAGATAGGAAACTATTCCTATCCCGGTTTGAAATGAATATTGTTTCATATAAAATGAAATAAACCAAGTCTATCATTCATTCTAGAAGGGGTAGACTGTCTTCCCCCATCATCAGTACCTAATACACACATAGTTTTGCTTCACCCTATATCTCCGATATTTTTTTCTCGTCAAGCATGGAGTAGGGGCTTCTGAATTGATGCGAAATATTTCAAAGAGTGATTCCTTGTTCAAAATGAAGGGTTGTTTGTTATAAAATGTTGTGTCAAAAGTCAAACGTAAAGGAGATATCGCGGTACAAAGATGGCGGAAAAATTGAATTTAAAGAAAAACTTACGCAACGACTTGGATAGAATTAATTTCGAATAGCCTGATTTGTTGGGAAGTTTCATCATTTCTTGTATTTTCCTCGTAAAATGTACCGTTTTGAAATTTGAAATAAAAAAATTAAATGTAAATCACCTGTCGGGAAAGGCAAATTATTTTAGAACTGGTTCACATTTTTTTTATGTCAAAACGGTAGGTAGGTATCTATCCAAGTCGTTGCGTGAGTTTTTCTACAGCCCAAAAGTCCGTTTACTTTTTAAACAATGATAAAAACAAAACTAGATAAATGCTGCAAAATCTGTTTATTTATTATTAAAAAAGACAAGTAGGGATTTTATTTTTTGAATATTACATCATCTAAATGTGACCCTTGTCCCTCACGACACTGTTGCAACCTGGAGCGAAAATTTTCTATCACGGCCTTGCAGGTGTTTTCTGAAATGTTTTGGATTTCTTCGCTGATGCGTTCCTTTAATTCTTCAAGAGACGCTGGGTTGGTGTCAAAAACTTTATTTTTAAGGGATCCCCAAAGAAAAAAATCCAAAAACATTTCAGAAAACCGTGATAGAAAATTTTCGCTCCAGGTTGCAACAGTGTCGTGAGGGACAAGGGTCACATTTAGATGATGTAATATTCAAAAAATAAAATCCCTACTTGTCTTTTTTAATAATAAATAAACAGATTTTGCAGCATTTATCTAGTTTTGTTTTTATCATTGTTTAAAAAGTAAACGGACTTTTGGTCCACCCTGATAAAGGATCCCGCATTATTTTCATGTGAAGTGGCGACCGGTCAAATTTTCTGAAAATTTGTTATGTTGTTGTACCCGACTCAATAACCAAAAGTGTTAATCGGCCCAACCCAATCCTATGGCTAGTTTTCTAAATACAGTTGAAGTTGAAAATTGCCCAAATTTTCGGATATATTATTTATTTATTGAAAGTTAGATTGGATTTCTGTTGCATGCAAACGTTTACTACTTGTTCTAGTAATGGAATAAGTGGATACGTATGATTAAAAATATTTATATTTACGACCTGAATCACAAATGAATGGCGGTATTTTTTTGCAAAAATTAACTTTTTTTACTGTGACGTCATAGTTTTGGGACGTTCTCTTCGATATAGTATTTGGACGTGAAAATATTGCACAGTACACATTTTTTATACAGGGTGTTTCACAGAGAAAACGACTAGACATAATTTTTTTTGTAGCATTTATTCGAAACCCTGTATTCATGGATTTATTTTTTGGAAAATTTATACCACAAATGTGTGTGTATGTGTGTCTCTAATCTCCAAAATATTCAACAACGAAACAATCGCACTGAAAATTTTTAAACATATTTCTACCAAAAATTATTGGACGATTTAGAAAGAAACACATCGGCAAATAAACTCATCAAAAATTTTTGATATCGAAAAATGCCGTAATATCAGAATATTATGGTGATGCAAATCTTTTGAATCTCTGTGCATATTATAGGCCATTGATGGGAAATTTCTGTTTCGGTTTTTCATAATGAATTCATACTATTTCGAAGTTTTTTATGCTTACTCACTTGCCATTTTGTCATAACCTTTCTGAAACTTCGAAAAGAGTGTAAATATTTACAAGTGAAATTCAAAGCCATGAATTGGATCATTCGATGTGAATATTAAAGAAAAATGGTTGTTCTCACTTACATCAGTGTTAAAAAGATAATTAGGCAACATGGAACCCTTAAATTCAAATCCTCCAACATCTGATATCCTGATGTTAACTTCATGTCTTCCTGGTAAAGCCAACCTCTTCAAGTAGAAATCAGCGCCCACCGTTTGATTATAATATCTGGAGAATTCCTCATAACAAAATCTTTTGATTAGGCTTGTCTGCAAAAAAATGCTCATAACACTCTAAATTCTCTCAAAAAGTAATAACCGAATCATCTCAGTTTGCAGTGAAGGAATTTATATGCACGTAATAATATTTGAAAAAAAATTTCATAAAATCACTGAAATGATGTAAGGAGCTTGTAATCGCCCGTTCGTTAATCTTGCAAGTAGGTCCACATCTATATATATAAAAGAAAGATGTTGGTTACACCATTCATAACTCGAGATCTATATATAAAAGAAAGATGTTGGTTACACCATTTATAACTCGAGATCGGATGGACTATTTGTTATGAAACTTCATATATGGATTTGTCTACGGTCTGGTTATTATAAAATATAATAAAACTTTGAAAAAACCGATGCAAATTTTTCTTATACAGGAAATGCTTTTCCTCTTTCTGAGTAAGGCCACTAGGTGTCGCTACAGTTACAATTACGCTACAGCTTATTCGCAGCTACTTTATTTGATATTCTCCCCGTTACATGCCGATGTGAACATGTAGTGTGTGATTTGGGTTGCCTCCAACTCTGCGCTGTTGACCAAAACCAAAATGACTTAGCGTAGGAGTACAGATGTCTAAAATGATTAGATTTCGTTGAGATAGGAGAGAAGTTTCGTTCTTACCACTTCAGATGGAGCTATTCACAAACAAAATAGGGTAATCGTGAAGGTACTATATTTGATATTATCAACATTAGATGGCGATGTATATACAATTACTGCGTACAGTGGTACTTATAGTACCATGAAAGGCTATTACCACTTTTACCAGATCAAGAAGTGGGTGAATATCACAGTGAATTTTTATCGAATTTTCAAGTAAATCGGATTTCGGCGATCAGTTTCAATCGTTAGTTGTCCGTTCTCATCTTTTCTCATAATTTTTTAAATGTTTTTGGATTTCCATTTGGGTAATGAATATATTTGCGGAAATAACTCAATCCGAAACTGCCATAATTAGTAATTGACATTTTGGTTTTTTAGTTTTTTTTCATAAAGGGCTATTCACATAATAAGTTCTAATTTTTATTAGTTATTTCAAATATTTGAATGCATTCTGGTTGTGTTAATAGTCAATGGTTCTTTCAAGCAATAATTTGTGTTCATATTCTTGACATTTTGATTCATATTAGTTCTGAGGAAAGGTATAATATGGCTTATACTCCTGCTATCAACAGTCACAAAGCAGATACCACTCAAATAAAGAGAATTCTTTTCGTGCGAATAACAACGGTACTAAAATTTTGTATATTTTGCCTAATTTATCTCCTGCTTGAAAAAATAGCAATGATTAGTTTATGCAATTTAACGGTAGGTTTCACAAAGCGTAATTACCGGTGATCGCTTGATCTAGCATCAACTCGATTTGACAGTTCAAAAATCAGAGACTCAAGCTGTTGATCTCCGATCACCGGTGATTACGATTTGTGAAATTCTCCGTGAGTATCATTAAGGCGAAACAAAGTTTGCCCGGCCAGCTAGTTGTAGATAAATCCGAATTTGGCAGTCCAAGAAATCAAGTGAAATCGTGAAATAAATAATTTGGCATAAGTTGTCAAATAAATGGTCTATGTTTATACAGAAGTATCGGGAATATTTTTCGATGTACATTGTATATTGGCGATTCCAACCACCGATGAGGGCGCTGCTGACTGTAAACAAACATGGCGGAATTCCAGTAACCTCTTTTGAAGCTACGTTGTTTTGATATGTAAAACAGATTATTTTAAGTGATTTTCTTAGTTCTCGTGATGATTTTGTGGATAATTTCAGTGAATTAATGTATTATTGACAGTACAGTGTCGAGTTTATAAAATTTTGTTATACAAATAGGCCAGTCCAACGATCTGTCACGATCAGCTGTTTACAAATGGCTGCTGGGTCAAACAAATAACAAACCGAGGTTTTTCCATTGACCAAGAATATATAGATTATACATCAATGGGTTTTTCAGTTACGAGGTACGTGTTTCAGAGTAGTTTCTGTTGGTTTTTCAATTTTCAACTTCAATGTCTTCAATTATGCCATGTAAAATGATAGAAATGTTTGTTATTTGTTTGACCCAGCTGCCATCTTGAAAAAAGGTGATCAGCTGTTTTGTTGGAATGGTCTATTGGCTTTTTTCTTCTAATTGGATCGACAATTCACGAGGTATACGATGGAAATTATGTAAATAAATTATTGTTTTGAATGTTCTTTATTTTCATGGAAATATACTACAAAATAGCAACACAAAAAGATTCACATCTGCCTAAACTATAATCAGAATGTGACTAAGTTCTGATGCGACATGACAAACATGAAGATCTGTATGGTATATCCTTATAATTAAGTATCAGTTGAATATTCCCAAATTGTTAAGCGGTAAATTCATCAATTCAACCTGAGAACTTGGCCACTGAATAAAACCTTCCAAAATATTTGCTAAATACTTAATATATTCAGTAAAAATATTGTTCGAGAAACAACGAAAATCTTTTCAGCAAGTTTTCTCCATCTATAGTTGATCCATGCTTTTCTTCAGTCCAATTTTTCCAATATAGCGAATGCATTAGTGATAAATAGTATTAAGGCATCTTTCTCAAAAAATTTATGAAGACGTATAGACTGGTGTTTATTTTTTCTTGAAGAGCAATGGAAACCACAACAGTTGAATACAGATATTTTTTCAGCACTAGAACTAAGCTTACTCATTGTTCTATAATCAATGCACTGGCCTGAAATTAACCATAACATTAGCATTAAAACATGAACCCCTTCGCTGAGATACTTCACCTTATTTAATTTCTATCTTACAGAATAATGAAGGCACAGCTCAATACCGTGAATTACGATGATCAATTTCGTAACACTCTTATTGATAATTGTGGTATCAACCTTTCTCATCAGTTAAAACCGCACCAGAAAATCAAACTCAAACAAGACGTCTGGTAACCTAAAACATGATAACTTTGTGAATAATATTTTAAATGAATAACACTGATATAAATACCTTCTCAACAATTTTTATTTAAATACTAATTAATCTGTTCAGAACACTATAAAAACTTCGAAATATCACTCAAGAATACCTGGATATGAAACAAAATATTATTGCTCAAAAGCACGCGAAACATAGAAGATCTCAAAGCATTACTGGTTTCGAAGTTTGGAATTTTTGCCGAAAGAGGGCGCTTTGATCTTTGGATTCGCCTCTACCTCTGGACTTCTGCATATCCTTGGTTCTGGGTCACCCTGTATGTCAAGGAACACATCTGAACGAAATGATTGAAGTACAATTTTCAATGCACATAACGAAAGTGAACATTTTAATTCAGCATTTCAAATTGTTACCCTTCGATCTTATTCTTACCTTTCCAACATTGGTCTCTCCCAAAATTACAATCTTCACTTGTTTTTCCCCGTCGATTCCTTCGCCGTCTGAATCAGACATTGCCAATCGGATTAGGAAAAAGACACTCGTGGAGTTCTATGGTAAACTTGTTGATTCTCGAGCCATAGAGGATAATCCATTACGTAAAGGCGTCCTCGAATCATCTTTGCATGCTGGTGGGCTGAAATTGGATTGGCATCACAATACCTCGGATTTTTTGGTGTAAAAGGATACATGCATACGTACGTGTGAGGAGGTATTATACTGGAAAATTTTCATGAGGGACAGGATCGGAGTTTCTTAGTTTGTCGTTTGATTTAATTCATTTTTATACTGAGTCCAATTTTGAATTTTTGAGAATTCGCAGTTCAGGAGAATACGATTCATCTACATATATCGCGCACAGATGTCTTTGTGATATGTTGATATGTATTTCCATTATTCGCGCATAGGATGAGTATTGATACCAATAACAGAGAAAATAATGGAAAATTACGTTTTACTTCCATCCATACTAAATCAAAACATCAGGAAAAAACTCCTGGGTACTATAAAAGAACTGCACATCAACATTGATTAAATTAGCTTTTTGAATTATTCATCATCGCCATTCTTATATATTGAAAATTATTGATGTTTCGCAAACTTGATATCAACTTGGCGAAACAACTATCCGAAAAATGTTTTCAGCAAAAAACAAAGCATCTCATCTTATCCATAAATTATCCGTGGCGAAAGAAAAATTTTTATCATTCTAGGTTTTGTAGAAAAATTACAAAAACTGATTGATGGATCGTCGGAACGTATATCAGGCATTTTTCTCGAAAATGCATGCAATATTGTTGAAATTTGGAAGAAAGAAGGATATAAATTTTCCAAAATTGAAGCGATATAATTTTGAAGTAATGATACCTACGATTTCGAACATTTCCTGCTCGAGCATTAACCTTTTGAGGGGATTTCATAATGTTTCTCTCTCGTCTACTAATTGTTACTCAACATGTCCATCATTTAATCCTAAAATAGGTTCTGATATAAATAAAATATATAAACGAGTGCTCAATAATGAAAATCTCGATGAATCAAGCGATTTCATCTATTGTTATATTGACTTCTTTTTACGACTCACATTTCAGCCGCTTTGGTTGAAAGGTGTTAAATATGACGATCTTCTCGTGACAATAAAAAGTGTAGGTTTTCAAAATCGTTTTTTTTTTCTTCTCTATATAAAATTCTTAGGATGCAATATATTAGGACGAACAGATATTCTATCGTTATGATTCAAATCAAGTTTTTCTCATTTCAACCCTTTTATCTTAATTGTGATTCAATTTATCGGAGTCTCGTCTATGAACGCCTTTAAATCTGGATATAACTTTTTGTAGTTATGTGTAACCAGTGTTGGTTTTAATTCTTTGTTTTCTTAATTTCACAGGAGCAAAGTTTGATTAAGTATTAGATTTCTCAATGAATACTTATTTTCAATAAGTTTAGGTCCAACATCTAATTAAGCTACATTATTCATGTTACTCCTAATTGCTTTCGATGTACTTTTTGCATAATTTTTGTTTTTTCTCAGCTTTATAGGTTATTACCCCAGCTCTCATCATTTTTCTAATAATAATAATGATAAAATTAGTGATTTGAGTTAAATGGTTCAAATCAGCATGAAAAAACCTTTCAAATAAGGTTTCATACCACATCTACCTAATTCAGGATTTTGATATTTTCACATCTCTTACAAGTTCCTGCAAATGAAGTTATTGGAAATTGGCAGTTTTCGGTGGGAAACCCAGTGTATACTCATACTCGTTGATGCAATCGAGAAAATCACGTTAAAACATCGGATAACCTAGTTTTCGACTATTCCCTCCGTTCCATCTCTTTCGAAACCAAAAAAGCAATCGTAGGGTAAATTAATTTCTATTAATGATCCCTTTCCTTCGAAAAAACTGCAGAGTGAAAAGAAATGTCGTTATTCAAAATTCCCACGCGTCGCTACTACCCCTCTGGAGATCATCCCTTCGAATCGTAGGTATATAAATCGCAGAGAAAAATGAGGAAGTCACTCTTCGCCAAAATCTCAATAGCGAACGATGTCCAAGAATATTTTCATTTTAACTGTTTTGGTTTTGGTGTTTGCGCTAGTTGCGGAGACTTGCCTCATTACTAACTGTCCTAGAGGGGGTAAGAGGAGCGGTAAGATCGGAAGGATTGATGTAAGACCGGTAAGAAAAAAATTCGATTTGACTTTTATTGCATTATTTTGATGTACGAGTTTACTCGTCTTATGAATCTGAATAAAAACTCAGATTTTGCACTGTTCGAAAACTTTTACTTTTTGATCTGAGGAGTGGGCTTGATTCAATGAAGTAAAATTATAATTCCACTCGAAAATACTTGACAGGGTGGACTCAGCTTGATTGAATGATGATTAATCCATGTAGGTACACATGCTTGCAATTTGTTGCATTTCGACGATAATCTTTTATTTCTTAATTATTTCACTTTCGAAATCAATAAGAATGAATGATATATGGTTCATGAACTTTCTTGCATGTTACGATCAAGAAATATCTACTTGATAATATACAGGGTGGGTAAATTCGTTGCCTCTACTGAACGGATCTCGAAAGCTATAGCAGCTAGAAGAGCTCTTTTTTCCTGACTAATCCGAATCTGAAAACAGATTTAGCCTATCTTTTGCCTTATTTTTCGATTCTCTGTTGAATTATAAGTAGGCTGGCGCTACCATAGTGACCTCACACAAAATTTTATCGATTCAATGTAGGTCTTGCTATTTTCTTTTCAGTTGAATGTTTATTGTTTTTTCATCAATAATTTGTTTATCTCAATCTTTCAAGTTTAATGAACTAGCTGATCAATGGTGGTGAGTAGAAAATGAAGTATATACAGTAAAGGAAGGCAACAAAATAAGAGGTTCAGGTAATAATCTTTGAAAATGAAACATATTATCAATATGCTCTGCAGAAAGAAAATTGAATATTGTAAGCTTTCCTTACGAGATAAAAACATGTTGTCGCGGACTTTTTTCAGATCTTTTGGGAACATCCGAAATTGAAGTGCATCATTTTCAATTATCCTGAACTGTTTGCCCCCACACGCCGATAAATCGGAAAATTCTTCGATTCGAAGCACATAAACAGTAATTCGACACTGAAATCAAGAAAAAACACAATCCCTCCCACAATTCATACGAATCTCATGACCCCTCATATGTTGAAATCCATCGAGCCGTTCGAGCTGTAGAGCGTGAGAAGAAATAGAAATACATACCAACATACACGCTGAAAACATGACCCTCCTTCTAGCGCAATCGTGTAAATATAGCAGTGAACGAGCAAATGAATTTCCGAATCTTTTGAGAGCCTCAGTGATCGTGACTTCGAACTGAACATTTTCAGTATAAGCAACACTTAAAGCCTGAACTCACTGCTTATATGGAAATGCCTCGATGCTGTAGATTTAGAGCAACAGGCTAGAGGCAATAAAGTGTCTTTCTTTTGTGTGCCAGGGCTCTAAGGCATTGAGGGAAATGAAAAGACTGAATAACTCGCGAAAAATGCACCAAATATAAAATCTGTCAGATCTGAACCCTTCTGCTTTGGTCTTGGGAAGGATTAATAGGGCATAGATCCAGCGATTGGGCGACGTGACTTATGCCGAGGCCACACCAAGCGCTATGCTAGATACGCTATGGACGCTACGTATACGATGTTCGCTAAGTTCAGCGGCCACACCGAAAGCTATACATACTCGAGTATATCTTTTGCGATTTCGCAATCATAAGGTTCAGATGTACTTCACGATGCTACCAAGCACGGTGCTATGGGATAGTGATAGCGATGACGATGAGTTGCTTCTATTGTTATCGTTGTGCAAAAATAAACGTAGAAGAAAATGGTCCACGAAGTGAACAAAATAAGAAATGATTTCGGTGAATTTCATCATCTCGTGGTACAGTTGCGAGAAGATGAATAAAAGTTTAGAGAATATTTTCGAATGAGCCCGCAGCAGTTTGACCAATTGTTAGGCATTTTCCCTCGACATATTATCGCACTACACTACAGCCCTCGAGATGTTTTGAATATAGCCAGAGAATATAGCCAGAGAATATAGCCGAGAATCAAACAGTCGGCAACGTGGCTTAGATAGTGGACATAGCGTACCAGTGTCGGTGTGGCCGGGTACGTGTAAAATACCGATGGCTAATTTTAAAATGCATCGCGAACATAGCGTACGTAGTTCTCTGGCCTCGGCACAGAAGGAAGCTTATCCAACTGCCGAGGATAGAGCTTCGGTGTAGTGGATGATCTTGTCAGGAATGGATCAAGGAATTGCAAGAACAAAAGATTTGGTCGCAGTTGTGAAAGGCTATATTTAAGCCAGTCGACTCTCAACAACTAAAATAATTATTGTCAGATCAATACGGAGTTTGCTGGTCAGCGATCTGGTAGCTACGCCGCTGTTTTTATGAAAGCCTATTGTTCCTCAATCTCCTTTCTTCCACATTTAGTCCAATATAGTGAAACCACACAATATTTTCCAGGCCATCCTAACATAACAGAACTCTTCACCCATATAACCTTGACAAAGTGTGTACGTTGGTTTCATTTCCCACTTATTTCCTCCACTTTGCAGTGCGTGAATTGTGGACCAGGTAGAACAGGTCAATGTTTCGGACCAGGCATATGTTGCGGACCCTTTGGATGTCTGATAGGTACACCGGAAAGCATAGTGTGCCAAAGGGAGGGCTATTTTCATGACAGTGAACCTTGCATAGCGGGAAGTTCATCTTGCAGGAGAAATACAGGACGTTGCGCAGCGGAAGGAATTTGCTGCAATCAAGGTATGTAGTCTATTATTCTTTATTTTATTCGAAAAATCATTAAGGTTGGTCCACGAGAAACTGTACATGGTTTCATGGTAAATGAATGATATTCAGGACAGCCAGAAAACAGCAATAATTAATGAGTTAAGGCTCTTCGTTTACAGAGGATACTTGGGTAGAACTTTCGGTGAGCTGTAACGCCCGAATCATTCAATGAATTATTTTCTAATTTGGCAGTTCATATTATCTCAAGGTATCGAACTATGAATATGAATCGTACCAGATGTTTTTCTATACAAACACATCCATGGAATCACGGAAGAATTCTTCAATAGCTGCAGTCAATTTTCTTTACAGTTGTTTAAAGATTTTCTCCGTTGGATACCGGGTGCAGCAACTAGTTCTCCCACATTTGAAGGAGCTGTTGAAAAAATACGAAAACAGATATTGAAAAAAAAAAATTATTTTGAAAGCCTACATAATCAAGTTTTTTTTATTTATGTCTTGAAAATAATATCATCCAAATGACGGCCTCGGCGAGCGACGCACCTGTGGAGCCTTTCGCAGAAGTTTTCCATTACTCTCTTCAGCATAGCGATTTCAATTTGGATGATTTCTTCCTTGATTGAAACTTCCCAGTCATCAAGAGTCCTATAGGCATAGGGCGAGGATTGAAGACCTTATTCTATTATTCATACATCACCCTAAGACCCTTGATTACTTGAAAGAGGCAATCAAGGAGAAATTCATCCAAGTTGTATGCGGCGTAGACCAACAATTTTTTTTTAATTAAAGCTTAACCATTTCTCCAGAATGTGTATTACTCACTTTTCCGTTTTTCTGCGTATATTAGGAAAAAACCAGGTGAGCTGTAATTTCATAAAAATCTGGACAAAAGAATAGAATAGAATAGATTTATTCATGTTTACACCAAAAAGGTTTACAATCGTCACATACAAAAATTAAGGTACATCAAACATTCATCATCTTGAATTGTAAAAACTCATCCACACTATAAAACACATTTTCAACAAGAAAACACTTTAACTCACGCTGAAAACTCTTCATGGCCAGACTCCGCATATCCTTAGGTGTTTTATTATACAGTTTGGCTGCCAAATAAAATGGAGCCTTCTGTGACCTACTGAGCCTGGCATAAGGTAAATGAATATGCTTTATCCGAGTATTGTAAGCATGACCATCCCTATTCTGTACCCAGCTCTCATTGTTTTTATGAGCATAGGACAAAATCTCATACAAGAATAGACAAGGCAGCGTTAATATCCTGAATTTCTTAAACGATAATTTACAGCAATCCCTGTATCCCAAATTATCCATAACTCGTATAATCTTCCTTTGAATTCCGAATACCCGCTGAGAATTACTGCATGATCCCCAAACAACAATACCATACCTCGCAAGTGACTCAAAAAGAGCAAAATAGGCCGTTCTCAAAACGGATAACGAAACGAAAGATTTTATTTCCATGATATCTCCGTCAATTTTCGGGATGAATGTATCAAATTTTCAGTATACATGCGGAATAATATTTTTTCGGCAACCGTCCGGGAAGTACCCACTTCCCGGACGCTTTTTCTTTGAGAAAGTAGCATTTCCCGGCCTAGGCCGGAAAGTACGTACTTCCCGGCCTAGGCCGGAAAAACACGTCGTTGTTGTCATTGTTATGATCATCACAATAGCAACGAAATAACGGATGACAGTTCTGTTCTGTTTAATTCAAATATGAATCAAAATCAATAAAGAGATGTGTCATCTCATTGATTTGTAATTCTTCACTGTTGCCGAAAAAATATTGTACGCAACACGCCCGGAAATAGTTTTTTTGGACTCACAGACTTCCAGGACTCGCCTCCGGCTCGTCTTAGAATCTTGTCTATTCGTCCAAAAAAACCTCATTTTCCGGACTTGTTACGTAAATTACTATTTTAGAATGTGTATTAATCAGTTTTTTGTTTATTGCCCCCTGAATTTTTGAATGAATTGTAAAGTAGGAACTTTATTGGTCATATTTTCAACCAGGTTTTTTTCCTAATTCACGAAGAGAAACGGAAAAGCGAGTTATACACATTCTGCAGAATACTATTCCGCATGTATACAGAAAATGTCACGCACGGGTGTGGTTTGGTTTCTGCCACGCCACATGGGGGGTGACGTCCCCACGGCCCGAGTTACCTGGGCCACCAAGGGTAAATGGTGGCAAACCCATGAACGAAAAGTGGAAACCGATATCATGGCAGAAGATCGAGATGCCACTCCACCTGCTGGCTCGACCACCGTGAGGAGGACTGCCCGCAGGGGAGCTCGCAACGCACGTATCCAGTCTAGCCGCGAAATGAATATTGAAGTAATGCGAGCTATTCATTACGTGAACAATTGCGAGGACAAACCACTTCCTGGATGGAGAAGAGAAATCTTCAAGGGATCGAATTATCCCAGAAGATCGCGATGTGCACAGCAGGCTGTGGATTTGCAAACCTATCACATCGTGCGGAAATTTCTGAACTAGTGGGAGGAACTGAAATGTTTTTTCACTGGTTCATAGAAGAATCACCAGCTCAAGCTGAGAACGGGAGACCGATGAAGAATAATAATAATAAACCCGCACGGGTGTGGTGTGGTTTCTGCCATACCACATGGGGGGTGACGTCCCCACGGCCTGAGTTACCTGGACCACCAAGGGCAAATGGTGGCAAACCCGCACGGGGGGTACTACTTTGTAGTGTACGGGTGTGACAATCCCGCGGACCCCGGTCACTCTCAACCGATGTCGGAAAGAAATATACTAAGCCTCGGAGAACAGTCGCTGCCTGGGGGTCGTCAGGGCGCGTCTGGAGTTGGTGCTGGATGTGACAGCATGCGGGACACCAACGGCAGGATGCTGAGAAGGCAGGCGCCTGCCATACAAGAAGCTATGCCTTTAGACGAGGAGGACATCGACGAGGAGAGAGTTCAGGTTGTCGGTCGCATAGGGATTCAACGTTCGAAAGAGCAGCCCGTAGTCGGAACCGGCAGCCGAAACAGGACGGCACAAAGGGGACTCCACAAGTGGACGTCCGAGCAGCATAGCCTGCTGACATCACTATACAGAAGATCAAGACCCGAAAGACGAGGGTTCATGAATAGGCTGCATGGTCTGTGGCGCGAAAATTATCCAGACCTTGACTTCATGACGCAGTTTCAAAACCTTAGAGATCAGATCAGTCATCTCAAAAGAAGAGGAATCTTATGGCGGTCTCAAGAGCAAGAAAGGACGGAACAGCAAGCTGAGGAGCAGGTGACAGATGCTTCGAGCCAACATCAGCAAATGACGATTGACACAGCTGAAGAACAAGCTGTAGCCCTGGTGAGAAATATTACGGGCCGAACCGGGACTGGTACACGCTCCAACAGGTCAACAACAGAACATGTGAGTGATGTTCCTGAAATAGAACACGGTGAAGAGCAGGTGACAGATGCTCCAAACCAACAACATCAAGCAATAGCCCTGGGAGCAAGGCCAAGAACGGAACAAGTGAGAGATGTTCCGGAAAAAGAACACGGTGAAGAGCAGGTGACAGATGCTCCAAACCAACAACACCAAGCAATAGTCCTGGGGTCAAGGCCAAGAGTGGAACAAGTGAGAGATGTTCCGGAAAAAGAACAAGGTGAAGAGCAGGTGACACAAGCTCCAAACCAACAACACCAAGCATCAGCCCTGAGGGCAAGGCCAAGAGCGGAACAAGTGAGAGATGTTCCAGAAATAGAACACGCTGAAGAGCAGGTGACAGATGCTCCAGATCAACAGCAACAGAGGCCAAGAACGGTGAGAGATGTTCCGAAGTTAATCGTCAAAACAAGGGAAGCATTTGAGACTGCCGTCAGAAACCCACTGGTCAAGGCCACCCGAATGAAAACAAGACATAAGGCTGAAGATCTAGCCATATGGGATAAAGTAATTCAAGATCATCTTAACGAGACCTGTTCACTAGAGGATGTAGTGGCTGCAGTGAGAGCGGCCGCTTCGCTTCTGTGTCCACCTAAAAGTACAGCTATGAAGAACGATAAGCATAGGTTAAGACTCAGTCGGCTTGACATCAAAATAAAATCAATGAGGCAGCAGGCATCTTGGTACCAATGTATCATAGATGTTCTGAGAGGCAAAATTGAATCCAGCAAGAAAATGAAGGATATGATTGAGTAGCTTCGTTCCATACATCATACAGTAGACTTGCCCACAGTCCATCTACTGAAGCAGAAAGCTGTAGATAAAATAAGATCACTTGCTGCAGCGCGGAAGAAACTAATAAAAAGGCAAAAATGGATTGAAGATAACAACACCTTCACCGCAGAACCATCGAAACTATTTCAGTCCCAACAACAAAAGGCACAGGACCCACCATCACCGCAGGAGGTCGAAGAATTTTGGAAAAGCCTGTATGAACAACAACCAGAAATCAGGGATACACCAGCACTTCTCAGATTCCAGCAGATGTGTGATCAAAACCAACAGCAGAACGATGAACTTTCTGAAATATCAACCGAAGATATTAGACAAGCCCTTAAGTACAAGCGTGATTTCACAGCACCTGGACTGGACGGTATTCAAAACTACTGTTGGAAGAGTTCTCCAGCTACACATCAACACCTGGCAAGATTATTCAGCGGGATGCTGACTCGCCGTGAGCCGATTCCGTCATGGTTGGTGGAGGGTAGAACAGTGCTGATACCAAAATCAGGTGATTTAGGGCAACCCAAGAACTATCGCCCAATCACTTGCCTCAATACACTGTATAAGATCCTAACAAGTGTAATTCAAGATCAAATACTGAGGGTTATTGGACCAGTGTGGAAAAGTATATACGAACAGAGGGGAGCAAAGAAAGGAGTGCAAGGATGCAAGGACAACGTGCTCATAGACAAAAGCTTATGTCTAGACGCCAGATACTACAAGCGCGACCTGCACACATCATGGTTGGACTACGCGAAAGCATATGACACCTCGCCGCACGAACTGATAATACGGCTATTAAAAATGCTGAAAGTCCATCCTAACATCATCCACGCAATAGAAAACATCATAGCGCTGTGGAAAACGAAGTTTGCCATCCGAGCAGATGGTCGAACCGTATATACGGGATGGGTGAGATACAGGAGGGGAGTTTTTCAGGGAGATTCGCTAAGCCCACTATTATTCTGCATAACACTCATACCACTAACAATTGAGTTGAGGGAGAGCAAAATAGGATACAAGGCCGGACCACCAGGCAGAAGGAACCACCTGATCTCTGATCTCCTATACGTGGACGACTTGAAGCTCTACGCTCCCTCCGAGTCCGCACTACAGCAACTACTGAATATCGTTTCAGACTACACCTCAGCCATAGGAATGTCATTTTGTTTGGACAAGTGTGCTGTATTTCATCTGCGCAGGGGAAAAGCTGAAGATGCAGGAGAAGATATTCTACTGGAAGATGGAATGACTTTTCGACATCTCGAAGACGGAGAAACTTACATGTTTCTTGGGATGAAACAGAGGGGTGTACTGGAGACAACCCAGATAAAGGAAGACTCAACAGCCAGCTACAAAAAGAAGCTGAGAGACATTTGGAAATCGCAGCTGTCAGGAAAGAATAAAGTATCTGCTACAAATATGCTAGCCATCCCGATTCTCACCTACTCTTTCGGAGTGGTGAACTGGACGGTAAACGAGCTCCTCGATCTTGATAGGTTAACAAGGAAAACGATGAACATGAATCGTAGCCTACATCCCAACAGCTCAATACAGAGGATATACCTTCCCCGAAGCCAGGGGGGTAGAGGATTGCAATGTTTGGAATATCAACACTATCAACAAACATTGGAAATGGCAGTAAGGATTCTAAGAAGTGAAGATCCGCTTCTGAAATTTGTCGCTCAGCATGAAATTGCGAACCATGGAGCCTTCCTATTCCGAGCTGCCCAAAGGGCCCTAGAGGAGCTCAGCATAACCGGCGTATCGATCAAACCTGAGCTCGCTGGAACACCGATCACTCAAGCGCACCAAAGAAGCCTAGCAAGACTGATCCGAAAGTCTCAGTCAGATACATTACTCGAACATCATATGAGTAAGACCTTGCACTCCATATATTTTAGGAGTTTAAAAGACCAGGACCTGTCTGAAGAATTGTCTTTCGCCTTTCTAAAGTCAGCTAGCCTTAAGTCAGAGACAGAAGGATTTGTGATGGCGTGTCAAGATGGAGTATTGAATACGAGATGGTATAAAAAGAACATCATGAAAATGGACACCCCAACAACTTGCAGGGCTTTCCATGGGCAACAGGAAACGATTATGCACATCCTTTCCGCCTGCAGAGTCCATGCTCCATCGGGGTATGTAGAGAGACACAACGCGGCACTCCGAATTCTATACTTCCATCTGAGAGCCGCGTATGGGATAGACAAAGAACCGGTGCTACCATATGTGCCTCTGGAGATTGAAGCGGTGGTCCAGAACGAAAGCAAAGAGTAGACACAAGAGACCTCACTCCCCCTATTTATGAATGAAATCGTGAACATCGTTTGTTTGATCTTGAAAGTCATTTGTGAATGACGAGGTCTAATCGATGGGTGCCAATAACAGCCCTGTATGGGCGTAGTAGTATTCAAGGTCGAAGAACTGATGTTTGCCGCCAAGCCTAAGTGATTTCTCTTGTGTCTACTCTTTGACGAAAGAGCTCGGATATGCTGGAACTATCCTGTCTCAACAACACGACAGATCAATGCTGTTAAGCCAGACATACTTCTGCTGGACAAGGAGCTGAAAGAGTTATTTGTCTGGAATTCTCCTCCCCTGCTGAAAATAATGTTGTGATGAAGGAACAACAGAAGAGGCAAAAATACAAAGACCTTATGTTCGAGCTTGGAACTTTATACCCAGGTCATAAAATTAGGATGGTCGTACTTATCATAGGATGTCTCGGTGGAATGAGAGCTAACTATGTGGATGAACTGAAGATTATCCCGGTCTGCAGATCACTGGCCGAGGTATTGGCGCACAGAATGCAGAAAGCAATGTTGCTCGGGTCAATCCATATCATCAGGTCCCATGAACTCTAGAAGCCACTTGCAGCTCATCTCTTTTGTTAAGGGACGTTGCGAGGGCAGGATGAAGAACTCCTCCATTGAAGGTGTGAGGGGTTTTTAGTGAGTAGCCAAACAAGATCCTGGATTCTCACACTACCGAGAGTGCGGACCCTCTCGGTGCCCATAAAGGGTTTTCCCCTCACACGGACGTAAAAAAAAAATAATAATAATAATAATAAAAACCGCACGGGTGTGGTGTGGTTTCTGCCATGCCACATGGGGGGTGACGTCCCCACGGCCCGAGTTACCTGGGCCACCAAGGGTGAATGGTGGCAAACCCATGAAAATAGAGCAAACATTAAGCCTCGGAAAAGAGTCGCTGCCTGGGGAGCGCCAGGGCATGTCCGGAGCCGACGCTGGACATGACAGCATGCGATCCGTCGGTGGCAGGGTGCTGAGGAAGCGGGCCCCTGTCATTCAACAAAATACAGCTAGCTCCACCAGAAAATCGGGAAGTGGAATCCCAAAACATGGCAGAAGATCAAAATGCCACTCCACCTGCTGGCTCGACCACCGTGAGGAGGACTGTCCGTAGGGGAGCTCGCAACGCACGTATCAAGTGGAGCCGCGAAATGAATATTGAAGTAGTGCGAGCTTTTTATTACGTGAACAATTGCGATGACAGACCACTTCCTGGTTGGAGATACTCCCTTCACACCGAGTTCACCAAGAGGCATCCGGAGCTTCAGCTGACACAGAAGGAAACATTGCGGATCGTAAAAATGTCATAATACGAAAAGGTCACCTGTCAGGACAGGAACTAGATGAGATCAAGAGAGAAATGGGCTATACCATCAATCAAGATCAGATTGTCGGAGATCATAATGAAGAACCAAACGAGCCGTTGGAGAGACCAGTAGAAACGGCAAGGGAACTGCCTGTCACCCGAACTGCTCACCAAGACTGCCCACAATATCGCCAACTGTATGACACGTTCTATAGCAACCTGGCGCAATACGAATCTACTGATCCGCTCAACCGCCCCATCCTTCCAAAATTGAAGTTCAACTCTACGGCCAAAAATACCATCGAGTGGCTCAACGAAATATTGGCAGAACACCTTAGCACTCAATGGACGTTGGAACAAGTCCACTTAGGTATCTCTGTACTGTGCTGCCATCACAGTAATAGGACAAAATGGGCAGAAGATCTACTTCCCCAGAACCAGTGAACAGAAAGTTACAAATGAAGCTCCAGGAAAAGAAGATTAATGCAGGACGTCGATAAACTTCGTGGAAAAGTTGATGTCTTGGATGAGATCCTGAAGGATAATAAATCGCGAAAAGTATTAAACAAAGTGCGAAAAATAGCCACATCCGCAGGTCTGGACCTGGAATCTCCACGACATAAAGATTTGATAGTTGACCTGAAAGATCGCTTGAGACAACAAGCTAAAGCGAAAGGTGCACGCCTACGAAGATACAACGAGTTATCAAAGCGAAAACAACAAAACGCTGAATATGTGAGAGACAGAAGGAAGTTCTTCAGAAGTCTTGAAAAGCCATCCGAAATCTCCTCCAGTCTGCATGCTGACATCAGCAATGACGAATTTCGGCAATATTGGAGTTCTTTATGTTCGGAGAGTGGTCAATTTCGGAGAAATACTAGTTGGCTGAGCGACATTGAACACCATGCATCCGAAATCGTTGAGATGGGGACTGATATTTTCACAGTAGAGGAAATATCCAACATTATCAAAAACACTAGTAACTGGAAGGCGCCAGGACCCGATCGACTTCAAAACTTCTGGGTTAAACAGTTTCCAGCATGTTTCCCAAGTCTGGCTAGATATTTCTCGGAAGCGCTGGAAGACCCCTCCAAGATACCGGCTTTCCTCACTCAAGGCAATACCTACATGCTCCACAAAAAAGGAGACCGCAACAATCCAGAAAACTACAGACCAATAACGTGTTTGTCAGTGGTGTATAAGCTGTTCACGTCGCTTGTAAATCATGCGATATATCGTCATTGTGAAGCCAATAATATTCTGGAGGAAGAACAAAAAGGCTGCTCTCGAGGGTCTGCAGGATGTAAACATCAACTAACTATAGACGCTGTAGTGCTAAAGCAAGCCCAAGCGAGAAGGAGGAATTTAAGTCTTTGTTATATCGACTATCAGAAGGCTTTCGATACGGTGCCTCACGATTGGCTTGTGAAAGTACTGGAGATTTATAAGATCCGCCCGAAAATAAAAGCGGTGCTCCAGCATCTTATGAGTACATGGAGAACGAATATTCTGATAAATAACATCAATGCTGGAACCGTGAAAATATCGAGGGGGATATTTCAGGGAGATGCTCTGTCGCCGATGTGGTTTTGTATGGCACTAAATCCTCTGTCTACTCTTTTGAAAAATACTACCATAGGGTATAGACCATCAATGAGGAATCCGCGAAAACTGTCCCATTTATTGTACATAGATGACCTGAAACTATTCGGCGAGCACTCAAAACAACTTCACTCGCTGATAGATATAGTGCGATCCTTCAGCAAAGACATTGACATGTCTTTCGGTCTCGATAAATGCGCCATAGTCAACATCAGGAAGGGTAAAATGGAGAACACACAGGAACAATTTCAGGACATCCACAGTATGTTGCCCGAAGAGACCTAAAAGTATCTGGGCATTCCTCAAAATCAACGGATTGACCACACCCGTTTGAAAGCTGAGTTCACTGCGAAATATAAAAACAGGGTGACCAAAGTGCTCAACACCAAGCTGTCTGCTAAAAACCAGATCTTGCCTTGAACTCTTGGGCTACGCCTACTCTGACCTACACTTTCGGAGTCTTGAAGTGGTCAGATGCTGATCTGAATGAGTTGGACCGACTCACCCGTCGCCTAATGACAAAGTTCCGATATCTGTACACCAATGCATCGGTGAAAAGGCTTTATCTACCCAGAAGAGATGGCGGACGAGGAATGTTGAACATCTATAAACTCTGCAGAACCCAGGAGAAAAACTTGAGGCAGCGACTGCTCGAGTCTGAAGATAGCCTGATGAAATTGGTGAACCTACAACACAGAGAACTGACATTCGATATCACCACGAGAAGCGAAGATATGGCGGGAACAAGCTCTGCACGGCAGATTTCCCAAACACCTTGAGGGGGAAAATGTCGATAAATTAGCTTCTTTGTCGTGGTTGAATGCGGGACAATTGTATCCTGAAACTGAGGGATTCCTGACGGCTATCCAAGACCGAGTCATAATAACTCGCAACTATGAGAAGCACTGTTTGAAGCTGAACGTGGAGGACAAATGCAGGAAGTGCGGCGCAGTTGGCGAGTCTATCGAACATATAATAGCAGGCTGTCGAGTTCTTGCCGACAACGCATATCTGGGCCGACACAACCAAGTGGCAAAAATTGTTCACCAGCAGTTAGCTCTTAGACATGGTTTTTTGGATACTTGTCCGCCATACTATAAGTATCAACCTGCAGCAGTGTTGGAAACGGACACAGCGGTTCTCTATTGGGATAGACCCATAACAACAGATAGATCAGTGGACTACAATAGACCGGACCTTGTGTTCATTGAGAAGGATCAGAAGTATGGGGTGATAATTGATGTGGCAGTACCATTGACTCATAACATCGGAAGAACGGAGTCGGAAAAAATAACGAAGTACGAGAACTTGGCAATAGAGCTGAAGAATATGTGGCAATTATCGAAAGTCACTATTATACCGTTGGTGATTTCGGCTGAGGGAGTCATGTCCAAATCATTTAAGAGAAACCTTCAAGAGATCGAGATATCCCAGAGGATCGCGGGATATGCACAGCAGGCTGTAGCTTTGCAAACCTGTCACATCGTGCGGAAATTTCTGAACTAGTGGGAGGAACTGAAATGTTTTTTCACTGGTTCATAGAAGTAATACCAGCTCGAGCTGAGACCGGGAGACCGATGATGAAGAATAATAATAATATATATTGATGTCTCAAACGTTTACACAATAGTATAATAAAACACATAATAATACAATATACAGATACATATTACAAACACAAGTTTGAGCAGGGAGGTCTAGAATCTATAGGAGAGGAACTCGTCCATGGGGTAAAATGCAACTTCCATAAGCATGCTTTTTATTTTCCTCTTGAAGGCATTGGGATGCAGTGATGTCAGGCCATCTGTCAAGTGGTTATACAATTTCAGAGTGTTATATACGTGCATGTTTCGTGTTTTCTCCAGTCGATGTAATGGAGGCACATATTTGTCCCTAAAACGTGTGTCGTGGCCGTGAACACTCAAGTGTCTCCGGAACCTGTTCCTGTTCTTATGTACATATAGGAGACACTCCATGATGTAACAACATGGGACGGTAAGAATTCCATATTTTTTAAATAGTGGTTTACAGCTGGTCGTCCTTCCTACCCCCGCTATCACCCTGATAGCGCTTCTGCTTCAGAAAAATTCTTCCAGCATCCGAGGACGCTCCCCAAAGGAGGATGCCATAAGTCATCCTTGCGTGGAATTGAGCATGATACACTATCAGAGCTTCTCTTTCAGTCAGAAAGTTTTTGATGTTTCGAATTGCGAACAGCGCTGTCGAGAGTTTTCCAGACAACACGTTCACGTGTTGTTCCCATTCTAGGCCTCCGCTGATTTGTAGCCCAAGCAGTGAAATACTTTCTTTGTTACTTCGTTTGGTGGTGATCACCAGCTCCTGCGTTTTATCAGCGTTGACACTCATGTTATTATTGCTGAACCATTCAACAGCGCTATCAATGGATTTCTTTGATTTCTCACGGAGAAGTATTCCTTCTTTATCTCTATTGAGAAGAGTGACATCATCCGCAAAAAGAATCTCGTCACCGGCCACAACATTATGCACCAAGTCGTCGATGTACACCGCAAATAGTATTGGTCCAAGAACCGACCCCTGAGGCACCCCACGAGTGATTTCACTTCTGGAAGATACCCTGCCATCAACATCCACCACCTGGTAACGATTTTTCATGTAGGACTCCATCAGATTTAGAGCCGGTCCGCGGACCCCAACGTGTTCCAGCTTCGATAGCAGCTTTTGGTGTTCCACGCAATCGAAGGCCTTACTTAGATCCATGCAGGCCAACATTGCTTCTTCAGAGCTATCCAGCGCCTCCATGATGAACTCTATTATCTGGATCAGGGCTGTTTCAGTGGATCTCCCCCTCCTGAAGCCATGCTGCCGGCCAGAAAGCAATGAATTTTTCTCAAAAAACGAGAGCAGTCTTGTCTTGAACAGGGACTCGAAGACTTTTGAAATGGCAGGCAGTATAGATATGGGCCTATAGTTTTGGTAGAGACCTTTGTCTCCCTTCTTATGCACAGGTATAACCCTTGCCAATTTTAGCTCATCTGGAATTGACGAAGATATCGTGGAAATAAAATCGTTTGTCCAGATTTTCATGAAATTACAGCTCACCAGGTTTTTGCCTAATATACGAAGAAAAACAGAAAAGGTAATACCTACACATTCTAGAGGGATGGTGAAGCTTAGATTTGAAAAAAATTGTTGGTCTACGCCGCATACGAACTGAGATATCATGAAAATAAAAAGCCCAATTTTTGAAAGGAGCTCACGAGCTCGGACCTGTAAAATCTCCCCTTAGGTAGAAAAGTAAAAAAATCATTTCCCTCCCCTCGCAAATGGACTAATTAATCTTTGTGTGGAATCACCTTTGTTTTTCATTCTCTAAACTTGTATATATGTGCCTATTCATTTAAATGTAAAAAAATTCATGCTAAATTTTCCTCATAGTAACAAATTACCAATAATCATTCATTATTATCCAGAATACATAATAACTGCACCTGCACTCTTTCAAAGGAAGAAATGTGCGACAGTGCGACACAAATATCAAATGAAACGAAAAAATACAAAGTAAAGGTAACTAGTTTTGGGAATGAAATTCTGTCTCCCAGAAAAAATGCTTCACTCCTCTCCTGATACGCCTCTGCAACTACCGCTCATAACAAAATGGTGGAACCGTCGTCCAGTTTCTTTCGAACGGAACGTAGTTAATGATCCGAAAATTAAACCACCAGAAATGCCACGAACTATTTCAAAATTCAATCCGCAAAAACTTGCAAAAGATATTAATTTTCCCTTTCGTTTCCGACGGAATTCTCAACAAATCGTTATTTTTCCAGATTCATGCCATGTAGACAGCAGTTGTGCGAGTGACGAAAAAGCAAGGAGCCCGCCAACAGAAAATCTATTTCCACTGGACGTATACAATATACTATCTTATTAATTATAAAATTACAGAAAATATGAACCCTCTTTATGTAAGATTGAAAAATAAATGAATTTGGAAATTTTAACTTATTCATTCACTCGGTACCCTCAAAAGAGGAGACAATAACTGATGAAGTCCAGTTTTCACATATCAAACTAATTGATTCGATTCATAGCAATTACCTCAATTTGGAAAAAAATAGATTTATAAATAATTATTCTATTCTGTTCTTATCATTTGATTGATTTTGAAGGTTGCATTCAATAGGCTAGAAGATAACGAACTTTCAAAAACTACTCTATTATGTTCTAAACTAAACAAATTAACACAATAACTGCTGAGGTAGGTAGCGACAGCGAGACAAATGATTAAGGAATGAACAACAAACCTGATTGGGAGAATTTTTTTAAATGTAATACCACTAGAGATGGAATTTTGCCGGCAAAATTTCTCGATTGTTAAGCCCGCAACGGACGGCGAGCGATAATATAATATATATTATAGCTTTGCATTGACATATGTCATTTCAGTATGGAAAAATATCGTAATATCGGAATATATATTATAGCGTCGTCCGCGGGGCTTGGTGCATTTTCATAGGGAGCGATATTGGTGTAATATATGAGATATAATATATCGCTCGCCGTCCGTTGCGGGCTTTATATGAAAGTTTGTTGCTGGGAAATTTCGCGAAATTTTACCTGCTTAAATTCCATCTCGAGTGGTATTCGGCATGACTATTCCACGAGAAAATACGGTAATATGTTCACATTTGACGCGTATTGCGCTATTTGGCGAATTAGAATTCATCATAGATTGACTAAACCACTAAACGTTGTTTGTTTTCTCTATAATATTTATTTCCGAAGCTATCTATGAATTCGAGAAACGTCAAAAATTTTATCGCTGAAAAACCAACTTTTTAGTTTTGCTGGCTTGAAAATTTTGTCGAGATGAAACGATCGTTGCTACGGAAACTTCCTCACTACAAATGGAATTAGTGGAATAGTCAGTACGATTTCCATTTATTGAAATTCAAAAATTGAGGTGGATAAATTGGAGATTATAAAATTGGGCAACAATTTTCATCATTTAATTTGATCGTTTAAGAGCAATTCACGTTGAATTATAGTATATTCTAAAGCTAGTTGCAGAATGGGCTCCTATTCCAATACGAATGCGAAATGAGTATTGGAATTGCATTCTGGAACGAGTATTAGACGATGTTTTCTCTATTTCAGTCAAATTTAGTAAAATTCAATGAAAAAATTCGAATTATAGGTCCTAGTGACTTTCATATTGCATCTTGGCTGTTGGTGTGAATGTTAGGAAATAGGAAAATTGACATTTCCAAGTTGACGTCTGCTAAAATTTAAAAGGATCGGAAGTCATTGCTGACAACCACAAAACGAAAAATGTAACTGAAAACGATGCTGTAATGAATTCATTACAGCACTGTTTTTAGTACTGTAATGAACTCATTACGATACTGAAATGGAGAAAATAAAATATAAGTTTGAATTATTCAATGAGAAATTCCATAAATTTATTTGAAATATCAACAATTTGACTCACTACTTTCGAAATATTGAAGTCCAATGACTGGATGGAATCAGATTTTCAAGTGTTGATGTTAACTGTTTTCAATCCACTGTTATATTATACCGAATTGTATGAATGAAACTGTTGAGTTGTTGCCAGGCAACAACTACAGTAAACATGTAGTCACGTCGATAAATCATAAACTGGATTCGCTTCAGATGTGAATGAAGACTACTGGAGCTCAAAAAAATATCTGAGAGCGCTCTTGAATGTCATACATGATTTTTGGGGCGAATCCATAGTTTTTTTAAACAAAGATATGGCTTATGTTTCATGTTTTGAAAAATCTCACAAAACTGACCTAAAGGACCCCGCACTTTTAGTATGAAAAGTGGCGACCGGTCAAATTTTCTGAAAGTTTGGCATGTTGTTGTACCCGACTCAGTGACCAAAAGTTTCAATGGGCCCAACCCAATCCTATGGCTAGTTTTCTAAATACGGGGTGTTAAAGTTGATAATTGCCCAGATTTTCGGATTTATTTGCTGATTATTAAGAGTTAGATTGGATTTCTGTTGCATACACACGTTTACTACATGTTCTAGTAATGAAATTAGTGGATACGTATGATTAAAAATATTTATATTTACCGGGTGATTCACGAATATATGACGGTAGTTTTTTGCCGAAATTCACTTTTTCTACTGTGACGTCAGGAAGGCATATTTTTGAAATGTTCTTTTCGATTTAGTATTATGACGACAAAATATTGCACAGTGCATATTTTTTATATAGGGTGCTTCATAGAGAGAACCACTAGACATAATCAAATTTTTTTAGGATTAATTCGAAACCCTGTATTTTTGAATTGATTTTCGGGAAAAGAAATACCACAAACATATGTGTGTCTCTAATCTCCAAAATATTCAGGGTGGTTTATTCATAGGAAGGTATTCTATTTTGGGAGAAGTACAAAAAACATGAACACCCTGTATTCGAAAATTTCCTCGGTCAAATGCAACTATTTTCTCACTATATATTGATTCCCACAACATCTCCCGAAGTATGAATTCTAAATCCGATACTATGACCAGTTTTCGAGATACAGGGCGTAAATGCGGAGAATAACTTATTTCATCAATTTTTTTTTTCAAATTGAAAAGCCGGATTGATTTTATGTTGCGTCCATGAGTTCAGTATGAGTACAGATCAGATGCACATCGAAAGGTTCAGCTAAAATATTTACTGTTACAGGGTGATTCACGAATAAATCACAATAGCTTTTGCAAACACTCGGTAATTCTACAGTTTCGTCACAGAGAAATGATTCCATGAAGTAGTTAACAATTTTCAGTCTTAAATACTTCATAATAATTACTTCTCACACAGGGTGATTCATAAATAATATGCTTTGAAATAATTGAAAGGAGATCTTTTCTGGTGAATTTTTAATAACTGTCTAACATAACAGCAAGTGAGCATAACCGCAAGAATTTTTAAATATATAAATATACAAGGTGATTTAGAAATAATCACCTACCAAAAATACACATTTCTTGCATGCGTAGATCATCCTAAATAAACTTTTTTTTGTTGAAAAAAGTATATATTTATAAAGTCATAACCGAGGTTATGACTATAATGAGATTTAAACTTTTCAATATACCTAGTTTTAACTCACTCAACACGAATATTGTGGACTGTGGAGTACCTACCAATAAAAAAATATTGGTATTTTACCTACATAAGAAGAAGGTTTATTGTCATCTTTTTGGGGGTGATAGCGCAATTAGTGAGCGCGCTCATAAAGATACTCAAAATTCACTAAAAAGTTCTTATTTCAATCAATTCAAAGCACAAGTATTTTCGGTATGGTTGGCTGTATGACTCACCCTGTATGAAGAGTAAACATAATGAAGTATTTCAGACTGAAAATTGTGAACGACTAGGTATTAACATCATGGAATAATTTCTCTGTGACGAAACTGTAGAATTATCGAGTGTTCGCAAAAGCTATTGTGATTTATTCGTGAATCACCCTGTATAACAGTAAATATTTTAGCTGAACCTTTCCATGTGCATCTGATCTGCTCTCATACTGAACTCATGGGCGCAACATAAAATCAATTCGGCTTTCCAATTAAAAAAAAATTGATGAAATAAGTTATTCTCCGCTTTAAGCCCTGTATCTCGAAAACTGGTCATAGTATCGGATTTAGAATTCAAACTTCGGGAGATGTTGTGGGAATCAATATATAGTGGGAAAATAGTTGCATTTGACCGAGGAAATTTTCGAATACAGGGTGTTCATGTTTTTTGTACTTCTCCCAAAATAGAATACCTTCCTATGGATAAACCACCCTGAATATTCTGGAGATTAGAGACACACATATGTTTGTGGTATTACTTTCCCCAAAAATCAATTCAAAAATACAGGGTTTCGAATTAATCCTAAAAAAATATGATTATGTCTAGTGGTTCTCTCTGTTAAACACCCTGTATAAAAAATATGCACGGTGCAATATTTTGTCGTCATAATACTGAATCGAAAAGAACATTTCAAAAATATGCCTTCCTGACGTCACAGTAGAAAAAGTGAATTTCGGCAAAAAACTACCGTCATATATTCGTGAATCACCCGGTAAATATAAATATTTTTAATCATACGTATCCACTAATTTCATTACTAGAACATGTAGTAAACGTGTGTATGCAACAGAAATTCAATCTAACTCTTAATAATCAGCAAATAAATCCGAAAATCTGGGCAATTTTCAACTTTAACACCCCGTATTTAGAAAACTAGCCATAGGATTGGGTTGGGCCCATTGATACTTTTGGTCACTGAGTCGGGTACAACAACATGCCAAACTTTCAGAAAATTTGACCGGTCGCCACTTTTCATACTAAAAGTGCGGGGTCCTTTATCGAAATCCTTTATTGGAATCTAATCAACTTGTCGACTTTTCACCCCACATAAGGGGGATTCTCAAGACAATATTATAACGAATATGAACAGTGCTTGCATTCAGGGATGGTGAAAGTTTAAAAAAATGCAATGACATTTTCAGAAGTACCTACGTGTTTTGCAGAATGAAGGCATGTACCAAAATTTTTTTACAAGAATCTACAGTTGAAATATACGGGGTGAGTCTTTTACTTGTACATACAGGGTGGGCCATCCATAACTTTCCACCCCGAATTTTGAGCTTTTGGATGAAATTACGAAAAAATGCTCGGACAGGAATTTTGTTGAAAGGGGGACAAATAAGGGTGTTCAAATGAGTTTGATATCACTACCCCTCTAGCTGGAACCCCTAACAGCTCTCATTTTGGAATATGGAAAAGGGGTCGAGCAGCACCTTGTTGGAAAGGCAATTCAATTTCATGCATGAATGTATTTTTTTTCATCGCTTGATTATTATACAGAGTGACTCAGTATTCCATCAATAACTTTCACACGCCGAATTCGGATCTTTGAGATGGAAAAAACGCTCGGACGGGTCGAAAAATGAATTCGATATCACTACCCCTCTATAGCCGCTACCACTTAGAGCAATTATTTTTGAATAGAGATAATAGGTCGAGTAACTTTGTTGAAAAAGTAATTCAATTACCTGCATGAGCGTATTATTTTTTTCTTCGATCGCTTGACTATTAAACAGAATGAAACAGTATTTCAATCCATTCTACCCTTCTACCCCAATGTCCGAGCGTTTTTTTCATCTCAAAGATCCAAATTAAATTAAAAGTTATTGATGGAATACTGAGTCACCCTGTATAATAATAAAGCGATGAAAAAATACACTCATGCAGGAAATTGAATTGCCTTTTCAACAAGGTGCTGCTCGACCCCTTTTCCCTGTTCAAAAATGAGAGCTGTTAGGGGTTGCAGCTAGAGGGGTAGTGACACCAAACTCATTTGAACACCCTCATTTGTCCTCCTTTCCACAAAATCTGACCTGTCCGAGCGTTTTCTCGTTATTCCATCCCAAAGCTCAAAATTCGGGGTGGAAAGTTATGGATGGCCCACCCTGTTCATTTTAATTGTAGATTCTTGAGGCCAAAAGGAACTTTTTTTTCATTTTCCATTTTTCCGAATTCGGCTTTTTAAAAGGATATAGCCATTTGAAAAAACAAAAACACTTTGTCCGATTACTTCTGCAATTCACAAGCCATATCAAAATAAGTTCCTTCGTCTATTTTCCTGTAGATTAGTTTGTGAATATGTACTAATAACTCTATGACTCGATATCCATTTTCATTCAATTTATGGTTAATCAACCTAGAGGGAATATAGTCACTGTACACACTATTTGTTTATATCGCCATCTGACGCGGAGAAATCAAATGAAGTACAAACGAATAAGCGGTAGCGTAACTGTTACTGTAGCGACATCTAGTGGCCTTACTCAAAAGAAGGAAAAGCATTTCCTGTATAAATAAAATTTTCATCGATTTTTCCAAAGTTTTATTGTATTTTATAATTACCAGACCGTAAACGAATCCATATATGAAGTTTCATAACAAACAGTCCATCCGATCTCGAGTTATAAATGGTGTAACCAACATCTTTCTTTTATATATATATAGATAGTCACTGTAAGGAGAAAATGAGAGATATGCCATCTATCTTCGTCCGCGTAACTACGAGAGCGAATTGTTTGTCTAATTGTCAACTAGATGTCGCCATGTGGTAGTCTTTCCCCAGAACGATCTTCCGTTTTGTTTTAAGAGGACCTTCGTTACGCTCCAATTATTAACTGCAGAGATCCGTACAAGATTTTGAATTGATATTGATGTGGATGGAACCTTCGCTAGGTTCCTGGATGATGATGATATGTGGCAACTGGCAAGCTGACATTTTTGAGTCAGATCCCATGGCGTGTGATGATGTTGTAGGTATATCTAGTAAGGCCGTATCTGATTAATTTCAGTGTTACTAAATAATTTTCCTGGATTTAAATTACGTTGTATAATTGTTGATATTAATAATAAATAATAATAATGATTTCCTTATATTGTGGTGGATGATATTAACAGTTTATGAACGTGAATCATAGACCGATATTTGCAAGTTACGCACAATAAACCTGTGCAATAAACATCCATTAGACTTGAATTGTATGTCCATTGGATAAATAATGTACCAATTCTGGACATCCGATGGATGTCTGGAACATCCATAATCAACGTCCATTGTTCATACAATGTACGTACCAATAACATACAATGGATGTCCAAGATAGGCACAATGTACATCCATTGGACGTTATCTGTACTTGAATTGCACGTCCGAAGTGGTGTCCTGGACGTCCCGTGAACGTCCATTGGATTTACTATGTACCAATTCTGGATATGCAATGGATGTCTCGAACATCTATAATAAACGTCCATTGTTCATCCAATGTACGTACATGTGCATCCAATGTACGTACAATGGATGTCCAAGATAGGCACAATGTACATCCATTGGACGTTATCTGGCCTTGAATCGTACGTCCAAATTGGTGTCCTGAACGTCCCATGAACGTCCATTGGATGTACTATGTACCAATGCTGGACATTCAAAGGATGTCTCGAACATCCATTGTTCGTCCATTGTAGGTACATGTGCTGTGTGGGCTAACCTAACCTACAGTGGCTTTATACAGGACAGTGGCGACAATAGACGTTCACGTTTTGATTGGTCGGACTGTTTTCGACCACTAATGGCGGACTTTCATTGTTTTGTTGTCATGTCATAGTGACAAAAAGCTCAAGATCGGGTCAAATGTCAAACAGCATGACACTCAAATGTAAACAAATATCCGCCATGTTTGTGCAAAAACGTGTTCTATGACCCTATTGTCGCCACCGTCTTGTATAAAGCCACTGTAACCTAACCCCATATATCTAATAATTCCTATATGGGCCATAAGCCAATCAAAACTGAAGTTGGGCTTTGGTAACAATCTAGATCTGCGCTTGTGCGGCAATATAGAGAATAAAAATATTTTTTTAAATCTCTCCGACACATCGTATAATGTCGTGAAACGTATGTCATTCTTAACTTCATGTGAATAGTTTCGATCATAACCACACAATTTCATGTGAAATGTTTCAATCGCTTTATTCCGTTTTCTCCAAGTCCTAAATATCATTGTTAACTCCTATTCATATTCTAAAATTGAACTGAAAGTATTTAAGTGACATATTTTCATTTTCGATGTCTATTTTCTTGTTTTCTTTCAGAATAAACATAACCTCTAAATTTCTCGCAATTTTTGAATTTCCAGTTAACGCAAGCGTACGACTCAATCGTTACCAAAGATTTGACTTTACTTTGAGACTGTGAAAAGCAGGGGTATAATCCATATTGATGTTATTAGATATATGCCTAACCCATGTTGCCTTCTAACAAAAATCTTCTATGAAAGAGCTATCACAGAGCTTTTGAGAAGACGATGCCAAATTGTTGATTTTACTGTGCACAATGGTATAACCGTCTGTCGTTCGAGCTAGCGGGCGCACAAGACACACCGTAAGATCTATGAATATTAGAGAGTTGAAGTGCTGCCATGAACGTAAACGTTAACGTAATAATTGACATCTACGCACGCGCATTCGTCAGGTTTTTACGTCAACGTAGAAAATGAGTTTACGGGTCTACGTAACCACAGACCAACTTGGTTGGTCTGTGACGTAACCAAACGTTCTCTCACGGATACGTTAAAAAGGAACGTACGTAAACCGAAGAATATACGAATGATATACCGATAAGTTCCGAATGGCCGAATTTTGAATTCGAAGTAGATATCCATAACCTGGAAAATTCATGAAGAAGTTGTTTCATTTCAGATTAGTTTATTTATTTATTTTAGGTAAAAGTTCACTTTACGCCCAGCAACGGATTTTTTTCCCAATTTTTTTCTAGGTACATTTTGCCATGAAAAATCGATTCGTGCTAGTCTCAAGTTGCGGAAAGCTATATTTTAGAAGATATGAATTTTTGAAATTTGCATAAAATATACCATTTTATAACCTATAATTTGATTATTACACATGATATATCCATAGAATATTGTGTTTGACATACAATTTACTCAAAATATGATCCCCTTTTCGAATTATTCTTACTACAGGGGCGTCGATAAGGATTTGGGGGGAGGGGAATGATAAATAAAAGAAAACTGTTGCAGAATGGCGAATGCGCCGGTAAATATATTATCGAAACCATCAACATTCAAAACAAATTTGCGATGTATTTATGATGTAAGTATATTCAAGAATATAAGCTATTCAGATTGGGTACTGGCTTGTGACAGCTTCCAGAAGAGACTCGAACAAATCTATGTCGTTTTTTTTGCAGTAACGCCGCCATAAATACTCACAGAGTCTCTCTGGGAAATTGCTGTCCCCAAACCTGCTGCGCCCTCGGAAGAAATCCTTACAAGGGCGCATTGTAGCCTCAATCTGCTGCGTATGCGTTCCATCTTCAGCTGTAATAAAACAAATTATTATACTCTCTTCAACTAACCGAACCTAACCGAACCTAACCTAACCTAACCTAACCTAACCTAACCTAACATAACCTAACCTAACATAACCTGACCTAACCTAACCGAAACTACAAACCTAAAATCTCTAAAATGTGTTAACTTACCAACAAACCTATGGTCCGGATCGCTGTGGTTCACCTTCTTGTGGACGTACCCTTGGGGCAATGAGGACAACCCGTCGTATGCTCTCCAGGAATCTGTGTGGATCTCAGATCCTGGCAGAACATGCTTGGTGATTTCACCTAACAGAGTCTCCGCATCTCTCCGTTCGACCACTACCATTCTGACTTCGTCAGAATGGGAGTCTATCATGCCCAGGACCCAATGCCCATCAAGAACTCTGCCCCGATTATACTTGCGATGTCCAAAGAGACTCTCATCTATTTGGACAATCACTCCGGGACCCCCAATTAGAGGCAAGCCTTGCTGGACATTGTAGAAATGGTCAACGACCATTTCTCTACAATAGCGGTACCACGCCGCTATTGTTCCTGAGCTCAATTCGGTTCGAGCTTCCTCTTCTGTTAGGAGATCACAAAGCTCGTGACGAGCATCCTCATACGACCAGTCTCTCGTGAAGGCGTACATCAAACTGAAAAATATCGAAAATGGACACATATTCATATCCGAAGTACTGATAATTACCCAATGGCAGTATGCATCTGCAAACGGGTGTTAGCGAAAAACGACCCCTCTACACCAGAAGCTCCTCTGCTGCAATTCCTCTTGGTGCAGCGAAAACGTCTATGGCCTCGATCTTCATACAACTTCATGCCTCTCCTATGAACCCGGCAGGTTATAGAAGAAGGCAGAAGTCCACGACGACGAGCCATGGACGTAGCATCCTGGGCCGTTTTGGGCAACGCATTGAAATTCCAACGTGCAGGCATAGCTATGTTAAATGAAAAAACCGATAAAACCCATAAATCTGACCACATTAAATAATGAAATTACAGCAGAAATGAAAAATTAACTTACCTTATATTCTTAAATATGCAGGCCTTATAATTCACGCAAACTTTCTTCAAAGAAACTTTGCGTAAAGGTTGAAGCTGTTTGAAGCGACTAATTAGCGCGCCAGTTTTTTATATTCGATTAATCATTTATATCCCACAGAATATACGATAAATGTCATTTAATATCATAATGATCTATGGTTCATCCCGAAAGACAACTTTCTAATGTCATATAACTGACAAGAATGTCAAATTTTAATGGTAACAATACAATTTTCAAAAATTCATATCTCCTAAACTAGAAATTTCCGCAGCTTGAGAGTAGCACCGATGAATTTCTCATGGAAAAATCTATCTAGAAAAAATTCATGAAGAAAATCCGCTGCTGGGTCTAAAGTGAACAGGATATAAAATAATTATATTTAAGAAATGACTGAAACGTTTCTGTGATTATAATGTTTGTGGTAATACTACTGTGATTATAATTGATCTCATATGAATGGTAGTGATACTAGAGTGGCTTTCCAATTGCACAATTTGAGCACCCAGTCGAGCACATGCGTGCGCAGTGCTTCAAAATTAACATGCGTTTGAAGCACTGCGCACGCATGTGCTCGACTGGGTGCTCAAATTGTGCAATTGGAAAGCCACTTATGACTTTCACTCTTTTTTGTAATATATTATATTTGTTATTAGATTACATTCAGTTGGAAAATGCATGAAGAAGTTACTAAATATTTGTTTTCGTTTTATTTCAGATTAGTTTTTTTATTTATTTTATATTTGAGAAATGACGCTACTAACTGTGATTATGTTTGTGGTAATATTACTTTGATTGTGGTAGTGATGTGAACTAGGACTTTCACTTTTTTTTTAATATATATTTGTTATTAGAATACATTCAGTTGGAAAATTAATAAAGAAGTTACTGAATATTTGTTTTTGTTTTATTCCAGATCAGTTTTATTCATTTATTTTATTTATATATTATGTAAAGACAAAAAAAAACTCTTCTAGTAGTTTAAACTTTTTTTATTAGGTGTATAAGTATCATCAGAACATTCAATTCCCTAAATAATGTTCGAGCTGTGGAGGTTCCATGTTGAAGTATGTACCGGTCTGGCTTCCATATAAACAGGTATGGCAATTCGTCAAAATCATGCATGTTTTGTACATGGTGTCAATTTCCTGCAGTAAAAGCTTCTGATTTTTCTTAAAATCCACAAAAGCAAATTCCTGAACTATTTTTTGGAATCCCCATTCTACAGCAATTCTCAAACTACTCATAGTTGTATTAAAAATTCGACGGTCTGGGTGTCCTACTATTTCTAGTTCTGTATATGGCCTCAATAGTAATTCCCTCAAGCCATAGCCTTTGTCTCCATAAATGACATACTTTTGGTTGCCAAATATTGTATACTGGAGAAGTTCTTCATAAAGTCTTGACTTCCTTAGCATTCCTGCATCATGTCGGCGACCAGGATAAGCACCTTTCAGACTAATGATAATTCCATTAGGGCATAAAACTGATTGGTATTTCACACAATGAACTTTTTTGTATCCGGAGTAATACTCCTCTTTTTTTGTAATATTTTTTTTATTAGATTTCATTCAGTTGGAAAATTCATGAAGATATTTGTTTTATTCCAGATTACTTTTTTTATTTACTTTATATTTAAGAAATTACTGAAACGCTACTGTGATTTTAATGTTTGTGGTAATACTACTGTGATTGTAATTGATCTGTGTGATGTGATATGTACTAGGACTTTCACTTTTTTTTAATTTTCTGTACATTTTACATTCAGTTGGTAAATTCATAAAGAAGTTACTATATATTTGATTTTGTTTTATTCCAGATTAGTTTTTTTATTTATTTAATATGTGAAGACAAAAAAACTCTTCTAGTAGTTTAAACTTTTTTTATTAGGTATATAAGTATATTCTTCTCTTAAATAATGGCTCAGATTGATGCTCTGAAAGAATCGAAACAATAAGCCAATATTTTATCTTCTAACTAAATAACATCTAGCAAAATATATGAACACAGAAAATAATTAATAATTCTTAAATTATTTTACATCACAACAGAACATTCAATTCCCTAAATATTCTTCCAGCTGTGGAGGTTGAATGTTGAAGTATGTACCGGTCTGACTTCCATATAAACAGGTATGGCAATTGGTCAAAATCATGCATGTTTTGTACATGGTGCCAATTTCCTGCAGTAAAAGCTTCTGGTTCTTCTTAAAATCCACAAATGCAAATTCCTGTACTATTTTTTGGAATCCCCATTCAACAGCAATTCTTAAACTACTCATCGTTGTATTAAAAATTTGACGTTCTGGGTGTCCTACTATTTCTAGTTCAGTATATGGCCTCAATAGTAATTCCCTCAAGCCATAGCCTTTGTCTCCATAAATGACATACTTCTGACTCCCAAATATCGTGTACTGGAGAAGTTCTTCATAAAGTCTTGACTCCCTTAGCATTCCTGCATCATGTCGGCGACCAGGATAAGCACCTTTCAGACTGATAACAATTCCATCAGGGCATAAAACTGATTGGTATTTCACACAATGCACTTTTTTGTACCCAGAGTAATACTCCTCTTGATTTTCTGTTGGCCTACAAATTGGTCTGATAGTGCCATCTATGAAGCCCCAACAATTGTTCATGGGAGCACCTTTTTCCATTATTGCCTGAAAGTGATGAGAGTATAAAACTATATAATATATAAAATGACAAGTAAAAAACAAGCAAAATAATAATTTCAAATTAAAAATTGGAAGCAGACGGGATCGAGGGGCGAAAAGGTACCTCAAATTTGTACAATGACTTCCCATTTTGGGAAGTCATTGAAGGATTTCCCTAGGACTTCCCAAGACTTCCCATGACTTCCCTTGACTTCCCATGACTTCCCAAGGACTTCCCATGACTTCCCGGGACTTCCCATGACTTCCTGTGACTTCCCATGACTTCCCATAACTTCCCACGATTCTCTGTGAATTTCTAGGACTCCATATGGTCATAACTTAAAGTAATTAATTTTGATTAATTCAGGTAATCTTTTTATAAGCTTTTATTTAGTTTCACCTGTCCGGTGTCTGTTTGTCTGTCTGTAATCTAATCTTGGAAGTTGAATATGACACACTTCTAATCGTCCGATTGATTTGAAATTTTGCAGATGTACCTAATTCTGGTGACAATGCATCATGAAATATTTTTTATGGAAAAAAACAAAATGGTGGCTCCAAAATGGCGGATGATTTTTGTAATTATGATTCGATTACATTCAAAATTAGTATCTGGGGGTATTTGAGTTCGAAAATGATGATACTTTTATTAAAATTGGGAAATTCAAGATGGCGGACGAGTTTTGTAATTATGATCCTATACTATTCAAAATTGGTATATGGGGGTTTTCTGGGTCGGAAATTACGATTCTTCGAAATTGAGGAATTCAAGATGGCGGCTTCAAAATGGCGGATGAGTGTTGTTATAAAAGCTTGTCTTCAAATATGTTTTTTGAGAATTAGGCTTGTTATATTTGATTATATTTGAAGAATCAGGGATTTCAAAGTAATGAATATGAATGAATAAAATGAAAAACAGTCGGTGTTCTTTATGATCGGTAGGAAGTGATTGATAAGTATAAATAATTCATTTATTTGATTCAAAACTAATTGTATTCCAATGCAATTCATCAAAATTAACTCGCTAAACATAAAGAACCATAACAGAACAATCTTTTAATAACATAGTAGGGATTTTATAGCAATTGTATCTAGATCCACGGATACTCAAACACCGGTCAGCGCCCTTTCATCCCCTCCATTCTCGCAAGCATGTGATGACGTCAAATTAACCATCGATTTGAACTTTTGAATGAGATGAATTGCTTTTATCGCTAATAATCGAGTATGAATGATTTTTCTAGTATAATTTTGTTTGTAAAATAAACCTTATTGACCTAAAAAACGAATTAAAATGAAAATATAATTGCTGCAGCTATATTTTTATTAAATTCTACCTTATTTTGCTCCGTTCTCGCCTTATTCTACACGGAAAAAATATAAGATTCTTCGGTCGTAGAAAGGGTGCTCCAATTCCAATATTGTGAATCTAAATTCATTGATTCAAGAACAAAATATTGGTAAAAGTAGGTTGCATTTATTAAGAAAATTAGGTCCATGAATGAGCTACGTAGGTACCTACACTAATCCAAGCAAATAGAATAACAGAAAATTCCAAACCTAATACTGTAAATCTAAATTCATTGATTCAAGAACGAAATTCTGCTAAAAGTAGTTTGCATTTATTAAGAAAATCAGTTCTTCGGAAGGGCAATAGGTACTCTTATACAGGGTGTCTGGTGGCAGATTTATGTTTTGAAATACGAATATTTCAACAAGTAATAAACTGCTCGGGGGGAGGGTAGTGTCGTTGGAATCAGTGGTCATGCGGATTTCTTAGTCACAATGTCGCAGTGGTCAAATGAGCATCGCGCGTTCGCCATCAAGGCATTTTTCAAGAGTAACGATTCGTACGTAATTCCTCGTCGACAATTTTGTTCACACTTCGATATTCGACGGATAAGTGATGGGCCGAGTGTGAATTTAATTCGTTCCTGGGTGCAAAGGTTCCGCACAACTGCTTCGGCTATAAACACCCCACGGCCAGGGCCCAGTCGATCTTCAAGGACTCCCGGAAACATTGAACTGGTTGAAGAGAGTTTACGTGAAAATCCACGACTTTCGATACGGAAAAGGGCAGCCTCACTGGGACTTCCCAGAGCGATTGTTCATGAAATTTTAAGAAAGGATCTAAAGTTCCATCCATTCAAAATTCAAATCGTTCAAGAACTTAAAGAAAATGACGTTTTTTTACGCAAAACATTTTGTCAAACGATGTTGGAACGTTTTCAAACTGTGAATCGCATTTTTTGGAGCGACGAGGCTCATTTCCATTTAAACGGGCACGTAAATAAGCAAAACTGCCGTTACTGGTCTCCAAGATCCTGCAACCCTCGACTGAAACACCAAAGACCAATTCATTGCCCTAGGGTAACTGTTTGGTGCGCCTTATCAGCGAATGGAATAATTGGACCCTTTTTTTTCGAAAATGCTCAGGGCAAGGCGACAAATGTCAACAGTGGGAATTATTCAAGCATGATTACGGATTTCTTTTTGCCGGACCTGCGAGCTCACCCATCGTTCTCATCGCACACGTGGTTCCAACAGGATGGTGCGACCGCACACACGGCCAGAGCGTCAATGAATTTGCTTCGGGAAGCTTTCCCTGGAAAAATTATTAGTCGCTTTGGCGACATCCCGTGGCCAACGAGGTCCCCGGACTTAACCCCAATGGATTTTTTTTTGGGGATACCTCAAAGACAGAGTGTACAATAACAATCCCCGAACTATTGTGGACCTAAAAGAAAATATTCATCGAGAAATCAGCAAAACTGAACCGAGTTTGCTGCAACGTGTGGCTCCGTTTTGAACAGTGCGTAGAACTCGATAGAAAACATTTGGATGGTATAATTTTCAAAAAATGAAATCCGCATGATTATTTTGTCATTCAATGTTTTAATTAAAATGATATGTCAAATAGCATTTTTTTTATTTAACTTTGAAAATATAAATCTGCCACCAGACACCCTGTACGAGCAAATAAATATACCAGCAATATTTTTTTATATTGAAAGATGGTACATTTTATGTCTCACCACTAGAAAAAATTTCTTCAAGTTCATATAAAATCTGCTTCAACATTGTAATTTTATTGATTGATTTGAGGATTTTCTGTACGTTTCGTACAAACATAGAAACTTAAAAAAGGTATATTCGAATTGAAAATATGACAACTTTTAAGTTCTGATTTGGTAAATTTTATCTTAAATAAAAAACAAATCTGTAAAAATGTTTAATTTTAAATGAGCATTAAATTTTTAACATCGATCATAAATATAGCATGTTTGATATTTTTTCATTGCTCGAGCTGTCTGCTCTTCTCAAGTTTTACTAATTGAAATAGCTGCCTTAGAATCTCGATTTCATTCTGTTGCTGACTATTTTTTTTAGCAGCTGTTCGTATTTTATTTTCCAATCAATTTCTCCTGCAGATGGAAGATTATCTGTAAACGAGAAGATTTAGAATGAGAATATAAGAATTATAATAATCGATTTATTTAGAACTTAAGTAACCGTGTTGGAGGCGTGAAAAAATTTTTACTCACCAAGTTTGGGTCCCAGATTACGAAAATGAAAACGATAAGTCAGCAATCCTTTTAGTTTTTCCAAGAAAAAATCCCAAAGTTACGTTTGGAAGGTAAGGTTATACATAGTTCTAGCCAGTTTTCTTGTATTTTCTCAATCAAGACTCATTGGAAATGTTTTATTTCTGAGTCCTACTCTAATTAATGGACTGAAATAATATCAAAAAGTACCGTTTTTCACCCACAAAACCAAGAAAACTTCAAAAACAGTACACACTACAATGTAAACACCGTATCTGTTGGCTAATTCTACGTCACAACATGGATGCCAAAAAGTGGTGGGGTGAAAGGGCGCTGACCGGTGTTTGAGTATCCGTGATCTAGATCTAGATACATTCTTTGAGAAACTATAAGAATTAAACGATCTTCCCAAATGTTTTTTTCTCTCAAACTTTTTATTCTTTCAAGTCTACTATACTGGGTTTTCCACTTCAATTTTTCTTGGGATTGTTCAATTTTGATGGCCTTTATTTCATCATAAATTTTTTTTAATGAATCAGTATTTCCTTGTTTCTGCAGCATTGTTGAAGAAACGATTTTAGCTTGATCTGGATGTAAATCTCGTATTTTTCGTTTCACCGAATTATCCTCATTTGGTACAAAATTTTCAAAGGATTTTTCTTCTAAATTTGTCAACCTCTCATCATGATTTTTCGTTCCATGATTAAATTCCTCCTCCGATGTCTCTCCTGGAAATTCTATTTCAAAGTTTGAGTTTTTACATTGGAGAGTCTTATAATCGAAAATATGGTTTCCCAATGCAGTCGTCTTGTCGGTTCCCATCAAAGTATCAATTTTAATTACTGAATTCACTTCATTTCCATGATCCTCACGCGATGCATCACTTGCTGGAGAAATATTGAGATCTTGCAATATATGAATTTTTTGTTTTGCCTCCACTTCTTTTTGTTCGCACTTATTCAAAGGCTTAGCGATTGCCTCTTTTTGTTACTGTCTCGGTTACTGTAGTCTCCTCGCTGTGAATTTTATTTGCATTTTCGGTGTTGCCGGTATGAAATTTAAGAAAATGCTTATGGTTTCTGAATGACCACAGTTGACCCATAAAAACATTTAATCCCACACACCACCTTGCCTTGTGCTCTGCGTTCGATTTTGAATTCTGAGCTAGGTAGGCTCTTGGAAATATCTTCGTGAAAATTTTTCTGAGTTTTTGATTTCACCCATGTATTTATAGCCTGCCTGATAGAAGTTACACTGTTATCGTCTTTTTCGTCGCAACTTTGCAGAGATTCCGATTGTGATTCTGATGAGTTAACTGATGGTAAAAGCTTCAAGGGTTTTTTCGAATCAGAAATATCTTCATCGAAAGATCTATATTTTTCTTCTAGTTCTTTAGCAATCATCGTAATTATCATTCTATGGCCTTGAGTTAAATGTAATTCTTCTGGTTTTAAATGGTAGATACCAAAATATTGCTTATATTCATTTTTATCAATAAGATGAGGCAAAACATTTCGACAAAATCATTCAATATTTTCAATAACATTATCATTAATGTTAAGAAAATGTAAGCATGTGCCAAGGGCGGATATAGCTCTTTTTCATGGAAGGGGTAATAACGATCATGGGGGGGGGGGGGGTAATTACAATTGAAAACCATAAAATCAGGTATAAAATGTATGAAATACTTAGGTCTTCGATACTCTTGGGGGGGATAGTTACCCCCAGTACCCCCCGTAAATCCGCCCTTGGCAAGTGCTAAAGTCATTTGCTTCGAGAATATTCTCGAGCGAGATAGGGATAGGTATTTTCGAAAACTCTTCAATCTTTTTCAAGGAATCTAGAGATTGGACGAAATTCTGCTTGGATGACTCCGTGGATGATTGAAGTACCTCGATCTGAAATGAACACATTCTTGAAATGATAAGCAATCATCATTTTGAAACATATATTAAGCCCAATACATCAAAATAGCTGTCAATCCCTCATTCGGAAGATTGACGATATTGAGCATCCTTCAGAACGCACACTAAGATCAACTGGAAAATATACCAGGTTTCCCACGAATACCGTTCGTTAGAATATTTTTGGGCAGGAATCGCAATTCACTATAACAATTTCGGAGCTAAGCTTTGATTAGAGAGATGACTCTCTATGAAGTTTTTGAGATTCTTAGGTTCGGTTTCACCGGACCATCAACTTTCGTTTTTCAAACAAGAAGTCCCATATTTTATGAAAAAAAATTGATTCGTGATGAAATTATAAGTTATTCAGATTTCTGTTTTAACGTGAAATTGGGAAGAATTGAAACAAATTTCGTTTTCAGGCTCTGTGAGAAGGGAGAACAGTCAGAATTAAAAATCATGATACAGAATCTCACAAAAGCGTTGTCAAAGTTGGAGATTTCGAAAAAGTGAAAACTGATTTCAATTTATATTTTTTTTCGATTTAGAATCTCATTTACAATCTCAACAGAGCGCCACTTTCTAATTTTTTTCGCAATTTCATCTTAAAAAAAATCAGAAGAAAATTGCGCCCCGATAATGGCTACTATTCATTATTGGGTAAAGATTAACAGTGATGTGTTGGTACGCAGAATGACGAATAAAAGGCAGATCCTCAAAAGAAAAATACCTATAAATTCAAAAAAGGCGTCTTTGACAATTTATCTCACCAAGTTCATCAAGGAAATCAAAGTATTAACATTTCTTCCAGGGCTGCTCCTAAATTGTATCCATAGAGAACTCCATTTGAAAAAATAATCAAGAAAACAGGAAAGATCCAAAAGCCAAATTAAATCTACCTTTTCATTCAATTGTGGACTGCTCAATTTTCTTCAATAATATTCTACACAAAAAAAAACTTTCACTATCGAGGGGTTAGATTTCGGGTTAGATTGGGTTAACTTGCGAAAACATATGGTGCATTTGAAGTTGTCAGGGCGCAAGCGCATATATTCCATGACATGCGCAAGACGCATTCCTCATATTCGAATTTATCTTGGCCTCATATGATGAATTCAGCTTCATTCTCAAAAAAAACAATATGAATCTGTTGGGTTTTTGAGTAATTCATATTCGTGTGTCACCAAAAACAAGTGGATCAACTGAAAAGTTACATAAATCCATCAAAAATTGACACACAACTTTCTCGGGCCTTCCATGACTTCCCATGACTTCCCGGGGACTTCCCATGACTTCCTGGGACTTCCCATGACTTCCTGGGACTTCCCATGACTTCCTATGACTTCCCATGACTTCCTTTGACTTCCCATGACTTCCCAGTGACTTCCCACGAAATGTACAATGACTTCCCTAGGCTTTTCGCCCCTCGGACGGGATCCATTTGCTAAAATAATTTATAGAAATAAAATGGGTCTTGGCTTGAAATTAATGCTATATGGCTTTTTTTTGGTTCATAACACATTCAGGTTTTCTGTTTGTTTTATACATCGTTTTGATTAAAATAAATATATTTTTAGAATGTGAATTCACAAGCACCTGTAAATGATCTAAAGGACCTACACATGAGAATATCATTTTTTATAAGTATATTACATACCTCTGAATATGCTCTCAACTTGGCTTCATTCAACCATGGCACGTTTCCAAGGTTTTCCAATAAATGGCTATTATTATTGTATATGACCATCATAACAGTGTTAATAATGCTGGAGATACTTTTGTAACAATAACCAAATATAGATTCCAAATCTACGAGGCGATTAGGATATGCAAACCTTCTTAAGAGTATGCATAAACCATCCACACCTAGAAAATATTAAGAATGTTAAAACATTGTTATTAAACCTATAAAGAGAACATACTATTCAATGTAATGTTGTTTTCCGTCGTTATAGTTTCCGGAAGGCCTAATGCAATTGCAAGGCGAGGAATATCACATTTTTCAAAGCGAAACCAATTTTTTGCCTCGGTATTGGATACATTGTCCAGAGTGAATCGTCCATAAAGCAATGCTCGATTCCCAACAGGATCATTGTTAAATATATGTAACAAGATTGCCTCATCCGTATCATCCTCGAAATCTGAATCCCCAAGTTGCGCTGCATCAAGAATACCTTCCATCTGGAATTAAATTTTCAGAAATAGAGCCTAATTTAACATGTATAACGACGTGCTTACCTTAAAAAATAGCTTCTATTTTCAGTAGAATTTCATCAAATCCAACTCTGAAATTATTTCGTTGACAGAAAACAAAATACACTCAAATTTATAGGTTAGGAACCGTTAACGGTTGACATGCACGTTAACGTTCATCAACCACGCATGCACATGAACACTTCAACTCAAATTTTATTCAATCCGTAAACCAGACGTAAACGTTATATTTCGTACGTTAACGTTTACGTAAAGCTTCACGTATCGTGCGCACTTCAACCATAGAAAAACAAACGAAAAGAAGTCCGACTCCCGTGCAAAAGCTCGTTGACACTGTTTTTAGACAGCGCCACTCCGAAATCGCACCGGTAGAAATCAGAACTACTGTTTAGCGGCAGGTGGCGGGCGATTTGAATTCGTTGTGTTTTTGAACCTCTACACCAAAAGTATTGTTTTTACATTAAAAGTGCAACGACCGCAAACTACCACGACATCAGACTGCGTCATCGTACCTTTAATGTAAAAACAAAATCAATTTTTTTTTCCTTCATCTACAAAAAAAGAGAAAAGACTAAAGGGATTTTTCCTCAGGTTTACCACACCTAACCATAAGTTTTTTCGACGAATAGGGACCGTTCCAAGTCTTACATAGTTCCTGCCATTGGTAAAAGAAATGTAATTAATAGCTATTTAGTTAGGTGTGGTAAGCTCGAGGAAAAATCCTTGAAATCACTGATGAATCAAAAAATAAAAAGGCAGTAAAAAGCGTCATCACTTTTATATTGACACAAACAAAAATCAACTTAATTAGATATTCACAAAAATGACAATTTATTTGAGTCACACCTATAATGAAAATAAGTAATTATATACAAGACTAACATTACTTTTGCAACTACATAATCGCAAAATAACAGAAATCTATAATTAATCAATAATACTCTAAAAAAAGGAGAAAAACTGTTATAACAGAAAAGCTCACAAATCAACTAACAATGAGCTTAATTAATTAGACTAAACCAAAGCAACACATACAAAAATTAAAGGTTGCTATTATAAACTCCCATTTTTAAAAAACATAAAATATGTCACAATCTTTGGACTCCCTCAACATTTGGTTACTCAGAGACAACACGTTATTCAAAGGAGTGCGATTAAATATATCAACACAGAATAAGTCATACCTAGTGTTACATAGTCTTATATCTGGCACATTAAAATAATTTAAGTTTATTATATCAGACTCCTGATATTTCAAGTTATTGATTATAAAATAAGTATATAAAAAACACTGACATTGATCTGTATCAAATTTTGAAAGGATAATGATGGTTTAGTTTAAAAAATAGATATCGTTAAAACTTTTTTGTACCTTCTCGATCTCGAAACTATTGAACTATTGAATTAAGTAAAAAAAAACAAGCTGCAGCAAAACATTTACAATAATTCTTGTAACCTTGAGTAGGTGAAACACTACAGTTTGAAGCACAGTTGGGTGTGAGAGCTGACTGTTCAATGCAAACAGTGGGTGGATGCGTCTGTGAGAACTCCCCATCAAAAGTTGAAGAAACTATGTCCTCTGGAACAGCATATGGGTGTAGGTGGCGAGCAGCATGGTCAGTAAAACTGTCCTTTTTGAAATGAGCACTACAGATGACTCGTCCTTTTTTATACAAAGCTACTGAAGCCTGATCATCCCAGTTCTCATTAGGATAAGCCCAAACTACCCATTTTCGGTCTCTGAAAAAAAACAAACAATAATGTATATGAAATCACGCTTTATTGATATAATATTTTAGATAAAAGTAAAATGTTTTATAGACACTGTGATCAAAGTCATACTAATGTGTTTTTTGATGTAACTGAAGATTAAACTAGCAATGCAGAGTCAAGATGTTATTTGCTTTGAAGTTTGTAGGTTTTAAAGTGCTTTTCATTGTAGGAGAGGTGTATAGGTGAATACACCAAATCATAAGGTAGCGGCATAATTTTGATAAAGCTTAGAATAATTGAGAAATAAGTACCTGAATGCATTTTTTCCACTTGGATTTGGGAACCGATGAAATGAACGGCTGGAGTTTTTAGCAGTTTTAGCAGTGAGAATGATGCAAGAGCTACCTACATGGAGGAAGAAAAAAGTTCATTAGTTCTAACAAAAAATAATAAAGCTGAAAAGGCAAACTCATTCACTTTGCACATGCACTTCAAATAGCTTCAGAGCTGATTACATTCAATAAAATAAATAAATTGAAGTGTGGTTTCATAAAACAAGCCAGTCAATGCAAAAAGGCCTTATAAGTGGGAATAGAGGCAATTTTCTTTCCACCGCATGCTTTCTCAACACGTCTCATGAATATATGTATATAATATAATTGTAAAAAAACACTTACCAATAAAAAATTAGATAGATTGTACCTACTGAATACTCAAACGAATTATTAACAAAAGAAACTATTCAAATAATATTTGAAAAACTCAAACTTCACGATCACCGGAGAGCGGGACAGAAACGAAATGAAACCTCGTTGTCATGCGTCATGTGAAGTAAATATGCTCGTTTGTCCGCGATACTAGCGCCCCTGCCAAATCACACCGGCTGAAGAGCGAACTAACACGGTTGCATTTCGAAGGTGGGAGTTGGAAGGGGTTGCTTCAACTCTCTATTGACCATATTAGGGAATCCAACGACCTGTCAAATATTTTTTTGAGGTTAGCTGGTGGTCAAACAAACCAAGTTTAGCTTTGTTCATGTAGACATTGAAACCGTTTATTTGCTTGAAAAATTGTTTTATGTGGAAATTTTTTCGATATTTCTAGTCAATCTTACTCTTAGGAATATCAGACCAGTGAAAATTATTTAAATTAAGTGCATTTTCAATAAAAAATGTCATAAATGTGTGCCAAAGTTGGATGTGCAAGTCGTACAAATTATGAGGATTTTCTTGAATATTTTGGAACACCCAGTGTGTGTAACTTGGTGTTTTATACACATATTAAGTGACTTTTCAGGAAACAAAAGGAAATTGGGTCAGCAGTCATCAAGACTTGAAAATATCGAAGATAAGAAAATAAAGTGAATGTGTCTTCGTAGACACTGAAATAAGCAGTATTCAGTTCATGTGAAATGTAAAACTGATGAATATTTAAATTTATATCATATAAAAGGATAAAGAAGTTACAGGGACAGAGCTCTGATTAATATTCCGTCTCCAATACTTTCTCTTCAATCTCTTCAGGCTCCCAATACTAAAAGTTGTAATCATATGATTGAGTGAAATTTTCTTCGTCAGTGATACTTCAGGATACTTTTTGATATTAGAAATCATAAAAACTCACTCGTTCACTCATGAAATGCATATACGATAATAAAATTCCTCATATTTACTGCAAGCCAGCGACCTGTCAGAAAATTTATAGGTTATCTGGAGGCAGGGCGCCACGTGGTTTGGATTGCCTAATTCACCGTCGCCATATTGTTGTGCGACAATACCAACTACCCAGGGTCCTCAACATCGAATAACGAAAGTTACTAATTTCTTAGGACCGCGAAAGTTTAAATGGACATATTTTGGTGTCAGTTCTTTAATTTTTAGATCTATTTCTTGCCGAACAATTACTGACACAACAACCATGGCCTACACTATACTGATATCTACCCATATTTCCTGGGTTTTATCACAAAACACTCAACCAAAGTTAACCACCAATTTTATATAACCTCTCAAACCACAGACTGTGCTAATAATCTGACAGTACTTTTGATAAACTCAATATTTCTCCGTTGGGAACACTGGGTAGTTGGTATTGTCGCACAACAATATGGCGACGGTGAATATGGTCAATTGAATCGACCCATCTCAAACCTTATATAAGGCGCGTTCGGCAATGACATCTGACTGGTCGGATTGATCTGAACCGTTCGTTTATTACATCCAGATTGAGGGGAGTACACATCTGGACCGTTCGGCAAGAAAATCTGATCAATCGGATGTAGATCTTTTTGCTCGGTGTATTTCGACAGAGGAAGCGGATTTTTTTCCACAGAACAGAAACAAAAATTACTTTTCGGCCTTTGTCAATGGATTTTTTATCCCGCTTCGAATATTCTTGAGCAATCTGTTGAAATTTCGTGTCTTATGTTATTTGTTGTGTAGTAATAAATAAAAAATGTCGTGTTAACGTAAGTACTGTTGGCCCAGTGTGGCAACAGACTTAGTTATTATGGCAACCTCGTACTCGGACAAATGCGTACCTCAATGCGCAGAGGTAACCTAACATCTAGTCTATGGTTCTTAACTTCTAGTCTATGGTTGATGATAGTAGTCCAGTTCTGTTTTAGACAAAGAGCAGATAAGTGTACACGCCAAGTCGAAGCCATATTGCCCATATTACTGTTTTTCATATATATCTACTCCGTAGTTTGCATATTCCAATTGACCATATTCACCGTCGCCATATTGTTGTGCGACAATACCAACTACCCAGGATCGTCAACATCGAATAACGAAAGTCACTAATTTCTTTGGACCGCGAAAGTTTGAATGGACATATTTTGGTGTCAGTTTTTTTATTTTTAGATCTATTTTTTGCCGAACAATTACTGACACAACAACCATGGCCTACACTATACTGATATCTACCCATATTTCCCGGATTTTATCACAAAATACTTAACCAAAGTTTACCACCAATTTTATATAACCTCTCATACCACATACCATACTAATCATAATAATTCTTTGATATATGATACTAATAATCCGATAGTACTTTTGATAAACTCAATATTTCTCCGTTGGGAACACTGGGTAGTTGGTATTGTCGCACAACAATATGGCGACGGTGAATATGGTCAATTGTAAATTGTAAATCCTGCTTTGTGACAAATTGCGAATACAGTGCAGTTCCCTGTTAATCTTGTAATAAACACTTACATGGTAGCAGAGTCGAAGAAAAAGTGAAGCGTCCTTTCAGTCCGCCATTTTGAAATTTGTGTTTACATCAGAAGTTTTTTTTGTGTTGGATACTCCTCAAAAAAAAAGAACATGGATCCAATGAATATTGATGACGAAACACATTCTGAAGGTATTCCAAACCCGACTAACATAGCTGGACCATCCCAAAATCTGGACATGGGAAATCAGATCTCTGCTTACAAGCCAGCAGTTTCTCGATGTACTTACCGATAGAATTAGAGGTGAGATAACGTCATCAAACGCCTCGACACTAAACAGTGTGGATACGAACATTACGAACAGCGAACAAGTTGAATTCCAAGTAAAAACTAAGAAGCAATTACCCACGTTCTCAATACCGATAATAGACGTTGAGGACAAGTTAAAAGGGCATACGAATTATAGGTCGTGGAAACAACGGATAGAAAGGGACCTAAAAGCCCTAGGCAGGTATGATTATCTGAAATACGCATTAGGGGGTGACCGACAAGATTTCACTCATGAAGAGAAACGCATGTATGATGCTCAAGTGAGGCAGTACCTGGAGGCAACATTGCAAAATGGACCACGTTCCCTAATCAAGAACGAAAAAACGGCAGCTGAGGCATTTGAAAAGCTGGAACAGATGTTCGGGAAGAACGATATTCAGAAAATGGTGGAGCTCTTGGAGAACTTTGGGAAGATCGTTCTACACCCGAAGATGAATCCAATGGCATTCATCACTAAATTCGAGGATGCAGTAAGACAGTTTGAAGAGCTTGGTGTCCCTTTGGACAAGAAGATTATTGTCGCATATTTCCTGCACAAAGTCTGGCATCTGCGAGCTTTTAGTGGGTTCTATGCGACAGTAGCTACATTGCCAGAGGACACCAGGACCTATAAATTTGTTAGAAATGCATTCCTTGATGTAGCGAGTAACAACTATTATTATAATATAGAAGTGGAACACAGTAAGTCCGATAATGATACTGTAGATATTGTTTGTTCAGAGTGTAACGATAATTTAGATTTCAGTTGCAAGGCTGTTGATAGTGATATTATCACTATATGTTTGACATGTTTAGATTTTCCAAAGGAAACCATTCTCCTTAATAATGACTTTGTTTCAGTCTCTTGTTTACACTGTGGTAAAAGCAGTACTAATGTTTGTGATTTCTGTACAGGAAGTAGAAGTGAAAATAGTTCTTCAGAACCACCCAGAAAAAAGGAAAAGCTAATGAACTATTCCACAAAATCTGGGGAAAAGAAATCTAAATTTTTCCAGTATACTCCCGAGCAACTGGAAAAATTGAAAAAGATGTCGACAGAAGAAAAAAAGTCTGCCAGATGTAGTAAATGCGGTCTGTTATTCCACAAAGCCTCTGATTGTAAGAGTGATGGCAGGGCCTGTTTTTACTGTTTTAAAACAGGTCATGAGAAGAAAGACTGTAAGAAATTACACAGCCAAAGATCAAGTAAGTGTGAGTTAGAGTTACACAAATTTGTTAATCTTGTTTCATTTCTTGTTGATTCTGGTGCATCACACCATGTAGTGAATGCACAAAATATCCTGTTAGAGTACAAAAAGTATCAAAAGCCTAAATCAGTTGAACTTGCTCTGAAAACAGAGAATATTGTTGCTTTGGGAGAGGGTACTCTACCAATTCTTGTACAGTTTGGAAAAAGTTCGCATGTCTTGAAGTTAGTAAATGTTCAGTATGTCCCCCAACTGAGGGAGAATATTTTAAGTGTTCGAGCATTTAATGCTCAATTTAGTACAAGTATCATAATGAACGCTAATAATGGTTTCATCCTATCTAGAAAATTGAAACGAAAACTGAGTCTGCTGTATGTCTCCGATGGACTATACAAATTGGCGGTTCACGTACATGAGGTTTCAGATAACAATCAGCAAACACCATCCAGCCAATCAGTTGAAATTAATCATGTAAATGTTTCCGATCAATTGTTAGATAAATCTATTTGTAAAATAAAACATACAATTCTTAATCCAGTCATTGAAAACAAACGTAAACAAACTCGTAAATTAAGAAATAAGCTCACACGTAATCAGTTACAAAAATTAGCTGAAGAAGGTTTAGTTTGGCACCGTAGGATGGGTCATATATCATCCTCTTACCTTGGGAAATTATCAAGTGTGGCCCTTGGTGTCAAAGAACTTATATATAATTATATATATAAATAGACCTATAGAAAAAATCGTGGAAACAAAAGCAGAAAAAAGTAATCAAAACAATGTTGACATTCCACTGTCTCAGACGTCAACTTCGAAACATACTTATAGTTCTGTGCTCAAAAATGCTACAGAAAGTGGACCATTGAATAAAAATACAGAAACAACAACAAATAATAAACAAAACCTCAAAATTCAAATACAATCAAACCAAAAATTGACGCCAACTAAGACAATAATAAACCAAGAAGCAAGGAAAATACAAGGTAACCAACAACACAATCAAGTCACAAATGAGCAAAAGGATGAAAATTACATTGAAGACAAAATAAGTAAATCCAAAAATGAACAACAGGCACCTGATATGAAGATTCAACTGGAAGGAAAAAACTGGAGAGAAGTTGCCAAGAAACGAAATCTTAAACAAACAAGGCCAGCCCCAATTAAAGGAGCGATGGAAAAATTCAGTTTAACAGTAGCTGAGCAACAATCTTGCCTATTTTTATCAGGTCTAGATCCAGATACCAAATGTGAAGAAGTTGTGGAATATATAGAAAAAACATTCAAAATAAGCAGCAAATGTGAAAAAATGAAAACTAAGAAAGACAAATTCAAAAGCTCTTTCAAGGTATATATACCGAGTGATTCGAAACAACAAGTTCTGAATGAAAATATGTGGGGAAAGGGGGTAGTAATCAACCATTTTTTACACATCAGACGAAACTTCAACAGAGAGGTGAAGCCGGTAACTGCTTGAATATCTTACATCAGAATATTCAATGTATCAAAAACAAACTTCCCGAAGTCGAACTTTTTATTAACTCACTCACAAAGGTTCCAGACGTAATTTGTTTCAGTGAACACTGGATAAATAAAGATGAAATTCAATTTTTGAAGATTCCTAATTACAGGATAATATCAGGTTATGCAAGAGAGAATTTTATACACGGGGGAACAGCTATTTTAATCCGTGATAATATTACCGACTTTGACAACGTACAATGGATCACTAACTTGAGTGTGGAGAAGGAAATAGAGGTATCATGTGCAATCAGTAATACCAGGAAAATGATAATTTTGACAGTCTACAGGACCTGTTTGGGTGATGCACAGATATTTCTTCATAAAATTGAACAAATACTCTATGAAATAAATATGAAATTTAATAAATATGATGTTGTACTCTGTGGAGATTTTAACATCAACTTATTGGAAGACAGCCATGTAAAAAATAATTTTGTAGATATCCTTTGCACATATGATCTACAGCAAACAATAGCTGAACCAACAAGAATTACACGGACAACAAAAACATTAATTGATAATATATTTACCAACATTCCAACTTTTGAAAATAATTATAATATAAATTCTCTTTTGTCAGATCATATGGCTCAGCACATAGCAGTTAAATGTAATAATGTTCCCAATGGAAGAACATGTCTTAGAAAAAGGACTTTCACTGACTCTAAAATGCAGCAGTTTTTCAGCAGTCTGGAGGATGTATCTTGGCAGGGTGTATTGGAGCGTTTGGATCCAGACGAAGCGTACAACTGTTTCTCTGAGATTATGCAAATGTATTTGAATCTGATATTTCCAGAAAGAAAGTGCCCAATGAGGAGAACAATGCAAATATGGATAACAACAGGGATAAAAATTTCAAGCAACCGAAAAAGATCAATGTGGGGAGAAGTACAAGAAGGAATAATATCACTCGACTATTACAAAAGCTACTGTGGTATACTGAAGCAGGTTGTTAAACAGGCTAAAATGATAAGTTATAGGAACTATATAACTCAATCTGAAAACAAAACAAAGGCTACATGGAACTTAGTTAGCACTATAACAGACAAGAAGAATAATAATGATGACTCGATTTTCAATTCATTTCCTCACCAAGATGAGGAAGATGTACTCAATCAATTTAACAAACATTTTATAGGTTCAAATAGAAGCAATAGTGGTACTGATGCGGACAACAGTAACATCAAATCCTGCAACAATAGCATATTTTTAAGTCCACTTATAGAGCAAGAAACATACCAATACATTTTACAACTTAAAAATAAAAATTCAGTGGGAAATGATAACATACCAGTAAAACTGCTCAAGAAGTGTGCATCAATAATAAAAACTCCACTTACTCACATTATAAACCAGATTCTACAAACAGGAAAGTATCCACAAAGATTAAAAGAAGCAATGGTGAAACCTATCTATAAAAAAGGAAGTAAAGAAAATATTGATAATTATAGGCCAATATCATTGCTATCTAATGTAAACAAAATATTTGAGCGTATAATTTTTGACAAATTAATGCAGTTTTTTGAAGCAAATAACATACTTGTGAAACAACAATATGGTTTTAGACAGGGAAAGTCAACATTGAATGCAATATATCAAGCACTTACTTCTATCATCAGGTCACTAAATCAAAATAATGCTACAGCGGCCCTCTGTCTGGACCTGTCAAAAGCCTTCGATAGAGTCAACCATGAAAAATTGTTGGCGAAGATGGAGAAATATGGTATTAGAGGGGTAGCACTGAAGCTCATTGAATCCTATTTATCCAAAAGAACCCAAAAGACAATAAGTAGAGGAAGAAATGGGAATATAATACGATCTGATTCCAAACAAGTATTAAACGGTGTACCACAGGGTTCCATATTAGGACCATTGCTCTACATAATCTATGCCAACGATCTAGTTCAGACTACCAACAACGATGTCATAATGTTTGCAGATGATGCATCAATAATATGTAAAGCTGAGAATCAAAATGCATGTATCAAAAGTCTTGAGACTGATCTGAAAAATATGAATGAATGGTTCCTTAATAACAACTTGATGCTAAATGTGGAAAAAACAAAACTTTTAATATTCAGGGAAAAGAATGAACAACTAAACTTGAGATTCCAAGATTGTGCAGTTGAGTCAGTTGAAAACCTGTCATTTTTAGGAGTGAATATAGATCGTAACCTCAACTGGAGTAGTCACGTTGAGAAGATTTCACCAATGATAGCACGCTACGGCTATGCATTGCGGACTATACGGATGATAGGGCTGGATGCTGCTCTGACTGCCTATCATGCCTACGTTCATTCTAGGATTAGATATGGAATCATCTTCTGGGGAAGATCTACAGAAGCGGAGCGAGTTTTTCTCTTACAAAAAAGATGCCTAAGAATCATCTTTGGCATGAATCAATATGAAACTTGCAGGAACATATTCAAGAAATTCAACATCTTAACACTGTACAGTCTATATATATATGAGTCAGTGATGTTCATAGTGAATAACTATAATGATTTCAAAGACCTTCAACTCCAACATTCTTATAATACAAGAGGAAAAAATATTCTTCAAGAGGATAAGCCCAATTATTCATATTTACAGAAAAATGTAACTTACAGCTTGCTGACATTGTGGAATAAGTTGCCAGAAAAATTTAAATCATTGCCAAATAAGGTGCAAAAACAAAAACTTAAATCTTTTCTTATTGATAAAAGTTATTATAATATAGGAGAGTTCTTACAAGAGAGTAATTTTGAGAAATTGTAATTCAAATTTAATATTTTTTATTTTTGTTTTCTTCTACATGCTTGTATGTATTTTGACTGAATCTACACCTGTATGGTATTTGATTTAATAAATTATTATTATTATTGTTCATCATCGGTCTCCCGGTCTCAGCTTAAGCTGGTACTATTTCTATGAACCAGTGAAAAAACCATTCAGTTCCTCCCACTAGTTCAGGAATTTCCGCACGATGTGACAGGTTTGCAATGCTACAGCCTATTGTGCATATCCCGCGATCCTCTGGGATAATTCGATCTTTTGAAGATTCCTCCTGAATGATTCCCTTTTGTCAGCTGAAGTTCTCCAGGTGAAGACGTTATAGAGGGAGTATCTCCTTCCAGGAAGTGGTTTGTCCTCGCAATTGTTCACGTAATGAAAAGCTCGCATTACTTCAATATTCATTTCCCGGCTACACTGGATACGTGCGTTGCGAGCTCCCCTGCGGGCAGTCCTCCTCACGGTGGTCGAGCCAGCAGGTGGAGTGGCATCTCGATCTTTTGCCATGATATCGGTTTCCACTTCTCGTTCATGGGTTTGCCACCATTTACCCTTGGTGGTCCAGGTAACTCGGGCCGTGGGGACGTCACCCCCCATGTGGCGTGGCAGAAACCAAACCACACCCGTGCGTTAATTTTATTTATTATTATTATTATTCTTCATCGGTCTCCCGTTCTCAGCTTGAGCTGGTAATTCTTATATGAACCAGTGAAAAAACATTTCAGTTCCTCCCACTAGTTCAGAAATTTCCGCACGATGTGATAGGTTTGCAAATCCACAGCCTGCTGTGCACATCGCGATCTTCTGGGATAATTCGATCCCTTGAAGATTTCTCTTCTCCATCCAAGAAGTGGTTTGTCCTCGCAATCGTTCACGTAATGAAAAGCTCGCATTACTTCAATATTCATTTCGCGGCTACACTGGATACGTGCGTTGCGAGCTCCCCTGCGGGCAGTCCTCCTCACGGTGGTCGAGCCAGCAGGTGGAGTGGCATCTCGACCTTCTGCCATGATATCGGTTTCCACTTCTCGTTCATGGGTTTGCCACCATTTACCCTTGGTGGCCCAGGTAACTCGGGCCGTGGGGACGTCACCCCCCATGTGGCGTTGCAGAAACCAAACCACACCCGTGCGGGTTTATATTTATTATTATTATTATTCTTCATCGGTCTCCCGTTCTCAGCTCGAGCTGGTTATTCTTCTATGAACCAGTGAAAAAACAATTCAGTTCCTCCCACTAGTTCAGAAATGTCCGCACGATGTAACAGGTTTGCAAATCCACAGCCTGCTGTGCACATCCCGCGATATTCCGGGATAATTCGATCCCTTGAAGATTTCTCTTCTCCATCCAGGAAGTGGTTTGTCCTCGCAATTGTTCACGTAATGAAAAGCTCGCATTACTTCAATATTCATTTCGCGGCTACACTGGATACGTGCGTTGCGAGCTCCCCTGCGGGCAGTCCTCCTCACGGTGGTCGAGCCAGCAGGTGGAGTGGCATCTCGATCTTCTGCCATGATATCGGTTTCCACTTCTCGTTCATGGGTTTGCCACCATTTACCCTTGGTGGCCCAGGTAACTCGGGCCGTGGGGACGTCACCCCCCATGTGGCGTGGCAGAAACCAAACCACACCCGTGCGGTTATTATTATTCTTCATCGGTCTCCCGTTCTCAGCTCGAGCTGGTTATTCTTCTATGAACCAGTGAAAAAACAATTCAGTTCCTCCCACTAGTTCAGAAATTTCCGCACGATGTAACAGGTTTGCAAATCCACAGCCTGCTGTGCACATCCCGCGATATTCCGGGATAATTCGATCCCTTGAAGATTTCTCTTCTCCATCCAGGAAGTGGTTTGTCCTCGCAATTGTTCACGTAATGAAAAGCTCGCATTACTTCAATATTCATTTCGCGGCTACACTGGATACGTGCGTTGCGAGCTCCCCTGCGGGCAGTCCTCCTCACGGTGGTCGAGCCAGCAGGTGGAGTGGCATCTCGATCTTCTGCTATGATATCGGTTTCCACTTCTCGTTCATGGGTTTGCCACCATTTACCCTTGGTGGTCCAGGTAACTCGGGCCGTGGGGACGTCACCCCCCATGTGGCGTGGCAGAAACCAAACCACACCCGTGCGGGTAATAATTATTATTATTATTCATCATCGGTCTCCCGGTCTCAGCTCAAGCTGGTATTATTTCTATGAACCAGTGAAAAAACAATTCAGTTCCTCCCACTAGTTCAGGAATTTCCGCACGATATGACAGGTTTGCAATGCTACAGCCTGTTGTGCATATCCCGCGATCCTCTGGGATAATTCGATCTTTTGGAGATTCCTCCTGAATGATTCCCTTTTGTCAGCTGAAGTTCTTCAGGTGAAGACGTTATAGAGGGAGTATCTCCATCCACGAAGTGGTTTGTCCTCGCAATTGTTCACGTAATAAAGAGCTCGCATTACTTCAATATTCATTTCGCGGCTCCACCTGATACGTGCGTTGCGAGCTCCCCTGCGGGCAGTCCTCCTCACGGTGGTCGAGCCAGCAGGTGGAGTGGCATTTCGATCTTCTGCCATGATATCGGTTTCCACTTCTCGTTGCTGGCTTGATATTTTCTCCATTTTCATGGGTTCGCCACCATTTACCCTTGGTGGCCCAGGTAACTCGGGCCGTGGGAACGTCACCCCCCATGTGGCGTAGCAGAAACCACACCCGTGCGGTTTTATTATTTTATTATTATTCTTCATCATCGGTCTCCCGGTCTCAGCTCGAGCTGGTATTACTTCTATGAACCAGTGAAAAAACATTTCAGTTCCTCCCACTAGTTAAGAAATTTCCGCACGATGTGACAGGTTTGCAAAGCTACAGCCTGCTGTGCATATCCCGCGATCCTCTGGGATATCTCGATCTTTTGAAGGTTTTTCTTAAATGATTTGGACATGACTCCCTCAGCCGAAATCACCAACGGTATAATAGTGACTTTCGATAATTGCCACATATTCTTCAGCTCTATTGCCAAGTTCTCGTACTTCCTTATTTTTTCCGACTCCGTTCTTCCGATGTTATGAGTCAATGGTACTGCCACATCAATTATCACCCCATACTTCTGATCCTTCTCAATGAATACAAGGTCATTATTATTATTCTTCATCGGTCTCCCGTTCTCAGCTCGAGCTGGTTATTCTTCTATGAACCAGTGAAAAAACAATTCAGTTCCTCCCACTTGTTCAGAAATTTCCGCACGATGTAACAGGTTTGCAAATCCACAGCCTGCTGTGCACATCTCGCGATATTCCGGGATAATTCGATCCCTTGAAGATTTCTCTTCTCCATCCAGGAAGTGGTTTGTCCTCGCAATTGTTCACGTAATGAAAAGCTCGCATTACTTCAATATTCATTTCGCGGCTACACTGGATACGTGCGTTGCGAGCTCCCCTGCGGGCAGTCCTCCTCACGGTGGTCGAGCCAGCAGGTGGAGTGGCATCTCGATCTTCTGCCATGATATCGGTTTCCACTTCTCGTTCATGGGTTTGCCACCATTTACCCTTGGTGGCCCAGGTAACTCGGGGCGTGGGGACGTCACCCCCCATGTGGCGTGGCAGAAACCAAACCACACCCGTGCGGTTATTTTATTATTATTATTCTTCATCGGTCTCCCGTTCTCAGCTCGAGCTGGTTATTCTTCTATGAACCAGTGAAAAAACAATTCAGTTCCTCCCACTAGTTCAGAAATTTCCGCACGATGTAACAGGTTTGCAAATCCACAGCCTGCTGTGCACATCCCGCGATATTCCGGGATAATTCGATCCCTTGAAGATTTCTCTTCTCCATCCAGGAAGTGGTTTGTCCTCGCAATTGTTCACTTAATGAAAAGCTCGCATTACTTCAACATTCATTTCGCGGCTACACTGGATACGTGCGTTGCGAGCTCCCCTGCGGGCAGTCCTCCTCACGGTGGTCGAGCCAGCAGGTGGAGTGGCATCTCGATCTTCTGCCATGATATCGGTTTCCACTTCTCGTTCATGGGTTTGCCACCATTTACCCTTGGTGGCCCAGGTAACTCGGGCCGTGGGGACGTCACCCCCCATGTAGCGTGGCAGAAACCAAACCACACCCGTGCGGTTTTATTATTATTATTATTATACAACGGCCACTTGTTCAGTTTGTTCAAAAGCAAAAATGAATCGAAAGCCTTGTGCAAAAGAACGTGAACGAGCAACTAGACCGTGTCAAATTCTGCATACTGATTTATTAAGTGTTAATCCTCCAACACAGTTTGGTAAGAAAAAATATATTTTGGTTCTTATTGATGACTATTCACGATACGCCCAAATTTTTCTTATGAGACAAAAGTCAGAAACAACTAGATTTTTAACTTTTGGATTACAATTTTTGCAATCAATGTTCCCAGGACCTGGCCAATTTAGTAAGTTAAGATGTGACAATGGAACAGAGTTCATAAATGAAACTTGTCAGGAAGTTTTGAATAAGTTTGAAGTAGAATTGCAGTGTGCCGAACCTTATCAACATGAACACAATGGTACAGCTGAAAGGTTTAATAGAACATTACAAGAAAGAGCTAGAGCTTTGCTCTTTGATTCAGGTTTTCCTGTTACCTTTTGGGGTTTTGCTTTTTCAACAGCTTGTTACTTGTACAATCGCACACCTCACTATTCAGTTGACTTCTTGACACCTTATGAAAAATTATTCGGTAAACAAGCTAATTTGCAAAATGTAAAAATTTTTGGCTCCCAAGCGGAAGTTAAAGTAGAGCAGTGGTTTTCAACCTTTTTCATGATGCGACCCCCCTGGCATGTAAAAATATTTCGCGACCCCCCGACCCTTCGCGTTTTTATCATGTGTGTTTCTGTATGTTACAGTGTTACAAATATTCATTCCATACATCGATGTGAAGTTAGCCACATCCACACATACACTCAAAGACAAAAAATTGCTAATGGAAAAAAATTCATAACTTAGTGAAATGAGATGGTATTGCAATCAGATTTGGATGTGAGCTTGATTGGTTGATAAGAAATTGAATCCTGTTCCATTTGGAGACTTTCAAGACTCAGGGAGAGAGTTGTGGGGGTTGTTGGGGGTGGTTCCTGGCAAAAATCAGAACTCGACGAAATGGAAGTGTTCCACGATGGGTTTCGAATATGTGTTTCTTGAATGCCGAAAAAATGAAATGTAATACCCCTCATAGTTTGTAAGCCCCCAGATTGGGAGATTTTGGGGGTCGTTAATAAAAAAGGATGAAAAAAATTCATATCTCGACGAAATTGGAGTGTTTCACGATCATATTCGAAAATGTGTTTCTTGAATGCCGAAAGAATGAAAAACAATAAACCCCATAGTTTTTTAGCCCCCAGGTTTGAAGATACAGGGGGTGTTTTTGAAAAATTATGAAAAAAATTAATTTCTCGGAGTAATGAGAGTGTTTCACGGTCAGATTCGAATATGCGTTTCTCGAATGCCAAACAGTGGCGACGCCAGCTTTCGAAGACAGGGGGGGCCAAAAGGGGGTCGGAATTTTTTAGGAGGGGCCAAAGTAAATAGAAATACAACGGGAAATTAGAATGTCAAAAAATTCTAGGCGGGGCCAGCAAAATTTTAGTGATGGCACGGGCCACCCCTGGCCCCCCTCTAGCGTCGCCACTGATGCCAAAGGAATGAAATACAATAAACCCCATAGTTTGTTAGTCCCCAGGTTTGGAGATTTGGGGTGTTGTTTATGCAAAATGATGAAAAAAAATTCATATCTCGACGAAATGAGAGTGATCCACGATCATGTTCGAATATGTGTTTCTTCAATGTCGGAAGAATGAAATACAAAAGATCCCATAGTTTGTTAGCCCCCAGGTTTGGAGATTTGGAGGGTTGTTTATGAAGAATGGTGAAAAAAATTCATATCTCGAAAAAAGGAGAGTATTCCAGGATCAGATTCGATATGTGTTTTTTGAATGGCGAAAGAATGAAATACAAAAAACCCCATAGTTTGTTAGTCCCCAGCTTTGGAGATTTTGGGGGTTGTTTATGAAAAATGATGAAAAAAATTCATATCTCGTAGAAATGAGAGTGTTCCATCAAAAAAGAATTGTGTCATTTGATTAATCCAAAACAAGCACAACCTTCGCATGAGTCTTGGGAGTTTATTCTTTGTTAATTTGTTTGTATTAACATACAAATGTATTTGATTCTGTTGAAATTCTCTTACTAAAGTTCTCTCAACCTCTCGCGACCCCCCTACAGAAGCTTCGCGACCCCCCAGGGGGTCGCGACCCACAGGTTGAAAAACACTGAAGTAGAGAATATACCAAAAGGCAAAAAGTTACTTCCACGTTCTAGTACAATGTATTTAGTAGGATATACAGATACAGGTTACATCTTATATGATCCAAATACACACAAAACTGTAAACTCGTGTAATGTATTGTTCAATGAAAAGTTTAATTATAAATCGTGTAAAACAAAACTGATGGTTGTTAGTGAGGAACTTCAGATATTAACAGAAAGTAATAATTCAACTCAAACAAATAATTCAGTCAGTAATAGTCTTAGTAGATCACAAAGTGAAGACACTCATCAGTCAGAAAATGTTCAAATATCTAATGAAATAGAAATAGAAGAAATCTCGCAGTTCGAAAATAGTCAAAATGTCAATCAAATAGAGTTTGAAGAAATTTCTTCTCCGTTTTATAATCACGAAGAAACTGTACCAGATATCAGTATAAATTCGTGTATTTTGAATCAGTTTGGTTTTGTTTCTGAAGATAAAATTTATAGTACAAGTGATTCACCTCAAAGTTATAAAGAAGCAATTACTTGCTTGAACAGCAGTAAATGGTTAACAGCTATTGAATCAGAACTATTCTCGTTAAAACAGCATACAGTTTGGGATATAGTAGAAAGAGAATCAAATATGAAAGTGATTCCTGTGAAATGGGTATTTAATGTTAAACATGATGGTAGCTTTAAGGCTCGTCTTGTTGTTGTTGGATGTAGAGACACAGAGAAATATACCTCTGAAGAAACAGCAGCCCCTACACCTGCTCTTTCGGTTGTGAAATTATTATTCGCATTATCAGTTACTAAAAACTGGCATATAGAACAGCTTGATGTTAAAACAGCTTTCTTATATGGAGAAATTGATAGACCCAAGTATGTAACAATTCCTGAAGGTATAAACATAGATAAAACAAAATTTGTCTGTAAATTACGTAAAGCTTTGTATGGGCTAGCAATTGCACCAAAATGTTGGTTTCTAACTATTGATAAATATCTATTAAAGTGTGGTTTCGAAGCTAATTTACGTGAACCATGTCTGTACCTGAAAAAGAAGGAAGACAAAATAGTTTTGATATTGATATATGTAGATGATTTATTAATAACTGGAAATAATCGTGAACTAATTCAAGACACTGTGAACATATTAAAATCTAGATTTGATATCAAACAGTTTGGTTTCCCAACCAAGTTCCTTGGTTTGGAAATCATAAGAACTGATAATCATTTGTTTCTTCACCAAACTCAGTTTGTGAAGAATGTGTTGAAAGAGTTTCGTATGGAGAACTCTAATTCTGTTGATACTCCTTTGATACCTCAAGGGAAGCACAAAGCTCCTGAGAATTTAAATGAAGCAAATTTTCCTTACAAAAAAGCAATAGGCTCCTTGTTGTATTTGAGTCGTTTCACTAGACCTGATATTTCATTTGCAGTAAGTTATCTTGCGCGGTTTCAGTCAAATCCGCAACAATATCACTGGACATTGGTGAAAAGAATATTAAGGTATTTGAAAGGAACCACCGAAATAGGTTTGAAATACATACAGGGTTCCCCAAGCCTTTCTTGTTATTGTGATGCAGACTTTGCCGGTGATAATACAAGTCGAAAATCAACTACTGGCTTTGTGATTTTTGCCTTTGGTAATCCAGTCGTGTGGTGTTCAAAACTCCAAGCTACTATAGCACAAAGTTCAGCCGAAGCAGAATTCATTGCATTAACACATGCAGTAAATGAAGCTTTATTCTTGGCCCAGTTGTTGGCAGAAACAGTAAATATAGTTGTTTTTCCTGTACCAGTTTATGAAGACAATGAAGCTGCTAGACAAAACTGTCTGACAAGCACTAGTAAAAGTCGACTAAAATATATAGAACGAAGATATCTTCTCATTCGTCAACATGTACAAGAAAAAAAAATCAATGTACTTAAAATAAATACTAATGATCAGATAGCAGATATACTCACGAAACCTTTACTGTCAACAAAGTTTCGTAGTTTACGTGACCATCTAGTTACTTGTGACTATCTGATTCCCAGTTAAACTATGCATGCAAAATTGTTATAATACTGCAGATTCTTGCAGTTGTTGTTTTTTTTCTCTCTGTTGGTGTTTGTCAATGTTAAATCGAGAAGGGTCTTCGGTCCCTGGAGATTTGATTTTGACAAATGCAAGTATCTCAAATTAGAAGGATCTTCGGTTCCTGGCGATGAGAGATGCGCTTTGTTATGGTATACAGGTAGGTCACACCTTTCCATAAATATTAGTTTATTTAGTTGAATCATTAATTATACATTCTATGTGTAAGGTGTATTGATTGATGATGATGTTTGTTGAGTTTATGTGCAAGAAGGGTCTTCGGTCCCTGGATGCATGTATAAACTCATGTTATGTCTGTTTCAAGTAAACAACATAAAAATCTCGTTGATTATATCCTTAAGATATGATCATGTTTGTTGAGTTTATGTGCAAGAAGGGTCTTCGGTCCCTGGATGCATGTATAAACTCATGTTATGTCTGTTTCAAGTAAACAACATAAAAATCTCGTTGATTATATCCTTAAGATATGATCATGTTTGTTGAGTTTATGTGCAAGAAGGGTCTTCGGTCCCTGGATGCATGTATAAACTCATGATATGTCTGTCGAAAGTGAAGTAAACGACATAAGCTTTCTTGTTGATTATATCAGTACGATATGATCATTCTTGTTGAATAAGCGCGAGAAGGGTCTTCGGTCCCTGGAGCGAATATTCTGAGCATTTTAGTTAAGTGTGGTTCGCTTTAAGAAACCTCTGCTCGTCAGCAGTAACAACTGCCCTTGTTAGTTCTACTGATTATCCTGTTAATTATAAGTTTTTCTCACAATGTATCATCTATGTTATAAAAAAAAAATTACCTATTCTATTTATTTATACCTCTGTATTCAAGCCTAGTTTTAAGTCCAAATCAGTCAGAACTAAATATATATATCGTAAAAGGGTGAATTGTTCGAGTTAAGTAATCAGTTGTGCATTTGTCCGATTCTTAGATTGGGAGGGGGTGTTAACGTAAGTACTGTTGGCCCAGTGTGGCAACAGACTTAGTTATTATGGCAACCTCGTACTCGGACAAATGCGTACCTCAATGCGCAGAGGTAACCTAACATCTAGTCTATGGTTCTTAACTTCTAGTCTATGGTTGATGATGGTAGTCCAGTTCTGTTTTAGACAAAGAGCAGATAAGTGTACACGCCAAGTCGAAGCCATATTGCCCATATTACTGTTTTTCATATATATCTACTCCGTAGTTTGCATATTCCAATTGTAAATTGTAAATCCTGCTTTGTGACAAATTGCGAATACAGTGCAGTTCCCTGTTAATCTTGTAATAAACACTTACATGTCGTTTGATAAAAAAATAATGATTCAAAATATTGAATCATCTCAACCAAGGGGTAGAAATGTTGAGAACTATAACAAAAGAATTAAAATAGTACCCAGACTACCTCTACGGACGAATAGACCTTTGAGCTCTAATTTAATATCTGGCTCGGGTAAGGCGTTACATACGTCAAACAGAAAAATCGATCTAAATGCTCCTTAGCGTTCGTTTATTACAGAAAAATCTAACAAATCTGTACAATCTGTTATCACGTGACTAAAAAATCCGTCCGCTCTCGGATGCTATTGCCGAACGCGCTTATAGTTATTCTGTGTCTCAAAAATCAGCGGCTGTAAACGACGCACGCGTTTAGCGACATCCGGCGCAATCTGCAAGTGTGAACAAATATGGAAGATATCATTCCTAGAGCTATGTTGTTATAAAAGAGGAAAGTGATTATTTTAGGTGATTTTCTTCGATCTCATGATGATAATGTGAAGACCAGTGATTGAATGTAATATGAACCGTATAGTGTCGTGTTTATAGAATTCCAAGAGGATATTGTTTTGATTGAAACAGAGCCACATAATATTTAGTGCTAAGTATCATTTTATTTCTCATTAAATTTCAATTTAATACATGGTTTGTATCGATATTCATCATTTGTTTATACGAATTCTGTATTTCATCGACATCTATTTTTAATAGATAGATAGATTTATTTATTCTCATAAACATATACATTATGTGAAGAGATAACGTCAAATAAAACAAAAAAATACAAAATCCTACCCTAAAAACTAAATAAAGAGCGCTCAGATCTGAGATGAGAGGAACTCCTGAATGCTGTAGGGTTCTTTTTCTATCAGAAATTGTTTCAAGCTAGATTTGAAAGATTTGAAGATTTTCATGGTTTGGATGACCTTAGGAATTTTGTTAAAAAGCGTGATGCAGATGTACTCTGCATTTTTCTCAGTTAGTGTTAGATTATGTTTTGGATAATGCAAAGGGAACATGCGCCTGGTTCTATTTATGTTCTCATATGGACTGAAATAAATCCCTCTATTTTTATGGAAAAATAAGAGACACCTGTAGATGAAAAGGCCAGTAAGTGTCATAACTTTGTTCTTTCTGAAATGACCACGACAAGACTGCCTGTAAGATAGACCATGAATTACTCGCATAGCCGATTTTTGAATGATGAATATTTGATCGACACCAGTACATCCTCCCCGAGCAATTATTCCGTAAGTTAGAAGTGCCTGGAAATTGGCATAGTAAAGTATCTCCAAGACATTACGATCCACTTGCCTCGCCATAACTCTCAAAGAATATACGACCGAGACCAGTTTTTGTTTGAGCCACGCTAAGTGTTCACTCCAAGTCAAATTAGCATCCAAAATCACGCCTAAAAATTTTGTGCAAGAAGAAATGGGAACAGTGTGATCCAGAAGGTCGATCGAATTTGGATGATTTGTAGGCTTTCTATTTGCGGAGAAAAACATGCACTCTGTTTTGGAGAAATTTAATATGAGGCTATTCCTCTGACACCACTCATATACAGACGTCGCCGTTCGTTTAGCTGATGACGTGACTGAATTTATATCGTTTTCTCGAATGATGAAGCTTGTATCATCCGCAAATGTTACAGATGAGATTAGGTCATTTATATAAATTACAAAGAGTAACGGGCCAAGTATACTTCCCTGGACTACACCGTTCTCTAATGACTCGTCGTACGACAAAAACGTTTTCCCATCAATTTCTATTTTTACTCTCTGCACCCTTCCCTTCAAGAAATTACGAAAGAGGTCCAGTTGTTTATCTCTTATTCCATAAGCTTTCAACTTCTCCAACAGTGTCAGGTGGTCAACCATGTCAAATGCCTTGGAAAAATCGAGAAAAATTCCTAAAGGAATTTGCCCCCCCTCCAAAGCGCTCGTGATGGATCGAGTCAACTCAAAAATTGCCGTTTCAACACTCTTACCCTTAAGATAACCATGTTGATTTTGGCCTATTATATTGAACTTATGAAAAAAGTTCATCACACGAGTAGCAAGAACCTTTTCAAAAATTTTCGAGAATGATGTCAGCAAACTTATGGGACGATAATTTTCAAGTTTTGAGTTGTCGCCTTTTTTATACAAAGGTTTCACTATTGCGATCTTGAGATTACTTGGAAAGATCCCTTCTCTATAACAGGCATAGATTATGTGAGCCAATGGCTGCGCAATTAAGTGTATTGACGCTTTCACTACCGTCATTGGTATTTCATCGTATCCAGATGATCGCGTGTTCTTGAGGGATCTAACCAATAGGGCGCGGGCACATGACGTCACACGCCAACTGTCATTCAGCCTGCTGGACAAACAAACCGTATTTCAATAAACAACAATGGTAATTTAATGGGATTAAAATTGCAATTCTGAGAAGATTATGGGTTTATCCTTAGACTATAAAGGGTATAGTCACAGTATAAGGTATAGTCAATGGGTTTATCCCATAAAACTTATAGTAACTATAAGATCTATAGTTTATCCTGAAAGAGGGGAACATAACTGTAAATATTGATAAACTGTTTTATATCCTCATTTCAATAATTTAATTAAATATTTTGTATATAGGCTCATTAGTACATATTGACTGAAAAATTGAATAATGCATAAAGGTAATTATATAAATACTAAATCAATAAAATCAGTAAAACAAATAATTCAATCTAATTTTTGATGAAAATATATATCTAACACTGTATAAATATATCAACTCTCATATCAATAAGGTACTATAGTGGACATGAATTTATGAATGCACAGCAAACTGTCAAATTTGATCGATCACAGGAACATTATTCTGCTTGAACTTGATCATATGCACGGGTAAAGTTGAAGATGTTATTTTATATTTGCTTCTCATGGAACCAATAACACGTTCAACTTGTATTCTAACATTTGCAAGTCTTCTAGTTTCTTCTGCTTCTTCCATTGTGAATGTATAACTCTGCAAAGTTTCCCGGAGATGATGCACTATAACAATTCTGTAACTCGAAATTGATATCAGGAAATTGGTGTTCACCAATTTTGTGCATGTTCCACTTCTTCAACAGGTTCACTTTCATCTTCTTTATCAATAATATCCAAGCTTTAAACAGCTGGATTATTCAAGGCTTCACACAAAGGATCATTGTCAATACGATCCATAATTCTATCCACATAAACTGGAATATTTGGGTTTGGTATCTTATTTTTATCTCTCTGCTTCCTACGATTCAATCTCTGGATGCTTTGAACTGCATTGATATTTGTTTTGTAGCCAAGTGATTGATTTGGTACCCAGTCTATATTGTCAACATCTTTCAATGCACTTGGCTTGCCTAAAATGACGAAAAATAATAATTTTTTATATGCCTATGTTTCCTTGATTCTTTGAACATACCTCCTACAAAATCTTTCGAACATACAGTTGCCCATTTCAACTTCTCAGTAGTTAAATCTGCTCTTCTAGTTGCCTTAATCCACAATTCACGTCTCTTTTCAGCAAGAGGATTAATATGTTTCCTATTGTCGAAAATAGAAGGGAATCGGTGGAATGAAACCTTATCTCTTCCGCTTCAACTTCCACATTTCACAATCGCGCAAAATTGAGGCATTATCGAGAAAAAAACAATTTAAATATGATATAAACACACAATAAGCATTTGTAGATCCGTTTGTTTGTCCAGCAGGCTGATTTGACAACTGTAATTTGCTGTCGTCTGTCAGATGTGCCCGCGCCCTATTAGGCAATCCAAACCACGTGGCGCCCTGCCTCCAGATAACCTATAAATTTTCTGACAGGTCGCTGGCTTGCAGTAAATATGAGGAATTTTATTATCTTGTATGCATTTCATGAGTGAACGAGTGAGTTTTTATGATTTCTAATATCAAAAAGTATCCTGAAGTATCACTGACGAAGAAAATTTCACTCAATCATATGATTACAACTTTTAGTATTGGGAGCCCGAAGAGATTGAAGAGAAAGTATTGGAGAAGGAATATTAATCAGAGCACTGTCCCTGTAACTTCTTTATCCTTTTATATGATATAAATTTAAATATTCATCAGTTTTACATTTTACATGAACTGAATACTGCTTATTTCAGTGTCTACGAAGACACATTCACTTTAGTTTCTTATCTTCGATATTGTCAAGTCTCGATGACTGCTGACCCAATTTCCTTTTGTTTCCTGATAAGTCACTTAATATGTGTATAATACACCAAGTTACACACACTGGGTGTTCCAAAATATTCAAGAAAATCCTCATAATTTGAACGACTTGTACATCCAACTTTGGCACACATTTATGGCATTTTTTATTGAAAATGCACTCAATTTAAATAATTTTCACTGGTCTGATATTCCTAAGAGTAAGATTGACTGGAAATATCAAAAAAATTTCCACATAAAACAATTTTTCAAGCAAATAAACGGTTTTAATGTCTACATGAACAAAGCTAAATTTGGTTTGTTTGACCACCAGCTAACCTCAAAAAAATATTTGATAGGTCGTTGGATTCCCTAATTGACAAATTTCATTCTCATCGATGTCGAATAAATAGAATGAATTTGGGTTCTTTTCAGGGTCCTGGCACTTCCTTTCCCCCACCATTCAACGAGTTTTATTTATGTGGGCATACACCAGGAGCGCTGCATACGCTTTTAATAAGTTCAGCCGCCTGTAGACGGCGCTGTATATGTCGTTTCTTTCGTTGTTTTGATTTCAGCGTTTGAGGTTCTTTTTGGTTAGAACTAAAGTTTATAAGTCTTTGCTTTTAATAAGCAACATTGCTCTTGTAACACGTGGAATTTTTAATAATTTTAAGTTAGTCAACTACAATAATATAGTGAAAAATGCCGTCGAGAATAAGGAAATGCTGTGTACCTGGGTGCAACGACGAACGACGATGTGAGCAAAAAACATCGTTTACCGAAGAGCAATCCAATTTTGTTCAAATTCTACTTGATTAAACAACAGGATTACCTGGATAGAAATTATTAAACCTCTGAATTGGCAAAATTTAACAATGATCAGATTTACAGCAGGTATTATGTCTGCCATGCACATTTTTCTGAGGCTCATAGTTTGCCAGAATTCAGAAGGGGTCTTACAGTTGATGCGTTCCCTACTATAAATGTACAATTGCGTTGTTTATTTTAAAAGATGATTATGTTTCGTTAGATCAACCAACATATTCTGGAGCTAATTAATGTTGAGGAGAACATAAGTGATACTTCTGTTTATTTTGATGAGCCAACATGTTCTGATGCGATGCAGGTTACAGAGGAGGAAGCACTAAAAGGTTTGTAATATTATTCCAACAATAGGTTGTTTCTGGTAGTTATGAAGTCATATGAAAAAAATGATCCAACTAAGTTTTTTCTTTCTGAAAAATGAAAGTGATAGTAATACATATATTTTTCATTTCAGATATAAACAGCGACTTCAAGCTATCCCCAGAAGCTGCAGACACAGCAGATTTAATACTATTTCTGGATAAATTGTTTGATTCCTTGAATGTTAACGTAGCATATGGGCCAACAGCAAAACCTTTGAAGAGGGAAGTAAACAGTAATTCAAATCATGATAGTTTCTGGCAGCATGCTATAGAAGTCTTGAATAGCATGACTTTTTACTGTCCCTCGAAGAAAAAAGAAAGGGTTTTAGCTACATCTTGACAAGGGCTTTTAATCAAGATTGTCTGGAAAATTTTTTTGGCTACATCCGATCTCATGAGGTAAGGAACACCAATTCAGATGTTGCACACTTTACTATGTCATTTAAAACTTTACTAATCAATAATTTCTTATCTGTACACTCTGCTGGCTCAAATTGTCGGGAGGATTTGTCCACAGAGTGTTTGGATAATCTTAAATCTTTTCTTACATGGAACATTCCATCAGCAGTTAGTGCCCCATTAACTGTTGATGAAATATCTGCGGTTATTCCTCCAAGCGTAGCACTTTATAAAAGAAGTAAACTTGGAAGATGCACTCTCGTTTATATGAGTGGTGCAATTTGCAAGATTCTTCTAAAAAATAAATTCATTAAGGACTGTGAATCTTGTAGGAATAACCTGCTCAGTAATAATGAGTTGGGACAAGATCTAGATTTTATTGATTGTAGAGAGTTTGAGTTTGGGCATTTAATCAAACCAGGCAAATGCACTTCTTTCCTATTCACACATTCATTCAATTATTTGTTTCATTTAATCCCTAGAATTTGCGAAACAAAAAATATTTCAAAATTACTTCAAAAAATCCTTTTAACCAATTCAATTTTAAAATTATTGAATGCCCAACACAAAACCTTGACGAAGTGATGTGTGAAACAATTGTTAGGTGTTCTTTGTTTTGGTGGTGTAATCAAATAAATAAAATTGCTAATTAAGGCGATTTAAAATTTTTCAAATTTCTCTCAAGTAATCCAGACAAACACTTGATAGATAGGTTCAAGCCAAAAATTCTTTTGATTCAAGAAGGAAACGTAGATAGAGAGATGCTCTCGAAATATTCTGTAAGAAATTAGGCTCATCAATTTATTTATTTATCAACAATGACACCTAGATGCTTAACATCTGTATGTATCACATGCAATTATAAGTTTTTTACTTTTACAGAAAGAAATATGATTGATATGTAAGTTACAATCATTGAACAATTCAAATTTTCATGAACAAGGAGCAGATTTTTAATATGAATTTATTTTGTACACTTGGTGCCTTTGATGAGTATAGAAGTCTTGTAGGATATCGTCTGTCAACATCATATATTATTTTTTAAGGGTATTCATGTTTGTCTTCTAATTTATATAGTGCCTTGTTGTAAAGTTCTCATTACAAAAGTATTATAATCTGAGTATTGATCCCTCTAGGGCTTCTAAGACGAGACTGTTTGTTCTCAGAATGTTCCTACTAAAGTAAATTATATGTGTCAGATATTCATTTCCAATATTTATATATATATACATAATTAGTTGACTTCATTTGGCTTAGCAGAAATAATAGTAGTAAAAGAAACACTCTTTTCCTTGTTTCTCAAGCTTTCGGCTTTATTTAAGCTTTCTTTAGGAGACGCTACAATATGTTGATAATCAGAAATGTAGAATTAAATTGATATGTATATAACTTACATATATAGGTGAAAATCATAATTTTGCATTCGATTGTATCATTATGTATGAATAAATAATTATATTATTAACAGCAATTTTCTTTACTATTCAAAATTCTACCTATACTATTAGAAATTCATTCTCAATGTAATTTAGACAACTTCAACAAAATTGGAGTTTGTTGATTACATTGAAAATGAATTTCTACCAACTTCAAGATATTTTTTTACCACCAAGAACCCAAAGGCAAATTCAAATTTTCGCGCCATTCATCGATAAAGTAGATTTCTATATCTCTATTTATGTACTGCTAAAGTTCTGTTCGCATCCGCCGCGAAATAGCGCTCAACCGTTTTCCGCCTATTAGAGGGGGGGTGTCGAATCTATATAATTCTTTAATCTATGGTTCTTTTCGATGCTGAAATCAATCCAATCACGCGTGGGAGGATTTTGTCTGTTGGTGGTCACATTCGCGAAATGTTTATTGAAAGAATCGGCAAGAACTTGGGGACTAGAGATGCTATCGTATTTGGCATTAACAGTTTTCCTACCCGCAAGGCTATTTACAATCTGCCAGACCGTCCTAGATTTATTATCTGACTGGATGATTTTGTCGCGAATATATGCTTGTTTAAGGTTTTTAAGTTTTTCCTCATATCTAAACTTTTCTCTCCTGTATTCATTTTGATATTTGGGATTTAGCCTTGAAATTGTGAACAATATATCTAATCGTTTTTTCAACTCTATGATTTCAGGATTTCGCCTATGTTTGTTCGAAATTTTAACTTCGTTGTTTACAGTTATATTCACTAGTGGAAATGACTCATCGAAAATATTTTTAAACCTGTCGAAAAACTTCTCCCATAGAGACTCCGGATCAGTTGTTTTATCATTTAAAATGTTTGTCCAACTGATCTCTGATAGTTTCTCCAAAAATAAGCCCGTAGTAAAATCGTTTATTTGGCGGATTTGTTTCCTGATTGTCTTAGAATGTTCTTGCTTAAGTGGGAAGGTGAATATCTGCGCCATATGATCAGATAAATGGGACGCCGTGACCTCTGCATTTCCACGATCCAAATTTGTAATAATATTGTCAATACATGTTGCTGAATTTGATGTAATACGCGTGGGCTGACGAATCATAAATTTCCCCCCATAACTCTCAACCAACGATACAAATTTCTGTGTGTTCGAATCCGCATCTAGCAAATTCAAATTGAAATCACCCACTATAATGAATTTACTGTTTGATTTCAAGAACTTATTGAGAATCTTGTTTAAATTGTGCAAAAAAATATCAACATTCGCTAGTGGGAGCGTGTTTGGACGATAAATGCATACGACGACAATGTTGTGGCAATTTAATTTAATTTCAATCGCCGAGCATTCAAACACATGAGGAATACTCAAGGTTGTCAGATCTGAACGCTCTTTACTACGAATATCATTCTTACAAAAAATTGCAGTGCCACCATGGGCCGATGATTCCCTACAAAACTTGGAAATGAGTTGAAAACCATGAATTTTATACGATTCAATTTCCAAGTTATTTTTCCAATGTTCAGTAATTGCAACGATAGATGCATTATAACTTTTGATGAAAGCTTCTAGGCGATTCAGACAATTTCCAATAGACTGAACATTCTGGTGAATCAAAACACAGTCCACTAGATATTCTTTTTTCTTTGCGAGAGATGCATTAAAAAATTATTAATTTTACTACCTTCAGGCCAGACTTCCGGATTTCTCAACGCATCAATGTGTGCCGTTGGTACCCCGACTTTAAACGACGAGTATTCTTCGGGCCTTCTTGATTCTAGCTTTTGGCATTTGACATCAGGAAAACCGTTAGCTTCCAAATGTTGAACTAGGATATCCTCCCCCAGAGTAGGATGTAATCTGCACACATGTATAAAGCTGAATCTAGGGGCAGCCTCAATACCAATTTTTGGTCCTTTTCCACTTCCGAGTATGTTTCTATCTGCTCTTTTATGTTTCTTCTTCTTTTCTACCTGGGTGAAATTTTCCTCAGCAGGAGGTGTGTTCTTTATCAGCTTATCGTTTACCAAATTTGCCTGTTCTAGACCTGCTGCATTTCTTTTAATTTCAGCAGTATTCTCACTCGATGTCAGGTTTTTATTGTTTCCTTTTGACTTTATCTTCAGATTTCCAGACGACGAAGCCGGTTTGGCAACGTTGCTTTGCAAATCATCGGGTGTTGTGTTGACGATTTGGGTTGAACTTTTTATTGACTGTTTATTTTCCATTAACTTGATAATGCAATTTTTGTCGTTAATCGTTTTCTCCAAATCACCAATAATTCTTTTAGAATAAAACAATTCTGTTTCAAGTACCTTGATATTGTGCCTGAGATTTAATTCCATTACACCACCATCATGAGGGTTAAGATCGATTTCTGGTTCCTTCTGTACGAGAGTATGGGCCCCAGAATCTTCAATAAAATGACGAAGTTCTGAACTAACTGTAATTCCCTGAGGAACTTTTTTATTAACGATAATATCCACTAATATGGACCTGTAACAATAAATTTTCAATAGAAACTGTGCGTATTAATATTAAATGTATAATTTCATGATTCTTGGTGTTCAATTTCATCTCCCACATTTGTGGTATTTTATTATTAGACTAGCGACCCGCCCCGGCTGCATATTTCCGTTCCCTATACAGTCAGCGCGACAGGTCGCTCTCACCGTATAGGAAACGGAATGCACAATGGAACTCCGTTTCCTAGCAGATGCCCTGTTATAGTCTTCTGGGTGCCGATGGGACAAATTGCAAATTATTAATAAAGTTTCTCTATTTCAGTATCGTAATGAGTTCATTACAGTACTAAAAACAGTGCTGTAATGAACTCATTACAGCATTGTTTTCAGTTATATTTTTCGTTTTTTGGTTGTCAGCACTGGCTTCCACTCCTATCAATTTTCAACACACTTCAATTTGGAAATGTAAACCACTGCCAAGATACAATACAAAAGTCACTAGGATGGGTTTTTCATTGAATTTCAACAGTATTTCACGAAATTCGACTGAAATAGAGAAAATAACGTCTAATACCTACTCGTTGCAGAATGCAATTCCAACACTCATGCGTTCGAAAACTCGCTCCTTCGTCGCTCGTTTTCAAATTTCACATTCGTATTGGAATAGGAGCCCATTCTGCAACTAGTTTTAGAATATACTATTTCTTACTTGTATAGCTTTATAAGGTAGAGTCTACCACATTTTTCCTCTGTGAACATTTTTGTAGTCGCGGTTTTTTTTTCAGCAAACCTCTCGTAAGTCGACCATATTTTCATTTTTTTCAATCATACGTCCTCTTTTTCTGTAAAATGCAATCATAAAAACAATCTGGGAAAAATGAGAAAACATGATTGTCTACCAATATAAATATGACTGAAAATCGCATTTTTTAAATAATTAATACACTCCTGATTTTTTCAGAATCGGTTTATTTAACCATATGAAATATGAAAATGCAATTGTCCAACAAAAAAATGTTTATGTTTTCTTGTCCGACAGATGAAAATCGACGATTTTTTTGAGTTTTTAAATTCATTAATATTTGTCGGACAAGAATGAATTTATATTTTAGACAGATTCGTTTCATTAAAAAAACAACTGTCCACCATATAAAATGCGGCAAATCCTTAGTCTAGTTGAATATAATGGTTTTGTTTCAGAATCTTTTTCGATTATTATTGAAATGAAACTATTGATTTCGATTAAAAGAGTATAATTCAAATTGTTAACTGACATTTTTATTCAAATCTAAAAAAAACAATGAAAATACTCCTTCCTCACATTGAATTCATTGTAAGAAGACAAATGGTATCCAGTAAAAGTATCACACCAATCGTCAGGTAGAATGACCTATTTATATTTGTGTTTATGATGTTCTATTGATGCCAAGAATATTTTGCACAGTTACAGGATGTCACTTCCTCCTTTTTCGTTTTAAAGCCACGGATATTCTTTAAATGTCTGCACAAAAAACACTCCATCACTACTAGCAATATTATATCGGCAACAACTGAAATTGCCGAATTTATTCGTCGGACAACTAGATGATAATATTCAGCACATCCTTCTTAAATGGCCCTCAAAAAATCGAATGTTCATTCATAACATGAGCAAAGTTACATCCGGTAAATGCATAGTCTAGTCATAACCAAATTAGAGCAGTGAATTCTTCAATTTTTGAATGAACGCCACATTTTTTTTGTCGGACAACTAGTGCACTACATTATATTTTCAAGGTGGAGAGAGAATAAGAAAAAAAGACATCATTCATAATTTTTTATCCCAAAAAATCTTCGTTTTCCATTTGTCGGACAAGGAAATCGCCACATTTTTTGTCGGACAATTGCATTTTCATACTTCATATGGTATCAACCTTAGACCATAGAAAGAGGAGACACACCTTTCAATAATAAATAGTGAAGCCAAGTTTCAAGATCATCAGAATTGAACTGGGTGATTGTAATACTACGGAATCAAAATGTAGTAGAAATTTTTGCAACGTTGTGACGTTCGTTGAATTTTCTAATAAATAAACTCTCAATCAAAATGAAAAGTTTCTTAGATTGAAATTCATTTACTCATTTGTGCGTGAATGCCAGAAACGAGTATTGGTTTCTTCAACTATTGTGCATTCTTCACATTACATATACTTAAGTATATGTAAATGTTCGCGAATCGGATCGATCTTTTTGCCCCAGATTAATGTATAAAAACGTTTGGCAATAAGGTTTTTTGAATCTATGTCCAGTTCATTCATTAATAACGTGTCGCCATCTTTATTCTATGAAATTTCTGACAATTCGAACAGTGTTGTCAACAAGATTTTGAGCTTCATTGTATGTTGAAAGCGTTATTTGGATTTATTTTTGAATATCTCCAGCTAAATACGATAAGAAAATGGTTCGTAAGTGTCTTGTGTGTGGTAAATTGGACTATTTGAATCCTAACTTGAATTTGCACAGGTATGTTCTAATCTTTTCATACTTAGTATCAGAGGCGTAGATTTTTAGAATTTCACTTTTCAGATTCCATTCTGATATTGAGAAGAGGAACATCTGGTTCTCAATCCTGAATATTACTTGATGATCTTTCTCAGAAACTGTTTGTATGTTCCGAAAACTTTGAGCTAAAAGATTTCGTTATTCGAGTGAATGGTACCAGATATCTCAAAAATGATGCCAATCCCCTTCTTGCCAAACCAATCTTCGAACTTTCGTCCTCAAGGTAAGTTTCCAGAGAAAGAACCAAAATATTGAAATCAAGTATTAGCCATTTCACCAAAAAAAATCATCATTGTGCCGGTACTCTGGAAACTCAACAGAGAGATGGATCAGATATAAGCATCTCACATATGATAAATTCGATAAATTGATAAGTCTCTTCCCAGTAGGTACCTGTTCTCCTACCGGCAGGTGGAATGGTTGTAATTTTTGTTGCATTAGTGATTAATTATATCTGGTGTAATCTGTTTTGCAGGGTTGAAAAAATTGAGCCAGTGGAGAAATGAAATTCATCTTCCCGTTTCACTGAGGCACCATCTTCCTCTAAAATTAGAAGAATAAGGCGAATATTTCATTTCAAATCTCTTAAATTCCATTAACTCTGACAACTCAGTCATGATCATATCAAAAAATCTTCTCTTTTTTTCAGGCATTCATTAATTCAGGAGTTGCAAGAGATTCATTTCAAAGAATGTTAAAAGATCCAAGCAAGCAGGAGTACAACGTACAACCCATGATTGAAAGCCTTTGCATTAACATTGGCATCTTTTTTCCCCAAGAATACAATTCTGTGAGAAAAACATTCATCAACAGCCCTCCCCTTTCAGAAACTATCTCAAAGTATAGATCTGTGGATGGAAGTCCAGGTATCATAAAAGAAGCATTGACTGCTCTGGTCCAAAGACAAGAAGTTTCATATCCCTGGTACTGGTACAAGATTCTCAGGATATGTTAATATTGGTACCAACTTGGATTCTGCCTTCCAAATAGAACTATGACTATCGAATGTATATATGGGTTTGGGAGGAGCAGTTAACAACAAATGGACCTGTTTTCAATATCAATGTTTATTTTAATATCGCATTCAGTAGATTTACTATGGTTTTATGATTGGTTTATGTTCTTCTTCATGATGTGGATAGTGGATGAATAAATGAGGTTCATTTTCTTCAAGGAATTATGCTAAATTTTGTGAATAAATAAAGAAGGCATGAATTATTGTTGCTTTTTTCATACTGAACGCCGCTCGGCAATTCGCCGCCCCGTAGATTTTCATCTCAAATATTGATGATTCGGTTTGATGCTTTTTGCAGCCATTACTTATCATATTTGTAAAAACGTGATAAAATACCTCAATTTATTATAAAATCTCGTGAAGAGGAAAATCTGATTCCTTCACATGAATTTACACATTTTTGTGGTCAGTTTCAGCATTTGATGAATCTTGTAGTTTATTTTATATACTGTAGTACCTGCGGGGTGTTTCTAAACACACCTGTACCCGCAAATAAGAAATTTCAAAAGAAACCTTACCTTTTAAGCTTACACACTTTTCCAGCCGAAAGGGAACCTGGATTCGTGCCTTGAGCAAACGCAAGGTCTTATGAAAAATGTAATCGTTTTCTGAGAGGGGATGAAATAAAAATAAACTGTCATCAAAATCAACAATATAATAATTTAAACAACATATATGTTCTACATTTACTGAGCAAAAAAAAAAATCCAAGCTGCTATGTTTCTACCTTTTCAAAAACCCAACAGTAAGCATAAAGAAAAACAATGATACCGAAAACCAATGAAATAGAGAGCGACGCAGTACCTTCTGGTATATGTATACCTATCTCAAATAATCATTTATTAAAGAAAATGTCTCTCTTACCAGACCAAACACTCCCGAAACACTGATAGTCACAAAACTAAAACAAATTGATTAATTTCCAAATTACCGTTAATTTACTTTTAAAATCTTGAAAAACCGACCGAACTTTACTTCCAATTAATATAGGTACTTCCTACGAATTTTTTGTAAATTCGCATGTTCCCTTTTCGCGATGCACACGCTGTGCCTACTTCACGCCACTGTCGGCACTCCCGTCAAAATCTCTTTCGGTTCTCCCCCTTTTAGTTCCTGAAAATTTGCCTATTTAAATCAAACTCCCCCCTGCCTCTTTGACCCCTTGGAATATTCTAGAAGAAATTCGTTTGAGACGACGTGGTCTTACACTATTGGTTAAGAAACCATAAAATCTTATGATAAGCAAAAAAAACCGTTGACTACGCTTCCCGTGGGTTACGCGACCCATTGAACTATTTATCCGAGTCCCTAACAGCTTACGCCTGTCGAAATTTTAACTTATGTGTCTGAGATTGATCCCACAAGTTTGAATAACTTTCCTCTAGAATTATGGTAAAACTGAATATTTTTCTTCTTAAGATGAAATGATTTCTATCCATTACCCAGGGTACTACAACACTCTCTCCAATGAAAAAGTTTCTGGCTTCACTTTGCCAAAACTTTTCCCTCTTACCCCTACATATAACATTTCACTATCCTACTTGTCATGAAACAAACGTGTTTTATTTCTATAGAATTACTAACTTACATGCATCCATTTCTTCCCAGTTCAATAACATTATTACTGCCTGTAATTCGAAAACAACAAAAAAAAACCCTTACGTGCACATAGCCATATGAAACATAAAATACATTTAGCAAAAATTCGCAAAATCTATGCTCTATAAATTAAAAAAAAAAAAATCCAAAATTAATGATTCCCGATTGTCCTTGAACACTTTCGAACAATTGTCTTGCGCGCACCATTCCCGAATTGTTTCTAAGTTTTTCGCGTCCCTTTCACATCCCCTTTTGCAGTATCTTCTGGTCCTTTGTTTCAGAATAACCTTCGCTTCCTCATATCCAGCCTACCCAAAGTCTCTCACGCAGTTGTTACGCCACTGCTCTACCTTTACTTATCTCGCACCGGTAGCATTATTATTGTTTATGCCCTGTAGCCCTGTCATCGTTCGTCCAAATTTGTTGTCTTTTGGACCCCTGGTGCCATGGTACATCGCCGCAGTATCGATAAAACTGAACACATATCGAATTTCTTCTGTTCTCGTTGATTGATGGGGGTGGTACTTATCGTCTAGAGCCGTTGTTGTCGTACTCAATTCCGGAAGATGAAATTGAAACCATTTACTCTTTGAATTATTAGATCTTCTTGGTTTATTATACCCTGAATAACTTTTAACAAGATATGTTTTCTTCAATGGAAATCTCGCCTGGCGTAACGTGATAATAAAATAGGGCTGAACAGGAAGGTTATTCGTCGGATGATTGCCTGATGATTTAATCTTTTCTTGTCGGTCACAAAACTTTTCGTTGATTGTCTTTACTGTCCTTATGCGCGCATTGTTCTAACGTTCACTTAGATTTCAAATACAGATACATCCTCACACAAAAAAAAAATCAAAATTCATACAAAAAAAAAATCAATCACATCAGAATAATGGTATCAGTACAATCTGAAACTTATTCCAAAAAAAATCATAAATCAAAATATCCAAATATAATCCAAAACATGCAAGGCCTTGTGCTCGCGTTAACCAGCGACCAAAACGCTTCCTTATAATCTGTTTCAGATTATCTTCATACACCCCCTGAATTAAATTAATCAAGTTAACTTCTAAATCCTCAATTGCAAACCGTGAACTACCTAAACAAAATTTTTAATACCCTTTTTTTTTCAATCTTTTGCATAGAGGCCTCACAAAAAAAATGTACCTAAACTGCTTCTTCTGAATAATGTACTAAAAATCCCAAACAAAGATATATTCATTTTTATCCACTAAATTTACTAAAATTCATTTCGACGGAAATGAACTTGGAGCCTTAAAATTGAATCACAAATTACAAAAAAAATGGGCTACTAAAAACCAGAATTGCCCCTGTTAACTCTACCAACAAAAAAATATTAAAAATGACTTAAATGGCCTTCGCATGATTAGGTACTTATTTGTTAACTCGGAACGTGGGGTCGTCAATGCCCAATGGTACTCAAACCACTCCGTGCGAAAATGTATTTCCTCAATACCTGGTCCATCGGTCTGGTGGACGTGCAATTTTTCTGGACCTTCCCAAAGATAGGACTGGTTCTTCCATCCAGTCTTCCCCATCGCTATCGAGCTCCTCGTCTGATTCAAAGTAAATTGTCAGTCTATCGACATGGACAATCTTTTCCTCAGTACCCCTAAATTCCTTTATTTTGCATGTCCCATAACTTGGAAATCCCGTTATTTGATAGGACCCAATCCAGCTTTCCCCTATTTCCTTGGATGACCCACGTATTTCTCTCAAGAGTACCTTATCCCCCAACTTGAATTGGTGATCAGTCATAAGGCACTCGCTCCCAAAACCCCTCGGTGACTCGCATTTTTCGCGCTCCATCACCTTACTTTTTTTCTTCTTCTTTCTTGGCTTTCCCAGCGTTTCTTCGTTATATGGTTCGGTTTGAGCTTCTGCATTCACACAAATTTTTTCGACCTTTGGTTTACCACTTTCCAAAATTTCCGAGCCAGTTTTCAGTCTTCCAAAATGATCTTCCGTTTGTGTGTCTGCATTCACACAAATTGTTCCAATATTTGGTTTCCCATTCTCCACCGGTTTTTTCAAAATTTCCACGTCAGTATTGGCCTCATTATTTTCACTTTGGGTAAATGTATCCCTGTAAGTGTTCCTACCCCCATTTCTCTGCGTTCGTTCTTCCCGTCGTGCGATCTCTCTAACGTCCTGAAACGTACGTTCATCGAGAATTTCTTTGCCCAAAAGTTTGAAAACAGTCCCTCTTATGGTCACAGATGGATCATGTACATAATCTATATGTGCATGGTTCGCATACAAGAAATCTCTTCCCAAAATAACTTGGACATTCCCTAAAATCATGTCGTCACACACAACGGCCGACCAGGTAGAGCTCCATTCTTCGTTTTCGGGTCCCATTGAAATATGGGCCGTACCCCAAGATTTTATAGAGTGTCCTGACACACTCGAAAGCCGATATTTGTCTGCTTCGTGCGGATTGATTTCGCCCCTCGAAACCAAACCCCGCTGAATAAGTGTTACAGCCGCTCCTGTATCAACCAAGCATCGGGTAAGTGCTCCGTTCACCCTTGCTTCGATTATATGCGGGATATCTTCCATCTCCGCGATATTTACTTCCGGAATAACCATAATACTCTGTGCAGTACTACCTGTTATTCCCGAATTTTGACAGTCCCGGACGAAGTGTCCCTCCTGACCACAAGAAAAACATTTTTTCCTTCTAATTCTCCTCGGACCCTCTCGCCTACCTCTGTGACTACTTTCCCTTGCAAAATACCCTTTTCTTCCGCATGAATTCCCAACACCCACTGTCGCAAATCTCATATTCGATGTGTACCCCTGTACCATCATTAAGATTGATTCCTGTAATTTGACAATTTCCTCTGCTTTTTCTAAGTTCAAGTTGTCTTCCCTCAACAACCAGATTCCAGTGTCTTTCATTAAATCCTTTCTTAGCCCCATTTTGAACTGGTTCAAAATCAGTTCCCTATTTAGTTTCCTTAATCCCGCTTCTTCTTCTGCTGTGGCCTTGGATAAATCCTCCTGCAATAAATTGTTACCAAGTATGCGCAACCTCGTACAAAACGAAGATACGTCCTCGTCTTGTCTCTGGACACAACGGTATAAGATCCACAGATTTTCCCCTGGTAATTTAACTGAGGTAAACTTCTTCAACAGTCTCTCCCTAAGCTCAACATAGGTAAGCCGGTCTAGCGTACGGTCTGACTTGAAATATTCGTAAGCGTCCCCATTCAATTTGAATTTTAACAATTTAAGAGTATCATCTTCCGACCAACCATCTAATTTCGATCTCAATTCCAACTTATCGAAATATTTTTCACAGTCTCTACCCGAAAAATCTTCTAACGTCATTGAAATCATTCCTAACATTGAGGTACCGGAGAATTTAGAAACTAGTGGTAGATTTGCGTTAGAATTTGAAAGCGACATTTTAAGTTTATGATCTTATATTATTTCTTCCGTGCAATAAACTATATCTTTCACCTACCTGTGACTCCCTTAAAGCTGAAAATGCCTGATCTGCTGCCTAAGACGATCTGAAGCTGAAAATAGAATAGCCTACCCTGACAATTGAAAGAAAAACAATCACCACCCAAAGCAAAATATAAATTCAGGTCAATCTAAACGTCCACTTGATTAAAAAAAATATCAATTCTTTCCTGAGAAAATATCATGAACAACACGAACAAACAGATTCCAATGAATAGTAGGTATCCTGTAAATTGAATATGTAATTCCTGAAAAACAATATATTTTGCTATATCATGTTCCAAAATCACACGCAGGATCCACCTTTCCGATGACGATGACCATTACCTATAAACACAAGAACAAAATTAAATTACCGAAACGTCCCAACTCCCAATACTTCTTCTTTCAAACCGACATATTAGCATGTCATGCTCAACTTAATTCATTTACCCAACCAAAAACACAACTAGAACTAGAATTATTATTCCTTTCTAATTTATTGTGAAACCCACACTCTCAGAAAACCGATATATTCAATCTCGCCGCTGTCACCAAAATGTAGTACCTGCGGGGTGTTTCTAAACACACCTGTACCCGCAAATAAGAAATTTCAAAAGAAACCTTACCTTTTAAGCTTACACACTTTTCCAGCCGAAAGGGAACCTGGATTCGTGCCTTGAGCAAACGCAAGGTCTTATGAAAAATGTAATCGTTTTCTGAGAGGGGATGAAATAAAAATAAACTGTCATCAAAATCAACAATATAATAATTTAAACAACATATATGTTCTACATTTACTGAGCAAAAAAAAAAATCCAAGCTGCTATGTTTCTACCTTTTCAAAAACCCAACAGTAAGCATAAAGAAAAACAATGATACCGAAAACCAATGAAATAGAGAGCGACGCAGTACCTTCTGGTATATGTATACCTATCTCAAATAATCATTTATTAAAGAAAATGTCTCTCTTACCAGACCAAACACTCCCGAAACACTGATAGTCACAAAACTAAAACAAATTGATTAATTTCCAAATTACCGTTAATTTACTTTTAAAATCTTGAAAAACCGACCGAACTTTACTTCCAATTAATATAGGTACTTCCTACGAATTTTTTGTAAATTCGCATGTTCCCTTTTCGCGATGCACACGCTGTGCCTACTTCACGCCACTGTCGGCACTCCCGTCAAAATCTCTTTCGGTTCTCCCCCTTTTAGTTCCTGAAAATTTGCCTATTTAAATCAAACTCCCCCCTGCCTCTTTGACCCCTTGGAATATTCTAGAAGAAATTCGTTTGAGACGACGTGGTCTTACACTATTGGTTAAGAAACCATAAAATCTTATGATAAGCAAAAAAAACCGTTGACTACGCTTCCCGTGGGTTACGCGACCCATTGAACTATTTATCCGAGTCCCTAACAGCTTACGCCTGTCGAAATTTTAACTTATGTGTCTGAGATTGATCCCACAAGTTTGAATAACTTTCCTCTAGAATTATGGTAAAACTGAATATTTTTCTTCTTAAGATGAAATGATTTCTATCCATTACCCAGGGTACTACAATACCTTAATTGACTTCCTAAAGAATCAATTGTTTTTCTATAATTTTTCATGCTTATTTTCACTAATTCCAAGTAATATAAAAAAGCTACGCATTTTAATATGTTCAATAATTCATTTGCATCAATTACGAATCTTCAAATATATTTATAGTACAAAATAATTTCTCATTTCTATAAACCGCCCTCGTACCAATATTGAAAGAATTCTCCATAAAAAGATTATTATCTCGTTATTTTATTTCCATTCTTCAAAATCAATAACTCCACGCCACTGGATTTTTCAAAGTTAGATTCTGCAATGTTGCCACATAAATGTAAAATGATATTGCTATCTTCGTCCCACTCATTGAATTCTGACTGAATTTTGGCTTCATCAATTCCCGAATTTATGAATGAGATGCTGTGTCTCCTCTTTCTATGGTCTAAGGTATCAACCGATTCTGAAAAATTCGGGAGGGTATTAATACTTTGAAAAAATGCGATTTTCAGTCATGTTTATGTTGGTAAACAATCATGTTTTCTCATTTCTCCCAGATTGTTTTTATGATTGCATTTTACAAAAAAGAGTATGTTTGATTCAAGAAAAATGAAAATATGGTCGACTTACGAGAGGTTTGCTGAAAAAAAACCGCGACTACAAAAATGTTCACAGAGGAAAAATGTGGTAGACTCTATCTAATAAAGCTATACAGAAAGTAAGGAAACTTTATTAATAATTTGCAATTTGTCCCATCGGCACCCAAAAGACTTGCAGGACAGTGAGCACATCGCGCATATCTGCTAGGAAACGGAGTGTTCCATTGTGCATTCCGTTTCCTATACGGTGAGAGCGACCTGTCGCGCTGACTGTATAGGGAACGGAAAAATGCGCCCCGGCTTCGCACGGATGCAATGCTGATACTAAATACCTACTACCAGTACTACCTACTACAGAATGTCCTTATAAACAACGTTTACAGCTTTTTTGTCATCAGACAATGCAAAATAATTTTTGAAAGAGCGACATATAATTGACCATGAGGTAAACACTCAACGCTCAAATCTAAACCCGCAATGTTGAAAGTTTGACCTTGCGATTTATTAATGGTCATTGCAAAAGATGTCTCTACCGAAAATTGTAAGCGTTTAAATTGGAACGGTGAATCTGATGGTATCGCGGAATTAATACGTTTTCTCCGGTACACATCCGGTGAGCATTGTGCACTCTATTATTGACGTTTTGAGTGATTTTACCATCAGCAAACGCGTGCCATTGCAAAGTTAAGGTGGATTCAGGTTTCTCAATAAAATAACAGGACAGCCTACTTTCAACACCATTTTTTGAGAGGGGAGTCCAGACGGGTTCAAAGAATTGAGAAATTCTGTAGCGCCTCACCGCTATGTCCCTGCATTTTAAATCTGTAATATCTTCGGAAATATTCATTTAAATTACATGCTGTAAAGGGCCATATTGATCTATATTGAATGGACAATGTATTCAAGGTACTTGATTGGATAAGGATTAATGTATTGCTTAAAATAAATTCATAAATAAGCCATTTTTCCCGTAAACTGTGAAGAATAAAATATGGTTATTGTGGGTTGTCCATAAGAGATAGACATATACCATCGTGGACTTTTTTGTTGACCTTTTTTAGGTGTACAATACCGAGTACATTATTTTGATTTAGCTCGTGGGGTTCAGTCAGCGTTTGCAATGTAAGCTCAAAAAAATGTGTTTATTTACAACATCACATTAAAACCTGTAAATTCATCAGTGCTTCTTTACAATATTATGCAAGTATCATCATATAAACCTTCCTCTTAAATCACTTTATCTATCACAAGCAGGCCGTCCCAGCTTCGCCCGGGTAGAAATTTGTTTCACGCGGAGGTCTCATCTTCCACACTTCAACCTGCCATATCTTTTGATGTACTCGTTATAATTGAATGATGTGATGGGCAATTTCGTTCTAAATTAAATACTGGGGATAAATAACGTATTAGGTTGGATGAGGATCAATACCCAATTCATAAAAACACACTCCCAAATTGTGCATAATTTTGGAAAACATCTGATTACCATAAACAGGTAATAGCAAGTCAATCTTGAGAGATAGATATATGCTATCGCGGACTTTTTTGTAAAACTATTTAAGAGGTAAATTTCCGTCATACATTGTATACACGTAAGTCTTACGGTTTCTGCAGCGCACGTGAAAATAGCTGATTTTGGCTGATTTTTTTGTAATAATTGAAGTTATAGTAGATATCCTTAATTTTTTCGGGTGAAAAGTGTAGCCTATGTCACTCAGGGATAATGTAGCCTATTCGTATCAAACACACAAAAATACAAATATTTCCTCTTTATAATATTAGTATAGATATACTGAGTTCGTTATTACCAATCCGGAGTGGAGCGAGAGAAAATGGTCACAGAACATCTAGTAAATACGGATCTCTCTCTCTCCTCTCTTTCAGCCAGAGAGAGAGAGATCCGAATTATTAGATGTTCTGTGTCCGTTTTCTCTCCGGATTGGTAATAACGAACGCAGTAAATATATTAGCTAGGAGCATAGAAAAACTGATGGAGAGAAGGCTCCGCTACAAAAATGAACTGTCAAAAACGTCCGAACTTGTCAGTTCGCCGCAAGGTCACGAGATGGCGACAACATCGTTCCTAGCTACAACATGGCTATCCTTAATAAAATTATCTTTAATGATTATTAGTTGTTATTACTTCTTAGGTACCATTTGTTACTATATCATAATATATATTCTTTTGAAAGAAAGCAATACATACTTTTTTTCCAAAATTCGACAATATAATGCATATAGCACGTGTGAAGAAATGGCTACAAGGAACAGATTGAATATAGGAAGAAAAATCTGTTTCCCGCTTCGAATCTAAGTGTTAGCAGAGGGAATGTAAACGGGGTACCATACAATTTTGCGTATATGATACACGAGAACAGATAAAACCTCAGTCTTCCCGTATAATAATGATAATACTCAGGCCCGGATCTACGATTTTTTCTGACCGGGGCAAAAATTCATGATGGCGCCCCCCTCTCCCAAGTTTGGATATGAGAACTGAATGCTTTGAAAATGAATATACAGTGTAATTTTTTTGAGTGTTTCATTAGAAGTATTCCAGGAAGGAATTTTGATACGATTTCAAGATTCTGTATTTTTGTTTTAGAGTACATGAACTTGAATTGAAAAATATTTTCAAGCGGAATCTACTTCCGGTTCTACCGGAAACGAATGTGAACTTCGTTATTTCAAATGCAACACCCTGTATATTTATATATACATATTTGAATTCTTGGTTTAATTCTGCACTGATTCGATGTATGATATGCGCAACCACTTCGAGCGATTGTTGAGTTATTGTCAAATTTGTTGACAGAAAGAGTGTCACAAATTAGTGTTTATATCTCCAAAATCCCTCATTGTAAGAAATTTTTTTCGCCACAGTGGAACAAGAGAAAGTACGCTGATACTGCTTCTTGTCTAAATTATGAGGAAATATTATACAGGGTGTCTGAAACAGGGCTTCAAAGTGAACCTCAATAAAAAGGAAGTCTCATTTTTTTTCAAATGGTAACCATATAATTCTGTAATTCCGATCGATTGCTCGTCGAAAACTAGTTAGATTGTTCCAAACATTTCATTCATTTGAAATCAGTAATTTTGCCGTTATTGAATAAAATTCGAATTTCACGACTAAAGCCAGATCTCTTTGTCTAAAAATCAAATTTATTCAGATAATTTTTAAATAGGCTATGTTAATAGTAAGAATATGTCAGTTTTAAAGTGAGATTTTTTCATCATCATTCATTATCTCAATTATCTGCGTTGTTAATTCGTCACATTCGCCGCAAATAAAGAACAGACTTTTGATATATCATTCTAGTGTACCTACCTTTTTATTATTGCTTGTTTTGCATAGTGCTCGATCTATAAAAATTAGTAAGAATGACAATTCCTAACATAGCCCACTTTGAAATAGACGAGCATACCACTGAATTTGACTGAGTATGGTAGTCTATTTCAAAGTAGGCTATATTAGGAATTGTCACTTTCACTCATTTTTATTGATCGAGCACTATGCAAAACAAGCAATAATGAAAAGTTACCCTAGATTGATATATCAAAAGTCTGTTCTTTTTGCGGCGAATGTGACAAATAAACAAAGAAGATGACTAAATGAAAAAAACTTAGTTTAAGACTGACACATTCTTACTATTGACATAGCCTACTTGAAAATTATCTTGATAAACCGGATGTTTAGACAACATGGCTTTATTTAGTGGTGAAATTCGAATTTTATTCAATAACGGCAAAACTACTGATTTTGAATACGTGAAATGTTCGGAACACTCTAAGTAGCTACTGACGAGCAATCGATCGGAATTACAAAATTATATGGTTCCCATGCATTTGAAAAAAATTAGATTTCATAGAGTTTAATTGAGGATAACTTTGAAGCCCTGTTTCAGACAACCTGTATAATATTTCCTCATAATTCATACAAGCGTACATTCTCTTGTTCCACTGTGGCAAAAAAATGTCTTACAATGAGGGATTTTGGAGATATTAACTCTAATTTGTGACGCACTCCTTCTGTCAACAAATTTGACAATCAGGCTATAACTCAACAATCGCTTGAAGTGGTTACGCATATCATACATCAAATCAGGGTGCAGAATTGAACGAAGAATTCAAATATTTAAAAATACACAGGGTGTTACATTTACGTTTGAAATAACGAAGTTTACATTCCTTTCCGGTAGAACAGGAACTAGATTCCGCTTGAAAATATTTAACAATTCAAGTTCATGTATCTACTCTAAAACAAAAATACAGAATATTGAATTTGTATCAAAATTCCTGTATATATAAAAATTTTTATTTGTGTAATAATGAATTCATAATAAATAATAAAAATAAATTCTAATAATAAGAAAAAATCACAGTGAAAGAAATTGGATTTTGTTCTTCACATCTTAAGGTAGGTACGCGGCGCGTTTTTTTTTTCCGCGAACGCATCCCTCATTGATTTCAAAGATTTTTGGCATAGTGATGGTTTATCATGTTTCCATGCTACAGTTCCGATTTTAGCACTAGGGTATTAATTTTTTCCGAGAAAATCCAAAATGAAATTTTTTCAACCTCTGGTTGATTTTGGCGCCCCCTTGAGCTGGTGCCCGGGGCAAGCGACCCGCTTGCCCCCCCCTAGATCCGGGCCTGATAATACTTACCTGAATGTTCGCTTTTTTCGATAAGGGTATTGTTTTGACAAATTTATTTCCAATCATAGACTTTCCATATAATTGCGCATAAATAGTTGATTAGAATATAGGCGCATTCGGTATTTCCTTTCGGAGACGGATCGGACACAGAACATCCAATAATTCGGATCTCTCTCTCTCTCTCTGGCTGAAAGAGAGGAGAGAGAGAGATTCGTATTTATTAGATGTTCTGTGCCCGTTTTCTCTCCGGATTGGTAATAACGAACGCAGTATATAAAGCGATGATATGTCACAATATTGTCTATGTTATGATTTAAAGCCATTTTGAATTAAAAAGAAGCATAAATGACAACCACATAATATTCTTTGCAACTGTAGCGCCACAGAACAAGATATCTGACATGTAGCCGTATAAACGATCTCAGCGCACATCTATCGGGCGTCACACGAAACTCTAGCCTCCTCAGATCTGTGATATTAGTATAGACAAGCAAGCCGTCCCAGCTTCACCCGGGTAGAAATTTGTTTCACGCGGCGGTTTCATCTTTAACACTTCAACCTGCCATATCTTTTGATCTACTCGTTGTAATTGTATGATGTGAAGGGCAATTTCGTTCTAAATTAAATACTGGGGATAAATAACGTATTAGCTTGGATGAAGATCAATACCCAATTCATAAAAACACACTCCCAAATAGTGCATAATTTTGGAAAACATCTTATTACCATAAACAGGTAATAGCAAGTCAATCTTGAGAGATAGATATATGCTATCGCGGACTTCTTTGTAGAACTATTCAAGAGGTACATTTCCGTCATACATTGTATCCACGTAAGTCTTACGGTTTTTGCAGCGCACATGAAAATGGCTGATTTTTTTTGTAATTATTGAAGTTATAGTAGGTATCCTTAATTTTTTCGGGTGAAAAGTATAGCCTATGTCACTCAGGGATAAGGTAGCTTTCTAAAGGTGAAAGAATTTCTGAAATCATTTCGGTAGTTTTTGAGCCTATTCGTATCAAACACACAAAAATACAAATCTTTCCTCTTTATAATATTATTGTATGGAAAAAAAAGCGTTTCAAAATCCGTTGCGTAGTTTTGAAGATTTGAGCATATACATAGGGACAGACAGCGATAGCGACTTTGTTTTATACTACGAGTATGTATTGATATCTCTACATCAAACGTCTTTCCATCAATCAGATTTTAATCTCGACAAAGTGGATAATCATTCCGAGAACATTAATAACTTGTTTAGAGACCAGAGAAGAATTAATATTAGATAATATTTAATCCAGAGGAGCATCCAGATTATTCATGAAATTCATGTCTTTTTCCTCAAATTTTATCGTATACAATTAGGAATAACTCGAAAAAACGCTTTAAAAAAAGATAGGAATAATTTCGTTCTATGAAACGATTGAATATCTCAAAAACATGAACCGTTTATCTTTTTCAAGTGGTTTCATGGTATTTTTGCGTGGATTTATGAGTCGGCTAAGCTTTAACTTTTATACCAGGTGAAATATTGAATAAGTTGTGATTGAGGTATATGCACCGTGAATAGAGTAAATAATCAACCAAAATTCAGTTCATTTGTAATAACGGTTCCGAAGATATGAACAGAAAAGTGTTTTTTTTTCATGGATTTTCGACACCCTCTATCTTTCAAACGAAACCGAATTTTGAGAAATGGTATTTCGTTTGAGAGGAATCTACAGTTAAAATGTAAAAGTCTGACTCGCACTGTTTAATAACTTCATACCTGAACAATATATCAAAAATTTATTCTGCAATACTATATTTATTTTCATAACTCGACAACAAATCTTACTTTATTTCATCCTAAGGTACTTGATTTACTTCATCGTTTCTTCTGTAGAAATTTGCTTGTCTTCTCTCTGCAGCTTCTTTATTCTTTCGCCTTCTTTCTTGTCTTTCTTTTTTGAGACATTTCTCCATGAGAAGACTTATTTGGTTACAGTGGCCCAAATACTTTCGAAAAGTAAAGGTTTTATGACATTCCTCCAGTTTCTGAATGAGATTGTTACATTCCTCAGTATGTAAATGCTCCGAAAGATCAGAATGCATAATGACACTTTTTAATGTTTCTGATTGACGGGACTTTTTCCTGTCAAAAATATTTTTATGACGATTCAGTGTCCAATATTCAGCCATTTCTGCGTGATAGATTCAATAGGGAAACAAACCCATGATGAGAAAGAGCAGGTATAGGTACTTGAAGGATAGGGGATTCTTAAGGCGACAGAGAACAAATATGCAGATAAGAGGTAAATTGGCATTTCATTTTGGATAAATAGTGTTGAACATTGCTGAAAACCCTAAGTTTCTATTGCGTATAGTTTCCGAGCTACAGGGCAATTTTGTTATTTGGTCCATTTTTATAAATTTCGGAGCTATAACAAAAAAAAATTTTTCGAATGGAAACCATATTGGGGAATGATATTTCCAAATTGATCTCTCTTCAACGATTTCAAAAATATATATCATGAGATAATTTCGAGTTCGCTATATGTCGAAAATTTCGAAAAAACACATTTCGTTCACCAAAATCTAAGGCTTTGATTCACTTCCTTCAAAACTGTGGCGGTCATGGAATATCGCATGCCTCATTTATTTTCACTTCATAATTCAATTCAGTTCCATCATTGTTGTATCATCTCACGCTTCTAAAGCCAAGAGCATTGATAGCATGGGAAATCCTAAATATAAGATATAATAGTATATAATTCAACGAGCGGTAATGAAAGTCATAACATACGCAGATGAATTTTGCAGCACGAGCCGTCAGGCGAGTGGTGCATGTAATACATCAAGTGCGTTATGACCATTACCGCGAATTAAATACCATACTTAATCTGCGACTTCTTCAGTAATATTCGAATTATTCTGCATTTTCAAAATTGACAACACTTGTCAAAAGCGATATCTGTGGTGGATAATCGAATCGTGATCAAATCGCGAAGAAAACGTCAAATTCACATTTTCCAAATGCAGTTCCCGATCGATTCGACATTTTTATCCATTTCGTAAGCAATTTAATTTTTTCTATTTGTATTAAAGTGAATTAGAGGTGTGAGTTATTATAACTCACGCTATTGACTTATAGATACTATTACAGATCAAAATCAGTTGAATCATGGATATATTATCCTATCACAATACAGGGTCTTTCACGAGGAACCTCACCCATATTTATACGGGAAACTACTGAACGTATTTTCATGAAATTCAGCACTTATAAGTATTTCACGATGCTGATGAAATCTAAAATATTTTCAAGGCATGAGCACCTCCGGTTTTTCCGGAAATGATGTCAACTTCCGTTTTTCAAATTAGAACACCATTTTTTTATTGCAGAAATATATTCCTTAGAAAATTTCAAGTTATTTTGATGTAACATTTTTCAGTTTTGGTTGGAAAATTCTCTCTGAGCGGGAAAATTCGAAAAAAAAATCGAAAATAGAGCTCCCCTGAAACAAGAATAACTTCGAGGTTTTTGGATGGAAAATTTTCATTTTTGGGATTTTTCAAGATGTAAGATCGATGTATCCACTTTAAAAATCGAAATCGCGATTCATGATACAGGAGGTGAAAAAATCGCTTTTAAAGTTAGGGATGACAAAATCGTGAAAAATCATTTTTTTCAAATTAGAACCCCATTTTTTTATGGCAGATATTGAATCTACGTTAAAAAATAATGTGAGTGTATGCATCACACCCTTGCCCTAAAGTGGATATTTTCTGAGTTATTCACAAAAAACTGTTTTTCGTCTTGAATTTTCAGCTATTTCTTTTACCTTCACGCCAAAAAGATGAAATTTTCAGGAACTGTTACTTAAACCATGTTTTAGATTTTACTACCCTAAAATGCAAGAGAAAAAAGTTACAGGTTGTACCTAAATAGATGGCGAATTTGGATTCGAATTTGTATCGGAAACCTCTTTATTTCAACTAATCGGCCATCGGTTTTCTCTCCAGTGATAAATAAATAATTCCTTATGAACCATATGCAAAAACTTACCATGTTTTACATTCTTTTTTTTTTAATGATAGATATCATTAATTACATCTGCCAAATTCCTCTTTATTCAGTAGCATGTAATTAATGATATCTATCATTAAAAAAAAGAATGTAAAACATGGTAAGTTTTTTCATATGGTTCATAAGGAATTATTTATTTATCACTGGAGAGAAAACCGATGGCCGATTAGTTGAAATAAAGAGGTTTCCGATACAAATTCGAATCCAAATTCGCCATCTATTTAGGAACAACCTGTAACTTTTTTCTCTTGCATATTAGGGTAGTAAAATCTAAAACATGGTTTAAGTAACAGTTCCTGAAAATTTCATCTTTTTTGCGTGAAGGGAAAAGAAATAGCTGAAAATTCAAGACGAAAAACAGTTTTTTGTGAATAACTCAGAAAATATCCACTTTAGGGCAAGGGTGTGATGCATACACTCACATTATTTTTTGAAGTAGATTCAATATCTGCCATAAAAAAATGGGGTTCTAATTTGAAAAAAAATATTTTTCACGATTTTGTCATCCCTAACTTTAAAAGCGATTTTTTCACCTCCTGTATCATGAATCGCGATTTCGATTTTTAAAGTGGATACATCGATCTTACATCTTGAAAAATCCCAAAAATGAAAATTTTCCATCCAAAAACCTCGAAGTTATTCTTGTTTCAGCGGAGCTCTATTTTCGATTTTTTTTTCGATTTTTCCCGCTCAGAGAGAAGTTTCCAACCAACACTGAAAAATGTTACATCAAAATAACTTGAAATTTTCTAAGGAATCTATTTGTACAATAAAAAAATGGTGTTCTAATTTGAAAAACGGAAGTTGACGTCATTTCCGGAAAAACCGGAGGTGCTCATGCCTTGAAAATATATTAGATTTCATCAGCATCGTGAAATACTTATAAGTGCTGAATTTCATGAAAATACGTTCAGTAGTTTCCCGTATAAATATGGGTGAGGTTCCTCGTGAAAGACCCTGTATATAAAATATTGTAGTGTGAAGTGAAGACGTACCGAGTGGTTTCTCTATGTTTCCTTCAAAAAACCGAAGTTAATTTAAGTCGTTCTCCTAAATCTGTGAGTAGTTTACTTTTGATGTTATCTGACAATCTCGGATCCAATAAATAAGTGAAGTTCTTGCTGATTATTGATTAAATTACTTTTTCAAATTCTTACCGAATTTCAGTTGTTTTGAAACGACATCGCGCGACCTTGACCGGTCAGCACACACCGCGGGAGAACCAGTTTTAATTCCCCACTACATTTACGTTTGCCGATGCTGAATTGGGGATTTGAATAATTGTTTTCTAACGGGTGAAGATTTTCATTCGTACGGAACTCTTGAAACGACAAATTCTCCTTTCTTCTTCTCTGAATTCCTCCATCCGTGGCCGCCCTATTCTGTATAAGTCTTCCTTACAGGCCCAAGGTAGTGAAGCGTGTATATTTGTTTTCCTTTCCTCATCTCGAGTTACTTTTTAATTCTTTTTGATTTTTTTTTCTTTCTTTCCCAAAAAATGCCACAAAACTCTGGTAAGTGTGGTAAGGCAATTTCAAGCGAGCTGTCTCCAATTTCGTGTTTGAAATGCATAAAGAGCTTTCACCCTAATTGTGTAAACTTAACAAGTAGAGAACCGGAGTTCTTGAAGGATTCTAACTGGGCCTTTATTCTTGAAAACCAGGGAGTAGAACGATCGAGAGAACGGCGACGTGGCCCTACTGATTAGTAGGGCCACGTCACCGTTCTCTCGATCGTTCTACTCCCTGGTTTTCAAGAATAGAGGCCCTGGTGTTGTCCAACCCTCCTTTCATCCGAGCGTCAACTCCGTAGTAGAGTCGCTGGATCCCGCGCAATTTCGCCATCTGTTCAGGTGCAAGAGGCCAATACCGGTGATGTTATAACGCTAAAACATTTCAATCAATTGATGGAGCACATGAATATTATATCAGCTAGTCTAGCTAGGGTGAAAAAGAGGCAGGAAGACATATGTTCCAGATTGGACATGTGTTTTGCAACTCTCAGCTCCCATTCCGGAACTCTTTCTTCTCATGAGTCATCAATTCAGAAGTTTAGCACAGATTTGTTGGCTATACAGAAGGCCAACTCTTCCTTTGAAAGCAATATTTCATCCATAACAACTAGAATAGCTGCCACAGAGAGCAAGTTGTCTAACTTGAAAACAAAAAATGTCGATAACTCTATGCCAGAAATCCTGGAGAGAGTAAAACGCTCATCCAATTTAATCTTAGTCAATGTACCCGAGGCGAATGAGAGTGAAGATCCGCTGCTGAAATTGTCGATCATGTTTCTCCCTGTGCTAGTATGTCCATCATTAATGTCACCAGGTTGCCCTCTAACCTCTAAGGATAAAACCAAGCCGCGCTGGATGAAACTCTCATTCTCGAATTTCGACTTGGTGACTAACATATTGAGAAATAAGTCCACACTTCATGGTCATCCGAAGTATCGTACAATAAGAGTGCAGGACGACAAAACCAAGGAGCAAGTTGCTTCGCTGAAAGCGGCCAGAAGTGAGCTGAAGAGAAGGCAGGACTCTGGAGAAACGAATATTACAATAAAATATGTCGGGGGGATTCCATCTATTGTAACATGAAACCCATCCAAGAGTAATGAAAATGCAAAAAACTAGATAAACTCCAATCTTGGCCAGTCATGTATACTAATATACAATCCTTATCTTCCAAATTCTCTGAACTACAAGCATTCGTACAAATTCATAAACCGTTCTTGATATTCATTTCGGAATCCTGGCTTCAACCCTCAATTCCCGATTCTCTTTTTGCAATCGCCGACTATGAGCTGTATCGCGACGACAATCTGGACACTCTTGGTCATCGAGGAGTGTGTATTTATGTTAATTCCAGTATTACCAACTCTTTCAAGGTTGATGTCTCGCACCAGGATTGGTCTGGTATTGACAACCTTTTCCTGAGGATTCACAACCGGGAATTTCTCTTTTTGTCGGTTGCATTCACCGCCCTCGTCCGTGTGTAGCCGATAAAAACTGCGTAGAATTTTTGGTGAATTCCTCTACTCAATATAGTAATATGTTGATCACGGGTGACGGGAGACTTCAACTGCCCTGATATCAGATGGCCCCTAACAACAATGCCATCGTGTAATTCACCATCCTTTCCCTATGCGGAAATGGTTCGTTCTTCTGCAATTCAACAACTAGTATTGGAACCTACACGATACCGTGTCGGACAAATACCGTCAGTGCTCGATCTATTTTTCACAACTGATGCTAATATAGTATCAGAAATCAACTATCTTCCACCATTCGGGAAATCGGACCACATTACTTCGACCACTGAGATACAGTTGTAGCCGTGTGTTGGGTCTTCAGGGACAACTAGGTTATTTAAGGTGATTGACTACAACGCCATCTCTTCTGAGATCTTATCAAGGAGTTGGGACCTCTTGCTGGATGGCAAGGATGTGTATGCGATGTGGTCTACATTTCTGAATGTGGTTGACGAGGCTGTCTCTAACAATACTCGTACTAGGCGTTCTAGAGTCTGCCCGTCTGGATCGATGCATGTATACTTGGATTGGTGAAACTGAAAAAATCAATGTAGCAGAGGTACTTACGTTCAAGATCGAATTTCGACTATCAGAACCACAGAAGTTTCTCCAATTTCGTCGATCAAAAGATAAAGCTCGCAGAATCAAACTTCCAGGATGATTTAGCCTCTTCGAAAAACCGAAAAAAATTATTCAAATACATCAGGTCGTCTCTCAACTCTAAGGTTGGTGTTCCGACAATCAGAAGATTCAGTGGACAGCTATGCGAGAGTGCAGAAGAGATTGCAGATTTGCAGACTTTTGCATCCACATTTTCCGCAGAGCTCCACGGAAATATTCCTGCTCCTCTCACACCACGTGGTGTTGAAGATATAAGCGACATCATGATCAGTGAAGAAATAGTTGAGAGATACCTCACCACCATCAAGCTCAATACCTCCCCTGGTAGGGATGGCATCACATCGAATCTTCTACACCGTTGCTCCAAGGCTTTTGTTGCTCCTCTGCACATCCTTTTTTCCAGATCTCTGTCGTCAGCCTCCCTTCCATCTGATTGGTTGTCTTCAACTGTTACTCCGATATTCAAACGTGGAGACAAGCTGTCGACTCACAATTACCGGCCAATTAATTTGGTTTCATCTGTAGCGAAGGTTTTGGAAAGAATAATATGCGACCAGGTAGTTGAGTTCTCCCAGATGAAGATGGTATATTTCCGAGAGAGCAACATGGATATTCATCCCCGGACGTTCGACGATCACAAACCTGCTGTCTTGTTTATCAGACTGGACCAGAGCATGAGACCGTGGGGATCCTGTTGACGTGGTTTTCCTTGATTTCGCCAGAGCTTTCGATCGAGTGCCCCATAAAAGACTTCTCAAGAAACTGGAACACCTGGGAATCAGAGGTAACTTATTGAGATGGATCGGTGCTTTTCTTGCGGATAGAACGTTTCGTGTTAGGGTGGGTGATTCCTACTCGTCCTCCACTACTCCGGTCATCTCTGGCGTACCACAGGGTTCTGTGCTGGGGCCTCTACTATTTTTGCTGTGTTTCGGATCTCCCTCCAGGCAGACAGGAACAGATTGGAGCTGCTACAAGGATGGATCACCAGACTTTCTTATGAAGAAAGATTACGATTGTTCAACATACCAACTTTCGAGAACAGGAGATTGCGAGGAGACCTGATATTTTCTTTTAGAGCCATTCATGGTCATTTCGGCGATCAGATGAGGGATCTCTTCACTTTGAATCGGAATCATCTTCGTGGCCATTCGTTCAAGCTAGCTAAAAAGAAATTTCGAACATCTGAAAGACAGTGGTTTTTGCCCAACAGAATATTTCACTGTTGGAATCGTCTACCCGACAGCGTGGTCGCGGCTGCTAGCACGAACGCCTTCAAGGATGCTTATGATCGTCTGTAGTTATGTATTCTTTTCTTTTACAAATTGATCTTAAGGATGTAATCATTTTATTTTTCAATTATGCACATCACACATACATGTACGCTTTTTTTGTTTAGATTATTATTATAGGTTTGTACCTCTACTCTTATTGCAATTATAATAATAATAAAAACTTATAAATATCTGGGATACCAACAGGCTAGTGGTTTGGAGCAAAAGCAGTCGAAGGCAAAAATCCGGGAGGAGTATACTGGCCGACTGAGAACGGTGATGAAGTCACTGTTGACTTCTGGAAATCTCATCAAAGCCATCAACAGCTACGCAATCCCAGTGCTGGTTTATTTATTTGGAGTTATCAAGTGGACCAGGACAGATCTGGAGGACATTCAAAGGCAAACCAGAACGATGCTGACGAAACAGAGAGGTCATCACCCAAGGTCGTCAGTATTAAGAACCAATTTACCACGGAAGGAAGGACGACGGGGACTTGCGGATATTGTCAACCTTCACACTCGCCAGATTAAAAACCTCAGGGAATTCTTCTTTGAGAAGGCGAATAATTCCAATCTACACAGAGTTGTTACTTTGGTTGATCAGAAGTTCACACCTTTAACTCTGGCTACTACAGATGAATTGCTGGATCTGCCATCTATTTCTGAAACTGACAAGCTAGAACAATGGTCAAAAAAAGAACTCCATGGACGGCATCACCATGAGTTAAATCAGCCACATATTGACAAAACCTCATCCAACAAATGGTTGTCGAAGGGTGAACTGTTTCCTGAGACGGAAGGTTTTATGATGGCTATACAAGATCAAGTCATCTCCACCAACAACTACAAGAAATACATCATGAAGGACCGTACAGTGCCAACAGATATGTGTAGGAAGTGTCATCAAAAATCTGAAACAATTCAGCATGTAACTTCTGGCTGCGTACAACTGGCCAACACTGATTACCTCCACCGACATAACCAAGTGTGCAACATCATACACCAGAAATTGGCGCTCAAGTTCGGACTTCTCAACTCCTACAAGCCGTATTATAAGTATCAGCCGCTGCCTGTGTTAGAAAATGACTCTTTTAGACTATACTACGATAGGCCTATTATCACTGACAGAACGGTGACGAATAACAGGCCGGATATTGTGGTTTACGACAAGAGGGTCAGAAAGGCAATTTTGGTGGATGTAGCTGTGCCCAACAACAACAACATGTTGAATAAGTACCAGGAGAAGATAAGCAAGTACACAGACCTGGCTTTCGAGATCAAGGAAATGTGGCACCTAGAGAAGGTTGATATCGTTCCAGTGATCATCTCGTCGACTGGATTGATACCCAAGAGCTTACACAATAGTCTGAACAAATTAGAATTAAATGTAAACAGCTACATTGAAATGCAAAAAGCTGTTATTCTCAATACCTGTAGAATTGTTCGTAAATTTTTGTCAAGTGTATCGTGATCGAGCCTATTCCCTTTGATTATTGTATCTGGGAAAGGTAAATTTATCCGGCCGGATACCGAGATAGTGAATAAGTCCACGATCATAATAATAAAAGCGGACAAGTGCGCTGTTTTTCATCTGCGCAGGGGAAAAGCTGAAGACGCAGGAGAAGATATTCGACTGGAAGATGGAATGACTTTTCGACACCTCGAAGACGGAGAAACTTACAAGTTTCTTGGAATGAAACAATGGGGTGTACTGGGGACAACCCAGATAAAGGATGCCTTAACAGCCAGCTACAAAAGAAGCTGAGAGACATATGGAAATCGCAGCTGTCGGGAAAGAACAAAGTATCTGCTACAAATATGCTAGCCATCCCGATTCTCACCTACTCTTTCGGGGTGGTGAACTGGACGGTAAACGAACTCCTCGATCTTGATAGGTCAACAAGGAAGACGATGAACATGAATCGTAGCCTTCATCCGTACAGTTCAATACAGAGGATATATCTTCCTCGAAGCCAGGGGGGTAGAGGATTGCAATGTTTGGAATATCAACACCATCAACAAACATTGGAAATGGCAGTAAGGATTCTAAGAAGTGAAGATCCGCTCCTGAAATTTGTCGCTCAGCATGAAATTGCGAACCATGGAGCCTTCCTATTCCGAGCTGCACAAAGGGCCATGGAGAAGCTCAGCTTAACCGGCGCATCAATCAATCCCGAGCTCGCTGGAACACCGATCACTCAAGCGGACCAAAGAAGCCTAGCAAGACTGATCCGAAAGTCTCAGTCAGATACATTACTCGAACATCATATGAGTAAGACCTTGCACTCCATATATTTCAGGAGTTTAAAAGACCAGGACCTGTCTGAAGAATTGTCTTTCGCCTTTCTAAAGTCAGCTAGCCTTAAGTCAGAGACAGAAGGATTTGTGATGGCGTGTCAAGATGGAGTACTCAATACGAGATGGTATAAAAAGAACATCATGAAAATGGACACCCCAACAACTTGCAGGGCTTGCCATGGGCAACAGGAAACGATTATGCCTGCAGTCCATGCTCCATCAGGGTATGTAGAGAGACACAAAGCGGCACTCCGAATCCTATACTTCCATCTGAGAGCCGCGTATGAGATAGACAAAGAACCGGTGCTACCATATGTGCCTGTGGAGATTGAGGCGGTGGTTCAGAACGAAAGAGCTCGCATATGCTGTAACTATCCTGTCTCAACAACACGGCAGATCAATGCTGTTTAACCAGACATACTTCTGCTGGACAAGGAGTTGAAGGAGTTATTTGTCGTGGAATTCTCCTCCCCTGCTGAAAATAATGTTGTGATGAAGGAAGAACAGAAGAGGCAAAAATACAAAGACCTTATGTTCGAGCTTGGAACTCTATACCCAGGTCATAAAATTAGGATGGTCGTACTTATCATAGGATGTCTCGGTGGAATGAGAGCTAACTACGTGAATGAACTGAAGATTATCCCGGTCTGCAGATCACTGGCCGAGGTATTGGCGCACAGAATGCAGAAAGCAGTGTTGCTCGGGTCACTCCATATCATTAGGTCCCATGAACTCTAGAAGCCACTTGCAGCTTATCTCTTTTGTTAAGGGACACGCTACGAGGGCAGGATGAAGAACTCCTCCATTGAAGTGTGAGGGGTTTTTAGTGAGTAACCGCACAAGATCCTGGATTCTCACACTACCGAGAGTGCGGACCCTCTCGGTGCCCATAAAGGGTTTTCCCCTCACACGGACGTTAAAAAAAAAATAATAAAATATTTCATTCTGTCTCTATGAGCAAGCTTTCATAAAAAAAAACATTTTTAAAGACAAGCTCTTATAATAAAAACACTCATCCGCAATCTTGAAGCCACCATCTTGAATTTCTCAATTTTGAAGAATCATAATTTTCGCCCCAGACAACCCCTAGATACCAATTTTGAATAGAATCGGATCATAATTTCAAAACTCTTCCGCCATATTGTAGCCCCCATCTTCACTGAAAAAAAGGAACCTTTGAACCCAACAAATTTGGAGTTGACACAAAATAATATTATCTCCCTATAAGCGAAACAAATAATCTCTTGAAATTTTAATGTAATTTATTTGATTCTATGAAATACAGGGTGTTTGGTAATTCGACGTGAACCTTGGAAAGGGATATACTAGACGTCATTTGCAGTGAATTGCGTCGAGTAAAGCATGGTCCGAAAATCTATGGTTACGAAGATATGGCGATTTTTCAACTTTTTTGAAATTTTCTGCTTCGTTATCGAAAATAATTAATTTTGTGAAAACTACTCGACTCTAAATATTCAATGAATATTTTTTTGAAAGCTTAGGATATGGTCCTCATTTCTTGCGAAAAAGTATTCACTAAAAATTCAGATAACCCGAGATATACAGGGTCATAAATGGCTGCACCTGTTTTCCTCATAAAATTTTGATAAAACAATTGAGAATTACTCGAAAAAAGTATCATGAACTTGGTGTACAATTGTAAGAAAAAACTTCCCTGTTTCATCAGCTTTCCAAAATGGTACACATGTCAATAATTCCTTCATGCAATCTAAAAATATGGCCGGAAAACCAAGCAGACAACAGACTTTTTCGAGTCATTCAGGTATCCTATTATCCTTTATTTCACTTGGCGTGATTCGTGAGCCGTAAGCGGGTCATGGTTCGATCACTAAATGACTCGAAAAAGTCGGTTGTCTGCTTGGTTTTCCGGCCATATTTTTAGATTGCATGAAGGAATTATTGACATGTGTACCATTTTGGAAAGCTGATGAAACAGGGAAGTTTTTTCTTATATTTGTACACCAAGTTCATGATACTTTTTTCGAGTAATTCTCAATTGTTTTATCAAGATTTTATGAGGAAAACAGGTGCAGCCATTTATGACCCTGTATATCTCGGGTTATCTGAATTTTTAGTTAATACTTTTTCGCAAGAAATGAGGACCATCTCCTCAGCTTTGAAAAAAATATTCATTGAATATTTGGAGTCGAGTAGTTTTCACAAAATTAATTATTTTCGATAACGAAGCAGAAAATTTCAAAAAAGTTGAAAATTCGCGATATCTTCGTAACCATAGGTTTTCGGACCATGCTTCACTCGACGCAATTCACTGCAAATGACGTCTAGAATATCCCTTTTCAAGGTTCACGTCGAATTACCAAACACCCTGTATATTTATTCATTTCAAATACATAACAATCAAGACATCAAGATTATAATTTGTAGACCGAAATACTCCAGTTATACAGACGAATATATATGACAAATGAATGAAATGAATATGTATTTGAGATAAATAAATATATTACTCAGCGGAAGACTCATACTATTGACTGAATTAAGCCATTCTTAAGCCTAATGGAGAATTTGATTGAACCGAATAAGGCTAGTTCAGATGGCAGGTAAATATTTATTCAGAATGAAAAACTGAAGTATTCCTTTGGAATTGAGCAGACTTCAATACAGAAGGGAGTTTATTTGTAGTAAATAAAAATTTTCTTGTGAAAAAATAGCTGTATCCTTGTTTTGAATAAATTACATTCAGAGCAACATGTTCAATATTTGATATAATTGAAAATTCCTTTGGATCTATATATCACATTATTCCATTTGAGTATCGATACTGCATCCTGGTTCTAATTTGCACAAATGATATTTTTGCCCAATAAAAGAGGTATTCGCAATATTATCTGTGGTCAATTTCAAGGTTTGCAATTGAAAATATATTCTCGACAAAATTATTTTCAGTTACAAATATTCAAATTAAAAGTTGGCCACAGATAATATTCCAATGCCTCTTATATTGAACAAAAATATCATTTGCGCAAATTAGAACCAGTATGCAGTATCTTTACTCAAATGGAATAATGTGATATATAGATCCAAAGGAATTTTCAATTAGATCAAATATTGAACATGTTGCTCTGAGCAATTTATTCAAAACAAGGATGTTTAATTAGGGAACAATGTATGAAATCAAATGAAAGAATCTTCTTAGTAAACAAAAATGAAAATTTATTCAAGTAGAGTTGATACATGTAATAATACAACCACTTATTAATGTGAGTTTTCTGGAAAGTGAATAAGTATATTAAACTATATTGAAAAAGGATTATTAGTTCACTATAGGACACTTATAACCGTTTTCCCATGACCAGTATAATGAATACTATAAGGGGTAGGATAAAAATTTTCATCTAAAGAATATAATTGCAAATTTCTTGTGCTATGTGAAATCTCTATGGCATAAGCTTGTGCATTCTTGTCAAATCCGAGAGTATTTAACATTGATAAAATAAAATATGGTTTGTCTTCATCAACTATTATATGATTAATTTTTCCGAATATAGGAACTATAGGATCAGAAATATGTATTGCTAATCCAACTTTGTAAAAAGTGTTGAAAATGTTACACCATTTCACTGAGAAAGCATCAACACCAAATTTTTCAAGAAAATTATTTTCTGACAAGGTTTCTGGGATATTTTTGGATGGTCCGAAATTTATTTTATTTATGAAACCCTTTCTACTTAATACTTTGTGAGAAAACCGTAATGAATCTTTAATAGCAATAGTAAGTAAGACATTATTTCTACAAGTTGTTGAGTTAACAGTCGATTTCAAAGTTTTATGATAAGCTTCATATCTCATACTCCATATATTTCTTGGGGGGCCAACTTCTCTTATCATTTTAGGATAATGAAGCAAAAAATGATATTTTGGCTTCAAATATTCATTAAACAAGAACTGGAACATGCTATGGTGTTCTTCAATAAGAATTTGCAAATAATCAATTTCTTTCAATTTGAATGTACGATTGAGCAATAATTCCAGTATAGAGACAATCAGACCGTAAAAGATCCACAAGGGATCATCTGCATGAACTAAATCACCAACAAGTATACCAAGATATGATGTTAAAGCTAACATTTCTGCTGCAGACATTATTATTTGTTTTTTCTTTAAGTGTTCTAATTTAATTTGGGGTATTGAATTGCCTCTATCAGATTTTGAAAAATTGAAAAACTTAATCCGTTGATTGAGTCTATTCAAGGAAAAATATTTCTTTACAATCAAACCATGAATTAAATATGCCATATCATAGCGCAGAACGCCTTCTAATAAATCATGCATCAAGTCAAATGTTACGTTTTTGGTGACATGGAAATTACATAACTCATTCCAGATACACTTTTCTTTCACACCGCAAATCTTGTTTGTAGCATACACTTGATAATTTTCTGAATTCCTCAAAGAAAAATTGTTTTCCTCAATTTTCGATCTCATTATTTCTCTTGAAGAGAAACACATTCTGCAAAAATTATCTGTGTTGAAATTTTCAACAAACCCCAAAATAGAGTTAAGGCCTAAGTTATCGCCTAAAATAAGGAACAAAGTGAAATATACCTGATGCTTCAAATTTCCAATGTTTATAGTTAACCCTTCTCTCTCTAAATATCTCAAATCATTAATTAGGCTTGCAAATATTGCATGATTTCCATAATGTACTCTATCATCAGAATAAAATAATTGAGTTAAAAAAATGTTTTCTAGGGATGAGGCATATTGCGGAGGAATACAACCAAGTGATATATATACTACCCCAATTTTATAAAGCCCAGCCCTTGACCCAAGAGCATTACAAGGCTCCAAATCATCAAAAAATAGTAATAATGGAAAAACAAGCTTCTGATGAAAAGACTCTCTCAAATTTCTCCATAAGGTCCCTTGATAAAGGCTAGTGATTACGTCTTTTGTTTTTTTTCCTCCTCAATATAATTCATGATATCGTTGAAGATATTGTCAAGTTCCAAATAGTGTTTTAATTTCGATTTAATGCAAATTTTTTGACTTTTCATATTTTTCACATTGAAATCGGGTGGAGTTATCGAATTTATTGTTGTTAAAGAAGTTGAAGTACCAATAACAATTCCTTGTGGTGGAATATATGAAGAAGAATTTTCGAAAAATTTCAATCTCTTATGTTCAGTTTCCATCGAGTTGAATGTGTTATTAATTTCATCAAAAATATATTGAAGAATAGAGTGAAGAGATGATGGATTTCAATCAATCTGAGCAAATTCTTCATTTAACACTTCGAATATGTTTGTCACTAATTCCCGGCACTGCTCAGTAATTCTTTGTACAACATTGCGAGTTATAGATGGAGTGTCATTTAGTTTTGAAATGAACTGTATAATAAATTCACTCACTTTTGGAATCTTTTCACGGATAACATTCTCTTCATCGGTACAAGCAACTGATTTATCAGTGTTCGTTTCATGTGTACATTCTACTTTATGAATTTCTATATTTCTTGGTAGCGATTTTGATTCATCATGTGATGAAATGTGCTTTCGCAGAGCACAAATACTACTGAAAGAACAATTGCATAAATTTTGGCCACATAAATATTTTTCAAGATGGGGGTAAGATAATTTCATGTGACGAATCAAATTCTTTGAGGAAAACAATTTTCCACATTTGAAGCAGCGAAAATTCTGCATATTCATTTTCAATGTGTAGGTGTACTAAAAATTTTCATAGGATAAATTAGTGATATGTTATAAACTTTCTCAGTGAAATGGTGCTACAACTTTCATTACATATTTACAGAAATTCGTTCAAGATAGGTATTTTTGGGTCGTTTTTAGTTTTGTAGTCATAAAGAACCCATTGGAATAGATACCATATGTGTTTTGACTCAAACGGATAAGAAGCATCCAATATTTGATAGGCTTTGAAACAAAAATCGAGGGCCGCTATTACTGAATCTGCTTTATAGTGGTTGTTGTTGATAATAATTAAAGATGAAACTATGTTTCCTAGGGAAGGTCCAACCAGTATAATATAAGGCTGTAAAGTGAGTCCTTTCTGGAACATAAGTTCTATTCTTCTTTGCTTTGCTGCTTCAATATCTGCTGGAGTTGTAACATGTACGAAAATTGAATCTCTAGTCTCACATATAGAGGGCTTCCAGTGCTTCTTTCCATGAATCCTAGTACTTCCTTTGGGAGGTATCAAAGCAGGAATGATATATAGCTTGATAGCATTTTTAGAGTCTGAAATGAAGCAATCTATTGGAAAATATTCTAATGCAATGTGAATTGTGAATGTGAAATTCAATTGTTTTTGTAAGTTCTAAATAATAACATCAATAATTTAATTAAGTGACTAGTTACAAGATTCAAATAGGCAGCTTGAAATTAATTGTATATTTTTAGTCGTTAATTTAAGTTTCACTTACCAGTTGTAATTTCACTGTCAATAAGAGCTGATATCGAACTATCATTCGAATTCAATGTAGAGGCCTTAACAGTAAAAATTTTGGTGAAGAGTTCATCAAACTGTTCCTGTACATTGATTATTTTGTCTCCATTCATGTGGTGAAAGTCATGGTTAATCTGAAAATGGAACTGTCATTGAAAACTAGTCAAATAATCATTTTACGCAGAAAACTTTTTGTGAACTATTAACACAATGCAAATCTGCTCAAAAAGTTTTACGAATACATATTTAGAACAGAATATTGAGTTAAAAATATCAATCTTACTAGTTCATAAGCCAGCTGAATTTTCAATATGGGCCAAGTATCTAAGAAGCTCTCTATCGTGTTACATGTTTTCACACTTCGAAGAGGCAAAGACCGTTTCCAATGTTCCAACAGGTCACCCATCTGTGATCTTGTTACATTTTGCTTCAGCCAAATTTGACTGTCTTTTGCAGCTTGTGGTATGTCTGAAATATTCGATATTAGTTCTAAACTGTACTTATCAAGTTGATTCTTCACTATTGAACTAATATATCAATATTAATTCAAGTGTAATTAGAAAATCAACAGCATTAGTTTTGATGTAGACGCAATTTTCTGTAGAAAATAGAGGCCCCTTAGTCGTATTCTTCCGAAATGCTCCATGCAGAAAGAAAAGTTACTTTTTAGGATAAACAATAGACAACTCACCTAATGTGTCTTCTTGTTCATTTCTGTTGCAGGAATGAGTACCCATTTCTAGTACTTTCAACTTATGTAGTCTGTTTCGATATTTATTCAATTTTCCTCTTGCCCTTTCAGATTTATTCCTTATCGACTGATGCTTTTTTATTGGAGATATAAAATATGTCGACTTCCTCTCATTTGGGAAAATAGATACTAAATGATCACTTATAAGACTGAAATCGAGGTGATCCATTTTTCTCCTCCTATTGAGCCAAAATGTGATAAGAATATCACAAATCTTATCCCTGTCATGATTTGATAAAAGATTCCTTTTAGATTTTTCTAGTAAGGCTTGGCCCAACAGATCAGTTGAAAAAAGTTGCTCGATTTCTTCAAGAGTAATATGCCCCTTCTGAATATGAGTTTCTGTGGAACTTGAAATCGTAGAAAGAGATGAAGAAGAAATAGTTGAAGTGCTCGCTTCTGATAAATTTATCACTTCCAACATACTTTGTTGTTCGTTTTGAGAACATATTTCCAATAAAATTGCTGATTCAGTTTTATCCTCATTGACCAATCGATTTTTCTTTAAAAAAGGCTCTTCCAAATGTCTCTCCTTAAATTAAATTATTGAAATTGATATTCAAACAACCCACACAGTAAATAAACTATTACCTCGTCAGTGGGACTATTCAGATTTTTCGTGAATTCTCTGTGTATTGCATTTCTCAGACGAATTCTATCACCAATTATATCATTTGTCAACATTCCAATCTCCTCTTCTTTTAAGTGCTGCAGAATTTCAATATTATCTATCCTGTTATCTGAAATTTTCAACATTATCACAAATATGCATGAATTTCGCAAAAAGTTTTCCACATATATAGGAACTATGACAGAATATTTGAGAATTGTTAAAATCTTGCAACATATTCAATTATATTCTGTTCAAAATAGAGAAAGACCGAGGTTTTATCAGCCAGCTTTTGTGCCTTTCGGCTCTTTTTTCCCCTACCAAACAATCGGACAAGCCAATACCAATACTGGTAATTGTTCGGGAAAAGAAACCCGAATTTTCATTTAATTTTTCAAAATATTGGAAAATGTTTTCTTATTCAAATGAATGGAAATTATGATAAATTTTGAGAAAAATGATAATTAAATAAAAATCCTCCTGATTTGTACAGAGTGGGCCCAAATTCGACACATTTGAATTGAAAGGGACTATTTCTGTAATATATATTAACGAAAACCGATGTCGATCCCAGAGGGCCTTTTTTCATGAGAAACTTATTGGGGAAAACCGCATCTCCATAGCTACCACCGTTACATAGATACAGAGTGTTATTCGAAAATGTCCATTTTCGAAATATCGCTGGCCCCATTTTCTGAGATATCGGCAATAAAATAATTTTTTCCAATGGGATACACCGTATATTTCTATATATTTGGTTAGAGCTTGAAATTACCATTTCAAAAATATAGCACACTTGATATTTTTCCGAAATAAATACTTCCACCAAGATGGCGATCGCACTTCACAGTAGCATAGCATCATTAGGCAACCTACCCCAATTATTGCCATAATTTGCTATTGAGAAATTTCTGTTGTGAGGAGCGCCATCTTGTTGAAAGTAATTATTTCGGAAATATATCAAGTATGCTATACTCATTTTTGGAATAGTATTTTCAAGTACTATCGAAATATGTAGAAATATTTAGGGTGTTCCATTTGAAAAAACTATTTCACTACCGATATCTCAGAAAAGTTACAGCAATATTTCGAGAAATACTCAACTATGTTACGGAGGTAGGTATGGAGCTCCGGTTTTCGCCAATGAAGGCCCTAAGGAACAGACAACGGTTTTCGTCATTTCATTACAGAAATAGAACTTGCCATTCAAGTGTTGAATTCGACCCACCCTGTACAAGGAGCAGAAGTTCAATAATTGCTTCGATTTGGTCATGGCCCGTCCATGTTTTTTGGAAAAATAATGTGCAGTTAAGCCACAGCAATATCCCAAGTTTCTAGCGATAAAAACTAAGAATTTTCATATTATATCTCAATTATTGAAAATGGTTTCAACGGAAAATACCTAATAACGAACTGACTTGGATATCAAATAGATCATCATCTATTTATTTCATGTGTTTATTTTTGATGCATTGGATGTATATTGAGTTCCAAGAAAGTATGAAGTTGGTAGGAAAGTTCTTCCTATTTTCGTGCACCACTTGCGTTCGGATTTAGGTATTCAAGTCAATTCAACCACTCTGTCAAAAATTTTGGTTCACTTACCTTCAAATATTGGCACCAAATGAGACAAATTGTTTCTCACCAACCAGTCCTCCATATTTGAACTACTGCACTCACAAAAATGATACCAAACACTTACTCTTACACAGTCTAAACTTAACTCTAAAGAGTGTAATGGTCGTCTTCACTACTTCGCAGAATCTACTACGCGTGCAATCGCAAATGCGCATTACAAAATGGCAACTGCCATGATATAAGAACACTGGTATGCTATTGCGCATGGGAAGCGAGATGGAGAATGATCTCACTCGCACAATGTGACGTCACGCTCGAGACGAATTTGAATAGTTACTTTGAAATCTCTATAAAATCTCCTTTTTTCCGAATAATTACCGAGAAACTGAGTAATGATGGGCTGAGATATGAAAAATATGAATCGAATATTCTATTTCAGTAGAATTACTGAAAGGAAAAATTGTCAGGGAATAGTTTTTATGAAAGATTGAATTTCAGATATGATGGGTTTTAGTTTTAGACTTCGAATCGTCTTGAATGATTAAAATATATGCATTAATGAGTAGTTGAGAACAAATTTAATTTTTCACGGATGTGAGGAAACTAATGAATTTTCATCTGATACATTATAAGCTTACTAAAAACGACTTATTCAGTTGGGGTTCCATCGACAGTATTTATAAAAGAATTTTTAAATTTTCTTTTTAGTCCATCATAAACATTAAAACATGAATGAGATAATTATAAATTATAGTATCACTGCTACAATTTCTCAATTTATACTCGACTGTTGAACATATATTTCAAATGCTCACATTTCTAGTCCTGTTTTTTCTAAGATGAATAAACTTATTTTTATCCATGCAATTGCTTACTCACCTCCAAATTAATTCTGTGTAGTTTGTCAATTGGGAACAAGGTTCAAGACTATAAAAAGAAACTTCAAGAATGATAAAATATTTATTTTTTTTTATTTGTAAATTTCGACATTTTTTTCTCCAATTTTCTTTGACAATTTTTAAAGCTGATTCGCCTATTTAAATCTCTCAATCTGATATATGTCCGAGTTCTACTCAAACAAAGAATAACCTCAAATGGTATTGATGTTTCACCAATTTCAGCCATTGTTTTATTGGCCAATTGATGAAAAATCAATTTTTCTTTGGACAATGAATTACCATGCATCTTGTGAAATTCTGCATCAAGTTTTTGAGTGATTTCCCAGAGCTCATCGTTCGGATGCAAAAGTGAACCATGGGAAATAGTTTGTAACCAGTCAGGTTCCCCATTCTTTTCCAAATTCCTGGTAGGTATTCCCAAATTATATTTTTTCCTAAATTTATGGGCAACAAATCCAGCGACATATTTCAGAGATTCCATGTTGACTTTCTCTCTGCTTTCAAAATCCCGTAAAAGAGTTGAAAATTCTTCATCAAGCTCTTCTTCGCAGATGTCTGGAGGATCAACAAATGAAATTATCGCTGCATTCTCCTCTTCGTGAGCAATAACAACCTCCTCAACTGGATCTTCTACAAGTTTTGCCAGGATGTTCTGTGATAGACAAATTTCTTTCTGGTTTTCATCGTCTATAATGCTCAAGAGACATGTTTCATCACTCTCTTCCGTATTTCTATTCTCCGTGAATATGGCTGCCGAATGCTTCCCTAAAATATACCATCTGAAGCGATATTTCAGATCTAATGGGGAAGGATGATCATTTGCTCCACCCATTCCTCTTAAATAAGAAAACAAATTTTCAAGCACATCCTGATTTAAACGGGATGTCAAGATATATTCTACTCCATAATTTTCCTTCAAGTAATTGTACATACTTTCGAGGGATTCATTTGTGAGTAGTATGCCTTTCTGAAAAGGTATTGGTGCTTTATGTTTTCCAACCCTGATCGAAGAAATCAATTCAGTCATTCTATGGAGCAGATCCCTTTGATTCGTCAAATCGGTACCATATGCATTTCGCCCAGGACAATTTCCAACAAATTTACAGCGGGAATTGAGCATATCAAACCAGGCATTGAATATCTGGATTATTTCAGCAGCTTTCTTCCAGTGCTCAGGCATCAACCCCTTCGGTCCACAGTATTCAATGGCTTTTGAAACCGAATTTGATAAAACTTGCACAGCAAGTTTTACTCTTTGTCGCATTGATCCTTGGACTTGAAGATGCTGTGGAGTTAATTTATGGGCGAAGGTTAATTCTGATGTGGAAATGTTAAGGAGAGCTTCCAAGTAATCTCTATTAATTACCACATTTCCAACACAAAAGCCATGATCAATGAGGTGGTTTCTAGCTAGCTTCATTAGATGTGGAACATCAGCATACACAAAAATTTTCAATGAATCATCACTGGGATGTTGGAAATGACAAGATTTGTCATATCCAACTCCCAATTCTGACCACAATGAAATATTTCCAGTGCCCATATCACTAGCAATGGCCACAACTATGAGTTTAGCCTTATATAAAATGGCAATAATTTGTTCTAAAATCTGTCTTGTCATTGGCTGGTCGAAATCATAATAAATGGGTTGTTTCCATTTAGAGACCAAACCACGAACTACAACAGTTTGACATGTAGAATGAGGTCCGAGAACTTGTTCATGTTTCTTATCAATTTCAATTTTGTTCGATATGTACATTTCATCGAACGTTAGTACACACAAACACTCAGATTCGCTGAAAGAAGTGGCTTTCTTCTCTATCAGATTAATGACAGTTTTTAATATTCCTGGACTGATATCAATATTCGAGACCCATTTTCTTAATGTCGACATGGCTGGCAATGGATAGTTATTGGCCCCTAAATATCTGTATGCCTTTGGACTAACACTGCGTAAAGAAATAGCAGCTGTTATATCTTCGGCCGACCAACGGACTCTTGTCTGCGGCCCTGTTTTGAGTAACTTGCAGATTTGGCCCTTGGTAAAGATCTTTGCCATTGCTTCCTCATATTGTCCGATTAACTTCTCTTGGACTTGAACTTTATTCGATAATTCCCCATTTTGTAGCTCCAGTTCCTCTACTCTCTTCATGAGCCGACTTACTTCATTTTCAGTACTTGAAAAAAAGAGAGGTTAAGGTTAATACAATTGGATAAAAAATAAATTTGCTAACCTACTTTATTTGCGATGAAGGAATTGGTTCATTATGCATTGGCATATTCATTTGCTGCTCATCACACTCAGGAATTTCCATGTACACATCATCTACATGAACCAATTCCAAATCATCCGCAGGATTCATGCACTCGACATCATCCCCAATATCTTCCACCTCTTCAGGTATTCTACTTGTTGATGGGGTATTCAGAAGGATCTGCACTTCTTTTTGAATATTCCGTTTGGCTATTCGTTGTGCTCGTTCGACATTTTCTTTCTGCGACACTCCAGGCAAATTCAATGTTGGAACAGCATCATCTTTCAACAAACGTGCGTTCATAGGCGAATAATTCAGTAGTCTATGTTTTAGTGGTACTTCAATGAATCTATCCTCGAAATGAATAGAACAAACAGTAGCTGGAAGTGAAATTTTCATTAAATTACAAGCCAAGCATATCGTTTTTATAAATATAACCTCGAAATTTACCAAAACAATAATTTTAATATCTCATGGAGTTATATTGACAATATTTCTAGTTACATACCATTCGCCAAGTTGATCGGGTCCTTCCTACGGCATGCAACAATCCATTGCTTAGCCAATTCTTCATTTTTCGGGAATCCAAAGTATTTTATATCCTTTCCTTTGGTTTTTCTATTGTTATTTGTACACGTCGCTACAGCACAATTCGGCATGATTTCTTTTTCAAATGACTTATATTGAGACAATGTAACACGAAATACACAAAACTGAAGCTAGATGCTCGAGAAACGGCAAAATAATGGCTGAAATAACTGAAATTTCTTATATTTACGTACTACGGGCCATTGTTTGTCTCGAATGTGACGTCATGCGCGGCAGCTGACCAAAATAAGGAAACTTAGGAGCATACCATGTATTCTTATATCATGGCAACTGCATAAGTTGACTGCGTCTCGGCAAAGCGCAGGCGCACTGATATACGTCATCACTGCGCGGAAACATTGAAATGAAGTGGTATTTGAATGACACCTCTATTGATTTGAGTTAAACAACACAGTATTTGACGTACACGAATTTCGTCGCATGCTCGTGATACTTCACAACTAATAAATATGCATTTGAATGAAACACATTCCGTTCAAATAAATGACGAATGTATCACAAACAACTCAGTTTATTCCATTCAAATCAAATTTATTGGAAACAACAAATAATGATTTGAATCAAATGAAAAATTTCCAAACAAATCATTTATTAGAATTTTGTACGAGATTTTTTTCAGTGTTGAATTGTCCAATAATGGCAGAAGAATCATCATTGTCGAACCCAAAAAGCATTGTCACCCGAATTATGTACACCTGCCAAATTTCAAATCAATCGGATGATTAGAAGTGTCATGTTAAACTTGCAAGATCTGACAGACAGACACTGGGACGCGTATTGGCATTGTTTACTACAGTGCAACGCATACATGGTGTTGGAACGCGGTAAAGAATGGCTGAACCAATGCTCTTTCTACCCAGACATATCTTACTACGCCTCAGCGCAGCGAGGTGTTCAGGCGTAGTATTAATAGTATTATGTATACGCGCCTATTCTCGGGTCATTGCTTACCGCATCCCAACTACGTTCAAAATTGCTTTCTTCCGCAATTTTGCAACCATCGTTCATAAAAATAACAATAATATACTATCGCCAAAAATAGTTTATTGAACCATACTTGAATAAAAAAAGAATAATATATAGAAAATGATACATAAAAATAAAACAATAGTATAATTTCAGTATCCTGAAAGCAACTACATAAAATGTAAGATCAACTGACGTATAATCCTAGTGTGCATTTCCATGTGATTCTGCATTTGATCTATTAAGATCAATATTTTTCTTTAAAGATCTGTGCCTTTTAGGATTTTATGTCATTTCTTTGTTGGGTGACCTACCAGCATGAAAAACCATATCTAATTTTTCTTCGGCTCACTGATGTTGGCTGAAGAGAAATGTTCTTTTTTCGTGGGATATTTTTTGATGCAAGAATAAAATGTAATAAGTCGTATGGTGTAACAACTTTGTTTAAAGTCTGATTAAATTTTTTTATCGCATTAACCATATCAACCGTTTTATTTTTGCAGGCTATTTTAGTAATGCGTTCGAATTTTTCTGTTAGTTCTGCAGCAGCAGCGGAATATTTTTCACCTAAATTCGTTTCATTGTCATTATCGACAGTGTTTATTGGTACTAGGTATAGAAAAATTATCTTGTTGGGTAGAAACATTGTTTTGTTGCTTTGTAGTACCTACTTTGCAAGTCATTTTCTATACCCACATCAGTTGACATGTCGTCATGAAATTCTGAGGATATGTTTTCTCCTAGAGCTAATTCTGTCTATTATTTTCTGTCGTTAGCGTTTATTTGCATACAGGTCCTAAAAGTGATTCCATACTTATTTAGTATGGCGCAAAGATGCTTACAATACCTTCCACCCTGTGCAAAAACACAGTCGCAAAATGCAATATCTACATATGCAGTATAAAACATGTGATCATCGGTCTCCGAAGAAACTACAGACTAAAAAGGTATTTTCGTCGATTCTTTCAACAGGGACATTAGCAGAATGGGACATTTTTCTGAAGAGTATCTTATTCTTTGAGTTCCGGAAATTTGCAAATGACAGAAAGTGGCGTCTTTGATAGGACTCGAAAACATTGGCAACGAAATCCAATAGGGCACAAGCATTGAACGCGTATCCATAATACAATAGTTATTACGCTTTAACACCTCTCTGCGCTGAGTCGTAGTAAGATATGGCTGGGTAGAGAGAGCATTGGTTCAGCCATTCTTTACTGCGTTCCAACACCATGTATGCGTTGCACCGTAGTAAACAATGCCAATACGCCACCGGGACAGGTGGTAGTGTTTTCGCTATTATCAGTTATGCAGAAATCTCGATTTTTTTGCCACTGTGAATTTCGGGGGGGCTGCAACCCCCTGGGTGCGCCTACCTCAATTTTTTTTATCAGAGAATGTTCAACTTTAATTTTATTTATTTAATCTATCTAATTTGGGGGCACGGCAGTGGCCCCGCCAAGTCGAGCGCGAAGCAAACACTGCCGTACTATCTTTACCCGAACCATTTCGCCGCATTTTCAGGCCCCTATTTGAGAACCTCCGGATAAGACCAGAACGCCGAAATTTTCGTCATCCAGTGAGCTATAATCACCTACTCAAAATCCAAAATTTCAAGTGTGTAGGTCATTTAGTTCCGAAGTTAAGCGAAAGCAAAGTTTCTCATTTTCGACCCTCACTCACTCATGATCATCAAAATAGAACTAGTACTTCCCATGAACCCAGAGAGCTGAAATTTGGTACAGAGTTAGGGTTTGATGGCCACATAAAGGGTAAACTATAAAAACTAGGATAATCGAAAATCTGGAGTAGCATTGTTGTCACGTCACGTGAGTTCACGTGCTATCACGTCATCTTCGCAAAATGTGCAACCACAATAATGTATGGAAGTTTATGCGCTTGGAAACACATTGTTATCATACTCAATATGTGAATATCGACTTTGGAATATAAATTGAAAAATAATAATAATCGGGTCATCAGTCTTATACACAGTGCTATTTTTACTGTCTCTTTTATTGTTCAAGGAAACGATAGGTTTTCGAAAGCTAGGCCGGAACAATAAATGAGACAGTAAAAATTATCACTGTAAGCATTGAGTTTAAATATATATTCAAACTCAATGCTGTAAGTGATATCACGTCGGATATTTTGTGAAGTGATTGAAGTGAAAATGGATGAAAATACTCAATATGTGAATATCGACTTTGGAATATAAATTGAAAAATAATAATAATCGGGTCATCAGTCTTATACACAGTGCTATTTTTACTGTCTCTTTTATTGTTCAAGGAAACGATAGGTTTTCGAAAGCTAGGCCGGAACAATAAATGAGACAGTAAAAATTATCACTGTAAGCATTGAGTTTAAATATATATTCAAACTCAATGCTGTAAGTGATATCACGTCGGATATTTTGTGAAGTGATTGAAGTGAAAATGGATGAAAATTTGATCGAACTTGTCAGGCTTCCTGAAGTGATCTATGATCATTCTTCATCAGAGTACAGGGATCAGAATGTACGACAACAAGCTTGGGTGCTGGGTGCTCATTCAACAATTGTTGTACTATTTGAGGTAATCCTCCCACTTCCTCTCTTCGTTGATTTATGTGAGTGCGTTATTTCTGGTGAACGATTATCATTATTAACTTCATTTGATTAGAATAATCTAATTCCTTTGTTCGGAAATTTCATTTTCCGAATTTTTTAATTTCGGTCCTTGCTCACTATCAGTGAGTTGGGATTTCATTTATTTAGTAAATTGTTTTTCTGTCATTTCTTCAGTTGCCAGAGAGTACATGCTCCCTTTTTTGTCCCCATTTTTTTCGCTGATTTATAGTATAATTTTTTCGGATCACTTATTGAGGTTTCAATTGAATATTCAATTATAATAATTTTAATTCGGGGGATATACATATATGTATAGTTTGCTCTTTTTTCTCTTTCCGGAAAATAGACTAGCTATGATACTTAATTATAGCATTTTTCTTCTCTCCTGTATAATCGCATATACCTATCTCTCTTTTGAATTTACATATACCTGTCTCTCTTTTGAGATTATTTGGCTGAAAACTTATAATACTTGTACTGATTTTGTTAATCATTTTGCCGGAGGAGTTAGTTGAAACAGAATTCAAATCGACCATTATTTTGACCACTACTAATTCTTCTTTATTCTGCACTGTATGCTGAAGTATCCGTCGACATTGGAGGAGACCAATACCGTCTGAAGCTGCTAATTCGTAGGAAGATCAGAATCTCGCCATCTGAAACCTTTTGGCTAGTATCCACCCAGCGAGCCTCCACCAAATTGAACTCAAAATCAAAAGCACCTGGATTGAAGAATAAAGACAAGTGAGAAATTTCTCTTTCTAACGTGAACAATTCCAAATTCTGTCTGGAGCCCATTACCCTACTGTAAAGCCAAATTTGTTTCTTTTTGTTTGTATGTAATCAGCCTTCAGCAATCATAAACTGGTTATTTTGTACATTTTTAGTTTTAATAAAATTGTAAAATCAATTTCTTTAAATTTTCCCCAAGCAAGATTTCTCTCCGTTTACTTGGTAAACCTGGCGCCCAACTAAAAGCGCGTTCGGCAATAGCATCCGAGAGCGGACGGATTTTTTAGTCACGTGATAACAGATTGTACATATTTGTCAGATTTTTCTGTAATAAACGAACGCTACGGAGCATTTAGATCGATTTTTCTGTTTGACGTATGTAACGCCTTACCCGAGCCAGATATTAAATTAGAGCTTGAAGGTCTATTCGTCCGTAGAGGTAGTCTGGGTACTATTTTAATTCTTTTGTTATAGTTCTCAACATTTCTACCCCTTGGTTAAGATGATTCAATATTTTAAATCATTATTTTTTTATCAAACAACATTTTTTTATTTATTACTACACAACAAATAACATAAGACACGAAAATTCAACAGACTGTTCAAGAATATTCGAAGCGGGATAAAAAATCCATTCACAAAGGCCGAGAAGTAATTTCTGTTTCTGTTCTGTGGAAAAAAATCCTTTTCCTCCGTCGAAATACACCGAGCAAAAAGATCTACATCCGATTGATCAGATTTTCTTGCCGAACGGTCCAGATGTGTACTCCCCTCAATCTGGATGTAATAAACGAACGGTTCGGATCAATCCGACCAGTCAGATGTCATTGCCGAACGCGCTTAAAGTTAGGTTCTGTGAAGGTTATTTGTATGACTCACCCCTCACCGTAACTATCTGAGCAGCCGATAGGCATAAGTGCAACTGTAGGTTACAACTTTAGCATTGAGGTCATATACATCAAAAGAGTTTGAGCTCTTTAGTTGACAAATAGCGTTTGCTGTATCCGCAGTTGTGATGGCATAGAAAAACAAACGAAAAGAAGTCCGACTCCCGTGCAAAAGCTCGTTGACACTGTTTTTAGACAGCGCCACTCCGAAATCGCACCGGTAGAAATCAGAACTACTGTTTAGCGGCAGGTGGCGGGCGATTTGAATTCGTTGTGTTTTTGAACCTCTACACCAAAAGTATTGTTTTTACATTAAAAGTGCAACGACCGCAAACTACCACGACATCAGACTGCGTCATCGTACCTTTAATGTAAAAACAAAATCAATTTTTTTTTCCTTCATCTACAAAAAAAGAGAAAAGACTAAAGGGATTTTTCCTCAGGTTTACCACACCTAACCATAAGTTTTTTCGACGAATAGGGACCGTTCCAAGTCTTACATAGTTCCTGCCATTGGTAAAAGAAATGTAATTAATAGCTATTTAGTTAGGTGTGGTAAGCTCGAGGAAAAATCCTTGAAATCACTGATGAATCAAAAAATAAAAAGGCAGTAAAAAGCGTCATCACTTTTATATTGACACAAACAAAAATCAACTTAATTAGATATTCACAAAAATGACAATTTATTTGAGTCACACCTATAATGAAAATAAGTAATTATATACAAGACTAACATTACTTTTGCAACTACATAATCGCAAAATAACAGAAATCTATAATTAATCAATAATACTCTAAAAAAAGGAGAAAAACTGTTATAACAGAAAAGCTCACAAATCAACTAACAATGAGCTTAATTAATTAGACTAAACCAAAGCAACACATACAAAAATTAAAGGTTGCTATTATAAACTCCCATTTTTAAAAAACATAAAATATGTCACAATCTTTGGACTCCCTCAACATTTGGTTACTCAGAGACAACACGTTATTCAAAGGAGTGCGATTAAATATATCAACACAGAATAAGTCATACCTAGTGTTACATAGTCTTATATCTGGCACATTAAAATAATTTAAGTTTATTATATCAGACTCCTGATATTTCAAGTTATTGATTATAAAATAAGTATATAAAAAACACTGACATTGATCTGTATCAAATTTTGAAAGGATAATGATGGTTTAGTTTAAAAAATAGATATCGTTAAAACTTTTTTGTACCTTCTCGATCTCGAAACTATTGAACTATTGAATTAAGTAAAAAAAAACAAGCTGCAGCAAAACATTTACAATAATTCTTGTAACCTTGAGTAGGTGAAACACTACAGTTTGAAGCACAGTTGGGTGTGAGAGCTGACTGTTCAATGCAAACAGTGGGTGGATGCGTCTGTGAGAACTCCCCATCAAAAGTTGAAGAAACTATGTCCTCTGGAACAGCATATGGGTGTAGGTGGCGAGCAGCATGGTCAGTAAAACTGTCCTCTTTGAAATGAGCACTACAGATGACTCGTCCTTTTTTATACAAAGCTACTGAAGCCTGATCATCCCAGTTCTCATTAGGATAAGCCCAAACTACCCATTTTCGGTCTCTGAAAAAAAACAAACAATAATGTATATGAAATCACGCTTTATTGATATAATATTTTAGATAAAAGTAAAATGTTTTATAGACACTGTGATCAAAGTCATACTAATGTGTTTTTTGATGTAACTGAAGATTAAACTAGCAATGCAGAGTCAAGATGTTATTTGCTTTGAAGTTTGTAGGTTTTAAAGTGCTTTTCATTGTAGGAGAGGTGTATAGGTGAATACACCAAATCATAAGGTAGCGGCATAATTTTGATAAAGCTTAGAATAATTGAGAAATAAGTACCTGAATGCATTTTTTCCACTTGGATTTGGGAACCGATGAAATGAACGGCTGGAGTTTTTAGCAGTTTTAGCAGTGAGAATGATGCAAGAGCTACCTACATGGAGGAAGAAAAAAGTTCATTAGTTCTAACAAAAAATAATAAAGCTGAAAAGGCAAACTCATTCACTTTGCACATGCACTTCAAATAGCTTCAGAGCTGATTACATTCAATAAAATAAATAAATTGAAGTGTGGTTTCATAAAACAAGCCAGTCAATGCAAAAAGGCCTTATAAGTGGGAATAGAGGCAATTTTCTTTCCACCGCATGCTTTCTCAACACGTCTCATGAATATATGTATATAATATAATTGTAAAAAAACACTTACCAATAAAAAATTAGATAGATGGTACCTACTGAATACTCAAACGAATTATTAACAAATAGAGATGTTACGAAAATAACGGAACAGGTTATTCGGAACTGTTATCACTTGACTGTTCCAATAACATGTTATTTGAAAAGAACGGAACATGTTATTTTTAAGAACACTGATATTTATTCGGTGCGTCGTTCCCCGTAACTGTTCCGATATAAATGTGTTATTCGGATGATATTGCCTGTTCTTAACAGGGTACATCTGGCACTTCTAGCAAGCATTTGGTTTTGTTTAGGTAACAGGGTGAGTCGACGCTCGGGATTTCATTGGATATTCGGAAAGATGACTTGATTGCTTTTGCGTTCGCAGAGAAGAACGACTTGTGCGAGTTCGAGAATTTAAAATCTTTAAAATTATGGTTTTTGGGTGGTTGTTTGGAATGAACCAGTTAATATTTTTTTATTACAATTATTTGCATAGCTACCATTTCAGGAATTCTATATCGGAAGAAAATATAATCATAATTTAGGAATTTGATATTTTATAGAAATTGCGAGTTGTTGATAATACAACAAACAAAATGCGAACGACTTTCTATTTCTTAATTTCAACTTGAGAAATGTTCACTGTGGGGTGTCAAGTTCATTTTGGACGTTTTTTTTTCTCGAATTGTTATCGTCGACTTGAAGGGGATTGTTTGTTTACATACATCACAATTTTCCAATACCTTCAATTTATCACACTCTGCGTGAAATATTCGAAATTGGACTAGATCGTCTACTCATTTAATTGATGAATAAGTCAAACAATTGTTTTTCTTATATTGGGAGCGATATTCTCACTACAACCTAGCTTAACGCTTCACAAAATAAAACACACCCTGATATTCTAATTCGAACGAGATAGAAACTCGGCCGAAAGTGGTACTGGATACCCATAAAATCATAAAACAAGAAATATGTATTAAAACTGCGGAAGCCGAAATCCATAATAAAGGCCACAGCGTCCCATACCCTACGTCACTGTTCTCTCATCCCTGCATATTAACGAGTTAGGAACCGTTCCTGTTCCTACGCTGGAGCATTCTAGTCTACTAATATTAAATAACATGTTATTGAAATAACATGTTATTAGGAACATGTTATCGCTAAGGAACGGAACAGGTTGTAACTGTTCCCTGAATTTGCCTGTTCCGTAACATCTCTATTAACAAAAGAAACTATTCAAATAATATTTGAAAAACTCAAACTTCACGATCACCGGAGAGCGGGACAGAAACGAAATGAAACCTCGTTGTCATGCGTCATGTGAAGTAAATATGCTCGTTTGTCCGCGATACTAGCGCCCCTGCCAAATCACACCGGCTGAAGAGCGAACTAACACGGTTGCATTTCGAAGGTGGGAGTTGGAAGGGGTTGGTGATGGGCTCCATAAAAAAAAATATCCAGGCGTTTTTGGTCTGTCAATTTCGATGGGCGTGATAGGGTTTATTTGTGATAATTATTTTGTTATTTCAGTTCCAACTTTTGCAAAGTAAGAGTTGAATTCATTAGATGTGAATTTATTTTCTTTCATATTGGTATGATCTCTGTTCATTTCAAATTTAATGAGTTTCCAGCTATCTCTGATTTTGTTGTTTGAATTTAAAATGATGTTATCATAATATGTAGTTTTTTTTCTGACAATATAACGATGTTTTGATATTCCCTGTTTAGATATAAAAAATCTTGTTTATGTGCGGGATCATTTGTGACTTTTTTCAGCGCCTGTACTTTGTTTTTTATGCTCTTTAATTGATCATTGATCCAGTATTTCTTATTTTTTCCTTGACCTGATATTTTCCTGAGGGAAAAGTGCTCATGTACGAGGCTTGTATAGCAGTTTAGTAAACAGCTTGTCTTGTCTTTAACACTGTGCAGAATGTAGAATGAATCCCAGTTTACCCCACCCAAAGACATTTGCAAACTTTGTAGGCCGACTTTAGTGCTGCACTCATAAATTTTATGAATTGGCCATAGTGATCGGATAGACATGGATCGGATACTCCAGTCTCATAGTAATCGTTTTTTGCAAGATTTGTGATGATGTTGTCTATGCAACTACTTGTACCGTTTTCAACCCTGGTGTTTTCAACGATAGTGGTTTCTAGTCCGAAAGAGTTTAGTAGTAGACGAAGTTTTGACATGTTAGAGGAAGGTACCAAAAAGTCAATGCTGAAATCGCCTAGGATAAAAATGTTACTGAATTTATCAGAGAGGTTGTTTAAGAGATCTTCGAGTTTATTCAAGAACAGATCACAGTTTGTGACACACGCAGATCTATATATTGTAATTATGGCAGTGTGCATATTTATCAATTCGATTCCACAGACCTCAATATCTCTTTCAATGCTGAAGTGGTTCAATAGTAGTGACCTTACCTGCATGCCAACATTTCTCACATACATGGTTATTGGCTACCCCACCATGCATGTTTTTTGGTCTGCAATATTGTGAAACAAGGGCATAGTTGGGGATTCTACACAACTGGAGGCATTGCTCATCCAGCCAATGCTCAGTTGAACAAACAATAAGAAATCCTAAGAAATTAGTAACTTTCGTTATTCGATGTTGAGGACCCTGGGTAGTTGGTATTGTCGCACAACAATATGGCGACGGTGAATGTGGTCAATTGCCGAACGCGCTTTAAGTGACGGTCACGGTACGATAAAACCAGTAGGATCTCATTTCATTGCTTCCCTCTCTCTCTTACTAAAGTTTGTGCATCTTTTAATGCTGCCCACAAGTTGCGCATGAAATATACCTGTTTCTCTCTCATTCTGGTTTAGTTCACATCTTTCATCTTTGTTCTACGTATTCTGGAACGTTCTATCCCACCAAAAACATTCTGTAAAAACTAGCCAAGTCTCGATGGAGCTGCTAGTTTATCTCTAAAAAGTAATGAAATCTAGAAAAACTCAAGCCAAGTTTGAGGCTCCTTACTGCGATTTGTTTATTATTATAGTTAATGTTGTGTGACTTGGCCGTTGAACATTCTTTATACGTAAGTGGGTACAAGTCAATTTTGTTTACACGTAATGCTATATCTGTTGTAACTACCAATGTTTGTTAAGCGAGATAATAGCCCATGCTGGTATAGGTAATTGGACGCTAGTGTCTCATTTTATGCTGTTGTTGATTGTGCAAAACATATATATTCAGCATTGGCAATGCTGACTTCTGCTCTCTTCTTTTTGGAGCGTCAAATCGACCACCGATCTAAAATAAAATAGACGTACAGACGGTCTTCTATCAATAGCAAGGCACACACGAAAGGGAAATCTGTAAGATCTGATCGGCAGTCCAGATCTGTAACAGATCTGGTCGGCGGATAGGATCGCTCCCGCCGATATGGTCTGTCGCGGATCAATGAGATATATGATCCGCGACGGACCAGATCGGCGGGAGCGATCCTATCGGCCGTCCAGATCTGTTACAGATCTGGACTGCCGATCAGATCTTACAGATTTCCCTTTCGTGTGTGCCTTGCTAATGATTAGAAGTCCGTCTGTACTGGAATAGTTATTTAATCAACTAGTTTATTAATGACAGCGATTAATGGTCGAAATATTTGAACGCGTGAGCGGATTAATAAACGAGTTGATTACAAGATTTTTCCGTCGACCTCATCATGAATTGAAAATAAACTCTGGATTCAAAAAGATTTTTATTTTGCGGAATAGACAAATTTGACATAATGTAAATTTCTGTGTTCAGTTCTATATATTAATATTTATGCTCACTAAAGAAGTTTTCGAAAAATTCATGGATGGAATATAGGACATTCTGAATAGTTTACATTGTTTTCATGAGAATAAGTTGGATAACGATTCAATTGAGTTTTATTTTTACCTTAGACATCAACAAAATACTATTAGGAGCATTCGCTATGAACTCTTCCACATGTTCTTTTTCGATCAAGAGTTTGTGGTATCTGCTTATATCAATGTTGTCTTCAGCATCGAATACTTTGACCATGAATTTGCCCCTTTTCTGCAATACACGTAAAGTATGACAACAAAACCGTTACCGAAAATTTCAGAACGTTCTTCTCCTTGCACCAAGATTCTTCCTAGGTTTTCTCATAAATGTCGGCCCTTTCCATCAGGTAGCATACTCAAAGTTGCTGCTTCAGCAGTTTTTCCCACATCTAGGAGTGTCAAAGGAATATTTTCTTCTATATTCATTATGAAAAATAGCGTAAATTTTAAAATCAGATTCTGATCGAAAGCGAATAATTAAATTTGACAGCATGACAGCTCGATAGTGCTCCGACATAGATACATCTATGCTCCGACCGAATATTTCATGTTCGGTTGCCATTATAATCATGTATTAATACAAGAAATCATGCATTAATAGGGGTCATTAATGGATGATTTCGAGGTCGTTAAAATGAGCTTTTATTCTATGGTCGATGGAAATAGTTATTTAATCAACTAGTTTATTAATGACAGCGATTAAAGGTCGAAATATTTTAACGCGTGAGCGTAGCGAGCGCGTTAATGTTTGAGACCATTAATCGCTAGATTAATAAACGAGTTGATTACAAGATTTTCCGTCGACCTCATCATCAATCGAAAATAAACTCTGGATTCAAAAATATTTTTATTTTGCGTGATAGACAAATTTGACATAATGTTAATTTCTGTGTTCATTTCTATATATTAATATTTATGCTCCCTATAGAAGTTTTCGAAAAATTCATGGATGGAATATAGGACATGTCGTGAAATTCTGAATAGTTTACATTTTTTTCATGAGAATAAGTTGGATTAACGATTCAATTCAGTTTTATTTTTACCTTAGACATCAACAAAATAATATTAGGAGCATTCGCCATGAACTCTTCCACATGTTCTTTTTCGATTTTTCGATCAACAGTTTGTTTTATCTGCTTATATCAATGATCTCTTCAGCATCGAATACTTTGACCATGAATTCGCTTAATGCCCCTTTTCTGCAATTCACGTAAAGTATGCCAACAAAACCGTTACCGAAAATTTCAGAACGTTCCTCTCCTTGTACCAAGATCGAAATTCTTCCTAGGTTTTCTCATAAATTTCGGCCCTTTCCAGGTAGCATACTCAAAGTTGCTGCTTCAGCAGTTTTTCCCACATCTAGCGGCGTCCAAGGGTTATTTTCTTCGATATTCATTATGTAAAATAGCGTAACCGTTAAAATCAGATTCTGATCGAAAACGAATAATTAAATTTGACAGCTCGATAGTGCTCCGACATCATATATCTACTAATACCAATATGGATTATACGCCTGCTAATAGTTGTCTGAAAGTGAAGTCAGATCTTTGGTAAAGATTGAATTGTACGCATGCGTCAACTCGAAATTCAATTATGACAATAGACTTGGAGGTTATGTCATCATTTATTTACATTTTAGGCTTCAAGATTTTCTTGCTTGGATGAAAACGTTCTACTAAAACATTTCTATTTTAGTATTCGCAAAGAAATTAATGTTATAAGTTTTCAGAAAACTATTTGATTCATCGTATTGAAGGGAATGCATTCTTTTAGCCGGAATAAATATTGATAATTCATGTATCAAGGATTCATCGAGAAATTTTCGTCAGAAGTTCTAATGGAATTCCGACTACCCGATAAAATAAAACGTAGGTATAGGTATGAACATCTTTGCTGTGAGAGGTTGATAAAATGGTAACTCACATTATTGAATAATCCATCGTAAATCTATCTATAGTTAAATGAACTCTCGTTATCAAAGTAATGTAGAAGTCAAAAAGATTCTTGTGTTTTAGCTGAATTGAATATTTCATTACTGAAACAAAATTGAAATGTGTTTTTTCAGGTAGGTATTCAAGGATATGTTTATTCGCAATGTTACCTACCAATAGTTATTCTCTTCACAATTTTTGTTTGATAAGAAGTCTTGAATTTTTGTCTTGTTTTGTTGATCTACTTGCTCAGGATTTAATTATTTTTGATTGTTTATTGAAAGGTTTCAATTCTGAATGAAAAATTCCTTCTTTGCTTCAAACATTCCATTTTGAGATCCTTTTTATAGCAACTATTGAAGTACTATCAAGTAGAGGCCATGAACATTAATTATTCAAATTTGTGTTACGCAATTTCTTAAAATGATGTATTCAATCATTCTATGTAATAAAACAAATAATAACTATTCTACAGTTTATTTACACATTTTTTTCATTACAATTTCATACCAAAAATTATTGTCAAGGAAGAGAACAAACCAGTTTACATGCCGAGGTAGGTAGATTTAGATGAACTTACTTCTTAATTGAGACATATGAAGTTTTGTTCACTTTGGTAGATTGGAAAATATGGGGCCTATTTGATAAGATTTTTGGGGAAATAAGCTTTCATGACATATTCAACATGAGTTAAACTATTAGAAAAGTTTGAATCCTCCTCCAATTTTGAAATGGTACATGAAATTACTTCGAAATATTTTCTTACTATGAGTTTCCAGGTAAACTATGAATTTTTAGTCCATGATCCATATCATAATTGCTTACATGGTAATTGAAATAGCCGTCAGACAAGGGTAAATCCAAAATTTTTCTCAGAAGGGCACTTTCGAGAACAGGTTGAACTTTTCTGATTGGGTTATTATGTGATTTGGAGTTTGTTACGAGTACCTTCATGGAAATATGCAATTTTTTAACAACCCGGGGACTGCATATTCCATTAAAATTGAATGAGAGGCTATTATTATGACATATCGAGAACATGGGAGTGGAGGTAGCAGTACATACACTAAGTAATACAGTATTGCAAAAATACTGAACCATGACCTAAAATAAAAAGATGTTGAAATTGCTGAATTTTGTTAAATTTTCAATAATACCATCTAGATAGTGAGCAGGATGATATGTAATCTAAAAAACAAAGTTGAAACTAAAAAGACATACCGTTGATTGGAAGGATTGCCTGTAAACAGTAGAAGATTAAAATCATGCAAGTTTTTTGCTAAAACAAGATGAGTACCTAATGTTGAGGTGAATAAACCTAGAGTGGAACCTCGATATAACAAATTTTAGACCAATCTCACCTCAGTTTAACGAATTTCTACTTGCGCCCTTCCGATTTGTTATATTGGGGTTCCACTGCGTATTGATATGATGTAATCAAAAGCCAAGGCAAGTTAACCTCTCAATACGTTGAACATAAATACAGAACCCAGATAATATGTAACAAATGATTTATTAAGTTTCAGAATGCATTTATTCTAGAGTCAGTTTAACTGACTGATTTCATTCATTTGATGAAAAGAAAAACACATCCAATATGTGTGTTGAACAGCTCTTTCACCTAACGGTACATTGGCCATTAAAAACTTAGAGCCAACCCTTTCAGTGGGTTACTATTCAGAAAGAGATTTATACTTTAAAAGATGTCCTCCATTCAAACCAAAACTGACTTCTCTGGGTGTTTTCTATTAGTACCTTTCCCTGTAAAATAATTTTCAACAAAATGTCTTCCACAAATTCTCAGCTGTGCGACATCAGCATTTAGGTGACATAGGGCCATCCACTGAGATCTTTGTAGGTGATTCTGAGGGAACCTGAAAAAAATATAGTGGTAAAGGAGAAAGCATGAACGTATAACAGTTGTATTTGAATTTTTTACCTGTGATATGAATTCGAGCGTGTAGGGTCACAAATGTAACATTTGTGAGTAGAGCTCCTTAAAGACATGTTTAATTCCTTATTGAATAAAAGAACACAACAAAATTTTCAAATAGATATAAATACTATTCAAAAACGAACCAACTCAACTAGGTAAATGAACTGATTATATTAAACGCGAAAATGAACAATAACTACAACGATTATAAGTGAAAAATGAACTAGGATTTAAACAACGAACGAACTATTGATTAACGAATTTTCACAAACGGAATAAATAATTTGTTTGGTTATGAGCGTATGAAATAATACATCACATCATTAATTTTACGTGTATGACATAATACAAGGTGCCAGAGAGAGATAGAATAACTACGTTATTTTTATTCTTAATATTTCTGCACATGCGCAGATCTGGAGTTTTACCAAAGCCCAGCTTCAATTTTGATTGGCTATTACCCATATAGGAATTATTAGATATATGTCCGACATAGATGCATCTATGCTCCGATTGAATATTTTATGTTCGGTTGCCATGATAATCATGCATTAATACAAGAAATCATGGGGTCATTAATGGATGATTTCGAGTGCGTTAAAATGAGCTTTTACTCTATGGTCGACGGAAATAGTAAGCGCGTTCGGCAATGACATCTGACTGGTCGGATTGATCTGAACCGTTCGTTTATTACATCCAGATTGAGGGGAGTACACATCTGGACCGTTCGGCAAGAAAATCTGATCAATCGGATGTAGATCTTTTTGCTCGGTGTATTTCGACGGAGGAAACGGATTTTTTTTCCACAGAACAGAAACAGAAATTACTTTTCGGCCTTTGTGAATGGATTTTTTATCCCGCTTCGAATATTCTTGAACAGTCTGTTGAATTTTCGTGTCTTATGTTATTTGTTGTGTAGTAATAAATAAAAAAATGATGTTTGATAAAAAAATAATGATTCAAAATATTGAATAATCTCAACCAAGGGGTAGAAATGTTGAGAACTATAACAAAAGAATTAAAATAGTACCCAGACTACCTCTACGGACGAATAGACCTTCAAGCTCTAATTTAATATCTGGCTCGGGTAAGGCGTTACATACGTCAAACAGAAAAATCGATCAAAATGCTCCGTAGCGTTCGTTTATTACAGAAAAATCTGACAAATCTGTACAATCTGTTATCACGTGACTAAAAAATCCGTCCACTCTCGGATGCTATTGCCGAACGCGCTTAGTATATTATTCGATGAGCACATAATTGTAGCCGTCAACGTGGCTTAGCCAGCCACGACGAACAAAGGGCAGCTATGAACGTTGGTTGCGGGGCGACGGGAGTTGTCATCGTAGACATATTGGTTTTTGGGTGTTCTTAAAAAGATATAATAAAAAATACGTTTTATACGAAACAGGTGTTTTGCATTGTAGTTTACCGTGTCGATTACAGTTCAGGTGTGGGGTAGACTCAGTGTAATTAGTTCGTTTTTGATTGCACGACCATGCCGAGACGAAGAGAAGCTCGAATAGTGAGTCAGACAGTAGCTCTGATAGGTCACGGAATGGAAGATATAAAGAGGGCACAGGGGATTCGTCAAATAGAAAAAAACAGAAACGTTCTCCCCATAAAAGGACGGCAAGGGCCCCCTTGGACGAGGGAAGGCCCCAACAACGTAGACGTTGCGACCGAAGCCCGAAGTCGGTATCAGACTTTGGGAGACCATCTGCCCAAACGACTGCAGAAAATTTGGGTAAACGTCAGGGTGTTTCGCTTACGCCTGACCAAGACCAAACCTCAATCAGTTGTGTGGAGTCTAGGATAGATAAACTAGAAGGTATGTTGGAGCTGCTTGTGAGACAAGGAACCCAGTCAGAAGGTAGGCGTATGTCGATAAAAAGTGACTGTATTCCCGAATTCAACCCCGAGAACGAGAACTTGTCAGCTCTGAAGTGGTTGCAAAAGATTGATCAACTGAGGGATGTGAATAGCTGGAATGATGTAACGACCATATACCATATGCAATCTAGACTGGCAGGGATGGCAAGAACTTGGTACCATAGCTTGTCAAGCTATATCCCAATACATGGTCGGAGTGGAAAGTTTTAATCGTGAAAACTTTCCCTGATCACGTGGATTACGCAACGGTGTTACGTAAAATGTTAAGTAGGACAAAACAGGTTGACGAAACTATGACAAATTATTATTTCAGCAAGATGGAATTGTTACGAACCTGCCAAATATCAGGCAGACACGCTGTCTCGTGCTTGATTGATGGAATCACCGATGTTACGGCCCAAAATGGCGCACGGGCGGGTCGTTACGTAACACCCGAGACCCTTTATGAAGAATATCTGTCTATGCTTCGTGATGAAAAGATAGCCACTGCCAAGCCTTCTCGAATTGAAGGTGTGATTAGACGACCACCTAAGTTGGACTCAAGGCATACTTTCGTCCCCAGGAGATATTTCCCTTCAAGAAAATCTTCGGATGTAAAAGACGTCCAATGCTTCAACTGTAAGATGCGTGGCCATTACCAATCGAATTGTCCAAAGAAACGTTTAGAATGCAAGAAATGTCATTTATTGGGACACGAAGAATCAAGATGCAATGTAGGCCTGCCAACAAATTCTCGCAAGCCTCGAAATCAGACAGGCGAGGGTAAGTCAACTCAAATATCACCACTCTCCAATGTCCCTTATGGTAATTTTTCGAACACGTGTTATTTCATTGACTGTGTTATTAACGGAGAATCTTTACGAGGATATGTTGATTCCGGTTGTGCAGCGGTAACGTTGAGAGATTTTGATTTTAAACGACTGAAGTTAGGAGGTGAACCTACACTTGTTCATTTACGTGGTTACGGGGGCGGTTCGGTATGTGTGGACACCAAAGTGTCAGTTAACTTGGAAGTTGATTTGGCATCAGCCACCGTTGAGGCATTAGTAGTTCCAGATGCTGTACAAAGTGTATCGGTGATCGTCGGACAACCGTTTGTCAATAATGAAAACGTTATGGTTGTCGTCCATGGGAATCAAATACGACTATTCAACAGTGGCGGCGCGTGGATTTATATTTTGGGAGTGCACATGTGGGCAGATACCGGGGGGTCTAGAGGGTACGGACTACATGGGGAAGGGGGGTTCTGGGGAGGAAAAAAATGTGAATCTCTCAGTTTGGGGAGTTTGTGATGTTCTTTGGCCTTATCTTGGAATAACATTCAGAAAACCCCAAATTCTCACAATAGGGGTACCGTCTGCTGAAGCATAACGGCAAACTATAACCATTTGGAAAATGTTTGAAATGTCAATTGTTTCATCACTTATCACGGACACGAATTTTGAGGCAGCAAGTTCTTTCTTAATGTGTGCATGACACACAGAAAGCAATGAAAGCATACAGTCCAACTATTCATTTTGAATGTCTTTGGATGTTCCGCTGAATACTGTGGATTGATCCAAATGATCCCTGAGTGCTAGATCTAATTCAGACGAAATATTGAAAAGACCAGGACAGGCAATTTTGATTTTTGTTTTTCTTTCTACTGTCAGCGAATTTGTTTTTGAATATTGTACGCTAATGCTAATCGGATTCCCAAAATTTGCGGCCATAATTGCGCGAAATACAACCAATTGAATATTTTTGTGTGTTCTCTTGAGTGAAATATTATTATTTGCCTTGACATTAATTCATGTAGATAACAAACATTTATAAATGAATAATATTTAACTCCTATATAGGACTTTGATTTCAATCACTGGTGCTCTACATTTCAAGCTTTTTATAAGATTTAGTGATTGCTTTTGAATACAAATAATCATCGTATCTAATGAACTTGAAATTTGAAAAAAAAATTTATACAAATGGTACATAAAACCATGTCCCTTGTTTTTTCTACAAAACCGCGAGATGACGCCTCTGTTTTCTTACGCCGATATCATCTGTTAGTATTAACGACCGAGTATACATAGCGCAGACACAATGAACAGAATTTGAATTAAGAGTTGCCTATCTATAGCTTGTCTATGCAACAGACGACCGTACACATTCTGGATGTGTACCTATGTCAGCTAAATACTATGGACTGTTACGGGGAGTGAGGGACGCGAAGGGTAGCGGCTGCTCCAATGAGGGATCAGTTCGAGAGTGCAGTGTACGGGCTACGCGTATTTGCCATTTGCATTGACCGTTGGCGTTCGAAGTTGTGACTGTTGTGAGTTCGCCCGCCGTCTGTTTATTGTTTCTATAGTAGTCTACAGTAGAACAGAACCGTGAACTGGAACATCGGAAATTAAAAATAAAATTAAATACCCAATAGAAAACGTTACATTTACGTCAAACACAAAAATAAATTCCTTTAGATGAAGATATTACTTGGGGGTACACGTGCACATGTGCACATATGGAGGAGCCGCCACTGCTATTCAATCGTACTCAGAACATTTTGTCCGGAATTAACGAATTGCCGTCTAAACGAGTCAGCCTTTTTGCAAAAGAAACTACAGCTATCCCCTCATTTCACATGGGACATATTTCTACCTATAGCGAGGGAAATTTCGCGGATATTTTCAATGAATTGCAAAATAGAGACTGGCCTGGTCAGTTTCATATCATTCCACGTTGTATAACGAATTTGAACACTGGTGGTTACCTACCAGTTTTGAATGTTTCCGACCAAGATGTATGCTACAAAAAAGGTGAAGTTGTTGGTTGTTGTAAGAGGTTTCGAATGTTCTGCCGACTCTGATATTCCATCCTTTGAATGTATGAAAATGGGAGCTGAGAAATTCCAACTTTTCACTTTGGAAGACATTGAGAAACAGATCAGTTCACATTTAAATGACCAGGAGAAAAAGATAATACTGGAACTTTTGAATAAATATCGCGATTGCTTTGCCACCACACTCAACGAGGTTGGAAAGACGGATGTCGCAAAAATGGCAATACATTTGAGCGACAACACCCCTGTTACGTATCGCCCATACCGAATGGCATTCTCGGAGAGAGAAAAAGTGCGTGATATAGTGCAAGGGCTGATAGATAATGGTATTGTTAGGGAATCCAATTCACCATACGCAAGTCCAATACTTCTTGTTAAGAAAAAGAATGGAGAAGAACGATTGTGTGTAGACTACCGAGCAGTAAATAGAAAAACTATCAAGGACAAATATCCACTCCCTCGGATCGACGATTTATTAGATTCTATCAAGGGTAACGAATACTTCACTAGCCTTGATTTCGTTTCAGGCTATCATCAGGTAGCCTTGGATGAAGAATCCATCCCAAAGATAGCTTTTGTGACGCCAGACGGACACTATGAGTACTTGAGGGTGCCGTTTGGGCTCGTAAATGCTCCATCAATTTTTCAAAGAACGATTAATAACATTTTAGGTCATCTACGTTTCGACACAGCATTAGCTTATCTCGATGATGTTCTGATTCCATCCACCTCGGTTCCACAGGGAATAGAACGACTCGAAATTATATTAAAACTGTTCCCAAATGCTGGAATGACCTTGAGGTTGAGTAAGTGCCATTTTCTACAGAAGAATATCGAATATTTGGGGCATGAGATATCAGGCGAAGGTATTCGCCTGGGAGTTGATAAAATCCGGGCCGTCACAGATTTCGGTACACCCAAAGATGTTCATGACGTCAGACGGTTTCTAGGTTTCACGAGCTACTTCAGGAAATTTATTCCAGGATTCGCTACTATAGCAAAACCTATTTCGTCTCTCACCAAAAAGAATGTTCCTTTCAATTGGGAAAACGACCAAGAACTGGCATTCAAGACATTGAAGTCCAAACTGGTGGGACGCCCTGTACTTGCGATTTACAACAGGGAAGCGAATACGGAAGTGCATTGTGACGCCAGTAAGATTGGATTAGCTGGAATCCTCCTACAAGTTCAAAGTGATGGCCTTTTGAAACTAGTTCAGTACTTCAGTCGAGCTACTACGAGGGAGGAACAAAATTATCACTCCTATGAGTTGGAAACATTGGCTCTTGTGAACTCCCTGAAAAAGTTCCGAATATATTTAATTGGAATACACACTCTGATGAAGACGGATTTGGTTCCAAGAATCGCCAGATGGTGGCTTGCGATGCAGGAATTCGATTTCGAAATTGAATATCGACCAGGAACGAAGATGGTTCACGTTGATGCTCTCAGCAGAAATCCAATTGACAACAGCAACATCAACGAGAATATCGATATCTTGTTAGTGAACGTAGATGATTGGGTCTTATCAGCACAACTACAAGATGGTACATGCAAGGGTCTGATGGAAACATTGACAAAGACGTCAAACTCCCAAGAAAATAAAGAAATTCAGAAGAATTATTGCCTGAAGGAAAAACGCCTCTACCGTCTAACACCTTCTGGAATTAAGTGGGTGGTACCCACGGATACTCAAACACCGGTCAGCGCCCTTTCATCCCCTCCATTCTCGCAAGCATGTGATGACGTCAAATTAGCCAACGATTTGAACTTTTGAATGAGATGAATTGCTTTTATCGCTAATAATCGAGTATGAATGATTTTTCTAGTATAATTTTGTTTGTAAAATAAACCTTGTTGACCTAAAAAACGAATTAAAATGAAAATATAATTGCTGCAGCTATATTTTTATCAAATTCTACCTTATTTTGCTGCGTTCTCGCCTTATACTACACGGAAAAAATATAAGATTCTTCGGTCGTAGAAAGGGTGCTCCAATTCCAATATTGTGAATCTAAATTCATTGATTCATGAACAAAATATTGGTACAAGTAGGTTGCATTTATTAAGAAAATTAGGTCCATGAATGAGCTAGGTAGGTACTAAGGTACTCTAATCCAAGCAAATAGAATAACAAACCTAATACTTTAAATCTAAATTCATTGATTCAAGAACGAAATTCTGCTAAAAGTAGTTTGCATTTATTAAGAAAATCAGTTCTTCGGAAGGGCAATAGGTACTCTTATACGAGCAAATAAATATACCAGCAATATTTTTTTATATTGGAAGATGGTACATTTTATGTCTCACCACTAGAGAAAATGTCTTCAAGTTCATATAAAATCTGCTTCAACATTGTAATTTTATTGATTGATTTGAGGATTTTCTGTACGTTTCGTACAAACATAGAAACTTAAAAAAGGTATATTCAAATTGAAAATATGACAACTTGGTTCTGATTTGGTAAATTTTATCTTAAATAAAAAACAAATCTGTAAAAATGTTTAATTTTAAATGAGCATTAAGTTTTTAACATCGATCATAAATATAGGATGTGTATGAGATATTGTTTGATATTTGTTCAATGCTCGAGCTGTCTGCTCGTCTCAAGTTTTACTGATTGAAATAGCTGCCTTAGAATCTCAATTTCATTCTGTTGCTGACTATTTTTTCTAGCAGCTGTTCGTAATCTATTTTCCAATCAATTCCTGCAGAAGATTATCTGTAAACGAGAAGATTTAGAATGATAATATAAGAATATTAATAATCGATTTATTTAGAACTTAAGTAACCGTGTTGGAGACGTGAAAAAATTTTTACTCACCAAGTTTGGGTCCCAGATTACGAAAATAAAAACGATAAGTCAGCAATCCTTTTAGTTTTTCCAAGAAAAAATCCCAAAGTTACGTTTGGTAGGTAAGGTTATACATAGTTCTAGCCAGTTTTCTTGTATTTTCTCAATCAAGACTCATTGGAAATGTTTTATTTCTGAGTCCTACTCTAATAATGGACTGAAATAATATCAAAAAGTGCCGTTTTCCACCCACAAAACCAAGAAAACTTCAAAAACAGTACACACTACAATGTAAACACCGTATATCTGTTGGCTAATTCTACGTCACAACATGGATGCCAAAAAGTGGTGGGGTGAAAGGGCGCTGACCGGTGTTTGAGTATCCTTGGGTGGTACCAAAGTCGGCTCGTAGAAGGATCCTGATGTATTATCATGATGGAGCTGGACATTTCGCAGTGGACAAAACCGTGGAGGCTATTAGTGCTCGTTATTGGTTTCCGGCAATGCGTAGTTACGTGAAGAATTATATAAATTCGTGCTTGGGATGTATGTATAACAAAGTCCCAGCCGGTAAGAAACCAGGTAGTCTCAATCCTATTAAGAGAGAAAACGTTCCAATGGACTCCTTACACATTGACCATCTGGGACCTTTCGTTTCGAGTGTCAAGAAGAATGCATATCTTATAGTTTTAGTTGACGGATTCACGAAATATGTCTTTTTGAAAGCAGTTCCCAATACCAAATCAGGACCAGTCATACAGTTTCTAAATCAAACGATAGAGACGTTTGGTGTACCGAGAAGACTGGTGTGTGATCGTGGTACGGCCTTTACATGCAAGAAATTTACTGACTTCTGTCATGATTTGGGAATCAAACGGGTTCTCTGTGCAACGGCAACACCTGGAGCGAATGGTCAAGCGGAGAGAATGAATCGCTCGATTCTTTCTTCTTTAATGGCATCTACGACAGAGGAGACCATTGTGAGACCAATAATGACCTACGGCATAGAAACGAGAGCTGACAGTAAAGTGACGAAGAACGCACTACGAACTGCCGAGATGAAAGTACTCAGAAACATTCTAGGCTTCACATTGCGGGACAGAAGGAGAAATGAAGAAATCCGCAACGAATGTGACATTCCAGATATAGTTCGATGGAGCCGAAATAGGAGAAGAGCATGGAATGCCCATGTGGAAAGGATGGACGAGAGCAGAATTGCGAAGATTGTAAGAGACGGAACACCGGGAACACGACGACCGTTGGGTAGACCGCCGAAACGATGGAGAGACTCATGGACGTCGATCTCGCAGGAGGCATAACTATTGGAAAATACAAGCCAGTGGCTTACAATATGAAGAAGAAGAAGAAGACGACAGAGGAAAAACGTTGGGATGAATCTGTAAGCCAAGTGAAGTGGGGAATTAATTCGACGGTTAATTCCACCACAGGTAAAACGCCCCACGAAGTTTTCTTCGGATACCGCCCACGTGGGTCACGAAAACTCGAAACTAAACAGCAGTATCAGAAAGAATGTTACGATAAGAGGCATGCTACGATAAAGACGTTTACGGTTGGCCAACATTTTGTGGTTCAAGCAAATAAAACTTCCAATGACGGGAATAGTAGAAAGCTTGAACCTCGTTACAAAGGACCCTTTGTTGATAGTACTCGATAACGATCGGTACGTAGTGGACGAATTGCCAGGGTCGAAGCGTTCGAGGATGGCTTATACGGGCATATGTCCTTCAGAACGAATGAAACTCTTTGTTACGGCTGTCTCCTCCAACGAGAGCAGCGCCACGGAAGATGAATGAAGATATCATTCATCTATGATGATTTTCTGACTAATGTTAATTTTGTTGTTTCAGAATCAAGGATCTAAACGTTGCTTCACGAGGACGTGAACTTTGTCAGGTTAGCCGACTGTAGCCGTCAACGTGGCTTAGCCAGCCACGACGAACAAAAGGCAGCTATGAACGTTGGTTGCGGGGCGACGGGAGTTGTCATCGTAGACATATTGGTTTTTGGGTGTTCTTAAAAAGATATAATAAAAAATACGTTTTATACGAAACAGGTGTTTTGCATTGTAGTTTACCGTGTCGATTACATAATGATTACTATTATTCACGAGGGAATAATAGTAATTATGTGCGAATAGAATACTATACTTTGTCCACGACTTCCTCGGTAAAAATCGATTTAATCTGCATTTTCAACAACGAAAATAGTTATCAAATAAGGCGTTGACATAACATTTTCTGTGTTCGCACTGAATAATGCAAAATCTCGATAAACGTCAAAAAGTTCAGTTGACATCGATTCATTTTCATACTTTCGCTCGGATGAAAATGAAATACAAATGTATACAAGCTAGTGTTTCACCTTCATCACAAGATATTTTTGATCGCATGCTTCAGGAATAATTTCTTTGCTAGAAAATTGATACTCTAGCTATCTTCCTTCTGATTTCATTTCCAAAAGTGAACGTAGTTTTTTTGAAATTTCCAATATCGTTGCCTTCATTTATGTTGAGGGTATTCTTAAGCATGGAATGATGGCTCCATATAGGGTTGTTTGTTTATAGGTAGTTTATAGGTAGCTGATGTTTTCGAAAAATAAGCCTATAAAACTGACTCCGAAAATGAGTGGATTTTATTAGCTGCTTTCAGTCCATGAAATTATTAAACGCTTTTAGGCTGAGATTCCTCGATGTTTCCGGCAATAGATGTAATGCAGTATTTCTTGCAGCCTGTCTTATTTCTGGTGGAGTACACAACATTTCTTCATAACTCAGTAATGCAGGTATCTTCGAGAAGAATTACAATTTATGGGAGGCACAATGAAAATAGAAGTTTCGAATATTTTTCAGCTTGTCAAACTGAATGGGAATCATAGAAGAAAACATTAAGTGGTTATTTTTTCTCTTGGTGGCTTGGTGGTTGGCAGTCAATTTTCCATCGTGGAAAAAGGGCGTCTCGGGTTCGAATCCTGACGGATTAAAAATTTTCAGAAGTGAATGTTTAGCAGTAATTAATGAATCATTATTCACTGCCATTATTCAACGGTGAAAGATGACTATCATTACGTTTCTCAAAGATCATTCGAAATGTAAGGATTATAGGGATGTTGTGGAGAAATAATTTTTTATACTGTTTGTTTCAGGCTCGTATTATTGAATACGCAGCTTTATCAATCCTACAATTGACTGGTTATTAAATGAACGTTTTCCAAGTGGCAATTTTCCATCGTCAATGGGTTGCGTTTCTGGCGACAGATTGGTGCAAAATGGTGTCATGGAACACCTGGTTTTGTACCCATCTGTACCCTTCAACGGCCAAGTCACACAACATTAACCATAATAATAAAGAAATCGCAGTAAGGAGCCTTAAACTTGGCTCGACTTTTTCTAGATTTCATTACTTTTTAGAGATAAACTAGCAGCTCCATCGAGACTTGGCTAGTTTTTACAGAATGTTTTTGGTGAGATTTCACTTCTATTTGTAGAAACGTGGGCATATTGATCTATTTCATGAGATTTTCTTATTTGACACTTTTTTTAGGAGTAGTTTTTTTATTACAGAGATTTAATTTTTTTCGGTTCTGAACTATGGTAGATAGAGCCTCCGATTATTTTTTATTGATTTCAGGATCCTCGAAAACCTATAATTTGATACCAAACTTGTCCATATAGACCATCTCTTCTTTTTCGGATTCAATTTTTTCTCTCCCAATCTAACCACCGCAGACCCATCTGATGATGTTTTTTCTGAAGAGCAATAGAGGTTCTATATTGCACCAAAATTTCATAGCATTTTTTATTCAGTGATACAGAGCGAAACACAGTTTCTTCTTCTTCAAGCTCTTCGATATGGAAAGAAGATATGGAGAACATAACTGCTTTTACAGTTGCTGGTGATTCTGATAGAAGAGATTTGATTCACCAAATAAATCAACGAAGATATGAAGTGGGAGGATTACCTCAAATAGTACAACAATTGTTGAATGAGCACCCAACACCCAAGCTTGTTGTCGTACATTATGATCCATGTACTCTGATGAAGAATGATCATAGATCACTTCATGAAGCCTGACAAGTTCGATCAAATTTTCATCCATTTTCACTTCATCAATCACTTCACAAAATATCCGACGTGATATCACTTACGGTTAGAAAATGTAAATTTGCGGGTAGTTCTGGTGTGCTATCAAGTGACAGCAGATGCTAACTTCGTGAATGCGTGAAATGATAACAATTGATAAAAGGATAATAATCGGGTGATCAGTCTTATACACAGTGATAATTTTTACTGTCCCATTTATTGTTCCGGCCTAGCTTTCGAAAACCTATCGTTTCCTTGAACAATAAATGAGACAGTAAAAATATCACTGTGTATAAGACTGATCACCCGATTATTATTCTTTTTTCAATTTATATTCTAAAGTCGATATTCACATATTGATTATGATAACAATGTGTTTCCAAGCGCATAAACTTCCATACATTATTGTGGTTGCACATTTTGCGAAGATGGCCTGATAGCACGTGAGCTCACGTGACGTGCCAACAGATTTTCGATTATCCTAGTTTCAATAGTTTTCCCTTTATGTGGCCATTAAACCCTAACTCTGTACCAAATTTCAGCTCTCTGAGTTTATGGGAAGTACTAGTTTTATTTTGATGATCATGAGTGAGTGAGGGTCGAAAATGCGAAACTTTGCTTTCGCGTAACTTCGAAACTAAATGGCCTACACACTTGAAATTCTGGATCTCAAGTATGTGATTATAGCTTACTAGTTACTAGATGACGAAAATTTCGTCGTTCTGGTCTTATCTGGAGGTTCTCAAATAGGGGCCTGAAAATGCGGCGAAATGGTTCGGGTAAAGATAGTACGGCAGTGTTTGCTTCGCGCTCGACTTGGCGGGGCCACTGCCGTGCCCCCAAATTATCCTCGTCTCAGAATTTGATAATCAAAGATATTAGAATATCTTTGGATATATTTTGGGGGCACGGCAGTGGCCCCGCCAAGTCGAGTGCGAAGCAAACACTGCCGTACTATCTTTACTGGAACCATTTCGCCGCATTTTCAGGCCCCTATTTGGAACCTCCGGATAAGACCAGAACGCCGAAATTTTCGTCATCTAGTAACTAGTAAGCTATAATCACATACTTGAGATCCAGAATTTCAAGTGTGTAGGTAATTTATTAGGTCCGAAGTTAAGCGAAAGCAAAGTTTCGCATTTTCGACACTCACTCACTCATGATCATCAAAATAGAACTAGTACTTCCCATAAACTCAGAGAGCTAAAATTTGGTACATAGTTAGGGTTTAATGGCCACATGAAGGGAAAACTAAAAAACTAGGATAATCGAAGATCTGGAGTACCATTGTTGGCACGTCACGTGAGCTCACGTGCTATCACGCAAAATCACGTCATCTTCGCAAAATGTGCAACCACAATAATGTATGAAAGTTTATGCGCTTGGAGACACATTGTTATCATACTCAATATGTGAATATCGACTGTAGATTATAAATTGAAAAAAGAATAATAATCGAGTGATCAGTCTAATACCTCAATTACACTCAGCCCACTTCCACGGCATGGAGCAGGGAAGTGAGCAGGGAAATGAGCATGGTGAGAATGTAATCACCTCACTTCTACTGCCACTCGTGCTGCTACTCGCGTTGCCGGTCACTCCCTAAATTAGCGGTTTTTCGTGCGGCAGTCAAAGGACCGGCAGCGCAAGTGGCATGGAGTGATCACATTCAGCCCAGTTACTGTCGTGCCTGCGTTGCGCACGTTGTCGTATCAATTGATTGAAATCGTTAATTGTTGCGAAAAATGTCGACGGAGTGGAGCAATGAAAAAATAATATCATTTCTAGAATACCTTGAGAGTGAAAGAGTGATATGGGATTCTTCTGATGAAAACCATAAACTTAAGCACAAAGTGCACGATGGTTGGAAGGATGTTTGGAATTGAGGAATTAAAGTGAGAAAAAAGTCACTTAGGGCGACATTCAGACCTCTTCTGATGCAGGATCAGGTGCAATTTCGTCGTCCGCCATTGCTAAAACTTGATCGCGAGAGAAATGTTTGAGCTGAGTGTAAATACTCGCTGCCTTTCCATACTGCCGCAGAAGTATTCCGGGAAATATTTCTGGCAGCGCGAGTAGCAGTGGAAGTGGCTGAGTGTAATTGAGGTATTATACACAGTGATGTTTTTTACTGTCTCATTTATTGTTCAAGGATAGGTTTCTGAAAGCTAGGCCGGAACAATAAATGAGTAAAAATTATCACTGATCACCAGATTATTATCCTTTTTTTTTCAATTGTTATCATTTCACGCATTAACGAGGTTAGCATCTGCTGTCACGTGATTGCACACCAGCGCAAATTTACATTTTCTAACCGTAAGTGATATCACATCGGATGTTATGTGAAGCGATTGAAGTGAAAATGGATGAAAATTTGATCGAACTTGTCAGGCTTCATGAAGTGATCTATGATCATTCTTCATCAGAGTACAGGGATCAGAATGTACGACAGCAAGCTTGGGTGCTGGGTGCTCATTCAATAATTCTTGAACTATTTGAGGGAATTCTCCCACTTCCTCTCTTCGTTGATTCATTTGGTGAATCAAATCTCTTCTATGAGAATCACCAGCAACTGTAAAAGCAGTTATGTTCTCTATATCTTCTTTCCATTCCGAAGAGCTTGATGAATAAGAAACTCTGTTTCGCTCATCACTGAATAAAAAAATGCTATGAAATTTTGGTGCAATATAGAACGTCTATTGCTCTTCAGAAAAAACATCATCAGATGGGTCTGCGGTGGTTAGATTGAGAGAGAAAGAATCGAATCCGAAAAAAATTGTTTTTATTCAATTCGCAAATTTTGAAAATTTCTTATTCCTTCTGTAGTCAAGCTAGAGCGATGAAATTCTGGTGCAACCCATTGACGATGGAAAGTTGCCACTTGGAAAACGTTCATTCAATAACCAGTCAATTGTAGGCTTGATGAAGCTGCGTATTCAATAATACGAGCCTGAAACAAACAGTATAAAAAATTATTTCCAGTACTGACGGACTTCTGATCATTGATAGAAGAGCGTCTGTACGTATATCTTATTTTAGATCGGTGGTCGATTTGACGCTCCAAAAAGGAGAGAGGAGAAGTCAGCATTGGCAATGCTGAATGCATGTGTTGCACAATCAACAACAGCCTAAAATGAGACACTAGCGTCCAATTAACAATACCAGCATGGGCTATTATCTCGCTTAACAAACATAGGTAGTTACAACAGATATAGCATTACGTGTAAACAGAATTGACTTGTACCCACTTGCCACTTGACTAACGTATAAAGAAACTTCAACGGCCAAGTCACACAACCTCAACTACAATAATAAAGAAATCGCAGTAAGCAGCCTTAGACTTGGCTCGAATTTTTCTAGATTTCATTACTTTTTAGAGATAAGCAAGCAGCACCATCGAAACTTGTCTAGTTTTTTACAGAATGTTTCTGGGGCTTCCTCAGGATACTCACGTTAGCGACTAGTATTCTTCCTTCCAGTACAGACCGAGCAGCGGCGGCCTTACCAATTGCGAGGCCCCGGCAGGCCCGGATCTACGATTTTTTCTGACCGGGGCAACAATTCATTATGGCGCCCCTCCCATTTGGGTAATATATGAATTATTAAAAAATAGCCAAAAATAAATGATACAAATGAATAATGAACATAAATAATGAAAATAAGAAAAATATGACAAGGAAAGAAACTAGATTCCTTTTCTTCACACCTTCACGCGGCGCGATTTTTTTTCCGCGAACGCTTCTATCAGCTCCTCGAAATTTGTTTCGGAAACAGTTTTGTTTTGCATAGCTAAGATCGAGAGACCAGAAAGACGTTCCTGACTCATTGAGGAACGCAAATAATTTTTTATTATTTTCAATCTGCTGAAACTGAATTTGTAGCGGGTCTAATGAAGTCGACCTTTCACTAATTTCAGGAACCAGCTCTTTGAAAACCACTAGTTCCTGACAGAAATCAACCGCATCCAAGTCTCTTGAATATTTTTGCGCTAAAAGGGTCCCATCTTTCTGCAGATCCTATTTTTGCGTGTTTAGAAGAGCATGGCCATTAAGGAAAGCGAAATTCGTATGCTGACGCTCTGCGCTTTCTAATTTTTTTTCCGATTTCTGACAATAATCTGCCGAATACAACCTTTACTTCTTTCGAGAATAAACCAACTAGATCTAGCTCCACATCAAATTCTTCAGAAAGAAGTGTAGCTTCCGAGATCCAGTTTTCAATAGGTTTTTCTCTCATTCCTTGCAAGATCTTCACAAGACCTTCCAACAATGATAATGAACGTAAAATAATTATATCATCTTTATGAATGTCCACGTTGACCCTATCGATCCGCAGAATATGATTGCAAATTGTTGGGTTCAGGATCTAAAATCCATCTCAGCATGAAGTAACTGTCCAGCTCCATACTTGGATTCTGCGGCTTGTGAGGATTCTTTGATTTCTTCCAGAGCCTTCACAACTCCCGGTAAATTATTGAGCAAGGAGCAAGGCATTAACAGCTTGATGTTCAGCTGACTATCTTGGTTGGCTACTTTCTTTTAAATTTATTTTCGTGCACTTTTTCATAATTGTCCATCATGTGGATGAATCAACAAAAAAAGAATACAGTTTTTCTACAACACCAAATAAATCTACTGCTTCTGAACATGATGAAGCCGAATGGACACCCACAAGATCCAAAGAGTGTGCTAGGCATGGAACTAATACTGCCAGCTCGTTCATCTATAGAATTCTGGATTGGACTCCTTTATGTATGCCAGCCATATTAGATCCGTTGTCGTAGGATTGCCCACGACATTTGCAGTTTATCTAGAATTCGCTGTGAGATTATTCTCCAGTCTTTCCGTCAATTTCTAGGAAGTCAATAAAACTTTCCTTTATTTCATATCCATATTTTTAAATATCGTATAACCTGGCCCATTTGTTCTGTGTGAGATACATCTGGGGTGCAGTCGAACATAATAGTGAAGTTGTTGGCCTCCTTGATCTCATTAATAATGTTATTCCGAACTTTGGTGGCCATCGATAATTTCATTTCGTATAGTTTTGGAAAGCTAGGATGTTTGTTCCTTTTTAGGTGTTCTTCATGGCACTAGTCGGGTCATATTTAATAATAATATTAAAAATAAACAGTAAAATTTTTTTAACCTCTGGTTGTTTTTGGCGCCCCCTCAAGCTGGCGCCCAGGGCAAGCGCCCCGCTTGCCTCCCCCTAGATCCGGGCCTGGGCCCCGGGCGGCAGGTCTTTGCGAGGCCCCTTGTCCTTCGTGAAAAGTATGTCATTCGAATTTAGGTCGGGTCGTTTGTTTTAGGTATTTTGTCATGTTTGATAAAAAATGCCATAGTTTTCAAACTAAATAAAATTTAAGAAAGAAATGCTATCTCCAAAAGGAATCGTTGTAAACACATCAAGAGTTTATCAGATACATCGCGTTCATTGATATAAATATCAACAACCGCCATGGATCCGACACGAACTCGCCAAATTCTTCATCCAGGGAACTAATGAAATTTCCTACCTCATCGAAGTGGGTAGAAGTCGACCTAGGTTTCGATCATTGTTCTGATCTCTTCAGGACAACATAACCCTACCTCGATGAAAATTGGAGTGGAACGGAGGTCCTCTTAAGCAAAACTAGACAAAGTCTTGAGGTACAGTATACATCACGGCGACATCTAGTTAAGAATCAGACAACCAATTCCCTCTCGAAGTCACCTGGACGAAGATAGATGGCATACCTCTCTTTTGCTCTTTCGGCAGGAATCAGCTGAATGTCTTCAGATTGACTCAAGCAGGAGCGTGAGAATCGTCCAGGTGACTTCGAGAGGGAATTGGTTGTCTGATTCTTAACTAGATGTCGCCTTGATGTATACTGTACCTCAAGACTTTGTCTAGTTTTGTTTAAGAGGACCTCCGTGCCACTCCAATTTTCATCGAGGTAGGGTTATGTTGTCCTGAAGATGATCAAAACAATGATCGAAACCTAGGTCGACTTCTACCCACTCCGATGAGGTAGGAAATTTCATTAGTTCCCTGGATGAAGAATTTGGCAAGTTCGTGTCGGATCCATGGCGGTTGTTGATATTTATATCAATGAACGCGATGTATTTGATAAACTCTTGATGTAAATAAAATTTGTCTTTCAAAATATTTTACTTCGAAAGGTTTACAAATTCAACAAATTCGGAGAAGTTAAAAATTTAAAATGTATGTTAAATTTCAAAATTGATGTTCGCGGCTTTTTCTGAGACTCAAATCTTTAATTAGAACACAATATTCCAACGAATGAGCTACGTCATTTTCTATTGAAAGAATAGCAAGTACTGAAAGCCGATCTTGAATTCTTCAAATAAGTTTTGTTAATTTTAAGCCTCGAAAACTCCTTTCAGCGGACGCAACTGCAACAGGTGTGGTGGCAATAAGAGCCGTTTCACATGCGACTGATGGTCAGTCCTGATGGTCAGTCGGGATCGGCGTTTGAACTGGATTTTGCAATACTTTCACATGCATGCGTATCATCAGTCGACCCATGAAACAAGCATGAGCATCGGTTCGGCCTGCTGCGTTTGCGTGTCGTCGGATCGAGTCAAGGCAAAAGGCACAAAGGAGGTTTTCACATAATGCATGCGCACCGTCAGTCCTGATGCGATTGCGGTGTTGCGCATGTTATTATTGAATATTCTCAGGAATTTCTACGTATCTACGAAAGGATTGTATTTATTCACCAATAATAGTGGATAATAGTCAATGGGTAGGAAAAAGTTAATTTTGAAACTGAAATGCTCATTAGTGCCGTGGAAGAGAAATGAAAATATGGAATACATCCCCAGAAAATTATAAAAATATTGATTTGAATATTGGGAGGATCTGGCTCTGATCTGTGTATGACAGGAAGATTTCAAGAATCTTTTTCAATGACGAAGCAAGTTTGCATATTCATCAACAGATTGATCGTCGATAATGTCCTCGCTCCTTAATTTTTTGTCTGGGGTCTTTGGCTTTTTATATACAAGATGATAGATTTAATTTTAAAACTTCAAAAAAAACTTGAACCAATCATCAAGTAGATTTCCCATATAACTTTTCAAACAAAGAATCCACACAATAATAATTCCAATATAAGAATTTCGAAATACGAAAAAAGTTTTTACTTCGTGCGGGAATCGGACGGTTCTCGTACGAAGCAATTACAGTGTCACGCTCCAAATGCATGGCAGCAATGAGCAAATGGTCTTTGATAGCGGCGACTGACGATACTCACCGATGTGAAAACAAATACCGCCGACTGATGATCAGTTCGACCGACCATCAGGACTGACCATCAGTCCCTTGTGAAACGGCTCTAATTCTCAGGACTATTTCGATAGTGGGATAAACTTCAGTTATATCTTTTTTCTCTTATGTATTTCAGCACCGGGATAATATCGTCGTTTTCCTCATACGCACTGATGAACATATTCTGTTCTTCGTACAATTCATGTCCATCAATATCACATGATTCTCCTACTGTCACGGACATTTGCAAGTAGCTGCATTGTTTAAAAAATTCACTATTATTGATTTCCTTCAATTTTTTTACACATGAAGCCAAATATGCTCTCATGCTTGGGTTCTTGCGCGAGGCCCCTCCAAGAGCGAGGCCCTGGGCGATTGCCCCGTTCGCCACCCCCTAAGGCCGCCTCTGAGACCGAGACGCCGACAAGTAAACACGTACGGAGAGTTGAGTTTGTGTGAAAACCAGTTCAGTACGCCGAACGCAACGTTGATGCGCATCCAAGTTAGTGCTTATAAAAAGTTTTTGTGTTTCCGTGCGTTGAGTCTAGGTCCGAAAGGATCGTTGGTTCCGTGCGTCAGTGATTTACGGACTTTTAGTGAAGTTCAAAAAGGAGTGAAGTGCCTATCACGAATTGAAACATGAGTGAATATTCGTATAACGATGAATCCTTCATGGAAACGGAGGATAGATACTCGTCCTCTGAAGAAGAGAGTGAAGAGCTGAAGGAACTCGTCAGGCTCCGGCAGGAGAATGATGAGCTCAGAGCCAATTAAGCCGCTCTGACAACCTGCATGGCCAATCTGACCAGCGAGTTGAAACTCCTGAGTGAAGAACTCTCCGAAAAGAAACCCCCAAATAATCAGGTAAGAAGCTATTCCCAGGTTTTGATTTCCGAACCAGGAACATCAACCCAATCCATTCCCAAAACTGTAACGGTTGTCCCTCCCAAAAAGATAGCCTCAATTATTGAGGACAGCAATAAAGCCCCCCAACCTCTAGGTCCTAGGAGCACCTCCAGCCAAGCGTGCCAGAAAAGAGAGTTCGTCCTTAATTGAGAATAACTCAAAAAAGTCAACGGTGACTTCTAAGTCACCAGCTACAGAGAAAATTCCCCCAGTGACATTGATGGGGACTTCCGACTGGACGGAAATATCCAAAACGCTCTACAGCAAAAAGATAAACTATAAGACGACAATAAAATCATTGCCTCGTTTGCAGACGACTTCAGGAAACTCACAAAATTTCTTGAGCAACAAGGAAAAGAGTATTTTACTTACCAAATGGAGGAAGAAAGAAGAATATATGCCTTAATAAGGTACGGGCCACTTGATGCGGATATTGGAGTGATTTAGGAAGACTTAGGACTCCAGGGTATTGAAGATGCTGAATTGACGAGAATGACGTACAAACAAAACAAAAAAGGCTATCCCTCTATACCTCGTGAAAACTCAACACAAGGAAATATTCCAAATCAAGGATCTACAGCCTCTGTATCGAAATAGAGCCAAAAAAGAAACCAGAAGGCCCAGGACAGTGTCATCGCTGTCAGAGATATGGATATGCGGAAAATAAATGCACATTTCCGTGGAGATGCGTTAAATGTTTAGGAGCGTATTGCACAAAAGATTGTGTATGGACCGAAAAAGAAGGGGACAGTGTTAGGGTTATATTCTTTTGGAAGTCAGAGTAAAGAAATATAGTTGGTTTTATACTTATTTATTTCAACTGAAATATGGAAATATGACGCTATGCCAATTACATTCTTACTTATGGAATGCTTCTAGAAATTAATTGTCCTTCTGTAATTTTACCTCGACCATAGAAATCGATCGGTATCACTGAAATGTCTTTCTTTATCTTCTAACACTCCCCCTCGATTAAAACACTTTTCCTAACAAAAGTTTTACAATCGCAACAATTTACAAAAGTTTGAAAATTTTTCTTTACATAGGGGTTTTGTCAGAATATCTGCCAAATTATCATTTTTGTTTACATATTCTATATTTATTATTCCTTTATTAGTTAAGTCCTTGATGAAATGTTCTTTAATGTCTATGTGCTTCGCCCGTTTCGAATTTTCATAACTTTGAGTCATTGAAACCGCACTTAGATTGTCCATTTTTAACGTCGCACACTTCACCTCACTGAACTCGGAAAGTACACCCTTCAGATTTACTAGTTCCTGTGCACTGGCTGCGGCTGCAACATATTCAGCCTCTGCAGTTGATAGTGCTACGCACGTTTGTTTCTTCGAGAACCAGCTGATTGGATTTCCTCCGTACAATATGACTGATCCACTAGTGCTTTTTCTATCACTACGATCTGCATCTGAGTAGGCTTCTAGTTTTTCTGGTCCCTTTCTGTATATCAGTCCATTATCTGTTGTAGATTTTAAATATCTTAATATTCTTTTTCCTGCAGTAACTAGCTCTTTGTTGGGTTTATCCAAGTATCTACTAAGATATGATACTGGATACATAATGTCAGGTCTCGATGTGCAGGCTAGATACATCAAAGATCCTACCAACTTTCTGTATGGGAAATTCATAGATTCTGTATCTGAAGTACTTGAAGGATCTATATTGAATCCTGTCACCATTGGTGTGGATACACCCTTGCATTCCGTCATATTAAAGTAGCTTAAAAGTTTTTCAATATAATTTCTTTGTATTATCTTGAGTTCTTCTGCTGTTCTGGTTATTTCCATTCCAAGAAATCTCTTAACTTTACCCATGTCTTTGGCATTCAGTAATTTCTTCAAAGATTTCACAGTAATTTCGATTTCATCATCTTTTCCGGTTATAATTAAATCATCCACAAATACAATTAACCAGCAATCATCTTTGCAGTACATACAAAAATCAAAGTTTGATCTTCGAAAACCCAGGTCCTGCATGATTTTGTCAAACTGATTGTTCCAACATCTTGGACTCTCCCTCAATCCATAGAGAGCTCTGTTTAATTTCATCACTTTGGATTTTTCTATGTTTAAAGCTTTAGGTGCCTTGATGTATACTTCTGATGTAAGCATACCGTTCAGAAATGCTGTTGGTATATCAAGTTGTCTTAAACTCCAATTTTCTTGTAATGACTTCGCTAATAACATTCTGACAGTTGACATCCTTGTAACAGGTGCATATATGGTTTGTGGATTTTCCTCTTGAATTTGAAAACCCTTTGCTACCAGCCGAGCCTTCTTTGTTCCATCGTCTTTGGTTTTGAATACCCATTTTGTGTCAATGGCTGTTTTACCATCTGGCAAATCGCATGTAGACCATGTTTGTAATTTTTCAAGAGAGTTTAATTCTTGTTCCATAGCTTTCCTCCATTCTTCATGAATAACTGCTTCTTCATATGTCTGGGGATCATCTGAATGAATAAGATCATAAGTAGCATAAATTTCAAAATCTTCCAAATATTTAGGTTTGTTTACTCTTCTCCCTCTACTTGAGACTATTTCTTCTACTTCATTTGTTTGTGTGTTATCTTCTTCATCTGTAGTTTCTTGTATATCTTGTTCTGATTCTTCCTGAACAGAATTTTCTCTAGTTGATTCTTCAACTTGTCCTTCCCACAATGCTGTGTTCAATACATTCTTCATTTCTTCTAATTTTCCTTGTCCAATTTTATCTTCAAAGAATACAACATCTCTACTATATATTACCTTGTTTGTATACGGGTCGAGTAACCTGTACCCCTTTTTGTTTTCACCATATCCAACAAAAATATGTCTTTTTGATTTTACATCCCATTTTTGTCTGAGTTCATCTGGGATATGTGCCATCGCTGGACAACCAAAAATTCTGAGGTGTGCCAGGTTAGGCTTCCTGCTATACCAAGCTTCAAATGGTGTTTTTCCTGCAATCACTTTTGTTGGGGAACGATTTATTATATAAACTGCAGTGTTAACTGCCTCAGCCCAATACTCCTTTGGTAAGTTTGCATCTGATAACATTGTTCTTGCTTTTTCTACTATAGTCCTGTTGGCTCTTTCACTAACTCCATTTTGTTGAGGATTGTATCTTATAGTTGTCTGATGTATTATACCTGAGGATTTCAAAATTTGTTTCATATTGTTATTTATATACTCAGTTCCGTTGTCAGTTCTTAAAATTTTAATCTTTTTATCAGTTTTATTCTCTACTAAATTTTTGAACTCCTTAAAAGCCTCTATTGCTTGACTCTTTTCTGACAAAAAATATATGTGTACATACCTTGTATGATCGTCTATGAAGGTTAAAAAATACCTGCTACCACCTATAGAAACTGTCTCCATGGGTCCACATAAATGTATTAATGAGTGTATTAATTCCAATGCCTTTGTGGATTGGGTTTGACTGGTTTGGAAAGGTTGTCTTCTCTGTTTCCCTTCAATGCATGACACACATGGTGTTGTTGACACCTTGAAGTCCTTGTTCATTCCAATTGACATTTCCGTTAGCAAATTCATAGCTTTAAGGTTGAGATGCCCTAATCTGCGATGCCACAAATTTTCCTCGGGTTTTATGCAGGAGTACACTTTGTTCGATTGAACTGTGTCCAATTGGTAAATACCATTTGTCTCAAAACCTCTTGCTACTAGCAGTTCCCGTTTCTTTAAGAATCATCTCATAACTGTTGGCAGTTTTTACAGTTGCTCTGATATTTGTTGTTTCCTTTAGCCATTTTTTGTTTCCTGTGATGTGTGTTGATGCACAAGAATCCAAATACCACACACCTGTATTGGCACCTTTACATGTTAGAAATGATGCATATGCTGAGGAATCATCTTTGTTTGTTTTCTTATCCACCTTTTTCTTGGAACGACACTCTGTCTTGTAATGACCCATCTTTCCACAATTGAAAAATTCTTCTTCTGGGTACCTTTTGTTGGGTTACTCTTAGTGAACATTGCCGAGTTACTATCCACTGTCTTTGGATCTTTTTGTGCTTTAACATCTTGCAATAGTTTTACCTTGATAGAGTCTCCACTTATTTGTGTACCACTGCTTTCTAATCCCATTATCATTGGACGATATTCTTCAGGTAATCCTGCTAAAAGTAAAGTTCCAACCCATTCATCTTCCACCTTGAAATTCATCTCATTTAATTTATGAGCGGTTGATATTATTCTGTCACAATATTCTTCAATGGATTTACAGTCTTCCAATTTGGTGTTTATGAGTAATCTCAAAAGTCCTACCCTTCGTGTTAGTCCTGAATCCTCAAAAGCTTTTTCCAGATTTATCCAAGCTTCCTTTGATGATGTAGCTGACTTAATGTGAGAGAAATTTATTTTATCAATAGAAAGGATTATCTTAGAAAGAGCCTTTTTGTCTTTCTTTTCATCTGTTTCAGTGCCACTGACCACATTCCTATTGGATATTTGGATTTAGCTCGAAGAATTCCTTTGAAATATAATAACTTTATTTTCTATTTTGTTACATACATCAAACTTGACACATTAATTAATTTAAATCATATGACATCAGTGTTGTCATTTAACCACATAATTCTATGCATTTAACACCCCTTCTCAACACTGATAACCAAGTAATATAACAATAATTACGAGGAATAATAAAAAAATATTACTGTATATTGAATGCATTTCTCAGTTAGGCGAATGAAGGCAAACCTAATGGTTTAGTCAGTATATCGGCCTTTTGATCCGCACTACGCACATACTTCATCGTAACGACATTTCTAAATATGTTGTCTTTCACAAAAGAATATTTAATTTCAACATGTTTAGATCGCTGGTTGATTTGATTTGATTTTGTGAGAGCGATGACACTCTGATTATCTTCCCAGATAGATATGGGTTCTTCTAAGATAATTCCAAAATCATCCATTATTGACTTCATCCAAATTGCTTCCTTGATGGTTTCACTAAGTGCAATGTATTCTGCTTCGAAAGAAGATGTAGCTACCAACGACTGTTTTTTCGTGGTCCAACTGACAGGATTTCCGAAAACAAATGCTGCGTATCCTGATGTAGATTTTCTATTTTCTAAATCACTTCCCCAGTCGGCGTCACTATACATTTCTATTATTGGAAAGTTTCCTTCTCTAAAATAGTGTAGCCCCAAGTCGATTGTTGATTTCAAGTATTTAAGGACTCTCAAAGCATGTTTATAATGAATGTGGCTATAGTTATTGCAAAAACGACTCAAATAATTTGTAGCAAAATTGATATCGGGTCTTGTTCCTGCTGCAATATACATCAAAGATCCAATGAGCTGACGAAACGGAAGATTGTCTGCTGTTGTTTCAGCTTTTTCTAGTTGTAATTTGTTTTCCATAGGCGTCAAAGTGTTTTTTTGCATCCAATTGATTAAAATTGTCTATGACTCTGCGGATCATATTCTCCTGAGAAATAACCATCCCATCGGACAACAAATGTATTTCAAGTCCAAGAAATTTGAACTCTTCTTCAACTTCAAGATCAGTTATTTCGAATCTTTTCTTGAGTGAATTTTTAAAGATATTCATCTGATTCATGTTGGTAGATGCCATTAAAATATCATCAACGAATAATAAAACGAACAATTTTATCTCACCGATGTTTTTGATGTACAGACAGGTATCTCCTTTGGAGTGATAGAAGTAATTTTCTGTCATAAAATCATCGAAAAGTCTATTCCAATTTTTTTGGAGATTCTTTCAATCCGTAAATGGATTTCTTTAATTTGCAGACTTTTTCCCCTTCTTGAAATCCTGGAGGTTGCTGGATGTAGACATCACTGTATATTGGGCTATTCAAAAAAGCTGTACGAACATCCATCTGCATGACATGAAGTTTCTTGACTGCTATTATTGAAAGCATGATTTTTACTGAAGTCATTTTTGCCACAGGATATCTGTCTGTTGAAAACCTCGCGCTACTCGGCTACTAGTCTAGCCTTATAGGTGTTGTTGGATTTTATTCGCAGCACCCATTTGGTATCAATGACTGGACAATTTTCTGGTCTACTAACGAGTTCCCATACTCCATTATCCTTCATTGAATTCAGCTCACTGTTCATGGCAGCGCGCCATTTGACTTTTTCTTCTACGGACATGTGTTCCAAATCTTCATATCTTACGTCATTTTCTAGGCATAAATTCAATTCAAAATCATTCTGCCAGATAGGCTTGGTAGTCTTGCGAGTAGGACGAGACGATTCGTGATGTTGAGATATGACAGGCGTTGTAATCTATTCTGATTGCCCCTTCTGAATTTCATTATTGGGAATTGTGACTAAATCAATGTATGTTTTTGATTCGTCAAAGATAACGTTGCGAGCACTAAATATCAATCCGTTATTCTTCATCAATTGGTAGCCATTACTTGTATAGCCTACCATAAAACATTCTATGGCTTTGGGATCAAATTTCGATCTTTTTTCTTTTGGGATATGTGCAAATGCCCGACATCCGAAAATTTTCAAATTGCTCAGATCAACGTTTTTTTCATACCAAAGATTTGCTGGAAGATTTCCATTTGAAGTATAACTTCGGTTGATTACATACACTGCTGTCAGCACTGCTTCTGCCCACATGTTTTTATCCATGCCACTGTCGCATAACATAGCTCTAGCTCTCTCAGCTATTAGTCTATTTAAGCGTTCAGCTTTGCCGCCGTTGAGCTCCGGTGTATACGGTACTGTATATTCGACTTGAATACCTTGATTTCTGCAGAAATTCTGAAACTTCTCAGATTTGTATTCAGATCCATTATCGCATTTCAAACGACTTATTTTCGTATTCATTTTTGAAGTTGCCATCTTTACGTATTCCATAAACTTATCGAATGCTTCAGATTTGTTTTTCATGAGGTAGATTACCGTGAAATGGGTGAAGTCATCCAGAAATGAAAGAAAATACTTTTCATCATTCATTGACGGCGGATTGACTGGTCCAAAAATATCTGAATGAATAAGTTCGAGAGGTCTCCTGGCGGGTGTGGTATGATTTTTCCACGGGAGTTTTGCCATTTTACCTTCTGCGCATTCCTTGCAAACCTCGGACAAATCTGAATCGATTTGACTTATATTTTTCAGCATTCCCGCTTTTACCAATTTGATCAAACCTGACATGCTTATGTGTCCAAGCCGTCTATGCCAGAGCCTAACACTTGGTTTGATTTCACAGGGATAAGCTTGATTCAATACTTGGTTGACAATAAAATCCAAACGATAGAGACTGTTGTCCATAACTCCTAAGGCAATGGTTTCGTAATTTTTCCGAATCCGAACTATAGCTGTATCGAAAATAACATTGTATCCTCGTTCAGTAATAGCACGCACGGACAGTAAGTTATACCGTAAACCAGGCACATAATAAACATTGTCAAAAGTACACACGTTTTTGGTAATTTTGTTGACAAGATGAAGTTTTCCTGTTTTTGTGCTTTCCATGGTATCTGTATTGGCAATTTTTATTTGTACGGGTTTTGACAAAGGCACTGCTTCGGTTAAATGTTTTTCAGAGTTCACATAATGATTTGACGCACCAGAATCAAGATACCAGCTAATCTCAAGAGATTTCTGGTTTAGTTCATCATCCTCGGAAGTCAAAAATGCAAATTCATTGTCAATGTCTTCGATTTCACAGTTTTCATTTTGAACTACATTGACCTGTTGGTTCGTATTTTTCTTGAAGAAGAAACAATCTGACTTTTTATGACCCTTACGTCCACAAAAGTTACATTTCAGATTTGTTTTCGAAAATTTACTTCTATTTTCCTGATTAGAAACAGTTCTCGATGAACTGAATGCATGTTGATTTTTGTGTTTCAATTCTAATTTATCCTCTTTGTATCTGAAACCAACTGAAGAAGTACATTTCAGTTTCATATCATACTCAGCCAGCCTCCTCTTCACATCATCCAATTTCATGTTACTTTCGTGAAAAGTTTCGAGTGCTGTAACAACTGATTCAAACTGAGTAGGAAGAGTGTTCAGAAGTATACAGCAAAAATCAGATTCATCTAATTTTGCTCCAACATTCTTCAATTCACGCATAATGCTATCAAAAATAATGAAATGGGATTCCAGCGTTTTCTTGGCATCGTATTCGAGTTCCACAATCTGTTTGAGTAATAGCCTTTTACTACATGGTCCCTTCTTCTCGTAGGTATGGCATAAAGACATCCAAATATCATAACTGGTTGAGTTGTTCCTGATATGTTCGAGATAGGAATCCTCCAGATGTTGTGCTATGAGGGACTTACACTTTTTGTCCATTTTCATAGCTTTCGCATTTTCTGCGTCTGCTTTGGTTTGCACAGAATCCAAAACTCCTTGTTCATCAAGGTAAAGCTCCATTCGTAACTTCCAATCAGAAAAGTTTTGACCGTTGAACGGTTTTACTGCACGAACTAAACGGTTGTTTTCCGAACTCATAATGTTCACACGTGACTGATATTCACGAATTACTGAAACTGCACAACAGCGAATTGGACGTAACCTGGGCCCATAACCTATTGGATATTTGGATTTAGCTCGAAGAATTCCTTTGAAATATAATAACATTTATTTTCTATTTTGTTACATACATCAAACTTGACACATTAATTAATTTAAATCATATGACATCAGTGTTGTCATTTAACCACATAATTCTATGCATTCAACAATTCCACAGATCATCTAGTTCTAGTAATGCCTTCATAGCAAATTTCCATTCGCTGTAGTTGTCCCTTCCCATCAACTTATCTATAGCCATAAATGAACCGGCCATGTTGCCTTCGCGTGTTAGCACAAAGATTTTTTTTTAAGTTTTGTCTGATGAACAACTTCTTCCTTATATTACTTTCTCTCGTCGTGAACTGAGCCCATAATCTGTTAGGGTTATATTCTTTTGGAAGTCAGAGTAAAGTAATATACTTAGTTGGTTTTATACTTATTTATTTCAACTGAAATATGGAAATATGACGCTATGCCAATTACATTCTTACTTATGGAATGCTTCTAGAAATTAATTGTCCTTCTGTCATTTTACCTCGACCATAGAAATCGATCGGTATCACTGAAATGTCTTTCTTTATCTTCTAACAGAAAGGAACGCTACATGCGTTTTATGTAACCAAAGTGGGCATCCGGGCAGATATAAAGGCTGCAGAGCTTATAAGATTCTGACCAAAAATAAAACACCCCCAAAAAAGAAGCACCTACCAAGAAAATGGTAGAAAAAATGGAGACTGCTATCGCTGTTGAAAATCCACAGGTACCAAAAACAAAAAACTCGTCCACAAAACCGAATCCAGCCAAAAAAGAAGATCCCAAAGATGAACTGGACAAACTTACGGAGAAAATATTCAGCAGAATAATGCAGAGATTCGAAAAAGAATTCGAGAAGAAATTTCAAAATTTATTTGGAAACAAATAATTTATGAACAATCACAACTAGAAAATCTGAAGATAGTTTCCTGGAATGTTAACGGAATCAGAGCCGGTAAGTCAGATATTGAACAATTGTCAGAAGAAAACCATCCTGACATTATGGCGCTTCAGGAAACAAAATTGACCCCAAATGATAGAATTTCCTTCGAAAACTACGAAATATACAGAACAGACAGAAATAATAGAAGAGACGTATATCATTACCTGAACGGCGTCATAAATCCCGATGACAATGACCCATCTATAGAGACACTATCGATTACAGTAAAGATAAGAAGAGAAATGATTAAGGTATTCTCTGTATATAAACCACCGCAAACAATTTTGCCAGATGATGAAATAAAGATTTTCTTAAGTGGTAATTTTCCGAGAATAATACATGGAGATCTCAATTGTAAATCACAACAATGGAATTCCAGAACGGAGAATGCAAATGGCAAGAAACTGATAGAATATGCCGAAAAGGATAATGCGATAATAATAGGATATAGGTACCGACCAATTTACCTAGTGGCAATGGATCCCCTGATGTGCTAGACATAGTGATAATGAAAAATATAAAGCAAGATTTTGCCCTTGAAACGATAAAGGATGGTACATCTGATCACAACCCGATATAGTTCATTTTAGAACGGGGACCTAGAAATGAATTGACCCAAACACGAGAACATAGCGATTGGAACAAGTTTAAAACTAAACTGCAAGAAAATATCAGAAAGACTAAACCTACTCTCAAATATCGATATGGTGACACTCCAAAAGAGGTAAAAGTACTAATGAAAGTTAACAGAAAAATAAGAAAGAATTACAGGATGTATAAAACAGAGAGTGATAAAATCAGACTGAATAGACATAGTCAAATACTTAAAAACGCACTAAGGGAGCTCAGAACGAATAGATGGAATAAGAAAATCAGTGAGCTGAACACAGAAGACCACTCTGCAATCTGCATGGAAAATGCAGAAAAATTTACGCAATGAAAAAACGCAAATTCCGCCACTGCATGAAATGCATGGGATGACATATTCAAAAAGCGATAAAGCTAACGCTCTTGCCGATACTATAGAAAGGGAGTCAAGAATAAATTATTCTGAAGAAGACGATGAGGACCTAGAAGAATTAATTGAAGATAATGAAGAAGAAATGAAAGAAGCACCTCCGGATGGTAAAATCCCTCACCCAACATCTCCGGCCGAAATCAAATACATAATCAACAATTTGAAAACAAGAAAGGCCCCTGGAAAAGATAAAATTACAAATCTCATGCTGAAGAAAATGTCAAAGAAAGGAACAGCAGCTCTCACTAGCATAACAAACGGTGTGATGAGAACAGAGTCCTACTTTCCAAAAAGATGGAAAACTGCCGAAGTGATTGTTTTCAATAAACCAGGTGAAGACAGTTTCCACAGAACTATAGACCAATAAGCCTGCTCCCAGCCCTAGGAAAAATTGCGGAGAGAGTATCAGCCAGACGACTAAATGAAGAAACCGAAGCCCTGGCGATGTTACCAAGTGAACAATTTGGATTCCGAAAACAACATTCAACTGAACAACAGCTCCTAATAATAACCTAGTATATCACAGAAGGATTTCAGAATAAAGAAGCCACAAGACTACTACTACTACTAGATGTAACCAGAGCTTTTGATATGATAGAGTATGGTATGAAGGACTAGCATATAAAATGATAACCGCAGGTTATTCACCCAAGATATGCAGAAAAATAAGAAATTATTTGAGGGATAGGAATTTTTGTGTGAAAATAGAATATGTTCATTCCACACTCAGATATTTAGAAGCAGGAGTTCCTCAAGGATCAATACTAGGACCGCTACTCTATAATATATATACTCCATTCACAATTATAAAATCACAACTCTGGCCTTGGAAATTTGACACATTCCACTCTGTATCGAAGTTATGACGTTTTTCAAAATATTTTTATGTTCCAAGTCAACACTATGTTGCCCTTTCTACATTATTAGCGTATTTCTCAGAATGTGAATTTATTCGGAAAATGAATGAATTGGAAAAGATGTGATGGACGAAAATAATTAACGTTTCTATGAATTGATAGAAAGGATTCCTTTTCTAGTTATTTGCATGAAAAGTACAAGAGATCACTGGTGAAATATATTATTTTTCGCCATGGAAGAAAATTGCATTGCTTTCACATAATTTTCATATGCATGCTTGTGAAGTCATTATTATCCTCTTGAACTGAAAGTTCAAGACTTGAAGACATCAATTGTTGATTCTAGTCAAGAATTCATTAAAAAAAATCAACCAGAAGATATAAGATGAATTGATGGGTAATTACAAGAATCAAGAATAATGTCAATTTTATTTTGTTGATTACTTTCTCAAAATCAATGTTGGGATATGAAACTCGGCTGCGTTTGTTCAAACAACATCTAAAGAATACATTTTTCACCATCTCGACCTTTGAAAGGCGTTTCTTATAGGAGAATTAGGTCTAAGTTCCACCTCATTAGTGAGGCACCTAACTTTTGCAAATCTGCTCAGATATCGCCAAATTTCTTGGAAAACCTGAGAAATATCATCCTTATCGACCTCAAGAGGCTCCATCTGATTCATCTACTGCGATATCTGTCCAAATAACAGCTTTTTCAACGAAATTCTCGTGTACCCCTTCAACCTCGAAATGTAAACATTCGTCCTGGTCTTGAAAATCGTCCTCACGCTCCAAACTGGTGCTAAAAACAATAAACATACGTTAATCTTGGATATTCGACGAAAAACTCACCTGCAAATATCGATTAAATACCAAAAATCTGCGAACAAAATGTGGAATATCTTTGATACTTTTACTTTGATGTAAACAAAGAAACTGGCAACGTCGTTTTGTCATAACGATATTTTCTGTGCCCGCACTGACTTTTCATTATATGTTCTGTGCTTTTCATCAGGGGCACCAACTCCTGAAAACGAAACCATGACCTCCTATGTGATTAAATAAAAGTGAATGGAGTATACATACATGATATACCAAGGAATCCAAGATGCCTGCTTGCTCTATACGCAGACGATACGGGCATAGCAATTAGGCACCGAATACAGAAACACAAGAATAATTCACAAAAGACTTCAAGAAGCTGCAGACGATATCAGTCATTGGTGTAACAGATGGAAAATAAAAATCAATGGAGAAAAGAGTCAAGCAATACTCCTTCAAGACTGAAGATGGAATCGAAGATATCCATAGACGATAATGAAATAGAATGGCAGAAAGAAGCTAAATACCTAGGAGTAATATTAGACAAAGGACTAACGTGGAAACAGCACATTAAGTATGCAGTGGATAAAACGAATGTAGCGATGAAAAGGTTATACCCGATTGTAGGCAGAAGAAGCCAAATGGACAGAAATACGAAGTTGAGGATCATAAAAGCGGTCTCCAGACCGCAGCTAACATATGGATCAACAGCATGGGGCTATGCAGCGAGAACCCATATAAAGAGGATACAAAGTATAGAAAACAAATTTCTGAGATGGGCATTAGACGCCCCCTGGTTTTTTAGGAATAAACAAATCCGAAAAGACATAAAATGCCAAAATGGGAGTCCATTACTAGTATTACTACATTCATCAAACGAAAAGCTACAAAAGCCTATGAAAGAGCTAGTGAACATCGAAATGACGACCTTAGAAGGTTAGTTAACTACGACCCCGTTGGCCGTTGAAGATGAAAAACAGCAAGAATTTACCGCAAAAGACTCTGAGACCAATTGCGAAAATGAAGATATAGAACTCTTAACTTAGAGAGAGATATCCAATTGAAGGATGAACACAAACACTCAGCATAAAGAATGCGAAAGAGGAAATAAGAAATAACAGACAAGAAGATGAATGGTTTATAGGCTTATGTCCGGAACCAAACAACGGGAGAGGTGTTTAGTCGGTAAGAATCCGACACTACCCAGGAAGGCTGGGTGTCTGATGTAAGATTCTTAGATTCACCTCTCCTATAATTAAAAAAAAATCTCCCTTCCTTACAACCAACCATAAAAATAGGAAATGAGGATGACTCACAGTGGAAACTGCAATAGACCGTTTCCGTTTATATTCATTTTCAGGTCGAAGGCACGGATACTCAAACAGTTTGAGTATCCGTGGTCGAAGGTCAAAGGGTCACCAGGAGACTCAAATTGTTAAAGGCGATCCTGTATATTCCACAGATGACTGAAGATATTTTAAAATATTTTACTCTGTGGTTTATTCAGAATGATAACCTACCAATGTCATCGTGAAACCAAAAAAGGCAAAAATTGTTGATATGAATTTTTGGAGTAAATACTCACCTAACGTACTTTTCATATCTCGTAAATGAAAATATTCCGCACCTAGAGACTCGAGTATACCAACAATTTCTTATGGAGGAAACTATCTCTGAAACATTCATGAAGTCCAAATGAAAAAGTTTTGTTCATTAAAGTATGGAAGGAATACCAAAGGAAAAATTAGAGGCTTGTGCTAATCTTGCTGAGGAATATCGTATTTGTATACAAGATAATCCCTGGTTGAAGTTTGTTTCGTACTGTGGAGATGCTCAAAGAGCTTTCTCAAAATGTAATAAAGAATTATATGAAATGGATATGGCTATTCGGAGGGAAAAAAACAGACGTATAAAAGAAGAAAAACTAGCTAGGATACGAGGAACCTCAGTTGATTCACTACAGGACAGTAAAAATTGAAGCGAACTCGATCTGACTAGGCATAAGCATAGACTACCTAGGTATAAGTTGTATGAGTGAATGTGGTATAGAACAATGATATGGAGTGTTATTTTATGAAAAGTATTGAAAATAAATTTAATTATGAAGTTTGATGTGCGGTCTATGATCATTAATTTGATTACATGAGTACTTTCGATTTCATTGACAGAACTGATAATCTAATAATGGGTAATTTACTCAAGAAGAAAAAGGAACAAGCACCATCAGTGGAAGTTCTTTCTATCCAAAAAAGAATGAGTATTTTCCATCCTGGCACAAGTATTTACAATCCTGGCATGAGTATTCACAATCCTGGCATGAGTATTCACAATCCTGGCATGAGTATTCACAATCCTGGCACAAGTATTTACAACCCTGGCACCAGTATAATCCCATTTTCTATTAGTTCATTAGATGAATATGCCAAGAATGAACTGGGTTCCATCATATCAACATCTTCCTGTACAAGACCTTCTGTTTTCAATTCAGAAGAAAACGATAATTCATCTTCAGAAAATGAAGTTGAAGAGACAGAATCTGCTATTCTTACTGTTGGTCAAATGGAAAATATATATGCTCAGTATAAAGCTATGAACCCACAAACTCAAACTGAAAGTCTTTATATGGAATATGAAACCTTGAAAGTTGTAAGGCATCTTTTTGATATGTGGCAAACTGATATGATTTTCAAGTTTGATAGTTATCATAAGTAAGTTGGTTTGAACAATTTTTAAGGGAACTGAATCTGATATACGAGTTCGAGGTTCGGAAATATAAGTTGGAAAAATAGCCAATTCAGTGTTAAACGAGTGTGTGAATATTGTCTAGTGGACCAGTAGAATAATCAAAACCCACGGTGCGATACAACATAAATGACTCAATGGTATAGGAACTGCATCGAGGCTCGAAGTTCCCACTCACCAGTTTCCTATGCCATTGAGTGAGGTCAATTGTCGTATCGCGCCGAGGGTTTTGATTATTTTACTGGTCCACTAGACAATAATCATCCACTTGTTCAACACTGAATTGGCTATGTTTCCAACTTATATTTCCGAACCTGTTATAGGGTGTCCCATTCGCAATATCGGAGATGAGCTAGATTTCTGATATTTAAAACTGAAAATATTTTAATTTAACACCCCTATACAGCAGATTGAGATTTTAAGGATCAGATATACCTCGAAAGATGTACTCTTGAGGGAAGAATTAACCCGCCTGAGCAATTTTTCAAAAGTATTTTTTTTTCATTGAAACCCCCATTATCAATGAGTCTCTCCACAATGTAACTGATTCATTTTTTTCAAACATTCAGTTACGTGAGCACAGATACAATTCTAGTAGAAAAGTATGCCGCAAATATAAAGGATGCAGCAGAGATCAGTGCTGAGGCAATGTTTTTGAGACATTCAATAAAAATGATCATATGTTATAAAATGTTGGTGGATCGTCTTGAGAACACTGGGGCAGATGAATTACTTCAACAATTGGCAATAAGTCATGGTTTGTTTGGTGTAGCAGGGGAAGATTTCAAGGTAAAATGAAACAGAAACATATAATATTTAATCAACCCATTAATTAACAATGCTACCATAGGTGATGGATCTTCATCTGACCAAGTATTTGTTGCAACGTAATTTGATTAACGATGAAAGTATAATTTCTTTAGTTGCTTTCCTGTCCCTTATGTCTGACAAAATGAATAGTATTATGCATGAAAGAAGAAAAAAAGCAAGGACTTCATATGTCTCAAAAATGGGACTGGTAGGGAGAACGAACGTGACCAGAGGTAAAAATTTCATCCAAAATTGCATTATGATTTATCCAATACTTAGATAATTACAGGTGTATGAAACGATGGTCCCAAACAGTTTCCTTAATCAATACAAAAGCGGACATAATACAGAAGCAAATAAAATTGCACCAACCGGCAGACAAACCAGAATCCGATAATGATACAGTAGATACAGAAACGTTGAAATGGAAAGATTTCATACTGACAAAGCTGAAAATATTCAGGAAATGTAAAGATAAATAGATGTTATTCATAACTGAAAATCAAATAAAAATGTTCTATTTTCATAGTTTGAAATGTAACTCAACGGTATGATAATTCATTTTCAAGGTAGGCGTTCAATGTAGTGTTTTTATTTCTAGTTGCATTTGAAAATGGTTTCACTTTGAGAACTAAAATTTGGTGGGTAAACTCAGAAAGGATTGAAGTTTTTAATGAAATAATTGAAATCGATTTCATTTCGAAAGTTAATTTTTTTCCTTTCAAAAATAAGCCAACTCATGCTTATGTTTTATTTCAAACGAAAGAACCATGAAAATAGTTCAACATTCTATTAAAAGTAAATCTACAGATAATTTCGTTCAGGAAATCAAAATGAAATACGGAATTGGCAGAGAATGTCCAAATTCAAATATATAGCGAGAAAAGGTTCCTGCTTTACCTACATATTCATCAATTTCAAAGTTCAGCGATTTTCGGATAGAGAGCGCCATTGTACATTTTATTCATAAGGCGCATTCGGTATTCCCTTAGACCATAGAAAGAGGAGACACACCTTTCAATAATAAATAGAGAAGCCAAGTTTCAAAATCATCATAACTGAACTGGGTGATTGTAATACAACGGAATCAAAATGTACTAGAAATTTTTGCAACGTTGTGACGTTCGTTGAATTTTCTAATAAATAAACTCTCAATCAAAATGAAAAGTTTCTTAGATTGAAATTCATTTACTCATTTGTGCGTGAATGCCAGAAACGAGTATTGGTTTCTTCAACTATTGTGCATTCTTCACATTACATATACTTAAGTATATGTAAATGTTCGCGAAACGGATCGATATTTTCGCCCCAGATTAATGTATAAAAACGTTTGGCAATACGGTTTTTTGAATCTATGTCCAGTTCATTCATTAATTACGTGCCGCCATCTTTATTCTATGATTTTTCTGACAATTCGAACAGTGTTGTCAACAAGATTTTGAGCTTCATTGTATGTTAAAAGCGTTATTTGGATTTATTTTTGAATATCTCCAGCTAAATACGATAAGAAAATGGTTCGTAAATGTCTTGTGTGTGGTAAATTGGACTATTTGAATCCTAACTTGAATTTGCACAGGAGCACAGGTATCTTCTAATCTTTTCATACTTAGTATCAGAGGCGTAGATTTTTAGAATTTCACTTTTCTGATATTGAGAAGAGGAACATCTGGTTCTCAATCCTGAATATAACTTGATGATCTTTCTCAGAAACTGTTTGTATGTTCCGAACACTTTGAGCTAAAAGATTTCGTTATTCGAGTGAATGGTAGGTACCAGATATCTCAAAAATGATGCCAATCCCCTTCTTGCCAAACCAATCTTGGAACTTTCGTCCTTAAGGTAAGTTTCTGGGAATTTCCAGAGAAAAACCAAAATATTGAAATCAAATATTAGCCATTTCACCAAAAAAATCATCATTGTGCCGGTACTCTGGAAACTCAACAGAGGAATGGATCTCAAAGTATAGATCTGTGAATGGAAGTCCAGATATCATAAAAGAAGCATTGACTGCTCTGGTCCAAAGACAAAAAGAAGTTTGATATCCCTGGTACTGGTACAAGATTCTCAGGATATGTTAATATTGGTACCAACTTGGATTCTGCCTTCCAAATAGAACTATGACTATTGAATGTATATATGGCTTTGAGAGGAGCAGTTAACAACAAATGGACCTGTTTTCAATATCAATGTTTATTTTAATATCGCATTCAGTAAATTCACTATGGTTTTATGATTGTATTATGTTCTTCTTCATGATGTGGATAGTGGATGAATAAATGAGGTTCATTTTCTTCAAGGAATTATGCTAAATTTTGTGAATAAATAAAGAAGGCATGAATTATTGTTGCTTTTTTCATACTGAACGCCCGCCGTTCATAGGCATAGGCTTAGACTATAGAAAGAGACACAGCATCTCATTCATAAATTCGGGAATTGATGAAGCCAAAATTCAGTCAGACTTCAATGAGTGGGACGAAGATAGCATGAAGGATAGCAATATCATTTTACATTTATGTGGCAACATTGCAGAATCTAACTTTGAAAAATCCAGTGGCGTGGAGTTATTGATTTTGAAGAATGGAAATAAAATAACGAGTTAACAATCTTTTTATGGCGAATTCTTTCAATATTGGTACGAGGGCGGTTTATAGAAATGTGAAATTATTTTGTACTATAAATATATTCGAAGATTCGTAATTGATGCAAATGAATTGTTGAACATATTAAAATGCGTAGTTTTTTCATATTACTTGGAATTAGTGAAAATAAGTATGAAAAATTATAGAAAAACAATTGATTCTTTAGGAAGTCAATTAAGGTATATAAAATAAACTACACGATTCATTGAATGCTGAAACTGACCACAAAAATGTGTAAATTCATGTGAAGGAATCAGATTTTCCTCTTCACGAGATTTTATAATAAATTGAGGTATTTTATCACGTTATTACAAGTATGATAAGTAATGGCTGCAAAAAGCATCAAACCAAGTCATCAATATTTGAGATGAAAATCTACGGGGCGGCGAATTGCCGAGCGTACATTATATGCCTATGTACGGCGTTCAGTATGAAAAAAGCAACAATAATTCATGCCTCCTTTATTTATTCACAAAATTTAGCATAATTCCTTAAGAAAATGAACCTCATTTATTCATCCACTATCCACATCATGAACATAATACAATCATAAAACCATAATAAATCTATTGAATGCGATATTAAAATAAATATTGATATTGAAAACAGGTCCATTTGTTGTTAACTGCTCCCCTCAAAGCCATATTACATTGAATAGTCATAGTTCTATTTGGAAGGCAGAATCCAAGTTGGTACCAACTACCAATATTAACATATCCTGAGAATCTTGTACCAGTGCCAGGGATATGAAACTTCTTTTTGTCTTTGGACCAGAGCAGTCAGTGCTTCTTTTATGATACCTGGACTTCCATCCACAGATCTATACTTTGAGATAGTTTCTAAAAGGGGAGGGTTGTTGATGAATGTTTTTCTCACAGAATTGTATTCTTGGGGAAAAAAGAGGCCAATGTTAATGCAAAGGCTTTCAATCATGGGTTGTACGTTGTACTCCTGCTTGCTTGGATCTTTTAACATTCTTTGACATGAATCTCTTGCAACTCCTGAATTAATGAATGCCTGAAAAGAAGAGAAGATTTTTTGATATGATCATGACTTACTTGTCAGAGTTAATAGAATTTAAGAGATTTGGGATATTCACCTTATTCTTCTAATTTTAGAAGAAGATGGTGCCTCAGTGAAACGGGAAGATGAACCTCATTTCTCCACTGGCTCAATTTTTTCAACCCTGCGAAACAGATTACACCAGATATAATTAATCACTAATGCAACAAAAATTACAACCATTCCACCTGCCGGTAGAAGAACAGGTACTGGGGAGAGACTTATTAAATTTATCGAATTTATCATATGTGAGATGCTTATATCTGATCCATTCCTCTGTTGAGTTTCCAGAGTACCGGCACAATGATGATTTCTTTGGTGAAATGGCTAATATTTGATTTCAATATTTTGGTTATTTCTCTGGAAATTCCCAGAAACTTACCTTGAGGACGAAAGTTCGAAGATTGGTTTGGCATCATTTTTGAGATATCTGATGGTACCATTCACTCGAATAACGAAATATTTTAGCTCAAAGTGTTTGGAACATACAAACAGTTTCTGAGAAAGATCATCAAGTAATATTCAGGATTGAGAACCAGATGTTCCTCTTCTCAATATCAGAATGGAATCTGAAAAGTGAAATTCTAAAAATCTACGCCTCTGAATCTCTGATACTAAGTATGAAAAGATTAGAACATACCTGTGCAAATTCAAGTTAGGATTCAAATAGTCCAATTTACCACACACAAGACACTTACGAACCATTTTCTTATCGTATTTAGCTGGAGATATTCAAAAATAAATCCAAATAACGCTTTTAACATACAATGAATCTCAAAATCTTGTTGACAACACTGTTCGAATTGTCAGAAATTTCATAGAATAAAGATGGCGGCACGTAATTAATGAATGAACTGGACATAGATTCAAAAAATAAAAATATACTTAAGTATACTCCATTCACTTTTATTTAATCACATAGGAGGTCATGGTTTCGTTTTCAGGAGTTGGCGCCCCTGATAAAAAATCTGTGCGCGTACATAGAATATCGTTAATGACAAAACGACGTTGCCAGTTTCTTTGTTTACATCAAAGCAAAAGTATCAAAGATATTTTGGCATGGGTACAAACGGCAAATTTGAATTGGACCAAAAATCGATTTATAAGCATAAATAAAGCAAAAGTAAGTACTAATCGCCTTTTTTACACTTGATAAGGAAGTTTTTTTAGGTATCTGGCCGTTTGGAAAGATTTCAAACGAAATTCTGGTCCCCCAGAAGTTTGGTTAGTTTCGGTATCGTTTTTGGTGGTCAAAATTTATTTGGAATGTGTAAATGGACAAAAAAGGCTTCCTTATACGATCTTCTCACGAAAGCGACGGACAAATATGGTTCAGGTAGGATTTTCGAGGAATTATGAGGAAAGAACTTGCAGAATGAAATTGCACGATTTTCGTGAGTAAACGTGTTTTGGATGGCCATCATCGGTCTCTAAATGATTATTGTTGATCGTTTTCACGTTTCAGAAAAAGAACACTTCGTATAAGCCCATTTTGAAGAAATTTGTATATGTAACATTCAACGGTAGGTATTTTCTCTTAATCGAAAGAATATATTATATCTAGTGCTACTTCTTTCAAAAGAGACACAAGCTTTTAATGCTGTGAGGGCCCTATAATGTGGAGGAGTTTGTGTCTTATTTTAGAACAGGTGAATGATAAATGTGAAGCATATGTTTGACCTATTCCATTTTATTTGTACAAACCTACTGTGGTTGTAATGTATGAATGTTTTTTAAACTAATAAATTACTATACAGTCAGAATATTTTAATCCTTGTTCATAAGATCAAATAAATGAAATGTATATCTTCTACTCTTATTTTTATTAAGTTAGCTATTAAGGTTATGTTCCAAGAAAAAGTTCCTCTTGCATCAGAACTCCCTTCAACTATTTGAATTCCAATAGAGGGATATAATGTTCCATTATTCTTGATTCAACAATTGATGTCGTCAAGTCTTGAACTTTCAGTTCAAGAGGATAATAAACATTAAATCTTCACAAGCATGCATATGAAAATGATGTGAAAGCAATGCAATTTTCTTCCATGGCGAAAAATAATATATTTCAACAGTGATCTCTTGTATTTTTCATGCAAATAACTAGAAAAGGAATCATTTCTACCAATTCATATAAACGTTAATTATTTTCGTCCTTCACATCTTTTCCAATTTATTCATTTTCCGAATAAATTCACATTCTGAGAAATACGCTAAGAATGTAGAAAGGGCAACATAGTGTTGACTTGGAACATAAAAATATTTTGAAAAACGTCATAACTTCGATACAGAGTGGAATGTGTCAAATTTCCAGTGCCAGAGTTGTGATTTTATAATTGTGAATGCCGAATGGAGTTTATATGTAATGTGAAGAATGCACAATAGTTGAAGAAACCAATACTCGTTTCTGGCATTCACGCACAAATGAGTAAATGAATTTCAATCTAAGAAACTTTTCATTTTGATTGAGAGTTTATTTATTAGAAAATTCAACGAACGTCACAACGTTGCAAAAATTTCTACTACATTTTGATTCCGTAGTATTACAATCACCCAGTTCAGTTCTGATGAGTCTGAAACTTGGCTTCACTAATTATTATTGAAAGGTGTGTCTCCTCTTTCTATGGTCTAAGGGCATAGGCATCGGCAATTCGCCGCCCCGTAGATTTTCATCTCAAATATTGATGACTCGGTTAGATGCTTTTGGCAGCGAATACTTATCATATTTGTAATAACGTGATAAAATACCTCAATTTATTATAAAATCTCGTGAAGAGGAAAATCTGATTCCTTCACATGAATTTACACATTTTTGTGGTCAGTTTCAGCATTTAATGAATCGTGTAGTTTATTTTATATACCTTAATTGACTTCCTAAAGAATCAATTGTTTTTCTATAATTTTTCATACTTATTTTCACTAATTCCAAGTAATATAAAAAAGCTAGGCATTTTAATATGTTCAATAATTCATTTGCATCAATTACGAATCTTCAAATATAATTTATAGTACAAAATAATTTCGCATTTCTATAAACCGCCCTCGTACCAATATTGAAAGAATTCGCCATAAAAAGATTATTAACTCGTTATTTTATTTCCATTCTTCAAAATCAATAACTCCACGCCACTGGATTTTTCAAAGTTAGATTCTGCAATGTTGCCACATAAATGTAAAATGATATTGCTATCCTTCATGCTATCTTCGTCCCACTCATTGAAGTCTGACTGAATTTTGGCTTCATCAATTCCCGAATTTATGAATGAGATGCTGGGTCTTCTCTTTCTATGGTCTAAGGGTATTCCCTTTCGGAGATGGGTCGGACACAGAAAATCCAATAATTCGGATCTCTCTCTCTCTCTCTCTGGCTGAAAGAGAGGAGAGAGAGAGAGAGAGAGGGAGATCCGTATTTATTAGATGTTCTGTGTCCGTTTTCTCTCCGGATGGGTAATAACGAACGCAGTAATTAGGAGAGAGATAATCATAGAACTTACAGTGATTATGTCATTTCTATGGAGATATTCCATGAAATGCACGGTGGCGCCTTTATCGGATTAGTTTTCCTACTCGTTGTGATCGACGACCTTAATATAAAAGAGAAGCAGAATATGGAATTTATCAGGGAAAAATGGAAGAAATAGAGAAAAACGGAAAAGAGAATATTTGAAATAATATGTAGAGCTCTCAGGGTCAAGTGCTTTTGTATTGTCATATTTGAGGAAACATTTGTAACTATAAATGAAAAGTGCGAGGAATCTTTACCTGAAACTTCGACTGATTTCTGCATGTAGGTACCACCTTCAATGTTTCCAAATGTTGATAACGCGCTTTGAATAGGGAAAGAATTGATGGCTTCATCTGTGGGATCTTGCAAAGTTGTGATATCACGGATGCAGAATGACCTCAAAGTTGAGTGCTTTTGTATTTTAGTCATATTCAAGGAAGTGTTTGTAACTATGAACACAAAGTGCGAGGAATCTTTACCTGGAACTTCGACTGATTTCTGCAAGTATGTACCAGATTCCTGGACAGTTTCGATAAATATTCACCTTTTGTTTGAAAATAGAAATTAAAGTGAAATATAAATAAATATAAAATAAAATATAAACAACTCAGATCACACAAGTTGTATATTTATTCATTGGTGAATTCAATCTATCAATGATTTTTGAAAGATCAATACAGAGTGGACTCTTTGAACATTTCATCAGTACATATTTATCAAAAGCTTTCATGAAAATTCTAGGTTTAGTGGGCTGTGAACTGTAACTGAGTTTAAGTTTTGTGTACTAAATTTTGTGCGCAGTTGAAGGTCACAGCTCTCTAAAACTAATTTTTTTTCAACCCTCGTTGCAAAATATACATTATAATTATTTGAAATTTATTTATATATACATATAAAATCAATTTAAATCCATTGTTTTGAATTGAGATAGTCTAGAAACAGTTCCAAGAATAGAGAATATTATAAGAAAACATTGGATTGCCTAACAAAATTTCGTATGTAAAATATAACTAATTATGTATATATTTACAAAATTTGTTACCTACACATGATGATCAATCTTGGCCAAGTTTTACAAGAAAATTGGTTTAGATGTACCTACTATATAAATGTTATCTTTTCTGGTAATAACCATCTTGGGAAATCCGTCTACGTTATGTCTATGACAGCTGAAAAAGAAAAATTACATTGTACTACATGAATGGGGAGAAAAGGTATCAATGAAATACATACTATGTATATAATTCGAAAATATTTTGAAGATGGTACATAAGATTATTCCAATTTCACTAAATAGATTTCGACATTCAACAAACTTCCAACCAGCGGGCTATATCGCTTATGACAAAGGACCGCACACTTTCCTTATGGGAAATGGCGTTCCGTCAAATGTTCTAAAATTTTGGTATAACGTTGCACTCGGCCTACTGATCAAAAGAATCCATGGCCCCAACTCAATACTATGACTGGTTTTTGAGATACAGGGCGTTGAAGTTGAGAATTACCCACTTTTAATACGCTCGTATCTCGGAACAGAATCGAATGAACTTCAATTTTTCTCAAGAATCATTTCATTCCATCCCCAGGGAGCAACCATATAGAGGAATAGGACCGAAAATCGTTACGAATACAGGGTTATCCATAATTGAATGCATGCCCGATTCTGAAAGTATAAAATGTTTCAGTCTCAGAGCGAGAACGTTCGCAAAATGAACTGTTCCACTAGATATGTTGTTGTTACATCGAAAAAACCTGAAATACCCAGAATTCATACAGGGTGATCCATTATTATAGAAACTATTCACAATGAGGGTTCAGTGAACCCCCTGTATTTTTGGGTTGCTTTAAGATGTTTGTTGGATTTTTTCATATCACCATAGACTTCAAAGAATACAGGGTGATTCAGTCATGAAAATACGCAAAAACCACGTTTTTTTTCATCAATCTGTATTTCAAGATTAACTCCGTTGAGGTGGGAATTTTCTTTCACCTCTGTACTTGATATAAAAACATCAATAGGGCTGAGAGTTTTCATCCACTTCCTATGACCATATATTTTTTATGTAATATGAAAATTATTTATTAGTATTAGTTTATTAAGTGGATAAAAACTCACAGCCGTAGTGATGTTTTTATATCAACTACAGTGGTGAAAGAAAACTGCCACCTCAACGGAGTTGATCTCGAAATAGAGGGTGATGAAAAAAACGGTGGTTTTTGGATATTTTCCTGAGGTTCACAGTTTATTTCATGACTGAATCAACCTGTATTCTTTGAAGTCCATGATGATATTTTCTGAAAAAATCAAACAAACATTAAATCAACCCAAAAATACAGCCATTACAGGGTGTCCACTTAACCTTCATTGTGAATAGTTTATATAATAATGGATCACCCAGTATGAATTCTGGATATTTCAGGTTTTTTCGATGTAACAACAACATATCTAGTGAAATACAGGGTTGGGATAAAGTTTGGCACCAAATTAATATCTTTAAAACGAAACGGGCGATATTTTTGAAATTTGGCAGCTGAGTATAATGGACCACAATGCATCTGATGAGCATATTTTCATTAATGAGATACTTCCGGTTTAACCGGAAATGACAAAAAAATTTTATTTAAATGGGACACCCTGTATATTTCTGCAGATTCTGAAAGTGCACCTTGTTTCGGATCTGTCCATATCGGGTTCCATGCTTTTCATGACGTATTTTTTATGAAAATCTATAAGGAGAAGAAATACAGGGCTTTTACTAGTAGAACAAATTTATTGAAAATAATTAAAAAAAAATCATTTTAAATGTTCGAAGTGCTTGCCATTCACTCAGCTGCCAAATTTCAAAATTACCGTCCGGGTTTTAAATATATTAATTTGGTGCCAAACTTTATCCCAACCCTGTATTTCATTTTGCGAACGTTTTCGATCTGGAAGTGACATATTTTATATTTTCAAAATCGGGCATGCATTCAATTATGGATATCCCTGTATTCGCAACGATTTTCGGTCATATTTCTCTATACGATGTTAATGATTTCAGTGCCATGATCATAAATCTGAATGCGGTAACCGAACCTGATTCATACACTACCAAAGCTCTCAGAGATGGAACTGTCAACATATCCGAACTGATACGATACGACATCTACGAAATCAGGAAATAATACACTACACGTATCAAGCAAAGGAAGATAGAGCCTATAGAGTGGTGGTTAGGAATCTTCACCATTCTGTACCAGCGGAAGTAATAAAAAGTGAGTTAGCCCAAATCAGGACATAAAGCACGTAATATATCGAACCACAGAATACCTAACTACACAGAAGCGTCACTTAGCGTCGGCACTTTGATCTTCAAGTGGCAAATTTTCGTGACCTTCATTCTCTGTTAGGTAGTACATATGTCACTTTTGAGCGGATAATCACAGAATACCTAACTAATTTAGGGTATTCTGTGACATAATTCTATACTTCATTTATAATTCTATGGGTCCAGCAGGAAGTTTAAATTTCACGTTGACATTTGTACTACCTAGCAAGGCACAAGCGTCATCAAATAAAGTTTTGGCGGAAAGGCGGAAAGACGCTTCTGTGTAGTTAGGTATTCTGTGGTTTTATCGAAAAATCATAATCACAAAGTGGTATGTGACATATACATGTTTAGGAGACTTCCATGTATCCTGTCAGATAATAAACATTGTGACGTTAATTGTTTGAAGATAAATAGAAAAACAATAGGAACAGTGAAAGTGAAAAGACTCAATGATATAAACTGTGGATATATCAGTGAGTTAAAGGAAGATCTAAAGGATCCATAATTGGAAATAAAAAAGTGAGTTCTTGGAAGATATGGATTTCCATTCAAACGATTCTGAATCTGAAAATGAACCACTCGCTATTTTGAGGTAATAAAGATTTTTCTCTATTTCAGTATCGTAATGAGTTCATTACAGTACTAAAAACAGTGCTGTAATGAATTCATTACAGCATCGTTTTCAGTTACATTTTTCGCTTTGTGGTTGTCAGCAATGACTTCCGATCCTTTTAAATTCCAGCAGGCGTCAATTTGGAAATGTCAATTTTCGTATTTCCTAGCATTCACACCAACTGCCAAGATACAATATGGAAGTCACTAGGAACTATAATTTGAATTCTTCATTGAATTTCACAAAATTTGACTGAAATAGAGAAAATATCGCCTAATACTCGTTGCAGAATGCAATTCCAATACTCATGCGTTCGAATTTCGCATTCGTATTGGAATAGGAACCCATTCTGCAACTAGTTTTAGAATATAGGTACTATTATTTCATTTTGTTTTTGGGTTAATAATGGATGCATTTTGTTGCAATTTAGGAACAAGATCAAAAAACACAAAGCAGCTGCTGCTGCAGGAAGCCTAGAAAACTTTCCTGAAATTTTCAATGGGTTTGATGGATATGATTCAGACATAGACAAAGAATATTTACCACCAAAAGACACTTGTGAGAGCGAATTATCGGGTGTGGCTTTCGAAGATAATGCAGTTGAACTCGCCCAAACTACAATGCCCAAATCATTAAAACGAAAGAGATCAAGAGATCCAAAAAATTGGAAATGTAATGTTAGAAAAACTGCCCACAGTGCCGGTAAAGAATATGTCTCGATAAGAAAGAAATTAGTTCCTGAGAAACGTATAAAGACATTAAAAGACTGCAGAAACAATTGTTTGTTCAAGTGCCAAAATAAAATCACTGAAGATGAAAGAAAAACTATTTTTGACGGATATTATACTTTAAGCGACCAAGCCAAGAGGCTCTTTATATTGTTTACAACAAAAAAATTTCAGGTTGACCGTCACAGAAAAAACAAAAATGAAACTAACAGTAGAAGAAAGTTCTCATTTGCGTATTATTTTCAAATTGGCAGTAATGAAATTCAAGTATGCACGGTGTTTTATCTGGGAACTGTAGCTTTTAGTCAAACTCCAGTGTATACCGCCCATTCCAAGAAGGACATTTCCAAGAAGGACATTTCCAATATGCCCGACAAACCGAAGATTGGCAAGCATGTTAAGCACAAAGTAATGGATGAGGACGTCAATTTCGTGAAGGAGCACATATAATCTTTCCCCAAAATTGAATCGCACTATTGCAGGGCTAATACACAAAGAGAGTACCTAGATGCTACTCTATGTATAAAGAAGATGTACAGACTCTATATTGAATTTTGCGAGGATGCTCAAAGGAAACCTGTGAAGGAATCTTTTTATAGATACATTTTTTCTACACGCTACAATTTATACTTTCATGTTCCAAAGAAAGACAGGTGTGACGTCTGTGAAGAGGTGAAATTGAATGAAAATGAGAATTTGTTGACTCCAGAAAAGGCTGAAGAATATGAGAACCATATAAAAGAAAAAACAGCAACAAGAAACGAAAAAGCAAAAGATAGAGAAAACAAACATAGTCCTTTTTTGGTTTTCGACTTACAAAATGTTCAGCCGTGTCCCAAAGCTGAAATTAGTAATTTCTATTATAAAAGAAAACTTTATTTATATAATTTAACGGCTATATTGTCAACTACAAAACAGGTATAATGTGCTGAGTGACATGAAATGTTGATAGCTGGCAATGATTTAGCTAGTGCTTTGATCAGAATTCTGGAAGCCGTTGTTGCTGACAATAAAACCTTAAAGAACTCAATTCTTTGGAGCGATAGTTGCGTACCACAAAATCGCTATTCTTTTATGTCATATGCAATAGCATATTTTCTACAACTGAACCCTTCAGTCGAGAGTATAACTATGAAATTCTCAACTACCTGACATTCATGTGTTCAGGAGATAGATTCTGTCCATAGCTGCATTGAAAGAGTTCTAGACAGAGTTGAATATTTCTCACCAATATCACTCTTAAGAATACTTCTGAAAGTTAATTCTGCCCGGCCCTACAAGATTATACAGATGCGCGCAGATAACTTCAAAGATTATAGTTCATGTTCTACTGCTTTTAATTATAAGGTCCTTCCTTTTTCAAAAGTAAAAGCTCTCAAATTTACAACTTGTTTCACGCAGGTGGAATATAAGGAATCGCACCAATCACTTGATTGGAAAAAGGTATCAATTAGACCATTAAAAAAAACCAGATCACCTGTAATGATGAAATCTCCGAAACTTTCAAACGAAATAGTATATTTCATTACTAGTCCAGAAAGTAAGCTTTTTTCGTATGCGCGCGAAGAGCGTGCAAGCACGGAAAAAGCCTTTCTGGACGTGTAATGAACGATATTTTTCATTACACCTCTCCTAAAACAATCCAACGATATTTTTTCTTCGATAGAAAGCATTTCGATATTGTAAAACAATAATTATTCGAAACACTGACGTCTACTGTCATCACGCAATCGTTGCTTTGTGTATTTGGCAATATGGCGGAGAGTGCACAGTACCGATCGTTTTCAGCGGAGCTGAATAAGTTCAATAAATCTCAGTTAATAGATATAATAATAAGAAACATGGTTCCAGAGGGTCTACAAGTGAGTGAGGAATTACAGAAATGTTTTCTCAGTACACCAATGCGCCCTGAAGGAGAAAAAAGTGACACAATTCCATTCAAGAACAAGGAAGAATCACAAAAGTACAAGGAAATTTCCGATTCTCTGCAACGAGAACTGAATGTGAGTGCTAAACTTATACATCAACTAGAAGAAAGAGTGAATGATCAGAAATTAATTATATCATTATTGAAAACAGATCAATTCAGTAATGAAATTTGTAATAAAGACAATAGACAAAAAGAGAAAGAAAATTATTCACTCAAAATAAGGGAATATGAAGGAAATAACCAAGGCGAGAAAAAATTATCAGTTCAGATAAAAGGCATATGGAGAAGAAGGATATATTCCAACGACAAATATCGGTGAGAACAGAAAAAAGTGACAACAAACTAGACGACGATAAATGGGAGATTCCCAGATACAGGAGGCGTACGAATAGGAGAGAAAAAAGAGTATATGGTAAAGCCACAGATATTGAGTTCAAAGGTGTCGTAAAGTATAAGGACTATCATGTTTATAGATTACCCCCAAATTTTCAAGTAAATGACTTAGTAGATCATCTCAAGTCAAAAAATATAGATGACATTAAATGCGAGAAAATGAATTCGAAATAATATCCCGATGAATACTCCTCGTATAAAGTTTCTGTCGCATGGAAATATGAGAAAAATTTCACAAACCCAAATATCTGGCCAGAATATGTATCTATTAATCCTTTTTTGAGGAATCTAGGTCAGGGAAAACGAGACACATAAGTGAAAAAGAAAGATCCTTCGTTGTAATCAACCAAAATGCTCAGTCAATCGGAAACTCCAAAGAAAGAATTGAACACCTTTTGAACGAAAAACATTGTGATATTTTGATACTGACCGAACACTGGAGGACTAAGGAACAGTTGAAAAACCACAAATTCCAAAATTACAAACTAATTACCAGTTTCTGCAGAAATGTGAATCAGCATGGAGGAGTTGTTTTATACTGTGAAAAGAATTTAAGAGTGAAAATCAGAAATGATATAAACAAATTAAGTGAATCGAGGGTGTTTGAGTGCGACGGGACAGAATTTAAAATTGGAACATCAGGAATAATTGTTGCAGCTGTGTACAGAAATCCGGACTATAAGGTTGACGTATTCTTATTCAAAATGCATGAATTGTTGAATATTCTTCATGAGGTGAATATGAATTTTGTTATTGGGGGAGATTTTAACATCGATTTTCTCAATCAAAATGATGTTGGGGTAAAATCATTAATATCATTGCTTGAGTCGTTTGATACTGAACCAGCAATAAAGGAATATATATACGAGGGTTCATTACAATGGAAAGAAAACATGTCTAGATAATTTTTTTACTTCTTTCAGACAATGTTCAGCAAGAGCATTCGATACGCATATATCAGATCACAGAACAACTGAATTGCTAATAAATTTTCTGTTACCCGAAAATAATTATTTTAAAAATATACGATGTATCAATGATGAAAGTATTCAACAATTTGGGAATTTACTGATGAAAGAAGATTGGCAAGAACTACTAAATATTCCCAATAATGAGGTCAATGAACAATGGAAGTCATTTTCGTCAAGTATATTTTTTTTGTTTGATCAGGCATTTCCAGTCACGAGGATTAAAATTAGTGTCAAGGAAAACAAGAACAAAAATGTAACGACTCCAGAGATAGAAATTTGTAAAAAAAAATTGAGTACTCTCGCAATGTTTTCACAATGTCACAAATATTATCGCGAGCAATATAATAACGAGAAACTAAAATTGGAGAAATTACTTATTAACGCAAGGAAGCAGAGGTATGATCTAGAGATACTAGAATCAGATGATATTTCTAAAACAACTTGGAAAATTATAGGACAAGTAACTGATCGATTGAAGAAGCCGAAAAGGCAGGAATTTGAATTTGACGATAATATACAACAAAAAGCTAATGCTTTAAACAAATATTTTGTTGATGCAGCTTCAAATATAATACAAAAGCAAACAAAAATTCCTGTTGATTTCGCGCGTATTCCTATATATAATATTGTATGCAAATTTGATTTAACAACTGAAAACGAAATTGAAGAAATAGTCAGATTACTCAAAAATAAAAAAAGTTCAGGTTTTGATGAAATGTCATCTTTCATATTAAAAAAAATAATCAAGTATATTGTGAAACCGCTGATGTTTATAATTAATAATTCTCTTGAATATGGCATTTTTCCTGATCTATTGAAATTGGCAATAGTAACACCTGTATATAAACAAGGGGACAGAACTTTGAATGAAAATTATAGACCAATTAGTAGGTATGCTTTCCGCTTTCTCAAAGATATTCGAAAAAGTAGTATATAATAGAATTATGAAATATTTTTTGGAGAATAACTTGTTCAATGAGAATCAACACGGCTTTATTAGTGGGAGAACCGTCGAGACTGCCATTTTTGAGTTTGTAAATGACATCCTAAATTCCCATGAAAAACGTGAATTGTCCCTTGGCGTATTTTTAGATCTCTCTAAAGCTTACGATACAATAAAACACGAATATTTGTTGAGAAAGTTAAATCATTATGGAATTAGAAATATTGAAAATAAATGGATTGCATCTTATCTTGAGAAACGCAAGCAACAAGTAGTTATTAGGAACAGTGAAGGTGTTACAAGATCAAATTTAGCCCAAATTCGGTTGGGTATTCCGCAAGGTAGTATATTGGGTCCTTTGTTGTTCATAATCTTCGTCAACGACCTTTGCGGTATATTGAATAATAGTAGACAAAAAATTCTAAATTATGTTGATGATACAAACTTATTGATAACAGCGAATAATATGAAGGAATTGGAGATAGAAACCTCTAATTCACTTAGTGTAGTACTTGACTGGATGTCACAAAATCAATTAATTATCAACAAGGAGAAGACGAAATATGTTTTGTTTAGAATTAATAGGTCCACGGAAGAGAATGAACGAATAAATATCAATAATCAAGAAATAGAAATGGAAAACAATACAAAATTTTTAGGCGTGAAAATAGATAAATCATTGAATTGGGAAGCACATATTGATGAATTGAGAAAAAAATTGAATTGTGTGAATTACAGTCTGAGAACATTAAAGAAATACATGTCCTATGCGTCGATTAAGACCATTTATTTTTCATGTTTCGTTGGTAAATTAAGATTTGGAATTTTATTTTGGGGTGGTGGAAGAGTTTATGATGTAAATAGCTTATTTGTAGTACAGAAGCAAGCAATAAGAATTATGTATGGTATTCATCCAAGAGAATCTTGTAGAGGTATTTTCAGGTTGAATAATTTTCTTACTGTATATGGTATTTATGTGTTCGAATGTCTCATTTTCATTTTCAAACATAAGGAAAGATTCAGTGGGTCCGTTTCGAACCACACTTATAATACTCGAAATGTCAATCTGTACAATATACCAATACATCGATTAAGTCAATTCGAAAGAGGACCCTATTATGCAAGTGTGAAGTTTTTCAATAGATTACCTGTACAATTAAGAACAGAAAATTGTTTGAAGGTGTTTAAGAGAAAAATCTATAAGTTACTAATTGATATCGAACCATACAATGTAGAAGAATATTTTAATTCCGTTTTGTTAATATGCATATTTGCCTGACACTTTTCAACCCACTGTAATCTGGATGAAAATCTTGTAATGAATGTGGCTGTTTGAAATAAATTTATTATTTATTTATTTATTTATTTATTTGTGTCTCAGCATAGATGCATCTATGTCTCGGCGCACGGAAAAGGGTCACTTTCGGTGCCCTGAATCGACATGTTTTGATAGGGTTTTCAGAGCGGTGTAATGAAAAGAAAACTTTATCCGGAGAAAAAATTAAAGCAATCAGAAGTATGTGCCCATGGATGCCGCAGGTAGATAAGACATACTTCGAAGCCATTTTGCCGAAATAGTATCTTGTAATGGAAATATTTGTTCAAATCGATATAGTATACTTACTCGAATGTTTTTGTACTCATTCTATTGTATCATTCAATACAAAAGTATTTTTTCAACAATTTTATTTATCGTATGAGCCCTTTTTTTTATTATCGTTTTTTGTGGGATAACAAAGTAGTATGTGTGTTTTTAGTCATACAAAAACCACAATATAGCAACTTTTTCATATATTTTTGTATGAAATCTAGTTAACAAGTGGGCCAACTTCAATAATAAATAATTATTTCAGTATTTCTTGCAATGGAATATGTGTGGCAGCTATGCAAATTTTCATTTCGCTATAACTCAAAACTATCACTTTATTTATTTTATTTATTTATTTTATTTATCGTATGGCATTATAGCAACAGCAGTTTACAAGTTTAAATGTCAGTGACCATGAATATACAGGGTCTTTCACGAGAAACCTCACCCATATTTATACGGGAAACTACTGAACGTATTTTCATGAAATTCAGCACTTATGAGTATTTCACGATGCTGATGAAATCTAAAATATTTTCAAGGCATGAGCACCTCCGGTTTTTCCGGAAATGACCTCAACTTCCGTTTTTCAAATTAGAACACCATTTTTTTATTGCAGAAATAGATTCCTTATTATTTTGATGTAACATTTTTCAGTTTTGGTTGGAAAATTCTCTCTGAGCGGGAAAATTCGAAAAAAAAATCGAAAATAGAGCTCCGCTGAAACAAGAATAACTTCGAGGTTTTCGGATGGAAAATTTTCATTTTTGGGATTTTTCAAGATGTCAGATTGATGTATCCACTTTAAAAATCGAAATCGCGATTCATGATACAGGGGGTGAAAAAATCGCTTTCAAAGTTAGAGATGACAAAATCGTGAAAAATCAATTTTTTCAAATTAGAACCCCATTTTTTTATGGCAGATATTGAATCTACGTTAAAAAATAATGTGAGTGTATGCATCACACCCTTGCCCTAAAGTGGATATTTTCTGAGTTATTCACAAAAAACTGTTTTTCGTCTTGAATTTTCAGCTATTTCTTTTCCCTTCACGCCTAAAAGATGAAATTTTCAGGAACTGTTACTTAAACCATGTTTTAGATTTTACTACCCTAATATGCAAGAGAAAAAAGTTACAGGTTGTTCCTAAATAGATGGCGAATTTGGATTCTAATTTGTAACGGAAATCTCTTTATTTCAACTAATCGGCCATCGGTTTTCTCTCCAATGATAAATAAATAATTCCTTATGAACCATATGCAAAAACTTACCATGTTTTACATTTTTTTTTTTTAATGATAGATATCATTAATTACATCTGCCAAATTCCTCTTTATTCAGTAGCATGTAATTAATGATATCTATCATTAAAAAAAAGAATGTAAAACATGGTAAGTTTTTGCATATGGTTCATAAGGAATTATTTATTTATCACTGGAGAGAAAACCGATGGCCGATTAGTTGAAATAAAGAGGTTTCCGATACAAATTCGAATCCAAATTCGCCATCTATTTAGGAACAACCTGTAACTTTTTTCTCTTGCATATTAGGGTAGTAAAATCTAAAACATGGTTTAAGTAACAGTTCCTGAAAATTTCATCTTTTAGGCGTGAAGGGAAAAGAAATAGCTGAAAATTCAAGACGAAAAACAGTTTTTTGTGAATAACTCAGAAAATATCCACTTTAGGGCAAGGGTGTGATGCATACACTCACATTATTTTTTAAGGTAGATTCAATATCTGCCATAAAAAAATGGGGTTCTAATTTGAAAAAATTGATTTTTCACGATTTTGTCATCTCTAACTTTGAAAGCGATTTTTTCACCCCCTGTATCATGAATCGCGATTTCGATTTTTAAAGTGGATACATCAATCTGACATCTTGAAAAATCCCAAAAATGAAAATTTTCCATCCGAAAACCTCGAAGTTATTCTTGTTTCAGCGGAGCTCTATTTTCGATTTTTTTTTCGAATTTTCCCGCTCAGAGAGAATTTTCCAACCAAAACTGAAAAATGTTACATCAAAATAACTTGAAATTTTCTAAGGAATTTATTTCTACAATAAAAAAAATGGTGTTCTAATTTGAAAAACGGAAGTTGACGTCATTTCCGGAAAAACCGGAGGTGCTCATGCCTTGAAAATATTTTAGATTTCATCAGCATCGTGAAATACTTATAAGTGCTGAATTTCATGAAAATACGTTCAGTAGTTTCCCGTATAAATATGGGTGAGGTTCCTCGTGAAAGACCCTGTATAACAAAGTACAAAATAACATACAACACTGTAACTCTAAGGTGACGACCTGAATCCCCAAATATCCATGAACCTCTCAATTCACCTTGTCGAATGTCACCACCGAATCGACACATAAATCCAGCAGAAGTAAAACTAGAAATAAGGAAACTCAAGAACAGAAAAGCACCAGGGTACGACCTTATAACGTCAAAAATCCTAAAAAAACTGCCTAAAAGAGCAATCGCTTTCCTCACAACAATCTACAACAGAATTTTTAATTGTGCTATTTCCCTGTTATATGGAAATATGCCACTATAATTATGATACACAAAAACGGCAAACCCCCTGAAGAGGCAGCATCATACAGACCAATTAGCCTACTACCTGTAACAAGCAAAATATTTGAAAGACTGCTCGTTAATAGAATTAACGAGCATTCTTCCCAATCTGCTTCTATTTGCATCCATGTATACAGGGTTGGGATAAAGTTTGGCACCAAATTAATATATTTAAAACGGAACGGTAATTTTGAAATTTGGCAGCTGAGTGAATGGCAAGCACTTCGAACATTTAAAATGATTTTTTTTTAATTATTTTCAATAAGTTTTTTCTACTAGTAAAAGCCCTGTATTTCTTCTCTTTATAGATTTTCATAAAAAATACGTCATGAAAAGCATGGAACCCGATATGGACAGATCCGAAACAAGGTGCACTTTCAGAATCTGCAGAAATATACAGGGTGTCCCATTTAAATAAAAATTTTTGTTGCCATTTCCGGTTAAACCGGAAGTATCTCATTAATGAAAATATGCTCATCAGATGCATTGTGGTCCATACACTCAGCTGCCAAATTTCAAAAATATCGCCCGTTTCGTTTTAAAGATATTAATTTGGTGCCAAACTTTATCCCAACCCTGTATAGTATATTCAAAGAAAATAATGACATTATTTTCTTTGAATATTCTTCCCAATTACCAGTTTGGCTTCAGGGAGAACATGTCCACTATTCATCAAGCCCACAGAATAGTGAACACAATTTCAAAAACGATTGAAGAAAAACGATACTGTACTGGAGTATTTCTCGACATAGCACAAGCCTTCGACAAGGTGTGGCACAAAGGACTGAAATTCAAGATCAAAACCACCTTGAAACACAACTATTACCTCCTTTTGAGTTCCTACTTGTCAGAAAGATACTACTCAGTGAAGTTTAACGATGCAACGTCCGACCATTACTCCATAAGATCCGGCGTACCACAAGGTAGTGTTTTAGGTCCACTGCTCTAACTGATATATACTTACGATCTGCCTGTCAGTAATTCAACAGCCATAGCCGCTTTTGCAGACGACGTTGCTATCCTTTCCGTCAATGAAGATCCATCCACCTCGTCAATCAACATGCAGAACCACCTGAACACACTGAGCTCCTGGTACAAAAAATGGAGAATCAAAATTAATCAATCCAAATCCGCACAAGTGACGTTTACTACCTGCCATAGCAACTGCCCCCCAGTCGCGATTGATGGAGTTTCTTAACCGATCAAAAACAACATCAAATACCTTGAATTACACCTAGATCGCCGACTCACCTGGGAGAAACACATACAAGCGAAAAGGAAACACCTAGAAATCAAATTCAGAGAAATGTACTGGTTACTAGGAAAAAAATCAAAATTATCCTTGAAGAATAAGGTTTTACTCTATAAAGTAATGCTGAAACCAATCTGGACATATGGCCTGCAACTTTGGGGGTGCGCAAAATCATCCAGAGTAAATATAATACAGAGATTTCAGTCAAAAACATTGCGCTCTATAGTAAATGCTTCCTGGTACGTAACCAACAAAACCCTGCATGAAGATCTCCAAGTACCTTACATCAGCAAAGAAATCAGTACAGTCGCCATAAACTACCAAAATAGAACAACTGGCCACACCAACGACCATATAGAAAACCTCTACAGGGATGGACCATCCAACAGAAGATTGAGAAAATCCTGGCCTGAAGATCTCCTAAACATCACTGAGCAGAAGTGTTGTTGCCACACTTTCATGTCCATTATTTTTCATTTATTTTTACTCAATACTGTGTGAGAAGTAGATTGTTAAATGGCAATAAACGTTATAAGAAAAAAAAATATTTCTCTATATAGTTGTTCCCTAGAGATGGAATGAAATGTTTCTTGAGAAAGTTCATTCGATTCTGTTCCGAGATACGAGCGTAGTAAAAGTGGATAATTCTCAACTTCAACGCCCTGTATCTCAAAAACCAGTCATAGGATGGAGTTGGGGCCATGGATACTTTTGATCAGTAGGTCGAGTACTACATTATACCAAAAAATTAGAACATTTGACATTTTGACGGAACGCCATTTGCCATAAGGAAAGTGCGGGGTCCTTTCACCAAGATAGAAAAAGTACTTAAAACGGAAGTCTTTCATTGCGAAATTTTCCACATTCTCAAATTAAAAATCGACGGGTATTTTTTGCGTTAAAACATAATATACCTTACAATATTATAATGGACTGACACATATTGACATATTTGGCAACAAAATCGTGAAACGGGCCAATTTTTGTTTCACTTTTAACAAAATTTTATGCATTCTCGAAGTATTTTTGTTGCGCCCTGTTTTTTTTTTAATTAGTTAGTTCAAAGAGGTTTTCAGTATGTGCACTTTGTCATGGCTCATTCATTGAATTGAAACATTTTATCGAATTTTTCAACTTCAATAGAAACGTACTAATCACATACTTAAGGTCATAACTGAAGCGCAGTGTTTCACACATTCTAATTTTTCACGTGAGGGGGTTGAAAGTGGTGCATGAACAAAACTGTGATGGTCGACTTTCAATCGGTGACAAATTTCATCAGGTATCATCGTCTCAAAGTAAATGAGCCATGACAAAGTGCACATACTGAAAACCTCTTTGAACTAACTAATTTTTCAAAAAAAATAGGTTTTCAGTATGTGATCTTTGTCATATGGCTCATTTACTTTGAGACGATGGTACCTGATGAAATTTGTCACCGATTCAAAGTCGACCATTACAGTTTTGTTCATGCACAACTTTCATCCCCTTTCATCCATGCGATATAAAAATTCAAGCAAATTATAAAAAAAATCCTTAATTGTTTTCTTTGCATTCAATCATTTATCCTGATTCCTACAAAAAACGTAATCAACTTTGTATTAAAATTTAATTCTAGATACTACCATTGTTTTTGGGTGGTACAACTATTATATTATATTTTCTCTAAAACTATCATGAACTTACCTGGAGTCGCATCCAGCTTTTGAGAGGCAGTAACTGTCAAGTTTCTTTTCCTCAATACCTCGAGCTGTTTCTCGACTTCCCTCCTGTTGTTCTCTTCAATGGTGGTATCATCCGAAATATCAATGAACACAACGTCATCAGCCCCCTTATGAGAATATGTATTTGAACCACCGGCAGACTGAAAATCGTCCGAAGAAGACGTCCTCCACGTCGTCTTGCTCGAGTTCGGCGCCGTTTCCATGTTTTCCTTTCTATTCTGGAAATTCACGCGAAACAGGGGATTTGGACCAATGGCTGAAGATTTCGTTTTGGAGTTCTTTCCAACTGACACTCTCGATGGGTTGGCGTTCTGGACGTTTATTGTTGACGTTTCACCCCCGTTCGTAGTTGTGACGCTTGTATTCCTTGTATTGTTTCCCGTTGTCGTCGCTGACTGGCTCCAACTTTTCATGTTGCCTTGAACCAGAATGTTGCTATGATGTCTGGGCGGCATGCTAACGGCGAGTCCTCGATTATTAGCGCCCCCTGGCGCTCGAACCAGTCCAACAGGTTGCGAAAAATGCCGTTGCGCCCCATTCTTTGGTATCGGTGGAATCCCGTTCGGCCTTGATAGAAAAATTATTACGTCATTATTTGCTCACAAGTATGATAAGATGGGTCGACGAAGGGTGCCTAATTTCAATCAAGGATCGAGTTTTTTCCATACTCCATATGGAACCTTAATCGTAACAAGAAGAAAATAATGCTTTTCTTTGTGTTTTTTCGTAGATATCTGAATAAAAATTCCATAATCCAAAATTATCGATATACATATTTGCAATGTAATGAAAAACTTAAAACAATATGAAATATTATTTTAAATTATTATGTTTCCCATTTCAAATCATTAAGGTGGGCGTTCAATGTAGTGTGTTTTTATTTCAAGTTTGAGAACTGAAATTTTGTGGGTAAACTCAGAAAGGATTGGAGTTTTTGATTAAATTCTTCTTCTTGATGAATTGATTAAACAGAAATGGAATTTTGATTCGGTACCTCAAACGACAGAAGAAATGTTCAATAAATTCTGGGAACTATTCATGGAGACCTTCCATCGTACATGCCCTGAGAGAACAGTTGTAGTTCAGGGTAAAACCTCGAGGAGCAAACTCATGAAAAACAAAGAACTAAAACGAATGAAGAATACCCTTGATGCCCTTGTCACAGTGATGGAAGTAAAGAAAGACCCTGCCAGTAGGAGTGCTTACAATCAATATAGAGCTATGTTTAGGGAAAACTTGACCCAGTTAAGGAGGGATGCTACTATGAGGAAGATTGAAACTGCAGAAGATGAAAATAAGGCAATATGGGAGTTTATAAACAAGCAAACCAGAAGTGAACAGAAATAGTCAAATTTAACCATCGACAAAAATGACCTGAACAGATTTTTCATTAATGTAGGCAGGAACACAGCTAACTCATGTGCGCACACAGGTATCAATCCCATGCAGTTTATATATAGAACAAATAAGAAGCCAAGAGATGCCATATTCATGCAGGAGGTGAGCGAACAGGAAATTTTAAAGATCATCCGAGGCCTAAAGAATAAAAGTACAAAGGATGGCTATGGAATATCCACAGGTGTTTTGAAGGAACTGCACCTTCTATTGCAAGTCCACTGAGCCAGATTTTCATCAGATGTCTCTCTGAGGGAAACTTCCCGTCTCAACTTAAGGAAGCATTGGTGATCCCAACCCACAAAGCCGGTGATAGAGGCTGCCCAGGTAGTTATAGACCAATCTCGGTTCTACCAGCTTTCTCCAAAATACTGGGGGCTGTCATCATGTCTTGACTTAACATGGTACATTCTGTGACGAACAGCATGGGTTTTTGAGTGGTAGATCAACAGGTACGGCACTGACTGAGCTTCTCAGTGAGGTTGCGAGGGCATTTGATGGGGGGGGGAGAAGTGTGGGCTCTCTGCGTGCGATCTCAGCAAGGCTTTTGATAGCATAGACCATGGTGTTTTTGAGCAAATTGAATTACTACGGCATCAGAGGGGTTGCTCTAGACCTGATAAAGAGCTATCTAGCCATTAGAACCCAACGAGTACTGTCTGACGATCAAACATCAGATCCGGAACAAATCGAATTAAGTGTTCCTCAGGAATCAATCCTAGGACCTTTACTGTTCTTCTTATACATAAACGACCTGCCATCTAATGTTTCAGCCGATGTTGAAGTGATCTTCGCTGATGATGCCAGCTTTTTGCGAAGAGGACAAGACACGCTCACCATCCAAAATCTGATGAAGGAAACTCTTGCTCAGGCAAAACTATGGTTTGATGCGAACAAACTGAAGACGAACGAAGATAAGACTCAGCATTTGCTACTCGAAACCCGACCAACACAAAGAACCAGCCTCAAGCTACTTGGAGTGACAATCGAGCCTGACCTTAAGTTCACATGCCATATAGAAGATACTAGTATGGGCCAGCAGATCTACACTTCAAGTAGACTATACTCATCGTAGAACTCGTGTGATTTTATTGGCGAAATGTCAATGTTTGATCAATTTTCCTGAAGAAATGGAAAAATTATGGGAAATGTAAATACTAAGCTATTTTGCATTGACTTTTCTTCCTTCGATCCGTATATTCACATCACGGCCAGGATATCTGTGAAAAAAGTTTTATCGAGTTTAAAATGGCTCTTTTTGTCGGATTTGTTTTGCCATTTTCGCGAATTTTTAAAAAATACTTCTAATTCACCTAGAGAATCGAAATTTCATCTACGTTTGAATCGATTATTCCTCTTTTCGACCGTTTAAAAATTTCCTTACCGTATCGCAGCTTCGCTGCGATTTTGAAATTCTTCTGAACCAACTTTTCGGCAGATCCCCTCTGGTATATAGTAGTTTAGTATAGAATGAAGAGGAAGCTGTCAAGATCAATATTTGCTGTGAGAAGAACTAAACAACTTGCCGGCCAGCAAGTTACCAGTTTAGTATAGTATAGAATAGAATGAAGAGGAAGCTGTCCAGATCAATATTTACTGTGAGAAGAACTAAACAACTTGCCTGCCAGCAATCTGCAAAGATAGCATACTTCATCTACTTTCACAGTATAATCTCCTGGGGTGATAGTCCACATGCTGTGGAGATATTTATTAAGCAAAAACAGCCATAAGAGCATTGTGTGGTGCAGGACGCCTGGATAGCTGCAGAGCTTTGTTCGTTAGGGAGTCTATACTAACGTTACCGTCTCTCCTGATCCTGACCTGTGTGCTCTTTGTTCATGATAACCTAGATGCTTTCCAGAAGAACAACTTTCACCAAGACTACTCTACCAGACACGCTAACAACCTTGCAGTTCAACATCATAGGGTGGGATCGTCCCAGCTGACCATCAATCATACAGCCCTGAAGGTTTATAATAAGTTACCCCAATGTTTCAGGCAGCTGACAAGAAGAACCCTGAAGAGCCATTTAAAGAAGTATCTACTGGAGAAGGCCTATTACTCTATGAATGAATATTTTCTTGATATGTGATTTGTCTGTTTTTTTTTCTTGTTTGCTATTTGTGTTATTGATGTTTCTATAACTGATGTTGACTCCCCATGTACTTAAGATGGGTTAAAATAATCTTCCATGTATTTATTAGGATGAATAAATAAATAAATAAAAAATAATTTAAAGGGAGGGGAGCGTGGCGTCGGAAAGTAGAAGAACGGGGACACACGTGGGTGTTTTCGGGTTTTTTCTAGGACCCCGGTGAGTATTTTTAAAAAATTCGCGAAAAACGGTAGGAATCGCCCAATGGACCGAATTTGTGCAACCGAAATCAGAATTCCCGGGGCACCTGAACGACGAGGTTTTTTTTCGAACGAAGCCGCATATCCCCGTTCAACTAAGTCGGCGAATCGTTTTTCGACACGTTCCTCCGGGTGTCCGAAATAAATTCGAAAAGTTTTGACTTTTCGCGAAAATGGTAAAAATATAGATACATAGAATACCTGGTGTAACGACTCCTTTCTAAAAATCGTGACCAAAATTTGTAGATCAAAACGGCATTCTGGATTTCAGATTTTGGTCTAGTTCTGGAATAAATCCGCAATTTTTATCGGTCGAGGCGCTACTGCGGCAACGACAAATAGCGCGACCCCTTTCGGGGGAAATGAAAAGCAGCACAAAATGTCACATTTTCGATCGACAAGAAAGTCTTGAATAAAATCTAATCAGTGCCAACACCAGGTATTCTATGCATCTATAATTGCGTTCGTTATTACCAATCCGGAGACGGATCGGACACAGAACATCTAATAAAAATACGGATCTCTCTCTCTCCTCTCTTTCAGCCAGAGACAGAGAGATCCGAATTATTGGATGTTCTGTGTCCGATCCGTCTCCGGATTGGTAATAACGAACGCAATTTATGTAAAAATTTTCTACTCGACCAGAAAATATCGATGAAATCAGAGAGTTTTTGTTATTTCGATGACAATTTAGTTTGGGGTTCTTGACAACGGCACTCAAAGTTTGGCGCGACGCACAGATGTCCGTTTGGAGGTTGGATTTTTTCGACGTTTCGAGACGTCACAGCTCACAAGTGACGTTAGATCAAAGAGGTCTTTGATTAGATATAAGTTGGGGTTCTTGACAACGGCATTCAAAGTTTGACGCGACGCACAGATGACCGTTTTGAGGTTGGATTTGTTCGAATTTTCTTGACTCCTATCGATGAATAATCTTGGAATATTATGACATGTAAATGACAATTTTATCATCTCAGGCCTGTTGATCTCTTTTTTACTGTTGAATGCGAATCTACCTTCAGAGGGGGATCTACCAACAAGGCGGATCTACCAACAAGGTGGATCTGTGGGCCCAAACTAGTCTGGATATAAATCTAGAAAGAAACTATCAGGAGTGCGATATAGCACAGAGCTACTATGCCATTGATTCAAAGCTGATTTGGGAGTGCCGGAACAAACTCAATGAGGTAGGCAAGAAGAATAAGGTGTTTTTCATCTGGGTTCCCGCTCATTCGGGAATCGTAGGAAACGAAAAGGCTAATACACTTGCCAGAAAGAGCGCACAAACGCAACTCACTGGCCCAAAACCCTTCTGTGGTATAGGAAAATGCACCTATAAGGAGGAGTTTATGGTGAAGGAGAAAACCGAAAGGGGAGAACTCTGGCGGAATCTCCCAGGGATGGATCACTCCAAAAAGTTCCTCCGGAACTTTGAAACTGCAAAATCCAAAAATTATCTGGATCTAAGTAAGAACCAACTACACCTACTCACTGGCTAGTATCTACATAGATATCGTAGTAATTACGTATTTATCAAAATGTTTATTCATTTTGAGAAAATAATGAATTTGAGAAAATATTATGTGAATTCAACAATTCCAAAGACCTGGCGAATGCTGAGGAAACTTTTTTCTCTGTTAATCCTGAAAATATTTCACTTATATAAACGTGGTTGGAAGATTCGTTAAGCTTTTTTCTTGTACGGAAATCAAGAATCGAGAATTTAACTGAAAAATAATGGTCAAAATAGTCCGTTACTTTGTGATAGTTAATTCGAAAAAAGAACAAAAGTACCCTACAGAAAAACTTCAAAACGAACAGAAGGACCTTTTCGAAATTCTCTAAAAATAGGCCCACAGAAGACATCAATATGCTAGTCCTAGGGATGTTATCCTCTTCGTTGACATTTAAATACCCTTTTGAAATACTCTAGTATGCAAATGTAGTACTACTACGAATCCTGTGTCATAGTTAAACTTTGAAAGAACTTACTCCATTCACAAAGTTAGAAAAAGAATGAATACAAATTAGCATTGGCAACGTCTCTCAAAATTGTTTGACTTTCACGAGTGTCAACCTATGTCAGTTTAGGGTAAAATAACTTGATAAACGTAAATCATGGCCAACCGGGATACTTTATGGAAGTGAATGATAGCAGCAATGTTGTTGCAGCATGAAGGTCCGAAATAAGTAAATAAATAAATGAATAATAAATGGTGTAAAACAGATAAGTTAGTGACTTACACAATTTTACGAGAAACGTTATACAACGAATTTTCCAAAAGCGATGATAAATTTCAAAAATAAGAAAAAAAAACATAAATTATATTGATGAAGGCAACGTTAGGTGCAATTCCTATTGGACCACGACTGAAAACCCGGAATACTCCAGATTGGAAGAAAACATAAATTATTCAGTGCTCCACAAAATTAAACTATTTTCATTTGAAAGGTTACTTTATACTTTATGCCATTATGTATAGAAAATAATATCACTCACGACTTCTCCGTACTTACTGCACTCTGCCAACCCAATTTTTCATCACTTTTTCACATAAAGGACCCCGCACTTTTAGTATGTAAAGTGGCGACCGGTCAAATTTTCTGAAATTTTGGTATGTTGTTGCACCCGACTCAGTGACCAAAAGTATCAATGGGCCCAATCCAATCCTATGGCTAGTTTTCTAAATACGGGGTGTTGAAGTTGAAAATTGCTCAGATTCTCGGATTTATTTTTTAATTATTAAGAGTTAGATTGGATTTCTGTTGCATACACACGTTTAGTACATGTTCTAGTAATGAAATAAGTGGATACGTATGATTAAAAATATTTATATTTACCGGGTGATTCACGAATATATGACGGTAGTTTTTTGCCAAAATTCACTTTTTCTACTGTGACGTCAGGAAGGCATATTTTTGAAATGGTCTTTTCGATCTAGTATTATGACGACAAAATATTGCACAGTGCATATTTTTTATACAGGGTGCTTCACAGAGAGAACCACTAGACATAATCAAATTTTTTTAGGATCAATTCGAAACCCTGTATTTTTGAATTGATTTTTGGGAAAAGTAATACCACAAACATATGTGTGTCTCTAATCTCCAAAATATTCAGGGTGGTTTATTCATAGGAAGGTATTCTATTTTGGGAGAAGTACAAAAAACATGAACACCCTGTATTCGAAAATTTCCTCGGTCAAATGCAACTATTTTCTCACTATATATTGATTCCCACAACATCTCCCGAAGTATGAATTCTAAATCCGATACTATGACCAGTTTTCGAGATACAGGGCGTAAATGCGGAGAATAACTTATTTCATCAATTTTTTTTTTCAAATTGAAAAGCCGGATTGATTTTATGTTGCGCCCATGAGTTCAGTATCAGTACAGATCAGATGCACATGGAAAGGTTCAGCTAAAATATTTACTGTTACAGGGTGATTCACGAATAAATCACAATAGCTTTTGCAAACACTCGATAATTCTACAGTTTCGTCACAGAGAAATTATTCCATGAAGTTAATACCTAGTAGTTAACAATTTTCAGTCTTAAATACTTCATAATAATTACTTTTCACACAGGGTGAGCCATAAATAATATGCTTTGAAATAATTGAAAGGAGATCTTTCCTGGTGAATTTTGGATAACTGTCTAACATAACAGCAAGTGAGCATAACCGCAAGAATTTTTAAATATATAAATATACAAGGTGATTTAGAAATAATCACCTACCAAAAATACACATTTCTTGCATGCGTAGATCATTCTAAAATACCTTTTTTTTGTTGAAAAAAGTATATTTATAAAGTAATAACCGAGGTTATGACTATAATGAGATTTAAACTTTTCAATATACCTAGTTTTAACTCACTCAACACGAATATTGTGGACTGTTGAGTACCTACCAATAAAAAAATATTCGTATTTTACCTACATAAGAAGAAGGTTTATTGTCATCTTTTTGGGGGTGCAATTAGTAAGCGCGCTCATAAAGATACTCAAAATTCACTAAAAAGTTCTTATTTCAATCAATTCAAAGCATAAGTATTTTCGGTATGGCTGTATGACTCACCCTGTATGAAGAGTAAACATAATGAAGTATTTCAGGCTGAAAATTGTGAACGACTAGGTATTAACATCATGGAATAATTTCTCTGTGACGAAACTGTAGAACTATCGAGTGTTCGCAAAAGCTATTGTGATTTATTCGTGAATCACCCTGTATAACAGTAAATATTTTAGCTGAATCTTTCCATGTGCATCTGATCTGCTCTCATACTGAACTCATGGGCGCAACATAAAATCAATTCGGCTTTTCAATTTAAAAAAAAATTGATGAAATAAGTTATTCTCCGCTTTTACGCCCTGTATCTCGAAAACTGGTCATAGTATCGGATTTAGAATTCATACTTCGGGAGATGTTGTTGGAATCAATATATAGTGAGAAAATAGTTGCATTTGACCGAGGAAATTTTCGAATACAGGGTGTTCATGTTTTTTGTACTTCTCCCAAAATAGAATACCTTCCTATGAATAAACCACCCTGAATATTTTGGAGATTAGAGACACACATATGTTTGTGGTATTACTTTTCCCAAAAATCAATTCAAAAATACAGGGTTTCGAATTAATCCTAAAAAAATATGATTATGTCTAGTGGTTCTCTCTGTGAAACACCCTGTATAAAAAATATGCACGGTGCAATATTTTGTCGTCATAATACTAAATCGAAAAGATCATTTTAAAAATATGCCTTCCTGACGTCACAGTAGAAAAACTGAATTTTGGCAAAAAACTACTGTCATATATTCGTGAATCACCCAGTAAATATAAATATTTTTAATCATACGTATCCACGTATTTCATTACTAGAACATGTAGTAAACGTGTGTATGCAACAGAAATCCACTCTAACTCTTAATAATTAGCAAATAAATCCGAAAATCTGGGCAATTTTCAACTTTAACACCCCGTATTTAGAAAACTAGCCATAGGATTGGGTTGGGCCCATTGACACTTTTGGTCACTGAGTCGGATACAACAACATGCCAAACTTTCAGAAAATTTGACCGGTCGCCACTTTTCATACTAAAAGTGCGGGGTCCTTTGTGACTTATACTCAAAGAAAGAAATCACCACCATGTGTTGAAGCACATAGTACGATGTTTAACTGGACCATTTTTTGAAATCATTTTATCATCAAATTTTGTTTTCAAAAAATCAATTGTTAAGGTGGGTGTGTGGCACCTTCTTGTTGAGACCACATATCCACCAGATAATTCTCAACAGCAGGAAAAAAATCATTTGAAAATGTTCTGTATCGTTTCCCATTGACTGTACTCATGAATTTCACACCAGAGTGACTTTTCATGAATATGATGGTATCTGAACAGGATTTTCATCGTTCTAAATTCTGAAATTCTATTTAATCAGAAAATGAACGACGTTTATGGTGGTATAATCTCCAGTTTTTGAACCAGTTGAATTTTGCTAAATCAAATATTTTCCTCAAATTCTACTGTTCTTCTGTTGAGAAAGATTTAATTGTTGAGAACGACATAGAACTGATACATTTCGCTTTTCTCATGCACTTGCTCCTACCAAATTAATATTCTCCAATGAGGTTGTGAGTGTGGAATACTTTGTCGTTATGGACTCTTGTATAGTGAAAAAAATCTCTTTCAAAAATACCTATAATACTACGAATGGTGAGTCGATTAACTGAATAATTTCTCTCAATATTCAGAAATGAACACTGATTCTAACAAGACACTTGAACAATTTCTAAACATTGTTGAAGCGTGTATCTTTTCATGATTAAATGGCATGATCTACTGAACTCAAGTGACATAAGAAATTTCAAAAAATAATACACAGTGCTGCCATTATAACCATTTTTAATTGTACCATTCCTATTGGAAAACCCGTTACATATAAACATCAAACAACTCGAATACCCAGTCAACTCACCCCATCGTTTCTTGCGATTGGATTATTTATTGCATTTAAAACTTCTTGAAACCTTCAACAAGGAGAAATGTTTGTATTCAAAGAATTTGAATGCAGAAATATCCACTGCAATATTTTTTGAAAAGTAAATCATATCCATATTGATGTGTGACAGTGGATGAAGAACTAGAGGCAATATATAACGCATACCTTGGAAGCATCTTCATATTGGCCCAATATGCGTTCAGAGGACTGACAGACTGAAGTGGTTGGGGCAATTTCAAACGGTTCATCATAGTTTGAACGAGGTTCGACACTGCGGGGGCGGTAGACCTTTCTGCCATATTTCTTTCTGAAAAAAATAATTCATGTCATTTACCTCTTAGAAAAGCCATGACTTATGCCGTATTTAGGTGAGAAATTTCATCAAGTTACTTTAAGCGAACTGACATTAGGCATAATAAAAACATATTTGGATTTTTCTATTCGCAAAGTTTTAATAATATGGTCCTGCATATCTCTTGAAAAAGTCATTATCCATCTAAATGCAAAATTTCATTTCAATAGAATCCGTAATTATCTGCAATACTAAAATTCGAACGGCCAATTGTAATTGTCGCAGGGGTAGGTGGTGGCTGCCCCCCCCCTCATAGAGCTCCACAAATATCCCTCAAAAACTCATGAAATAATAGCATAATATACGAAAATCACAATGTGGTGCTCTTAATTAATCTATCAACGCCGGCTCTGATGCAAAATAATTAATTACAAAGTATCATTGGGAGAATTGTGGCAAAGGACGTGGTAGCAGAAACTTCGAGATAATTTCAAAGAGCTGACAAACAGGGGAATATTTTTCCGAGGGGGAAATTTTTAAAAAAAATAGTGCACTACTTGCACTGTGGAGCGATCATTCAGCAGCCTTCGTAGGATCAAAACCTTGCTAAGGAGTACGATGGTCGAGAGTCAACTTACTTTTCAACACAGAGTTCTTGAAGAATTCGCTATGAATCCAACGAGGTTGTGTTTTGGTTAGTTTGAAATTGTATTCGGTTTTATTTTGATATGAAATATACAAGGTGTTCCTAAATAAGTGTGTAGATTTCTCATGAAAAAATAATTTCTTTTCCTCTAAGCCTTCGTTTCCCAGGTACAGTGTCAAAAATGTATTTTCTCTTTAGTTTTTTGCTAATAATTCAAGAACAGTTTGGATCACATAATTGTGTTTCTGCACATACATTGTCACTAATAATAGCTACTTTCTTGCACTTTACTCGGTTCTATTAGACGTGCCAGGGTCGGAGATATTGAATTGAACAAAAGTTTTACCCCGAACAAATTTGGACAAATTTGCATTTGCACAACAAATTTTGATGGGCCAATGTGTTCTACATAAAAAGGTATGTATTCTTGGTTCATTGCTCTAAAGTGAACCTTTTAGAGAAAACAGGCATTTTATGATCAAAAATATTGCTAACCCACTGTAAATTGTAGTGATTAGTGATAATTACCTATGGTCGCTAAAAATAATGGAAAATAACTTTGCTATTTAAACTTAAAAACCTAGTTGTCAAATTTTGTTGAAATTAATGAACTTGTTAATTATCACTATTATTTTTTGCAATTACAAGAAAATAACAATGCGTTAGCAAATGGTTTTTTATCATAAACTGCCAGTTTTCTGGAAACGGTTCACTTTAGAGTAATGAACCAGAAGTACCTTTTCATGTAAAACACATTGACGCACTAGAATTTGCTGTGCAAATGCAAATTTATCCTGTAGTATAAAAGTTGGGGAGTAAAACCTTTGTGCAAATTCAATATCTCTGCCACTGCACGTCTAATAAAACCGAGTAAAGTGCAAGAAAGTAGCTATTAGCGACAATGTGTGTCCAAAAACTCAATTTTGTAATTCCAACGGTTCCAGAGAAATTAGCAAAAAAACGAAAAAAATATAAATTTTTGACACCCTGTATTTCGGAATCGAAGACCCGGAGGAAAAAATGGAAGAGAAAATAAAATGTTTTCTCATGAGAAATCTACAGTTGACCGTTGATACACCTATAGTCCATCCAAGAATTATTGACATCTCGGGCGGCTTTGGAAAATCGAAATTAGGTTGGTAATGCCCGTTCAGTGATATTTTGAGTTGTAGAATTCAGGTTGGTGTTGGAAATAACACTAATATTTGTTCTGTCATTAATGTTTCGAATAAATTTGGCAAATAATTGAGCAAGTGAAATAGACATCTTCAGAATGAGGCTGTTGAAGAGTGTACAGCTAATAATTGGAAAGGCTTTCCATAGCACATATAAAAAGAAATAAGAGAAGATTAGTCGAAATATATGGGATGTTGCTGACATAAAATCCCTCATGAACATGAAGAGGTCTGCCCAGATGAGGAAAAAACAGTTCTGGTTGTTGAAACAATAGTAGGAATATTTACATTTCATATTTTGCACCTTCATTGTTCACAAATATTGAAAGTTACAATGTCATACAAAATTCTTCATATATTGAATAAATCCAATCGTTAAGTTTTGTTTCTGTCTTGATATCTATTACAATTTTCCCAATCCATTCAGTTTGCAGGTAATCGTATGTGATAATTGGAAACATTTTCATGTTCAGATTGCCGTACTTTGAAAAAATACCATTTAATTTTCAGGTTATTTCTATTTTTTATTGCTATGATGAAAGCACAGAAAACTTCTAGTTACTTTTTTGTGACTAGAAATAAAGCTGCGACTGGACTTCCAAGGCTTGCTCTGATGTCAATAATTCTTGGATGGACTATATTTAGGAAAACCCTGTAATAGTCCTGTAAGCTGATGAAACAAAATGAATTTCATTTCATCTTACACTACCTCTTGTTCATTATTTCCATTCTATTCCATCTATAGATATGAGATATTTATGAACTAATTGGTACCAATTACAGCTACCAGCTCAAGCTCAAAACGAAAAAAAAACCTTCATAATGAGTTAATACAATAATGATATAACCTTTTTCATTCATTTGTTCGAATTCTTCCCAAGCCTTCCTCTGATCTTCTTCATTCAAGTCTTCATCTGGCAGGTTCTCGAGCAGCTTTTGATGATGGTGGTATTTATAAATGCAGTCGAATTTCAGTAAAACAGACGACAAAATGGCATCGTCCGGTTTGGCTGGAGTGGGCCTTGGCAAATCCAAGTCTATTTCTACTTTATACAGATCTTCCAAATCTAAATTCTTATAATGTCTGGCTATTTGATGTTTATCCACAACTCTGGAAGCGACGGCCAGCTTCGTTACGCACCTGTGATAGATTTTCTCTTCCATCGTTCCCTGAAATTTTATCAACTTTGAGAAATTACCGTCCTCTCAGGTAAACGCAAGACAATTGTTGAAGGGCAAACTTTCCAGTATTAAAATTGAGGAATATATCTTAGTTTATAGGCAGGGATTCACCCAACTGATTTATTAGATGTTAAAAGAGATTCAAAAGACACATCAACCTGAAATTAAGGTTTCTGCCATTCCACGATATGAAGTTTTCTAGTTTCGATTTGAACCGAAAATAGATTCTTAGAAACACTGATGTAGTAACTATCAACTAAAAGACTTATGGTATAGTCCGCAAGAAAAAATAGAAAACTCTGATAATAAGTCAAAGTGTATGTGGTCAATATTCAGGGAGATCAAAGGGCAAGTTGTTGACTCGGAAATTCGAATATCTGAGGATTTGAAATCTCTTGCAGATAGATTTTGAGGCCAATATATATTCAAATGCTGTCACTAGAGCAAGTCTGGTTCTGCAGGGGGCAAGTAACTGGTGCAGATCAAATGGACTACTTCTCAATCAAGAGAAAACTGTTGTTCAAGTCCAGCCATTCTGGTTTCGCAACACCTGAAACAATTAACCTAGAAGCAACTAAGATGAAGCCATAGACAACAACTTATAGATGGGAAACTCTCCCCCTAATGTTTGGGTTTGAAACGCTCACTGGTGGGTGTTGAAGGAGTTATTTTAGAAAATGTTAGCACCTAGTGGTGATATATAGTACTAACTGGCGCGAAAATTTAAAATGACCTCACCCTACCAATGCTTTGTTTATTTCTTATTTTGAATGCTTAACCACTTACTGAAATAAGATACATATTATCTTATCGAATTCACATATAAGGGTATTAAGAAAAACAAAAATTTCAAAAATAAAGCATTATATTTCGGTATACTTTATACAAACTATCATTTATCATAATATAAATAATTTTTCAAATACCTTCAGACACGACATGATGGAGATCAAAAAAATAACAAAGGTTGAAGAGTGTAAGATATTTTTCTGGATTCGGAAACCGATGACGCTTCCAGGTCCTATCCTCACAATTTGGTACACTTAGGTTTCAACCTCATATTTCCTTCCAATTTGGAAATAGATTTTAAGAAAATTCGCTAAAAACACGATGCTACACTTTAGACACTTAGACAGTTCAACACAGAAAGATGACAGAAACACAGAGGAAACGAAAATCGTAAGGAAAGAAACCGAAAACAGCGATGCGAGCGCTGTCTGGTGGGTGTTGATGAAATTAAAATCAGCTTCAAATGTTTAGTAGGAGCTAGGAGCATAGAATAACTGGAGGGAAGGCTTCATACGCTCGACAGATCATTTTGAACTGCCAATAACGGCGGAGGTTAGAGTTTCGTGTGACGCCCGATAGATAACGCTGAGATCGTTTATTCAGCAACATGTCAGATATCTTGTTCTATGGCGCTACAATTGCAAAGAATATAATGTGGCTGTCATTGTTATTGATACATTTATGCTTCTTTTCAATTGAAAATGGCCATAAATCATAACATAGACAATATTGATGACATATCATCGCTTCATTCTAATCAACTTTTTATGCGCAATTATATGGGAAGTCTGTGATCGGTAATAAATTTGTCAAAACAATATCCTTATCGGAAAAAGCAAACATTCAGGTGAGTATTACTATTATTATACGGGAAGACTGAGGTCTTATCTGTTCTCGTGTATCATACGCAGAATTGTATGGTACCCCGTTTACATTCCCTCTGCTAACACTTAGATTCGGAGCGGGAAACAGATTTTTCTTCCTATATTCAATCTGATCCTTGTAGCCATTTCTTTACACGTGCTATATGCATTATATTGTCGGATTTACGAAAAAAGTATGTATTGCTTTCTTTCAAAAGAATATATATTATGATATAGTAATAAATGGGACCTAATAAGTAATAACAACTAATAACCATTAAAGATAATTTTATTAAGGATAGCCATGTTGTAGGAACGAACGACGTTGTCGCCATCTCGTGACCTTGCGGCGAACTGACAAGTTCGAACGTTTTTGGCAGTTCATTTTCGTAGGGGAGCCTTCTCTCCAGTTATTCTATGCTCCTAGGTAGGAGAGGGGCCCATCTATAAGTTGTCTATGGATGAAGCTCAGCACTTCCACCAAATTCCTTGGAATCTTCCTGGACGATGATTTAAACTGGTCTAGACAGATCGATGAGGTATGCAAGTCATTAACATCTGTATGCTTTTCCATCGGAGTTTTGTCAAAATACCTGGTTTTCTCAACAATGAAGACACGGGGTTTTCGAATCAAGAGACCGTTATGGCATTATGTTTTATGGAACGTCTGGAAGGCTTCGTGATGTCATGATACTAGAGAAGCGGATATTTAGGCTTATGATCAGGGGCAAATTCAGGCAAAATCGAATTCTGACGGTCCCAGCCATTCATATCCAAGAATGTCTCTTGGATCTACATAAAAATAGAGAGAATTTCATAAGTTCCCAACCAACAACCCACAATACTCGAGCTTTGGAAATATTCTACCCAGCACACCATCTAGCATCTACAGCCCATTATTGTCGCATCAGATACTACAATAAACTGCCTGTAACACTGAGGAGAGAACTTAATTTCAAAAAGTTTAAGGACCTATTTTCCCTACTTCTGGAATTGAAACCATATTCAGTTGGAGAATTCATGATTTAGATCTTGAGGATATATTTTGACGATGTTTATTTTCAATGACCTTTTACTTTGTAAAATTTCATGATCTTGAAATAAAGGGTGTTTATTATTATTATTGATATTTTAAGGTCATTTCATGAAATAGGTTATGTTTCCAGAGAGATTGGTTGACTGTTTTTAGAAAGCACCTAATTTTGATAAAAAGGAGTTGATTTCCTGAAGCTTTTACTGAAACTCTCCAACTACCATTCATTATGATCTGGAAACCTAAGGATGGAAGTTATTCCTGCCTTGCATTTTCTAGGATGGAATTGATTTCAATGTTATTCAGAAGAATTTGCACACATCATTTAGCAATTAAACAAACGTTCATGAATCTATAGTCGATCTCGTTTAAGTCAATTTTGACTTGAATTATAAATCATTCCACAAGAAGTGGAAATTAAGATCAAAAAGATGATTTACCATGATTGTCAGAAGTTTTTGAATTCACTCAGAATTATGGACGACGAGCGCGCTATCATTGTATGCATAGGGGGTCACTTAGTTCGCGAACCAACAGTGCACAATCCAATTGGAAGCAGCAAACCAAACCTTCGTTCAGAGGCAGTTAAGGCGAGTTTATACAGCAACTAAAATAAAATAAGAATGTTCACTTGATGCATTTCAATGACAGCGTTTATACAGGAAATAAGCTAAAATAAGGAATAAGAATAAGAATATTCTTATTCCTTATTCCTTATTTTAGCTCATTTCCTGTATAAACGCTGTCATTGAAATGCATCAAGTGAACATTCTTATTTTATTTCAGTTCTTATTTTATTTTAGTTGCTGTATAAACTCGCCTTTCGTCAAAAAAAAGTTATTATTGTAAATACTATATACATTTATTGTCTAAATCACCACCTTCTATGAGGACATTAAAATCAGACAATGAAAAAACGCATTCGAATAATTTGGGGATTCAGACAGAGTCATCTATAGATGTTTTTCGGCAAGTGGGTACTTCCCGGACGCTTTTTCTTTGAGAAAGTAGCATTTCCCGGCCTAGGCCGGAAAGTACGTACTTCCCGGCCTAGGCCGGAAAAACACGTCGTTGTTGTCATTGTTATGATCATCACAATAGCAACGAAATAACGGATGACAGTTCTGTTCTGTTTAATTCAAATATGAATCAAAATCAATAAAGAGATGTGTCATCTCATTGATTTGTAATTCTTCACGGTTGCCGAAAAAATATTGTACGCAACACGCCCGGAAATAGTTTTTTTGGACTCACAGACTTCCAGGACTCGCCTCCGGCTCGTCCTAGAATCTTGTCTATTCGTCCAAAAAAACCATATTTTCCGGACTTGTTACGTAAATTACTATTTTCGATTACGATACGGAAATAGTAATTTACGTGACAAGTCCGGAAAATAGGGTTTTTTTTGGACGAATAGATAAAATTCTAGGACGAGCCGGAGGCGAGTCCTGGAAGTCTGTGAGTCCAACAAAACTATTTTCGGGCGTGTTGCGTACAATATTTTTTCGGCAACCGTGTCATCCGTTATTTCGTTGCTATTGTGATGATCATCACAATGACAACAACGGCGTGAGTTTTTCTGGCCTAGTCCGGAAAGTACGTACTTTCCGATGAACTATATGAATACTTCGTAAAAGATGTTTCGAAGTTTCTTATTGATTTCCTGTACAAAGAGAAAATGAAAATTTTAATTAGTCAGACACATTCCGAATCGAATTGAATACGAGCCTTGAAAAAGAACCACGAACGGTTCGAAACGTTGGCAATGTATTAAAAACGATTCAAATAAATAAAGTTGTCCAAATTCCTGAAAACATTTATTGAATATATATCCATGGACGTTAACAATCAACACAATACTATTCTCTATTTCAGTATCGTAATGAGTTCATTACAGTACTAAAAACAGTGCTGTAATTAATTCATTACAGCATCGTTTTCAGTTACATTTTTCGTTTTGTGGTTGTCAGCACTGACTTCCGATCCTTTCAAATTTCAGCAGATGTCAATTTGGAAATTTCAATTTTCGTATTTCCTAACATCCACACCAACTGCCAAAATACAATATGAAAGTCACTAGGACCTATAATTTGAATTTTTTCATTGAATTTCACAAAATTTGAGGGAAATAGAGAAAATATCGTCTAATACTCGTTGCAGAATGCAATTCCAATACTCATGCGTTCGCTCCTTCGTCGCTCGTTTTCGAATTTCGCATTCGTATTGGAATAGGAGTCCATTCAGCAACTAGTTTTAGAATATACTATTATAGTGTGTTTTATTAGAATACCCCTATTTAATAGGTATAGGACATTGTACATGAATTATGTCTAGAATTTTCTGAAGAATCCAAAAAATAAATAATATACAGTGGGTTGCATTTGAAATAAGAAAGTTGGTATTGGCCACGGTCGCATGGAACACACTATATAATATTATTTTCTTGAAAAATATGCGCATTTAAAATTACAAATCGACGTGTCCGAGCGTTTTTCCCAACACGCCCTCATTTATTCGTTATCGAATTTATTTCATTTGGCTGTTACACTCTGTATAATCAAAAACTTCGATATAATAAGCTTAATATTCAAATTATCAAACACATCAACGAACAAGAAACAAATCTGTCAACCTCCACAAGAAAACCGAAGTTAACTATGACGTCATAGTATAGTTAACCCGGTTTGCGTGGTTGAGTTCGAAGAAAAATGGCTAATGTTCCTGACATTTTCCGCAAATCAGCGAACTGTCAAAACGTTTTGAGGTTAACACTGGTTGAATAATCACGTGGTTTGGATTGCCTTATTCAACTCGAAATAAACCTAATTCACGACATGAATCAATAATCATGATCTGTTCAAAGTGAACAAATTGAAAAGCAAATTCGAATACATACTTCATCAGGTTAGTCATCACAAAGTGAATAATAGAGTTTATGAAGAAAATGGTTTAAATTATATTCGAAAAATCAGATATGCCAAAATACTTCACCGAGATTTGGTATCTTTCGTGAAGCGGGAATATTCATATGTTTTTGGATATTCAACTTAGATTTCCTTGAAGTATTTGATTCTGTCTGTAAAGTCGCTTACAGCAATATTATATTCGCCTCTTGAAGTATACTAAATTTTAAAAACCTTAAACTTAAATATTACCTTTGATAGAAGCCTGTAGATGTATACCTTCTTTTTTTGGCCGAATCTATATGCCCTATAGATACTCTGCGAATCTAGTGATGGGTTAAAGTTAGCTCCAAGAAGGATGACCCTGTTGGCAGCAACCAAATTCAAACCGAGACCCCCTACTTTATGGGACATCAAGAATAACCTGTGAACGTTTAATTGACTGTGTTTTATAACTACATAATATGTATCAAGCAAATGGCAGTAGAAATAAAAAGTTCAATTTTCTATGGAAAGCTTTAAATCTGCAATACATCCTTATCAATATGTCACCATTAGTAATAAAAAAAATCAATGAAATTTTAATCAACAACTTGACTCACCTCAATGTTTTGTTAGTCTGGTCATTGAACATATCACACATTTTAGTTCTTACTGACGGTGGTACAGTACCGTCCATTCTGAAATAGTCCCTTTTTGTTTTCCAGGAAGGACATTTGGAAGTACCAATGAGTTTCAGAAAATACTCAACGCTGCTCAATTCCACTAAACTACTAGTGAATATCAGCCTGTAAAACAGTTTTTTGTACATTTATGATATTTTAGATATCAAAGCCGAACATTGTTTTTCTTCAAGAGGGTAACACAATTACATCATATTTTATTCAAAGAGTGATCCAAAGCTCACACACCCAAAAAGTGTCCTTGAATTAAATATTTGAACACTTAAACAAAATTGAAATAATAAAGAAGATTTTTCAACCTGCAAAAATAAATAAATTTCATCTTTGAATCTATTACTATTTTATTTCTTTTTTTACCATTAATACAATATGTATGTGTTGAATTTTCAATGAAATTGTTGACGTGATCCTGAATAAGCCTAGATCCAAAATAATAAACTCCAAACAGGAGTTCCATTGTTTCTTTCAAGAACACTACGAACATGATTATCACGAACCAATTTTGTGAATTCTTTCAAGACAAACTGTTTATCAACCATGGGTTCCTTTTCTTTCATTTGCCTGGAGACATTGTATAGCATTGATATGCCAACAATTATTGGCTTAATTGTTTCGACTTTCAGATATTATACAACATTAATGTGCCAACAATTATTGGCTTAGTTGTTTAAACTTTGAGCCTAAAGCAATATAATTTCTAAGAAGATAACCACAATCTTCCAAAGAGCATACAAAATAGTTTGATTATGTTCATCCGACCGACTTATATGTTCTCCTGGGTAGATCGAAATTTCTTGAAGTGAAAAACAAAACTATGGAAATTACCAGTACAATTTAATATTCTCAGAGGAATACCTTATTCAATAATTTCCAATTCATTCAGACTGGAAGATTTATTTACTGACGAACGATTCTTCGTCTGTCATTAAATTAATTAATGAAATACCGATGATGATGATGTACGCGACCTATTCGTAACAAGTTTCCTTTTTAATGCACCTTCAATATTCGTGTTATGTTTCATTTGCCTTAAAAATTTTCAATCGAAAAATGGGTCACTGAAACCACTGACGCGGAAGAGATTTTGAGCATCCACCCTGTAAGTAGATCCACGTTGTAGATTCGCATTCAAGAATCTCACGGAACATTATAATATAGTAAGTTCGAACGATGTTTTTCCAAAAACTCTTACTAAGAGGATTTTTCTCAATTCGTTTTCCTTTTATCTGTTGAAGTTAGCCATCCTAAATGAAAGACGCTTACACTTTTTCCTCCATTTTTTCTGCTTCCTCGATAATGGACATCATGACCTGAAGTTTAGTGCCGAATTCGATGTTTGTTTTGATCTCGTCTGGACACTCTGTTTTCCACCAATCCTGTGGTAATCCTTCAGCCACTAGAATTTCTGGTTCTTGACTAATTACGTCCTGCTCCCTGATCTCATTCCTTTTCATTTGGCCACTCTGAAACGAAGAACATACATGGGAGTGATCCTTAGAGAATTCTGTTTTTTCCCACAAGAAATATCGCGACTGAAAATATGAGATTTTTTTTCTGAAGCTCTCATATTGAAATATACTGCTCCACAAGAGTTAGGGATATCGTATTCAATCGTTTTTAAAAGTATGTAATCTTCGAGAAAATCGCTGAAATAGTATATTCTAAAACTAGTTGCAGAGTGGGCTCCTATTCCAATACGAACGCATGAGTATTGGAATGGCATTCTGCAACGAGTATTAGACGATATTTTCTCTATTTCTCTCAAATTTTGTGAAGTTTAATGGAAAAATTCAAATTATAGGTCCTAGTGACTTTCATATTGTATCTTGGCAGTTGGTGTCAATGTTAGGAAGTACGAAAATTGACATTTCCAAATTGACGTCTGCTGAAATTTAAAAGGATCGGAAGTAATTGCTGACAACCACAAAACGAAAAATGTTACTGAAAACGATGCTGTAATGAATTCATTACAGCACTGTTTTTAGTACTGTAATGAACACATTACGATACTGAAATAGAGAAAATCATTTAAAACTCAAAAACAACTTGAATCGATCTCCAATAAAAATCAGTATGAGACATTTCATCAATCTGGTAGCCTTTTTTCTGAAGTTTGGTTCTTTGCATATGCTTCATGAATGTTCTTATTTTGAAATGAAGTCAGTTTATCAACGGCTTCGATTTGAAACGAGTTTTCTGAAAATGTCAAGACGTAAATTAACAAACGCTGAGGCTAATAGGGCTATCCGAATGCTACAGGGTGGCCTAACTCAGGTTGTTGTCGCGGAAAGTCAGCCAAAGTGTGATATCTCGACTTTGGAATAGGTTCAGGGAGACAGGTTCCGTGTTGGAAAGACCAAGGCTTGGTGGGCGACGAAAAACAACACCTGCTCAGGATCGTTTCATCACAGTTTCGGCGAGAAGAAACCCTACATCTACATGAAGAATGCTAAGGAATACTTTTCAAAATGCAGATGGGGTCCAAGTTTCCATCGAAACCATCAGACGACGCTTGAGAGAGGTGAATCTAGGTTCTAGACGTCCATTAAGAGGAGTTCCATTAACACGTGACCATAAGCGTCAAAGACTGGAATGGGCAAGGCAACATATCAATTGGAACGATCAATGGCGTAGTGTCCTTTTCACTGATGAATCCAGATATGGACGATTTTCAGATTCTCGAAGAATAAGAGTATGGACAATCCCACGCATACCCCGTAATCGTCGCTATATCCAAGAAGTCCATACATTCCGAGGGGGTAGTGTTATGGTATGGGCCGGGATATGTTTCAACGGGCGCACAGATCCACACATTTGCCCTGGGAATATGACCGCTTTACACTATAGGGAGCATGTCATTGACAATGTTGTGCCAAATTTTCACGCTGCTATTGGTGAAACTTTTCAATTTCTAGACGATAACGCTAGACCGCACCGTGCAGCCATAGTTGAGAATGCGCTTAAGGAGCTTGGTATTCCTCATTTACCAATACCTCCGCACTCACCAGATTTGAATTGAATAGAACATGCATGGGATATGCTCCAAAGAAGATTAGATAATCATCAACCTACCTCAGAATTCTTTAAATGATCTGAGAGAGCTTCTGCCCCGTTTATGGAACCAAATTCCTCAAGAAATGTTCAACAAAGAAGATGTCAAGCTGTAATTGATGCCCGTGGAGGCCATACATTGTATTGATAGTCTTAAAATGCTTGAATTATCTGAGAATGAAATTTCGTTATTTTACTCGATTTTTCTTAACCACCCTGTATACGCTGCAGACCTACAGGCTAAATTTAATTTGCAACTTGAAATCATATTAATATGAATTTTCATCACAAAAATCTTATTTTAACTATATTTTTTGCAATTAAGTCAATATCCCTAACTCATGTGGAGCAGTTTATATCGATGTTATTCAATAGAACTCCATATATTACGAGCAGAATTGCTCAATTCTGAATAAAAAAAAAAATCCTGCCTGGTACTTACCTGAGTTTCCATTGTTTGTAAGAGTTGCGGATGAGAACAGATGTATTTCAGTATCTGGTAATCGATAAAAAACGATTTTATGTTTTTCTTAGAATCTCCATCCATTACTCTCCTCACCGTTTGAATATATGTTCTGTACAATTTTTCTTGAATCGGATGCAACTGAATGAATAAAGCATAATCCTTCATGTTGTCAAGATATTTATGAAGCTCTGAAGCTTCAAATCTCTGGAAACAAATGAAAAAGTATGTTATGGCTTCGATTCACCTAACCATAGAGATCCTGTAGTTGGGAAAATCAGAAACCAAGAAATGACGCTCTTATAATAGGTAAATCGAAGCATAATCCAAAAACCAGCAATGAAGTCTTTCGCGCCCTATAGCGAAGCGAAAAATGCCATTATGTGTCGTTGCAGTGCTGAAAATATATCTGATGGATATAGCAGTACTGATTAATGAAAAACATAAAATAACAGTTTTTCGATTATTACCAGATTAGTTCAGGCTGTGCACTGATGGTTTTCCCAAGTCCCTAAGTGTTTCAAATATGATTTGCATAAAATAAACCTTATCGCCACTCACCTGCACTGTATTTTTCAAAAGCCTATGCAGAACATGGGTTCGTTTTTTCATTAATGTGATATCATGTTCCAGGGAGTCTTCATACTGACCGTTCATTATAGGATTTATAAAGTTTCTGTTGAATTCAAGCTTTGTTCCCAATAGATTTGGCTTCACAAACTGCACCATGTAGTAATCTGAAAAAGTTTATGAAAATATCCTCAACCATATAACTGAATTTGGATTAAACTATAAGTGTGATATTTTGATAGTAATTGAGGTTCATCTGAAAATAGAGAACATCTAAGCAGCAATTTCTTGTCGTATAAACATTTTACACTACTTACACCCTGACGGGTGACGAATCAAATCAAAATTAGTTTCGACCCCTATCATCAACAAATAATTTTTCGGAATAATAATTGAAGGCTTCATGAATTCGAATTATCAACTTCAAAACCATTGAGAGATTTTGCTCATTTAAGGAACGTAGGACCACACTTACCCCGATAATTTCAATTCTCTAGGTCTTCTCATGGATATTTCATGATATAATGGTAACGACCGGACGGACATAGTTAAAAGGACCCCGCACTTTCCTTATGGAAAATGGCGTTCCGTCAAATGTTCCAAAAATTTTGGTATAATGTAGTACTCGACCTACTGATCAAAAGTGTCCATGGCCCCAATTGTATCCTATGACTAGTTTTTGAGATACAGGGCATTGAAGTTGAGAATCACCCACTTTTACTACGCTCGTATCTCGGAACAGAATCGAATGAACTTCAATTTTTCTCTAGAAAAATTTCATTCCATCCCCAGGGAGCAACCATATAGAGGAATATGACCAAGTCGCATAAAAAAATCTGGTCATAGGAAGTGGATGAAAAATCTCAGCCGTATTGATGTTTTTAAATCAAGTACAGTAGTGAAAGAAAATGATGAAAAAAAAAGGTGGTTTTTGGGTATTTTCGTGAGGTTCACAATTTATTTCATGACTGAATCACCCTGTAATCTTTGAAGTCCATGGTGATATGTTCTGAAAAAATCAAACAAACGTCTTAAATCAACCCAATAATACAGGGTGTGCACTTTACCCTCATTGTGAATAGTTTCTATAATCATGGATCACCCAGTATGAATTCTGGGTATTTCAGGTTTTTTCGATGAAACAACAACATATCTAGTGAAATAGTTCATATTGCGAACGTTCTCGCTCTGGTACTGACATATTTTATACTTTCAAAGTCGGACATGCATTCAATTAGGGATAGCCCTGTAGTCGTAACGATTTTCGGTTATATTCCTCTATACGGTTGCTCCCTGGGGATAGAATGAAATGTTTCATTCGATTCTGTTCCGAGATACGAGCGTAGTAAAAGTGGGTAATTCTCAACTTCAACGCCCTGTATCTCAAAAACTAGTCATAGGATTGAGTTGGGGCCATGGACACTTTTGATCAGTAGGTCGAGTACTACATTATACCAAAATATTAGAACAATTGACGGAACGCCATTTGCCATAAGGAAAGTGCGGGGTCCTTCGACCACGTATTTCGATCATCGATCGAGAGCGTTTTGAGATCAAACTTCGAAGTTTACATAGACAGGGTGAGTCTTTGACTTGTACATATATTTTAACTGTAGATTCCTCTCATCAAACGAAATACTTTTTTTCTATACCATTTTTCAAAATTCGGTTTCGTTTGAAAGATACAGGGTGTCAAAAATCCATGAAATTAACACTATTCTTTCCATATATTCGAAACCGATAATCCGAATGAACTCAATTTTGGTTGATTGTTTACTCTATTCATGGTGCATATTCCTCAATTGAAACTTATTCCATATTCCTTCTAGTATAAGAGTTACAGCCTACTCGTCTCATGAATTCATGCAAAAATACTATAAAATCACTCGAAAAAGATAAACGGTTCATATTTTCGAAAGAATCAACCATTTTAGAAAATAAAAGTATTCTTATATTTTTTCAAGAAAACGCGTCGTTTTCGAGTTATTCCTAATTGTATACGAATAAATTCGAGGAAAAAATCATGAATTTCATAAAAAATCTGAGTGCTTCCCTGAATTAAATATCATCGAATATTATGTATTCTCTGATCTTAACAAATTAACAACGTTGTCAATGTTTATCAACTTCGTCAAGACTAAAATCTACATGATGGAAAAACGTTCGATGTAATAATTGAATTCTGAGAAGCATGAAATGAAATTAATCAGTCTATAAGCACAGTTTCTATTGAAAATTTATTGTTACCGGTCTTTCAGGAAAATATCTATCTCAACAATATCCTCTTGGAGATTTCAATCGACACTACACGGTCTGCACATCACAATCATCACCTGTTTGCTTTATTATCTGCAAGTAGATTTAGATAGACAATTAAGGTTATCCCGTTTAAGCGTCTTTCATTATCATAGACTGGCCTGCGGTTCGAGACACAGAAACAGAACAACCACAACGGCCTGTCCCGCCTGTCTGCCTTGCGTGCCGGCTATATCGTAGCGCTATATCGGCAAGAATCAGAACTCGTTTGGCATCTCCAAAGAGCCACGCCTAGACGCCTTTAGCGATTTTGATAGTTCATCCGCTAACGATAGGGGACGTACTGCTTTCTTGAGTTCGCATTGTTTGAAGAGAAAATCGGCAATCTGGCATCGTCTTCTCTAGAGTTCTGTGCTTAGACAGGTTCTGTGGAATATCATATCACAGAAGATGAGTTAGGTTAGGTCATTGACCTCGAATCATCTGACTTAGGTTGATGGAGTTAGAATAGGTTGGTGAGAAACCAATTTTCATGAGATCGTTCCAAAATATCGAGGAAAATATTAACCAATTATTAGTGTTTATAAACTAATCTTCAGGAAAATCGAAGAAGGTACTTATTTTGGTGGGAGAAATATGAACTTTGAAGTGTTTGCAGAGAATAATATCAGGCACGTATTCAGCCCGATTGATTTTTTCGAATGGCTATGTCTTCAACAGAGCCGAATTCGGAAAAATGGAAAATGAAAAAAAGGTTTCCTTTGGCCTCAAGAATCTATAGTTAAAATATATGTACAAGTCAAAGACTCACCCTGTACAGTAGAAACACCATTATCCGGATTCCCGATTATCCGGACGACCACGATATGCGACGAGAGATCAGAAATATTCCCGAAATCTGCACGCGGCACTACTATTTCTCCGCTAGATCGTGTCGCGTCTTCCTTCAGAAATGTCCAAACGTATTATCGATAAGATCAATGTACACAAAGTACACTTCCAAACTCGATAGAATAAAGAATCTTGTCAATTTATTTACTTTTTAATGAATATTTATTAGAGTTGTAGCGAGTTTTTTTTTTATCAATAAATATATACAAACACATCATAATTTTTGCAATACAATATGGACATACGTATTATACAGGGTCTTTCACGAGGAACCTCACCCATATTTATACGGGAAACTACTGAACGTATTTTCATGAAATTCAGCACTTATAAGTATTTCACGATGCTGATGAAATCTAAAATATTTTCAAGGCATGAGCACCTCCGGTTTTTCCGGAAATGACGTCAACTTCCGTTTTTCAAATTAGAACACCATTTTTTTATTGCAGAAATAGATTCCTTAGAAAATTTCAAGTTATTTTGATGTAACATTTTTCAGTTTTGGTTGGAAAATTCTCTCTGAGCGGGAAAATTCGAAAAAAAATCGAAAATAGAGCTCCGCTGAAACAAGAATAACTTCGAGGTTTTTGGATGGAAAATTTTCATTTTTGGGATTTTTCAAGATGTAAGATTGATGTATCCACTTTAAAAATCGAAATCGCGATTCATGATACAGGGGGTGAAAAATCGCTTTCAAAGTTAGGGATACAAAATCGTGAAAAATCAATTTTTTCAAATTAGAACCCCATTTTTTTACGGCAGATATTCAATCTACGTTGAAAAATAATGTGAGTGTATGCATCACACCCTTGCCCTAAAGTGGATATTTTCTGAGTTATTCACAAAAAACTGTTTTTCGTCTTGAATTTTCAGCTATTTCTTTTCCCTTCACGCCAAAAAGATGAAATTTTCAGGAACTGTTACTTAAACCATGTTTTAGATTTTACTACCCTAATATGCAAGAGAAAAAAGTTACAGGTTGTTCCTAAATAGATGGCGAATTTGGATTCGAATTTCACAATTCACTCAATGTGTCAAATATCCTCTACAGGCTATTTGAAGATCGATGGTTGGCGAACAATGGTCCACATCTTTGGCCACCACGTTCTCCCGATTTAACTCCTTTAGACTATTATGTTTGGGGTAGGATAAAAAATATTGTCTACTCAACTCCCCTGACTGATAAAGAGGACTGCATAGAACGAGTCAGAAATGCGTTCAGGTTTGTTTAGATTTTTAGATTCATAGTTTTGAAACTCAATTCGGTTTTTAAACACGTTTGCAGATCTCTTCCTCTCGATGAAATAAGAAGAGCAACGCACGAAGCATTCCTGAGACGTATAAATAAATGTCTACAAATTAACGGTCAAAACTTTGAGCATCTTCTCTAGTTATAACGCGAGAGTTTGCCATGGTTCTCCTAATAGTAACTTGAAGTCGGTTTCAAGAAGGGGTGAAAAATCTACAGCATGGTTCAAATAACAGTTCCTGAAAATTTCATCTTTTTGGCGTGAAGGCAAAAGAAATAGCTGAAAATTCAAGACGAAAAACAGTTTTTTGTGAATAACTCAGAAAATATCCATTTTAGGGCAAGGGTGTGATGCATACACTCACATAATTTTTTAAGGTGGGCGTTCAATGTAGTGTGTTTTTATTTCAAGTTGATCTCGAAAACGGTTTCACTTTGAGAACTGAAATTTTGTGGGTGAACTCAGAAAGGATTAGGGTTCTTGTTGAAATAATTTTGAACGATTTCATTCCGACAGTTAATTTTTTTTCTTTCAAAAATAGAAGAAAATGAGCCAACCCATGCTTCTGTTTGATTTCAACAGAAAGACCCATGAAAATAGTTCAACTTCCGATTAAAAGTGAATCTACTGATAATTTCGTTCACAAGATCAACTTGAAATACGGAATTGGCATAAAATGGCCAAATTCAAATTTTGGCGGGAAAAAATTCCTGCTTTACCCACAAATCGACGTAATTCATAGTTCGGCGATTTTCGGATAGAGAGCGCCATTGTACATTTCATTCATTATTATTGAATAAGGTGAGAAATAAGTTTTGATATAGCAAGTATGAAGATATTTGTTATTGGGTATTCGGACCATAGACTATCTGATTCGGACTTCGGAGATTATTCATAAGCGTATCATGGAGTGTGATATGGGGAACGATAGATCTATAATCTATCTAATATATTCAGAGGAGCAATATTTATTTATATATCTGTATTGGCTTATCTCAGATACTGTACTAACGATTTTGATGAAATTTGGTATGTATATGTAGATAGGATATTTTATCATTTTATCTAGGATAGGTGTCTGAGAAAATGCAATTTTACGCAAAGAACGGACAAGTTATGTGAGTATGATCTGATTTGATTCGAAATTGGCGTGTGGGGGTTTTGGGGTCAGAGATTATGATTTTTCTTATCAAATTTCACAAATTGAAGATGGCGGCCTGATAATAATAATAATACAATAACTTGTGTGATTATGGCCCGATTTGATTCGAAATTGGTATATAGGGGTTTCCGGGATCGGATCGGATATTATGATATTGTTGTCAAAATTCGTGAAATCAAAATGGCGAACCAATTTTGTTACTATGGTTTATTTCGATTCAAGATTAGCATGTGGGGGTTTTCGGAATTGGAGATTGTGATTTTTTGTTAAAATTCACAAATTCAAGATGGCGGCCTGTTAATAATAATATGTCGACAACTTTTTTGAATATTTGCGCGATTTGTTTCGAAATTGGTTTGTGGGGGTTTTAGGTGTCGGTGATCATGATTTTCTTGTCAAAATTCGTGAATTCAAGATAGCGGACGCGTCTTGTTATTATGTTTCAATTCGATTCAAAAGTAGTATGTGGGGGTTTTCGGAGTTGAATATTATGATTTTTTTTGTAAAATTCATATATTTAGATAAGAGCCTGATAATAGTAATAAAACAAATCTTGTGATATAGCCTCATTACATTCAAAATGGGTATATAGGGGTTTTCGTGGTCGGATATTATGATATTGTGGTCGAAATTTGTGAATTAACGAGGGCGGGCCAGTTTTGTAACGATTCAAAATCGTGTGGGTCAGAGAGATTTTTTTTTGTAAAAACTTATGAACTCAAAATGGCGGATCGAAAATGACGAATTTTGTGATTATGTCGGATTCCATTCAAAATTGGTATGATAATGAATCAATGAATACTGATTCAACAAAGTTAAGATAGAATACCTGATGTTGGCACCATAGAACTCACTATAAGATCTATGGTTGGCACTGATGAGATTTTGGCCATTCTTGTCGTTCGAAATCTGTGCTGGGGCCTACTTTTCATTCCTCCCGAAAGGGGTCGCGTTATTTTCCATTGCCGCAGTAGCGCGAGCTATAAGCGTGAGTTATAATATATCCTATTACTCACTCTAATACAAATAGTAAAAATTAAATTGCTTACGAAATGAATAAAAAAGTCGGATCGATCGAGAACTCCATTTCAGACATCAAGGTAGCATTCATTTCTACATTTCCTTGGTTCTGAATATACAGAAATTGCAGTTGGAAAACGTGAATTTTAGACGCTTTCTACGCGATTTGATTCACGACTACAGATATCGCTCTTGACAACTGTTGTCAATTTCAAAAATGCAGATTGATTCGACTATTACTGAAGAAGTCGAAGATAAAGTATAGTGTTCAATTTCCGGTAATGCTCATAACACACTTGATGAATCACACCACCCGCCTGACGGTTCGTTGTGCAAAATTCATCTGCATATGTTATGACTTACATTACCGCTCGTTGAATAATATACTTATTATTCATGGTGGGAAGAGAAATTAATGTTATTTAGAATGAACCGTGAAAACTCATGTATTGAAGACAGTTTTTTGTGAAAGTTGAGGAACGAGTTTTGTTGAAAAACTTCTCGAACTAACACATAAGTCGCAAACGAAATTAATATAAATCAATCTGCACTAAGAAATCAAATATGTATAGACAAGAGATTTTCAAAATATTCACTATGGAAATAATATTGTACCAAAGTTTCCTCTGTCACTGGCGCTGGAATAATGAATATTCTACCGTAAAATGAATAGTCTGCTGGAATCGACTACCAATACCCCTTTATAGCCGTGTTGCCAACGCCTTCATCTAAGCATCCTTGGAACTGATGGTAATTTGTGACGGATATAACAATGTTGAATTTTATTCCAAAACATATTATTTTGGAATAATTATTTCATGAATCATTTCTTCCTGAATAATTTCCAAATCAAATGATAATTGATTTTCTAGGACAACGAATACATAAAATAAATTCCAAACTATCGGCAACAGTGTCAACGTTAGTTAGTCTATGGTCAACGTTTATAGTTTGACGGACCGTCTAGCGATCGTGTCATATAGTGGAAGATAGTTTTGAGTATTTGGATGTTTGGAAACTTCGCTGAGTATTCTATGAAATGGACGGTGGCGCCTCTATCGGCTGATCTTTCCTACTCGGTTTAAACGCCCACCTTAACGTAGATTCAATATCTGCCATAAAAAAATGGGGTTCTTATTTGAAAAAATTGATTTTTCACGATTTTGTCATCCCTAACTTTGAAAGCGATTTTTTCACCCCCTGTATCATGAATCGCGATTTCGATTTTTAAAGAGGATACATCAATCTTACATCTTGAAAAATCCCAAAAATGAAAATTGTCCATCCAAAAACCTCGAAGTTATTCTTGTTTTAGCGGAGCTCTATTTTCGATTTTTTTTTCGAATTTTCCCGCTCAGAGAGAATTTTCCAACCAAAACTGAAAAATGTTACATCAAAATAACTTGAAATTTTCTAAGGAATCTATTTCTGCAATAAAAAAATGGTGTTCTAATTTGAAAAACGGAAGTTGACGTCATTTCCGGAAAAACCGGAGGTGCTCATGCCTTGAAAATATTTTAAATTTCATCAGCATCGTGAAATACTTATAAGTGCTGAATTTCATGAAAATACGTTCAGTAGTTTCCCGTATAAATATGGGTGATGTTCCTCGTGAAAGACCCTGTATATGTACGATAATCCCTCTTCTTCGATTATCCGGATTTTCGATTATCCGAATGCCTAGCGACAACAATTAGTCCGGATAATGGGGTTTCTACTGTAATGGGAAAAATGTTAAATCTCTTGTTCATACGAACAAGTGAGCAAAAACAGTATCTTACATCAATTTGAAATAAAATGTAGAGAAGGATTCCGCTGATGAATTAACAAGGAATTTTGATGAAAATACGTATATAGACTATTCTGGCGCGAACGAAATCATTGAGTATTCATTAAACAGGAGATAAAACTAATCTGAATTAACAAACATACATTCATTTAGATTGTTCTGCAGTGGTGTTCCAGTGAGGGCAATTCTCCTCTTTGTCCTTATTCCCATGAGAGATTGGGTTCTCACAGTTTTTCCATTCTTCAAAAGATGTCCCTCATCACAAACAACCAGATCAGGACCTAGAGGTAACAAAAATTATTCAACCTATAGCTGATAAGAATAAGAGCTGAATAGCACAAATAACTACACTGAAAATACACTGCGTGACAAATAATAGGAATTTCTAACATAAGGATAAGGTTTGGTTGATCCAAATTAAAATATTGATATTATGTTAAGCCTGAACGATGTCTTATGCACTAAGAAACACGTCTAGGCAAACTCTTAATAGGATGATTTCCTCTGGAGGTATCTCAATTAAGGCTACTTATACCTCGAGTCGGTAGAGTCTGTGAAGAATAGGGGGTAAATAAATATTCTTCCTAAAATGTCCAAATTCTGATCAATGAGTGAATGATCGGGAGATCTAGGACCAAAGCAACAAATCGAGTTGCTCGTCTTCAAAATAGACCAACGTAATTCTGGATGTATGTGGTTGCGCATTATCTTGTTGCAAAAGTGGTATGGTGAGCATCTGTGCATAAGACAGATCCCCATCTCCTGGATACGGCGGCCATGCTGCCTCTTATGAACACCAAAGCTGCGCTGCCTCCATAAGAAGAAGAGTTGATCGAGCCCAGCATACGGGGTAGCTACCAGTACGGCCTCAGCTTTCAGATCCGCTCACAGCTCACAGACAAGAGGAGGCTTTATCCAACCTCCTCAATCTCATGAACATTTGCGAAAAACAACCTGTAGCTCTGATGAGTATCCACATCGATATAAGATTTTCACCATTAACTTTGTCACGAAGATTGACCTTCATGCACCATCAGTTTTCGTCCATCTATCTTATAAATAGGTCTATCTGAACTCCATCCACTTTTGTAAAGTATCCCGGTTGGCCAAGATTTAGGTTTATCAAGTTTTTTACTAGAAACTGACGCAGTTTGGCATTCTTCAAACATCGGCAATGTCAAAATAATTCTCAGAGATGTTGTCAATGCTAATTTCTTCTCTCAATACATTTTCATACAGGAGTATGAATGATTCATACAGGAGTATTTCAAGTGAACTCTGCCTGTGGTGACGAAGGGTGGTTTGAGTAGCTCGGTATCACTATTGCCGGTCCCAAGCCCGGATAAAGGAGGAGGGTTGTAGCGGTAGGCCAGCTCCCTGCCCTACGTAAAAAAATCAACGTGCTAAAAAGCCCAATAAACAGCCTCGGAACCAGGATGGATATAACGACCACAGCGAAGGAATAGGACATTGAATTTGGCAACATGGAGTATACGAGGATTGAGAGGAAAGACTGAGGATATACTGAGAGGACTAGAACAACAGAAAATCTCAATGGCAGTTCTGACGGAGACGAAGAAGAAAGGATCTGGGATAGAGGATTTAGGAAAGAACGTACACATCTTCAGCGGAGTATCGAAATCGGTCAGAGCGGCTAAGGGAGTGTCAATTATTGTAGATGCAAAGTATAAAAATCGGATAACAGATTGGGAAGCTATTAATGAGAGGATAGTAACAGCGAACCTGACAATTTATGGACACAGAGCTACCATAGTGGGAGTATACGCCCCAAATGATGACGCTTCTCTGGACGAAAAGGACAGATTTTATTCAAAACTGGAAGATGTTTCGGCAGCAATAGGAAACCAAAGAGAAGTAATTATGATGGGAGATATGAATGCAAGAACTGGAAGAAAATATTGTGATCAAATAGTGGGAAGTCACGGCGAGAGTTTGTGCAATGACAATGGACTGACAATCATAAGTTTTTGCAGACAATATAATCTGAGGATACTTAATGGATTCTTCGCCCACAAGGATGTCCACAGGTTTACATGGCCTCAAGTTACGAGACCGCTAAGATCAATCAAAGATTACATCATACCATTGAATTTAAATATATATTTAAACTCAATGATCATACTTAAAATCGATACAACCTGGATAATAAAAGATGTCAGAGTGTACAGGGGTATAGAGTGCGGATCGGACCATTACTTGCTGGTGGGCCATATGGAGGTACGGTTCAAACAACACCATCAATCGAAGAGTACAAACTAACACGCAGAACAGAAGGTAGACCCAGTGAAATATAAACTACATGATTTCTACGAGGAAAGCATACAAATTATTCACAAGTCAAGGCTAGACCAGAAACTAGCACCACGATTCTCTGAACAAGGAGCACACATCTTATATCAACACATCAATCAATCACTAAAAGATGCTGCGTTGGAGGCTCTAGGCGAGGAAGACCCAAAACATCATAGAAGGAACACAACTTTGACCTGGAATAGCAACCTGGAAAACCAGAAACAAATAAAACAGAGAGCTTACCATATTTGGATGAATACCGAAAATGAAGTCAAAGTTCAAGAAGTTGATAATAGACAGTAAAAATGAGACATGGGAGCGTAAATGTGGAGAACTGGAATCGTACATGGGCGGAAGCAGATCATCAGAAGCCTGGGGATTCATAAATAGTTTGATTAAAGAACAGATAACGAGAAGCAATATACAACCGATAACTATGAATGAATGGAAGGAACACTTCGAGAAGGAGCTTCAAGAAGATAGAGCAGAATTCATTAATATCTCTCCCAAACGATATACAGTACAAGGTACCGCAGAAACAGTCACTGAGGAACATATGGAAAAAGCCATAAGATCTATAAAAAACAAGAAGGCTGCCGGACCCGGAGGAATCCCGGCCGAACTGATCAAAAATGGAACAAAAAAATTACAAAATATGATTAAAGATCTCTTCAACAAATACCTAAACGGTGAAAATGTTCCCAGTGAATGGAAAGAAGAGTGGATAACTCCTCTACATAAGAAAGGCAATAAGAGTGATTGTAAAAATTATCGATGTATATCAGTAACTAGCACATTCAGCGGGTTATACGGTAAAATCTTGAAAAATCTGATTGAGAAGGAATACGAACCAAATGAATTAGAGGAGCAGGCTGGATTCAGAATTGGACGATCCTGTACAGATCACATTTTCACGCTCAACCAACTTGCTGAAAAGAAGATGGCAACTGGCAGAGACACTCATTTGTTATTTGTTGACTTGACGAAAGCGTATGATAATGTACCTGTCATTAAACTCTGGCAGGTGCTGGAAAGGTCCTCGATAAACGTGACACTAATAAGAGCAGTTCAACAGCTTCAAGAGTTAAAATAAACAATCAGTTATCCTCCAGCTTCCAAATTTCAAAAGGATTGAGGCAGGGTTGCAGCCTATCACCAACTTTGTTCAGAATATATTTGGACGAAGCCCTGAAACATTGGAGAAGATCATGTCGTGGAATGGGAATCCAACTGAGTGATCAGACGACTTTGTACACTTTACATTTCGCCGATGACCAGGTCGTTGTTTCCCAGGATAAAGATGATTTGGAGTTTATGACTGAAAAATGGGGATTGAGTGAAAATATGCTGAAGACCAAGTATATTTGTATCGGCTCAGATACGGAGGATTTGCAACTGCAAGATGGCAGGCAAATACCGACCACAATAGAGTATACTTACCTAGGAACCAAAATCACTAGCACTGGCCGAACAGAAACGGAAATAGAAGAAAGATCAATGAAGGAAAAACAAATTATTGGTGCCTTAAATTGAATATTATGGTCGAATAAAATATCAAAAGAGAAAAAACGACAAATATACAACACTTAAAAAGATGGAAGGAAACACATAATCGAAGTGACCAAATACTACTCAACCGATTAAGGATTGGTCATACCCGTTTAACCCACAGCCACCTTTTTACTGGAACGGACAAACCAAAATGCCCTGACTGCAACTCCAATCTGACAATTCCACATATTTTTGAAGAATGTCCCCGCAACTAAACTCTCCACTCCGCTACAAGATGACGTCAATTGAAGAGAGTTTAGGTCCAAGATGGGATATAGGTGCAGTGAAAAGTTTTCTATGTGATATTAATATATTGAGAGAATTGTGACAAAAGATACATGGACAGAATTTTTGAATATATTGTAACAACATTAACAGAATTGTAACCAATAAGGTGGTCTCTAATAACCCGAGAGGTTGATGAGACCTAAAGCTTGTAAATAAATAAAAAAAAATACAACACTATCTTCAAGAGTGTAGTTCTGTATGGCTGTGAGACATGGCAATTAACATCGAGGACAATGCAGAGAATATCATCCCTGGAAATGGACTTTTGGCGACGATCAGCACGGATTTCTGGACTTCAACATATACCAAACACAACGATAAGGGAAATAATGAACGCGAACACCACTATAATCGATGAAATAAAGATGAAACAACTAAGCTGGTATGGCCATGTACAGAGAATGGGCGAAGACAGGATACCGAAACAGATTATGAATTGGAGTCGATTGGAGCGACGAAAGCAGGGTAGACCGAAGATAACTTGGATACAGGGAGTGGGCAAAGCAATGTCCGAGAGGGATCTTAGACCAGGAGATTGGGAGAATCGACAGAGATGGTGACTGGGCACCGCAAGGCGTATAACGCTGTAGAGCGGATATATACATATATAGTATTTCAAGTTGTGTAAAAAGGTATTTCAATGTTTCCATAGGCCGTCTGTTCTTTAGATGTTTTTCTGTCGAGTTATTCGAGTTCTTTTATTCTATTTCCGAATGAACTATCACAAAGTAATTGATTATTCCGTCCATTATTATCCAGAGAAATTTCAACACTCGAAAGAAAATGGCATAACTGAATCTTCCAACCATGTTTATATACGTTAAATATTTCCAGTATTAACAGAGAAAAAAGTTTCTTCACATTAACCAGGTATATGGAATAATTGAATTCACATGAATTCATTATTTGCCCTAAGTAAATGAAAATTTCGATAAATACGCAATTACTACGACCTCTATCTAGAGAGAATGCAATATCTGAAAGGAAAATGACTATAACCAAACATTTAAAAAATGTACACGGTGAAATGTGTCAGAGTATATTGAAATGTGTCCACACCCAATATGACTTAACCTGTAAATTCCTTTATACCTATCGAAATTAAAATTTCATTGAGTAGAACTGTGTTTTAGTTACTTGCCTGGGTTTATTAATGCCTCCAGCAATAATTTTGAGTGGCAACTAGCGTCTTTACAAAATTTACTGAAAGCTTCATAACCCATCACCATCACCCCTCCTTCCCTTTTCCATCGGATCACCATAGAACATTTAATCCTAGGGTCATCTTTACTCCTGTAATAATTCGAATAAAAGAAGTTTCTCACAAATAACACTGAAGTAAACTCACTCTATTGTATCTATTTTTATATCTTTTTTTTGTTGGACTATTTTTAAAGCATTCAAGAATTCTTTTTTCCAACCCGATACAGTAGACAAGGGGCAGACTATTAGTACATGTTTGGTGTATGTGACCGGGTGATTGAATAATGTATGAACTAAAGTAACGACCTGAAATAAAAAGGGTAATTATCATCAATATCATATCGTTGAGGAGTAAATATTCAAATGGTCACTATCGACTGTGATACCATTCAGTTTAAATATACATAGAGGTACATCGCCCTTGAACGATTTGAAGGTGATTTTATTGTAGTTCCTTCACCGGTTCATAGATGGATAACTGTTTTTCAGTGAATTGAAAATTTTCAACCTCGCATCTTGCGGTGAGTAGCTGAACTATGAAGCACTATTTCCTAAGCCGAATCCGATGACGACCAGGACCGGCGTATGGAAATGTGGGATGTTCGGTATTTCATCACACCAGATTTTTTAGATACGTTGAAACGACAATTTATTTTTCCTATGATTCATAAAACTAGAGGAAAATAAATATCCTACAGATTTCTGTAAATGAATGGCAAGCAGATTATAGTTCCCCGGATAGATCCTTTAGTAGCTGCTATGTGCCGCCACTAAAATTGACAGTTTTTTGCATCAAATCGTTCAAGGGCGATATACCTCTATGCATATTGAACTCAATGGTGATACTGAACATAAAAGTACATCCCCATACGAGTCATCTTGAGAAACATGAAACCTCAGTTGTAAATTCGATTTCCACATGAACCATATATCGACAAAAACAGTATAAATCAAAATTAACGACATATCGGAGATACTTCATTCATTTGAATCTTTTTCTGTCAGATTAAACACTATATTCATTGCTACATGTATGTATGTCCTATTGCACTTGCACTCTGCATTCAGTACTTCATTCTGATTCTGACCAACTTACCTGGAGAGTTTTTCCTAAGCCCATATTATGAGCCAATATACAGCCAGTTCCACTAAATTTCTTCATGCTATCAACACTTAAATAGCAGGCATCCCACATGAATTTAACGCCTTCAATTTGATGCGGGTATAACTTTTTGGACAAATTAGGATCTACGGCTATTTTGGAACCATCTGCACTTACATCGAGAATGACGCCTTCTTCTTCTGAACTTAATGATTCTTGTGAACACCTCTGCAATAAAAAGAACACAGAATCTTATAGTGCTGTACCCATTGAGAGAGATGTCAGGCTTTGACACTATGGTCCTATGCCATTTTAGGCGAAAAATTGCTAATTTTCAGCCCAACAGTCAGTACTCTGATTATAAAACGGGATTTAAGCGATTATTGTGAGGAAGGCAGAATTCGAAGGATACCCTTATAGTAGACAAGCAGGCCATCCCAGCTTCGCCCGGGTAGAAATTTGTTTAACGCGGCGGTTTCATCTTCAAAACTAAAGCTGAATACAGATTACTCTGACGTGACGTGTAAGGATGTCACGTCAGACGTGTACTGTGCTCCCATTGGCCTGATATGAACGTGAACGCACAGAACAATGTGTTGCATTTTTATATCACTCACATTTTGACGTTCACGTTCATATTAGGCCAATGGGAGCACAGTACACGTCTGACGTGACGTCCTTACACGTCACGTCAGAGTAATCTGTATTCAGCTTTACACCTGCCATATCTTTTGATGTACTCGTAGTAATTGTATGATGTGAAGGACAATTTCGTTCTAAATTAAATACTGGGGATAAATAACGTATTAGGTTGGATGAGGATCAATACCCAATTCATAAAAACACACTCCCAAATAGTGCATAATTTTGGAAAACATCTGATTACCATAAACAGGTAATAGCAAGTCAATCTTGAGAGATAGATATATGCTATCGCGGACTTTTTCGTAGAACTATTTAAGAGGTATATTTCCGCCATACATTGTATCCACGTAAGTCTTACGGTTTTTGCAGCGCACGTGAAAATAGCTGATTTTGGCTGATTTTTTTGTAATTATTGAAGTTATAGTAGGTATCCTTAATTTTTTCGTGTCAAAAGTATAGCCTATGTCACTCAGGAATAATGTAGCTTTCTGAGGGTGAAAGAATTTTTGAAATCGGTCCAGTAGTTTGTGAGCCTATTCGTATCAAACAAACAAAAATACAAATCTTTCCTCTTTATAATATTAGTATAGATAGGAGCCCTTACCAGTTGTTTTTGTTTTTCTAGTGTCATAACCCTGGCCTCCTCATCTTCCGCTGCTCTCTGCGTACTTTCAGTCAGTCTTTCGGACGACAACACCTTTTGGGATATAGAAATTTTATTATTTTCAATTTACTATTTAGAATTTGACGACTCACTGATAGAATATTTCTTCTGGAATTCTTCTTCTCTGCCTCTTCGTCAGAATCCACGTTTATCACATTACTTGTGGATGATCCAACACTGTAATTAAAATACTGAATATCTAAACTCTAAGAAAAACAGCAAGAGAAATCAATACACCAAAGCTGTAAGCAGCACCTGTTAATGATACTAAATAATATTAAAAATGGAGTCTACAACATCAAGGACAATGAAATATAAATAATATCAACTCACATTTCAATATCTGAATCCTCATCTGAAGTTTTCTTTTTAATTTTCTTCTCCATGAAAGTATCTTCGAAATCATCAGCAGAATCCACAGTGTCACTAAAATTTGACGTTCAATAAAAATATTCCACCGCACTTTCTACACACAAGAAAATACTACTAATTGTATTTGAGAATTCAGACGCTTTCAGAACACCGTCATGATCAAACTTCACACGAGATTTACAATCGTGAAATATTGATAAAATTACCTTTCATCTGGAACAAGATATTTGCTCTTAAGAGCTGTCCTGATTTTCTTAGACTTTACACATTCAGTTTCATCATCCAAGCTGAGACGTCTCTTTACTGTTGTTTCTCCATCTTTCTTTTCTTTATCAGAGGGAACTTGCAAATTGCCCCTCAGAAGTGGATCATCCCTCCAAGATTCCCTCTTTTCTTTTTCTGCCTCTCCCACTTTCTGAGAATTCTGGGAAATAATTTAAAGGTTCGTAAAAATGATTAGAGGAAGAGCCAGTGACCAATTTTCATATGTCATTTCATAACTCACCAAAATTTACTCGTTTAATATTCAAATATCTGCTCGAAAATAAAAACCATTTCTGCCAGCCCACAATGGCCGGAGTAGACTACCATAAGCGCTCAAAGAGGCCAGAAAATTAGGTTCAACTATGTCATAGTATCACACACAAAACTTTCAGGAATTGTTATTGATAATATATTGAATCTATAAAAAATAATGACAGAACTTTTTCGTCCCTGCTAAGTGTTGGCAGAACTCTTTGAAAATTCATTAAGAACAGCTGTACTTAGGTATGTCATTACAGTACGCCTGAAATTTACAGGAAATAAAGAAAATGTGTCTAGAAAGCGAATTATAATCACGACAAAAATATTTTACATCACGAACCATCTGCTAGAACGAGAAATGTTGCCGCGCAAATGCGAGCGAAATGAGCTTATTCATATTTGCAAGTCAGACCTAAAGCGCATATTGGACATGTATTATTGTCAATTGAAGGATTAAATTAAAGGAATTAAAGGTGTTTATTTTTAACATTACAACAATTTATTTAGTAATAAACTATTCAAAAAAATATGCTCTTCCTACGCATCCTCAAAATTTGTTTCCTCAAGAATTTTTCGAATGGATTGAGGAGGACTTGAGTATATCTGTGTAACTTACGAAACATTCAAAGAAGTGTAAGATCTCAGTCACATTCAGGGGTAAAAAATAAACCATCAGGGCATTTAAAACCCCAAAAGTTGGGTAGACTAAAAGTAGTAAAAGAGAGTATAAGACTTTCACAGTGAGCTTTAGTATTTCGAGTACATAGCGAATACCCTTATCATCGGATCAGGTGAATGAAACTGAAAACAAATTCTATAATTTCATAAAAGAATTTTAGCTTCCTATCAACTTTTGATGAATCTCGTAAATGCCCAATATGCGCTCTAGGTCTGACCTGCAAATACATATGAATGAGCTCATTTCGCTAGCATTTGCTCGGCAACTTTTCTCGTTCTGGCAGATGGTTCGTGATGTAAAAAATTTCTGTCGTGATTATAATTCGCTTTCTAGACACATTTTCTTTATTTCCTGTAAATTTCAAGCGTACTGAAATGACCCACCTGGTACAGCTGTTCTCAATGAATTTTCAAAGAGTTCTGCCAACACTTAGGAGGGACGAAAAAGTTCTGTCATTATTTTTTATAGATTCAATATATTATCAATAACAATTCCTGAAAGTTTTTTGTGTGATACTATGACATAGTTGAACCTAATTTTCTGGCCTCTTTGAGCGCTTATGGTAGTCTACCCCGGCCATTATGGGCTGGCAGAAATGGTTTTGATGTTCGAGCAGATATGGAATATTAAACAAGTAAATTCTGGTGAGTTATGAAATGACATATGAAAATTGGCCACTGGCTCTTGGTCTAGATATTCTGACACATTAAAAAAAAATCTAGCCACTGTTAGTTTCAAACAGATTCAGTCGCCTTTCGCTTATCTCAAAAAAATCATCTTGGTCACAACAAATAATAGAAGGTCTATTATTTGTTGTCTTGAATTTCGCAACAGATCGAAAAATCTAGACGCAAGGACAATCTTCAAACTATTTCCCAAAACATTTCGTTGATTTTTTTTTACGACTGTGCAACAAATTTCTACTTTTTGTACCATGCCGTGTGCCAAAACATCCTTAGTTTTGGGCAAAGCGGAGTTCGAATTACATTTTTATCAGTGCAGTGATTGCAATATCTTCAAAAATTTCTGATAATGAAATTGCGAAAAATGCTTAGACTATAGAAAGGAGAGACACAGCATCTCATTCATAAATGCGAGAATTGATGAAGTCAAAATTAAGTCAGTTTTCAATTAGTAGGACGAACTTTGAAAGGTCCAGTGACGTGGTGTTAGCGGTATCGAGGAAAAAAAATTAACTGAATTAACTCTTTTTGACGAATTCTTACAATATTCCGATGATTGAAACAGAATCGGAGTTTGGTCAGCAGATTAAACAAAATTCAGAATTGAAAACCAAATGTTCCTCCTCTCAATATCAGGGGAGAATCTGAAAAGTGGAATTCTTAAAATCGAAGAATCTACGCTACTGTCACTCAGAATGATAAGAGTAGAACATACATGTGTGAACTCTAATCAGGATTCAAATAGTCCAATTTACCATAAACAAGACACATACAAACCAATTTTTCAACGTATTTTGTTGATAATATTCAGAAAGTAATCCAAATATCACTTTTTATAAACACTGAAACGCGATATCGCGATGACAACACTGTGCAAAACATTGAAATAGCGGTAAGAAATTAATTAATGAACTGGCCCCACAATCAGAAAACGATGCTTTCCATTTATTATCTGAGGCAAAAACGGCAAAGCCGTTTCGCGAACATTGCGGTATTTCAGTATATGTAAGGTGAAGATTCTACAATATTTGAAGGAACAAATATTCATTTCTGATATTCACGTACATATTTATTTTTCATTTTTATTATAATAGTACAAATGAGTGAATGAATTTCAATGTAAAATACGTTTCATTTTGATTGAGAGTTTATTTCTTAGAAAATCCAAAGAATGTAACATTTCGATTCCGAAGTAGTACAGTTAAGGTGAATACAGACTATTCTGACGTGACGTGATTCCACGTCACGTCAGACGTGTACTGTGCTCCCATTGGCCTAATATGAACGTGAACGTCAAAATGTGAGTGATATAAAAATGCAACACATTGTTCTGTGCGTTCACGTTCATATCAGGCCAATGGGAGCACAGTACACGCCTGACGTGACGTTGAATCACGTCACGTCAGAATAGCCTGTATTCACCTTTACTCATTGGGCGCATTCAGCAGAGGGAACAGTTACCAAATTTCTATGATCATTCTGCTGAACGCTTGCGCTACCTGTCAAAGTGATCGGGAGCGGTCGCCATTTTAAGTATCATAACTTATTTGTGCTCACTTTTGGTAGCGGCTTCAACGGTGACAGTACTGACAGTTATAGGTTATTGTTTAGTAAATATGTGGTGTATTCTATGGGTGTAACTGACAAAATCCAAATATCTGACAGCTGTCAGAAAAAGTATAGAAATGCATCCAGCAGATTTGCGCTACCGATACCTATCGGTAGCTTAAACCGGTGGTAGCGGGTTTTTCTGCTGAATGCGCCCATTTTAGTTCTGATGATTTTGAAAATTGGCTTCACTATTTATTATTCAAGGTGCGTCTTCTCTTTCTATTGTCTAAGCGAAAAGTGCATTTGTTTGGAAATTAATCAAATAAATTTAATATGGAAAAGTTCATTCAATTCAATGAAATGTAGGTATACCGTTTTCACCAATGAGCGATTTTATCAGATTACAAAGTTATTGGTAGAAAACGATACTGAAATTTGAAAAAGAATTTGCTAAAGTCTATAACTTCAAAATGAGACAGAAATATTTCCAACCAAACGATCAAACAGCAATTCGCAACGTAAATGCAGCAATACAATGTCTTTGAAATGATTGTAACATAATAGTGACTGTTGACATTATATTTTCCATTTGCCGCTGTCTACGCATCGAAGTTCCTTCTTTACGAAGTATAGACTTCTATACTGTCTTCTGTTTTGAAACGTATGGTTTTATTTGAGGCACTTATTGTCGAATTTGCATCATGCTAATAACATTCAAGATATGTAGTAAAGGTAGTGGCTAAGAGGACTGGGGAAATGAAAATCCTTTATGAGATGCCGACGTTTCGACCATTATTTCTGGTCTTTCACAAGGGTAGTCAATTGAAGTGCCTCTTTTAATATTTTATTGTTTACGATTGGAAGCAACTTTTCACTATTTTTACTGCTCCACGTGCTTATGTTATGTCTCCTTAATTTGACGACACAATTTGATGTATGTTCCGTCAAATAATTATAAGGGGCACTCATATGAAACAGACCAGAAATAAAGGTCGAAACGTCGGCATCTCATAAAGGATTTTTATTTCCCCAGTCCTCTTAGCCACTACCTTAACTACATATTTGAAGAATAGGACACGAATACTGAAGATTAATGATAATCAAAAATGAGGAGCATGCCCTTAAGTTAGGACAAACTGAATAATTGTGAGAAATGGACTAGCAGAGATCTAGTTTCCGAAGAACACCACCAGGTGGCACCACCATAGCAAGCTAATGACATAACGGTATCTGGCTTGTTAGCCTTCATCAGTGCCACATAATCCTATACTGCGGAAGATAGATGCATAGAATACCTGGTGTAACGACTCCTTTCTAAAAATCGTGACCAAAATTTGTAGATCAAAACGGCATTCTAGATTTTGGGCTAGTTCCGGAATAAATCCGCAATTTTTATCGGTCGAGGCGCTACTGCGGCAACGACAAACAGCGCGACCCCTTTCGGGAGAAATGAAAAGCAGCACAAAATGTCACATTTTCAATCGACAAGAAAGTCTCAGACAAAATCTAATCAGTGCCAACACCAGGTATTCTATGCATCTATTGCGGAAGCAACCAACTGAAGCAGCAGAACTTATATTACTCCCTAGCAGGAACAATTGAGTACAGTTAATGTACAGTGTTCTTAGCGGGCGAATGTCTACGCTTCATCCCAGAGGTTCTTTCAAAAACTAGATCTCTACGTACATTCATTTTTCCCATACGGCATCTCGCAACAACTCACTTTGGAGTTTTATGCATTTTACCGAGGGAAATCGAATACGCCCGTTCATACGGTTTCGGAGCCCGCAAGTAATAATAATTACGGGCGTTTTATTTTAAATTTCGGAACTTATCATGTATAATTGAGGAGTTTATCATTAGGTAGTTGAGTTTTCCTTCAATGGCAATCCAATCTTTTTGTCATTGAATTCGAAATTTTTATGCATGTTATGTTATTCTAGTGGACGAGCTACCATGGGACTCTGACGATAGAGCTCCAACCAATATGCTGTCTTTAAAAATTACATATAACGCAAAATAATAGTACTCTCGTTCCTTGGAACCAGCGAGAAAAATTCGGACAATATTAATTGGGTTAAATCAAAATCGCGTTCATTCTATTTCAGGCTTAAAATGATTCTTTTCCAAATATTGAAATGAAGCAACTCAAATAATTGGAGATGCAAGATTTGCCTTTGTGAATTATTTATTTTTACCGTTTCAGTCTTGGCACTCCTGTTCCTTTTCTTTGTTTTTTCTTCCTCATTATCACTCGACACTGCAGAAGAAGAGTCACTGTCACTATCATGTATTGTATGACACACTATCTCAGTAAGTAAAGAGTTTGGATCTATAGGAAAAGTGTCGTAGTTGTCTTCTTCTAAATGCCTTTCTTCCTTTATTTCACTTTCAGAAATAGAACTGTAACCGCTCATATCGGGAGTATCTGAACCCGATAGGTCTAAACGCGGTCTTTTCCTTTTTATCTTCCGCTTGGTTGGATTCTCGTTGTCCCGTGTTCGTTTCTTCTCCAAGGTGGAAAGCTGACATAACCTATATTGATAAAGAAAAAACAGTCAATGGATATATGTATGTGGAACAAGCAGCCCATCCCAGCTTCGTCTGGGTAGAAATTTGTTTCATTAACATTACTTAGAGTAAATCTACAACATTTATTCTGTTTATAAAACCGACCGCGTTTCTGAATAGTCTGAAAGTTGATCCACGCGGCTACTCTTTTATAGATATGCATGTACCTCTCTCACACTTCGCATTTCGGCGCGGTCGTGCGGTTTCATCTTCAACACTTCAACCTGTCATATATTTTGATGTACTCGTTGAATGATGTGAAAGGCAATTTCGTTTTAAATTAAATACTGGGGATAAATAACGTATTAAGTTGGATGAGGATCAATACCCCATTCATAAAAATACACTCCCAAATAGTGTATAATGTGGGAAAACATCTTGAGAGATATATGCTATCGCGGACTTTTTTGTAGAACTATTTAAGAGGTCCATTTCTGTTATACATTGTATCCACGTACGTTTTACGGTTTTTGCAGCGCACATGAAAATAGCTGATTATGGCTGATTTTGGTACTTATTTTTTGTAATTATTGAAGTTATAGTAGGTATCCTTAATTTTTTCGGGTGAAAAGTATAGCCTATATCACTCAGGGATAATGTAGCTTTCTAAGGGTGAATTTCTGAAATCGGTCCAGTAGTTTTTGAGTCAAGTCGTATCAAACACACAAAAATACAAATCTTTCCTCTTTATAATATTAGTATAGATTAGTCCATGTCTCATGAAACATGTGCCTGACAAGATACTGGCTCCACAAACACACATCACATTATAAATGAATGCCTCCAAAGCGGAGTAGTCCAAAACAAGATGAAATTGGCCAAAGTGTGTTCAATATTGAAAAAAGGAGATTCATCGCAGGTTACCAACTACTGTCCAATATCCTGTTTTTTCAAAAATTCTAGAAATGGTGATGGTTGAACAACTTATCTCATTCCTGGACAAACACAGTCATCAACTAAATTCACAATTTGGGTTCAGGAAGAGTAGATCTACAATTGATGCTGTGAAAGATTTATCCGCCTTCATCTTGGAAAGATTTTATAGCGTAAGGAAACTATGGTTCAGTTTTGTGATTCCACCAAAGGCATTTGACTGCATGCATCATGAAATATTCTTGCAAAAGCTTGAGCCTTATGGGAGTAGCCCTATCTTTATTTAAATCGTACCTGCAGAACCGCAAGCAGATGACATCACATAATCAGGAAATCAGCCCCATCACAACCATAGCCCAAGAAGAAATGGATTTACGTCGGCAGAATTGAAGGACAAGACACAACAGAACAGGATATCAAAAACTATCTCGAAGAAACAAAAGAACTGAATAACATTGAAGTAAAGAAACTGAGCACGCTGGGGAAAAATTCTGCCTTCAGCGTGGGGGTAGTTTCTGATGATATGTATGAGACAGTCTGCAGTTCTGAAATATGGCCTGAGGGAGTGGTGATCAGAGAGTTTTCATTTCGAAACTTTTTTCGGCAATCAAATTCTCTTGGACAGGAAAAACAAAACAGAAACTAAGAATGTGAACTCCTCACTGAAAAGCCCCGGTGATCAGGGCAATCAAATTACTAAATTGGTTCACATCAATGTACAGTCACTTTCAACATCAGTATGTGGTCTAGAGGTACTTCTTAAGAGTGAGGATATTGACTTTTTAGCAATTACAGAACATTGGCAGAGCCAAGAACAACTTAATTCTTACAGATTACTTGGTTACACTCTTGTCTCCAGCTTCTGCAGAGATCAATATGAACAAGGAGGAAGTGCAATATTTGTTAAAGACAAACACTTAAAAAAATGTAAAAAAAGGAATGACATCAATGAATTGAGCATCGCCCACATAGTGGAGTACTCAGCTGCAGAGTATCAATGTAATGATGGCAAAAGATTGATAATAGTATGTGTCTATAGGCCATGCTCTTATCGTACTGAGGATGTGGAAAGATTTCTCGAGAGACTATCAGTTGTGCTGGAATCACTCAATAAACAAAACAAAAGTAAGTTCATAATAACAGGAGACTTCAATATAGACATTTTGAATAAAGAAAGTAAGAACACTGAAATATTATTATCACTACTGGCTTCCTACAACTTGACTCCTTCAGTGACCGAACCTACAAGAGTAACACCTACCACAAGCACTTGCATCGACAATATTTTCACAAATCTTGAAGATGCTCGAACTTCCATAATACAGCCTCACATATCTGACCACTTAGCACAGCTGATGTGTTTTGAAATGCAAAATGGATTTTCCTTTAAACCTAAATTGAAGATAACTAGAAAATTCAACGACAGCACCATTTCCGCCTTTGTAGATGAACTCTGTACAGTGGATTGGGATATGGTATATAGATACGACAAAACTGATGTGGAGGCAATGTGGAAGTATTTCTACGACAACTACACCACATTATTTGAGAAAAGTTTCCCCTATACTGAAACCCGTATGCACTCCTTGGACAAAAGACTACATATCAATGACCCCAACATCCAGTCAATAAAAAAGAATTTAGATGTTCTCTTTGTGATATCCCAAAGGAAGCCCGAGACCCTGAGAATATATAAAATACTGAAAAAGGAATATGACAATAAAATAAAAGCATACAAACAAAAACACTACTCAAATATAATAAAAAATTCACGAAACAAATCCAAGACAACATGGCAAATAATCAAAAACCTATCAGGAAAATCAGATACCCTAACGTCCTCAATATTACCTCCAGGCGACCCTCAAGAATTAACAAACAAGTTTAATAAACGTTTTGTTGACATCACTTATCAAAAAGGTAGTACAGAATCAAACATAAATCAACATCAGATAACAAATAGAATAAGACAGTCATTCTTTATGTTTGGTGTAACAAAAAATGAAGTGATAAAAAGCGTTAAACAGATAAAAAACAAAACTTCCAGAGGATATGATGAGATTCCCTTTGGAATTATAGAGAAATCTATGTTTGCGATTGTTGATCTCCTAACATACATAATAAACCGATCATTTATAGAGGGAATTTTTCCAAACGAATTGAAAATCGCTGTGGTGAAGCCAATTTACAAAAGGGGACCCAAGGATGAACTGGGAAATTATCGTGCAATTAGCATGCTGCCGTCGTTCTCAAAGATTTTTGAAAAGTTATTGTCAAATAAACTAATGTCATTTTTCAGAAAACACCAAATATTCGCCAAACAGCAACATGGCTTCATCAAAGGTAAAAATACAGAAACTGCTATATACGAGATGACACAGGTAATCCTTGAAGCAATGGAGGCAGGAAATGTTCCACTGGGGCTGTTTTTGGATCTATCCAAGGCATTTGACAGTGTCGACCACAAGGAGCTGCTGAGGAAGTTAGAGATGTATGGTATTAGAGATAAACAGCTGAAGCTCATTGACAGTTATTTGAGAGGCAGAAAACAAAGAGTAGTTATAAAACACGAAGACAATACATTTATGTCAGAGGAAGAAACCCTTGAAAGCGGAGTCCCACAAGGAAGCATACTTGGACCACTCCTGTTCATAATTTACATAAACGATCTTCCAGCAACAATTCAAGAGAAGAACCTTAATGTCACTGTATACGTAGATGATGCAAATATGGTCATGCAATCAGAGAACAACCAGTCATTGACCAGCTACTTGAAAACAACCATAAATAAAGTCCAATCATGGTGCTCTGTTAATAAACTCAAACTGAATATGAACAAAACAGAATCTGTCATATTTCAGGCATCAAACAAAAACCCTACAGTTGACACTATTTCCTTGAATAATACAGCAATAAAAGTATCTGAGAGTGTGAAATTCTTAGGACTTTGGATGGATTTGAACTTGAAGTGGAATTGTCACATAGAACAGCTAAACAACAAACTGAACTCTGTAGTTTACACTTTCAACTTCATGAAACACCATATACAGAAAGAAATCATGAAAACCCTTTATTATGCAAATTTTGAATCAAGGATCACATATGGTATTTTATTCTGGGGAAACAGCTCAACATCAGATAAAATTTTCAATAAACAAAAGCAAGTACTGAGAATAATGAATGGAATGAAATATAGAGAATCTTGTAGAGGGATATTCAGAAAAGAAGGAATATTAACAATGACAGGAGTCTACATTTTGAGATGTATCCTTTTCTTAAAAAAGAACAGCGAGTTATTCCAGGAATTTAGAAACACAAACAATACAAGAAGAAGATACCCCTACATTTTTCGTTGTCATAAGCTTACCCTCACTCAGAAAAATTCTCAGTACATGTGCTTGAAACTTTTCAACTGTCTACCTAGGAAATTTCAAGACATAGAGGATATGAAAACTTTAAAGAAGAAGGTCAGGCAATTCCTGATAAATAGTGAACCCTACACCCTCCAAGAATACTTTGAAGGATGCAAAAGCTTTAATTAACTTTGTACTTGACGTATTTCATTTTATTGTGGAAACACATTAATTGTTGAAATAAAATAATATTCTATTCTATCCCACAAGGATCGATATTAGGTCTTCTCCTATTCATCATCAATGACCTTCCAAAGAATATTAGATGCCACACAGTGTTATAGACCGATTATGCTACATTGGCATTAAGGGAGCAGGATAGGAGCGTCTTAAGACAAAGATCTGAGCAGGTGAACAAAGAAGCATTTGAATGGTTTAGCGCCAACAAAATTATGTCTCAAGGATAAAGCAAGAACCATCATTTTCTCATCCTCAACTGATGTCCCTGCAGATGACACATCATTCTTGGGAGTGCAGTTTGATGTTCACAAACTTGGAAGACTCACATCATCAATCTAAATCCTAAACTATAACCCGCAATCTATGCTATTAGACGTGTGAGACAAATAATAATCCAGCAAACAGCCCTTCAGACATATTACGCCTTATTCCATTCCAGACTAACTTACGCTTTAGAAATATGAGGTTATTCAAGTCATCTAAATGAGGTACTTGTCACACAGAAGGAACCTGTCAGAGCTATTGAAGGTGCACATCCTAGACAACATTGTAAACCACTCTTTGTCAAGTACAGAACTCTAACAATCATGGCTGATTTTATGATCAGGATCATCATAGATGCGCTGGAAACAATATGTGAAAAGATCAGATTGCCACACATATGATACAAGATGTAAGAATGATCTGAATATAACAGGCACTAGATTTCAAATAACAGAAAGGAAGAATCTTGGCATCAGACTATATAACAGGCTCCCCATTCATTTTTATAATGTTTCCCGGTTGGCCATGGCATTCTGACACATTTCACCGGGTATATTTTGTAAATGTAAGGTTATAGTCATTTTCCTGTCAGATGTATAAGCAATGTTGTCCTTTCTACATAGAGGTCGTAGAAATTACGTATGTATTAAAATGTTCATTTACTTTGGGAAAATAATGAATTTGAGAAAATATTATGTGAATTCAATAATTCCAAAGACCCGTTAAAGAAACTTTTTTCTCCGTTAATACTGAAAATATTTCACGTATATAAACATGGTTGGAAGATTCAATTATGCTATTTTCTTTTACGGAAATCAAGAAAAGAGTGTTGAAATTTTATTGAAAAATTATGGACAGAATAGTCCATAACTTGATGATTCGAAAAAAGAATAAAAGTACTTGGATAACCCAACAGAAAAATTTTTAAACGAACAGACGGATCTATGGAATTCAGCAATTTTGAAACTTCTCAGAAATAAGCCTACATAAGACATTCAAATACCTTTTTGCATAGCTTGAAATACTCCAGTATGAAAATGTAGTAGTACTACGAAACCTCTGTGACACAGTTTAACCCTAGAAGAACTAACTCCATTTGCAAAGTTAAAAAAGGGTATATAGGAACTAGCATTGGCAACGTCTCAGAATTATTTGACATTTTACGACCTGCTTCAGTTTTAAGTAAAAACTTGATAAAACCTAACCTAAATCATGGTCAACCGGAATACATTATAAAAGTGCATGGAGTATACAAGATATCAACAAAAATGTATATTAGTTGATGCGTTAGTCCCCGTCCAGAATAGGGCTGATTTATCCACAAATTACAGTGTATTATGTTCAATATAGGGAGAGCAAAGATTAGGAAGATCAATCTTTGCTTGTGAGGATTATATTACAACAATAATAATAATGGAAATGATACTCAACACAATCCAAACTTTTTGCTTTTTGTTGAAAACCACTCAGTATATTGTGTCGATATGGTTATAGACGTTAAAAGGCTATATCATCATTCAAATCAATATTTATGTCATTGAATTTAAGTTTGTGTGTTTGAGATGGAGTCGACTATAGGTTGTGAGATAGATGCATAGAAACCCTGGTGTAACAACTCCTAAGTAAAAATCTTGACCAAAAATTGTAGAGTAAAGCAGCATAGATTGTTGATCGAGTCGTAGTTCCGGAATTATCAGCAAAAATTTCGCACAGATGGGAGTGTGACGGAACCCAATTATAATAATAATACAGTCTTAACTCTCAATTACTCACTGGCTTTCTCACAGGACATTGTCGCCTAAAGAAGCATCTGTTGAGAATGGGTTTATCGGACACTGATGAGTGTAGATTCTGTGATCGGGGGATCTGGGCGTCCATGGCAAAAGATTCACATGGGTCACTTCACGAAAGTTTGAACTAACTCTGGCAACATGAGGTCGTGCCGAAACAAACTCAATGAGGTAGGCAAGAAGAATAAGGTCTTTTTAATCTGGGTTCCCGGTCATTCGGGAATCGTAGGAAACGAAGAGGCCAATAAACTGGCCAGAAAGGGCGCACAGACGCCACTCACTGGCCCAGAACCCTTCTGTGGTATAGGAAAATGCACCTATAAGAAGGAATTTATGCTGAAAGAGAAAAACTCTGGCGGAATCTCCCAGGAATGGATCACTCCAAAAAGTTCCTCCGGAACTTTGAAACTGCTAGATCCAAAAAATATCTGGATCTCAGTAAAAACCGACTTCACCTGGCTTTCTCACAGGACATTGTCGCCTAAAGAAGCATCTGTTGGGTTTATCGGACACTGATGAGTGTAGATTCTGTGGGGAGGAGGAAGAAACTCCTATTCACCTGGTTACGGAATGCTTTTCCATTGTAAGCCAAAGGAAAGATAGCTTTGGACAAGAAACTTGTAGAAGTGGGGAGTTATCCTCCTTGAAGCCGTCCCAGATACTGGATTTCATCAAATCTCTGGAACTGGAGGGCGAGCTGTAGGAGGCGCGATGATGACAGCTCTGTCAGGGGGCACAATAGACCTTAAGGTCGCAGTGGACTGTAACCCCTTTTCACTATAACTATAACTCGCAACTACCCACCTATTTATTTCTGCATCCTCATCAACTACTTTTTCATCATGTCCCTCTTCAGAAGCCGAAGAATCTTCTTCAATCCTCAAAGGTTTTAACACCACAGAACAGTCTTTTGCCGCAAAATTACTTCCCTCAGGTTCTTCCCTTACCTGTTGACATATTTCCATTAGATCTAATATCACATAACATTTCTTGCCAGGAATTCTGCTTACAAAATTTGAAGACTTGTAGGAATCATTCAATTCCTGCCTGAGTGTTTCTAAGTCCTGTCTTTCGAGAATCACAGTGCATTTTTTTGGTGCAAAAACGGAAATCTTTGATGTGCCGTTTGACGTTTTCTTCACATCCTCATCACTCAACATTGAATCAATATCGAGAAATGATAAATCTAACCTGCAAAATGAAAAGTCAATAGAATTAGATCACCACTTTGACAAGAATTGTGAGGACACAGTGAATATTCACTTGTACATTTCTGTGAATAAAAGTAAATACAGTGCCACCTTTATTCAAATTGAATATGGAATAAATATCTTCAATTTTTGTTTCTCTTCCATTTTTTTCCTCTAGGTCTTCGTTCACGAGATACAGGGTGTCAAAAATTTCCATTTTTTTCAGATTTTCGCTAATATTCTAGGAACCGTTTGAATTTCAGAATTGAGTTTCTGTACATACCTTGTCTGAGCATACACTGAACAAATTTGCATTTGCACAGCAAATTCTGATGCGCCAATGTGTTTTACATAGAAAAGGTACTCCTCGTTTATTACTCTAAAGTGAACCGTTTTCGAGAAATCTGGCATTTTATGATCAAAAACAATTTGCTATCGCATTGTAAATTTCTTGTAATTGGAAAAATAAGTAATGATAATTAACTATGATCGCTAAAAATAATGAAAAATAACTTTGTAATTCAAACTTTAAAACCTAGTTGTCAAATTTTGTTGAAATTAATAATCTTGTTGATTATCCCTACGCATTCTGCCAATTACAAGAAATTTGAAATACGTTAGAAAATTGTTTTTGATAATAAAACGCCAGTTTTCGCGAAAACGGTTCACTGAGTAATGAACCAGGAGTACCTTTGTAATGTAAAACACATTGGCGCATCAGAATTTGCTGTGCAAATCCAAATTTGTCGAGTGGTGTAACAGTTGGGGGTAAATCCTTTGTGCAAATTCAATATCTCCGCCACTGGCACGTCTAATAAAACAGAGAAGAGTGCAAAAAAAGTAGCTATTATTAGTGAAAAAGGGTGTATAGAAACTCAATTCTGTAATTCAAACGGTTCCTGAGATATTAGCAAAAACCTGAAAAAAATATAAATTTTTGAAACACTGTATCTCGGAAACGAAGACCAGAAGGAAAAAAATGTTATTTTCTACACCTATTCAGGAAGACCCTGTATAAAATTGAAAATATTTATTCCAGTATCAATTGTACTTATATTCACTTAATTCAGAAGGTTTCTTGGTATTTTCAATTAAGGGAAATATGAACGAGCTAACTCAACAGGAATTATGACATATATTATTAATATACTAAATGACACTCAGAAGAAGTTGAATTTTTTTTTGGTAGAACATAGATAGTATAGCGAGGAGTAAATGATTACAATTTGGAGAATTTTTTTTAATAAATTTGTTAATAATGTGTTTGTCCACCGTGATTATCTATACACTTCCCAACATGTCTTGGCATTGATGCAATACGATGGTCTATTTCTTCTTGAGAGATACTATCCGAAGCTACCTGTACTGTGGGAGCTGGGGTAAATTTCCAAGCCTTGTACCCATGATGTCCCAAAAATGCTCTATGGGAGAAAGATCGGGGGATCTGGGCGGCCATGGCAGAAGATTCTGAGTCACTTCGAAAAAGTTTGAACAAACTCTGGCAATATGAGGTCGAGCATATATGCTGAAACATTGGATTCCGACTTCCGAGCCGGTTAAGGTAAGGGCGAACTCAACTATTTCTTGATGGTAACGCAGCGTTGTCATGTTACCTCAAATAAAGACTAAAGGTGACCTACTTGCATGTGCAATAGCACCCCATACCATAACGCCTACTGTCTGCTCAACATCAAACTAATAACATCGACTTTGGATCTCCTCAAACAGCTGGTTAGTTGTAAAATTTAAAGAATTTGCAAAAAACTATAACAATATATGTATAAGTAACAAAAAATTTTCACTTGAAAAAACCTTTATTAACTCCTTGCTATACGATGTTTTATCGAAAAAAAAATTAAATTTAAACAGCTCCTTCTGGGTGTTGCAGTTTCTTTGTCAGTTACTAAGAAAATTATTCATATTCATGAACCTAATTCTTGTTAAATTGACTCAGAATGTCTTGAATTCTTCTTTTTAAAAACAGCATCTTACTTTATTGTGGCATTATCCCCATACAATTGAAGGTACTTACTCAGATTCTCCAGACAATCCTATATCATCATCAGAGGAGTCTTCTTCCAGTTCTTTCAGCGCAGCTAACGCATTTCTCTCATCATACTTTTCATCGTCATAATCAGAACTATCAGAGCTTGAGTCATGGTGGTCAGGCACTTCTTTCAATACTCCAGTATCGTCTTGATATTCAACTTCGGCCAGAAGCGACAACAATTCATCTCGGATAATTTTTGCTTTTTCACAATTAGTCGTCTGTGATAAGCCCAAATTAGAAAAGAATACATTCTTCTCTCCATTTTTTTCTGAAATGTTCAAAACATGACTTTATTCACCCGAAAGTACACAAATGTATTTAATCGATATGAATTTAAGCTAGTCGGCTTGTGATGGACTATGCAACCTGCCTTCATCGTATTCGATATATACAAGAAAGGATACATAAAATACTGTGGGTCTGATTAAATACAACTCTGGTAAAATCAATTCACGAGATAGGAAATATTGATGCAAGGAATGTTTTCACCCTACCTTTGTCTAAACTGGATTGACTTTCAACAATTGTTGCATCAGAATCTTCATTTAGGCTTTTTGGGGAAGAAATTACTTCCTCATCACTGCTTTCAGATTTTTCATCTGGAACAGTTTATTTGAAACACAAGTTGACAAAGCAATGAACTTATTTGAATACATAAAGAGATTGTATTAACATGCTCATGTCTATTTTGAAAACGCAGTAACTTTTCAATGTAAACGAATCTTGCCCTTCTACACATGGACGGATCTTCTACATTGATAGGAATTTGTTGATTTTTATTATCGAATATTTCTAACCTGAAACTTTATCACCCTGCAGGTTGTCAAGACCTCCTATTTCAGTTTCTTGAAAATCTTCCAAAGCGCCTTTTCTTTTAACTGAATTTTCAATATCAATTTGTTTTGAAGACGAATCTACTGTACAATCAACACTATGTGCAACAGAAACATCTTCATCACAGGCATTCTGGTCTGCTGATTTTTCAGTATCAAATATTTCAGGATCTGATTCTTTTTGCACATCTTCGGAGCTTTTTTGTTCCAATGATGAAGGTTCACATTCAATATTCTTATCAATAGACGATGTGGAATCAGCACTTGTAAAATCAGTGTCCCCATTTGTATTTTGTAAGTTCTTCTGACTTTCCTTGAGATTGTCTGATGAAATACAATCTTCTATATTCTCTTGGCTAGAAGAAGGTTTCTCATTGTTTACTAGCAGAAGATTCTCTTTGGAAATACTTTCATCAACTTTTTCTTCCAGCTTTTTCGAATTATTATGATCTGAGGAAGACTTCACAGCGCCTATCACCTCTGATGTTTCTAGAATTACTTCGGGAGAACTAGAACTGGTATCTTCTTGAGAATTTGCCATTGATTGTTCGTTACTGTTTTCACTATGTGGCTGGTGTTCCCCTAATTCTAAAAAATATTATTTGAACAGATAATGAAAATATACTAAATGACAAAAACTGCAACACCCAGAAAGTAAATCAAGGAGTAAAGGATCAAAATCTTGGAAAAAAACGTGAAGGTTGTTTGTGAACATTTTTTGTTACTTAAATACATATTGTAGTCTTTTTTGCAAATTTTTTAAATTTTACAACAAACCAGCTGTTCAAGGAGATCAAAAGTCGCTAACCGTACGAACAGAAATCCAACTACTGTTATGAGATGTTGTCGAGCTTGGTTTGATAATGCCCAAAATCGAAGAAAAGTAGGCACCGGACGTCGAAGGGGCACAAATGGAGTTCAAAATGGACGTCTAAGACTTATGGCCATTAGAGATCGATTTGCGACAACTCGATCTTTGGCTGATGAGTGGTTAGGAGAACAAGCTCATCCTGTAACTGCCCGAACGGTTTACTGCTGGATAAGTTCTTTTGAACTGCAGCGACCCCATCTTGTGTTACCTCTGACGGTTGAGCATCGCAGGCAACGATTACAGTGGGGAAGAGAACGTCAACATTGGAATGTGGAATGGCATCAGGCCGTCTTTGCTGATGAATCTCGATTCTCCTTGGATGCACATGACGTCCGAAAAGGGTTAGAAGACGTCGGGGAGAAAGACATGAACCTCAGTTTGATGTTGAGCGTCATGTACACGGACAGTAGGCGTTATGGTATGGGTTGCTATTGCACATTGCTTCAGTCTTTATTAGAGGTAACATGACAGCGCCGCGTTACCTTCAAAAAATATTGGAGCCATATGTTCTCTGTTACCATAACCAGCTCGGGAATCCAATTTTCCAGCAAGATAATGCACGACCTCATGTTGCCAGAGTTATAGTTATAGTTATAGTGAAAAGGGGTTACAGTCCACTGCGACCTTAAGGTCAATTGTGCCCCCTGACAGAGCTGTCATCATCGCGCCTCCTACAGCTCGCCCTCCAGTTCCAGAGATTTGATGAAATCCAGTATCTGGGACGGCTTCAAGGAGGATAACTCCCCACTTCTACAAGTTTCTTGTCCAAAGCTATCTTTCCTTTGGCTTACAATGGCATAGCATTCCGTAACCAGGTGAATAGGAGTTTCTTCCTCCTCCCCACAGAATCTACACTCATCAGTGTCCGATAAACCCATTCTCAACAGATGCTTCTTTAGGCGACAATGTCCTGTGAGAAAGCCAGGTGAAGTCGGTTTTTACTGAGATCCAGATATTTTTTGGATCTAGCAGTTTCAAAGTTCCGGAGGAACTTTTTGGAGTGATCCATTCCTGGGAGATTCCGCCAGAGTTTTTCTCTTTCAGCATAAATTCCTTCTTATAGGTGCATTTTCCTATACCACAGAAGGGTTCTGGGCCAGTGAGTGGCGTCTGTGCGCCCTTTCTGGCCAGTTTATTGGCCTCTTCGTTTCCTACGATTCCCGAATGACCGGGAACCCAGATTAAAAAGACCTTATTCTTCTTGCCTACCTCATTGAGTTTGTTTCGGCATGACCTCATGTTGCCAGAGTTAGTTCAAACTTTTGTGAAGTGACCCATGTGAATCTTTTGCCATGGACGCCCAGATCCCCCGATCTTCCGCCCATTGTGCATGTTTAGGACATCATGGGTAGAAGGCTTGGAAGTTTACCCCAGCCCCCACGGACTTTGGCGGCTCTGAGACATGAAGTACAGGTAGCTTGGGATAGCATCCTTCAGAAAGAAATAGACCATCTTATTGCATCAATGCCAAGATGTGTTGGGGAGTGTATAGATAACCGCGGTGGACAAACACATTATTAACAAATTTATTTAAAAAAAATCGTAAACCCTTCTTTTTTTCTCAAAATTTTAATCATTTGCTGCTATACTACCTATGCTTCATCAAAAAGAATTTAAAATTCAAACAGCTCCTTCTGGGTGGTGCAGTTTCTTTGTCAGTTGGTATATTCTGTCATGGTTATTATAAATATTACCTGCGGTGGCTTTGTCTCCTTTTTCGGTAAGAGTTTTAGTAGATATGTGTGTGTCTGTATCAACTTTATTTGAAGAAGTAATTGGTACCCGTGTTGAACCTGAAAGTTGTTCAAATTTGAAAGGATGCCATTTCATTATTACAATTTTCTCTTACCCTGTTCTGATGGTGTTTCCTTATCATTAGATAAACTATTGGCATCATCTGTATCTGAACCAAAGATATCCCTAACTACTGAAAATATAAATAATTTAAAGCAAAACATTTCAGATTAGCTGTAAAATACACTGATGAGAACTTTTTCGAAAAGAATATTGTGTTATTATTAAATCTTAAAACAAATAGGAACTCTAACCATTTGAACTGCCTGATACATCATGAGTTGATGTAGTATCCACATTGTTTTCCTGCGACTCAGAATAAAACAGCTGATAAAGATTATTGAATACAGGATCTCCTGAAAATTACTACAATGACAAAACGTTGCAGGTGAGTAAACATTAAGTTTTCAACTGAAAATGTTTTCCTTGTCATGGATCAAGATAACTCTGGGAAAGGATAACTTCCTGATCTTTCCTGAAGTAATAAACTTCCACAACCTAAACAAATTAGTATATCAATCTCGAAAAGAGAAATGGATAAAGTCTCTGAGAGAAGTATCATTTATTATTTTGTTTTATATCATTTCATTTTCGATAGGCGAATTAAAAGATAGATAAATTACATAAAATTAAATATACTTTATTGACAAAGAAAATAGCATTTGGTTAAAATCTAAAAAGGAAGTTAGCGTTCGAGAAGAAAAATCAGTAAGTTTTATTCAAAAATACCCCAAGAAATTGCAGCATAAACCGAAGAATTGTGGCAAACCTGAAGAAAATACCATTAGTTTATTCAACGATTAACCAAAATGAAAGGTGAAATCATAAACCCTAAAAATGCAATCAAAAACAACAAAGCTCCAGGCCCTGATGATAGGTTCTATCTATAAGATGGAAAATTTTCCTGATAATTAGCCCCGCTCTACGAAAAGAAAAACAGGTTATCTGGGAGACATGCGTGGTGGACGCTACCACTATCAACTCCTCATTCTACAAGGTAGAATTTGGAATTGAAGAAAGGTGAAGAGGAACAGGCAGAAAAAATATCAGCCAATGTCGGGTATGAAGGACTTCCAAACACTGCAATGAACAGAACCATCTGATGAGAAACCAATGAACGCCTACGCAGGAAATTACACGCCTCTTTGAAGAGACTGTGTATTGACCTAAACTCCAAAGAGATTGCTGATTTAGCCAGTAGGTTGCTAAATTTGCCTTGCCCCTGATCAAGATAAGAAGAGGTTCAAGATTTCCGATGTTGTGAGAGGTAAAAACTCCAAGAAAGATCAAGAATAAATAATCTTTTAGCGATGAAAACTGGAAGATAAATGAATGAATTTGCCTGTATGCACGACTGAAGAAACAAGTCATTTAAATGTCATTTCTCATAATTGAAAATTAATACAGTAGAACCACTCTAAATGAGAATAAAAATACTGAAGCAAAGCGTTTTCAACAGTGTTTACAAAAAAAATATATTTTCACGATAACTCCTTATAAAAGCTTGAATTCAAACAAAATTTTGCATGGATACTCTACTCCCTAAAAACCATTATCAGAAGATATTTCAGATTTTGGGATAAAACCAATGGTGTGTCACAACTCAATTGCTTCCAAAATGAAAGTGTGTTAATGTCAGTTTCAGAAAATAAATGGAAAATATAGAAAATTATGTTCGATATGGAGTAACATTTGCTTCTATCCAATTTTAATTTCTACACTATGTGAAACATAAATCCTGAAAAGCTCGAATAACTCGAGAATTACTGAATTTAGAATAGAATAGAATATATTTGTCATCAAAAACATACATGACTTGTGAGTGCTATCATTATTTTTCTTTGTTGAATCCAACGCAATCATAAAAAAAGGGGTTCTAATTTGAAATACCCTGTGATGATATTTATGAAATTCAAATGATGCATGACCTTTCCACATTCTTCTTCTTACACGTTGTGAGAACATTTTACACTCGGGATGTTCAGAATACAAAAAATAAGCATAATACTGATTACAAATATTTGACTTTTTTTCAGGTTTTTTTTTCGATATTGTGAAAACTATTTGATTGTTTTAATAGAAATGTAGTCTGCATTGAATACCCAATCATATCAGAAACGAAAAAATTGAAAACAAATTTTTCTGAACAAATTCATTTCCATTCATTGTATAACCAGAAATGCTCAGGCTCCAAAAATATTTTAGGTCTGTAGAGAATTTGGAACAATATCATAATCCCAATTTTCAGATTTCAAATATGTCCAGTTCTCCAGAAACGTCTAATAAGCACTCGAACTTGGGACACCCTGTATAAAGAATCTAAAATTTAGCTGTGGATGGGCAACCCTGTAATAATTATCTGAAAAATCTTCTGATATTTCAATAAAACTTTTCAGGAGTTTGGACAATACTTTATTTTCTCAAATAATGTAATCATGACAAAAACCAAACTGATCTTCTGATATTATTTGATAATTATTAAATGTTCTTATTAAGATGAATCCAAATAATTTCGATCACCTAACCAGAATCATGTGAAATTCCAGCAAATTATTGAAAAAAAATTCCCAATATTTATGTAATAACATCCAGAATCATGAACGAACTCATTGACAGCTGGTGTTAAGTTTTTTTACAGCAATCAATAAATGTTTTTCATTGGATTCTTGAATGCGAATCTACCTACAAAGTGAATGAACAAGCTCTCAAAAGCTGCTGACTTTATGTTATTTCTTTAAGTGACCCATTATTTTTTCTCACCTAGGGGTGAATTACATTATCAGGAATAAGATGATCAAGCCATATTTATGGATATAATTCCTAATTGCTTCTCTTTTCGATGTTTACTTAGAAGTGTATTTTACAATACATAGGTATTTCCCTGTTCATACTTATTATTATTTATAATTTATAAGCTTATTTAGATATTTCTGAAGAAGGTAAGTAGTGTTAGTTATGTGTCTGATCTAAAACAATTTCGATTTATGGAGAATCATATTCAGCCAAATTGTGGTTCAGGTCTTAAGTGTATTATATGGAAATGAATGGAATATTATAATTATATTAGTATGAAACATGAGTAGCCACTACTGATATCACATTGATTTTTGAATGCACAGTAAGAATATCTATTTTTCAATGGTTCATTGGTCTTTAAAAATGGAAAAAAATTATTTGAAGATAGATCTACTTATCGAGTAAATTCAGGGAGCTTAAAGAAAAGTTGACTGTTATGAAAGGTAACCTGATCAATTTCAAATTTGAAACTTCATAATTCAAAAAAGCATTCATACTTGGCCACTCATTAAAATTCAGTTTCTTTGAACTTCTAGTCTAACCAAATATTGTGTATTTCGAATATACATACATAAAATTGTACATCTTAGACCTTCTGATCTAAAGTCACAAATTTAGAAAGCAACATCTATGGGCGAGCCAAAAATTTGTTATTTGTCAGAAATCATGCTATATTTTTCACACAAATGTGTTTTGGTCACATAAGACTATCTTGTATATTTGTTGTGGATTGCCTCCGTTGTGACTATAAAATTATCCCAAATTTGTTTAGTGTTATGACTGTTATGAGAAATGTGCTATATATTTAACTTCCCACCTAAGTATACATTTATTCATATTCTAGTTTAACATCACTGTAAGAATATTAAATGATATTTCCATTTAACTAGAACTATAATTGAAGCAAAAAAATTTATCAACTCACTTGTCTCTGTCAAATAGCTCTTCGCAAAAGATCCCAAATCATTTTTGAATCTGTCGACGTCATTTTTCTTCAAATTCTTACAATTTTCTTCACCAATAATATCCAAAAGATTAATGGTAACAATAAAGTTTCTGTCTGTGCTACTGCCCCCAAGTTCATTTTCAAAAACTTCACAGTTTTTTTTTATTGTTTCACATAGTTTTATAAGCTCCTGGATCAATAATTTTTTCCCACCTGGTGAGGGTTTTGATAATTTTTCACATTTTTTGTTGATACGTTCTGACAAAAATTTGAGCTTATCTATAATCACTCTTGTTTCTGCCGTTGACATATTGAACAGAGAAATATAAATTGTTCAACCATGTGAGGTAATTATTCAGATTTTTGCGTTAGAACCACACAAAAGTTATTATTTAAACAATTATATGAATATTAATATTATTGTTATTATGTATTTCGAAACTGTCTAAAAGAAATTAACCTAAAACTTTCTAACCACAGAACATCTAATAAAAGAAATGCTACCTCTTAACCTTGAGTGTGGTCCGTAAATCAACCAAGGTACCAAACAACCAAACCAACGTTTTCACAGCGGTTACGTCAATTCTGACAGCGGTACATGTCAAATTATCAACCAAAGCTGTATTTACGGGACGCCCGGGGATGAACCATTTGTTTTTATTGTGGACTTAAAATATTCGGAATATTCTTCGTCAATGGAATGGGTTCATTCCAACTTGAGAAACAGATATTGTGCAACATTGGATTATGGAATCGTATCGCATTGTTTTGGCTATTCGATTTATTCAAAATATATATTGTTTGAAGCTTAAGCTTTAAGTTTTGATTATCTGATGGATCTCTTCCTAAAAAGAATATGCAGGAAAAAAGATTTTCTGTTTGATGAAGGTTCATTCAAAATTTCACACTTTGAATTGTCCTATCCTGCTCCATGGGCTTGACGTTGGACTCACTGAAACCAGTTAAGCCACAATTCGTAACTGTATTTTTCGAATAATTTATTATCCATATGTGAAACATTCAATGTTCGTATAGCAACAACATTATGAGGAGAGTTAAAGATGAAGTAATGTTTTTAAGCCTCAAAAATCGGTGAATGGCCCACTGACAGATACCTTAGATTATTGATTGTTTGTTTCACAGAAACACTCTTCCCTAATACAATCGGATTTATTGACAATATACATGTAAGAAAACCAAAGGACTATTTTATCGTATATTCACATAATTATTTGTAAACAATTTTTTTTAGACCATTTATGATCATGAAGTGAAATTTATTCATTCACCCAGGCGGAGTTGGATCATGAAGCGTAGTTAGATCTGGACCTTCATGAACCCAAAGTTGGAAAATTCTCGAATAATACTCTGTTAGTTGGGGATAAGACTTCTGTTAACCAGAATTATTAACTATAAAAACAATGATCATTGAATAACGTCCAAAAAAAAATTATTTTTATGGTCAAAAACAAGAACTATAATAGAATTCTGGAGAAGGACTGTGTAAGAAAGGGGTGAGATATATCAACCGTTATTTTATTGATGATACAAAAAAGATTGCAGTTGATATAGCAACTAGTGTGGAATTGGTGGTTGCAGTTGAATGGTTTGAAGAAAATAAACTCTTGTTAATTAAAAACATAACCCAAACATTGACTTACTCTCCTCAACACTTAGACAGTCTCAGTTGATGATATTTTAAGGAGTAATATTTAGACAAGATCAGAAATGGAGTGAACATTCAGAAGAATTATTCAAGAAGCTGTTCTGAGGTATTTTCACTATAGGTAGAATGATGCACATTGGAAATTAGGAAAAAAGCAATGGCTGCTTACAGAGCCAACTTCCATAGCTGGGCCTCCTACATTATTTATTTTTTTCACACCTAGATGCTGAACATCTGTATTTATCACATGCAACCTATAGTTTTGTCCAAAAAAAATTGGATTCATACATACATACAGATACATAAAACTCCTGTAATTTTTATGGACAAATTCATGACATTCTCTTAGGAAGCTCGAAGGTCTATTTTTATGATCGAAGGAGCTGATTTTCGATATAAATAGATTCCATATACTAGTGTCTTTGTTGAATACAGAAGTCTTGTAATATATAATCTGTTGACGTGTTGACATTTTTTATTACTTCTGAAAAGTATGCATATGCGATTCCTAATTTATATAGTGTGTTATATAAAAACCTCTCCATATGAGTACATATACCATATCTGAGTATTAATTTGGCTAGGGATTAATAAACTAGGATAAGCGAGTCTCTTCTTAGGATGTTCTTAATGCAGTAAAATATATGTACAGGTAACTGAATATATTTGATATGAATATTCCATTTGAGATGTTTAAAGAGAATGAGGCGTAGATATTTATGAATCTCTACTTTGGTCATTTTCAATATACATAAATAAATGAAAACTTAGGATGTGTGGCCATTGTCTAGAAGAATGCCATATACATTTTTCATGGTTCTACTCATAAAATTTTAAACGCAGGCCAACTGTTACCTTTTATGAAGATGTATCTTCAGCATATGATGAAATTAGTTGAATTTCTTTGTCTGAATTTAGATATGAAATAAATACAATTGGACCAAGTAGTTTTCCTTGTGGTATTCCCATCTTTGCAATTGTTTGGCGAACAGTCCACAGCTTTTGTCGGTACTCAGAGATGTGTTCAGATTATTTGATATATTTCTGCTTCAATACTGAATTTAGATATAAAATACATAGAATTGTACTAAGTATTTCAATGCAGAAGTGGATTGATTTATATGATTACATATTTGTTATGCTATTTAAATTTCTTTATATTCCAATAAATTTACTGGTGAATAGCTAGATGATTTCATCATTGTCATATTCTCTTTTGTTCCTCCAATTTGGAATGAAATGTGCTTTGAATCGACTCGTATTTCCTTGATAATGAATGAAAAATACAACTTCAAATTCAAATATAGTTCTTTATTTCAAAAAGTAAAGATTTTAAATATTCTCTCGAATAAATTTTATATAATAATGCACAAAAAATATACACCCCAGAGCTTTTGTACAGGTGTTAGTAAAAACGTATCGAAATTTCATATCAGAACACTTGATAATGAATTCTCAAATAATCCGAAATATTTTTGGTTTCGCCTATTGGACAAAATACACAAACGAGGAGTCTTTGATTCAAAGTCCGTCGCGAGAACCCAAAAAGTTCATCTCTTTTAACTTTCGCTTGATCTGTGAGCAACAGAAACCCAAGGAACCGACGAAAATTCTTGGTCAATAATCTACCGCTGTCATCAGGAAACATCCGCCGTAAATTCGAATAATAACAAACCGAAGAAACCCGAAAGCCCACGATCACCTCCGGTTGATTCGGTTCATGAAAACATCGGGTGATTTGAATGAACCATGTCCCGTAAATATTCGGTTTCCATCTACCAACCGGACATATTTCATTTACGGAACGGCTTGACAGTCACCAACCATAGATTCTCATGAACCAACCGACCTTGGTTGATATACGGACCATACCCCTTATATATATGTTCTGTGCTCTTAACTACCTCCCTACTAAGGGTATGGTCCGTATTACCGTATTAGGTAAGATGACTAGAATAATTATTCTAGTCATCTTAGCGCGGGCACATCTGACAGACGAGAGACGACAGCAAATTACAGTTGTCAAATCAGCCTGCTGGACAAACAAACGGATCTACAAATGCTTATTGTGTGTTTATGTCATATTTAAATTGTTTTTTTCTCGATAATGCCTCAATTTTGCGCGATTGTGAAATGTGGAAGTTGAAGCGGAAGAGATAAGGTTTCATTCCACCGATTCCCTTCTATTTTCGACAATAGAAAACATATTAATCCTCTTGCTGAAAAGAGACGTGAATTGTGGATTAAGGCAACTAGAAGAGCAGATTTAACGACTGAGAAGTTGAAATGGGCAACTGTATGTTCGAAACATTTTGTAGGAGGTATGTTCAAAGAATCAAGGAAACATAGGTGTGGCAGAGCATACATTAATTGTCCAATGTCACAAACCAATCAGAGAGAAGCAGTTTCCCGCGCATTTACGAATGACTGATTTGAAATCCCGCGTCCGTCACATCTTTGACAACCTATTATTTGTTGACAACTCTAGAGAGAACTAGAGAGTTAATTATTTTCCTCAATTTCTACACGACAATCATTCTATTTGGTTGCTATGTAGCAAATAAATCGGTATACATCACAGACTACATACTCTACATTACTTTTATTCCATAGTATTTACTTTTAATCTAAGTGCTTACAACTGGGATTTTACTACTAAAGCTGCAATATGGAATAACAGAAGTAAGTCTATTTCTCATATCAATAACTTCCGATTTGAAAAGCATATATTTTTCAGCCATAACAAACCTCGTAACAAACTCATCTGCGAAGTTAGCGACTAGCAACAAAGGTTTTAGGCCATTGTTTACTAAGAATCGACACTTGAAAAATGCTCACAAAATAATCGTAAAGGCAAATCTGCAGATCCATGGAACGTTTCTGCACAGATGAAGATTTGATTCAATATTTAAACGAATACATTCTTTGGAATTTAATGAAACAAGTGTTAATTACGGAAATTCATGAGTTTGGGTCTTGGAGAAATCTGAATAACGATGTGTCTATTATGTTTGGAGGAACAAAAGAAAAACTGCTAAAGGAAAATTGACTACTTATGATTGTAATCGGAGCAATGCCAAAGGTGGAACACTAATTTATTATTCGAAAATGTTACAACAAATTCTTATTTGTTCAGGTTATGTCAGTCAATGGGTTGAACGAAGAATGAAAGAGGAGGTTGTATCAAAATTTCTGGAATTTGCCCTTTAGGAATTCAGGCCACAATTACTAGAAGTGTATTTGAAATTTGAATAAATTCTTTCACTAGTTACCGTCAACAATGTATATCTATTTACATGTCCAATCAAGTAAATATACTACGTGAACACATTAATGGAGTTGCTTTGGTCGAAAAGGGAAGTGTCTCTGTTTTAGGTGGAGGTTCCGATGATATTGAATTAGAAATCTCTGAACCTACTAATTTAAGTTTCATTATTAGAATGAACTCAGTGATTTTTTGGAAAGAAATTTTTATTGATGAAGGTAGGACAAAGAAAGGTCGAGATGAAAGCTTATTTACAATGGTGATACTTTAAACTTACATCTTTATAAATAATGCATGAAATTTTCATGTGAAGGTTTAAAAGAACTAGATTTTGTATTATGGTGATGGTATCTTGTATTGTAAATAAAAATCAAACATTGATCTTACATTGAATTGTGAAGAATTCATGCATAAATTTGAATAAATGTTACACAATCAAACGAACACTTTTTCTTCCCCTTTCGTTCACAACCTAATATCAATTTATTTGAAACAAAATCGAAACAAAGAACAGGTGATTTCACAATAAAGAATGATTTGCTGTGGCGTCACAAATTGAATGCTGTAATAAATTAATTCATGTATGTATTTCAGTAATTACTAATTATACTAAACGATTGAATTGTCAGAGTTAAATATGTTTGTAAATTTAAAATTATTCAGTTTCTAGATTAAAAATATATATTATTCCATAGTATCAATATTGAGCAGACCAATATAATTCAGAACCACAATTCTGAGTAGAATCCTTGCTTTTTAAATGATGATGCAGGAAGAAAAGACTGATCAATAGCTTTTCGAAACAAGAACTTCCTTATTTCAATAAAGTCACCTACTCTCTCTGATACTTTGTTCATTTTCATAACAAATTATGATCTGAAAGCAATTTGGTCTCGCATCTTTTCATCTGGCAGTTAAATTGAAAGGAATTGATGATGAAAATCTTCGTAAAGCAAGAGAAAACCTTCTGAATAAATGTCAAATCCAAGAATGATTTCCTCGTTATCGAATAATATCATGTAGAATCGAACTGAGTTCAGGGTGAGATCTATTATTCAGTTCAATCTTCTTTCTCCACTTTGCTATAAGCTATAATTGATCATTTCCATTTTGACATTCGTACAAACACAAACATCAGAGTTAGGTTAAAACCTGGTAAACACTTCGTAACGCATGCGCGGAAAATGCTTCTCTCTGATTGGTTTGTGACATTGGACAATTAATGTATGCTGGTGTGGCAGCCTGCGAGTGACTAACGGAGGTGACTCACGGAATGCGGAATACGAAGTACGAGCACAGGGTATCGAGAGTCAGTCGATATTAAGTAGTGTTGTTCATAATCGAATGATCTCAATAATCGAATGATGAGCATTCGAGTGATTGCAATAATCGAATGATCACTCGAATTAAAAATAATCGAATGGTCGAACACATGTTTTCTGCTTATATCAGCGTTAACCGCAGAGTTTTCGCTTTTTCGACTTTCATTCGTTCATTTCATACAATAAATATTTTATCTTGATGATTTTATTATTTTATCTTAGTAGGTACCTATTTCTATATTCTCAAATCAAAATTTCTATTTAGTAAAGAATATTTTATTGTTCATTAATTTTCAATATGAAAATTCTCAAAAGGAAGTTAGTTACCTCATAAATACTTCCATGCATTTCACGAAATTGAAATATTCGAACGGCCATATTGAAGGGGTACAAAAGGACCATGAATCAAAATCGAAACTTTTTCTTGTGACCTCCTGCCACGAGAAAGTAAATTCTAAAATTCATAAAATCAAAAAGAATCCTATAAGAGTCCGCACCTGTGTTCATTGGACGCATTTATCAAAAATCGATTTGAAAGAATGTATTTCACATCAGCACATCTTTCGAATTAAAATTCACTCGAGATCAGACGTATCATTCGAGCGATCGCTCGAATTAAAAAACTCACTCGAGATCAAACGTATCATTCGAGCGATCGCTCGATTTATCATTCGAATTAAATTTCACTCGAGATCAAACGTATCATTCGAGCGATCGCTCGATTTATCATTCGAATTAAATTTCACTCGAGATCAAACGCATCATTCGAGCGATCGCTCGATTTATCATTCGAATTAAATTTCACTCGAGATCAAACGCATCATTCGAGCGATCGCTCGATTTATCATTCGAATTAAATTTCACTCGAGAACAAACGCATCATTCGAGCGATAGCTCGAGTTATTATTCGATTCATGCGCAGAAAACGGGATTTTAGTTCTGCGTCGATTATTTTATCATTCGAATGATCCATTCTAATAATCGAATGTTGTCGATTATTGCAATAATCGAATGATCGATTATTTTTCATTCGAATGATAACATCACTAATATTAAGTAGCGAAGCAATTTGGGTGTTATATTAGTTATATTATTATACTAGCTGGCCCGGCGAACTTTGTTCCGCCTAAATGATACTTACGGTGGATTTCACAAATCGTAATCACCGGTAATCGGAGAATCAACGGCTTGGTTCTCTGATTTTCGAACTGTCAAATGTTTCCATGGATATGAGCTATCACACAGAACAGATACAAAAAATAATATGTCATAATATATGTCAATCATTAATAATGGAAATTTTGGATTCAGTTATTTCCGCAAATATATTTATTACACAAACAGAAATCCGAAAACATTTTGAAAATTATGAGAAAAAATGAGATTGGACATCTCACGATTGGAACTCATCGCCAAAATCCGATTTACTTGACATTTCGATAAAAATTCGCTGTGATATTCACCCGCTTCTGGATCTGTAAATAGCCTTTCATGGTACTATAAGCCCTATAAGATGACATCAATCGATGGCCGCGAAAGCCTCAACAAATTCATCGCCATTTAATTGTGATAATGTCAAATGTAGTACCTTCACGATTACGTTATTTGCAATAAATAAAACTATAAAATAACTAATAATCATCAGTCATAATGTGTGAATATCGCCATCTGAAGTGGTAAGAACGAAACTTTTCTCATATCTCAACGAAATCTAATCATTTTAGCCATCTGTACTCCTACGCTAAGACATTCTGGTTTTGCCCAACAGCGCAGAGTTGTGCAACTTAAATTACACACTATTACAGTGAGTATAGACTAAGAGGGAATATAGTCACAGTACACACTATTTGTTCATATCGCCATCTAACGCGGAGAATATCAAATGAAGTACAAACGAATAAGCGGTAGCGTAACTGTAACTGTAGCGACATCTAGTGGCCTTACTCAAAAGGAGGAAAAGCATTTCCTGTATAAGTAAAATTTTAATCGATTTTTTCAAAGTTTTATTGTATTTTATAATAACCAGACCGTAGACGAATCCATATATGAAGTTCCATAACAAACAGTCCATCCGATCTCGAGTTATAAATGGTGTAACCAACATCTTTCTTTCATATATATATATATATAGATTGTCTTAAGTTCACTCAATAAATTATATTAAATATATACCATAGTGTTGTGATTTGTGAACCTACCCCAGTGGGTTACCACAATTGGCGACGAGGATAGACATATACGTATTTTTTGTTTGTTTTTCGGTTAAACCCACAGTAAGTATGTATATCTAATAGTACATATATAATATATCAGTGGGATGAAAAAAAGAATAGAAGTAAGCTTTATTTGGTCTTATCATCCTCCTAAATACAAAAGAAAATCAAATAGTTGTGAGCCACAAAATAGTGTGAGCCATAGGGATATGTGAGCCATAGGGTACTGTGAGCCACAGCGGTAGATATGTGAGCCATAGTGTACTTTGAGCCACAGAGATAGATATGTGAGCCATAGAACGGTGTGAGCCATAGAGATATGTGAGCCACAGAATAATATGAGCCACAGGAAAATAAATAGGTACTGGAACTCTTATTGATCGATATTTAGGATTTCTTGCTTCCTTTCTCACACCTAGTTAAAAAAAACAATATTATATTACAACATTATAGTTACACCCTTGAGCTCTTTCGTTCAATAGAAATCATTTTTTTTTTAAACTCAACAAAATGTAAAAAAGGGGGATAACCCTGGCTGCATAACTAACATTATCGGTGACTTGTGATTCAGCTCAGCTGTCACCATAATATTCACCTTTCTTTTGTTGAGTTTGAAAACAATACATGTAAGCAATTTGAAAATTGGGTGCCCTATAAATTGATATTATAATAATAAGCTGAGACCATATCTACCGAATCGTAGTAGCCTAATGTCAAACACTCTGTGATCTGAAGTGATGGTTTTCGATGATCTCGTTACCACGCTCTCTCTCTGTCTAACAACATGGCGGCATCCTAGACACAGACGCGTGTTAGTAAACACATAACCTGCCATTTTGTATAAAGCCCACTAATAATCTGTGAACTGTGAAATAAACAACAAGTTAAACCACCCCGAGTGTTTTATTATCTTACATCAGAAGTGGGATTGGTTTTTCTTAACAAAGAAAAAATTTGAACCTGAATTCTACGAGTTTCACCGAGTTCTTTGTGCAAACGAATTCGAATCAAGAGAATGCTGCCCAAGCCGAACCAATGACGATGATTCGAATGATGGAAATCCAAGCTCAACTGCAGATGAAAATGATGGAATTCATGTCGAACATGGCAAATGGAAGATCGAGTTCAACCAACACGTGAATTTCATGCAGTACAATCACAAGTTAAGTAATACCTCAAACTAAAAACATTTGGGGAATAGGAAACGTTGAATTCAAAACATTAGGAAAAGCAAACATCCTATTTTTCAAGTGTGAATTAGCTATAGAAATTGAATTCAATGTAGTAACAGACAGTATTTTTCCACATAAGGATATTGATGCTTTAATCGGATTAGATATACTCAAAGAAGGGGATATTCAACTTGAAATTAATAAGGATTGTATTAATTAATAAAACGTTCACTTTTGTTTGCAAAGATTTAGAATTAGACTTGTCAGGGGTAATCCTGTTGTTGAATCAAGTAGAATTTGAAGGCCGATTTGCGCATGCGCGAACTGTGTCAAAACCGGATTTTGTTGCCAGATTGTGCAAATCCATTTCTTCAGAGTGAATTATAATGTCCAGTTCAATTTCACTTAATTGTTTTTTAATCTCGTCTATCTTCACGTTATAAAGATATCAGAAAATTCTAATTTGATAAATAATTAAATTATAATTTAATAAATTAGAATTTAATTCTAATTTAATGAATTAGAATTGTTTTTGGATTAAACACTATATTGAAAGAAATCATATGATTTCTAATAATTTATTCACGGTTGCTTAGTTCGAAGTGCTAATGAAGGAAAGAACTAAGCAAAGAAAACCTTCAAAGAAAAAGTTCATGACCTTTTCTTCAAATACCGGAATAATCGCCCGATCTGGCAACGTTGCGGCGAATTTGACGGACCCCCCACCACTACCCAAATTCTACTTGATTAAACAACAGGATTACCCTTGTCAGGATTGGACGAACAGTTCCAAACTTTATTAGATGTTCTGTGGTTCCAAACACATTACAGCATTTATTACACCTGATGGATTGTACGAATACAATAGAATGCCTTTTGGTTTCATAAATTCTCCTTCATGTTATCAGTCAGCAATTGATAAGGCTCTCCGTGATTATAAAGAGAAAATTGCACTAGTTTATGTTGATGATATTCTTTGTCCATGTGAAAATATTCAAGGACTTGTTAATTTAAATAAAATTATTGGTAGGCTGTCAAGTGTGGCTTCACACTTCATTATCAAAAATGCGAATTCTTCAAAACGTCAATAGAATTTTTAGGAGTAATAATTCAATGCGGTATGCTAAAACCCAGTCCACGAGAAATAGAAGCATGTCGATTATTTGAGTAGGAATTTGCCTTGCGAGAACAAAATACTGGCGCTCAAATCTGTTACAGGTACTTCTCAATCTATTGGTGAATGGCAAAAAGTCGACCCATTTTGCATGGAGATCTAAAGTGGAAATCTACATGAGGAAGGTTTTGCAGTCCAGGATGACTTCGTTTACTGGGAAGGGAAGAGGATTCACCCAATGAGATGCTTTGTCCCAATTTTGGCTAGATTGGAGATAATGAAACTGTACCATGATGAATCTTCACACATAGGAGTTGATAAAATGGTCAACGGAAAGGTTGAAAAAGTTATGCGAACCATTTTCAATGCAATGCGATCAATTTTGAACGAGAAAGATGAAAAATTATGGTATAAGTCTTTACCGAACATTGAAAATGATCTAAACTCGACTGTGAATAAGTCGACAGGATATGCTCCTGTAGTTTTAATGAAAAACTCTAATAAGAGACTTTCGTCAACCATTAACTTGCTCAGCGATATACCAATAAAGCAAATTAATGTTGATAAAGATGCCCTCATTGAGAAACTGGATGTTTCGGCAGAGGAAACAAAGAGGAAGTTTGATATGACTCGACAACCAGGTTACCCGTTCGAGGTGAATCAGAAAGTAGTAATGGAAGTTACACAACTGTCAAATGGAGGTAAATTAAAACCAAAGTTCATTGGCCCATTTGAAATTAAGGCTGTATTGCCGAATGATCGCTATGCCCTGAAGCGAATAGGAGTTCAGAACAGAATGACTACAGCAGGACAAGAACAGCTGAGAATATGGCCTGTGGATACAGAAAATCAGTTTTAGTGTTGGTGACATGACTGGATAGTCATAATAATAGTAAATACGTGAAGACTGGATAGCCATAATCTTCAGAGAAGAGTTAAGAAATTTAAATTTATGCTGATTATCTTGTTTGGATCTAATCACTTTTGTATGTGATAGTTTTTTTTTGGTTCTTTTGGCTTTGTTTTGGCCTGACCTATTTCTGTGTGAACAGATAATCATTGCAATAATTGATGTACCATTATGGAAAATCTGAAATGAGTTATTTTTCAAGAAGCTTAGAACTTTATAGCCTCGAAATATTGTAATTTGATTTGTTGTTGATCATGGCTGTAAAATTTTCAAACGAAGCGAGGATTGGATTCGGTCCATTGCATAACCTGAACAATTTTATAGCAGATCATCAATTTTGTGGTAATCAGCTGAAGCTGACTTTTAGTTCTTGGCTAATTTGTTCTGATTATCTTGTTTGGATCTAATCACTTTTGTGTGTGATAGTTTTTTTGGTTCTTTTGGCTTTGTTTTGGCCTGACCTATTTCTGTGTGAACAGATAATCATTGCAATAATTGATGTACCATTATGGAAAATCTGAAATGAGTTATTTTTCAAGAAGCTTAGAACTTTATAGCCTCGAAATATTGTAATTTGATTTGTTGTTGATCATGGCTGTAAAATTTTCAAACGAAGTGAGGATTGGAGTTTCATTCCATGCAGGAGTTGCGAATGATTTTTGGTCCATTGCATAACCTGAACAATTTTAAAGCAGATCATCAATTTTGTGGTAATCAGCTGAAGCTGACTTTTAGTTCTTGGCTAATTAGTTCTAAATCTTGAGTGGTGAGCATGTAAGCGGTGGTGGGTTTTTTATTTGCCTGGCTCTTTTTCCCACCTGAAATACGAAGCCGCAGCGCGAGCCAGCGCTTTGAACATAAGCCATGCCTCACAAACTCAATTGTATCAGATGTTAGTTAAACAATGCTTTATGTAACCTGAAAAGTATTATTGTTTGCTATGTTAATGAAACGAGGTCGTTTCAAGTGTCAGTATGGCCGTGTAAGCAATTTGAAAATTGGGTGCCCTATAAATTGATATTATAATAATAAGCTGAGACCATATCTACCGAATCGTAGTAGCCTAATGTCAAACACTCTGTGATCTGAAGTGATGGTTTTCGATGATCTCGTTACCACGCTCTCTCTCTGTCTAACAACATGGCGGCATCCTAGACACAGACGCGTGTAAAGCTAAGCGTCCACATGTCCGCATCGGACGGATCGGATTTACGGATCTCCATTGTAGAAATGCCGATGCTCCGGTGCGGGTCTGTGGACGGGCTTGCACGAGTTTGTATACAAAGAATACCGAAATCCGTTTGATCCGATCCGTCCGATGCGGACCTGTGGACGCTTAGCTTTAGTAAACACATAACCTGCCATTTTGTATAAAGCCCACTAATAATCTGTGAACTGTGAAATAAACAACAAGTTAAACCACCCCGAGTGTTTTATTATCTTACATACATATATACATATAAGATAATAGCAGATAGTGATCTTACCTTGGTTTTGGTTTTTCTTACAGGAAAACTAATACGACAATGTCAGAGTCTGGCATACGACCGTTTTTGTGTCAGAATATAGACAAGGCTGTATTAAGGAGCGAATGGGAAAAGTGGTTGAGAGCGTTGGAACTTTACCTTGCGTCAGAAGACATTATCGATGTCGTCAGGAAGAGGAATAAACTTCTACACTTGGGAGGTGTACAACTGCAGGAAGTAGCTTATAATATGCCAGGAGCAATAGAAACATACGTTCCTGAACAAAACAATGACATTTTCAAAGTTCTGATTGAGAAACTAACAAGCTATTGTTCTCCTAAGCAGAACTCAACATTCGAAAGACATGTTTTCAGGAGTCTTAAACCTCAAGATGGTGAATTTTTCAATACATTTATGCTGAAAATTCGTCAGCAGGCTGCCAAATGCTCATTTGGGAACACTGCTAAGGAATCCACAGAGATTAATATGAAAGATAAAATAATCGATTGTTGGGCCTCCACCGACTTGCAGAAAAAGTTATTGGAAAAAGAACACACGTTGGAAGAAGTTATAGAGATTTGTCAGGTTCACGAACAGATAGGTGACCAGTCAAAAGCTATGAACCTAACAGCCCCGGGAACAAGTAGTTCGTATCAGCCTGTAAACAAACTCTCAGTTAGAAATGAGGGACGTCAAAATAAATGTACAAGGTGTGGGAAGTCCGGTCACCTTAGCTTCTCTCAGTCATGTACAGCCAGAGGCTCTCAATGCGACAAATGTGGATTAAAAGGGCACTTTGCACTTTGCTGCAAAACACCTTCAGGCAAATCGGGGTCAAAACCAACTTTTTCGGGTATTAAACGGCGGCGAGTTAACTTCGTAGACGCCGAAGAAATCGACTCACACGACCCTGATAATGAAATTCATAATTTTGAATGCTACAGGATTGAAGATGAACAAATGACACGCGACGATATGGTCACATGCAACGTTGGTGGAGTCAAAATAACATTCCTCATTGACTCTGGTTCTAGAGCAAATATTATTTGTGGTTTAGACTGGAATCGGCTCGTCAATGAGGAAGCCACAGTATGGAACGTGGATGACCAGGTTGTAGATGTATTAAAACCATATGCAACAGGAAATCCTATCAAGGTAAAGAATAAATTCCAAGCCGCAATAGATCTACAAGGAACCCGGGAATTAATTGCTCCATTTTACGTGGTAGAAAAAGGTGACATATCTTTGTTGGGAAAACACACAGCAAAGCGGTTAGGCGTATTAAAACTAGGGTTTGAAGTTAATCAGGTGACCGCTACGGAAATCTTTCCTAAAATCAAAAATATTGTTGTGAAACTTACTATTGATCCTTCAGTCAAACCAGTGAAACAACCTGTGAGACGTGTTCCAATTTCTATCGAGGAAAAAGTGGAGCAGAAGCTCAAAGAAGCATTAGAATCTGGCATAATTGAAAAAGTAACGGAGCCAAGTTCTTGGATTTCACCAATGGTTATCGTTTTCAAGCCAAACGGGGACATCCGCATATGCATCGATATGCGCCGCGCTAATCAGGCGATATTAAGGGAAAATTACCCCTTACCAACTTTTGATAGCTTGATTACCAAGCTAAGGAATGCGAGGTACTTCTCTAGATTGGACCTTACATATGCCTACCATCAATTAGAATAGACCTTTCCAGAATACGTAGAACAAAGATAAAAGATGTGAACTAAACCAGAATGAGAGAGAAACAGGTATATTTCATGCGCAACTTGTGGGCAGCATTAAAAGATGCGCAAACCTTAGTGCGAAAGAGAAAAGAAAGAGAGAGAGGGAAGTAATGAAATGAGATCCTACTGGTTTTATCGTACCGTGACGTCCGTGACCATCACTTAGTAACACAACATTGTTGAGGCTTACTGAAATTTTGATTTTCGATGAACAATTCAACAAAATAACATCGATTGCGTAAAATAATAATATCAATTGTCAAATGTCAACGATTTAAGGAGGGAAATTTTGACGACCAATGATATTCATTCTTAGCCCACAAGTGACGCGCGCAACTTTCACGTGCACAGGTAATTCTGGAAAGGTCTATTGGATATGAAGAGTCGTCCAATAACAACTTTCATCACACATAAAGGGATGTTCCGCTATACAAGATTCATGCTAGGTGTGAACTCAGCTCCAGAAATATTCCAGCGTGTTTTCGAAGGACTTTTGTCATCATGTACGAATTGTATTAATTACCTGGACGATATAATCGTTTTTGGAAACTCTGAGGAAGAACACGATAAATGTCTTCAAGACGTGTTGGACGTTTTTCAAAAGAGCAACGTTCTATTAAATAAAGAAAAATGCCTCACAAAAGTCAAACAACTGGAATTTCTAGGACATAATCTATCAAGCAATGGAATCGACGCAGACCACAAGAAAATAAAAACTATATTGGATTTTCGACCACCGTCGACCAAAGAAGAACTAAGAAGTTTCCTGGGCCTTGTAACTTATGTTGGGAAATTTATCCCAGACTTGGGCAAAGAGGCAAAATTTAAGTGGAGTGACACTCATCAGCAAAACTTTACAAGGCTTAAGAAAGCTTTGACGTCGCCGCCTACATTAGGTTATTTTGATCCAGAGCGGAGAACAAGACTCATTGCCGATGCTAGTCCAGTGGCATTAGGAGCTGTCCTACTACAGTTCGTTGATGAAACACCAAAAGTAATTTCATTCGCAAGCAAAAGTTTGTCAAGCGTGGAGCGGCGGTATTCTCAAACTGAGAAGGAGAGCCTTGGGCTTGTATGGGCAGTAGAGCGGTTTTACTTCTACCTCGCCGGTCTAGAATTCGAGTTGGTCACAGACCACAAACCCCTTGAAGCCATCTTTAAACCAACTTCTAGACCACCAGCGAGAATCGAGAGATGGGTACTTAGGCTTCAGGCATTCAAATTTAAGGTCATATTGCGTGGAAACCGGATAGTAATTCCCACAAGCCTGAGACAGCATACTTTAGAGTTAGCTCATGAAGGACACCCGGGTGAAACTGTCATGAAAAGAAGATTAAGGTCCAAAGTCTGGTGGCCTCTAATGGATAGGCAAGTCGAAAAATTTGTCAAGCAATGTCGCGATTGCCTTCTAGTAGCACAACCAAACAAACAACCACCGATGACCAGGCACAAATTTCCCGAGGGGCCTTGTGAATTTCTAGCAATTGATTTATTGGGGCCCCTACCAAATCATGAGTTGATTCTAGCTATTATCGATTACTATTCCAGGTATCATGAAATTAAATTTCTACGAACAACAACATCGGCAAAAATAATTAGTCACCTCAAGGAAATATTTTCAAGACTTGGCATTCCAAAATCCATAAGGTCAGACAACGGTAGACAGTTTGTGAGCGAAGAATTTAAAAACTTTTGCAGTGAATACAACATACAACTCATTCACTCCCCACCCTACTGGCCCCAAGCAAACGGCTTAGTGGAGAATATGAACAAATCATTAGTAAAAAGGCTACAGATAGCTCACGCAAATAATTTAGACTACAGATCCGAATTACAAAAGTTCACTCTAATGTATAACGTAACTCCTCAAGGAACCACTGGAAAATCTCCATCGGAACTGCTGTTCAAACGAAATATCCGCGATGAAATTCCATCAATATCCGATCTTATGATAGAAAGAGGAGACGAAGAGGCACTAGACAATGACATATTGAACAAGCAAAAAGGTAAAGAAGAAGGAGATAGGGCTAGAGGTGCCAAAGAACATTGCATTAAACCAGGAGACAAAGTCCTAGTGCAGAACATTTTAAAACCTCATAAATTGACACCAAGGTATAATCAACAGGATTGTGAGGTAAAACAAATACAAGGGAATGAAGCCACTTTATTGAGAAATGATGAAATATTAAGGCGCCATGTTTCCCATTTGAAGAAGGTTCCAGGCGTATTAGGAAGTCATCTCTCAGACTCCTCACCAGCTGAAAACATATCTCCCTCATTTTCAGCATCGACAGACACATCAGGTGCAGCCCCGGAGCAGATACTTGGAGAAGAATGTGGACCACTCAAACCTTTGAAGCTGAAAAGAAAGGACGGATTGTGGCAGCCTGCGAGTGACTAACGGAGGTGACTCACGGAATGCGGAATACGAAGTACGAGCACAGGGTATCGAGAGTCAGTCGATATTAAGTAGCGAAGCAATTTGGGTGTTATATTATTGTAACGTTCTCGGGGTTAAACAAATCGACTGCTGAATGTAAACGTCTAATTTATTTCCAATACCACTAACTGATCACACTAATTTATGTACAATAACTAATACTGATTTATTTACACACTGACTAATAATGCTGATTTATATTCACTACTTGGAATTCGCGATTCACAATTCGATTCGGCTCTATTCAGATAGTAACTAACTGTCCTCATCGTGCGCGTCTTTATATACCCAATACGGCTCTGTTTCTAGAACGCTCCAGATAGTCTCTGGAAGGCTTCTAGAATTCCTACGCGGAATCAGAGAGTCCAGAGACGCATTCAGGCGGACTTCGTCCGCTACACTGCCCCCTCCTTAAGACGTTCGGTCCCCGAACACCCTGGATGGTGTGGCTGAATCTACAGGCGTCTCCTTTTCTGCAGCACCCCTGTCGTCCGAAATAGCATTCCACTGTCTTCTTCTTCGGCGTATATCCGCTCGGGTTGAAACTGCAGACCAGTATCTTCATTCCCGTCCTATGGAAAATGACCTCAAGCATACTTCGAACGATTCTCCAGTTGAGCTGATCTAGACCACAACCCAACTTTGGCACAGCTAGCTTTTTCACCTTCAACTTGGTGAGCTCGTCTCTCAGCTGCAACAGGGTGTCCCACATACTTTTGTAGCTGGGTTTGTTGTCGGAGAATCTCTTGGTTACCAGGTAGAAGAGGTAACGCTGGCCATCAGCCAACCTCAGCGTTTTCCCAGTACGAGGATGTTGTTTCAGGAGTTCTGGTACACGTCCAAATTTCTTCCGGAAGACGAATGCTATTCCCCTCGACATACGCAGGTCTTCCGAGACACAATGGGCTAGTGAATAGTCTTCAGATACAGAGAAGAGATCTTGCTGTTTCTCGATGGTTACTCCGAATCTTGCCTTTCCGGTTCCACCGTAGTTTGCCATGAATAGGTCGAAACTCATCTCCTCATGCTCCGCTTTCTGAAAAGTCGTTCTTCTCAGATGGGTTTCGTCATGTTCTTCGTAGTCTGCCTCATATTTGCCTAGACGATTTATATGGACCACACGTTTCTTGCCTCTGGGTAGTTTCTGGATACGGTACACTACATCGTTGATTCGTTTTACTACTCTGTATGGCCCTTCCCAATTCTTCTGTAGCTTAGGTGATAAACCCCTCTTCCTCTGGGGGTTGTACAGCCAGACTAGGTCTCCCACATCGAAACCACCTTCTGCAGCTTTGCTGTCATACCGAGTCTTCATTCGGTCACTCGCTATTTGAAGGTTCTGTCTGACCTTCTCATGGATGTAATGTAGCCTACCTTTCAAGAGGCTCGCGTAGTCCTCACCAGCTATCTCCGCTCCAGGCTTGCATCCAAACTCCAGGTCACAAGGCAACCTTATTTCTCGGCCGAACATAATACAGGCTGGTGTCTCTCCAGTCGATTCTTGCACTGACGACCTGTAGGCCATAGTGAACAGATGGAGATACCTGTCCCAGTCTCTTTGGTGATCAGAGACCACTTTAGCCAGATATTTTCCCACAGTTCTATTCATTCTTTCGACCATGCCATCTGACTGTGGGTGAAGCGCAGTTGTCCTTGTCTTTTTGATTCCGAGTAATTGGCATACATTCTGGAACAGGCTAGACTCGAAGTTTCGTCCTTGATCCGAATGAAGTTCGAGAGGCACACCAAATCGGCTAAACATCTCCTTAATCAGAACATCCGCCACTGTCGAGGCCTCTTGATTTGGAATAGCATAAGCTTCAACCCATTTGGTGAAATAATCCATAGCAACCAATATGTACTTATTTCCATCTTCGGTTTCGGGGAATGGACCTGCAATATCGATGGCAACTCGTTCCAGAGGACTCCCCACGTTATACTGCTTCATTGGAGCTCTACGACATCCCCTCGGGCCATTCGATGAGGCACATAATCTGCATTTCCGGCACCAGTCTTGAACATCTTCTTTGCAGTTGACCCAGTAAAAACGCTCTCTAACCTTTTCTAGCGTTTTTTTGATACCGAAATGGCCACCGGAAGTTCCGTCATGTAACTTCTCTAAAACCTCTCTCACTCGACTCCTGGGAATTATCAGCTGTTTCCTTGCTGCGGTACCTTCGTCATTTTCGATGGACCTTTTCAGCAGTCCATCCTCCAAAATGATAGAATCCCACTGTGCCCAGTAGGACTTGACCCTAGGATTCAGATGACTCACTTCCTCCCATCTTGGTCTCTGTCCGCTTATCTTCCAATACAACAGCATCTTCGATTCTGGGTCACTTTCTAGATCTCGCTTCAGGGATTCTGGCATCCAGTCCGTATCCACGATGGTCGTTCTCAAGCAGAATTCTTTCTCTTCTACTTTATTCTGACGGACATGGTCTCCTAGATAATGCGTCAGCGTTACCATGAGTTTTTCCTGCACGATGTTCGACAGTAAAATTATATTCCTGCAATCTTTCTATCCATCTGGCAACCTGACCCTCTGGATTCTTGAATTGTAGAAGCCACTTCAGAGCGGCGTGGTCAGTTCTGAGAAGGAATTCTCGGCCGTACATATATTTATAGAAGTGTTCCATGGACTTCACTGCAGCGAGAAGCTCTCTTCTTGTAACGCAATAGTTACGTTCGGGCTTTGACAGGACCTTGCTGAAATATCCTATTACTTTTTCTTGGCCATTCTGAATTTGGGACAATATGCCTCCTATGGCCATGTTACTCGCATCTGTGTCCAAGATGAACTTTCCACTGGCTTGGGGATAACTCAGAACAGGAGCCGTTGTTAGAGCTCGCTTCAGCCGATTGAAAGCATCCCCACATTCCATATCCCATTTGAAATCCTTTCCATCTTCCGTCAGTCTCGTCAAAGGCTTCGCAATATTGGCAAACCCAAGAACGAATTTCCTATAGTAGGTACACAATCCAAGGAAACTTTTACTTGATGCCTGTCTTGCGGTATCGGCCATTCTTGTACGACCTTGACCTTGTCTGGGTCAGCACTAATTCCATGTTCAGATACTACATGCCCCAAGTATTTCACTTCTCTCCTGAACATGTGGCACTTCTTCGGACTGAGTCTCAAATTTGCAGTGCGTAGCCTCTCCAGAACGTCTCTTAAATTTCTCAGGTGTTCTTCGAATGTCCGACCAAAAACAATGACATCATCCAAATAAACCAGACACGTCTTCCAGGATAATCCTCGAAGAATGGTTTCCATTAATCGCTCGAAGGTCGCAGGTGCGTTACATAGACCAAATGGCATTACTGTGAACTGCCACAGTCCTGTCCCAATGGTGAAAGCTGTTTTCTCTTTGTCCTTGGGATCTAGTTCCACCTGCCAATACCCGCTCTTCAAGTCCAGTGTGGAGAACCATCTTGAACCAGAAAGAGTGTCCAAAGTGTCATCAATCCTTGGAAGGGGGTAACAATCCTTCTTAGTGACTTCGTTCAGACGACGGTAATCGACACAAAATCTGGTGCTGCCATCTTTCTTTTTCACCAGAACCACAGGTGAAGACCAAGGACTATCTGATGGCTCTATTATTCCTTGTTGGTGCATGTCCTTGATAATATTCTCTGCTTCTTCCCTCTTTGCTATCGGAAGTCTTCGTGGGTGTTGGCGAATGGGACCGGATTTATCAGTGTTGATTGAATGTTCTTCCCATTCGAGTATCATCCGTAGCAAAAACGTCGCTGTATTCACTTATCAACTTCTTCACCTCGCTTATGTGTTCTGGTTCAAGGTCTATGTAGGAAGAAGTCAGTATCTCAAGTAATTTTTGCGAAGACTTCCCCCTTCTGGTACCCTTGTTCTGTTCATCCCGAATGTCTCCTGTCACACAAAGCACGGAGCAGCTTTCTCCCAGAATCGTGTCCTTCTTTAATGTCACCGGGTACATGTTGGTATTCAAAATCCTTACAGGAACTTCCTTCCCGCCTCTCACTAAGGTTTTTCCGAGTAGCAATCCTTTTCCTAGGTTATTTTCACTAGCTGTTTCGATGAGTCTTATACCGCTATCCCGAAGGTTTCTGTCTAAGTACCCCTTCACTATCGTTTCTGCCTGGCCACCTAGGTCAACATCTTCGCTGAGCAAGACTCGAAATGATGCACCTTCACATCCCAAGAATGGGATTTCCAGACTTCCAATTCTCAATACATCGTTCCTCATATCCATCTGGAAGCCATAACCTTTGATGACATCCATTCCCAAGATGACTTCCTCCATGATATCTGCTACCAGCACCTCATGTTCGAGAGTTATGTCTCCAATGCTCAGGACAATCCTTTTCTTTCCATGCGTTGATACGTCCTCTCCAGTAGCTGTTTGTAAACGGACCATTGTTTGTCGGATTTTTCCAGTCCTTTCAACTATTCCTGGCTTTACTATGGTCCGGGTTGCGCCTGTGTCGACTAACATTTTAACCGACCGCCCATCAACTTTACCGTCGACATAAATACTTGAAGAGATGGTCTGAATTATGACTTCTGGGGCATTGTCATGGCGGGTCGGTTTATGCCCCTTCTCACCAACCCGTTTTAGTTTTCCTGTTCCTGACGTTTAGCTGGCTCTTTGCAGTAACGCCGAATATGTCCTTCTCCGCCGCAGTTCCAGCATATTTGTCCTCTTTTCCGTCGCTCTTGACGAACTCGGCGTAGTACCTCTTCAATAATTTCATCGTTGACCAAGGAATCATCCACAGTGCGCCTCACCTTGCTGTGTCCCCTGTGCGAAGCTTGTTTGGCAGCTTCAAACTCTAATGCAAAGGCCAGGGCGTCATCCAGAGTCTTGGGTCGGGCCAATCGTAGTGTCTGTTGGGTTTCCATATCTCTCAGACCATCAACAAAGGTCTGGATAGCGAGCTGTTCCAGGAAGCTATCCGGTGCTGTAGGATATGCCAGTCTCACCAACCTTGCTATATCGGCTTCAAATTCCTGCAACGTTTCTGTACTCCTCTGCTGGCGACTCTTGATCTGTGCGTGATACACTTGTTGGAGGTGTGCATCACCATATCTCATTTGGAGTTTAGTTGTCAAAGCCTCGTAATTACCTTGTAGGCTTGCAGGAACAGTCTGGAGTATATTCAATGCATCTCCCCTTAGTGCAACAATCAAGGCTGTCGCTTTCTCTTCCGCTCCCCATCCATTGGCATTCGCTGCTGCTTCAAATTGCTTCTGGTACGTGCACCAAGGTGTTTTGCCATCAAAAGTTGGAGGTTTAATCTTCATTTTATTACCTTCTGTGTTGTTTTCCGATTTAACGAAGTTTTTGGATGGTGAAGCTAGAGTTTCTTTTTTATGTGATGTTCTTTTCAGGGACTCTATCAACTTGGCATGTTGTTCAATTATTCCTGATATTTCTTCAAATCGTCCATTAACCTCATCAACTACTTCGTCAAATTTCTCATCAACCTTATCAAATTTTTCATCAACCTTATCAAGTTTTTCGTCGACTTTATCAAATTTTTCATTAACTTCATCTATTATTACTTCCTTGATGGCTTCCATTCTCTCATCCAATGAACTTGCAATTTGACTCACCAATTCGTTACAATCGTTCATTTTTTTCTCCACCTTATTTTCCATTTGATCCATTTTTTCTTCTAATTTCAAGCTCATTTCCCGAGAATTTTCTTCCATTTTCAAGCTCATTTCTCGAGAATTCTCATCCATTTTTTCCTCCACTTTATTTTCCATTTTATCCATTTTTTCCTCTAATTTCAAGCTCATTTCCCGAGAATTTTCTTCCACCTTATTTTCCATTTTATCCATTTTTTCTTCCAATTTTGAACTCATTTGTTCAAAGGCTTGCTTGAAAAATTCCATACTCGCCTGGTCCATTTTCTCCTTTTGCGATCTTGTTGTCGGCATTCAAAAGTTCCACAATGAAGTCCACAATTCAATTACCACAGCAGTTCAATTGACCCCACACCTGACACCAATGTAACGATCTCGGGGTTAAACAAATCGACTGCTGAATGTAAACGTCTAATTTATTTCCAATACCACTAACTGATCACACTAATTTATGTACAATAACTAATACTGATTTATTTACACACTGACTAATAATGCTGATTTATATTCACTACTTGGAATTCGCGATTCACAATTCGATTCGGCTCTATTCAGATAGTAACTAACTGTCCTCATCGTGCGCGTCTTTATATACCCAATACGGCTCTGTTTCTAGAACGCTCCAGATAGTCCATAAGCGCGTTCGGCAATGACATCTGACTGGTCGGATTGATCTGAACCGTTCGTTTATTACATCCAGATTGAGGGGAGTACACATCTGGACCGTTCGGCAAGAAAATCTGATCAATCGGATGTAGATCTTTTTGCTCGGTGTATTTCGACGGAGGAAACGGATTTTTTTCCACAGAACAGAAACAGAAATTACTTTTCGGCCTTTGTGAATGGATTTTTTATTCCGCTTCGAATATTCTTGAACAGTCTGTTGAATTTTCGTGTCTTATGTTATTTGTTGTGTGGTAATAAATAAAAAAATGTTGTTTGTTAAAAAAATAATGATTCAAAATATTGAATCATCTCAACCAAGGGGTAGAAATGTTGAGAACTATAACAAAAGAATTAAAATAGTACCCAGACTACCTATACGGACGAATAGACCTTCAAGCTCTAATTTAATATCTGGCTCGGGTAAGGCGTTACATACGTCAAACAGAAAAATCGATCAAAATGCTCCGTAGCGTTCGTTTATTACAGAAAAATCTGACAAATCTGCACAATCTGTTATCACGTGACTAAAAAATCCGTCCGCTCTCGGATGCTATTGCCGAACGCGCTTTCTGGAAGGCTTCTAGAATTCCTACGCGGAATCAGAGAGTCCAGAGACGCATTCAGGCGTACTTCGTCCGCTACATTATTATATTGTCTTAAGTTCACTCAATAAATTATATTAAATATATACCATAGTGTTGTGATTTGTGAACCTACCCCAGTGGGTTACCACAATAGGCATATAAAAAATTATTATTTTTCTTCATTTTAGGCAAGCCAAGTGCATTGAAAGATGTTGACAATATGGACTGGGTACCAAATCAATCACTTGGCTACAAAACAAATATCAATGCAGTTCAAAGCATCCAGAGATTGAATCGTAGGAAGCAGAGAGATCAAAATAAGATACCAAACCCAAATATTCCAGTTTATGTGGATAGAATTATGGATCATATTGACAATGACCCTTTGTGTGAAGCCTTGAATAATCCAGCTGTTCAAAGCTTGGATATTATTGATAAAGAAGATGAAAGTGAACCTGTTGAAGAAGTGGAACATGCACAAAATTGGTGAACACCAATTTCCGGATATCAATTTCGAGTTACAGAATTGTTATAGTGAAATCCATCATCTCCGGGAAACTTTGCAGAGTTATACATTCACAATGGAAGAAGCAGAAGAAACTAGAAGACTTGCAAATGTTAGAGCGTGTTATTGGTTCCATGAGAAACAAATATAAAATAACATCTTCAACCTTACCCGTGCATGAACTTCTACACAGGCTAACGGAGCTTGGCTTTGAATGTGTAGGCTATGCTGACGACATAGTCCTAATAATTAGAGGTAAATTCGAAGGCACTCTCTGCGACCTATTGCAGAAGGGCCTTAGAATTATTGAGCAGTGGTGCTTGTCAGTGGGGCTGAACATCAACCCAACCAAGACCACATTGATTCCGTTCACTCGGAAGAGGAAACTTCCAGCCATGAAAACGTTAGTATTAAACGGAAATATCTTGGAGTGGGGGTCTGAAGTCAAATACCTAGGAATAACACTGGATAGCAAACTTCTGTGGAATAAGCATGTTGATAATGCTACTGGCAGAGCTACAAGAGCTCTGATGGCATGCAGACGTCTATGCGGCAGGAATTGGGGCTGTAACCCAAAAATACTGCGATGGATGTACGTCATGATTGTAAGACCTATAGTCACATATGGGGCAGTAGCCTGGTTTGCAAAGACAAGTCAGGCAAGTACGAGGAAAATGATCGACAAAGTACAAAGGCTTGCCTGTGTGTGCATCACGGGAGCTATGAGAACGTGCCCAACCAGGGCGCTTGAGATCATCACACCTCTACATCTAGTGATTGATAGGGTAGCCCATGAGGCCATCCTCAGAGTATCTAAAGAAGGAGCATGCAATGAGAGAGTCAGGTTTCAGAGAGCTTGGTCCTCTCTGAATGACTACACCTCATCTGCAAACCTTCCTAGCGATGTAATGATCAAGAAAGTAAGCACTGAGAAGAACTTCAGTACAATGCTAAGTGAAAGAGAAGATTGGGAAAGGGAATACACCAACTACAATCTCAAAGAAAATACAATGAAATGGTATACTGATGGTTCTAAAACCGCTACAGGAGCTGGAGCTGGGATTTATGGGACAAGTACCAAGTGTGCACTATCGCTAGGCTCCTGTACAAGCGTCCTTCAAACGGAAATACTTGCAATCGGAAGATGTCTAGATATACATGTAGAAAGAAACTATCAGAAGTGCGATATAGCTATTCATACAGATAGTCAAGCTGCTATTAAAGCACTGAGCTCCTACGTCATTGACTCAAAGCTGATTTGGGAGTGCCGAAACAAACTCAATGAGGTAGGCAAGAAGAATAAGGTCTTTTTAATCTGGGTTCCCGGTCATTCGGGAATCGTAGGAAACGAAGAGGCCAATAAACTGGCCAGAAAGGGCGCACAGACGCCACTCACTGGCCCAGAACCCTTCTGTGGTATAGGAAAATGCACCTATAAGAAGGAATTTATGCTGAAGGAGAAAACCGAAAGAGAAAAACTCTGGCGGAATCTCCCAGGAATGGATCACTCCAAAAAGTTCCTCCGGAACTTTGAAACTGCTAGATCCAAAAAATATCTGGATCTCAGTAAACACCAACTTCACCTACTCACTGGCTTTCTCACAGGACATTGTCGCCTAAAGAAGCATCTGTTGAGAATGGGTTAATCGGACACTGATGAGTGTAGATTCTGTGGGGAGGAGGGAGAAACTCCTATTCACCTGGTTACGGAATGCTATGCCATTGTAAGCCAAAGGAAAGATAGCTTTGGACAAGAAACTTGTAGAAGTGGGGAGTTATCCTCCTTGAAGCCGTCCCAGATACTGGATTTCATCAAATCTCTGGAACTGGAGGGCGAGCTGTAGGAGGCGCGATGATGACAGCTCTGTCAGGGGGCACAATAGACCTTAAGGTCGCAGTGGACTGTAACCCCTTTTCACTATAACTATAACTATACCCGTGCATATGATCAAGTTCAAGCAGAATAATGTGGAACGCACTATTTGGAGCATTTAGATCGATTTTTCTGTTTGACGTATGTAACGCCATAAGTCCATAAGGTCCATTCATATTTACCGACACCGCACGTGGCAGACACGGACAAGCACAGACGAAGAAATATGATTGCATACATTTCTTATGGGCGTATTCATATTTACCGCGTATGAACGTAGCGTGGCCGGGCGGGCACGGGCCAGCAGCGAAAGACATTCTCGGCGAGAATGTTTTGTCTGCGCTGGTACTTGTCGCCGATGTCTCTGCGTCCTGTGTGGTGTTAAATTCAAAATCAAAACATCGCTCAGCGGAACGGACAGACTGCAAGCGTAAAGGGGGGACATTTTAGGTCGTAAGAATACTGAATAACGAGAATTTAATTGAATTATTTCGAGATTATTCTTTTCTATATGATATGAGCGATCGTAGGTGATAACAATAAAAATAGATAACACATGGAAGGAAATTGCAAAAGTACTATAAGTACGAGATGAGACAGAATTCAATGAAAATAAAAAAATGACATTTATATAATCTCTATTTTTATTCCAAAAATAACAACTAGGTACCTCAAACAGACAGTTAATTTTCTCGTAGCGATAAAGAGTGTAGATATGACTGGAGTTATTTCACAAACAATAGTTTCAAATTCATAACTGCTCATTCTAAAATAATTGAATAATTGAAAAATCTATCTTCATCATCAACGAGATCCTTGCATAATGTGTAAAATTATCCCTATTTTTTTCACTTGGTGTTTATGGGATGTACAGCAATACTCCTTTTTCGCGGCTGTTCTTCCACGGAACTCGATTAATCTTATTGAAGAATTGCCATTACCATTGTTTAAACGATGCCATTACGGCTAGTTCTCCTATCGACAAATTGTGAAATATAGCGAATACATTACAGCACCTGTTGAAAAGGTGTAACCATAGGCGCGGAAGCCACCAACATATATTTACCTAAGGTTACGTTAGATCTTGTTGGTGTCTGCCACGCTAGGTGCTGGCAATATCCCTGCTGGTAAATATGAATACTATTGTCGGTTTACTGTCTGTGCTGGTCCGTGTCTGCCACGCACGGTGTCGGTAAATATGAATGGACCTCTACCCGAGCCAGATTTTAAATTAGAGCTTAAAGGTCTATCCGTCCGTAGAGGTAGTCTGGGTACTATTTTAATTCTTTTATTATAGTTCTCAACATTTCTACCCCTTGGTTGAGATGATTCAATATTTTGAATCATTATTTTTTTATCAAACAACATTTTTTTATTTATTACTACACAACAAATAACATAAGACACGAAAATTCAACAGACTGTTCAAGAATATTCGAAGCGGGATAAAAAATCCATTCACAAAGGCCGAAAAGTAATTTCTGTTTCTGTTCTGTGGAAAAAAATCCGTTTCCTCCGTCGAAATACACCGAGCAAAAAGATCTACATCCGATTGATCTGATTTTCTTGCCGAACGGTCCAGATGTGTACTCCCCTCAATCTGGATGTAATAAACGAACGGTTCAGATCAATCCGACCAGTCAGATGTTATTGCCGAACGCGCTTTTTGTTACTCCGAGCACAGACCAACAAGACAATCCACTTACCCAATCCCGCCAAATCAGCAACAATGTCCTTGAGAAATTGTGGGGTCTTGGTGGGAGAAAATCATACGAAGCGCGAAATTCAAATCGAAATAACATAACCCCTAACTGTCATTGGGAAACGATTCTTGTTTCTGTTTATCGGAATTAACTTATTTTAGAAGTATTGATAACTGGCAATCAGATGGATTTGAATATTATTGTGCTCGAATAAATAATGAAAATGGAATTAATGATCTAGGAGTTCATGTTAAAACCTTAAATTCTGATATGGGTTCTAACTTTAACTAAATTTTCGAAACAGCTGACCTTAAATCAAGATAATTGTACATTACAGGTGAATGAGAAGATATTTCACATCTTTAATAAACCTCACCTAATGAGGAATGTGATAATGACTCCTGAAGTGGAATTTGAGACCTAAAAATTGCTACTAAGCTATCAGATGCTCATATATACCCAACTGCATTTCAGAAGATGAAAGTTTAATATGCGACACAAATATTCAGTTCAACGTTGGTCTTTTGTATATGTTCGCAAATGTTAAGAATAATGTGTGGAAATACTAATCTTGCATTCAAAATATGGTCGGCTCTGCAATCCTAATACCTGTGATGAAACTGTTAAATTTATATTCTAACCACGGAGACTTCCGTGCAAAACACAGTGGTGGACAACACAAGCCTTTTTTATTCAGTTCAAGTATATAATCGATTTTACATATAACAGATATGGAAAATGTAGTTGGAAACACTGGGACGTTTCAGTACAAAATTCGAGTAGTCTTCCTGTCCAGTTGACCATATTCACCGTCGCCATACTGTTGTGCGACAATACCAACTACCCAGGGTTCTCAACATCGAATAATGAAAGTCACTAATTTCTTAGGGCCGCGAAAGTTTAAATGGAAATATTTTGGTGTCAGTTTTTTATTTTTAGATCAATTTCTTACCGAAAAATTACTGACACAACAACCATGGCCTCCACTATACTGATATCTACCCATATTTCCTGGATTTTATCACAAAATACTTAACCAAAGTTTACCACCAATTTTATATAACCTCCCATACCACATACCAGTCGCGGCTCGTCAGGGACGGCAGGGTCGGCAATGCCGACCCTATATATTTTATGTCCAGCCAAAATGTAAATTGCTCTTTCTTCTGTTGAATTACTAAATTTATTATAATTATTGTATTTCCAAGACCTGTGTAAATAAAATTCTATAAATCATATCTGTATATCACTGATATATTTCATTTTCTTGGAAATACGCTCTTCCAATCTCAACGCCGCGCCGTTCAAATCAGTCCGAGAATTGAAATGTGTACGTGTACGGGAAGACGAGAGCGCCAAGCATCGAACGCTTTCTAGGGACCAAGTACGGCACGCTGCACCTGATTCGACGTTTCAATGAAATGCGAATAGGAATGAGGCGAAATAATTTTAACTCGACTGTTTTCTGTTGAAATTTTATTCAGATAATGATAAATATTATAGTCGCCTCCTAGTTAATGCTTTTTCAAAATCGAAAATGCGATGTTTTCGTTGTTCGTTCCACCTCACAAATTTTAGGAGATAAATGTTGCTTTGAACGAATTTTTGTCGTATTTCGTACTTTTATAGACGAGGATTTTGAATATGATAGTACCTACTTATGAATTTCCGCCCAATACCACTATTACCCGAAATTTTTAGCCGAGAAAAAAATGCTGAACAGTAGCCGCTAAACTCTTATAGCAGGCTCAACACATCGCAGGGTCGGCAAATGGGATTATGCCGTACCTGAAATGCCTCGACTCGTATTATACACGAGGAACGATCGGATCGGGCCGATCGGGGTGCCTCGATTGTTTTCGTTCGGGATGCGGCTACAGACAGGAACAGGAGACTTCAGTGTTCGTATGTTTGGCCCAAACAGTTTGGGTGCGTGGTTGGATCGTTTCTTCCAGGAAATTAATTATTTAACGCGAACTCAAAAAATTCCTTTTCTGTTAGAGATGTGCATAAATCATGTATTTGACAAAAAATGGAGTAAAATGAATGGTGTTTATAATGCAGAAAAAAAAATATGCAAGGCATTTGAAAAAATGAAGAAAAATCGATTTGAAATTCGTCATGTTGATAATCTTTTTGTGGACTCTATATGCTGGAGATGCTTTATTATAGCTGGGTAGGATACTTTGAAGTCTTGTCTTTCAATCCATATAAAACTGTTATTGGTATGTGCAAGGGTGCGTGAAATATAATTGGATAAAATAGCCTCTACAAGTCTCATTTTTTTGTCAAAATGGCCAATATTTCGAAAACTGTCGAATAAAAATATGTGAAAAGTATACGAAAGCATGCAGGAAGTTTCAGAGAATTGAAAAACACTATTGAATATAGGGTGTCCCATTTGAAAAAACAAAGTCACCCGCTATTCCTGTTTTGTGGGCCACCCGATATATTCGAAAATATTTTTAGGATGTGCTCTTCTTGGAGTATATCAAGTCTACATCAAAAAATTTTGACAAACTCAGTCCGTTACGCGTATATCGTCCGCTGCGGCACTAGTGGGACACCTGTATATCTGCCGACCCAAGATAAAAGTTTACGAGCCGCCACTGCCACATACCATACTAATAATCTGATAGTATTTTTGATAAACTCGATATTTTTCCGTTGGGAACACTGGGTAGTTGGTATGGGTCCGTGAAGTTAGCGAAAAGTTGGAAGCACTAATTCTGAAACAATTATCAATATTTAGTGCTTAATTAGTGCCTATTAGTGCTTCATCAAACTCTCATTGCACCATTATAGTTTTTGAGAAATTGACAATTGAAGTTTTTGGTGCTGACTTCACGCTCAGCACCAACATGTTCGAATTACTATGAAATTAATATGTCAATATTTAGTGCTTAATTAGTGCCTATTAGTGCTTCATCAAGTTCTTATGTCACCATTGTAGTTTTTGAGAAATTGACAATTGAAGTTTTTGGTGCTAACTTCACGCTCAGCACCAACATGTTCAAATTACTATGAAATTAATATGCCAATATTTAGTGCTTCATTAGTGCCTATTAGTGCTTCAGAAACGGTTGCGATATCATTTTTAGTTTTGAAGTAATTGAGTGTTGTTTTTAGCCAAGCGTGAAGTTAGCGAAAAAGTTGGAAGCACTAATTCTGAAACTATGTCAAATATTTAGTGCCTGGTTAGTGTGAATTAGTGCTTCATAAAGCTATCATTCCACCACTGTAGTTTTTGAGATAAACGCAATTATATCTTTTTATACTGCGTCGCCATCTATGGGCGGACTTGGGCGAGTCGTTCCGTCTCGTAGATTCGGCTCTAGTACGTCGTAATATTATCATTGCCTAAAGGGGCTCACGGACGCACGAGTTGGGTTGCCAAGCCAATTTCAATATCGAAGAAAGAAATTAATTTGTGGAGGCAAAACCATTCTCTGCAGTATATTCATGTATCGATTATGTGAAGTGATGAAATCATTTACGAATACTTTTCGAGTTTTTGTGATGAATAAAAGAATAAAGTGAATAAAAGAATAAAGAGAAATGAATTGCTCCTGCCATAACAACAAGAGTAGGTACAGGTAGTAGGTATTGCTTTTTTCTCAATTGAAGTATAAGAATTCCAACAGAAAAATTTGAAGTGCGATAAAAAAATGGGTATTCCTAAATTGGAGGTAGGTACAAACGAAGAAGGAAGATTCGTTTTCGTGATACGGGTTGTTAAAGTTTGAATATTTTTCAAGTTTTTTTTTCATAGTATCTACAAGATATTCAACTGAAATTTGGCGTAGATATTACAATTGGGAGTTTACACCAAATGACATGTCAATTTCGATGGCAAATCCACAGGGTGATACTTTGCATCGGCACATTGTGAGTGACAATTTTGCTCTGAATACTCAGAACTCAGATTCTAGTTTATTCAATTTCCTTAATTTTTTCCGAAAAATGGGAAAAAACGAAGTACCTACAAACTTCGGTGCGAGGTGCTCGAAAAAGATAACATTTTCAAGGTGAATGAGATGGTGAACGGAGTATATCATATATAATTGATGTTAACTGTAACATTACTTATATTGCGACTCATTTATTGAAAAGTGATTCCACTTCGATTTCGATACATCAGTATTCTTGCGATAATTGTCCAAATTTCGTGAAAATAAAAAAATATTTTTTCATCCCGGTAATTCTTCATCAACTGAAAAGAAGGAGATTCAAATATTTATATGAATCTATAGATTTCAATTCCCCTCCAAACTCTAAATGCCCAAAAGCTGTCACATTTTTTTTAAAATTAAAAGAACGTACGCAGATTTTCTGTTAATCGACTGTGATATCGGAGCATCAGTAAGTATTGATGAAATCCAATTAAATCTATTCATCAATGACTGTGAACAATTCAAGGGAAAGTTGGAGGAGCATTTTCCAACCCCAAGCAAAGACAAACAGGATCTGGATCATCAAAAGGTCAGTCTTGAAAATCATTATCTGAAAATTTTGGTCAAGGAACTTCAAGAGAAAAATCAAATTCTAATTGATAATAATAAGTTAATCAAACTGCGAATGGATGACCTTGAGAAAAGAAACGCCAATCTTCCTGTTCCATATAGCGAAATTGTCAAAAAAAATCATAATAAAAACAATCATAACAATTCAAACACTCGTAGAGAAACTCAATATCTATTGGAAAATTCAAAGAAGAATGATGCTAGTGATAGTTCAAATGTCTCGGCCGAACCACAGACTGTGCCCGAACATAATCTAGACAGAGAAGACGACAGTAAAGTCAATGATGTCATACCTAACCAAGAAATGGAAAATAACAAAACCAAAACGAAAACCGCCAAAACATACGAGGAAAACAGCAAACACTCGAAAAATACTAATAAAAATCCGCCATCAAAAGGGCCGAAAAAACGTAAAGCCCCTGTCAGAATTGGAAGTGCTTGTACTGAACCAAATAGCAAAGGCATTTTTTCTGGACGAGAGAAGAAAGTATGGCTGTATATATACCGGGTTGAAAATCATGTAAAGTCTGATGATATAATACAATATCTAAATAATAAGCCAAATTTTGATGCCAATGGTCTGGAGGTTAAAGAACTACCAGGCAATAAGGAAAGTCTCAAACGATTTATGGTAGCGGCATCATTCAAGCACAAGGAAGAGATGTATGATGCCTCTTTCTGGCCAAACGGAGTTGGTTTCAAGCGTTTCAACTTCGACAAATATAAAGAATTAACTGGTGGTGATTTTTTATTACAAATTCTTTCAACCGTACGCAACTGCCCCCCCTCCGAGTGGATGAGAAATTCATAGAAAATGCGAGCTTCATGCATCAGAATGCTAGATCATTATCACAAGCACAGAATAAATTCGAAATTATGTTGCAGGAACACAAACCCTCCTGTTTATCCATCACCGAACACTGGAAAAGTGAAGATCAACTGGAACTAATTTCAATTACGGACTATACATTAGCAACATACTATTCTAGAGAAGAAAATGAACATGGAGGTAGCGCGATATACGTGCATGCTGGCCTCAAGTACTTAGAAAGGAAGGATATTAAAAAATTAAGCAAAAAATTTGTCATCGAATGTTGCGCTTGTGAATTCTATTTGGCGAATACAAAGGTGATTCTGGTATGCATATATAGACCAAATACCTATCCTCACTCAGACATTGATCTCTTCTTTGAAGTCTTCATAGACATCATGGAGAGGGTTAACAGAGAGACAGCTAAAGTTATAATCACAGGAGATTTCAACATCAATTTTATTAATGACGGTGATAATCAGGTGGAGATGTTTAAATCAATTCTTGCAGGACATGGACTTAGACTCACCGTAACAAAACCTACGAGAGTTACAGCAACTACAGCTACATGTATTGATAATATAATGACAAACATAGAACACGGAGAATCTATTACCATTCAGGGACACATCTCAGATCACCTTGCTCAGGTGTTCCACTGCTATTTTCCAGTTAATGCCGATGACAGCGAATATAGAAAGTATAGACTATACACCAGCGAATCTAAGCAGAGGTTTCTGGAGGATTTGCTGTCGATTGGTTGGGATGATTTATACAAATTACCAGCTGCAGATATCAACCAAATGTGGACACTTTTCTCAGAGACGTTTAACAGAACATTCAACGACAGGTTTCCCATTAAGATCTCAAAGACAACAAGGTCCAGGAAGAATAAAATATTTTATTATACCCCAGAGCTGCAGTCAATAAGGCATAGACTTGATATACTCTACATCTTATCTCAGGTTAATGGTGATTTCCAACCCACATACGTAGCAACTAAGTAAAAGTATGACATGGCCATCTCTACTATGAAACAAGTACACTATGAAAAGCAAATCAAAGAGTCACATAACAAATCCAAAACAACATGGAAAATAGTCAACAATCTTACAAATAAAGCCAAGAACAAAAAGAAGACTTTGCCTAGTGGTAACCCAAGAACTACTGCCAACAATTTTAATGAATATTTCGTAAATCTCGCCACTTCTTTGGGACAAGATTCAAATAACCACCAACCTGGCAATTACAGCTATACACTTCAAACTGTTGTGAAATCCTTCTATGTATTTGAGGTTACTGAGACAGAGGTCCTCTCAGCAGTTAACAAACTGAGAAACAGTGGGTCAGTGGGTCATGATGAGGTGCCTGTTCACATTATAAAGGAATCTATAAATGCCATTATAACACCATTGACTTACATTATTAATAGATCGTTCATAGAGGGTGTCTTTCCGGATTCGCTGAAGATAGCAATTGTCAAACCAATTTTGAAGGGGGGAGATCCAGAAGATATGGCCAACTACAGACCCATCAGCCTACTCACATCCTTCTCCAAAATATTCGAGAAAATACTGGCAAAGAGGCTCTTCAGTTTTTTCAGAAAATTCAATGTCATTTCAACTAAACAGCATGGGTTTGTTGAAGGCAGAGGTACAGAAACAGCCATTCATGAGCTTACACAGTCAATTCTTGAAGCCTTGGAACGTGGAGATGTATCTATTGGACTCTTCTTGGACCTCTCAAAGGCCTTCGATTGTGTTGAGCATGCACTTCTCCTGATGAAACTTAAGACTGTTGGAATTCGGGACAGACAGCTGAATTTGATGAGAAGTTATCTTACCAATAGACGACAGCGGGTACTAACAATAGAAAAAAATGAAACTTTTGTCTCTTCGGATAGACTCATCGAAGTGGGCGTCCCACAGGGCAGCATTCTGGGACCTCTCCTATTCCTGGTGTACATAAATGATCTCCCTTTGGTACTACATGAAAAGTCCTTGACATCTCTCTTCTATGCAGATGATTCCAATATCCTCATCAGTGGAAGTAATATTGATGACATGGTGGATAGGGCAGGAGAGGCTCTAGCGACTTCTGAGGGCTGGTGTGTCTCAAACGCCCTTAAGCTTAACATGAAGAAGACGGAGTGTGTAGTGTTTAGCCTGAGTAGATCTTTGTTAACCCAGCTACCATCAATTCAATATCAGCATGATTCAATCATTGCAAAGGAATCTACTAAATTCTTAGGTGTGCATATTGACAGTAGAATGAACTGGAAACACCATATCGATCATATGAGCAAGCGACTGAACTCTACAATTTACACACTAAACATATTGAAGCGACAGGTTAATAGGGAGACACTCAGATGTGTGTACTTTGCCAGCTTCCAGTCAATTATGAGCTACGGAATAGTCTTCTGGGGAAGTAGCTCTAAGGCCAAAAGACCATTTTTATTACAAAAACTTGCCATGAGAAGTATTAATGGCCTTACATTCAGGGAAACTTGTAGAGGAGTTTTCAAATAGAATGAAATAATGACAGTCCCTGGACTCTACATATTCAGATGTTTGATGTTCTTTTACAAACATAAGGAAGACTTTGAAAATTTCAAGAACACTAATAACACCAGGCGTATGCAGCCCTACAATTATCCTCTACGAACACTTACACTTTCGCAACGTAGTGTTCAATACATGAGTCTGAAGCTCATAAATGCCTTACCCATTTACCTGCGGAGACTGGAGGATGACAGAGGATTTAAAAATGCTGTCCAAAGGTTTGTCATAGACTGTGAACCCTATTCCATTGATGAGTTTCTTGTCTACTGTGGAGGATGGGGGCGGGGGCTGTGAGAAGATGCTGTGACGTTTGATATTGTCTGTATTTACTTATGAGTATATGCTTATATGTTTATATTGCTATTATCAATAAACATTATTATTATTATTATTATTATGACAAAAATTATCTATTACGGAGAATTGCTAATTTCAAAGCCCACTGTATAGAAATTGGGATAGGCGATAGGCCATTAAATTCCTTTTGCAGAAGAAATGATGGGCAGTGGGAAGAATATGATGGCCTATCCAAGGACTACAATTTATTCAGAAACGACATTGTAGTAAACCCACATTTGCTATTGTACACTATTTAAATAAGTTTTTATCATATAATAATATATTTTTTGTATAAAGAACCCGAAATATATTTTTTTATGTACGTTTTGAGACAGTTCAATTTTCATATACCTAACCCTTCATCATTAATATAAATTAAACTACCTACTATTTCTCCATTATCAGGTTGTTCCTAAATTGGAGGTACAAACGAAGAGGGGAGGTTTCTTTAGTACATGTCATATGGTGTAAACTCTCAATTGTAATATATATGCCAAATTTCAGTTGAATATCTTGTGAAGTGTAGATACTAAGAAAAAAAACTTATTCAACCTTTAACGGGTCCGTGAAGTATGCGTTCTCATGTGTTTTGGACTTTTTTTCACAATATAACTTAAGGAAACTCCCTTCTTTGTTTGTATCTCCAATTTAGGAACACCCATTTTTATCGCACTTGAAATTTTTCTGTTGGAATTCTTATACGTCAATTGAGATAAAAGCAATACCTACTACCTGTACCTACTCTTGTTGTTATGGCACGAGCAATTCATTTCTCTTTATTCTTTTATTCACTCTATTCTTTTATTCATCACAAAAACTCGAAAAGTATTCGTAAATGATTTCATCACTTCATATAATCGATACATGAATATACTGCAGAGAATGGTTTTGCCTCCACAAATTAATTTCTTTCTTCGATATTGAAATTGGCTTGGCAACCCAACTCGTGCGTCCGTGAGCTCCTTTAGGCAATGATAATATTACGACGTACTAGAGCCGAATCTACTAGTCCAAGATCCCAGAGCAATCAGACATAACTTATTTTCACACGGATGAAACCTGAAGTTTTCAGTAGCGTCTCGTGTGCCTTGAATACCTACGCGCTCTGTGGAACTTGCCGAGTGACACCTGGGCAGGTACCAGGTGAGAAAGGTAACTAAAAATGAGAATTATTTTACTTAAATTCACATGGCTGATTTTTATATATGTCATGTAGAATATTATTTTAAAGTGATATCATAAGTGTCAGACACTTTCGATGGACCAGAGCTTTTGTCAGACGCTTTTAAGCTACCCAAAAAATAAATGAACTTTACTTATTTTTACATGTCTGATTTTTTAACATGTTATGGAAGTATTTATTCAAAAGCTATATTCAATCAGTCAGACAAATCAGAGTGACCAAACATCCCCTAAGACAAAAATTATTCGGCCAGAAGTATGAGGGCGAGAGCACTATGCATGCGCTTCAGAGTGAGTGAGACGTCCATAATAACTCGGTTCCCCTTCTTAAACTCACCATCTCTCACCATAATATTATACAGGGTGGCCATTTGAAAACGAAACAGACGAGATTACAGACGAAATATTTTTTTTCGATAGAAATGCTCGGACAGGTCGATTTCTGTTTCGAGGGGGACAACTTAAGATGTAGGTTACGGACGCATAGCGCTTCAACCCTAGCTACTACAACCCAACCCTCACCCCCAATTTTTGAATAGGGAAGATGGGGTGAGTGATACCTCATTTGAAAGGTATTTTTATACTGATTTCAGCACAGTAATTGTTTTTTCATTTTATGCATTAGTTCTCGAAATATTTTTAACTAAGTATTGGAAAATGAAGTGGTGTTTTCATGGCACTTGTAGTGTTTTTTTGTGAAAAATCGACATTTTGAGCTTCAAAACAACCTTGACTGTGGCTTCCTTCCTCCAATCCACTGACATAGAAATCTTTAATCAAGATGTCGATTTTTCACAAAAAAACACTACAAGTGCCATGAAAACACCACTTCATTTTCAAATACTTAGTTAAGGATATTTCGAGAACTAATGCATAAAATGAAAAAACAATTACTGTGCTGAAATCAGTATAAAAATACCTTTGAATTGAGGTATCACTCACCCCATCTTCCCTATTCAAAAATTGGGGGTGAGGGTTGTAGCAGCAATGGTTGAAGCGCTATGCGTTCGTTACTTACATCTTAAGTTGTCCCCCTCGAAACAGAAATCGACCTGTCCGAGCATTTCTATCGAAAAAATTTATTTCGTCTGTAATCTCGTCTGGTTCGTTTTCAAATGGCCACCCTGTATAATATTACACGCAAACAGCATATACACAGTAGATTGAAAGAGATGGTGAGTTTAAGAAGGGGAACCGAGTTATTATGGACGTCTCACTCACTCTGAAGCGCATGCATAGTGCTCTCGCCCTCATACTTCTGGCCGAATAATTTTTGTCATAGGGGATGTTTGGTCACTCTGATTTGTCTGACTGATTGAATATAACTTTTGAATAAATACTTCAATAACATGTTAAAAAATCAGACATGTAAAAATAAGTAAAGTTCATTTATTTTTTGGGTAGCTTAAAAGCGTCTGACAAAAGCTCTGGTCCATCGAAAGTGTCTGACACTTATGATATCACTTTAAAATAATATTCTACATGACATATATAAAAATCAGCCATGTGAATTTAAGTAAAATAATTCTTATTTTTAGTTACCTTTCTCACCTGGTACCTGCCCAGGTGTCACTCGGCAAGTTCCACAAAGCGCGTAGGTATTCAAGGCACACGAGACGCTACTGAAAACTTCAGGTTTCATCCGTGTGAAAATAAGTTATGTCTGATTGCTCTGGGATCTTACTCTATACGAGACGGAACGACTCGCCCAAGTCCGCCCATAGATGGCGACGCAGTATAAAAAGATATAATTGCGTTTATCTCAAAAACTACAGTGGTGGAATGATAGCTTTATGAAGCACTATTCACACTAACCAGGCACTAAATATTTGACATAGTTTCAGAATTAGTGCTTCCAACTTTTTCGCTAACTTCACGCTTGGCTAAAAACAACACTCAATTACTTCAAAACTAAAAATGATATCGCAGCCGTTTCTGAAGCACTAATAGGCACTAATGAAGCACTAAATATTGGCATATTAATTTCATAGTAATTTGAACATGTTGGTGCTGAGCGTGAAGTTAGCACCAAAAACTTCAATTGTCAATTTCTCAAAAACTACAATGGTGACATAAGAACTTGATGAAGCACTAATAGGCACTAATTAAGCACTAAATATTGACATATTAATTTCATAGTAATTCGAACATGTTGGTGCTGAGCGTGAAGTCAGCACCAAAAACTTCAATTGTCAATTTCTCAAAAACTATAATGGTGCAATGAGAGTTTGATGAAGCACTAATAGGCACTAATTAAGCACTAAATATTGATAATAGTTTCAGAATTAGTGCTTCCAACTTTTCGCTAACTTCACGGACCCGGTTGGTATTGTCGCACAACGATATGGCGACGGTGAATATGGTCAGTTGAACAGTGGAAGAATCGAAACCTCAGTGCGATTCGATATCGAATAAGCGGCTGGTCTAGTTTTATGGCAGTTTGTAGTGGGGATGCCAGAGCACAACGATGTAGGATCTCGGATCGAATTATATTAGAGGAAGGAATCACTAAGCGCGTTCGGCAATAGCATCCGAGAGCGGACGGATTTTTTAGTCACGTGATAACAGATTGTACAGATTTGTCAGATTTTTCTGTAATAAACGAACGCTACGGAGCATTTAGATCGATTTTTCTGTTTGACGTATGAAACGCCTTAAGGTCCATTCATATTTACCGACACCGTGCGTGGCAGACACGGACCAGCACAGACAGTAAACCGACAATAGTATTCATATTTACCAGCAGGGATATTGCCAGCACCTAGCGTGGCAGACACCAACAAGATCTAACGTAACCTTAGGTAAATATATGTTGGTGGCTTCCGCGCCTATGGTTACACCTTTTCAACAGGTGCTGTAATGTATTCGCTATATTTCACAATTTGTCGATAGGAGAACTAGCCGTAATGGCATCGTTTAAACAATGGTAATGGCAATTCTTCAATAAGATTAATCGAGTTCCGTGGAAGAACAGCCGCGAAAAAGGAGTATTGCTGTACATCCCATAAACACCAAGTGAAAAAAATAGGGATAATTTTACACATTATGCAAGGATCTCGTTGATGATGAAGATAGATTTTTCAATTATTCAATTATTTTAGAATGAGCAGTTATGAATTTGAAACTATTGTTTGTGAAATAACTCCAGTCATATCTACACTCTTTATCGCTACGAGAAAATTAACTGTCTGTTTGAGGTACCTAGTTGTTATTTTTGGAATAAAAATAGAGATTATATAAAAATGTCATTTTTTTATTTTTATTGAATTCTGTCTCATCTCGTACTCATCTCTGTCTCATCTCGTACTTTTGCAATTTCCTTCCATGTGTCATCTATTTTTATTGTTATCACCTACGATCGCTCATATCATATAGAAAAGAATAATCTCGAAATAATTCAATTAAATTCTCGTTATTCAGTATTCTTACGACCTAAAATGTCCCCCCTTTACGCTTGCAGTCTGTCCGTTCCGCTGAGCGATGTTTTGATTTTGAATTTAACACCACACAGGACGCAGAGACATCGGCGACAAGTACCAGCGCAGACAAAACATTCTCGCCGAGAATGTCTTTCGCTGCTGGCCCGTGCCCGCCCGGCCACGCTACGTTTATACGCGGTAAATATGAATACGCTCAGAAATGTATGTATGCAATCATATTTCTTCGTCTGTGCTTGTCCGTGTCTGCCACGTGCGGTGTCGGTAGATATGAATGGACTAGGCATGTGACGGTTTCAGCGAAACCAAACTGAAAACCGTTTTCAGTCAGAAAACGGTTCGAACCGTTCTCATCATCTGAAAAAACCGTTTTCGCAAAACTGCCAATTCAACTATCACAGATCACAAGAAAGAAACGTTATTCAAACAAGTGAAAACGATTAAATTCGGAACTGAAACCAACGAGAACCGCATCATCTCCTTCCATATATCGGAAAACATTGAGAGCGAGAGAGATAGTGCAGTTACCGTTGCCAAAACTGACGCCAAATGATATGCAAACCATACGGGAATAACAACTAAAATTAACGAAAACCACACTATCTCTTTCCATACATTAGAACGCTTCGAGAGCGAGAGAGATGGTGCGGTTTTCGTTTTCAAAACTGACGCCGAACGATATGAAAACCAAACCGGAATGAGAACTAAAACCAACGAAAACCGCACCATCTCTCTCGCTCTCGAAGCGTTCTGATTTAAGGAAAGAGATAGTGTGGTTTTCGTTGGTTTTAGTTCTCATTCCGGTTTGGTTTTCATATCGTTCGGCGTCAGTTTTGAAAACGAAAACCGCACCATCTCTCTCGCTCTCGAAGCGTTCTAATGTATGGAAAGAGATAGTGTAGTTTTCGTTAGTTTTAGTTGTTATTCCCGTATGGTTTTCATATCGTTTGGCGTCAGTTTTGAAAACGAAAACCGCACCATCTCTCTCGCTCTCGAAGCGTTCTAATTTAAGGAAAGAGATAGTGTGGTTTTCGTTGGTTTTAGTTCTCATTCCGGTTTGGTTTTCATATCGTTCGGCGTCAGTTTTGAAAACGAAAACCGCACCATCTCTCTCGCTCTCGAAGCGTTCTAATGTAAGGAAAGAGATGGTGTGGTTTTCGTTGGTTTTAGTTCTTATTCCCGTATGGTTTTCATATCGTTTGGCGTCAGTTTTGGAACGAAAACCACACCATCTCACTCGCTCTCGAAGCGTTATAATTTAAGGAAAGAGATGGTGTGGTTTTCGTTGGTTTTAGTTCTTATTCCCGTATGGTTTTCATATCGTTTGGCGTCAGTTTCGAAAACGAAAACAGCTCTCGCTCTCGAATCTGGATGCTTTGCGATATTTGGAAAGAGATTGTGCTGTTTTCGTTTGTTATCAATTTTTTGAGGTATTATTTCAGTTTTGTTTTACTATATTTTCCTATAACCCTTTTTTATTGTCGAATATAATTGCAGTTATTAAATAATAAATAGTAACATAACATAAACTGCCTGATAAAGTGTTGAATTTTTTACATTTTTTAAGTTTTCTCACGATTTGATCTTCAATATTGTAATGTGTAATCGATACTCAAAAACCAAACCAAAAACGGTTTTGAAAACCGTTTTGAAATTCTAAAAACGGTTTTAAAACGGTTTGCATAAAAATCTGAAAACGCCCATCTCTAGAATGGACCTTTACCCGAGCCAGATATTGAATTAGAGCTTAAAGGCCTCTTGCAACGACAATTCTCGCGAGAATTCTCTGTCAAATTCACTGACCGAAAATTCTCTGCCGTGGCATACGATGGAACAATGGAATTCCACAGAGAATTCTACCGAAAGTAGTATGCAACGGCAGAGAATTTTCGGTCAGTGAATTTGACAGAGAATTCTCGCGAGAATTCTCTGTCGTTGCAAGAGGCCTTAGAGGTCTATTCGTCCGTAGAGGTAGTCTGGGTACTATTTTAATTCTTTTGTTATAGTTCTCAACATTTCTACCCTTTGGTTGAGATGATTCAATATTTTGAATCAAACAACATTTTTTTATTTATTACTACACAACAAATAACATAAGACACGAAAATTGACCATATTCACCGTCGCCATATTGTTGTGCGACAGTACCAACTACCCAGGGTCCTCAACATCGAATAACGAAAGTCACTAATTTCTTAGGACCGCGAAAGTTTAAATGGACATATTCTGGTGTCAGATTTTTCATTTTTAGATCTACTTTTTGCCAAACAATTACTGACACAACAACCACGGCCTACACTATACTGATGTCTACCCATATTTTCCCGGATTTTATCACAAAATACTTAACCAAAGTTTACCACCAATTTTATATAACCTCTCATACCACATACCAGTGGCGCAGCCAGAATTTTCGTTCGGGGGGGGGCCCGATGCAAATATTCAAGGAGAAAAAAAAATTGGCGTTTCAATGATTTATTAGAAATAAATGACTTTCACATAATAGAATACTCATACTTAAAATAAAAACCGTTATAAGAAGATTTTAAAATGAATTCTCCGTTTTTTTTTCGCCATTTGGTCCAAAATTTCCTCAACAGTTATACATCCCAAGCCTATTAGACGTTTCTGGAGAACTGGACATATTTGAAATCTGAAAATTGGGATTATGATATTGTTCGAAATTCTCTACAGACCTAAAATATTATCAGAGCCATAGCACTTCCGGTTATACAGGCAGTGAAAATAAATTTGTGAAAATAAAATAAATTTGTGAAAATAAAATAAATTTGTACGACATGAATCTAGAAAAGCTCGAATAACTCGAAAATTACTGAATTTAGGAGCAAGAGCATCTGAGAGTACAATCATTATTTTTCTTCGCAGAATCCAACGCAATCATAAAAAAATAGGGTTCTAGTTTGAAAATCAGAAGTTATGGCCAATTGTCGATCACAGTTTTCGACACAAAATTTGGAACACCCTGTGATGATATTTATGAAATTCAAAAGATGCATGACCTTTCCACGTTCTTCTACTTTGACGTTGTGAGAACGGTTCACACTCGGGATGATCAGAATAAGAAAAATGCGCATAATACGGGCTATGAATATTTGACTTTGAATGAATTCAATGGTTTCAACAGAAATGTATTCAGCCTGGGATACTCCATCATATCAGAAACGAAAAGATTGAAAAAAATTTTTTTAGCAAATTTATTTTTACTCCCTGTATAACCGGAAGTGCTCTGGCCCTGAAACTATTTTAGGTCTGTAGAGAATTTCGAACAATATCATAATCCCAATTTTCAGATTTCAAATACGTCCAGATCTCCAGAAACGTCTAATAGGCACTCGAACTTGGGACACCCTGTATTTATATCTTGATTGGTATAAAGAACCGCTAAACTATTCAGTCTCTCCTCCTCCATGGTGTTACGAAGATAATTCTTCGAATACTTCAAATTTGAAAATGACCTCTCAGCTGATGCGGTTGAAATAGGCAAAGTTAAGAAAATTTGTAAAATCCTCTTTATATTTGGAAATATATTATCATCACATTCAGAATACCTTTGAAGAAGATCATCTCTCAAATTTTTGTTGGCATTAATTTTATACCACATCTGAAGCTCTGTTTTTAATGATATGTGGCTGCAAAACTCCTCGATAAACACATCTGTATAGAGGCTGTGGAGTTCCAAAAAAGACTTCAACTGGCTATCGAAGTCTTGATCGTTATCAGGAAATAGGCATTCAAAATTCGTTATAATCTGTTTATGTTTTGAAAACCGATTCTGGAGATTTGTTATGATGCCATGCAAAAACGGAATAAAAATCGTTATTCTGTTATTCTCTTTCTGGTTGATAAAAAATGTCCAATTCACAATATCTTTTCTGAAATCTGGTGATCATTTCTAAAATACCTTTCCAATATATATGTGTACCTAGACTCATTTTCAAAAGGTTGATCATTATGTTCTTGCTGGGAAGCAGAATCAATTAGACTCTGAAAATTGACTGTATCCATGAATACCATTCAGCTATTTTAAATAAAAAATTGAAGATGTGCTTAAATTCAACTGTTTCTACTGATATACAGGTAGAGAAGTTTGCAAGCAGAAAAATCTCGGGGGGGGCCCGGGCCCCTCGGGCCCCCCCCTGGCTGCGCCCCTGCCACATACCATACTAATCATAATAATTCTTTAATATATGATACTAATAATCTGATAGTACTTTTGATAAACTCAATATTTCTTCGTAGGGAACACTGGGTAGTTGGTATTGTCGCACAACAATATGGCGACGGTGAATATGGTCAATTCAACAGACTGTTCAAGAATATTCGAAGCGGGATAAAAAATCCATTCACAAAGGCCGAAAAGTAATTTCTGTTTCTGTTCTGTGGAAAAAAATCCGTTTCCTCCGTCGAAATACACCGAGCAAAAAGATCTACATCCGATTGATCCAGGCCCGGATCTACGATTTTTTCTGACCGGGGCAAATATTCATGATGGCGCCCCCCCCATTGGTGTAATATATGAATTCATAAAAAATAAGAAAAATAAATAATACAAATGAATAATAAAAATAAACACTAATAATAAGGAAAATATCACAAGGAGAGAAATTAGATTTTTTTTCACAGCTTCACACGGCGCGATTTTCTTTCCGCGAACGCATCTATCAGCTCCTCGAAATCTATTTCGGAAGCAGTTCGGTTTTCTATAGCTAAGATCGAGAGACCATAGAGACGTTCCTGACTCATTGAGGAACGCATATGATTTGTTATTATTTTCAATTTGCTGAAACTGTGTTCACATCTTGCAGAGGTGCATTCGTGGTAGGTGATGTGAAGTATATTCTTAAAGATATACTGACATTAGGGAAAGCTTCTTACAGATTCTTGCCTGTGAATAATTCGTAGCAGGTCCAATGAAGTCGATCTTTCATTAATTTTAGCATCCATCAGCTCTTTGAAAACCGCTAGTTCCTAACAAAAATCAACTGCATTCAAGTCTCTTCAATATTTTTGCTCTAAAAGGGTCCCATTTTTCTGCAGATCCTCTTTTTGCATGTTTGAAAGGGCATGACCGTTGAAGAATGCGAAATTCATATGCAGACTCTGTGCGCTTTCTAAGCTCTTTCTGATTTTTGACAAAAATCTGTCGAAAACAACCTTAATTTCCTTCGAGAATGAACCAACTAGACCAGCGTTCTTGACTCATCCTCGCACATTTCGTAGACCTGCTTTTTCTTCTTGGAAATACGTTTATTTCTGAGAATTGGCTCCATATCCAATTTTTCAGAAGAAAGTGTAGGTACCGAGATCCTGTTTTCAATAGGTTTTTTTCTTATTCCTTGCGAGATCTACACAAGACCTTGCATCAACGATAATGAACGTGGAATGATTATATTCCCTTTCTGAATTTTCACGTTGACCCTATTGATCTCTCGCAGAATATTATCCCTAATTGATAGGTGCAGGATGAATCTAAAATCCATCACAGCATGAAGCAAATGACCAGCTTCATACTTGGATTCTGCGACTAGTGAGGATTCTTTGATTTCTTCCACAGCCTTCACAACTCCCCGTAAATTATTGAGCAAGGCATTAACAGCTTCATGTTTAGCCCATCTTGTTTGGCTACTTCCTTTCAAATTTGTTTTCGTGCACTTTTTCATAATTGTCCATCGTGTGGTTGAACTAACAAAAAAAAATTCAGTTTCTGTACAACACCAAATAAATGAACTGCTTCTGAACATGATGAAGCCGAATGGACACCCACTAGATTCAGAGAAAGTGCTAGGCATAGAACTGATATCTACTGTCTGCAGCTGGCTCGTTCATCTGTAGAACTCTGGAATCTGGATTGGACTCCTTTATATATGCCAGCCATATTAGATCCGTCGTCGTAGCACGAAATTTTTTGACAACTTGCAGTTTATTTAGAATTCGCTATTTTCCGTCAACTTCTAAGAAGTCAATAAGACTTTCCTTCATCTCATATCTAGACTCCGTTCTCTTCAAATATCGTATAAGCTGGTTCATTTGTTCTGTGTGAGATTCATCTGGGGTGCAGTCGAAAATAATAATGAAATATAGTTGGCCTCCTTGATCTCTTTAATAACGTTATTCCGAACTTTGGTGGCCATTAAATCGATTATTTCATTCACACATGGCTCCGCCAATGAAAAGTCACGAATTCAGTCAAGCGATATGCAATATTATCGACTATTTAGGTAAACAAAGAAATATCAGCGGCTATTTTAAAGTGTCAAAATTTGGCATAACATTCAGTCAAATTGAAAATGTACGGAGGGTCCCGAGTTCAAAACTTGGTTGGGATAGCATTTTTTTTGCAAAATACTTATAAATAAGTCCGGTCTAAAATACCAAAGACCGCGGATTCGAGCGTTCGGAGCGTGTTCATGAAATAATCTTCCTGAATATCACTCGACTTTGACAAAAAGCGACTATTATTTTCTTTAATTCATCTCGAGCAACGTGTATTTCGACAATTCAATTCGACCAAATGAACATTAATAATCAAAGAATAACTCCCTCGAGCTAAAGCTCTCGGGAGTTATTCAGATTATTAATGTTCATATGGTCTTATCAAATTGTCGAAATACAAAACGCTCTTGATAGAATTAGGTCGAAAATAATAGTCGGCTATTTGTCATAGTCTTGGGATATTACCTCCGATAATTTCATTTTGTATAGTTTTGGACAGATAGGATGTTTATCCTTTTTTTGAGTGGTCAAGATGGCACTTCAGAGTCGGGTCACATTTAATAATAATACTTTTTCCCGAGAAATCAAAAATAATTTTTTTTATTGTTGTTGTTTTTGGCGCCCCCTTGAGCTGGCGCCCAGGGCAAGCGCCCCGCTTGCCCCACCCTAGATCCGGGCCTGGATTGATCAGATTTTTTTGCCGAACGGTCCAGATGTGTACTCCCCTCAATCTGGATGTAATAAACGAACGGTTCAGATCAATCCGACCAGTCAGATGTCATTGCCGAACGCGCTTACTGAATCAGTAACACCAGATAGTCTAGAATCTAGATAGTCTATGGGTAACACTCCCAACGCGCGAAGCGATGGGTGTTATCATGTCCGTTGAAAATGAATACGACAATTTTATTCCACTTGTTACGTTCGGTTTTGAACATTAATTCATTATTATTTTATTTAATTGTTATTTTAATTAATTGCTTGACCCCGTATAATACGTTAATATTATAACCCGAATTTCTGGAACCGAGCGAACGTGAATAAAACACCGTAGAATCGAGGAAATATGTTTGGTCTGTTTTTTTCGTAGTAATCTGGCCGAGCGAATGCTAGAAAACCAGTTTTTGGATGATAGCCGAGGGTTAAAGATAATTGTGTTGGAAAATTGAATCTGCGATAAAAGAATTTGCTTCGAAAGTTACGTTTTGGTTTTGGGAAGTTAGTGAAAATAACTTCGTTGGAAGTAACCTTTTGAACAAGAAAATTCTCATCTAAGTGTTTCGAATATTGAAACCCCATATATTTGGATCTACTGCAGTGATTCTTCAACATTTCAATCCATCACCTCCTTGATTGGTAATCCCCTGCAACAACCTGAGGGTGTATCCTGTATTTTTGCGACCACTTTGAAGCCTGAAGCCGGTGAAGATATTTTTCCTGTGAAAAGTCGAACGAGATCACTTTTCCATTCATCTGACGCCGCCGTGACGTCGATCGTCGTTGGGGACATTCTCATCCGACTATTCAACGCTCTAGGAGATCAGGTCGTACAAAGTTTATTTGAATTTTTTCAATACCATCATTTCTATTCTTGTTGTGAGAATAAGATCAGAATAAATTCGTGTTATCATAGATTCCAAAGTGGACATTACTTTGTTGGAATCGGTTCAGTTCGAGTATATCTCATTTAAGTATAAAAATAATTTGGTGATTTATAAACTTCATATTATTGTAGGATTTACTCTGTTTGTCTAGGGAAATGACAGGCTCCGGATATTTTAATAAAAAGGTTTATTAACAAAACTACACCAAATGAGAAATGAATCAATAAGGAAAACAGCCACTGAACGTTTAACACCCGATTTTCGTCTACAAATTACTTCTTCTCTTGACAGCGTCCCTCGACAGTCTTTTGTCCCCTCGTCACTCGTCGCCTCCTTCGGTTTTTCTCTCTAGCGCCTTCTCCATTTGTCACGTGGGTCACGCGATAGATGCATAGATATATTTTATGCATCTATGTCACGCGGATCAATCAAAAAGCTCGCGTCACAGAACACCTGCCGGTACGTCGTCGTTTGACGTTAGTGCCGTCAGTGGCGTCGATACCTCAATGGCGTAGCAATAATTCCAAAACATAATTATTGAAAAAATACAGATCCCACATTATTTATACATATTGTCGAGTTGTTGGAACGAGAGCATACAGGGTGACTCACGGTGGATGGCACATTAGACGTTTCTGGAGAACCAGACTTCAGATCGGCCTGAAAATTCAATGGAATGCATTATCGGACCTGTTCTACCCAACTAAAATATTTTTGTCAATGCGGTGCTGCCACTTCTATTAGAAAGTAGTAGCAACTTTGCTTTTTCAAATGGAACACCCGGTATATTATATTATTTTTGGAATCTCCAACAACTTCTCGACAACTTTTATTGACATTTACCTATACCTATCTGTTGCCGTTTTCGAAATATAAATTAATTTCAATTTTTTTCACCGGAAAACATGACTTCTAAAAATGCTGATAACCTAGGGTTGAGAAACACTATGGCATTGAAATTTGGTTTGGAGTTAGGTGATACTCAAATGCTTCCAACACTCCAGCCTGATTTACGTTACTTCAATACAGGGTGATAAAAAAATACAGTCTTTTCGGTTGCTTGAAAAAGTGACTGAAAGTTGTTTATTTCAAATGGAATGCCCTGTACATTATTGGAAATTCGGAAAACTGATGAAATTCGCTTTCATTCTATGTATATCATGCCTATACCTAGCTAGTCAAATTTCGGGCTTATGAGTATTTATTTGTCAAAATGTCCCTTCAGAATGGTATTTCCATTCGGTATTTGGAAGGCAGGCCATGATTTCTATTTGATAGTACCTTGTGACATTTTCCTAATAATAAAGGCACCAAGAAACTTGAAAGTCAAACTATTTATATGAATTATATTATTAAAAAGTAGAACAATCATGTCGAATGTTTCAAAGTATGTTCGAATCGCTGGCCGTTCCCTACCAAGCACTTCAAAATGCGGGTGTTGATTGCTTTCGTCGAGGCAGATCGTATTTCTTTGAAATCCAAATCTTCAAATGCTTGCGCAATCCTTTCCAACAATTCATCTCTCGAATGCATGGGTGTTTTGTAAACTTTTTCTTTCAACATTCCCCACAGATTAAAATCTAACGGACTAAGATCGGGTATTCTTGCTGGCCAATTCCATGGTCCCAAGCGCCTTATCCACCGATCACCAGCTTCTTGGTGCCTTTATTGTTAGGAGAATGTCAAATAGTATTCATGGCATGCCTACCAAATACCGAATGGAAATACCATTCTGAAGGGACATTTTGACAAATAAATGCCTATAAGTCCGAAATTTGACTAGTAAGGCATAGGCATGATATACATAGAATGAAAGCGAATTTCATCAGTTTTCCGAATTTCCAATAATATACAGGGCGTTCCATTTGAAATAAACAACTTTCAGTCACTTTTTCAAGCAACCGAAAAGACTGTATTTTTTTATCACCCTGTATTGAAGTAAAGTAAATCAGGCTGGAGTGTTGAAAGCATTTATGTATCACCTAACTCCAAACCAAATTTCAATGCCATAGTGTTTCTCAACCATAGGTTATCAGAATTTTTAGAAGTCATGTTTTCCGGTGAAAGGAATTGAAATTAATTTATATTTCGAAAACGGCAACAGATAGGTATAAGGAAATGTCAATAAAAGTTGTCGAGAAGTTGTTGGAGATTCCAAAAATAATATAATATACCAGGTGTTCCATTTGAAAAAGCAAAGTTGCTACTACTTTCTAATAGAAGTGGCAACACCGCATTGACAAAAATATTTTAGTTGGGTAGAGCAGGTCCGATAATGCATTCCATTAAATTTTCAGACCGATCCGATGTGAATCACCCTGTATGCAGTGAATTTTGGATCATTTATGAATTGAAAATTTATTCTGGAATACTGTTCTTTGTTTTACTAACACTGCTTACATTTTTTTCTATATTGTTGAGATATTGTTATTGAACTTTTGAATTGTGGGATTGTTGATTTCTTATTGATGAATAATAAATATATACGAGGGTCAGCGAATTTTTCTTTTACCTTCTCAGCCCATTTGGCTTAGATTTTCGCGATTTGGTTTGAGCTGAGTAGAGTGAGTTTTTTTTATAAATTACGTGGCGCCCATATTTTTTTTTCCCCTTGATTTGGATTGAAATTATCATTATAATTTTAGATTTAAATTCGAACCACCCCCACTCCGCTGAGCTGCCGGCACCCTTAAATTCACTTACCTGACGTTGGTGTTTTAAATTGTACATTACACACTCTTATCGGAGGAATCAATTTGCCTCAATGAATGACACAAATAATTCCCTTTGAAAATTAGTGCTCAGGTCTTTTTCACCGTAACTGGTTTGAAAATAAAATAAATTCTACGGAAAACAAAAATACATTCTACCATAGTATGAAGAATATACTATGATTCTACGTACCTAATAAGAAATTGAAAAAACAAAAATATTCTATGAAAATAAAAAAAATGGAAAACAAAAACAAATTCGATATTGAAGATCGACAAATTCAAATTAAATGGGGGGGGGGGTTGAAATTTTGGCAATTGACTTTGTAAGTGCCGGGAATTGTGAGGGTCGCTTTGTGTAGCACGTATTTGTTGATTTCAAGAATTCAATAATCCTATTCCTACTTCTGAAACAATATTCAACAAAGATATTCCTGGTTAGGTTAGGTAAACCTATTTTTCAAATATGCTTCAGAATTTAATTTTTATTCACTCAAACAAAAACTTAAAACACAATATTTATTTCCCAAACAATACTTACATGGATGTGTGCTTTCATTGAAACTAAAAAAGGAGTTTTTTAATGTTTTATTCCAAAATAGTGCCAACGACATATAAATAGGTATTAAAAATGAAACATTGAGAAAACTCACCGAAAAAACAGCCACGTAATTAATTATTTGGGGGCACGGCAGTGGCCCCGCCAAGTCGAGCGCGAAGCAAACACTGCCGTACTATCTTTACCCGAACCATTTCGCCGCATTTTCAGGCCCCTATTTGAGAACCTCCGGATGAGACCAGAACGCCGAAATTTTCGTCATCCAGTAAGCTATAATCACGTACTCAAAATCCAAAATTTCAAGTGTGTAGGCCCTTTAGTTTCGAAGTTACGCGAAAGCAAAGTTTCGCATTTTCGACGACTCACTCACGATCATCAAAATAGAACTAGAACTTCCCATAGACTCAGAGAGCTGAAATTTGGTACAGAGTTAGGGTTTAATGGCCACATAACGGGAAAACTATAAAAACTAGGATAATCGAAAATCTGTTGGCACGCCACGTGAGCTCACGTTCTATCACGTCATCTTCGCAAAATGTGCAACCACAATAATGTATGGAAGTTTATGCGCTTGGAAACACATTGTTATCATACTCAATATGTGAATATCGACTTTAGAATATAAATTGAAAAAAAATAATAATCGGGTCATCAGTCTTATACACAGTGATATTTTTACTGTCTCATTTATTGTTCAAGGAAACGATAGGTTTTCGAAAGCTAGGCCGGAACAATAAATGAGACAGTAAAAATTATCACTGTGTATAAGACTGATCACCCGATTATTATCCTTTTTTAAATTGTTATCATTTCACGCATTCACGAAGTTAGCATCTGCTGTCACTTGATAGCACACCAGAACTACCCGCAAATTTAAATTTTCTAACCGTAAGGGCCGATTGCACCGTATACAAAACTGTAGATTAAATCTTAAACCTCGATTAGTGTTTAAACCTCGATTAGTGTTTAAGATTTAATCTACAGTTTTGTCTACGGTGCAATCGGCCCTTAGTGATATCACGTCGGATATTTTGTAAAGTGATTGAAGTGAAAATGGATGAAAATTTGATCGAACTTGTCAGGCTTCATGAAGTGATCTATGATCATTATTCATCAGAGTGTCCGACAACAAGCTTGGGAGCTGGGTGCTCATTCAACAATTGTTTTACTATTTGAGGTAATCCTCCCACTTCCTCTCTTCGTTGATTTATTTGGTGAATCAAATCTCTTCTATCAGAATCACCAGCAACTGTAAAAGCAGTTATGTTCTCTATATCTTCTCTCCATTCCGAAGAGCTTGATGAAGAAGAAACTGTGTTTCGCTCTGTATCACTGAATAAAAAAATGCTATGAAATTCTGGTGCAATATAGAACGTCTATTGCTCTTCAGAAAAAACATAGTCAGATGGGTCTGCGGTGGTTAGATTGGGAGAGAAAAAATGGAATCCGAAAAAGAATCGGGTAAGAGATGGGCTATATGGACAAGTTTGGTATCAAACTATAGGCTGAAATCAATAAAAAAATAATCGGAGGCTCTATCTACCATAGTTCAGAACCAAAAAAAATAAATCTCTGTAAAAAAAAACTACTCCTAAAAAAAGTGTCAAAAAAGAAAATCTCATGAAATAGATCAATATGCCCACGTTTCTACAAAAAGAAGTGAAATCTCACCAAAAACATTCTGTAAAAACTAGCCAAGTCTCGATGGAGCTGCTAGTTTATCTCTAAAAAGTAATGAAATCTAGAAAAAGTCGAGCCAAGTTTAAGGCTCCTTACTGCGATTTCTTTATTATTATAGTTAATGTTGTGTGACTTGGCCGTTGAAGGGTACACATGGGCAGGCGCGTACCCAGAAAAGTGTGTTGGGGGGAGGGCTCAGCTTTTATCCAGTAAAAGATGTAACAAAAACATTTATGTTTTTTAACCATAAGAAATCATAAAAAACAAATAAGAAAATATTAAAGCATGCAATAGTTGACTAGTTTTCAGTTACTGAATAAAATTTATTTCTTGTAAATATAAATCTTTAAAAACACAAAAAAAAAACAAAAATTGAATCATCCAAGAGATTATTAGTTTTTAGTTATTTAATGAAAGTTGCAAGCGCCAGCATTAGCAAATCTGGTCACAACCATTTCTGTATCTACGACTCTCTCGAAATTTATGTGCACTAGAGCTAATCCGTTCAAGCGGTTTTCTGCCATAGTGCTTCTGAGCCAGGTTTAAGAAAAACTGCGCTCAGCTTCAGCCGTTGTTGGGGGAAGTACACTGTGTAGGTACCATAAAGAGGTTTGAATCACATGGCGTTTCGAAAAAGTAATAATTGAATGCAGGTGTGAAAGAATTCATGGCCTACTAAAAAAACAAACATAAATATGGATTTTTCTGATTTTTGAAGCTATAAATAATTGAAGAAAAGGATGTGGTACATCAATGTATTCAGAAAAAAAATTTTGACGTTTAAATATACAGGGTGTTCCATTTAGAAAATACCAAGTTTGTGCCCAATCTTAAAAACAGTGTGATTTTAAATACGGCACTGACTTCTACGTAAAAATATCTATTATAAACAGTATTTATTTTTTTCCTATCTTATACAGGGCCTAAGAAATAATTACATTTCCAAAAGAGAACTTTTTCGTTTTCGCCCTGTATTCCAGGAACAAGAGTAGTTGGAATATTTCTGTTTGTGGCTTTGAAAGTTTTACAAAAGAGCGATACAGGGTCGGGAAAACCGCATGTCTCTACCTTTAATAATAGCTGAGATACAGTGCAGTCTCAACCAAAATGGGACAAAGTGTACCCAAATATTTGAAGCAATATATGTATGTACAAATTTGGATAGAAATCTCCGCTACATTTCTCTAGAGCTGAAAGTGCAGATGGAGCACATGATTTGGAATCATCCTGTGTTGAAGTTGAAGTAGCCCACTTTTTTCCCATCTTTTTAATTCACTGGAAAGAATGAGGCTTTCGCCTGAGGCGAAAGCCTTGGGGGGGGCTAGAGCCCCAATAGCCCCCCCTGGATACGCGCCTGCACATGGGTACAAAACCAGGTGTTCCATGACACCATTTTGCACCAATCTGTCACCAGAAACGCCATTGACGATGGAAAATTGCCACTTGGAAAACGTTCATTTAATAACCAGTCAATTGTAGGATTGATAAAGCTGCGTATTCAATAATACGAGCCTGAAACAAACAGTATAAAAAATTATTTCTCCACGACTTCCCTATAATCCTTACATTTCGAATGATCTTTGAGAAACGTAATGATAGTCATCTTTCACCGGTGAATAATGGCAGTGAATAATGATTCATTAATCACTGCTAAACATTCACTTCTGAAAATTTTTAATCCGTCAGGATTCGAACCCGAGACGCCCTTTTTCCACGATGGAAAATTGACTGCCAACCACCAAGCCACCAAGAGAAAAAAATAACCACCTAATGTTTTCTTCTATGATTCCCATTCAGTTTGACAAGCTGAAAAATATTCGAAACGTCTATTTTCATTGTGCCTCCCATAAATTGTAATTCTTCTCGAAGATACCTGCATTACTGAGTCATGAAGAAATGTTGTGTACTCCACCAGGAATAAAACAGGCTGCAAGAAATACTGCATTACATCTATTGCCGGAAACATCGAGGAATCTCAGCCTGAAAGCGTTTAATAATTTCATGGACTGAGAGCAGCTAATAAAATCCACTCATTTTCGGAGTCAGTTTTATAGGCTTATTTTTCGAAAACATCAGCTACCTATAAACTACCTATAAACAAACAACTCTATGGAGCCATCATTCCATGCTTAAGAATACCCACAACATAAATGAAGGCAACGATATTGGAAATTTTAAAAAACTACGTTCACTTTTGGAAAGGAAATCAGAAGGAAGATAGCAAGAGTATTTTCTAGCAAAGAAATTATTCCTGAAGCATGCGATCAAAAATATCTTGTGATGAAGGTGAAACACTAGCTTGTATACATTTGTATTTCATTTTCATCCGAGCGAAAGTATGAAAATGAATCGATGTCAACTGAACTTTTTGACGTTTATCGAGATTTTGCATTATTCAGTGTGAACACAGAAAATGTTATGTCAACGCCTTTGATAACTATTTTCGTTGTTGAAAATGCAGATTAAATCGAGTTTTACCGAGGAAGTCGTGGACAAAGTATAGTATTCTATTCGCACATAATTACTATCATTCACTCGGGTGAATTGCGACACGAACCGCCAGGCGAGTGTCGCAAACTTCCCCCTCGTGAATAATAGTAATCATTATGTGCTCATCGAATAATAAACTATTCCAGTACAGACGGACTTCTAATCATTGATAGAAGACCGTCTGTACGTCTATTTTATTTTAGATCGGTGGTCGATTTGACGCTCCAAAAAGAAGAGAACAGAAGTCAGCATTGTCAATGCTGAATGCATATGTGTTGCACAATCAACAACAGCCTACAATGAGACACTAGCGTCCAATTACCAATACCAGCATGGGCTATTATCTCGCTTAACAAACATAGGTAGTTACAACAGATATAGCATTACGTGTAAACAAAATTGACTTGTACCCACTAACGTATAAGAATGTTCAACGGCCAAGTCACACAACATTAACTATAATAATAAAGAAATCGCAGTAAGGAGCCCTAAACTTGGCTTGAGTTTTTCTAGATTTCATTACTTTTTAGAGATAAACTAGCAGCTCCATCGAGACTTGGCTAGTTTTTACAGAATGTTTTTGGTGGGATGGAACTTACCTTCAATAAGAGTTTGTAGTCCTGAAATTCAAAAACACAAAAAAAGTCAATAATATTGAGAACTTTCACTCTGAAGGTCTGAACACACATACACACAACGAGGTTTCAAATTCGAATGCTTATTATGCTATAAGGGAAATAGAAATGAGATGATTTCGTATTTTTCTTATTCTGGAAAAAAATTCCTCCAACATTTTTTTTTAACTTAAAGCTCAATCATTTCTCTAGAACGTATATTACTCGCTTTTCCGTGTTTCTTCGTATATTAGGAAAAAAACCTGGTGAGATGTAATTCCATGAAAATCTGGACAAACGATTTTATTTCCATGATATCTCCGTCAATTTTCGGGATAAATGTATGAAATGCTCAGTATACATGCGGAATAATATTTTGCAGAATGTGTATTGATCAGTCTTTCTGTTTATTGCTCCCCTGAATCTTTAAATGTATTATAAAGTAGGAACTTTATTGGTCATATTTTCAACCAGGTTTTTTTCCTAATATACGAAGAAAAACGAAAAAGCGAGTAAAGCACATTCTGCAAAATGTTATTCCGCATGTATACTGAAAATTTCATACATTCATCCCGAAAATTGAACCCCCCCCCTGGCTACGCCCTTGCACCTGGTTGTGCTAAGCTAAACAGTAGCCAAATCTATTATAAAGAGATAATCTCATATTTCTGAGAAGATTTGGCGTACTTTTCAGATATCCCCAAAGAAAGAAATCATTGGGAGATAAATCTGGAGATCTGGAGATCTGGGGGGCCATTTGATCGTTCCGTTTGTTGAATTGAGACGGTCAGAAAATGTTGTCCTCAGATATTCAGTGACAATTCTTGCATTATGACTCGGGCAGCCATCCTGTTGAAACCAGACATCATCAGAAGTTAATAGGTAGCTGTCGAACTGTCGGAATAATCTGATTCTGTGAAAGCTCCGGATATTTTGCAGCATTTAGGTTGCCATCGATGAAAAATGGCCCTATCATGTAATTCCCCAGCATTCCTGTCCAAACATTAAGTTTTTCAGGATACTGGGTACGCACAGGAATAGTCAGGTGCTTATTTTCCCTAGACCAGACCAATATCTTACTACGGATGGGTTATGTTTTCTATGCAAGGAAAACGATGACTCATCCGTGAACAAGATATTGCTCAGAAATGAACTACTCTCATTCTCTTTTTCCATCATCCTTTCGCAAAATTCCATCCTTTTGAAATGGTCTTCTGGGAAAATTTCTTGACTTGTTTGAACCTTATAACATTTGTAACCATTTCTCTTCAAAATATTCCGAACAGTTCTATCGCCCAAATCGACTTGTTCAGCAATTTGTCTACTTGAACAAGGTGCACTGGTTTCAACAGCAGCACACACATCAACTTCTTTCACTGAACGATTTTCACTGATGTTCTTCGGTGGTCTATCAATCCTGCAATGACGGCATGTTCGTAAACATCCACATTGCTCGAATTTTTTAACTATTTTGGAAATAGGCGAACGTGAAGGTATCGGCCTATCTTCAAAGGCAACATATACGAATTTATCGTCTCCGAAATTGATTGACCACCGAAATACCATTTTATTATTTGAATTTTCTCTTGAACAGTAAACATATTCACGCGGAATCTAATTCATCTTCAAACAGTATGGTCCATCCGCTATCGCATCCAAGTTCGGATTGCGACTGAATTCGATCTTCGCTTCGAATCTTCGATCCGCGAAGAGCAGCAGAGCTGCAGAGATCCAGGCAATCCCATTTCGATCGAAACTGCTATTAAACTAGACCAGCCGCTTATTCGATATCGAATCGCACTGAGGTTTCGATTCTTCCACTGTTCAACTGGACAGGAAGATTGCTACATGTTCCATATCTGTATATCTATCAAAACTGACTACTATCAACTGTATCCACAGAAAAATGTATACAAAGTATGTTACGCCTCAAATTCCTTTTTAATTGAATAAAGGAATTGGGGGCAAATGAATTATCTTATTCACAATCTCAGGAGGTGGGTAAGTTATATGAATGATAGTGTGAAGGTGATTCTTTCTAATCCTGGTTTATTTATCTTTAGAACAGTTCAATCGGTGTAACAGGATGATAAAAATCAATATTTAAGAAAAAGAAAATATATAGAGCACTCAAGTAAATTGGCCAAATAATTAAGGTACCATATAGACGTCTATACGTACTTACAGTTATTAAGATTCTCGAGAAAATCTCAAGAATAAATGAAGACCAACGGAGAATGGTGATTGTTCGCTTCGGCCCTGGGACTAGGTGTCCCTCTTGCAGGTAAGTACGGTGCGATCTATCCAGTAATGATGTATTCAGTATTCTCTTTAGGTAGGTCACCGCAGACTTGATGATGTACAAAGATGACATGAAGGGCTGGTAGCCCTGGTGATGACAGATTGCCAAGGAAGGAGTGGTTATTCGTAAGCTCCACAATGTACCATACATCCAAGATGTAAACGTAGATGTAAGAGTTTAAAATTGGAAATGATGTTGAATTTGAAATTGAGATTAAAATTAAAAAGGCCTAGAAAGAAATATGCTATTGTTAATTTGACCTCTCCTCCTGTATTCGGTCTTACCTAAGATGTTATGCGGCCTCCGGTTATTTTTCACCTTGTGAAAAAAATTATGTTTCGAAACAAGTGTTTCCGTAGTTTAGTCCTCGATCCTCAATTTGAGTTAATTTGAATCTCCAAACTATTCAGAACTGAACTCGGATAAATACTTTTTAATTGATTCTAAATCCGTCTATAACGATTTTTCGATTCTTCTCAAATCACGCTTATTCCACAAAATGCTACAAAATGGCGAATCTTTATCTAAAACCTTATCTCTGGCTTTTTTTTTCATTAATTTTCCTTGTCTCAATTCGACGTTCCTTCTTTCTTTTATTCAGGAGTAGATAACGCTCAGAGTAGTTCTAATGAACTGACAAATAAGGAGGAGGAGCCAAATGAACCACAAGTTCAATCTGATTGGTTAGATAATTAGTTTATTCTGTGATGAATAATTTGAATTGAATTGTTGAATAATTGTAATTTTCTCAATGAATAAAATATTGATACAACACTTGCGTTTGTTCCGTAACAACACCCCTCTTACTCACAAAAAAAAAATTCATTTTTTTTTTTTACGTGCGTATTACTATCTCAAGTACATCTCAAGATCAGAAAGAATGTATTTTTTTTTGTTTATATGTATATTTTTTTTTGTATTTATGTATTTATTTTTTCCTATTTTTTTTATATTTCCATCAGTTCGGTCGATTGTTTAAAGATCATCAGGTGGTTTGGCCTTTAAGTCTTTGGCACTCCAAGTGCCTGCGGATTTTCCAAGTAAATCCACGAGCCTATATATCCATGGCGAAAGTACTTCCGTGATCTTGTAAGGGCCAACAAATTTAGTCGCCAATTTAGCCGTGAAAAACCTGCTTGCGTCCGATTGTACCTGATTTTTCCTCCACACTAGATCTCCTGGTTTGAAAATCCCGTCTCGACGTCTGAGATTGTAAGGAATTTTGGACTTTTGATAAGCCGTCTTTAAACGCTTCCCTACATCTGAAAACAAAGTCTTCAAGGCATTCGATTTGACCGTTACTGCGATCTTCAGGTCTGTATCAGTCGGTTTCGTAGCCACATCATCGTCATTGAATATAATTTCTCGTCCAAAATTCACCAAATTTGGAGTAACTTGCGTCACTTCGTGTTTGGAAGCCCGAATTGCGCTCGTGATCTTCGCTAACACAGTATCCCATCGACGCTGATTCTCGCTTACATAGGCGGACAACATTGTTTTGATAACCCGGTGGGTTCGTTCAACTGGGTTCGCTTGTGGATGGTAGAGAGCCGTGAATTGTATTTCCACTCCATATTTTACCATGGTTTCCTTGAAAATCCTTGAAACAAGCTGAGATCCATTGTCTACAATGAGTTTCCTTGGAACCCCGTATACTAGAAATACTTGATCTTCCAAGTATCTCACGACACTCGCAGCGGTAGCTGATCTGAAGGAAAAGTGAGCAAAAACTTACTGAAGCAGTCTAGTACGGTGAGGATATAAGTATACCCAGTTGTTGTTCTAGGCAAAGGGCCAACCAAATCTGAACTGACCACTTCCCAAGGCCTCGTAGCCGTAACTTGTACTGACAACATTCTCCCTATAGGCTTTTTCTGCTCAGGCTTCACGCTCTGACAGACCGAACATTTTCTGATGAATCTCGCTACATCATTCCGAAGTTTGGGCCAATAATACTTCTGAGTTATTCGACTCACAGTCTTTGACACGCCAAGATGTCCAAAAGTAGGAGGATCATGATGGTCCCTAATAACTCGATTTCTTTGTTCCCGCGGAACCACCGTTAACCATTCTGTTCGCTCCAAATCGGGATACCTCAATTTAGTATTCCGAAACAATTTCTGATTTTCCACCATCCAGAGTGGGTACTTGCTAGGAAAATCGGTCACCAGCTGCATCATTTTCTTATACCACTTGTCTTCAACTACTGGATCGTTTGAAGTCATTTTCGGTGGCTCGACCGAATCAATATACGTGACCGCTCGTGATAAAGCGTCCGGAACTAAATGTTCCTTCCCACTACGATGAACAACCGTAAAATCAAAAGCTTGGAGCCGAAGAGCCCACCTAGCGATTCTCCCAATCGGGTCCTTAATGCTGAAGAGCCATTTAAGACTCATATGATCTGTAATGACCACAAATTTCGAACCTTCCAGATAAGGTCTCAATTTTTCGATGGCAAACAGTACTGCCAGACATTCTTTCTCGGTTGTCGAGAATTTTCTCTCGTGTTTAGTGAGCGAGCGACTCAAATAGGCGATCACGTGATCTCCGTCGTCGTGTCTTTGGGATAAAACAGCGCCCAATCCATAATCGCTTGCATCTGTCTCTACCATAAATGGTAAATCGAAATTAGGACATGAGAGAATGGGTGCAGAAATGAGGCATTCCTTTATTTTCTTCAAAGCATCCTCACATTCCAAATTCCAGACAAAAGGAACATTCTTCTGCGTTAGTTTTGTAAGAGGCGCCACTACCGTAGAAAACGCAGGGATAAACCGCCTATACCAGGACGCCATGCCCAAGATTCGACGAATCTCAGAGACAGTCTTAGGGGTCGGTAGGTTGACTATAGCCTCTACTTTTTCTGGGTCGACCAAAAGTCCAGACCTATTTACCACGTACCCGAGGTACTTAAGCTCAGGCCTGCAAAAGTAACATTTCTCTCTATTCAGTGCTACTCCAGCCCCTTTGAGTCTGCCGAGGACGGAACGTAATATTTGCATGTGTTCCTCGAATGAAGGTGTGACGATGATGACGTCGTCCAAATACACAAAAGTGTATCTGTCCAGCTCTGGACCGAGAATGGAGTCAATTGCTCTCTGCCAAGTCGCAGCCCCAGAATGGAGTCCAAATGGCATTCTGCGAAATTGGAAGAGTCCTCTATTAGGAACTGTAAAGGCAGTCAGATGCCTTGCTTTCTTGGCTACTTTTATTTGCCAATAAGCCGATTTTACATCCAAGGTACTGATGTACCGAGCATCCTTTAATTTGTCCAGAATTCCTGACACGTACGGGATAGGGTAGGCATCCGGAGTGCTGACAGCATTCAGCTTCTTATAGTTGATGCAAAATCGCCATGATTTCCGCTTCTTAACCATTACTATAGGTGAAGACCAAGGTGACGTAGATGGTTCTACAACTCCCTTTTTGAGCATGTTGTCGAGCTCCGCGTTGACGACTTTTTGCAATGCCGGTGACAAAGGGTAATGTCTCTGCTTTATCGGGGCCGCAGAGGTATGAATATCATGTTCAACCCCCTTTACACATCCCAATTTGTTGGGGTCTATATCCGCGAAAATTTCTTCAATTAGAGAATTCAGTTGTGCTCTCTGTTCTTCAGAAAGAGAATCGGAGTCTTGAACTCCTTGACTTTGACTTTGGAGGCTCTCCACTACAGCTTTTTGACTGTTAAAGTGCCACTCGCCACTAAAGAGATTAGGTACAATTCCCATTTGAGTCCAAAAATCCACACCCAATATTAATTGACTGGTTACCTCTGATACAATTAGCACATCAATTAGGCGAACTCGATCTCTCAATTTAATTGGTAGTTTCATGGTACCTATGCTGGCACAAGTTTGACCTGAAGCCACTGTACATGAACTTCTATCTGTTATTTTCACTTCCCCCATGTTCCGGAAAATCTCCCAACCTTGACCTCCCATAACAGTCCTCGAGGCTCCGCTATCCAAAAGAGCCAAAACCTTACGTCCATGAATTTGTACTTCCAAGTAAGGTCTCTGATCACCTTGTGCGTGACTCAGGATAAAATTCAAAATAGCATGGTTTGGAGATGAAGTGGCCGGTCTTTGATCTTCTTCTACTTCGTGACCTACGAAGCAGAAGGATTTCTCCCGTTTTTTGAGCAGGATCTGCAAGTGTTCGACGTCACACCCTTCTGGCCACACTTAAAACAGAAAATCTGTTTACCCACGGTACATTTCCGAAATTTATGAGATGAGTCCCCGCAATTCCAGCAAAGAGGGGCAGGGCGTGCTCCATCTGTCGAAAATTCATTTACTGCTGTCATTGCATTGACGGAGTTCTGAAAAGTTGATACGTTCGGTTTCCTATATGCCAGTTCCGGTTCTATCAAGGAACGAGTATTAGAGGGTGGGGGACAGAACTGCCGTATTCGTGCTTCTGTTTCCTCTACCGATCTACAAAGGGTTGAGAGTTCCGCTATGGAATCGATCTTGTGAAGCGAAAGGGCCGATTGTATATATGGCAACATGTTTCTTCTAATCAGTTGAACTCGCTGTTGTTCCATTGGTGGTAAATTGAGCTTTCTGAACAGATTTTCCATCACAGAGATATAATTGATCACCTTCTCTTGCTGACCTTGTGTCCTTTTTCTGATCTCCTCCTGTAGGACATACTCATAATCATGAGGTTGAAAACTATCCCTCAGTTTGACCATTAGATCATCCCAACTGTCAAAAGTATTCATCCTGTACCATAGTAGGGCTTCTTTGACGAATAGTTCTGGTGCTGACCGAAGCAATCTTTCATTGGAAACTCCCCTGCTGACTCTCAGCTCCTCTACGCGCTCCAAAAAACTGTTCACACTCGATACCCCGTCGTATTGTATCCTCCATCGGCTGATGTCTAGGTCCTGGAAGTGACTTTTCTCGAAAGATTGTAGCGATGATTCAGGCCTACTCGGACAAGGCCAGTAAGCCGGTTTTTGAAAATTCATATCCAACTTAGCCATCCCTTGATTAATGGTCTGAGGAGTGGAAGGTTTCAAAGCGCTTACGCTAGCCGTTGCATTCCTGGAAGGAAACCTGTCGTTCTCCCGAAGCTATATTTTTAAACTGCTTCATTCTGTCCGAAGCTGCCGAAAATAATGACGAATTTGCCAAAAGTGAACGTCGAGATGAATCTGCCTCCTTTGAAACCTCCTCGATACTTGAAACTGAAGTTGTAGTTTCCTTAGTATTCTGGGATCCTAGTTCGTTTTGAGTTGAACTGCGTCCATTCTCGAATCTCTTCCTCAACGTTGAAACTCTTCCAGCACTTTCCGAAGTCCTTCTCCTATGAATATCCTCTCCATCTTCTCCAAAATCGATCAGACTTGCTTGCTTTTCCTCCCCCCTTTTTGATTTCTCCACTACTTCTGGTAGCAAGGGAACCGGATCATCAAGCAAGGATAAATGATGTGATGATTTTTCTGCCATAACTTGATCTTCATATCTTCTTTTCAAATCAGCTAGCAACTTTATTTGCCACCGTAGGAGTTCACCTGCCAAAAAATCTTCGTCTTCCTCTCCTCGAACAAGTCGCTCTATCCTCTTCTTTATATGCATCAACCTCGACGATATCCGCTTGAAGTCATTTACTCTATTAGCTGGATCAAAATCTGCAATTGAATCCTCCAGATCTGCCAATTTTCCAGAACATGTTGACAGTTCATAATCCCGATCCAAGTCTACCGTAAGAGGTGCCTGTTTATCTCCTACTCTTTCCAGTCGTAAAATTTCTCTCAACATCGATCTTTTCTCCTCTACTGTTCCAATCGTAGGTAAACCTCTTATCAATAACTCGTAAGTGATTTCATCACCCAGTAATCTATTAACTTCCATGTTGAAAATCACAAATTTAAAAAAAATCCCAATCAGAAAATTACTAGAAATTATTTTCCAAAAAATCTAAATAAATCTCAAAATCTTACGTTAAATTTATAGTTATTTCCGTAAAAATATCAATCAATCCTCCAACATCAACAAATCTCGTTTAAGGTGGGCGTTCAATGTAGTGTGTTTTTATTTCAAGTTGATTTCGAAAACGGTTTCACTTTGAGAACTGAAATTTTGTGGGTGAACTCAGAAAGGATCAGGGTTCTTGTTGAAATAATTTTAATCGATTTCATGCCGACAGTTAATTTTTTTTCTTTCAAAAATAGAAGAAAATGAGCTAACCCATGCTTCTGTTTTATTTCAACAGAAAGACCCATGAAAATAGTTCAACTTCCGATTAAAAGTGAATCTACTGATTATTTCGTTCAGAAGATCAACTTGAAATACGGAATTGGCAGAAAATGGCCAAATTCAAATTTTGGCGGGAAAAAATTCCTGCTTTACCCACAAATGCACGTATTTCATAGTTCGGCGATTTTCGGATAGAGAGAGCCATGGTACATTTCATTCATGATTAGAGAGATACTCATAGAACTTATTGTGATAATGGAAGTTCTATGGAGATATTCCTTAAAATGGACGGTGGCGCCTCTATCGGCTGATCTTTCCTACTCGGTTTAAACGCCGACCTTAATAAACATTAAATTCCCTCCAAATTTCAAAATCCGATTAATAATTCTGAAAAATATACCCGAAATTCACCTAATATTGAAAACTTTTCAATAGATCAATTGCCAAAAAATGACTCAAATATCACGCCACTCTGTGACCTTCCCACCAAGAAACGCCTTAAAATAAATTACAATCGTCTATGTTCTGTGATGACAATTTAAGGTTATATCAGTGACGATTTAAGGCATATATCTACTAATACCAATATGCCTGCTAATAGTTGTCTGAAAGTGAAGTCAGATCTTTGGTAAAGATTGAATTGTACGCATGCGTCAACTCGAAATTCAATTATGACAATTAGGCATTCTAAATCACGTGACCTAAAATGGCGTCTGCTGAGGGCAAACCATAGACAACAAGTTGTCTATGGGGCAAACAACTTTCTGAAGTGTCATAACACGTCATAAGGAACCTGGTGAATAAATTAGTTGTGTGTATTTGTTGTTCTTGTTGTTGATAGACTTTTTAAGATGCAACATAAACACCAACGTATTGTTTGCCCCATAGAACTTATAGTACATGTACTATGAGTTCTATGGTTTGCCCTCAGCCGCCATATTGGGAATTTGTTTTGACAGGTCATTAGAATGCCCAATAGACTTGGAGGTTATGTCATCATTTATTTACATTTTAGGCTTCAAGATTTTCTTGCTTGGATGAAAACGTTCTACTAAAACATTTCTATTTTAGTTTTCGCAAAGAAATGAATGTTATAAGTTTTCAGAAAACTATTTGATTCATCGTATTGAAGGGAATGCATTTTTTTAGCCGGAATAAATATTGATAATTCATGTATCAAGGATTCATCGAGAAATTTTCGTCAGAAGTTCTAAAGGAATTCCGACTACCCGATAAAATAAAACGTAGGTATAGGTATGAACATCTTTGCTGTGAGAGGTTGATGAAATGGTAACTCACATTATTGAATAATCCATCGTAAATCTATCTATAGTTAAATGAACTCTTGTTATCAAAGTAATGTAGAAGTCAAAAAGATTCTTGTGTTTAAGCTGAATTGAATATTTCATTACTGAAACAAAATTGAAATGTGTTTTTTCAGGTAGGTATTCAAGGATATGTTTATTCGCAATGTTACCTACCAATAGTTATTCTCTTCACAATTTTTGTTTGATAAGAAGTCTTGAATTTTTGTCTTGTTTTGTTGATCTACTTGCTCAGGATTTAATAATTTTTGATTGTTTATTGAAAGGTTTCAATTCTGAATGAAAAATTCCTTCTTTGCTTCAAACATTCCATTTTGAGATCCTTTTTATAGCAACTATTGAAGTACTATCGAGTAGAGGCCATGAACATTAATTATACAAATTTGTGTTACGCAATTTCTTAAAATGATGTATTCAATCATTCTATGTAATAAAACGAATAATAACTATTTTACAGTTTATTTACACATTTTTTTCATTACAATTTCATACCAAAAATTATCGTCAAGGAAGAGAACAAACCAGTTTACATGCCGAGGTAGGTAGATTTAGATGAACTTACTTCTTAATTGAGACATATGAAGTTTTGTTCACTTTGGTAGATTGGAAAATATGGGGCCTATTTGATAAGATTTTTGGGGAAATAAGCTTTCATGACATATTCAACATGAGTTAAACTATTAGAAAAGTTTGAATCCTCCTCCAATTTTGAAATGGTACATGAAATTACTTCGAAATATTTTCTTACTATGAGTTTCCAGGTAAACTATGAATTTTTAGTCCATGATCCATATCATAATTGCTTACATGGTAATTGAAATAGCCGTCAGACAAGGGTAAATCCAAAATTTTTCTCAGAAGGGCACTTTCGAGAACAGGTTGAACTTTTATGATTGGATTATTATGTGAATATGTGATTTGGAGTTTGTTACGAGTACCTTCATGGAAATATGCAATTTTTTAACAACCCGGGGACTGCATATTCCATTCAAATTGAATGAGAGGTTATTATTATGACATATCGAGAACATGGGAGTGGAGGTAGCAGTACATACACTAAGTAATACAGTATTGCAAAAATACTGAACCATGACCTAAAATAAAAAGATGTTGAAATTGCTGAATTTTGTTAAATTTTCAATAATACCATCTAAATAGTGAGCAGGATGATATGTAATCTAAAAAACAAAGTTGAAACTAAAAAGACATACCGTTGATTGGAAGGATTGCCTGTAAACAGTAGAAGATTAAAATCATGCAAGTTGTTTGCTAAAACAAGATGAGTACCTAATGTTGAGGTGAATAAACCTAGAGTGGAACCTCGATATAACAAATTTTAGACCAATCTCACCTCAGTTTAACGAATTTCTACTTGCTCCCTTCCGATTTGTTATATCGGGGTTCCACTGCGTATTGATATGATGTAATCAAAAGCCAAGGCAAGTTTACCTCTCAATACGATGAACATAAATACAGAATCCAGATAATATGTAACAAATGATTTATTAAGTTTCAGAATGCATTTATTCTAGAGTCAGTTTAACTGACTGATTTCATTCATTCCATGAAAAGAAAAACACATCCAATATGTGTGTTGAACAGCTCTTTCACCTAACGGTACATTGGCCATTAAAAACTTAGAGCCAACCCTTTCAGTGGGTTACTATTCAGAAAGAGATTTATACTTTGAAAGATGTCCTCCATCCAAACCAAAACTGACTTCTCTGGGTGTTTTCTATTAGTACCTTTCCCTGTAAAATAATTTTCAACAAAATGTCTTCCACAAATTCTCAGCTGTGCGACATCAGCATTTATTTAGGTGACATAGGGCCATCCACTGAGATCTTTGTAGGTGATTCTGAGGGAACCTGAAAAAAATATAGTGGTAAAGGAGAAAGCATGAACGTATAACAGTTGTATTTGAATTTTTTACCTGTGATATGAATTCGGGCGTGTAGGGTCACAAATGTAACATTTGTGAGTAGAGCTCCTTAAAGACATGTTTAATTCCTTATTGAATAAAAGAACACACCAAAATTTTCAAATAGATATAAATACTATTCAAAAACGGACCAACTCAACTAGGTAAATAAACTATGATTATATTAAACGCGAAAATGAACAATAACTACAACGATTATAAGTGAAAAATGAACCAGGATTTAAACAACGAACGAAGAACGAACTATTGATTAACGAATTTTCACAAATGGAATAAATAATTTGTTTGGTTATGAGCGTATGAAATAATACATCACATCATTAATTTTACGTGTATGACATAATACAAGGTGCCAGAGAGAGATAGAATAACTACGTTATTTTTATTCTTAATATTTCTGCACATGCGCAGATCTGGAGTTTTACCAAAGCCCAGCTTCAATTTTGATTGGCTATTACCCATATATTAGATATATGATTTAAGGTTATATAAGTGACACTAGCAAATAAATTCTCTGTAATAAATCCAATAATCAATGAATCATGGACAAACAAAATCGAAAGAAATCCAGAGTTGTAATATTTTCAATATGAATACCAAACGAAAGAACCACACTAACACCAACCTGTTGGGCGCCAGAATTTGTTACGCCTCAAATTCCTTTTTAATTGAATAAAGGAATTGGGGGCAAATGAATTATCTTATTCACAATCTCAGGAGGTGGGTAAGTTATATCACAGAATACCTAACTACACAGAAGCGTCACTAAGCGTCGGCACTTTGATCTTCAAGGGGCAAATTTTCGTGACCTTCATTTCCTGTTAGGTAGTACATATGTCATTTTTGAGCGGATAATCACAGAATACCTAACTAATTTAGGGTATTCTGTGACATAATTCTATACTTTATTTATAATTCTATGGGTCCAGCAGGAAGTTTGAATTTCACGTTGACATTTGTACTACCTAGCGTGGCACAAGCGTCATCAAATAAAGTTTTGGCGGGAAGGCGGAATGACGCTTCTGTGTAGTTAGGTATTCTGTGGTTATATGAATGATAGTGACATAGATGCATAGAACACCTGGTGTAACGACTCCCTACTAAAAATCGTGACCAAAATTTGTAGATCAAAACGGCATCCTAGATTTCAGATTTTGGACTAGTTCCGGAATAAATCCGCAATATTTATCGGTCGTGGCGCTACTGCGGCAACGACAAAAAACGCGACCCCTTTCGAGAGAAATGAAAAGCTGTACAAAATATCACGTTTTCGATCGACAAGAAAGTCTTAAACAAAATCTAATCAGTGCCAACACCAGGTATTTCTATGCATCTATATAGTGACCTATATTATTCATTTTGAATTTTTTAGTGACCTTATGACAAGTTGTGTCAAAAATAGATAGACGAATTAAAGAGACTAGAATTGTCACGATTTTCTTTTCTCTCAATAAAAAACTGCTGAATAGACGAATTTAACAGTTTACATTGGTCCTTCGAGCTAAAGAAAAGTCCTGTGGTTATGTCTAACGAAGAAGGAGATCAAGGAAATTCAAAAAGTCGTCGACAAACGGCTGGGAAGAAAATCTTGAATCCTAACTTTGTATGGCCTACTAATTTTGGATCGAATATAGATGCATAGAAATACCTGGTGTTGGCACTGATTAGATTTTGTTTAAGACTTTCTTGTCGATCGAAAACGTGATATTTTGTGCAACTTTTCATTTCCCCCGAAAGGGGTCGCGTTTTTTGTCGTTGCCGCAGTAGCGCCACGACCGATAAATATTGCGGATTTATTCCGGAACTAGTCCAAAATCTGAAATCTAGGATGCCGTTTTGATCTACAAATTTTGGTCACGATTTTTGGTAGGGAGTCATTACACCAGGTGTTCTATGCATCTATGATCGAATAATGAACCTGACTTGAATGACAACGCTGATGTTGAAACAAAAACATCTATGGATGAAATCGACAAAAGAAAGAAGAGGAGCTTGAAAAGTGTTTCTCAAAAAAGTCATTATTCTGTGAAATTGCAACAACTGAATAATGATACCGAAAAAAGAAGACTATTACTGGAGAAGAAAATCAAGGAACTGGAGATTGAAAAACATCTCAGTGAATTACAAATATTGGAACTTGATAGAAAAATGGAAGAAAATAAACTATTGAATGAAGAAGCGGAAAGCCAACAAGATGTTATGTCCACAGATTCTACATTTGAAGAGAGTATAGACAAAATTCGGTCATTTAAAGGAAATGCCAAATCCTTTGTCGGTGAATGGGTGGAAGAGACCAGAAAAATGGAAACATTAAATGAAGAAAAATCAAAACTATACCTTTTCAACTTCAAATTGAGACTAATCACAATCAAATTGGAATTAAACAAATTCAAAATGAGAACATGCAACTTCAAATTGGTAAACGAAATCGAATTGGGAATAAACATATTCAAAATGGGACTAAAAAATCTCATATTGGGAAATGACATTTCCACTTAAATATGATACTTCAAAAATATTGTCTTTCAGGAACCAGAATTTCAGGACAATAATCTACTCAGACTCAGTCCTTACAGTCCAATGCTGAACCCTATAGAATTTGCGTGGTCAAGTTTGAAATCTGGAGTTAAAAGGGCAATGTCTACAAGGATGCCACAGATTTTGGCTGGTGAAGAAAGGACAAATCTTCCTCAAAACCAGTTCCGCTTGAGTGAATTGGAAATTATATTGCGTGATAATATAAATATAATAAATATCAACAACTGTGCGCGATATGTAGCACATATACAGTGATATTTTCCTGATGTTTTGAACTTAGTTGATATGGTTGTGTGATTTTCATTGTTCAAGAAATATTTTTATTTATCGTATCGATTCTCACATTTATCAACTTGTTCATAAAATAGCATTATATAGTTTAAGTTTATCAATACCTCTGCATTGTAAAATAAATTTTTTCCTCATTTGAATTCTTAGTTACTTCAGAACAATTCTCTTGAACTATGAAATAAAACGGAAAATGACTTTACTCAATATGAAATTGTTTAGTGTCAATATGAATGTGTTTATTCCCAATTCGATTGTGTTTACCATTTTGAAGTTGCTTATTCTCATTTTGAATTTGTTTATTCCCAATTCGATTTCGTTTACCATTTTGAAGTTGCATATTCTCATTTTGAATTTGTTTAATCCCAATTTGAGTGTGATTAGTCTCAATTTGAAGTTGAAAAGGTATAGATAATAATCGTATTGGAATTAATGATTTATGTGTAGCCATGACAAATGCTTTCAAAAGTATAGATAATAGACGCAGCAATGAAAGATCTGAAAAGATGTTAACGCGAAATACTATTGAAAGAGATTTTCCAATTTTTGACGGCAAACCTGAGGATTGGCCAACTTTCATTTACCAATTTCGGAAAATTTCGTCATTGTGTGAATACTCTCCTGAAGAATCCATGATAAAACTACAAAAATGTTTAAGAGGAGAGGCAAAAAACGCTGTATTGGGAATGATGATGTGTCCTGAAAATTTAAATGATGTTATAAAAACACTTGAAACTAGATTTGGAAGACCAGACCAAATTATAGATACTATGATATTCAAAATTGAAAAATTGCCTGCCATTTGTGACAACGAAATGGAACAACTGATTCTTTTTTCAAATACAGTAGAACCTCTTTAATCCGAACACCGTATTGCAAGGCGTTGTTCGGATTAACGAATCGTTCGGATTATCGGAACCATCAACATGTGCATATCAAATAGCAAAAATAACCATTTCATTTGCAATTTGTACCAACTTTATTCAGAAAAAAAAATAACATATAACCAAAATTTCATTCTATTTTAATCTAGGTCTAAAAAGAAAATAACATGTAACTAAAATTTAGATTCTATTATAATCTGGGTTTAAAAAAAATAACATGTGAACAATATTTTGATTCTAATCTAGGTTTTTCCGAAATAACTTGTGATTTTTGAGTGTTTCTGATTTTTCACTCATTACTCGTGTGAATGTAAAAGCACAACTAGCTCCGAAGTCTCGAATCGTACATCGCGTATGAGAGCTCCCGACACGTTCATGCCTGTCTAAACGCACATCGTTCTCGTACCGTTCGGATTATCGAGGGAGCGTTCGGATTATCACTTCAAGGAATTTGCGTTCGGATTACGGAGTGTTCGGATTAAAGAGGTTACACTGTAATGTGACAAGCTTAGTTAGTACGATAAAATCTCTTCATTATGATATGCACCTTCAGAATCCACATCTGCTAAAGAAATTGTGTCATAAATTACCAGACATGCTCAAGTTGAGATGGGGAGAAGAAATATGCAGTCAAAATGGCAATGTATCCTTAGCAGATTTCGCAAAGTGGTTGACAAACTTAGCGAATGCAGCTTGTTATATTTCAAATAACAAACCATCAAGTCGAGAAAGCCATCAAACCAGAAGAAATGAACGATCACTTGTTTTAACTTCTAGATCACCAACAATTTTTTGTTTTGACTGCAGAAAAAAAGGTCATAATCTGGAAAAATGTACAAAATTCCAGTCAAGAACTTCTGACGAACGTTGGACTATTGTGAGTCAGAACAAACTGTGTTTTTCATGTCTTCAGAATAAACACAGAACGTATGCATGCCCGACAAAAAAACATTGTGGAATAGATAATTGTGAATTATTCCATAATAAATTATTGCACAAGGAAAGACAAAATTTGGGTGAAAGTTCTAATGAGCCATCATCCAGCTCCTGAACTGAAAGAGTACATACTCTGGAAAATGGTGAAAACCGAGTTTTATTGAGAATTGTTAATGTGAAATTATATGGACCTGACAATCGATGTATCCAGACAGCAGCTCTTTGTGATGAAGCATCCACTGTAACGTTAGTTGACCGTTCTATTCTAAAAGAATTAGACGTGAAAGGAATCAAACAACCTTTGTGCATTCAATGGACGAATAACATTTCACATCAGGAGGATTCTGAATGTCTTGATTTGGAAATATCTGGTGATTACAATGATTCAAATAGATTCAAATTGAAAAATGTGAGAACGGTCGAGAATATAGCTCTACCAACACAAAAAACGAGAATTGAAGAATGGCAAAAATATCCACATTTGAACGGGCTTCCAATAAGCTCGGTGAAGAGAACTCCTATGATACTGATTGGTCAAGATAACATACATCTGACTTTGCCAAGAAGAATTGCCCAAGGTCCAGAAAATGCACCAATAGCGACCAAAACAAAATTAGGTTGGATATTACATGGAAAAATATCTGACAATTGTGCCAAGATTACTTACAATTACCATATTTGTAATCAAGATCTGACAAATGACTATCTTCATCAACTGGTGAAGAATTCGTTCACGATAGACTCTCTTGGAGTGACACCAGTGAAGAAAATTGAGAAGTCCAAAGAAGAAGCCAGAGCTGTCAAAATCATGAATGATACAGCGAAAAGATTAGGAGACACATTCGAAACTTGGTTTACCGGACCGAAGTTCTTGCAGGAGAAAGAAGACGATTGGCTGAAGAAAGATTTGGACGAAATTAATCCCGAACATCGAGATGTCGTTGCTGTAACTCAAATCAGCACCGAGTATTCTTCCTCAGATATTCCTACACCAAATCCGAAAAGATTCAGTAATTGTATGAAATTACTTCTTTCTACAGCTTGGGTCGTTAGAATTTCAAAATATTGGTTATCGAAAATAAGAAATAACCTTGCAGAAAATAAACCAACACTTGAAGACATCAGAGAAGCTGAAAGATTCATTGTTATCAAATGTCAACAAGAAAACTTTCCTCAAGAAATATCGGCTCTGAGAAAAAATATGAATATTAAAAATCAGAGTAGAATAAAAAAATTATCTCCAAAATTAGACGAAAACGGTGTCTTAGTGTTACAAGGGAGGACAGACCTAGCCCCCAATATGAACATCGCGACAAAACGACCAGCAATTATGCCTAAAGATGATCATATAACAAAATTATATTTACAATATTTACATGAAAATAATGGTCACCAAGGAATTGAGACAGTTTTGAACAACTCTCGACAGAAGTTTTGGATTATTGGTGGAAGAACTGCTGTAAAATCAGTCTTCTCAAAATGTCAAATGTGTAGACTCAGAAAAGCAACTCCAGAAGTGCCTCAAATGGGACAACTACCTCCAATTAGACTCACACCGAACTTGAAACCATTCACACATACTGGAATGGACTATTTTGGTCCATTGTTGGTTACAGTAGGACGAAGACAGGAGAAGAGATGGGGAGTAATTTTTACTTGTCTTGCAGTGCGAGCAATACACTAAGAAATAGCTCATTCAAGTGCTGATTCCGTCATCATGGCTATCAGAAGAATGGTTGCCAGAAAAGGTGATATAAAAGTGATTTTGTCAGATAATGGCACGAATTTTAAAGGAGCTTCAATAGAACTAAGAAAAGCCATTTCTGAAATAGACGAAAATAGCTTAAGGAATCAATTACTTTTCAAAGGAATAGAATGGAAGTTTATTCCACCAGCTGCTCCACACATGGGTGGAACTTGGGAGGGACTAATAAGAACAGTAAAAGTAGCCCTGTACAACACGGTACTGAAGGAGAAATTAAGAGATGAACTATTACAAACAGTTTTGGCTGAAATAGAAAATATAGTAAATTCTAGACCTCTAACGAAAGTAACTACAGACCCAGATGACTATGAAGCCTTAACACCAAATCACTTTATTTTTGGAGATACTTGTAGAGATAAATTCGGCTTTATTGGAGAGATGCCTGACCTCAGAAAACAATGGAGGAGAGCACAGAGAATTGCAAATGATTTTTGGAAAAGATGGTCGAAAGAATATTTGCCAACATTAACAAAGAGGAATCGTTGGCATAAAGACGTCGAAAATTTGAAAATTGGAGATATAGTTACGATAATTGATGAAAATTTGCCTCGTAATTCATGGAAAATAGGCAAAATTACAGAAATATTTCCTGGACTAGATGAAAGAGTAAGAGTAGTGACAGTGAAAACCAAAGACGGATTTCTAAAACGGCCTGTGACTAAATTAGGAAAAGTGACAGAACATTACGAAGTGGACTTTAGTTAAATGATGTTTTTTATTTATGAATTATGTCTTCACTTGAATTTTATTATGCTGCAAGCTTGGTATGGGAGGGGAAGAATGTAACGTCGTCGTGACCTATATTATTCATTTTGAATTTTTTTCAGTGACCTTATGACAAGTTGTGTCAAAAAATAGATAGACGAATTAAAGAGACTAGAATTGTCACGATTTTCTTTTCTCTCAATAAAAAACTGCTGAATAGACGAATTTAACAGTTTACACTAATCCTGGTTTATTTATCTTTAGAACAGTTCAATCGGTGTAACAGGATGATCAAAATCAATATTTAAGAAAAAGAAAATATATAGAGCACTCAAGTAAATTGGCCAAATAATTAAGGTACCATATAGACGTCTATACGTACTTACAGTTATTAAGATTCTCGAGAAAATCTCAAGAATAAATGAAGACCAACGGAGAATGGTGATTGTTCGCTTCGGCCCTGGGACTAGGTGTCCCTCTTGCAGGTAAGTACGGTGCGATCTATCCAGTAATGATGTATTCAGTATTCTCTTTAGGTAGGTCACCGCAGACTTGATGATGTACAAAGATGACATGAAGGGCTGGTAGCCCTGGTGATGACAGATTGCCAAGGAAGGAGTGGTTATTCGTAAGCTCCACAATGATCCGAGGAGTACCATACATCCAAGGTGTAAACGTAGATGTAAGAGTTTAAAATTGGAAATGATGTTGAATTTGAAATCTATATATATAAAAGAAAGATGTTGGTTACACCATTTATAACTCGAGATCGTATGGACTCTTGGTTATGAAACTTCATATATGGATTCGTCTACGGTCTGGTTATTATAAAATACAATAAAACTTTGAAAGAATCGATGAAAATTTTACTGATACAGGAAATGCTTTTCCTCCTTTTGTGTAGGGTCACTAGGTGTCACTACAGTTACGCTACAGCTTAGATTGCGTTGTTAACATATAGTGTGTAATTTGGGTTGCCTCCAACTCTACGCTGTTGACCAAGATCAAAATGTCTTAGCGTGTAGGAGTACAGATCTCTAAAATGATTAGATTTCGTTGAGATATGAGAGAAAATTCGTTCTTACCACTTCAAGTGGCGCTATTCACACATTATGACTGATTGTTCTATACTATACTAAACTGGTTATAAGTTATTAGTTTGGAACTGATAGTACCATGAAAGGCTGTTACCAGATCAAGAAGCCGATGAATATCACAGTGAATTTTAATCGAAATGTCAAGTAAATCGGATTTTGGCGATCGGTTTCAATCGTGAATTGTCCATTCTCATCTTCTCTCATAATTTTTGGAATGTTTTCGAATTTCTGTTTGGGAATGAATATGTTTGCCATAATTAGTAATTGACATATTATGTTTGTTTCTGCTCTGTGTGTGACAGCCCATATCCATGGAAACATGGAAATCTCGCTGCTCCACCAACTGAGATATTTACCAATTATTTTAAGCTGAGCACCAAAAGGCTAAGAAGTTTAAAATAATGGTATGAGAACTAATTAGATTTTGATTAGCCAACATTGAGAATATTACAAAAGTTTCGTTTTTTCCACTTCAGAAAGCGCTATTCACAAAATTACATTAGTTGGTTCAAAGTACAGTGATCGAGTGATCAGAGGTAATTCATCATTGCAACTATTTCTCATCCATACAATTCGATCGTGATTTATATTTGCATTCGTGGTGTCATTCATTACAAGATGTACTGACAGAACAGTAAAGCATTTAAAACAAAATGTTATTTGTTCAACAATTAGATACCACTTAAATGAGGAGAATTTTTTTCGTGCGAATAACAATGATACTAAAATTTTGTATATTTTGACTAATTTACATTTACCTGTTTGAAAAAATAGCAATGATTAGTTTATCCAACTTCAACGGTAGGTTTCACAAAGCGTAATCACCGGTGATCGGAGCTTGATCTCGCACCAACTAGATTTGACATTTCAAAAATCAGAGAACCAAGGCGTTGATCTCCGATCACCGGTGATAACGATTTGTGAAATTCACCGTAAGTATCATTTAGGCGAAACAAAGTTCGCCGGGACAGCTAGTTGAGATTAAAATTAAAAAGGCCTAGAAAGAAATATGCTATTGTTAATTTGACCTCTCCTCCTGTATTCGGTCTTACCTAAGATGTTATGCGGCCTCCGGTTATTTTTCACCTTGTGAAAAAAATTATGTTTCGAAACAAGTGTTTCCGTAGTTTAGTCCTCGATCCTCAATTTGAGTTAATTTGAATCTCCAAACTATTCAGAACTGAACTCGGATAAATACTTTTTAATTAATTCTAAATCCGTCTATAACGATTTTTCGATTCTTCTCAAATCACGCTTATTCCACAAAATGCTACAAAATGGCGAATCTTTATCTAAAACCTTATCTCTGGCTTTTTTTTTCCTTAATTTTCCTTGTCTCAATTCGACGTTCCTTCTTTCTTTTATTCAGGAGTAGATAACGCTCAGAGTAGTTCTAATGAACTGACAAATAAGGAGGAGGAGCCAAATGAACCACAAGTTCAATCTGATTGGTTAGATAATTAGTTTATTCTGTGATGAATAATTTGAATTGAATTGTTGAATAATTGTAATTTTCTCAATGAATAAAATATTGATACAACACTTGCTTTTGTTCCGTAACAAGTATTCCAACAAAAACGTACGTAATTTTGAAAAATTCAACATTTCCTCCCAAAATTAACGTATAGTTCATTACAAGTGATCTACTCCTAACATTTTTCTCATTTCCGCAAACTTCGGAGAAGAAATATGTTTCGTCATCACATCTGCAACTTGATTGCTGCTTCCAATGTGCTGAATCTGTATAACACCCTGGTGGTATTTTTCTCGAACAAAATGAAACCTTATTTCTATATGTTTCGATCTTTTATGAAATTCTGGATTTTTGACCAACTTGATGGCATTAGCATTATCCACAAACAAAATCGGGAACACGTCTTCACCCAGTTATTCCTCCAAAAGTCGTTTTATCCATATAAGCTCCTTCGTTGCCTCACTAGACGCAATATACTCCGCTTCAGTGGTCGAAAGAACAATACTATTCTGTTTCTGGCTAAATCAAGTGATTGCAGAATCAGAAAATCTGCTGACAACACCTGATCGTGAACGTCTTGTTTCTGGATCACCCGCGTAATCAGCGTCACTGAATACTTCCAAATTATTACTCTCAAAATTTGCCCTGTATAGTAGTCCAAAATAAATTGTACCACGTAAATATCTCAATATGCGTTTAACTACCCGACAATCTGATAATCTTGGTGAATTCAGTTTTTCAGAAACGACACTTACTGCATATGCGATATCGGGACGTGAAACAACCATTAAATACATAAGGCTGCCAACAGCCTCGCGATATGGCACGGCACTGTTCAAATCTTCGTCATTTTCGAGCGACAAGTATTTATCAGAGGGTAATGAAACAGTATTGCAATCCTTCATATTGAATCGTTCCAATATTTTGTTAATGTATGCACTTTGATCTAGGAGCATAGAATAACTGGAGGGAAGGCTCATACGCTCGACAGATCATTTTGAACTGCCAAAAACGGCGGAGGTTAGAGTTTCGTGTGACGCCCGATAAATAACGCTGAGATCGTTTATTCAGTAACATGTCAGATATCTTGTTCTATGGCGATACAATTGCAAAGAATATAATGTGGCTGTCATTGTTATTGATACATTTATGCTTCTTTTCAATTGAAAATGGCCATAAATCATAACATAGACAATATTGATGACATATCATCGCTTTATTCTAATCAACTTTTTATGCGCAATTATATGGAAAGTCTGTGATCGGTAATAAATTTGTCAAAACAATATCCTTATCGGAAAAAGCGAACATTCAGGTGAGTATTACTATTATTAAACAGGAAGACTGAGGTCTTATCTGTTCTCGTGTATCATACGCACAATTGTATGGTACGCCGTTTACATTCCCTCTGCTAACACTTAGATTCGGAGCGGGAAACAGATTTTTCTTCCCATATTCAATCTGATCCTTGTAGCCATTTCTTTACACGTGCTATATGCATTATATTGTCGGATTTACGAAAAAAAGTATGTATTGCTTTCTTTCAAAAGAATATATATTATGATATAGTAATAAATGGGACCTAATAAGTAATAACAACTAATAACCATTAAAGATAATTTTATTAAGGATAGCCATGTTATAGGAACGAACGACGTTGTCGCCATCTCGTGACCTTGCGGCGAACTCACAAGTTCGGACGTTTTTGGCAGTTCATTTTCGTAGGGGAGCCTTCTCTCCAGTTATTCTATGCTCCTAGCTTTGATTATGAAAATATCACCCTCAATTGTTCGACTTATTTGCATCCCAAGAAAGAAGTCCAAAGATCCTAAGGTTATTTTAAAATTTTCACGTAAATCTATATATATAAAAGAAAGATGTTGGTTACACCATTTATAACTCGAGAACATATGGACTGTTTGTTATGGAACTTCATATATGGATTCGTCTACAGTCTGGTTATTATAAAATACAATAAAACTTTGAAAAAATCGATGGAAATTTTACTTATACAGGAAATGCTTTTCCTCTTTTGAGAAGAGCCACTAGATGTCGCTACAGTTGCAGTTACGCTAGCGCTTATTCGTTTGTACTTCATTTGATATTCTCCGCGTTAGATGGCAATATAAGCAAATAGTGTGTACAGTCCCTCTATAGTCACTGTAACAGTGTGTAATTTGAGTTGCCTACAACTCTGCGCTGTTGGGCAAAACCAAAATGTCTTAGCGTAGGAGTACAGATGTCTAAAATGATTAGATTTCGTTGAGATATGAGAAAAGTTTCGTTCTTACCACTTCAGATGGCGCTATTCACACATTATTACTGATGATTATTAGTTATTTTTATAGTTTCATTTATTCCAAATAACGTTATCGTGAAGGTACTATATTTGACATTATCACAATTAAATGGCGATGAATTGGTGAGGCTTTCGCGGCCATCGATTGATACCATTTGTTTTTTTTTTTTTCGAGCATTTCGGTCGTCGTGGTTTGAAATGGTCGAAAAAAGAACATATGACATCAATTACTCTGTAATTTACATAGGGCTTATAGTACCATGAAAGGCTAAACAGATCCAGAAGCGGGTGAATATAACAGTGAATTTTTATCGAAATGTCAAGTAAATCGGATTTTGGCGATGAGTTTCAATTGTGAGCGGCGAGATGTCCATTCTCATCTTTTCTCATAATTTTTAAAATGTTTTTGATTTTCTGTTTGGATAATAATTAATATATTTGCGGAAAAAGCTGGATCCAAAATGGACATTATTAGTGATTGACATATTATGACATATTATTTTTGTGTATCTGTTCTGTGTGAAAGCTCATATCCATGGAAACATTTGACAGTACTAAAATCGGAGAACCAAGTCGTTGATCTCCGATCACCGGTGATTACGATTTGTGAAATCCATCGTAAGTATCATTTGGGCGGAACAAAGTTCGCCGGGCCAGCTAGTGATGAATAAATGAGGCGATCTCATTTTCATCTCTTCCTGCTACCAGTCCATCGTCAACGTGAATAGCTACGATAAGTTTTCGATTGTCTTCAACTCGAAAAAATAAACATGGATCAGCTGCACTACATTTCAAGTTTTGACTTATAAATAAAACAACAAAATCAACAAACCGTTTATTCCAGCAACGAGGTGATTGTTTCAAACCATACAGGCTTCGATTAGTTCGATTCAACTTATAGACACGGCCTGTACCATCAAATCCCTCAGGTTGCTTCATGAAAACTTCATCCTGAAGCTCACCATATAAAAATGCGGTTTTCACATCAAACTGCAGAAGTTTCAGCCTTTTCGATGCGGCAACACCCAGTAGAATTCTTACTGTGTCGAAACGCGCCACAGGGCTAAAAGTTTCGTCGTAGTCTACTCCAGCTCTTTGATTGAACCCTTTTGCTACTAACCGTGCCTTGAAACGAATCACACTTCCATCGGGTTTTGTTTTCAGTTTGCACACCCACTTATTTGGAATGACTCTCTTTTCTGTCGGCTTATTGACCAAACACCAGGTGTTATTTTCAGCTAGTGAATTCATCTCTTCAAGCATTGCTTCTTTCCAATGCTCTACTTTGGAAGATTCCATTGCTTTGCTGTAGCTATCGGGTACATCAGACTCAGCCAAAAGCAAATAATCTCCAAGATATGTAGGAAGTCGAAGTTGTACCCTGCGTCCACTACGAAGTAACTTATTCTTATTTTTATTTATTATTCGATTTCCTCTGACGTTTCTGGATCAGGATCAACAACGATGTCACTCAGAGAGTTTTCATCAACCGAAGTAGATTCATTTGCTTCTGAATCTTGCGAAACATCTGTATTCGGCTTAAATTCCAATTGGACTCTCTTTTTCACAATGTCTTCGGACTTGAAAATGATATCTCTAGTTGTTATAATTTTATTTTCGTTAGGCAACCACACCCTGTAACCATCTTTCTCTCCACAGTATCCAACTAAATGATCTTTCACACTTTTCTTGTCCCATTTCTGTCTACGCTGTTTAGGAACATGTACATAGCAATTAGTTCCAAAAATACGGAGATTATCTATTTTCGCACTTTTTCCTTTCCACAGCTCAATCGGGGTTTTGTCTTTAACATTTGTCGGACCTGTTCGATTCAGAACATGACAAGCTGTATTAACACCTTCTGCCCAAAGACTGATTGGCAGATTCTTCGTGTGAATCATAGTCCTGGCACTCTCGGCCAGAGTTCTATTTTCTCTTTCTGCCGAGCCATTTTGTTGAGGACTATATGGTATAGTGATACGGAAATTTATACCATATCTCTGGAGGATACTCCTCACTTCTGCATTATCAAACTCTTTTCCACCGTCGCTCATGAGTTCCACGATCTTATTGTTGGCTACTTAATGAATGTCTGCAAACTTTGTGCAACTTCAGACTTTGTTTTCAAGAAGAATACTCGACGGAATTTTGATAAATTGTCCTTATAACAAACAAAGTATCTTGCACCACCCAAGGAATTTTCTTGCATGGGCCCACAAACATCAGCATGGATCAATTCACCTGGTCTCGAAGGTCGATTCTCTCGGGATTTGAATGGTGACCTATGTTGTTTTCCGAATATACAACCTTCGCAGAAATTGTCATCATTCTCCATGACTATATCTTTTCCATGACGTTTCAAAATATCTCTGACATGTTTTTTATTCTGATGACACATTCTTTCATGCCACAATTGAATACTTTCTGCGATACATACTTCGGCAGAAGTTTCAGGAATGCAAACGTTCATATCTAGCACATAGAGACCTCTTGATGTTCGCTTTCCTTTCATTTTCATGACACCATTTTTAGTGAAACAACAAGAATTTTTATCAGCTTTGAATTCGAAGCCCTTTGCAATGGTTTGCCCAACAGAAAACAAATTTTTGTTTGCTTCAGGTACGTACCACACGTTCTCAAGATGGTTTTCAAACCATTTGTCGTCAATCCTCATTTTAACATTGATAAATCCTTGACCGTATGCCAAAATGACTGACCCATTTCCAACTTGGATTTCTTTTGGATAAGAGAATGACTCATAAGTAACAAAGTACTTTTTACTACTCGTCATATGTACAGAATCTCCTGTGTCAGCTATCCATTCATCATTTTCTGCAAAATAACTTATTTCATCTTTATCTATACACGGAAAAGAATCTCCTTCAATTTTGTTCAACTTCCTTGGAGCTCCTTCTCTTTCTTGCGGTCGCCTCGGACAGTTTTTGGCGAAATGTCCAACTTCATGGCATTTGAAACACTTTCTGATAGGTTTAACTTCTCTGCCAACCTTTTTGATATTCACATTTTTCGACGATGATTTTGCAACGAATGCAGTCGATTCCTTTTCCGACGATTTCGTAGGTAATCGCATTTCAATCAGACGCAAACGTTCGGTGAGTTTAGACATGATTCTACTCATGAGCAACAGATCTGGCAGTTCCGTATGAACCAGTCTCTTCAACTCATCGTTTAATTGACGAAAATTCCTTTGAAAGCGAGCTATATGTGTTGCTATATCTTCGCTGGAATCATATTGGCCACTAAAGAATTGCTCCATGGACCATGAGTCTATCGACACGTTGTCCAGAACTTTGTTCATATAGACTGATAAAAGTTTTTCCCATGTAGCATGTGCGTTATCACATGTTGCTGTCAACTCCACATTCACATCATTCATACTTCCAACTAGTATCAAATGAGCAAGGGCATCACTTTCCTTGAACTTCCTCATCCTGGTTTCATAACCAGCTTTTCAGGCATCTTGCTTTCACCAATCACAATATCGAGAATCTCATGATGACACAAAAGCAATTCAATTTGTCTTCGCCACTTCATCCAATTCGAAGCTCCTTCCAGTTTTTCAATCTGGGGTTTAGATTCCATTTTGAACTGAAATTTAAAAGGAACGGAAGTCATTGCTGACAACCACAAAATGAAAAATGTTACTGAAAACGATGCTGTAATGAATTCATTACAGCACTGTTTTTAGAACTGTAATGATCATATTACGATACGGAAATAGAGAAAATCGATTATATACTTGAACTGAATAAAAAAGGCTTGTGTTGTCCACCACTGTGTTTTGCACGAAAGTCTCCGTGGTTAGAATATAAATTTAACAAGTTATGGGCCCAGACATTGCTGAGTGCTGAGGAAGATAACTGAACGGAGGGAAGAGCCTTGTTGAATAGTTCAATCAGTTCAAAACATACTCTCTGTATAAAAAGTACCCGGAAAATGTTATTTAAATGAACCGCCAAAAAGGAATCGGTAATTTTTTTTTTCTTGAAGTTGGTAGGACCTTCCTTTATTACCAAGCCAAATTTGAGCGCGATCTGTCAACTAGTGTGTATACAACAGCTGTCAGTATCAGTCGACCTCAAAAGTGCTCTGCGAATTTTACAATGGAAAAAATAGTTGATCAAAGAGTTTGCCTGAAATTTTGTCTTGCAAACGAATTTTCTTGTGCCGATTCATTGAAAATGTTAAAAAAAGCCTTTGGTGATAATTGTATGTCAAAAACACAAGCATACGATTGGTACAAATCATTCAAAGACGGTCCGAAAAAACCACGTCAAAGTCGATCGAAAATTAAAGTTTTGCTCACTGTTTTCTTCGATTATCGTGGTGTTGTGCACTCAGAATTTCTTCCTGAAGGACAGACAGTGAATAAGGAGTATTACTTGGGTGTATTGAGGCGTTTGCGTGAGAATGTTCGTCGTAAACGGCCAGATTTATGGAAAGACAATTCGTGGATTTTGCATGATGATAACGCGCCGTCGCACCGAGCCATAATTATTAAGGAATACAAGACCAAAAACTCAATAAATACCATCGAACAACCGCCGTATTCACCTGACTTAGCTCCGTGCGACTTTTTTCTATTCCCAAGACTCAAATTGCCCCTACGTGGAACGCGTTTTGAGTCCATTGAAGCCATCAAAACAAATTCGCAACGAGAACTGAAGGCCATACCTTTGGCGGCGTATGAGCGGTGCATGGAGAAGTGGGTTCGCCGATATCATAGTTGTATTGTAAGCAATGGGGACTATTTTGAAGGAGACAAAATAAATATTGATGATTAAATTTAAATTTATGTGTTTTTTTTACAATTCCGGGTACTTTTTGAACTGATTGAACTATTCAACAAGGCTCTTCCCTCCGTTCAGTTATCTTCCTCAGCACTCAGCAATGTCTGGGCCCATAACCTGTTAAATTTATATTCTAACCACGGAGACTTTCGTGCAAAACACAGTGGTGGACAACACAAGCCTTTTTTATTCAGTTCAAGTATATAATCGATTTTCTCTATTTCCGTATCGTAATATGTTCATTACAGTTCTAAAAACAGTGCTGTAATGAATTCATTACAGCATCGTTTTCAGTAACATTTTTCATTTTGTGGTTGTCAGCAATGACTTCCGTTCCTTTTAAATTTCAGCAGACGTCAATTTGGAAATGTCAATTTTCGTACTTAATAACATTCACACCAACTGCCAAGATACAATATGAAAGTCACTATAGGACCTATAATTTGAATTTTTCATTGAATTTCAAAAAATTTGAGTGAAATAGAGAAAATATCGTCTAATACTCGTTGCAGAATGCAATTCCAATACTCATGCGTTCGTATTGGAATAGGAGCCCATTCTGCAACTAGTTTTAGAATATACTATTACATATACAATCTATCAAAACTGACAACTATCAACTGTATCCACAGAAAAATGTATACAAAGTATTCCAACAAAAACGTACGTAATTTTGAAAAATTCAACAGAAACGCTCAGCTTTCTCTTGTCAGTATTATTTATTTTTGTGAATGAGTGTTTCACTCAAAAACATAGATTTTTGTACTTCAAATTGATAGAAATGGATTTTCAACTCGGCTATAATCTTGCGGAAATGGCCGATGATTAAGATTTTGTGGAAGCAATGTATTTCGCAATGATCGAGAAGAATGCCAAAGAACTATATAGGGAGAGAATAAATCATTTTGAGGTGTGTGAAACTGAATTTTTGCAAAGATTCTGTTTATCGAATGATGGATTACGTTTTTTCTTTCCATTTGTCCAAAATTTTTCACAATTCGTATCGAAAACGCATGTCCCAATAGAAGCGACGTTGCCATTTTCTGAAGAATTGCATTCAAGGAAAGTTTAGTTGAACCATAGAACTTATAGTACATGGAATGCCATTAGCCTTGCTGCTCAGCTTAAAAAAATGGATACACATCTCGAGTTGAAGGACTACTGAAATTTCCATGTTCCCATGGATTCGACTTATACAGATCATGAACACAGAAATACAATGAATATTTAATCGTCAAGATCCGATTCACTTGGCATTTCGGCAAACATTTCTGTGTTTCTGTTCTGTATGACAAGTCGTAACCATGGCAACATGGAAATTTCAGTATTCCACCAACTTGGGATGTTTAGCCTCTTTTTGATCTAGTAATAGCATTCCATGTACTATAAGTTCTATGAGTTGAACTCGACTCAAACGTACCCTGTACAACCGAATGACATAACTGAACCTAGCTCAAGAGTGAGCTGAGTTCAGTTGAGCGTGAAATTGAGCTAGCACTGTACAACCGGGCCTTAAAAGTGGAAAGGATGTATGTGTATTATGGATCGTGTTGCCGGTTTTACCCAGAGAAGTGCAAGCGGAAAAGACGTCTTATGCGTGACAGCTCTTCCTTAACTTTTGCTAATTATTTCATAATTATTGGGTATTACTTAATTTTAACTAACAAAATCCTATACTAACTCAGTGTCGTGAGTCTAGAAATTGTAGGGTAAGTTTATTTTTTGGATTTCCGTAAATTTCAAAAACCGATAGAGTGACCACGTGGTAAATACCACGTAGATTGGAACTATACTCCATTCACTTTTATAAAGTATCTTGGTGGGCCATGGTTTAGGTTTATCAAGTTCTTTTACTTAAAACGGACGCAGGTTGGCACTCGTGAAAATCAAGCGACATTGCCAAGTCTACTTTCTGATTACTCTTTTTTAACTTTGTGAATGGAGTTAGTTCTTTTAAGCTTTAACTGTGACACAAGAATCAATACATTTTCATACTGGAGTATTTCAAGTTGCGCAAAGAGGTATTTAATTGTCCTCTGTAGGCTTATTTCTTGAGAATTTTGAAAAGTGGGGATTTCCATACGTCCGTCTGTTCTGTTCGTCTAAAAGATTTCTATCGGGTTAGTGAACTATCACAAAGTAACGGACTATTCTGTCCATTATTTTTCAGTACAATTTCAACACTCGGTTCTTGATTTCCGTACAAGAAAATAGCATAACTGAATCTTCCAATCATGTTTATACCCGTACATGTGAAATATTTCCAGTATTAACAGAAAAAAAGTTTCTTCAATATTCGTCAGATCTTTGGAATTATTGAATTCACATAATATTTCCTCAAATTCATTGTTTTCCCAAAGTGAATAAACATTTTGATAAATACGTAATTTCTACGATTTATATGTAGAAACGGCAACGTTGCGTCAATATCTGACAGAAGAATGAGTATAACCTAACATTTTCAAAATATACGCGGTGTTTTTATTCAAACACCGGTCAGCGCCCTTTCATCCCCTCCATTCTCGCAAGCATGTGATGACGTCAAATTAGCCAACGATTTAAACTTTTGAATGAGATGAATTGCTTTTATCGCTAATAATCGCGTATGAATGATTTTTCTAGTATAATTTTGTTTGTAAAGTAAACCTTATTGACCTAAAAAACGAAATAATATGAAAATATGATTGCTGCAGCTATATTTTTTATTAAATTCTACCTTTAGTGGAGTGCCTGGAGCATTCAAAACCGTAAAACCTCGGATTAGAGTTATAGTGAATGAAATAATATGATCGATGTGGGATATTGTTTTTTAAACTATAAGGCAGCTCGTAGACCGGTACGACGCTGCCGCTACGCGACCGCGACGAGATTTGAGTCGCGGCGATCAGTAACATGGGTCGTTCACACCAAAGCTACGCTACCGCTACGCGACCGATACGCGATCGGTTTCTATGTTATGAAAAAAACTCTCCATTGTCAAAAATGTCAAGCAGTGATGAATGCATAGAAAAGGTATTACGAAATATGGAAATACTGATTCAATCATTAATCTATGATAGCTCCGAAGGGACATTCGTTTCAGAACGATCATAGATTTCATATTCCAAAAAATTCTGTTGGCTATGGATCAGAATTCTAACCTACGGTACAGTGATTCAATAGATTTAAATCATAAAACAGAATTCCATTCAGACCAGCTCCCTTCACACGAAAATATGAATGTCGCGTATATACCGTTTGATACAATTTGAAAGAAAACGCCCTGGGAACAAAACCGATATAGGAGGTGACTGAGGTGAGATGAAAAAACAGGACTCACCTGGTTTCTTGATAATGATTAATGAAACGTCTTCACTCCACAAAACTATAGGTCACCGAAGTGCACCAATCGAAAATAAACTGTTCTGTACATGGTGGGCATAATTGGCGATACCTGAACTAAAACTTTTTGGCCCAAAGGCAAATTACGGCTTTTTTTATAAACTGATAATGCCATCAACTGCATTCCTTCGATTTCGAGCTATAGGCCAAAATTTAAATTTCGACGATTTCAACTTTGGTCATTATCTCCGTTGCTGTTTGTACCAGAATGATTAAATAAAAACATTATACAGATACTTTTTTTATAGCAATCGAGTGTAGTATCATGAGTTCTTCCAAGAGTTTTTTTGTTGAGCTTTAACATAAAGTTGTGTAATTTCTTAGGAAAACAGTTGTTTAAATGACTTACAAAGAATAGCCATTTTTTCCGTTAGATACTGAAATATATCATGCATCATACATCCCTCAGATTCGTCCAGATATCATGAAAAATATTGTTTATATGTGAAATTTCAATTATTGAGTATTAAGTATGTATATGATATAGGGTGGTCCAACAAAAAATTTGCACCACAATATTTCAAATTCAAAATGAAAATGTGGAAAATCTCTCGGACTCATCAATTTCTGATTTGAGGGGGAAGAACTTTTCCGCTTTTTTCATTCCCGTAACTTCAACCCTCTAACGAGGGTGAGTATAACCCCTTGATTTTGAATTGAAAAAAGGGGTGATGCGATAACCAATGTTGAAGATCGTATCGCTTCAAAATATCCATTGATAATTAAATAACAGCGAAAGTAGTGGAATTTATCTCGAGCATATTATTCGTATCCGACCTATGTATTCGACACATTTCAAAGGTATTTAGTAGTAAGTACTCCTCCACTATTTTATCGGTGAATATTTTCACAAAGACTGTTGATATACAGAGTGTCCCAAGTTCGAGTGCCTATTAGACGTTTCTGGAGAACTGGACATATTTGAAATCCGAAAATTTGAATAAAGATATTGTTCATAATTCCCTACTGAGTTGAAATATTTTTGAAGCCTGAACACTCCCGGTAAGGTATGCAAGGAGCGAAAATTAATTCGTTCAAATATTTTTTTTTCTATTTTTTCATTTCTGATATGATTGAGTTTTCAATGATGAATAGGTACATTATGTTAAAACCATTCAAATAGTTCTCAAAATACCGAAAAAAAAACGGAAAAGAGTCAAATATTGGTAGTCAGTATATTCATTTTTATTGTTCTCAACATCCTGAGCGTGAACCGTTATCATAACATAAAAGTAGAAGAATGTGGAAAGGACATGCATCTTTTGAATTTCGGAAATATCATAACAGGGAGTGTCGAAAACTGTGATCGAAAATTGGCCATATTTTTCTGTTTTTCAAAGGAAAACCCTTATTTTTTTATGATTGCGTAAGATTCTGCCAAGAAAAATAATGATAGTACTCTAATTAAGTAATATATAAAAATGAAATTATAAAAAAACTCATTATTATCATTATTTTTCTCCCCAGAATCCTACGCAATCATAAAAAAATAGGGTTCTGGTTTGAAAAACCAAAATTTGGAAATTTGATATTTCTGAAATTCAAAAGATGCATGCCCATTTCACATTCTTCTACTTTGATGTTATGAAAACGTTTTGCGCTCAGGATGTTGAGAACAAGAAAAAAGGACATAATACTGACTACGGGTTTTTTTTCGATATTTTGAAAACTATTTGAATACAAATTATGTTCAAATATTTGAACAAATTTATTTTCGCTCCTTGTATAACCGAGAGTGTTCAGGCTCCAGAATGCCTTCTCTGGGCTGAACTCAGGTCTTGTGCACCACTGTTCATCCGCATCTAGTTGACAGACTCACACCCCAAGACACGTCTACAAAAATGCCACGAGTCGACCTCATAAGTCGACATGAAGAGTCCCTCACCATAGGAATACCTGAGGGAATACCTCATGAGTAGTGAGTGTTGATTTTACTCAGAATTAGAACATATTTCAGTCGCGTCGCTGTCCCCTGGCGACCGACATGTCGAATCTCCCGTGAGCGGTAGCTTACAGGTCGCGTCGCGGTATCCCCGGTATACGCGCTCCTATTTAAAATAAAGGGCGCGATCTCTCAGCGACCAGAATTAGCGGTCGCGCAATGCTGGCGATCGAGCATTCACTCATTTCAGTCTCCCGAGATCGGTAGCTTACAGGTCGCGTATCGGTCGCGTCGCGGTATCCCCGGTGTGCGCGCTCTCATTCAAAATAACGTGCGCTACCTGTGAGCGACCAGAAATCTCGGTCGCGTAGCGGTAGCGTCGTACCGGTCTAGGAGCTGCCTTAATTGCAATGTTTACCAATTTTTTTTGTGTGCAATCCATTTTTTCATTGTTTAAACAAATTATTATAAAAAATTAATGTTTGACCATATATTTTCACTTTAAACAGTAATTTTTTTGTATTTATATGTTGAATCTCACCTGAGTAGACATATAGGAACATTTTTCAAAGATACCTGTGAATAAAAATACCAGTAGACATCTCGAACCTGGAGGGGAGAGCGGAGCGACAGCTGCTATGTACAATGGAATTTCTCGGCCAGTTCAATTATAAATGAAACGTACTCTATTGTGTACATTTAAAGAAATAATGTAGTTAATTACGACCATGAAAAAAAATTATTAGTAAAAAATCCGTTTATTTAAATATATAACATTGTTGTCAACATCAAATATTTTCTTCTACTTCATCTATCTGCATAATGGGTGAAGTATTGGAATAACTATTTTCGCTGCACTGTAGACATGCTACACTGCAGTGTAAACCACTTTTTCTGCATCCACACGCAGCTCCACATCCCTTTTTGCAATTACAAAATAACATTTGTAATAAATTATCCGGAGCAGGTAATTGAAGTACGTCATTTCCTAGCCATATCTGAATTTTTAGGTACACTCTTAACGCTGCATCAGTTGTTGGAGGCAGTGATGACAAAATAACACTTGTGTTTTTGGCTGTTGATTTTATGAAAGAATTGAACCTTAATGTATTTAAATCATGAGTGTTAGACGGAGCGCCATATAAACTCAAAATACATGCCACACCTGCTTGCAATATATTATTGGGGTCTTCATTGATATTTTTGAATACTTTTACTGAGTCGTGTAAATCAATCCGTTTCTCAAAATTTTTGGCAAACTTAATTTTTCCTTTATTGAAAAATGCAGAAGTAGTGTCACAACCCGTAAAGGCATGTAAAAAAAGAATATGTTCTTTACAGTTTGGTAATGATTTTTCTAAACTTATCGATGAAAATATCTTCTGTTGAACTCAGCCTCGGGATGGTTTTAGAAAATATATTTCACGATCTTTATCTACCAATGCCGTTAATATCACTAAGACATCGATATCTTCTGAAACTATAACAACATCTTTTGATTCCAAATTCATTGCCGTCTCAACAATTAATTTGTCGGCATCGCTTTCCGCTTGGCATGTAATAGTAATTTACGTAACAAGTCCGGAAAATAGGGTTTTTTGGACGAATAGACAAGATTCTAGAACGAGCCGGAGGCGAGTCCTGGAAGTCTGTTAGTCCAAAAAAACTATTTCCGGGCGTGTTGCGTACAATATTTTTTCGGCAACCGTGAAGAATTATAAATCAATGAGATGACACATCTCTTTATTGATTTTGATTCATATTTGAATTAAACCATCGAAATAGAATAATCTATCTCTATGAATTAAACAGAACAGAACTGTCATCCGTTATTTCGTTGCTATTGTGATGATCATAACAATGACAACAACGACGTGTTTTTTCCGGCCTAGGCCGGGAAGTACGTACTTTCCGGCCTAGGCCGGGAAATGCTACTTTCTCAAAGAAAAAGCGAAAAATATATTGTTGTCAGCTAATTTAACTCTCAACATTTCTATCAAATTCAATATCTGCACATTTATTTTTTAATGCACGACGATTCCGTTCGGCTGATTTAATACTATCTTTTTTATACCCATCAAATTAATAGAAATTTCCGGAAATATTTCGTAAAATGTTGTTTTTTTTGAAAAAATTGAAATAAAAAATTTTTACCCAAAAAATTTAACAAAAAATTAGGGGTGGACAACCCCTAACATTCAGGGGGATGAAAAATAGAAGTTGGCCTATAAAAATGAAAAACTAGCCTGAAAGAGTTCAATTTAGGTTAGGTTAGGTTGTGTTAGAAAAAGGGGTTGATCGTAGAGGGGTGAAAATGTAGGGTTATATGTATTTTTGTATGCCGTATCATAAAAAAATAAAAATAAAAAATTTTGTCCGAAAAAATTGAAAAAATAGTTAGGGGTGGACCATCCTTATCATTTAGGGGGATGAAAAATAGATGTTGGCAGATTCCCAGTCCTACCCGATATGCACACAAAATTTCACGAAAATCGGTCCAGCCGTTTCGGAGGAGTTCGGTAACAAAGATGCAGACAGGAGAATTTTATATATTAGAGATAATAGCAGCTGTCGCTCCGCTCTCCCCTCCACGTTCGAGATCCCTACTGGTATTTTTATTCATAGGTATCTTTGAAAAATGTTCCTATATGTCTACTCAGGTGAGATTCAACATATAAATACAAAAAAATTACTGTTTAAAGTGAAAATGTATGGTCAAACATTAATTTTTTATAATAATTTGTTTAAACAATGAAAAAATGGATTGCACAAAAAAAAATTGGTAAACATTGCAATTTATAGTTTGAAAAACAATATCCCACATCGATCGTATCAATTCATTCACTATAACTCTAGTCCGAGCTTGAATGCTCCAGGCACTCCACTACTTATTTTGCCCCCTTCTCGCCTTATACAACACGGAAAAAATATAAGATTTTTCGGTCGTAGAAAGGGTGCTCCGATTCCAATATTGTAAATCTAAATTCATTGATTCAGGAACAAAATATTGGTAAAAGTAGTTTGCATTTATTAAGAATATTAGGTCCATGAATGAGCTAGGTAGGTACTAAGGTACTCTAATCCAAGCAAATAGAATAACATTAAATTCCATAATTCCAAACCTGATACTGTAAATCTAAATTCATTGATTCAAGAACGAAATTCTGCATTCTTGCATTTCTTAAGAAAATTAGTTCTTCGGAAGGGCTAAAGGTACTCTTAACGAGCAAATAAATACCAGCAATAATTTATGTTGAAAGATGGTACATTTTATGTCTCACCACTAGAAATTTCTTCAAGTTCATATAAAATCTGCTTCAACATAGAAACTTAAAAAAAGGTATATTCGAATTGAAAATATGACAACTTGGTTATTAAGTGCTGATTTGGTAAATTTTATCTTAAATAAAAAACAAATCTGTAAAAATGTTTTTTTAATTGAGCATTAAATTTTCAACATCGATTATATATTCGAATTGAAAATATGACAACTTGGTTATTAAGTGCTGATTTGGTAAATTTTATCTTAAATAAAAAACAAATCTGTAAAAATGTTTTTTTAAATGAGCATTAAATTTTCAACATCGATTATAAATATAGCATGTGTTGATGTGTATGAGATATTGTTTGATATTTGTTCGAGCTGTCTGCTCGTCTCAAGTTTTACTAATTGAAATAGCTGCATTAGCATCTCAATTTCTTTCTGTTGCTGACTATTTTTTTCTAGCAGCTGTCCGTATTCAATTTTCCAATCAATTTCTCCTGCAGATGGAAAATTATCTGTAAACGAACGAGAAGATTTAGAATGAGAATATAAGAATAATAATAATCGATTTAATTAGAACTAAAGTAACCGTGTTGGAGACGTGAAAAAATTTGTACTCACCAAGTTTGGGTCCCAGATTACCAAAATGAAAACGATAAGTCAGCAATCCTTTTAGTTTTTTCAAGAAAAAATCCCAAAGTTACGTTTGGAGGGTAAGGTTATACATAGTTCTAGCCAGTTTTCTTGTATTTTCTCAATCAAGACTCATTGGAAATGTTTTATTTCTGCGTCCAACTCTAATTAATGAACTGAAATATTATCAAAAAGTACCGTTTTTCACCAACAAAACCAAGAAAACTTCAAAAACAGTACACACTACAATGTAAACACCGTATCTGTTGGCTAATTCTACGTCACAACATGGATGCCAAAAAGTGGTGGGGTGAAAGGGCGCTGACCGGTGTTTGAGTATCCGTGGGAAAGGTCTATTCCAGCGCCAACCGGGCTACTTTATAAAAGTGAATGGAGTATAGGGATTGCAAATTTACCGAATTTAAATTTACCGGTAATTCGGTAAATTATTTGAAAAATTACCGGTTAACCGGTATTTACCGGTTTTTTCCGACATAAAAGAATAAGCCACAAAATAAATAACCGAATTATAATTCTCATCAAATAATAACAACAGAAAAGTAAAACTCTAGGTAAATTAAAAAAAAATAATATACCTAACTTAAGGCCTCTTGCAACGACAGAGAATTCTCGCGAGAATTCTCTGTCGTCTCTGTGTAATTCCACAGAGAATTCTACCGAAAGTAGTATGCAACGGCAGAGAATTTCCGGTCAGTGAATTTGACAGAAAATTCTCGCGAGAATTCTCTGTCGTTGCAAGAGGCCTTTAGAGACCAGTAAGAGGCCACAAAACATTTGAAATAGTAATTCAAATAAAAAAATATTTGTCGTTTCTAACTTTTTCAACGACTCGTCCGATTCCTTTAGGCCCTGAGAAAACAAAGCTTATAATCTTTGTTTTCTCTAGACCTTTTTCATCAAACTAAAGGGGTCGAATGAATGTAAATGTGTGAAAAAGAAATTGCAATATTTTTGGAAAGAGGGATTTCAGGGGAAATGACAACTCGGCCTCCTACTGTGGAGTCCAAAAAGCCATAACTGCGGCAGGAACAATTATAACAAAGATTAGGTCGCGGCTAAGTGATGAAAGTATTGAAACATAGGTATATCAATACAATAAGATTAGATGATTAAAGTATCAATATATCAATACAATAAGATTAGGTCTCCAATCTAGTAGGCCGAGTTGTTATGAGTGCTGCGAAAGCCATTTCTAAGTATTTCCCCTGAATTCCCTTTTTCCGAAAAGATTGCATTTCCTTTTCACATATTTACACACTTGAATATTTTACAATCCATCCCGTCCGCGCTGCCCGTGCATTACAGAAAAAACGGATCAGCGCTGGCTTTTTTTTACCGAAATTACCGATAAAAGATGTCGGTTTCTTCGTCGGTAATTTGAAGAACATTAAGGGCGGTAAATCGGTAAACCGGTAAATCGTTAAACCGGTAATGCAATCCCTAATTGGAACTCGGGGGGATCCTTTGGATCCCCCTGGGGATAACTCGCCAAACTCTATTTCTCGTCCCCAGACTCCTCTCTCTCCCAGAGTTCTCTCTCACCTTACTCCAAAATCTCAAAAAACTTTTAATTCACTTCTGATTGATCATCCAGAAGAACCTCATTTCCCAATAGCAGATATCGCATCACTCTCTATGTCAAAGACATTTTTCAAGATGATGCTGAACTACTTGGAGAGGCTACAAATGCTTCCCAGGCAATCTCTTCTCTCTTAACCCAATTATCCGGAAATTCTCAGAATAAACCTGCGAAAAAGAAAATTGCCCACACATACTCATTAGATTATGGCCCCTTTCTGGTATTCTGGTAATAGTGGAATCTAAAAACGAAGGTAATATTGGCAACATGCATCCAATGAATTTTGGTAAGGAGCTGGACAAACATAAGGTACCGGGTGTGAAAGACATTGAAAAAGGAAAAAATAAGAATCTCAGTAGAGTTCTCCACATCTGTTTTTGCCAAAAAATCCCTAACTGAAAACCCTTTCATAGGTGACTCCAACATTGATGTTTTCATTCCATCACGTATGGTCCCCAGCATAGGTGTGATAAAGGATGTGGGATCTGATATTACCGAAGAAGACATCATGTCCCACGCAAACTCCAGAATAAGGATCATTGGAGAGGAGAGTCACCAAAGAGGTTGTGATCTCCTATGTCCCATCTAATTCCTGGGTATTCACCTTCCATGGTAAGATCCTGCCTGACAAAATCGGTATATTTGGTGTAATTAGAAATGTCTCACTATATGTGGGCCCTGTCATACAATGCTACAACTGCCTTAGGTATGGCCACACCATGACCAACTGCAACTCTCCGGTCGATTCCAAAAAATGTCGTAACTGTGGTAAGAATCATACTGAAATAAATTGTAATAATAAATCGAATCCAAAATGTATCTTCTGCTCAGGTAAGCATGTCTCTACGGACCGAAAATGCCCTGAGTATGAAAGACAGAAACAAATCAATAATCTCATAGCATTGGAAAACATTTCGTACTTTGAGGCGTTGAAGCTTGTTCCTAAATCATATGACACAGTAAATGAACCAATTAACCCGGCCTCTCGACCAAACTCATTTCCCTCCCTTGTCCCTCAGGCTAATAGGTATAGCTCCCCTGAGGATGCTACTCTTCTGTTCATAACAGAAATTCATTGCTCGAATCCAACCAATTGAGACACCATACTTATGCGTCAGCATTAAAAAAGAGAAAGTTACCATCATCCCCAGGTTATAATAGGGAAGCTCACAATGAACAGCTCCTCCATCTGTCTCTGCCACTCTCCCCAATTCCTGCTTCCGATTCTTCTTTCAGGCAAAACCTGTCAATTTCTAACAGCCTATCTGATGATGTATTAATCGAAATGATTTCCTAGCGAGTGTTGGGTAACAATAACCCTGAAATTGTTAAGATCCTCATGACCTTTTTGAAGAATAATCAACCTACACATACTGCGTTCTCAAATATGATAAAAATAAAGTCAATGATAAAGTTCCTACTAATAAATAACAAGTAAATCTCCCTCTATGTTATTTCTCGTTTTTTTATCTTTTTTCTGTAAATTTAACCTATCTACTATAATCTCCATGTTTAAAATTTCCCAGTGGATCATTACATCTGTTGCTTCCAATATAAACAATCTTAAATATCACATAGAGGAATACCAACCCAACATCATCCTCCTCTCTGAATCTTGGTTGAAAAGCGACCAAAACTCTAAGATGTCTGATTGTGATCGAGATATTCTTGATAATGGAATATTTGTTGAAAGATTATTTGGGCTGTTTCCATTATCTATGCGGTTTGTTGTTTCCGACGTTTCGGCAAGCATTCGCCTGCCGTCTTCAGGGTGTAGGTCCTGAGAAGGACCGGTTTTTGCCAAACTTGATCTGTCTGGACTTGTACGCACCATACTTTTTCGATTATTGAATTACAGTGTTGGGATTCGAACGCGGGTTATAAGGGTCAATTTCGAAATTTCAGTCACTCTAACCACTAATCTACCGGAGCAGGAAATTATTATACTATTCAAGTTATATATGGAGTATTATTTCCTGGTAGAGGTCACCTTGACCCTATCAGATGCGCAGTTGATATGCGCAGTAGGTTAAGTTCGATCAGGTTAGGTTAGGTTAGGTTCCCGTACGTGGTCATCACCTTGTCGTGGTGTACGGGCTTAAGTAGCTATGAATCCTATGGAGGAAGAGCGAAAAACCAAGTATGACCAAAACCAAGGAGTGACTATGGCTCTCTTGGCCCCTCGTATCTGAGGACTCGGGGTAGACCCAAAGAGCAACGTTAGTGCTTCACAAGTAACTATGATTCACTTGGCCCCTGGAGGCAGCTGACTCTGGGTAGACCCAAGGAGTAACGTTAGTACTTCACAACACACTTCCCGAACCCAAACTCCTTTCAAATCCAAGGGCTCGAGTCTAAGCGTGCGCTTAGATTGTGACATCTTCACGATCCACCCCTAGGCTAAACGACCTAGAAGACGCTGGAGACCGAGCTATCAAGAAAAGGCTTCGAGGGATGAGCATGGGAGAGTGGCGTGGTTAACTATGGCTTCCTTGGCCCCCCGGATCCACTGACAAGGGGTAGACCCAAGAAGTAATGTTAGCACCACATGCAGGGAACAACTATGACTCACTTGGCCCCCTGTAACCACAGACACAGGGTAGACCCAAGGAGTAACGTTAGTGTTTCGAACGTGGAGAACTTGCATCTGGCCTACGTCACACTGGCAACCCAGGCGTGGACAAGGAGTTACGACTCACTTTTCCACTCGGGCTGAAGACCACTGCATGAATCAGAGTAACTATGACCCACTTGGCCCCCCGAATCCTCGGACTCGGGGCAGACCCAAGGAGTAACGTTAATGTCTGACGGAAACCGCACTCTCATAGCTCAATCCCCGAGGGACCAGGGCCAACGGCTCGCTATCGGGGTGTTAGTGAGCCGGCCAAGACCTCCTGAGGATCTATCCCTGGTGTTTGAGTTCCGTTGCGAAAAAGCCAGGTGAAAATACGGAACTAGGTCAACAACAGTCAGTGGACTCCTCACAAGTTCTTTGTGAGACCGCAAACTGTGAGACCCGTCAGTCGAGGTGCAGGCTTCTTCCCTTCAATCCCTACATCCAAGGGGGGCAAGAGTCTGGGACTACCACGCAGAAACTACACCGTGAAATACCAATCGTCTTGGTGATCCGGTATGGTGTCTGCGCAAACCATCATAGTTGGAATCGGTGTCCTTGGGATTCCGACTAAGATGGCGAGGAGGAGGTTTTAGTTGGGTTAGAGTCCCACACGAATCCCAGCATTGAACCGCCCGCTGCGGAGAAGGCATGATGCTTTCCTCCTTCCTCAGGGCACAAAAAAAAAAGGTTAGGTTAGGTTAGTTTGGGTTAGTGTTAATTGCCACCCAGAGCCGAGTTCATCCTTCTCAATTCAGATCTTATAATTGGTGCCCAGACATCCTTTATTTCCACAGAGGGTGTAGGACCAGAAATACGGTCAGGAGTAAGCTCACGAAGGTGAAACCTGATAACAAAAATCAAACAACCAAAAATTGCGTATACGAAATTCCGTGTGAATGCGGCAGGTCCTACATCGGAGAGACTAAACGCCCCCTTGAGGTTAGAATCAAAGAGCACCAAAAACTAGCTCGACTGGGAGAAACCGAAAAATCTAAGCTAGCCCAACATGCTTGGGACGAGGACAGGCCCGGATCTACTATTTTTTCTGACCGGGGCAAAAGTTCATGATGGCGCCCCCCCATTTGTGTAACATATGAATTCATAAAAGATAACAAAAATAAATAATACAAATGAATAATCAAAATAAATACTAATAAAAAGGAAAAAAAGAGAAGAAATTTTGATTTAATTTAATTTTTCATTATTTTCAATTTGCTTAAACTGCGTTCATCTTGCAGACGTGGTAGTGCAGTAAATTCTTAAAGCTACACTGACATTAGAGAAAGCTTCTTGCAGATCTTGCCTGTAAAGAATTTGCAGCATGTCTAATGAAGTCGATAATTTCAGGAACTAGCTCTTTGAAAACCGCTAGTTCCCAACAAAAATCAACTGAATTCAAGTCTCTTCAATATTTTTGCGCTAAAAGGGTCCCATTTTTCTGCACACTGCAGATCCTCTTTTGCATGTTTAAAAGGGCATGGCCGTTTTGAGGAATGCAAAATTCTTATGCAGACTCTCTGGGCTTTCTAAGCTTTATTTGATTTCCGACAATAATCTGTCGAAAACAACTTCAATTTCCTTCGAGAATAAACCAACTTGATTTAACGTTCTTGACTCATCCTCGCACATTTCGTCGACCTGCTTTGTCTTCTTGGAAACACGTTCATTTCTAAGAATTGGCTCCACATCCAATTCTTTTGTTGGAATCGGTGTCCTTGGGATTCCGACTAAGATGGCGAGGAGGAGGTTTTAGTTGGGTTAGAGTCCCACACGAATCCCAGCATTGAACCGCCCGCTGCGGAGAAGGCATGATGCTTTCCTCCTTCCTCAGGGCACAAAAAAAAAAGGTTAGGTTAGGTTGGGTTAGTGTTAATTGCCACCCAGAGCCGAGTTCGTCCTTCTCAATTCAGATTTTATAATTGGTGCCCAGACATCCTTTATTTCCACAGAGGGTGTACTAATTGGGTTAGGAGTTATGGCCATGAAGGCTGCTTCTTTCAATTTCCTCCTTCTCCATCCTTCTTCCTTTGATATTATGGAAGCTTCATCCCATCTGATGTTGTGGTCCTCGTTCAGGCCCGGATCTAAGGGAGGGCAAGCGGGGCGCTTGCCCTGGGCGCCAGCTTGAGGGGGCGCCAAAAACAACCAGGGGATAATTTTTTTTTATTTTTGATTTTCTCGGAAAAAAGTATTATTATCGAATATGACCCGACTCTGAAGTGCCATCTTGACCACTCAAAAAAAGGACAAACATCCTATCTGTCTACAACTTTGCAACATGAAATTGAATGGCCACCAAAGTTCGGAATAAAATTATTAATGAGATCAAGGAGACCAACTATGTCACTATTATGTTCGACTGCACTCCAGATGTATCTCACACAGAGCAAATGAGCCAGGTTATACGATATTTAAAGAGAACGTAGTCTGGATATGAGATAAAGAAAATTTTTATTGACTTCTTAGAAGTTGACGGAAAAACTGGAGAATAATAGCATAGATGCATAGAATACCTGGTGTAACGACTCCTTACTAAAAAACGTGATCAAAATTTCTAGATTAAAACGGCAATTCTAGATTTCAGATTTTGGTCTAATTATGGAAAAAAAAACGCGCCCCTTTCGAAAGAAATGACAAGCAGGACAAATTCTCAGATTTTCGATCGACAAGCAAATCTTAGACAAAATTTAATCAGTGCCAACACCAGGTATTCTATGCATCTACATCATAGCGAATTCTAGATGAACTGCAAACTTATGATTTAGATGTCAATATAATCCTACGACAACGGATCTAATATGGCTGGGGTCAAATCCAGAATTCTGCAGATGAACGAGCTGGCAGTATTAGTTCCATGCCTAGGACACTCTTTGAATCTTCTGGGTGTCCATTTGGCTTCATCATGTTCAGAAGCAGTAAATTTATTTGTTGTTATACAAAAACTGTATTTTTTCTTGTTCAACCATAAGATGGACAATAATTATGAAAAAGTGCACGAAAATAAATTTGAAAGGAAGTAGCCAAACAAGATGGGCTAAACATCACGCATTAACAGGCCTGGCTCAATAATTTACCGGGAGTTGTGAAGGCTGTGGAAGAAATCAAAGAATCCTCACTAGTCGCAGAATCCAAGTATGAAGCTATGGTCATTTGCTTCGTGCTGTGATGGATTTTAGATTCATCCTGAACCTAACAATTTGGTATGGAAATTCTGAAAGGGGATATAATTATTTCACGTTCATTTTCGTTGATGCAATGTCTTGTGAAGATCTTGCAAGGAATGGAAGAAAAACCTCTTGAAAACTGGATATCGGAAGCTACACTTCTTTCAAAAGAATTGGATGTGGAGCCAATTCTTAGAAATGAACGTGTTTCCAAGAAGACAAAGCAGGTCGACGAAATGTGCGAGGATGAGTCAAGAACGTTAAATCAAGTTGGTTTATTCTCGAAGGAAATTGAAGTTGTTTTCGACAGATTATTGTCGGAAATCAAATAAAGCTTAGAAAGCCCAGAGAGTCTGCATAAGAATTTTGCATTCCTCAAAACGGCCATGCCCTTTTAAACATGCAAAAGAGGATCTGCAGTGTGCAGAAAAATGGGACCCTTTTAGCGCAAAAATATTGAAGAGACTTGAATTCAGTTGATTTTTGTTGGGAACTAGCGGTTTTCAAAGAGCTAGTTCCTGAAATTATCGACTTCATTAGACATGCTGCAAATTCTTTACAGGCAAGATCTGCAAGAAGCTTTCTCTAATGTCAGTGTAGCTTTAAGAATTTACTGCACTACCACGTCTGCAAGATGAACGCAGTTTAAGCAAATTGAAAATAATGAAAAATTAAATTAAATCAAAATTTCTTCTCTTTTTTTCCTTTTTATTAGTATTAATTTTGATTATTCATTTGTATTATTTATTTTTGTTATCTTTTATGAATTCATATGTTACACAAATGGGGGGGCGCCATCATGAACTTTTGCCCCGGTCAGAAAAAATAGTAGATCCGGGCCTGTCCTCGTTCCAAGCATGTTGGGCTAGCTTAGATTTTTCGGTTTCTCCCAGTCGAGCTAGTTTTTGGTGCTCTTTGATTCTAACCTCAAGGGGGCGTTTAGTCTCTCCGATGTAGGACCTGCCGCATTCACACGGAATTTCGTATACGCAATTTTTGGTTGTTTGATTTTTGTTATCAGGTTTCACCTTCGTGAGCTTACTCCTGACCGTATTTCTGGTCCTACACCCTCTGTGGAAATAAAGGATGTCTGGGCACCAATTATAAGATCTGAATTGAGAAGGATGAACTCGGCTCTGGGTGGCAATTAACACTAACCCAAACTAACCTAACCTAACCTTTTTTTTTTGTGCCCTGAGGAAGGAGGAAAGCATCATGCCTTCTCCGCAGCGGACGGTTCAATGCTGGGATTCGTGTGGGACTCTAACCCAACTAAAACCTCCTCCTCGCCATCTTAGTCGGAATCCCAAGGACACCGATTCCAACTATGATGGTTTGCGCAGACACCATACCGGATCACCAAGACGATTGGTATTTCACGGTGTAGTTTCTGCGTGGTAGTCCCAGACTCTTGCCCCCCTTGGATGTAGGGATTGAAGGGAAGAAGCCTGCACCTCGACTGACGGGTCTCACAGTTTGCGGTCTCACAAAGAACTTGTGAGGAGTCCACTGACTGTTGTTGACCTAGTTCCGTATTTTCACCTGGCTTTTCGCAACGGAACTCAAACACCAGGGATAGATCCTCAGGAGGTCTTTGTCGGCTTACTATCAGTCTGTCAATTACTAACACCCCGATAGCGAGCCGTTGGCCCTGGTCCTTCGGGGATTAAGCTATGAGAGTGCGGTTTCCGTCAGATATTAACGTTACTCCTTGGGTTTGCCCCGAGTCCGAGGATTCGGGGGGCCAAGTGGGTCATAGTTACTCTGATTCATGCAGTGGCCTTCAGCCCGAGGGGAAAAGTGAGTCGTAACTCCTTGTCCGCGCCCGAGTTGCCAGTGTGGCGTAGGCCTGATGCAAGTTCTCCACGTTCGAAACACTAACGTTACTCCTTGGGTCCACCCTGTGTCTGTGATTACAGGGGGCCAAGTGAGTCATAGTTGTTCCCTGCATGTGGTGCTAACATTACTTCTTGGGTCTACCCCTTGTCAGTGGATCCGGGGGGCCAAGGAAGCCATAGTTAACCACGCCACTCTCCCATGCTCATCCCTCGAAGCCTTTTCTTGATAGCTCGGTCTCCAGCGTCTTCTAGGTCGTTTAGCCTAGGGGTGGATCGCGAAGATGTCACAATCTAAGCGCACGCTTAGACTCGAGCCATTGGATTTGAAAGGAGTTTGGGTTCGGGAAGTGTGTTGTGAAGTACTAACGTTACTCCTTGGGTCTACCCAGAGTCAGCTGCCTCCAGGGGCCAAGTGAATCATAGTTACTTGTGAAGCACTAACGTTGCTCTTTGGGTCTACCCCGAGTCCTCAGATACGAGGGGCCAAGAGAGCCATAGTCACTCCTTGGTTTTGGTCATACTTGGTTTTTCGCTCTTCCTCCATAGGATTCACAGCTACTTTAGCCCGTATACAACGACAAGGTGATGACCACGTACGGGAACCTAACCTAACCTAACCTGACCGAACTTAACCTACTGCGCATATCAACTGCGCATCTGATCGGGTCAAGGTGACCTCTACCAGGAAATAATACTTCATATATAACTTGAATAGTATAATAATTTCCTGCTCCGGTAGACTAGTGGTTAGAGTGACTGGAATTTCGAAATTGCAACCTTATAACCCGCGTTCGAATCCCAATTCAATAATCGAAAAAGTACGGTGCATACAAGTCCAGACAGATCAAGTTTGGCAAAAACCGGTCCTTCTCAGGACCTACACCCTGAAGACGGCAGGCGAATGCTTGCCGAAACGTCGGAAACAACAAACCGCATAGATAATGGAAACAGCCCAAATAATCTTTCAAGATGTCTGGTTATAATGTACTTAGACAGGATAGAACTTCTCGAGGTGGCGGTGTTGCCTCAATTATTAGCGATGAATTTCTTTTTACAGAGGTTAATTTCAATCTATCCCTTCCGGATAGGGTCAACCTTCATGGATTCAAAATTGAACATTTTACAATCGTGAACATTTATTGCCCCCCAGGGCCACAGACATTTTACTTCGTGTGAAGTTTTGGCAAAACTTGTACTCCAGTCTCTCCTCCCCATATCTCATTTGTGGTGATGTTAACGCTCAGCATCCCTCATGGGGTTCTCATTCTTAGAATAGAAATGGAATAATTCTTGACCAGTTCCTCTTAACTAATGATCTTTGCCTCCTCAATGACGGCTCTAGTACTAGAGTCACCACCCCTAGGCTAGCTCACCATATGTTACACTTTGCCCCCCAGATATTAGATTTAACGCCTTCTGGGAGGTTCTTCCGGATCCGGTTGTAGTGACCAACATGTTGAACCTCAATTTGTCGGAGACCCCACATGATTTCTTCTCGACCTCCAAATACAATGTTAAGCAGGCCAATTGGCTGTTGTTTCAGGAATTGATTGCCCGAGAGGTTGAATGCCGAGACATACAAAATCTTGGTGATGTTCAAGGAATTATTGTTACTGCAGCTGATCAATCCATCCCTCTCAAAAAAGTAATGGAAGCCAGTCCAAATTTCGTGTCCCTTGGTGGGATGACGAGATGAGAACTATTATGAAAAATAGGTCAGAGGCCTATAGAAATTTCCGCCATATGCCTACAACAGAAAATTATCTGAATGCTAAAAAACAACAAGCTATTGCCAAGAGAAGGATCACAGAAAAGAAAGAGACATCATTCAGAGAATTCTGCGGAAAACTTGTCTGTAAAGGATAACAGAAATCTATGGAGGGACGTTAGAAGATTCCGCTCAGGTGTTTCTCCTAATTTGTCAAGACGCCACCCCCCATCTTGTGGTAGGGAGATCCTTCCTAGACTCTGCCCCCCTCCTCATCCAGCTATACACAGCTGTGACCGAGCCCCTCTGGGCATTAATGATTCAACCCCAAATAACCGTTCCTTTTTGTTCCCGTCGTTCACTTTGAGTGAGTTGTCCAAGATTATATACAAGAAAAAAGACTCTACACCAGGCAAAGATTCGATTACATATAGAATGCTGAAATATCTCCCCATCTGTTTGCATTTTATTTGAGGTTATTTTAATTTCGCCGATGACAGATATCGAATGTAATCTGTCAGACGCTAGCTGCATAGGCGGCCATTTTTCTGGTGTGTGACCACAGATTGGTGTTTCCAATTTTAGCACTAGCGTTTCATCAACACAAAACACGTAAGAAGTGTGAGAACGAGAAACTCCCAGGAAATTGAGGAAAAAGACATGGTTGTCGGTGTTTTTTGCAAAGGAACGACACATGAATGTGGCAACGCCGTATTTTCTTTCAAAGTATTAAACATGAGACGTGGAATTATTTCAATATTTCGGCAATAATTACTCCAAAGTGAATGAAATTGTTTGATGAAATCATGGTCGCGCTTGAACGTCCAATTGCTAATATTAGTAATATTTATATCATTCGATTTGAACAAAAGTTGTTAGGTTTGAGGTTACGTGGCCCAATAGGAATTTCACCAAACGTTTCGTCTACAACTGCGGTACTGAGGTAGCATTGTTGAAACAATGGCGGTAGGTATCTGCGGAGGTTTCTCGGTCGGAGGTTGTAATCCGTCGAATGACTGCTGAGAACCAGTCCTCTGATGATGCCTACCGCAGTTGGTCGCGAAATGTGAGGTGATAATCCTATTGGACCCCTGACCACAGTATAGACATCAATGGTGTCTATACTGTGCCCTGACCATAGATTATCTCCCCCGACCTGGAAAACGCTTAATTTGAAGTAGAGACATCGTTACAAAACGTATACCTATAGCTAGGAGCATAGAATAACTGGAGGGAAGGCTTCATACGCTCGACAGATCATTTTGAACTGCCAATAACGGCGGAGGTTAGAGTTTCGTGTGACGCCCGATAGATAACGCTGAGATCCTTTATTCAGTAACATGTCAGATATTTTGTTCTATGGCGCTACAATTGCAAAGAATATAATGTGGCTGTCATTGTTATTGATACATTTATGCTTCTTTTTAATTGAAAATGGACATAAATCATAACATAGACAATATTGATGACATATCATCGCAATTATATGGGAAGTCTGTGATCGGTAATAAATTTGTCAAAACAATATCCTTATCGGAAAAAGCGAACATTCAGGTAAGGATTATTATTATTATTATACGGGAAGACTGAGGTTTTATCTGTTCTCGTGTATTATACGCAGAATTGTATGGTACCCCGTTTACATTCCCTCTGCTAACACTTAGATTCGGAGCGGGAAACAGATTTTTCTTCCTATATTCAATCTGATCCTTGTAGCCATTTCTTTACACGTGCTATATGCATTATATTGTCGGATTTACGAAAAAAAGTATGTATTGCTTTCTTTCAAAAGAATATATATTATGATATGGTAATAATAATAATAATAATAATAATATGTTAATAATAATAATGGTTTTTTGGATACTTGTCCGCCATATTATAAGTATCAACCTGCAGCAGTGTTGGAAACGGACGCAGCGGTTCTCTATTGGGACAGACCCATAACAACAGATAGATCAGTGGACTACAATAGACCGGACCTTGTGTTCATTGAGAAGGATCAGAAGTATGGGGTGATAATTGATGTGGCAGTACCATTGACTCATAACATCGGAAGAACGGAGTCGGAAAAAATAACGAAGTACGAGAACTTGGCAATTGAGCTGAAGAATATGTGGCAATTGTCGAAAGTCACTATTATACCATTGGTGATTTCGGCTGAGGGAGTCATGTCCAAGTCATTCAAGAAAAATCTTCAAAAGATCGAGATATCCCAGAGGATCGCGGGATATGCACAGCAGGCTGTAGCTTTGCAAACCTGTCACATCGTGCGGAAATTCCTGAACTAGTGGGAGGAACTGAAATGTTTTTCCACTGGTTCATAGAAGTAATACCAGCTCGAGCTGAGACCGGGAGACCGATGATGAAGAATAATAATGATAGTTCATAGAAGTATTACCAGCTCATGCTGAGAACGGGAGACCGATGTTGAAGAATAATAATAACGCACGGGTGTGGTTTGGTTTCTGCCCCGCCACATGGGGGGTGACGTCCCCACGGCCCGAGTTACCTGGGCCACCAAGGGTAAATGGTGGCAAACCCATGAACGAGAAGTGGAAATCGATATCATGGCAGAAGATCGAGATGCCACTCCACCTGCTGGCTCGACCACCGTGAGGATGACTGCCCGCAGGGGAGCTCGCAACGCACGTATCCAGTGGAGCCGCGAAATGAATATTAAAGTAATGCGAGCTTTTCATTACGTGAACGATTGCGAGGACAAACCACTTCTTGGATGGAGAAGAGAAATCCTCAAGGGATCAAATTATCCCAGAAGATCGCGGGATGTGCACAGCAGGCTGTGGATTTGCAAACATCGTGCGGAAAATTCTGAACTAGTGGGAGGAACTGAAATGTTTTTTCACTGGTTCATAGAAGAATTACCAGCTCAAGCTGAGAACGGGAGACCGATAATAATAATAATAATTTTATTGATCCTTTAAGACAAATCAATGTATAGGACATGTCATCAGAAAGAAAGAAGAAATACATTAGCTTACAATTATGACATCATTGAGATACTCATTCACATTATAATAACATCTACTTAACATTAACTTTTTAACAACTTTTTTGAATTTGCTAGAATCAAGAGCTCGAATATTGTGGGGCAAATGGTTATAAAGTTTGATGCACTGATAAGAAGGAGACATCTCAAACCTAGTTGTCCTATGCTTAGGCACAAACAATGTTCTTTCACTTCTGGTGCCATAGTTATGAAAACTAGACAACCGAACAATACGTTCCTCATTTTCTTTTACATGTACAAGACACTTGAGAATGAAAATGGATGATAAAGTCAGAACATTATTTTCCATGAATATGGGTCTACAGGACGAACGTGGAGGTATGCTGAATATCATCCGTAAAATACGTTTTTGTATTATGAAAGCTCTCCCAACGTCTGAACTGTTTCCCCATAGTAGAATATTGTAGGTTAAGTGACTATAAACCAAGCTGTAATAGACATTCATGAGTGATTCAGAGGGAAGTGAGTTTTTCACCCTATTTATAGCATAGTAAGAACTGTTCAATTTTTTGCACACAGAATCAATGTGCAAACCCCATTTTAAATTATTGTCCAGGTAAATGCCAAGAAATTTTGCACTATTTTTAGATAGAATAACACTATTTAAATGATGCAGCACCAGTACACGATCACACTGTCCAATTGTGAAGTAGATACATTCGGTTTTATTTATGTTTATCATTAAGTTGTTTTTATGACACCAGTTCACGAAACTTTCCAATAACAGTTGACATAGGGACTGAACTTCATCGAATGTTGAGGCCGAAATGATTACCGAAGCATCATCAGCAAAAAGACTCATCATAAATTTCCTTATCAGCGACGGAAAGCCTCTGCACGCAAGTAGATATTGGAACATCATTCTCAAATTAACGGGGAGGTCATTGATGAAAAGAAGGAATATAAGAGGCCCAAGGACTGATCCTTGAGGTACTCCAAGACTCAGATCGTGTTCGTCAGATAGACAGCTATCAACTTTCACAAAAATGGATCTTCCCTCGAGATAGCTTTGGAGCCAATCCAGAAATACACCTCGAAACCCCAAGTTGTAACACTTGTCTAGTATGAATCGAAATGTAAGACTATCGAATGCTCGTGAGAGGTCGAAAAATAAGGCTGCTACATGCAAACCTTTATCAAGGCATTCATACACATAACCAACAAAGGAAACCGCAGCTGTCTCCGTTGAACGACCTGATCTGAAACCATGCTGAGCATTATCGAGTATACCGAACTTGTCAAGATACTTGATCATACGGTTGAACACGACTCTTTCGAATACTTTAGAAAATACGCTCAGAATAGAAATTGGTCTGTAATTTGTGATGCTATTAATATCGTTTTTCTTAAAGATTGGAACAACTAGGGCTCTTTTCAGGATAGAGGGAAAGATGCCAGAACTGACAGAAAGATTAATACAATGAGTGAAATGCCCACAAATATCTGAGCTTATCAACTTTAGTATTTTAGCAGATATAGAATCAGCTCCTGCACATTTATTTTTCAGCATTTTAATTACATCAGCCACTTCGCACTCAATTACTGGATGGAAAAAAAATGTTGTGTTTGACATTACTGAAGAAGTGCATGGGGAAGATAAAGAGTTCCCATAGTATAGACGGAGGGTGGTTTCGGTTACTGTTGAGAAGTAAGTGGCAAAAATCTTTGCCAATTCCAGGGTATCATTGTACGAGACACCATCAACGAGAAGCTCAACACGCTTATCATCTCTGCCCTTTCGGCCAGTCAAGCTATTCACCATGGACCATACTGTTTTATTTTTATTATCCGATCTATTAATAAGGTCATTATGAAATCTTAATTTAGTATTTCTTAATAATGAGTTATACTCGCTTTTGGTTTTCTTGTACAAAGTATAAGTGCTGTGAGACTTTACATTCGAGTGTAACCAGTGCAGATTCAAAAGTTTACGTTTGGCCAGTACTACTTCTGGAGTTATCCAACTATTTGTTTTATGATTGTTAGTAGGCAATTTCACCAAAGGACAGCATAATTCAAATGTACTCTGAATCGCATCAACGAATGCTTGGAAACATCATTGATATTATAAATAACTTGGAAATCATAAATTGAGATATGGAATACAAAATTGTTAAGATTTTGTTGGCTCAAGTTTCTAACCAACCTTGAGCCACCCTGTGTATTCACATGAATTATACTATTGAATTCAACCAGGATAGCACGATGGTCACCCAAAAGAGGCTCAAAAACCTTCACACCGGAGTTAGATAGATTTGCACTTTTCATAACATAGTCCACTTTTGAAATAGATGTATGACCTGTAATGTCAGTGAATACCCTCGTAGGTTCATCAGACGAAATAGCCAAATCAAAACAATCCATCAAGTCTATAAGTAGCTTACGTTTATTACATTCAGTCTTCAGGTAATTGACGTTCAGGTCACCACACACAATGATACTGTCAACCAAATTCGAACAATAGTCTAGAGCATCTGATAATCTATCCAAAAAAACTTGGAAATCACCGGAACCCGGCCGATAAACACTAATAATACCAATCCGAGTGACTTTGGCCAACACAATAATTCCGCACATTTCACAATGCATCTGGTCGGAAAATTCAGACACATACAAAGATTTCGATTTAATTCCAGCTTTGAGATAAATCATCGACCCTCCATGTTCCCGATAAGGGCGGCAATAATAGTCAGCTAAAATATAGCCAGGTAGAGTCATTGTTTTCACACTGTCGTCAGTGCACCAGTGTTCACAAACACTTATAATATCAGGGCCATTCTCAGCCAGAAGTAATTCCATTTTATTTAATTTATTAGATAAGCACTGGACATTTAGCTGCAGAAGCCTTAATTTATCAACTTCAGCATTATTCAGTCCGTTGGACGGTTCACCCTTTTGGAATGAAAAAAAACGATGGATATTAGCATTCTTCGGCCAATAAATGGGACCTAATAAGTAATAACCACGAATAACCATTAAAGATAATTTTATTAAGGATAGCCATGTTGTAGGAAGAAACGACGTTGTCGTCATCTCGTGACCTTGCGGCGAACTGACAAGTTCGGACGTTTTTGGCAGTTCATTTTCGTAGGGGAGCCTTCTCTCCAGTTATTCTATGCTCCTAGCCTATAGTCCTCGTTTAAGTAGTACAAGCTCTCTAAAACAGTTTTAGGTATCAAATCCAAGTACGCCTTTGGCCTCTGCCATTTAGACCAGGGCCGAAACCTTCAAAAATGGTAAAAAATGAAAAAAAAATTACAGTAGGATGAAACCCATTAGAAAAGGAGGGGAATATGATCAAAATGAAAGGAAAAATAACTTACGGTCGATCCGAGTTCGGGAAGTGGGAGGGGTGAGTTTTTAAGGGTGAAAAATGGTTTTCCTTGATTTCCGGCAAAACTACAAGTCCTATGGAAAAAAGTTGAATGGCAAAGTTGTAGGTAATGAAAAGATCTACAACTTTCGTATTTGCAATTTTTTCACACAACCTCAAAATTTAGGTGAAAAATTCAAAAAACCAAGTTTTTGGTTTTTTATTTATATCTTCAAAAAAAAAAAATTTTTTTCTACGAAATTTTGTGAAAACTTACCTTATTATGTCCCAAATACACTGTAATTTATTAGATTCAAAATATTTATGTTCTCGCCCTATTTTAACTTAATATCAAAAAAGCCCCCTAATTTTCAATCGAAAATTCTGACGTCAAAATATCAGCTTTTTTCAAAAAGTTTAGAGGCTTTTTCTTCATTGAAATATCTACTTTCTGATGGTGTAAAAAAAATATACATTACTATAGGAAATGTTCTCAGAAAATGCAAAAAATTGAAAAAACTCAAATTCGAAATTTTTTTTTAATCATTATGTACAATTTTGAGGTATTTATTAAAATTTACTCTTTAATTACTCAAAAAACGTAAGATTTCCTGTTTCATTTATAAACGAAAAAATTGCAAATTGAAATTTACTTCTATAATTAACAAAAAAATAAGTTAATAAAGTTAATATTTAATAAGACATCTACAATATTTTGAAAAAGTTGTAGAATCTTGTTTAAATAATATTTTTAGATGACTATTTACTGCTGTTTTAAGATAATTCATATACCTGAGTGACCTTTGGTTAATTTTTAACCCATTGTAAGTTATTTCATAGAGAAGTGGGGACTGAGTTACTCTAATGGTGGGTTTCATAAATCGTTGATTGAACAAATCACAGAATTATTCGACGAAATTGTCAAATCAACCAATTGGATTTCTAATTTTCGAAATTTTTAGCATACAATTGCTTGATTGAGTGAGTTGTGAGAAATTTATTTTATTCAAAGAATTGTTTGGAATCTACATAGCAAGGTAAATACTATCTGTATTTTAATATATATTAATCAACTTTACATAAAAATAGAAATATTTTCTTTCATAAATAGTATGTTTAACGTAACTTAACCTAAAAAATTAAAATTGAATGATATTTTAGTACAAGAATAAAAACTAGTAATTTCGTTTATTTTGTACAAACAAATTTAGTTATACTCATGATAAAACTTTGAAGGCATTATTAATTTGATTTTGTCTTTTCAGATTGTCAGTATGGATGAATCTGTTTGTATAATCTGCAATAAGATAGGTGACAAGCAAGTGCATGAAATAAAAAAAACAGCTTCGAATCGTTTAGTGGCGTCTAGCAAGAAGAGAATCGACAATAAATACAAAAAATTTGAAGTTTTTAAATCAGCTTTTATTCATCGAACTTGTCAAAGTCACTATAATGATGAGACTGCAATAGCTACATTCTGTAGCTCAAGACGTAGGAAATTACAGGAAGGAAAAGAAATAAATAAGGTCGGTCTTACATTTAATTTTCAATCTCATTGCTTTCTCTGCGGTGGGTTCTTCGGTAATATTTCAAAAGATAAAATTTCAACTGTTCAAAGTAACTATACAAGAAATAATATATTACAGCATATTCAAAAACAAAACACATTAAATCATTGCGATAAAAACATTTCAGCTCGTTTAAGAAATGTGCCTGATTTAGTTTTTTCAATTTTTTGCATTTTCTGAGAACACTCCTTATAGTAATGTATATTTTTTTCACACCATCAGAGAGTAGATATTTCAACGAACAAAAAGCCCCCAAACTTTTTGAAAAAAGCTGATATTTTGACGTCAGAATTTTCGATTGAAAATTAGGGTGCTTTTTTGATATTAAGTTAAAATAAGACGAAAATATAAATAAATTACAGTGTATTCGGGATATAATAAGGTAAGTTTTCACCAAATTTCGTAGAAAAAAAAATTTTTTTGAAAAAGATATAAATAAAAAACCTAAAACTTGGTTTTTTGAAATATCCATATAAATTTTGAGGTTATGTGAAAAAATTGCGAATACAAAAGTTGTAGATCTTTTCATTACCTACAACTTTGCCCTTTAACTTTTTTCCATAGGACTTGTAGTTTTGCCGGAAATCAAGGAAAACCATTTTTTACCCTTAAAAACTCACCCCCTCCCACTTCCCGAACCTGGATCGACCGTAATTTATTTTTCCTTTCATTTAGATCATATTCCCCTCCTTTCTTAATGGGTTTCATCCTACTGTAATTTTTTTTTGTTTCAAAAATTATCGACCCTGGTCTAATTTTCCAGTTGGGGATATAACGCAACGTCCTAACGAATCCAACGATCAATTCAATTTCTGCTTTCGTTTTGACGGTTTTGAGGATCATCCGAGCTGCTCAAGAGCTCGAAACGCCTTCTAAATGTTTTGGTTGATTATTAACGGTTTTCGTTTTATTTGGAACGGTTCAGGGATAACAAACCCTGTGCTGAACCGGTTCATGAAAGAACAAAATAGTAGAATCAGGGCAAAAAAGTAGATAGGGGTGTGCAGCGCGTGCCCCGCACGCGGGCGGCTAAATGCAGGGGGCTATATTACCAATACCAAGGTACGATTCCACCAAAACCGTGTGCCGCACAAATGTTTACGAACATTTTGTGGTGCACTCCAGTAGTTCGCGTACAAGCTGTGAACACATTTAGCGTCCGTTTCCACCAGTACAGCTGTGTGTAACTTTTGTGCGCGCACAGTGCAGCACACCGTATGCACGAACAAGTTCTCAGTGTTTCGCTTTCCGTCAGTAGTTGAAAATATGGAGGTCAAGAAAATGTTGGGCTTTGTAGTGCAGCTGTACAGGGTGTCCCAAATTCGATGATCACTGAGAGCATCTCGAGAACCATAAGGGTTAGAGAAAAAATGTTCAAGGACTCCTGATCTCTTTTTCAAAATAATCAATTGCCAGCAAACAGATCCGAGATATCTGAATTGGTTCTCGAGTTACAGGGCTGTTTCGAATATTTCGCTATATCTCGTTTTCTGTTGGAGATATCACGAAAATTTTAAAAAGTTTTCTTTTGTAATTTCTATTGCCTGAATAAAATATCTCCAAATATTAGACAAATCTTTATAGAGGGTGAGTCTTTGACTTGTACATATATTTTAACTGAAGATTCTTGAGGCCAAAAGAAACCTTTTTTTCATTTTCCATTTTTCTGAAATGATACTGTGGAATTGATTGAAAGTTCATATTTCTCGATAGAAATTGAGTTTATACATTTAGGCCCAATTTAGGGAATACTCAAGTAGTCAAGTACCTACTAACCTAATTGGAATAAAAATGTTGCAAACACGATAATTTCAACAAAAACAGTTAGTTTGATCGGATTATATCTGCAACTAAAAAGCCACATTTATTCCACCAAAATAAGTTCCTTCTTCGATTTTTCTGCAGATTAGTTCGCAAACACTAATAACTTGTTCATATTTTCCTCGAAATTCCCAAACAATATCATGAAGAAAGACTTTCATTAAGATTTATTATTAAACAACCTAACCTAAACTAATTTGTATCGATTCTGTGAATTTTTGCACAGAAATGTCAAGAAGATGTTGTCTGCTTGCTGATATTTTCATTGAGGTTAAGGATTTTTTACGAAACATAGTATAAATCACGATACATTTGTGTACCGTGATATGAATATCTATGAATTCTGCCGTTTCCATCATAGATCGACTTTGCCGCCAAATTTTACCACGCATGCGTAGAGCGAAAACCGAAATATTGGTTATCTGGAGCCAACTATAAAAAATAACAAAGCAGTCTCTGAACAGTCTGAACAAACTGTAAACATTATGTGAAGTTCTGAATACATTCATTACATTCAGTGGATTATTGTTCTAATGTGATTATTACGTGAAGTGAATTAATATAATTTCAACCATGTCGAGTTTATAAAATTCCAAGAGGATGTTGTTTAGATAGAAACATCGTCACAGATTATCAGGTATCGTTTCATTAATTTCAATTTAATAATTAGTTTGTGTTGAGATTCATCATTCATATCCGAATTTTGTATTTCATCGACATTTAACTTCAATATGGACCTGTAACTATGAACTTTCAATAGAAACTGTGCGTGTTAAATCCTCCTTGGTGTTCAATTTTATCTCCCACATTTAGGGGATTTTATTATTAAAAAATATCTCGACAAAGTTGATAAATATTGTGACAACATTGTAAACTCGTTTAAAGACCAGAGAAGGAATAATATTCGATGATATTCAATTTAGAGACGCATTCAGATTATTCTTGAAGTTAATGATTTTTTCGTCAAATTTCTGCGGGTAAAATTGGAAATAACTCAAAAACGACGCGTTTCATTGAAAAAAAAAAGAATACTTTTAGTTTCTTAAATGATTGATTCTTTCGAAAATATGAACCGTTTATCTTTTCAAAGTGGTGTTATGGTGTTTTAGCGTGTATTGATGAGTTGACTACCCTGTAACTCTTATACTAGTAAAGATATTGAATAGGTTTCGATTGAGGAATATGCACCATGAATAGAATAAAAACTCAACCAAAATTCAGTTCATTCGAAATAACGGTTCCGAAGATATAAACAGAAAAGTGTTTTTTTCCATGGATTTTCGACACCCTGTATATTCCAAACCAAACCGAATTTCGAAAAAAGGTATAGGAAAAAAGTGTTTCGTTTGATGAGAGGAATCTACTAATCTACAGTTAAAATATATGTACAAGTCAAAGACTCACCCTGTATAAGATCTTTGAAACAATACTTTAAAAATATCATAGAAGTTTTAAATGCTTTAATCCACTAGGGATAATAAGACAAAAATTGCAGCTAAAACACTAGTGAAAAACATGAAAACATTCAAGTTTCTATGCTCAATGTTAACTTTATGATCCATCATATATTAACGTCCTTGCTGTTATATAGCAATATTTTCTTAATGGGATATAGGACTGCAATTTAAATACGTATCTATTTGTTAAGCGACGTTTCGATCATATATTTGATCTTCTTCAGGCTAAAAAAAATATTTACAGAATGTTCAATAAATTGAGACTACAGTATACATGCAAAAACAGATAAATTACCATGGTACAATAAAAGCAAACATCTCAAATGTAAAAACTGACAATTAAAATATATTACTCTTGTATATTATTAAATGAGACAAACCTACCTTCCAAACATTACGAAATTGCATACACATTATTATGGTATAATAGAGACATCAAAAAGAAAAACATAATCGGATGAAAACCAATAAATTGGAATGATTAAAAAGATAAATATTGGCAATGTGAAATGGTGAACTAGAATTTCTGATATATAAGAGCTGCCGATGGTCACTGAATTGACAGGTGGAATCAATTTTTAAAAAACAAGTTGTACATACGGAAACAGATTGAGTATGCGGTCTGCGATCGGAAATTAAACACACTATCGGTCCTCGAGCTCTCGTGTTTTTCGTAATATATTATTATATACATTACTTAGATTGGCCACATCGGTTCTCAGATTGATATTATTCGTCGTCTGTATAAAGATCATCTCACTTATACATCGTTTCTTGTATCCAGATTCTCTATCCAGAATCTTAACATTGTTAAAATCAAAAATGTGCCCTGTATCGAAATGATGTTGAGCTAGGGCAGTTTTTTCCTTTTTTATCCGGTTTATTTCACAACAGTCATACTTGTGTTGTCGTATTCTATTTTTTAATTTTTGTTTGGTTTGACCTACATAACTTTTTTCACATGAACATGGAATTGAATAAATTAGGTTAGACTGTTCTAAGATTGGTGTGGGGTCTTTTAATTTCGAATAAAGATTATAAAGGGATTTTGGATTATAAAACGTTATTTGAGTGTTTTCGTTTTTAAAAAGTTGTTTTAATTTTGATGAAATTTCTGATATGAACGGTAACTTCAAATATTTGATTTCGATATCCGTGCTCTCATTATTGTTGGATATATTGCCCGCATTTGATCTTTTTTTCTGTTGTAGCTTGTTGAATATTTGGCGTATGAAATGTTTCGGATAATTGTTTTGAAATAATAAGCCAGTAAGGATATCTAGATTCCCACTGTGAAACGACTCATGACTTAGTTCTGTTGCTCGGTGAAACAAATTTCTTATTGTATTAATTTTTTGTTGAATCGGATTATTTGACCGAAAGTTTAGAAGTCTTCCTGAGCTCGTTGGTTTTCTATACCAGTTAGTTTTTAATCCACCATTATTATTCCTATGAACCATCACATCCAAGAAGGGAATCATACAGTCAGACTCAAGCTCGACAGTAAATTTCAATTTGTCATGATAAGAATTGAAATATTCTATGATCGAAAGTATTTCTGATTTTGGTATAGCTAGTAAGGTATCATCCACATAAACTTTGATGAATGGAATATAATAAGGAATTTTCTTGCATACCTCTGATATTAGATCATCCATAACTATCGAAGCTAGAATCGGACTTGCCGGGTTCCCCATAGCCGTTCCGTCAAGTTGTTGATAAAAGTTATTATCAAAGCTAAAATAGCTTGTGTCAAAACAGAAATTAATTATTTTGATCATGAACGATTTAGGGATATCAGTATATGCACTAATAATGTGCCACTTCTTTTTCACTATTTTGACAACTTGTTCTTTAGGGATGTTAGTAAATAAAGAAACTACATCAAGAGATACCAGTATGTAATCCCGAGGCAACACGACATCCTTAATGAAATGTGCAAATTCAAATGAATTTTTGATATTGTATGGTGAAACAGTAGAAATCGGTGAAAGAACTTCGTGTAAGAAATGGGCAATATTGTAGGATGGTGAATTTATACAACTGACTACTGGTCTTAAATTCAACGTGTTTTTGTGTGTTTTTCTCAGCCCATAGAGTCTGGGAGGCAAAGAATTGTGCCTTTTTAGATGTTTACTTTCATAATCAGAGATGTATTTATCTTTATACAGTTCGGAAACATACTGGTATCTCTTGATGTAGTTTCTTTATTTACTAACATCCCTAAAGAACAAGTTGTCAAAATAGTGAAAAAGAAGTGGCACATTATTAGTGCATATACTGATATCCCTAAATCGTTCATGATCAAAATAATTAATTTCTGTTTTGACACAAGCTATTTTAGCTTTGATAATAACTTTTATCAACAACTTGACGGAACGGCTATGGGGAACCCGGCAAGTCCGATTCTAGCTTCGATAGTTATGGATGATCTAATATCAGAGGTATGCAAGAAAATTCCTTATTATATTCCATTCATCAAAGTTTATGTGGATGATACCTTACTAGCTATACCAAAATCAGAAATACTTTCGATCATAGAATATTTCAATTCTTATCATGACAAATTGAAATTTACTGTCGAGCTTGAGTCTGACTGTATGATTCCCTTCTTGGATGTGATGGTTCATAGGAATAATAATGGTGGATTAAAAACTAACTGGTATAGAAAACCAACGAGCTCAGGAAGACTTCTAAACTTTCGGTCAAATAATCCGATTCAACAAAAAATTAATACAATAAGAAATTTGTTTCACCGAGCAACAGAACTAAGTCATGAGTCGTTTCACAGTGGGAATCTAGATATCCTTACTGGCTTATTATTTCAAAACAATTATCCGAAACATTTCATACGCCAAATATTCAACAAGCTACAACAGAAAAAAAGATCAAATGCGGGCAATATATCCAACAATAATGAGAGCACGGATATCGAAATCAAATATTTGAAGTTACCGTTCATATCAGAAATTTCATCAAAATTAAAACAACTTTTTAAAAACGAAAACACTCAAATAACGTTTTATAATCCAAAATCCCTTTATAATCTTTATTCGAAATTAAAAGACCCCACACCAATCTTAGAACAGTCTAACCTAATTTATTCAATTCCATGTTCATGTGAAAAAAGTTATGTAGGTCAAACCAAACAAAAATTAAAAAATAGAATACGACAACACAAGTATGACTGTTGTGAAATAAACCGGATAAAAAAGGAAAAAACTGCCCTAGCTCAACATCATTTCGATACAGGGCACATTTTTGATTTTAACAATGTTAAGATTCTGGATAGAGAATCTGGATACAAGAAACGATGTATAAGTGAGATGATCTTTATACAGACGACGAATAATATCAATCTGAGAACCGATGTGGCCAATCTAAGTAATGTATATAATAATATATTACGAAAAACACGAGAGCTCGAGGACCGATAGTTTGTTTAATTTCCGATCGCAGACCGCATACTCAATCTGTTTCCGTATGTACAACTTGTTTTTTAAAAATTGATTCCACCTGTCAATTCAGTGACCATCGGCAGCTCTTATATATCAGAAATTCTAGTTCACCATTTCACATTGCCAATATTTATCTTTTTAATCATTCCAATTTATTGGTTTTCATCCGATTATGTTTTTCTTTTTGATGTCTCTATTATACCATAATAATGTGTATGCAATTTCGTAATGTTTGGAAGGTAGGTTTGTCTCATTTAATAATATACAAGAGTAATATATTTTAATTGTCAGTTTTTACATTTGAGATGTTTGCTTTTATTGTACCATGGTAATTTATCTGTTTTTGCATGTATACTGTAGTCTCAATTTATTGAACATTCTGTAAATATTTTTTTTAGCCTGAAGAAGATCAAATATATGATCGAAACGTCGCTTAACAAATAGATACGTATTTAAATTGCAGTCCTATATCCCATTAAGAAAATATTGCTATATAACAGCAAGGACGTTAATATATGATGGATCCTAACTATCCTGGGGGATTTTTTAACACCGTAAGGCTATTGTATGGTTTGGAGACATGCAGGCTGTGTAAAGATGTGACTAATGATTTTCGAAAGTTGGCATCCCTGAGGAATCGACGGGTATTCTTACTTCAATGTAGGAATAGAGGAATAATTCCAAATCATATCTTCAACAATAATAAGGGTTTGGACTTACTTTTGAATGACGATCACCCATACAAGACCAAAACCGAGAAGATTAAACAACGGTTTCACCGATCAATTTTGAATTTGGAGATCAAAATAACGTTTTGGAAGCTAAGGAGGATGCAGAGAAAATTGAATGACAACGACACTAAGGTGAGACAGCTCCTTCCAGACATTTATTACGAAAATTTTATGAGTAGAGTACGAAAAAACTATCAAAAATATTTCAATAAAGTAAAGATGTCAAATATCGCAAAATTAGAAAATCTCACTGAAAATAATCAAATTTTACTCATGAATAACAAAGACAATAACAAAAAAATTATTTTTAATTATACTGACGTTGTGCTTCCATGCAGTGTTAATAATATTTTAAGTTTAGGACCCAATTTTTGTTTGCCCTTAAGAAAGAAAGACATTTCAATACCTAGACTAATTAAAGATGTGGAGTATTGCATTTTGTCAGCTTCTGCGGATGAAAATAGGAGGAACGAGTTAAGAGCGTCGTCCACGAATATAATAACGAACTTTCTAAATAATAATAGTTCGAGAGAAGGAGAAAATCGTTTGATACAAAAACAATACAATGAAACGAGGATATTTCTAAGTAATCATCCAGAAGTTTTGATCTGTAGGTCCGACAAGGGAAACAGTACTGTGTTAATGTATAAACATGAATATTTAGAAGCATTGCACATGATGTTGCAAGACACAAATACGTACAGACTATTAAAATCGGATCCTACAGACAAATATGAGCGTTTGGCCAACTCGATTGTTTCCGAACTGTATAAAGATAAATACATCTCTGATTATGAAAGTAAACATCTAAAAAGGCACAATTCTTTGCCTCCCAGACTCTATGGGCTGAGAAAAACACACAAAAACACGTTGAATTTAAGACCAGTAGTCAGTTGTATAAATTCACCATCCTACAATATTGCCCATTTCTTACACGAAGTTCTTTCACCGATTTCTACTGTTTCACCATACAATATCAAAAATTCCTTTGAATTTGCACATTTCATTAAGGATGTCGTGTTGCCTCGGGATTACATACTGGTATCTCTTGATGTAGTTTCTTTATTTACTAACATCCCTAAAGAACAAGTTGTCAAAATAGTGAAAAAGAAGTGGCACATTATTAGTGCATATACTGATATCCCTAAATCGTTCATGATCAAAATAATTAATTTCTGTTTTGACACAAGCTATTTTAGCTTTGATAATAACTTTTATCAACAACTTGACGGAACGGCTATGGGGAACCCGGCAAGTCCGATTCTAGCTTCGATAGTTATGGATGATCTAATATCAGAGGTATGCAAGAAAATTCCTTATTATATTCCATTCATCAAAGTTTATGTGGATGATACCTTACTAGCTATACCAAAATCAGAAATACTTTCGATCATAGAATATTTCAATTCTTATCATGACAAATTGAAATTTACTGTCGAGCTTGAGTCTGACTGTATGATTCCCTTCTTGGATGTGATGGTTCATAGGAATAATAATGGTGGATTAAAAACTAACTGGTATAGAAAACCAACGAGCTCAGGAAGACTTCTAAACTTTCGGTCAAATAATCCGATTCAACAAAAAATTAATACAATAAGAAATTTGTTTCACCGAGCAACAGAACTAAGTCATGAGTCGTTTCACAGTGGGAATCTAGATATCCTTACTGGCTTATTATTTCAAAACAATTATCCGAAACATTTCATACGCCAAATATTCAACAAGCTACAACAGAAAAAAAGATCAAATGCGGGCAATATATCCAACAATAATGAGAGCACGGATATCGAAATCAAATATTTGAAGTTACCGTTCATATCAGAAATTTCATCAAAATTAAAACAACTTTTTAAAAACGAAAACACTCAAATAACGTTTTATAATCCAAAATCCCTTTATAATCTTTATTCGAAATTAAAAGACCCCACACCAATCTTAGAACAGTCTAACCTAATTTATTCAATTCCATGTTCATGTGAAAAAAGTTATGTAGGTCAAACCAAACAAAAATTAAAAAATAGAATACGACAACACAAGTATGACTGTTGTGAAATAAACCGGATAAAAAAGGAAAAAACTGCCCTAGCTCAACATCATTTCGATACAGGGCACATTTTTGATTTTAACAATGTTAAGATTCTGGATAGAGAATCTGGATACAAGAAACGATGTATAAGTGAGATGATCTTTATACAGACGACGAATAATATCAATCTGAGAACCGATGTGGCCAATCTAAGTAATGTATATAATAATATATTACGAAAAACACGAGAGCTCGAGGACCGATAGTTTGTTTAATTTCCGATCGCAGACCGCATACTCAATCTGTTTCCGTATGTACAACTTGTTTTTTAAAAATTGATTCCACCTGTCAATTCAGTGACCATCGGCAGCTCTTATATATCAGAAATTCTAGTTCACCATTTCACATTGCCAATATTTATCTTTTTAATCATTCCAATTTATTGGTTTTCATCCGATTATGTTTTTCTTTTTGATGTCTCTATTATACCATAATAATGTGTATGCAATTTCGTAATGTTTGGAAGGTAGGTTTGTCTCATTTAATAATATACAAGAGTAATATATTTTAATTGTCAGTTTTTACATTTGAGATGTTTGCTTTTATTGTACCATGGTAATTTATCTGTTTTTGCATGTATACTGTAGTCTCAATTTATTGAACATTCTGTAAATATTTTTTTTAGCCTGAAGAAGATCAAATATATGATCGAAACGTCGCTTAACAAATAGATACGTATTTAAATTGCAGTCCTATATCCCATTAAGAAAATATTGCTATGTTAACTTTATGTTTGTTAAGTAAAATGCTACAAAACTCTAAGGGCCGATTGCACCCTAGACAAAACTGTAGATTAAATCTTAAACCTCGATTAGTGTCTATTGATTATCATAGACACTAATCGAGGTTTAAAATTTAATCTACAGTTTTGTCTACGGTGCAATCGGCCCTAAAGTAACTATACTGCAAAGAGTTTAAAGGGTTTGGGAAATTAAAAAAAAATTAATTTCACAAGGATCTGATGAGAATTTCAAAACATTTGTTGATTCAGCAACATGTTTATATAGCCAAAGACTAAAGACTTCGAAATTTCCCAGCCCGAAACCCAGAAAAAAAGTTCAATTTCTATTTCTAATTCCTCCCAGTTTTACTATACATTCTAGACATCTTAGTTCAGGATAGGGCTACATCCTCAGTACAGAAAAGATTTACTTTAGGTATACTGCATGAATGTTATAAACTATTTTGCTTCCTCTGTGAGTTCGAAACTTTTCCTATTATTTTCTTCAAATGGATGTGGACTGAGTGAAACCCTTTCTGTTCCTACATTTATTTAAAGTTTTTTGTTACATGTAAGTTTGATTTTTTTAGTATTCAATCCCTGGGTAGAATAGAACTGGACAAGTGCAAACACATTCACATTCGAAATTTCAGAAGATTTGTGACTCAATGGTTTTTGACAGCTTTCTGTTTGAAATATGACATTTATAATTATAATTTTTCGTTCATTATTTTACCCGAATTTATATTGAATATGAAACACTACTGAATTATCAAAAATATTTTACAATGAATCAGCTTAGAGGTAGATACGTTAATGTTGTTCTAACCATAGAAGAGGGTAGGGGCATGGGTTTTATAAAAAATTCGCTATACGTATCTGCGAATTTCAACGGACGCATTCTTGGTGAGTGAATATCCAAATAACATCCAAAAACTTACAAAATCATCTCCATAGAGTCGGATACTGTAGAACCTAGCGATAATCCATCCTTCAACACCGAATTGGTGTGGGAGATCGAAAAAAAGGATCTAAGGAAGATACGCAGTACCAATCAGCCTTTACGCATTGAATGTTTGAGTGTGAATCCACAAAAGAAGAAAGAACGAGTTGGTTTTGCTCTCCTCAGTCTTCGAAGTGCCAAGGTTGTGGCATCTCAAGAAAATCCACCGTTGATATGGCAGAAATTCATCGGTGTTCATGATAAGAAATGCTGCCAACCTGAGCTTTCTATTTCTCTGACGATCCAAGAGCATGTGATGCAAAGGCCTAATGTAAACACTGATGAAACAGGTATAGACTTCAGAAACAGGAATTGGAAAGATCATACATAACTCCGTAGTGTTATAAAGGGTTTTCTAATAAGAGGTGTTATTTTGACATTCAAACCAAAATTACAGCTTTTAAGAAATGATCGGAAGTTTAGTTTTAGTCCATTATAAAAAGGAAGGTATGCCGTTAATAATGGAAAATAACATCAGCCAAATGACCACCACGACTACAGGACCATATCCAGATATCCTTTCCATGAAATTTTCCATAACCAAATTAAAAATTTGCTGCCCTATGTCCTCTATTCAGCCTCACGTATTCCATCTTTGAGGTCTTGAATCGACGCTGGGCTCTTGGCGTAGACCTTCTCTTTCAAATGGCCGCAAAGGAAGAGGTCGCAAGGTGTTAAATCACAAGATCTCGGTGGCCAATTGTGATCACCTCTTCGAAAGATAACACGGTCCGGAAACATTTGCCGTAAAAGATCAATGATTTCGTTGCTTGTGTGATACGTAGCGCCGTCTTGTTGAAAGTAAACGTTGTCCAGATCAATACCATTTAATTCCGGCCATAAAAAAATCATTAATCATCTCCCGATAGCACAATGCATTAATCGTAACTGTTGATCCAGCTTCATTCTCTAAAAACTAAGGTCCAATGACCCCGCCGGACCATACACCGCACCAAAGAGTCACACGCTGTGGAAAGAGAGACTTCTGAATAGCCACTCTTGGGTTTTTCGAGCATCTGATGCGACAATTTTGCTTGTTGACGAAGCCAACTAGATAGAAATGAGCCTCCTCATCACTCAAGATGATTTTACGATGGAATTCCGGATCATTTTCATATATTTCAAGGACCCAATCAGGAAAAAAAGTTGTTGCGATGATCGGCCAGCTTGAGTAATTGTGTTAACTGAACTTCATGAGCCTTAAGACTCAAATCTTTATGCAAAATACGGTGTAAGCTTGCAGTTTGATGAAATATGCCGATCTATTTTATTGTGTACCAATAGATCGCGATTCAAATTTTTGCAATCGCTATAATCAACTTTTGACCAAACTCTGTCGGTGCTAGAATTAATTGCTGCGAATAAAATGCATGGTCAACAAAATAATTCAATCAATGTAGGAAGCCAGTAGTATTTTTCATAACATGATTTTCCGATCCCACCGATTTTCACCGGACATCCACTCAAATCTGGAACGGATCGCTTCGTTTTACTTCTTGAACTATGTTCACATATGACTTGTCTTTATAAGAATGAATCGAAAAACTCTGCTGATTCAGTGAGAAATATTGTGCATTCTTCACATTATTACCTACATAAACTAAGATTCGGAACGTTCGCGAAACGGCTCGGCCGTTTTTGCCTCCGAAAATTAATGGGCACGGCACGTATCACCTTTTGAATCGTGGTAAATCTCCATTCAAAAGTGGTCTCTTTATATCACGAGTAAGTACCCTAATTTACGACGTAGAGACTAGATTTTTTTTAAATTGAAGTTGAAGAACTTCCCGAGGGCAAATAGTTTTCTTTTTTTCGATTTAATTAGTTTTTCAATTAAAAAAACCAGGGTAATCGTTAGATCTGGGGTTATTGAATATGTTTTTCGTTTTTCATGAGTACAAGCTATATTTTTGAAATGATCATCATGAAAATTTTTGTAGTTTATAGAAGATTGAATTGCCAAGGGCAAATAGTTGCGATTTTTACGAAAAAATTAGTTTTTCAATTAAAAAAACAGGTTGAACTTCAGAGTTTTAGAAACTACACTTAATGATTTTTTTCGGATGGTTATTCTTCATTTTTTGTAAAAAATCGCAACTATTTGCCATAGGCAATTTAATCTTCTATAAACTACAAAAATTTTCATGATGATTATTTCAAAAATATAGCTTGTACTCATGAAAAACGAAAAACATATTCAATAACCCCAGATCTAACGATTAACCTGGTTTTTTTAATTAAAAAACTAATTAAATCGAAAAAAAGAAAACTATTTGCCCTCGGGACGTTCTTCAACTTCAATTTAAAACAAAATAAATCTCCACGTCGTAAATTAGGGTACTTACTCGTGAAATGAAGAGACCACTTTTTGAATGGAGATTTACCACGATTCAAAAGGTGATACTGCATACTGCATCATTTCCTGAATCGGTGGCCAGTTCATTCATTAATTTCGTACCGCTATTTTAATTTTGTGTTACTAATGACGTTTTGAACAGTGTTTTCATCACGATATCGCGAATGAAAAGTGACATTTGGATTTATTTCTGAATATTATCACCAAAATACGCTGAAAATAGTTTGTAAGTGTCTTGTTGGTGATAAATAGAACTGTTTGAGTTTACACTTTAAGTATGTTCTACTCTTCCCATTCTAAGTAACAGTGTCGTATACATTCTTCGATTTTCAGAATTCCACTTTTCAGATTCCCTTCTAATATTGAAAGAGGGAACATTTGGTTATCAATTCCGAATTACTTAAATCAGAATCTGTTTCAATGTTCAGAACATTGTATGAATTCGTCAAAAAGAGTTAGTTCACTTGTACCTAATTTTATTTCCATTCTTCAATACCGATAACATTACTCCACTGGACCCTTCAAAGTTAGATTATGCAATGTTGCTGCGGCAGTATCTAATGATATTGCTATCCTTCGTCCCACTCATTGAAAACTGACTATATTTCGGCTTCACTAATTCCCGAATTTATAGACGAGAAGCTGTGTCTCATCTTTTTATGGTCTAAGGTCCCAACCGAATTGTGTATTGTGAAGAAGTGATCGAAAGACCTAGGGGTTGGCCAGTTTGTCTATGTTGACTGTTGACAACCAAGATTCGGATTAATGCGTTAGTTGCCTTTGTGAGGACTTGCACTGAGTAGAATAGGGGCTCAATATCGCGATACTTTTACTAAATATGATTTTCTTTGTTCTGAACCTTCTCTTGTTACAGATTATAATAATAATTATAATTATACCTTTCAACCTGCATGATTTCGTAATGACTTACTTAGTGTATTGTGTACAGTAACGGTGATGCCATATATCTCAGAAGAAGAAAGCGAAGGTTCAGAAGAGCTCTCGAGCTCCCAGACTTCGTCAGAAAATCTAACAACTTCAGTGAAATACCTGGAAGACGGTTTCATCAAAGTAGGACGTCCGGCTACGGACAGATTTTCCCTCAACCTATTGGTTCGTGCCTCTGCTAACTTGGATCTACTTCTGCCAGAAATCTTGGTCTTCGGCAGGACCAAGCAGAAATTCTATATATGCTTCAAGATATTCGGGATCGTCATCAAGACCAAACCCTTCGAGAAGACCTTGAATGACGTCATCGAAATGAATGAGAAGATAGTGGTGAGTATTCGAAAATGCACATTTTCAAAAAAACACCCGGTAACTATTGAACGGTGAGAGATATTGACATGCGGTTCCCATGAAAATTGGTCTCAGACCAGTTTTATTCTAGCAGCTAGCTGGTACCGAAATAGGACTTAACATTTGAATTTGTCCAATTTTGTTCACCCTGAACCTTATTCGATTATTCTTTTCAAACTCTTTGCTGATAACAGTGAACTCGTTCTGATAGCGAACACTTGTGAAGAACAAAATCTTCATATATGTGTTGAATATATCGGGTGTTTTTTCAGAGTGATAGAACTTCAAATTGAAATAAAACACTTTTAAATTAAGGTTGAAGCCATTTTTTAAGCTCACTGAAGTCATCCAGAGAACTCTGAATAACAAAGAAATCGCCATGTGTGCCTTCCTGGATGTATCTGGGGCCGTTGACAACACAACACACGTGTCTGTCAGAGATGCACTTCAGAGGCGAGGAGTGAATGATACCATCTTAAAATGGATGTATGAGGCTACCGGAGCTTGGCTTCGAATGTGTAGGCTATGTTGACGACATAGCCCTAATAATTAGAGGCAAGTTCGAAGGCACTCTCTGCGACCTATTGCCGAAGAGCCTCAGAATTATTGAGCAGTGGTGCTTGTCAGTTTGACTGAATATCAACCCAACCAAGACAACCTTAATTCCGTTCACTCGGAAAAAGAAACTTCCATCCATGAAGACGTTAACATTGAACGGAAATATCTTGGATTGGAGGTCTGAAGTCAAATACCAAGGAATAACCCAAGATAACAAACTTCTATGGAACAAGCATGTGGATAATGGTACTGGCAGAGCTACAAGGGCTCTGATGGCGTGCAGGCGTCAAAGCGGCAGGAATTGGGGATGTAACCCAAAAATATTGCGATGGATGTACGTCATGATTGTGAGACCTATAACATATCAGGCAGTAGCCTGGTTTGCTAAAGCAAGTCAGGTAAGTACGAGAAGAATACTCGACAAAGTACAAAGGCTTGCCTGTTTGTGCATCACGGGAGCTATGAGAACGTGCCCAACTAGGGCGCCTGAGATCATCATAGACCTCACCCCTCTACATCTAGTGATTGACAGGGTAGCTCATGAGGCCATCCTTAGAATATCAAAAGAAGAAACAGGCAATGGGAGAATCAGGAATCAGAGAGTTTGGTCCTCTCTGAATCTCATCTGCAAATCTTCCTAGTGGTGTTATGATCAAGAAAGTTAGCATTGAGAAAAATTCAGTTGAATTTTCTTAGTAAAAAAATCAAATGGTTAAAAAGCTTAAAATATAAATAATAAGGGTGTATACACTAAACACTAATACTATCAAAGTGAATGAATGGGCTTTGAATTGAAAGAATTTGATTCTCTGAATGTTCTATTTGATGCCCTATCTCCTTCAAATTATCCATGTTAACTTCATCTAATTCTAATGGCACCTCATCAATTTTTTCAACAGTTTTTGATTTGCCAAAATCTTGGATTTTAATGTTCAGTAAATGGAAAATTTTTCCTATGGATACCACATTTTTCCAGTTTTTCAGAGTATATTTCTTGATTGTTCGTTAAAATCGGCCATCCTTTCTTGTTTATAGTCCTTGCGCTCCGTCATGGAATACCTACAAAATGGCAGGTTATGTTGTTGTTTACTAACACGCGTCTGTCTAGAGCGCGTAGTGCTGTTAGATAGAGAGGGGGAGCGTGATAGCGAGATCATCGAAAACCATCGCTTCAGATCACAGAGTGTTTGACATTAGGCCTACGCTATGGTCTTAGCTTATTTTTATATCAATTTATAGGGGGTTCAAAATTCACATTGCTAACATTTATATTTTTGACAATATCAAAAAAGTGACGTTATGATGTCAGCATAAGCCTGGCTTAAAATATAAAGCTGCCGAATATGACCGCTTAGAGTTAAGCCAGCCTAAAGGCGTTCATGGATACGGAGCATACAAATTCATAAATTTAAGCGAGCTTAAGCTTTAAGCTTGGCTTAATAGTATACGGCGAATACGGCCGTAAGGATTACAATCTTTCCGGTCCGTAAGTCAGAATAATTTTGAATTAATTATTATTTAAAAACCAGAAAATCTCTTCCAGTAGAAAAAGCAGTAAGAGTGTAGTAGAGTTTAGTTAGATAAGTAACTGTAGTTTTGGATTCAATAGAGTTTTTTTATAATCAAGTTCATCATTTTGGCAAACTGACCCACCTAAAAACTCTAAATAAAGACTCTCTCAAAGTATGCGGGGAGCACGAATCCACAAGATCTTAAGAATTAGGGAAGTGAAAATTGATAATTAGACAAAATTTTCCTTTTGACCAAAATTTAACGAATAACTTTGAAAAGGAATTCTTCCATCAGTGTGTCGACTAATCATATAAACGTAACAAACGAGAAACACACTATGTTTTTATATTTTATTCTGTCGGCGATCGATTTCGGTCAGAAGACCATCATCAGGCCAGCTGAAATAATAATTAACAGTCAAAATATATCATTCTCCTTATATTTTCCGTAAGAATATTGAACGGAACTGAATTTAGGTTATGAATTCGACTAGAAAAGGCAGAAATGTGCAACGTACCGTCAATCGAAGTAGTTACAGAAAACGGCGATTTTTTCATCGAAGAATATCAACAGTAATAAAACTTTTATTTCTATCCTTCAATATCTCTATAATAATATCCAATTTTCTCAATCAAAAACTATCTGAAGCGGCGTGAATTCATCTGACGATGGTGAAAGGAAAAAAGGGGAGGGGGGAAAGGGAAGTGGGAATTGCATGAAAGACAAGATGTGAAGTGTCAAAATTTTTTCAGCGGGAATATTCAAATATTAAGTCGTTAAGTAAAAGGGGTTATGAGCTTGAAAATGTTTTTTGAAGTATTAAAATCTAATGAGTTATTTAAAAGATGGTTGTCATTTTTACTCTTCAATATCTCAAATTGCTCGAGAAGTGTTGTTTTAAAATAATTACCTTCAGCATGTAAAATTTCAAGATTTTCAAAACTTGTTTTATGTTTATGTTCTATCAAGTGTTCTCCTAAAGCTGAGTGAGGTCTATTTTTCTAGTGTTCATCAAATCTTTTTTTCATGTTGCGGGTTGTCATACCTATATAAAAGGATTCGCAATCTGTACATGATATCTTATATACTCCGCTGATTTGTTCTTTACTAGTTTTAACTCTGCAGTTAACTAGCATATTTTCTAGGGTTAAATGTCGTTTATTTGACAAGTCGAAATTATATTTTTTAAGTGATATTGACAATTTATGATTTAAGTTAACAAAAAAGGATGTCGAAACGAAATGTCTTTCAGTCAGAATATGTGGGTAAATCTTGTTAATAATTAATTTTCTTTTTATAGATCTTAAAATGTGGTCTGAAAATTCTTTCTTATATTGATTGTTGTTTCCAATTTGATAAATGGTTTTTAGTTCCTTGTTATAATTCTCTTCAGATAAAGGAACATTAAGTAGTCTTCTGAATAAAAATGTGAAGGCTGCTTTCTTTGCAGGGGGTGCATGGTAAGAACCATATGGAATGATTGAATCAGTTTGTGTGGGTTTCCTGTAAATGTCGAACGAAAAAACATTATCATTGCTCAAGGTGACAGTTAGATCGAGGAAATTGATAGAATTTGAATTTGATTTCTCCAAAGAGAATTTAACCTTAAATTTGGAATTTATGAGGTCGAAAAAGTTGGTAAGTTCCAAATTGCAACCGCGAACAGCTTAAACTGAACATCTTTTTACAAAAAACTACTAATAAATTGCAGAAGAAAATTGATGAAAACAATCTCATAATGACCAAAGCAGATAAAAACGCAGGTTTGGTTTTGTTAGATAGGAAATCATATACAGGGTCTTTCACGAGGAACCTCACCCATATTTATACGGGAAACTACTGAACGTATTTTCATGAAATTCAGCACTTATAAGTATTTCACGATGCTGATGAAATCTAAAATATTTTCAAGGCATGAGCACCTCCGGTTTTTCCGGAAATGACGTCAACTTCCGTTTTTCAAATTAGAACACCATTTTTTTATTGCAGAAATAGATTCCTTAGAAAATTTCAAGTTATTTTGATGTAACATTTTTCAGTTTTGGTTGGAAAATTCTCTCTGAGCGGGAAAATTCGAAAAAAAAATCGAAAATAGAGCTCCGCTGAAACAAGAATTACTTCGAGGTTTTTGGATGGAAAATTTTCATTTTTGGGATTTTTCAAGATGTAAGATTGATGTATCCACTTCAAAAATCGAAATCGCGATTCATGATACAGGGGGTGAAAAAATCGCTTTCAAAGTTAGGGATGACAAAATCGTGAAAAATCAATTTTTTCAAACTAGAACCCCATTTTTTTATGGCAGATATTGAATCTACGTTAAAAAATAATGTGAGTGTAAGCATCACACCCTTGCCCTAAAGTGGATATTTTCTGAGTTATTCACAAAAAACTGTTTTTCGTCTTGAATTTTCAGCTATTTCTTTTCCCTTCACGCCAAAAAGATGAAATTTTCAGGAACTGTTACTTAAACCATGTTTTAGATTTTACTACCCTAATATGCAAGAGAAAAAAGTTACATGTTGTTCCTAAATAGATGGCGAATTTGGATTCGAATTTGTATCGGAAACCTCTTTATTTCAACTAATTGGCCATCGGTTTTCTCTCCAGTGATAAATAAATAATTCCTTATGAACCATATACAAAAATTTACCATGTTTTACATTCTTTTTTTTTAATGATAGATATCATTAATTACATCTGCCAAATTTCTCTTTATTCAGTAGCATGTAATTAATGATATCTATCATTAAAAAAAAAGAATGTAAAACATGGTAAATTTTTGTATATGGTTCATAAGGAATTATTTATTTATCACTGGAGAGAAAACCGATGGCCGATTAGTTGAAATAAAGAGGTTTCCGATACAAATTCGAACCCAAATTCGCCATCTATTTAGGAACAACCTGTAACTTTTTTCTCTTGCATATTAGGGTAGTAAAATCTAAAACATGGTTTAAGTAACAGTTCCTGAAAATTTCATCTTTTTGGCGTGAAGGGAAAAGAAATAGCTGAAAATTCAAGACGAAAAACAGTTTTTTGTGAATAACTCAGAAAATATCCACTTTAGGGCAAGGGTGTGATGCATGCACTAACATTATTTTTGAACGTAGATTCAATATCTGCCATAAAAAAATGGGGTTCTAATTTGAAAAAATTGATTTTTCACGATTTTGTCATCCCTAACTTTGAAAGCGATTTTTTCACCCCCTGTATCATGAATCGCGATTACGATTTTTAAAGTGGATACATCAATCTTACATCTTGAAAAATCCCAAAAATGAAAATTTTCCATCCAAAAACCTCGAAGTTATTCTTGTTTCAGCGGAGCTCTATTTTCGATTTTTTTTTCGAATTTTCCCGCTCAGAGAGAATTTTCCAACCAAAACTGAAAAATGTTACATCAAAATAACTTGAAATTTTCTAAGGAATCTATTTCTGCAATAAAAAAATGGTGTTCTAATTTGAAAAACGGAAGTTGACTTCATTTCCGGAAAAACCGGAGGTGCTCATGCCTTGAAAATATTTTAGATTTCATCAGCATCGTGAAATACTTATAAGTGCTGAATTTCATGAAAATACGTTCAGTAGTTTCCCGTATAAATATGGGTGAGGTTCCTCGTGAAAGACCCTGTATTGATAAGTCACTCAAATTTTTTGAAGACATAAAATACCAGAATGCAGAAAAAACCCTTTTTTGAAATATTGTAGTAAAGTTAACGAAACTATAAAGAAAACTCTTCCAACCCTCCAAAAGTACGGTGAAACAATTCATTCCATGAAAAAAAATCCTCTTCTTCCGAGATTATACAGGGTCTTTCACGAGGAACCTCACCCATATTTATACGGGAATCTACTGAACGTATTTTCATGAAATTCAGTACTTATAAGTATTTCACGATGCTGATGAAATCTAAAATATTTTCAAGGCATGAGAACCTCCGGTTTTTCCGGAAATGACGTCAACTTCCGTTTTTCAAATTAGAACACCATTTTTTTATTGCAGAAATAGATTCCTTAGAAAATTTCAAGTTATTTTGATGTAACATTTTTCAGTTTTGGTTGGAAAATTCTCTCTGAGCGGGAAAATTCGAAAAAAAAATCGAAAATAGAGCTCTGCTGAAACAAGAATAACTTCGAGGTTTTTGGATGGAAAATTTTCATTTTTGGGATTTTTCAAGATGTGAGATTGATGTATCCACTTTGAAAATCGAAATCGCGATTCATGATACAGGGGGTGAAAAAACCGCTTTCAAAGTTAGGGATGACAAAATCGTGAAAAATCAATTTTTTCAAATAAGAACCCCATTTTTTTACGGCAGATATTGAATCTACGTTAAAAAATAATGTGAGTGTATGCATCACACCCTTGCCCTAAAGTGGATATTTTCTGAGTTATTCACAAAAAACTGTTTTTCGTCTTGAATTTTCAGCTATTTCTTTTCCCTTCACGCCAAAAAGATGAAATTTTCAGGAACTGTTACTTAAACCATGTTTTAGATTTTACTACCCTAATATGCAACAGAAAAAAATTACAGGTTGTTCCTAAATAGATGGCGAATTTGGATTTGAATTTGTATCGGAAACCTCTTTATTTCAACTAATCGGCCATCGGTTTTCTCTCCAGTGATAAATAAATAATTCCTTATGAACCATATGCAAAAACTTACCATGTTTTACATTCTTTTTTTTTAATGATAGATATCATTAATTACATCTGCCAAATTCCTCTTTATTCAGTAGCATGTAATTAATGAAATCTAGCATTAAAAAAAAAAATTAAAACATGGTAAGTTTTTGCATATGGTTCATAAGGAATTATTTATTTATCACTGGAGAGAAAACCGATGGCCGATTAGTTGAAATAAAGAGGTTTCCGATACAAATTCGAATCCAAATTTGCCATCTATTTAGGAACAACCTGTAACTTTTTTCTCTTGCATATTAGGGTAGTAAAATCTAAAACATGGTTTAAGTAACAGTTCCTGAAAATTTCATCTTTATGGGGTGAAGGGAAAGGAAATAGCTGAAAATTCAAGACGAAAAACAGTTTTTTGTGAATAACTCAGAAAATATCCACTTTAGGGCAAGGGTGTGATGCATACACTCACATTATTTTTCAACGTAGATTCAATATCTGCCATAAAAAAATGGAGTTCTGATTTGAAAAAATTGATTTCTCACGATTTTGTCATCCCTAATTTGAAAGCGATTTTTTCACCCCCTGTATCATGAATCGCGATTTCGATTTTGAAAGTGGATACACCAATCTTACATCTTGAAAAATCCCAAAAAAGAAAATTTTCCATCCAAAAACCTCGAAGTTATTCTTGTTTCAGCGGAGCTCTATTTTCGATTTTTTTTTCGAATTTTCCCGCTCAGAGAGAATTTTCCAACCAAAACTGAAAAATGTTACATCAAAATAACTTGAAATTTTCTAAGGAATCTATTTGTGCAATAAAAAAATGGTGTTCTAATTTGAAAAACGGAAGTTGACGTCATTTCCGGAAAAACCGGAGGTGCTCATGCCTTGAAAATATTTTAGATTTCATCAGCATCGTGAAATACTTATAAGTGCTGAATTTCATGAAAATACGTTCAGTAGTTTCCCGTATAAATATGGGTGAGGTTCCTCGTGAAAGACCCTGTATAGACAAAATAGAAAAACAAATCATGAAATTACCGGGTAGTAACAATATCATTTTATGGAAGAGATATGTGGATGACATCTTTTGTGTGTGGTCAGGCACTAATTTGGAACTTACCAACTTTTTCGACCTCATAAATTCCAAATTTAAGGTTAAATTCTCTTTGGAGAAATCAAATTCAAATTCTATCAAATTTCTCGATCTAACTGTCACCTTGAGCAATGATAATGTTTTTTCGTTCGACATTTACAGGAAACCCACACAAACTGATTCAATCATTCCATATGGTTCTTACCATGCACCCCCTGCAAAGAAAGCAGCCTTCACATTTTTATTCAGAAGACTACTTAATGTTCCTTTATCTGAAGAGAATTATAACAAGGAACTAAAAACCATTTATCAAATTGGAAACAACAATCAATATAAGAAAGAATTTTTAGACAACATTTTAAGATCTATAAAAAGAAAATTAATTATTAACAAGATTTACCCACATATTCTGACTGAAAGACATTTCGTTTCGACACCCTTTTTTGTTAACTTAAATCATAAATTGTCAATATCACTTAAAAAATATAATTTCGACTTGTCAAATAAACGACATTTAACCCTAGAAAATATGCTAGTTAACTGCAGAGTTAAAACTAGTAAAGAACAAATCAGCGGAGTATATAAGATATCATGTACAGATTGCGAATCCTTTTATGTAGGTATGACAACCCGCAACATGAAAAAAAGATTTGATGAACACCAGAAAAATAGACCTCACTCAGCTTTAGGAGAACACTTGATAGAACATAAACATAAAACAAGTTTTGAAAATCTTGAAATTTTACATGCTGAAGGTAATTATTTTAAAACAACACTTCTCGAACAATTTGAGATATTGAAGAGTAAAAATGACAACCATCTTTTAAATAACTCATTAGATTTTAATACTTCAAAAAACATTTTCAAGCTCATAACCCCTTTTACTTAACGACTTAATATTTGAATATTCCCGCTGAAAAAATTTTGACACATCACATCTTGTCTTTCATGCAATTCCCACTTCCCTTTCCCCCCCTCCCCTTTTTTCCTTTCACCATCGTCAGATGAATTCACGCCGCTTCAGATAGTTTTTGATTGAGAAAATTGGATATTATTATAGAGATATTGAAGGATAGAAATAAAAGTTTTATTACTGTTGATATTCTTTGATGAAAAAATCGCCGTTTTCTGTAACTACTTCGATTGACGGTACGTTGCACATTTCTGCCTTTTCTAGTCGAATTCATAACCTAAATTCAGTTTCGTTCAATATTCTTACGGAAAAAATAAGGAGAATGATATATTTTGACTGTTAATTATTATTTCAGCTGGCCTGATGATGGTCTTCTGACCGAAATCGATCGCCGACAGAATAAAATATAAAAACATAGTGTGTTTCTCATTTGTTACGTTTATATTCAACGAATAACTTAATTAAATATTTTCCTTGCCATAAAGGCAAATAGTGACACGCTGCCAACTCACTAGGGTAGAATTCCCCAGTAAGTATAATTTTTTTTTTATTGTTGTTCATATTTTGTTTTCACTTCCAGTAATTGCGACCGGGGTGTTGTAAAGTTTGACACCCAACCCCCGGCGTATTACATTTAGTGACAGCGGGGGGATATTCTAGAAAAACTACCCCCTTTTAAGGGTGGATTTTCGAAAACTACCCCTAGTTAAGGGTTGTCAAATATTTTTTTCAGTTTTTTCTGAATTTGACAATAGTAGCGGGATTAAAAGGTTTTTAATTTATTTTTGGGGGCGAAAAAATTAATTAGTAACGCTTAACGGTGAACGTTGATTATTTTGAATTTTACCTTTGAATCATACAGACCAAAGGAGAACTACTGGAAGTGGTTATATGATTTTAATCTTTCATTTATTTCAGGAGTGAATTTGATTGGTTTTGTTCAGGAAGTTAATTTAAATAATACGATTTGATTTATAGGTATTTGGATTTGTTCTTTCATTTTGGATATAATTGTCCATGATACCATTCGATTTTATTGAAGAATTTAAATTTTTCTTCTGCAGGGCCTAATAGAATATTGTCTAAGAGTTAGAAAAAAAAATTCCGTTTAATGTTGTTGCTGTTCTGAATTATAATTTTTCCAGATATAAAAAAAGAAATCAATTTTCGTTTTGACTTAGAGAAAGGAATATTTTATATTTTCAAAATTTATTACTGGAAAAAAAATTAATTCCTAAATTTCATTCGTATCGATCAAAAAAAACCTCTATTGAATCAAAAACTACAGTTACTTATCTAATTGAACTCTACTACACTCTTACTGCTTTTTCTACTGGAAGAGATTTTCTGGTTTCTAAATAATAATTAATTCAAAATTATTCTGACTTACGGACCGGAAAGATTGTAATCCTTAGTCCACGTTTCCTGGAATGATGGGGTAAATAAATACCTTGGGACACCTGTATGTTGATTGGTCACAACGATATGAAAATTGACTTTTTTAACACCCGGAATTTTACCGCACTAAAATTGCGAGTTTGCGAAAAACTAACTAGTTCCCGAACACGAAGCCGAAAACAACCTACTTGAATGCCTTTAAAGAAAAATAAAAAAAAATATGAACCCTTTTTTTAATATTTTTGAATTTAGAAAAATCGTTTGAAACTGAATTTACAACTGGGTAAGACTGTCTTTTACTGGGATGTAGATCGCACCTTTCTTTCTGAGCGTAAGTGATCCCACAAGCTTTTTGTCTTCCTTAAATCAGATTCCCACTCCACTTTACTCTGTATTTTCGTATGTATATATATATATATCGGTTTTATAGCGTTCTACGCCTTCCGATTCCCAGCTTCCATCCTCTTCGATCTTCCCAGTCTCCTGGCTGTAAGTTCCGTTCAGACATTGCTTTGTGTACTCCACCAATCCATGTTTGTTTAGGTCTTCCTCTCTTTCTTTTCTCCGTTGGCGTCCACCTTAGAACCATTTTCGGAATTCGATCTTCCTGCATCCTTTCTACATGGCCGTACCATACTAATTGCCTTCTCTGCACTTCATCGACTATCGTGTTTTCCACCTTCATAATTTCCCTTATTTCCTCGTTTCTCACTCGCTCCAATCTCGACTTCCCAGCTGATCTACGCCAGAAGTCCATCTCGAGAGCCATCAGACGACGTTCCAGATTTTTATTCATTTGCCACGTCTCGCAGCCATAGAGCACTATGCTTTTGAATATGGCATTATATATTTGGTGTTTCCGCTCTCTTGATATCTCTTTAGCCCATAGGATAGAATTGAGACATCCGATGACCTGTCTCCCTTTCACGATACGATCTTCTATTTCTTTTTCCGTTCGACCTCCTTTATCTATTCTTGCTCCAAGGTAGGTGTATTCCTTACATGAGCTGATACGAGTGTTTTTATCTACTCGGAGATCTTCCACATTGTTGCTGCCAACACACAGATACTGCGTCTTCTCTCTGTTGACCGACAGACCCCAGTCCTCATATTCCTTAAAGAGCCTTCTGGCCATAAACCCCAGATCTTCTGCGTCCTGAGCCACCACTACCTGGTCATCTGCAAAATGCAATGTGTAGAGTGTTGTATCCTCGGTTAGTGGTATTCCCATTCCTCTGCATGCTTTTCTCCACTTCTTCAAGACTTCATTCAGGTATATTTTAAACAACGTTGGGGAGAGGCAACACCCTTGTCTAAGGCCTTTAGTTGTTCTGAATCTCTCTGATAGCCTATCTCCCACCTTAACTCGAGACACAGACCCATCATACAGCTGCTTAACAGCTCTTATTATGGTGTTATCTATAGGAGACTGTTCCAAGACTCTCCAGAGCTTTTGAACCGGAACCGTATCGTAGGCCTTGGTCAAGTCCACGAAGAGTAGATGAACTTCCCTATTTGTCGCCACTTTCTTCTCATTCAGCTGCAAGATGCTGAAGATATGATCGATGCAGGATCTACCAGCTCGAAATCCGGCCTGCTGCTCTATTTCATGAGGACCATATTCTTTCTCGATGATATTCCTTAATATCTTACCGTACAGGCGACTCATGGTACTAGTGACAGATATACATCTATAGTTATCACAGTTATCGGGTGGTCCTTTTTTATGGATGGGTGTTATCCATGCTTCCTTCCAACATTTCGTATGTACATTATGATATATGGTCTGATGCAATTTCGATTCCCAAAGTGTATTATTCACCCTTTGGAATGCGAATTATACTTTAGATGAACTATGAAGTGGTGTATCAAAAATCAATCTTCATATGATTATTCAAGCTGTTTATAAAGCTCCGAATTATAATTATCTCTTTGTGTAAAGTTTATCCCACCAAAAACATTCTGTAAAAACTAGCCAAGTCTCGATGGAGCTGCTAGTTTATCTCTAAAAAGTAATGAAATCTAGAAAAAGTCGAGCCAAGTTTAAGGCTTCTCACTGCGATTTCTTTATTATTATAGTTAATGTTGTGTGACTTGGCCGTTGAACATTCTTTATACACAGTCACAGTGGCATGCAGTGGCGTAGTGACCAGTGTTCGGCGTGTTCGAAGAACACGGGCCCGGGCGCTTAGGACGACTAGCGCTAATAGTGCTAATAGGGTAGGGGCCCGGAAAATATCTTGAACACAGGCCCGTGGTGACGTCACTACGCCGCTGTTTATACGTTAGTGGGTTCAAGTCAATTTTGTTTACACGTAATGCTATATCTGTTGTAACTACCTATGTTTGTTAAGCGAGATAATAGCCCATGCTGGTATTGGTAATTGGACGCTAGTGTCTCATTTTAGGCTGTTGTTGATTGTGCAACACATATGCATTCAGCATTGACAATGCTGACTTCTGCTCTCTTCTTTTTGGAGCGTCAAATCGACCACCGATCTAAAATAAAATAGACGTACAGACGGTCTTCTATCAATGATTAGAAGTCCGTCTGTACTGGGAATAATTTTTTATACTGTTTGTTTCAGGCTCGTATTATTGAATACGCAACTTTATCAAGCCTACAATAGACCTTTCCAGAATTACCTGTGCAGGTGACAGTTGCGCGCGTCACTTGTGGGCTAAGAATGAATATCATTGGTCGTCAAAATTTCCCTTCTTAAATCGTTGACATTTGACAATTGATATTATTATTTTACGCAGTCGATGTTTTGGATGTGGATGTTATTTTTTGTATTGTTTATCGAAAATCAAAATTTTAGTATGCCTCAACAATGTTGTGTTACTAAGTGACGGTCACGGTACGATAAAACCAGTAGGATCTCATTTCGTTGCTTCCCTCTCTCTCTTTCTTTTCTCTCTCGCACTAAGGTTTGCGCATCTTTTAATGCTGCCCACAAGTTGCGTATGAAATATACCTGTTCCTCTCTCATTCTGGTTTAGTTCACATTTTTCATCTTTGTTCTACGTATTCTGGAAAGGTCTATTGACTGGTTATTGATTGAACGTTTTCCAAGTGGCAATTTTCCATCGTCAATGGGTTGCGTTTCTGGCGACAGATTGGTGCAATGGTGTCATGGAGCACCTGGTTTTGTACCCTTGTGTACCCTTCAACGGCCAAGTCACACAACATTAACTATAATAATAAAGAAATCGCAGTAAGGAGCCTTAAACTTGGCTCGACTTTTTCTGGATTTCATTACTTTTTAGAGATAGACTAGCAGCTCCATCCAGACTTGGCTAGTTTTTACAGAATGTTTTTTGGTGGGATTTCACTTCTTTTTGTAGAAACGTGGGCATATTGATCTATTTTATTAGATTTTCTCATTTGACACTTTTTTTAGGAGTAGTTTTTTTTATTACAAATCGTTATTTTTTGTCGGTTCTGAACTATGGTAGATAGAGACTACGATTATTTTTTATTGATTTAAGCGTCCTCGAAAACCTACAGTTTGATACCAAAGTTGTCCATATAGCCCATCTCTTACCCGATTCTTTTTCGGATTCAATTTTTTCTCTCACAATCGAACCACCGCAGACCCATCTGATGATGTCTTTTCTGAAGAGCAATAGACGTTCTATATTGCACCAAAATTTTATAGCATTTTTTCATTCAGTGATACAGAGCGAAACACACTTTCTTCTTCATCAAGCTCTTCGGAATGGAAAGAAGATATAGAGAACATAACTGCTTTTACAGTTGCTGGTGATTCTGATAGAAGAGTGGGAGGATTACCTCAAATAGTACAACAATTGTTGAATGAGCACCCAGCACCCAAGCTTGTTGTCGTACATTCTGATCCCTGTACTCTGATGAAGAATGATCATATATCACTTCATGAAGCCTGACAAGTTCGATCAAATTTTCATCCATTTTCACTTCATCAATCACTTCACAAAATATCCGACGTGATATCACTTACGGTTAGAAAATGTAAATTTGCGGGTAGTTCTGGTGTGCTATCAAGTGACAGCGGATGCTAACTTCGTGAATGCGTGAAATGATAACAATTGAAAAAAGGATAATAATCGGGTGATCAGTCTTATACACAGTGATAATTTCTACTGTCTCATTTATTGTTCAGGCCTAGCTCTCGAAAACCTATCGTTTCCTTGAACAATAAATGAGACAGTAAAAATATAACTGTGTATAAGACTGATCACCCGATCAGGCGCGTACCCAGAAAGGTGTGTTGGGGGGGGCTCAGCTTTTATTCAGTGAAAGATGTAACAAAAACAGTTAGGTTTTCAACCATGAGAAATCAAATCATAAAAAACAAATAAGAAAATATTAAAGCATGCAGTTGACCAGTTTTCAGTTATTGAATAAAAATTATTTCTTGTACCTGAATATGAATCTTTAAAAAACAAAAAAAAAAACAAATATTGAATCATCCAAGGGTTTATTAGTTTTCAGTTATAAAATAAAAGTTCCAAGCGCCAGCATTAGCAAATCTGGTCACAACCATTTCTGTATCTAAAACTCTCTCGTAATTTATGTGCATTAGAGCTAATCCGTTCAAGCGGTTTTCTGCCATAGTGGTTCTGAGTCAGGTCTTGAGAAAAACTGCGCTCTGATTCAGCCGTTGTTACGGGAACACGGGAAGTACAGTGTGTACCATTTTGGTTGAGACTGCTCTGTGTACCATTTTAATTGAGACTGCTCTTGATCTCAGCTATTATTGAAGTTAGAGATATGCGATTTTCGCGACCCTGTATAACTTTTTTGTAAAACTTTCAAAGCCACAAACAGAAATATTCCAACTACTCTTGTTCCTGAAATACAGGGCGAAAACGAAAATTTTCACTTTTGGAGATGTAATTATTTCTTAGGCCCTGTATAAGAAAAAATGAAAACGGTTTATAAGAGATATTGAGAGTCCTGTTTTTAGGATTGGGCACAAACTTAGTATTTTTTGAATGGAATACCCTGTATATTTAAACGTCAAATTTTTGCAATTTTTTTGAATACCTTGATGTATCACAAATTCATCTTCAATAAATTATAGCTTCAAAAATCAGAAAAATCCATATTTATGTTTGTTTTTTAATAGTAGGTCATGAATTATTTCACACCTGCATTCAATTATTACTTTTTCGAAACGCCAAGTGATTCAAACCTTTTTATTCAATTATATTTCGAACATCAACTCAAAATATCACTCTTCAACATAAACTTAAAAATGTTGTAAACAAAAAATATATCGGTACAGATTTAACACTGATGTAATTACAAGATTCAAATTAGACAATTTATTACATAAACGAAAAATAAACATATAAATCTAATGAAGTTGTTCAAACTGTCGTCCAAATTTTGTAAAAACCACACAGTTTCAATTCGACATTTAAAATTATTAAGGCACAAAGACAGAGTTTCTGAATGCTTCTTTGGTTGGGGCTCGGAGCTCATCTATAATATAGATGAGCTCCGACATGCTTACATTTTATATTTTCATATAATATTTTTCAAATTTTGAAATTCCATGTTTCCACCGTCAGCCATCATCATTGATTTGTTTTGACTCTGTTTGTGAATCAGTTTTCTTGAATGCAATAAACAAAACATTTTTTATGCATGTTCAACTTTTATGCACGTGTGTGCCTAGTATCAAAAACATCAATTTGGATTTTTCTGATTTTTAAAGTTAAAACTTATTGAAGATTGGGTTGTGATACATCAATGTATTCAGAAAAAAAAATTCAAAAATTTGACGTTGAAATATAGAGGAACATCTTTTCAATTCACTGGAAAGAATGAGGCTTTCGCCTGGGGCGAAAGCCTTGGGGGGGCTAGAGCCCCAATAGCCCCCCCTTGGATACGCGCCTGCACCCGATTATTAGTATTTTTTTCAATTTATATTCTAAAGTCGATATTCACATATTGAGTATGATAACAATGTGTTTTCAAGCGCATAAACTTCCATACATTATTGTGGTTGCACATTTTGCGAAGATGACGTGATAGCACGTGAGCTCACGTGACGTGCCAACAGATTTTCGATTATCCTAGTTTTTATAGTTCTACCTTTATATGGCCATTAAACCATAACTCTGTACCAAATTTCAGCTCTCTGAGTTTATGGGAAGTACTAGTTCTATTTTGATGATCATGAGTGAGTGAGGGTCGAAAATGCGAAACTTTGCTCTCGCGTAACTTCGGAACTAAATGACCTACACACTTGAAATTTTGGATTTTGAGTACGTGATCAAGGCCGTAGCTAGAAAAAATTTCGGGGGGGTCCGTCCGAGGCCGTAGCTAGAAAAAAATTTATTCGAAGAATTTTCGGTGAAATGATTATCTGGTATTTCTGAAAAAATAAATTTCCTGGCTACGGCCTTGTACGTGATTATAGCTTACTTACTGGATCTTATCCGGAGGTTCTCAAATAGGGGCCTGAAAATGCGGCGAAATGGTTCGGGTAAAGATAGTACGGCAGTGTTTGCTTCGCGCTCGACTTGGCGGGGCCACTGCCGTGCCCACAAATATGACTCTCTTGAAGTAATTCAGATAATATAATTAATACGTAAGTGTGCTCTTGAAGAACCGCGGATGGAAATCTGATATATATATAAATATATATATATATATATATATATATATAGTTATTAATGGTCATTGTCACCTCCAAAATATAAACTCAACAAGCGTTGTCACCTCATATATAACGCTCTCACCTCCGAAATCGGAGGTCACAACGTTTTGCCTTGTTTCTTAGCTTGTTAGACTCAGGAGACTTCAGGGATCAACATATCAAAAAATCGTTTTGAGGTCAGAACGCACCATATTTCTGTACTGTACAATCTTTTAGTTCAGCTATATACCACCAGCGCTAGTGCGCCGTCCTATATATGGAGAAATAAGTCGAAGAGACATTCAGTTCGTTGTCACCTCCGTAAATGGCAACACTGTAAACCATACTCGTATGGAGCAGGTGCACTGAGGCATGCATAAAAAAGTGTATCAAAACAACATCTGGCATTCTTTCGAACCATAAAATCGTTTGGTTGATGTAAAATGAATCGTTTGTGAAAAGTTCGGAGGTCGATATTTCTGACCCGACTATGAGATAACTAAAAATCTTTAAACGGAACATTTGTTATTGTCGTTATTAAAAGCTTCATTAGGTTCTTTCTTCTTTTATTTTGCAAGATTATCAGAGTTTGTCTAAGAATAAAAAAATTGCATATACCAGATTTCATTGAAATACACTAGTACGACTGAATACAGTATATTTTCCCCGAAACTGAATTACGAGCCGGCTTTCTAATGACGTTCATTTTTTTTCACCTACACGAATTGAGTTTTTTAGTTCTAAGGGCCTAATGACATCATCCCAAAAAATAATTATAAATTCTTATCCTTATCATTGCACCAATATTTAGACGATATACGAACTGGAGCTTCGTCGTCAAAGGTGAATAGTACCTACATAATTTCTCCGTTTAGTCGAATTTTGAAAAATAAGGAAAAAACTTTGTGACTGATCGCATTTTAAAAGTTTCCTTTTAAGATAAACTGCAAACATTTCTCCACAGAAACAGATTCAAGAGAAAGGTGGAAGGTGGAATCACCGTTTATAAACAGGTTCCTTGAAAAAAGTTGGATACTTTCAATAATGAACACTTAATAATAAATAATTTTATTCGTATGTTGATTATAACATAAGCATTAGGTTTTTTTAGTAACATATTTTTCAAGATATATGAAAGTTTGCCTCTCGAGAGCACAATAATTTCCGAAAGAAAGTACTTGAAGATTCGATATTCACGAAGCGGCTTTATTTGCGAGCATCAAAATTATGCTTCCTCAAATTCCACCCGATGATTCAGCAGATCCGAAATGTTAATGTCACCATATATTCAAGATTTCAGATTCGATCCAACTGAAATATGAGTATCTTGGATGAAATATGTCGACTCAAAAGTTCATGCAGAATTTCAGCCGAACTTGACGAATAGGTTAGATGTGAAAATGAAACTTTCTTATAATACGATCCTCACAGAATTTCGCATCATTTCCTTTTCGGAATATACTTTTTGGTGAATTTAAATTCGATCGTATTTTAGAGTTATTAAGTGAATGATAATGGATGTAACTCCAAAACAGTCGAGCAGATTTAGTTCGAGAGAGAGTCTCACCATCAAGACTCCACAGCGAGCAAGAAAATTTCTAGTGTTTGTTCCTTTCTCTCGAAAGTTGAATGTCTACGAATGATCGGCCCCAAAAATTTAAAATCAATGTTCTCATCAAGAGCCTTATCTTACAAAAAAAAGTATGCAGCCAAACAGCGTAAACAAGTAAACGAGCCTATACCTGTCAGCAAGCAACTGAATTCAATTTGAAACACAAATCAAATAGCTTTTGGTGTATGTAGCTTCTGAGTGCTCGTCTATCCACCTAGTAGGCAGATTCGCATTTTTCAGTCCGAGAATGTAATTATAAAAAAATGACTGAGGCCGTAAAAAAAAATTGACAGTGATACTGTCCGTGATTCCGACCTTAATATCTTGAAATTCTTTCGATAATCGCTAGAAATTTTCGAGGTTCTGGATATGTAATACATGGGCTTTCAAGTACAAGTACCAAGTACCTACCTCGAACGCCGAAGGGTAGTCTCGATATACCATACACGGGACTCTTCTCGAGCATTCGTGCGATGCTGGATGCCCGAAAGTCCCGTAGAGAGTCCTCGTCAGTGGCCTACATTAGGTTATGAATTTATTGGGATGAGGGAATGAGTATATTTAGATAAAATTTTATACTGAAGCGAAGAAAATGGTCGAAATCATGTCTTAAATGGGACCTACTTTGGATGATTGAGTTTAACAAAAAATTGAAATCTCGAACATAAATTATGTATCACATAGAAACAAACCTCTCTACAAATAGGTGTAAACAATAAATATATAAAATAATATAAAAATGAGTTTGGAAGAATTATTTAACGAATTTGTTATCCCACAAACTAATATTTTCTTCGACGCATTTTGTTAAGGAGTGTTGAGCTTTTTGTTTTTTTTTCGTCAATCAAGCAGTAGGTTGTACTGCTTGCTATTTCCTTCGTCTTTCATCTGGAAACCGATTTCGGCTCAACCTAAGTTTTCCTTCATTTCCTGAATGTTCTCGTTCGGAAGGATAAAATTGATCATTCCTTTTATTCAAGAGTAAATGCTTTTTAGTAATAAATTTACTAGGATGAAGACATGAGGATATTTAGAATAGATTTTATACCGAAGCGAAAAGAATGACTAAAACCATCTCTTAAATGGTATTTTTTTTTAATTTTCGAGGGGTGTTCTATCAGTTGTTCTTATTGACCAAGTTACTTTTTTTGCATTTATAATATCGGCTTCTCACTTCTGAAACGAATTGACAAAATTAATCTTCATTCCCGTTGCTGTTGGAAGAATACACAAAGTAAAAAGCCGTTGAAAAGAAGAATCAGTGAGCTTAAAGTTCGAAATTATTAGAAGAGTTATGAAATTCAAAAGCTGTCAAAAGGGGAATGGTATTGAAAAAGAATGCCACTTAATTGAAATCTATGTGCGATATACGAAAGACAAGAAGAAGAATCATCGTTGCTTGGAAAAATTTATGACAGTAAAAGTATGATTGGGAGACTATTCGAAAAATTAAGTGGGAAGAATCCCTTCGAAAATTACGTTCAATAAATAAGATCACCCCACATTTTTTTTAAAGGATATAGTTACATCAGAACTTAATTAGGGTATAGTTATATCAGAACTAAATTTGAGAATAGTTTACAACATCCAATAACTCTGTCCAAATGATGATTCAGTTTGTGATAACAGAAAGTATTCCGTAGGGAATATCCCTTCTTTATCCTAATGAATAAAAAAATGAGAAGCTTAGCAATATGTCGATATAAATTGAATTCTTATATACAATCCGCATTCCCTCAGTTACCTGCCCAATATTATGTTGAGCTATTGGTTGAAGGAATTTATAAATATGACATTTTTTTGGTAATGAAACTTTATTGTATATTGTCCAATGAGCGATAATGTCATAACAGACGCAGATGAATTTTGCAGCCCGAGCCTTCAGGCGAGGGGTGTAATTCATCAAGTGTGTTATGACCATTTCCGCGAATTGAACACTATACTTTACCTTCGACTTCTTCAGTGAAATTCGAATCAATCAGCATTTTCAAAATTGACAACAGTTGTCAAAAGCGATTTCTTTGGTCGAAAATCTAATCGATATCGAATACCGTAGAAAACGTCAGAAATTCACGTTTTACAAATGCAATTTTTGGATATTCAGACCTAAGAAAATGTAGAAATGGATGGCGAGAACGTTACCTTGATGTCTGAAATAGAGTTCCCAAACGATTCGACTTCCTTATTCATTTCGTAATTCGTAAGCTACATTTTTCCTATTTGCATTATAGTGAGTTTTAGGCGTGAGTTATTATTACCTCACACTATTGGTTCATGGAGACTATTACAGATCAAGATGAGTTGAATAATGGATATATTATTCTATGGGAGTAGATAAAGATTATTATGTCTTTCCGTAAGTCCCGTATAACAATAACATATTTCCATGCATCAAATAAATGATGATTCTTTATGCCGAGTATTTTATCCATCCAAAAGCTGCACTTATACCAATTAATTATTCAGTCTCCCATTTTATTTGAAGACTTGTTTCTTTCCAATTGTAGTAAAATAACGTCTTGATATAATCCTCTTCCGTTATTGTTTGATTCAATAATTTTTGGAATTGCTACTATTGTAAAATTACGAAAAACCCCTCACCTCAATTTCTGTGGCTATTTTCATTCTTACTATTTAGTTATCGATTTGCGAAAAAAACTGCACTTATTTTCTCCAAGAACTCCATTTCGCAGCATTGTGATGGGATTTTTTTAGCGATCTCACACAATTCAAAATATGTTTATTGATATTACAACTTTTTATTAATTTCGTGAGTTTTTATTCATGTTACAAATGATTCGATTTCCACGAAATTCTGAATTTAGGTTATAGTTCCCCAAAAAGAAACCTTCGATTTATTCATTTTTGTATCTTTACTATTATACCAGTCCCATCTTTGGAATCGGATTACTATTTTACAAGTTGTTAGGATGAATCGTGGCAAATGGCTAGAGGTTTCAATAATTTCAAGACTTGGTGATTTCCTTTGAAAATTAAATTATTTAAGGTTCACTGGTCGCAAGGAGTTTCGAATTTGACCACATATTCTTCACCATTGATTCCATCCTAATCGTTCAAGATCATTTCGGCTGAAAATTCTTCAACTGAAGATATTTTGACGAAACGATAAATATCGTTTCGAATCCACCACAACAAGAATACTCCCCGATCTCCGACGCCTTTATAGACATGAATCAACCTTGAAAAACTAAGCCACCTGCATCCAATGGATGAATATTGAATTTCATATATTCACTTCACCTACTCACCTCCGAAATTTGGCAACACCGCCGGAGGTTATAACGTTCACACTACAAGAAATATAAGCGGAGGCTACAGCGCCTCGATTGTTCAAACAAAATTTTTTCAGCAAAATTGTTTTCCCCTCTCTCGGTAATTTTGTTCTTTGGCTTCCCCTCTCCATATATCAACAAAAAATTTTCCATTGAGACTACTCCTTCACCCGGAGGTGAGGTCGCCCAGTCTACTTAACGGAGGTCACAGCTTAACAGGGGTTTATATATATATATATATATATATATATATATATATATATATATATATATAGATGTGCTCTGGCAATACATGCCCAAAATCTGAATCATAAAGCTGATATCGAAAATGTTAAAGTTTTGAAGACGGAAAATAACTATCAAAAACGACTAATACATGAAATGATTGAGATAAGGAAAAATGGAAATACAATAAATAAAAAAAGCGACACTCAAAATTTAAGTAATATGTACAGCTACTTACTGGAGATGAGACCAGATAGGAGCCGGGAAGTGGACGTTGGATGATGAAGAGAAGTTGTGGACTGTGTTTTGTGGTTTATGTATCTATGATTGTGACATTGAAGTTTAAAGATTGTTAATTACGACAAAATTGACTGAGAATATTGAATGGTGAAATTTGGACAAATAAAATTGAAATTGACTTAACTAAAACAAATATATGTTAGACAAATGAAAATAAAAATTCTGTCTGTACTGTTCTCAGTGGAGATATGTTATGTGTTGTTGAAGTCGGTGGAACGTTTAACCTCACTTTCGGTAATTTTACAGCAAGAAATGTTTTTTAAACTAAAATTGATCTATGTATTTTGTATTGTAGAAACCCTGAAGAAGCAATAAAAATAATTGCGAAAGCTTGGTTCAAGAAAAAAGAGTAGTTCTTTTCTTTAAATGAGTCGTTAAACCCTTAATTTTTCTATTATATATATATATATATATATATATATATATATACAGGGTGAGTCTTTGACTTGTACATATATTTTAACTGTAGATTCCTCTCATCAAACGAAACACTTTTTTCCTATACCATTTTTCAAAATTCGGTTTCGTTTGAAAGATACAGGGTGTCAAAAATCCATGAAATTAACACTATTCTTTCCATATATTCGAAACCGATAATCCGAATGAACTGAATTTTGGTTGATTGTTTACTCTATTCATGGTGCATATTCCTCAATTGAAACTTATTCCATATTCCTTCTAGTATAAGAGTTACAGCCTACTCGTCTCATGAATTCATGCAAAAATACTATAAAATCACTCGAAAAAGATAAACGGTTCATATTTTCGAAAGAATCAACCATTTTAGAAAATAAAAGTATTCCTATATTTTTTCAATAAAACGCGTCGTTTTCGAGTTATTTCTAATTGTATACGAACAAATTCGAGGAAAAAATCATGAATTTCATAAAAAAACTGAATGCAACCCTGAATTAAATATCATCGAATATTATGTATTCTCTGATCTTAACAAATTAACAACGTTGTCAATGTTTATCAACTTCGTCAAGACTAAAATCAACATGATGGAAAAACGTTCGATGTAATAATTGAATTCTGAGAAGCATGAAATGAAATTACACAGTCTATAAGCACAGTTTCTATTGAAAATTTATTGTTACCGGTCTTTCAGGAAAATATCTATCTCAACAATATTATCCTCTTGGAGATTTCAATCGACACTACAATGTCTGCACATCACAATCATCACCTTTTTGCTTTATTATCTGCAAGTAAATTTAGATAGATAATTAAGGTTATCCCGTTTAAGCGTCTTTCATTATCATAGACTGGCCTGCGGTTTGAGGCACAGAAACAGAACAACCACAACACAACGGCCTGTCCCGCCTGTCTGCCTTGCGTGCCGGCTATATCGTAGCGCTATATCGGCAAGAATCAGAACTCGTTTGGCACGCCTAGACGCCTTTAGCCGTTAGCGATTGTGATAGTTCATCCGCTAACGATAGGGGACGTACTGCTTTCTTGAGTTCGCATTGTTTGAAGAGAAAATCGGCAATCTGGCATCGTCTTCTCTAGAGTTCTGTGCTTAGACAGGTTCTGTGCACGGCCTTCTAAAGACTTTAGTCTTTAGATGGCCGTGTTCTGTGGAATATCATATCACAGAAGATGAGTTAGGTTAGGTCATTGACCTCGAATCATCTGACTTAGGTTGATGGAGTTAGAATAGGTTGGTGAGAAACCAATTTTCATGAGATCGTTCCAAAATATCGAGGAAAATATTAACCAATTATTAGTGTTTATAAACTAATCTTCAGGAAAATCGAAGAAGGAACTTATTTTGGTGGGAGAAATATTATGGCTTTTCAATTGCAGAAATAATCGGACAGTGTTTTTGTTAGGAAATATCGTTTTTGTTACATTCTTTTTCGAATAAGGTTAGTGCTTGAGTATTTTCTAATTGTATCACCCAGAACATCTAATCACCTCAATTTCAATCGAAAGATATGAACTTTGAAGTGTTTCCAGAGAATGTATCCAGGCACGGACTCAGCACAATTTTTTTTTTCAAATGGCTATATCTTTTTAACAGAGCCGAATTCGGAAAAATGGAAAATGAAAAAAAGGTTTCCTTTAGCATCAAGAATCTACAGTTAAAATATATGTACAAGTCAAAGACTCACCCTGTATATATATTAATTGATGAAGGCATTATTTTCGCTTATTTAAACTCTCTTGCAAAATATTTCCGAAGAATATTTGAATTTTCCGTTCAATAAATCTGATTGAGACGTTTATGAAAATAATTAACGGTGGGATATCCCGTTTATTTCAATAGAAATTTGTTGGTATCGAGAATTTGGATGCATTCAAATTGATACATATGGGGAACTGACAGTTTCGGTTGATTTTAAATCTGAAATATGAAAATTTCTTTTCATTGCGAATCTCAATGTACCTCAAATAAACGTCTAAAAGGCCGTTTATTACAATCTTAATAATTGCAATTTTTACTTTAATGATAGAAATGACTGTTAATGTAGAATTTTCGATAAATTTGATAAAACTCACTTTAAAATGAGTTTTAGGTGCATTGTGTGTGGAAAGAAAAATTTCCAGAAAGTGAGTGGTGAACATTTTAATCCACTAGTGAATTAAAAAAAAATTAATTCATTCAGTGGATAAACTTCAACTTACCCTTGTTGCCATGGGTTGAATATTGTCGTCTTTAAACGTCAAAATGGGATAAAATAACATAAATTTTCCTTAAAATGCACCTATATATTAAGGAAATAATTCCATCTTCATTAATTGAACAAACAAAATTCTCAACCTTTTCACTTTCCATAAAAAAATAGAATACAGAACAAATAAAATTGAGAGCGACACGTAGAACGTATGCTTCTTAATCGAACAATCGAAAATTCCCATTAAGTTGAAGAATTTCTCTCTTACCAAATCAATCACTCACAAAAACACCTGCCGTTAAACACATGAAATAATTGATTTTCTTCAAAATTACCTTTAAGTTACATTGAGATTTGCGACAACCGACCGAACTTTACTTCCAATTGACCCAGGTACATCCTACGATTTCCGCATTTTCCCTTTCACATGCCGTGCTTCTTTACTTGACGCAACTGCCTGGGATGACGTGGTTTTCAAGTAATGGTTAAGGAGACTCTAAAATTTGATGAATGATAAAAAAACTGTCCACTACGCTACCCTTGGCTTGCTTAACCTTTGAACAGCGCATCAGGGTTTTTTACGGCTTCGCCCGTCGAAGTTTTAATTTATGTGTCTGAAATAATTCCACATGTTTGAATGACTTTCATCTAGAACTAAATTTAAAAAATGAATTTTAAGTTGGAATAATTCATTCTTATTTCTCAGGGTAGGTACTACAAACCAACGTTATAAATAATATTTATGAAAATACGAATTCCGAACAATACAGGGTGACAATTTGAAAACTTGCCACTCCAATTATGTCACGACAAGGATGATTTGAGAGAAAATGCCCGAACAGGTCAATTTCTATTCGTAAGGGGACATATTTTGAGCAGAATTGCCAGCCGAAGTCTCCTCAAGCCTTGGTGTAGGGGCTATCACACCTAAATTCTTAATAGGGAATGATAGGGGGTGAGCTATTATACCTCAATTGAAAGATCACTTGTCCCTTTCCATGAATACTATGGGTTGCAAATTTTTATTGAGTCCTTGAAATAGGGGATGACTATTTGAAAATTTGCCAGGCCAAGGATTTTTTCAGAGAAAATTCCGCGAAATGTCAATTTTTATTCGGAGGGGGGCATATTTTGAGTAGGATTGTAGGCCGAAATCTATCACCCCTAAATTATCAATAGGGAATAGGGGATGAGCTATACCTCAATTGAAAGATCACTTGACCCTCTACATGACAACTATGGTTTGCAAGTTTTTGTTGAGGTTTAGCATTCCCTAGGGATAAAGAATTTAGGAATGATAGCCTTAACACCTAGGTTTGTGGAGATTTCGGCTTACAATTTTGCTCAAAATATGTCCCCCTTCCTTTAAAAATTGACCTGCTCCGGCTTTTTCTTTGAAAACATCCTTGTGGAGACATAATAATTGGCCTGGCAAGTTTTCAAATTGTCACCTCCTGTGACTACTTCAAGGAATCCATTAAAATTTGCAAACCATAGTATTAATGTAGAGGGACAAGTGATCTTTCAATTGAGGTAAATATCACCCCCTATTCCCTATTGAGAAGTTAGGGGTGATACTGGTGATAGCCCCTACACCTAGGGTTGACGAGATTTCGGCTTACAATTCTGCTCAAAATATGTCCCCCTCCGAATAAAAATTGACCTGTTTCGGCATTATCTCTGAAAACATCCTTGTCGCGACATAATTGGCCCGGCAAGTTTTCGAATTGTCACCCTGTATACTTCAAAATTGAATTCGCAGGTCAGACTTCTTTCGAACAAGATTACACTGCTGGACTTTTTCAAAACTCAAAAGATCCTGATCAGCTTTTGTTGCGGAAACGAGAAACTGGGTATCACTAACGTAGAATTGGACAAGCTGATGCTATCTGATGACGTTGATGAAGTTTTGGAATGCGAGGAACTGTGCTACTTCAAGTTTCCGTCCCAGAACGGAATTGTGCCTTGCAACGGTAACTCTAGACCTTACATCGAAGTCCAGTCGAGCTTAGTGATGGACACCAAGGATTCAAGCAAGCCTTCTGGTGACGACGTCAATGTTAAGCCTAGGGATCAGGATAAGAAAATATCGACTATCGAAAAAGCTAGCGGCGATCAGGTAAGTTATAGATTTTTTATAAATGGTATTTCGAGGACACGCTGTTGCAACCATAGGCATTTGTCAGTGTTCTGTAGGGCAGGGAATTCCAAACTGAGTCTCAGCGAAGAAGTCTCAGGCGTTTCGCCGGAGAAATTTCAAATAATTCACTTTTATGGAATACCTTCATCATCAGGTCTGGGATATCGTGGAATGACAGAGTTCAATCAGTTGAGGCTTTCTCAGTTTCAAAAGTTTGAGAACCCCTGTTATAGAACACAATCACTGAATGCTAAAAAAGGGGTGTACCTATTTATACCTACTTATGATTACAATTGAGTATTCAGGGTGTTCTACAAGCTCTATGACAAGCTTTGATAGATGGTAGCTGTGCTTATTTTGAAATTTTTTTCCTATGAACATAGTTCCGATTCGTTTTTGTTTAGAAGATACAAGCATTTGAAAAATTATATCTTTATATGTTCAAATCATAATATAAAAATGGAAATTTTGGGACTATAAAAATTGTTCAAAATGTCCACCTCCTGCTTGAATGCAACCTTCAGATCGACGAACTAAAGATGCCGTTACTCGTCGGATCAGATTTGGGTCGTTTCGTATTTGGTTTGCTGCATTTCGAATTAGGTATACTCCATTCACTTTTATAAAGTATCCCGGGAGGCCATGACATTCTGACACATTTCACCGCGTATATTTTGAAAATGTTAGGTTATGGTCGTTCCCCTGGCAGGTACGCCCGCAATTACGTATTTATCAAAATGTTCATAATGAATTTGAGAGAATATTATATGAATTCAATAATTTCAAAGGCCTGGCGAATGTTGAAGAAACTTTTCCTCTGTTAATACTGGAAATATTTCACGTATACAGAGTGTCTAGTTTCAAAACGGCAAAACTTCACGGGGAGATTATTCACGTGATTTGCAACAAAAAATGTCATATATCACATGGTCGAAATCTTGACGGATATTCTTCAATTTAATATTTCTCGTTTTCACGAAATCTTTAATATATCAGTTATGCTTCATCGAATTCGATCACGTATTTGGAAGTAGTATTAAATTGTCTACAAGAAAAGAATTTCAGTGTGCCAAAAATATTTCTATTGCGGGTTGGTTGAGGAGATGAATATCACGATACTGAAGTGAACAAAATCAGTCATATTTTTCCAATGGTTTTTTCGTTGACAAATTTTTTATTATGGAGATGTTTTCTTTTCAGCAAAAAATACCTCATTTAGTGTACTTTCGAATGACATATCACCTTTTTTGCTAACTGCTTGTTTTCTGCCATAATATCATGGCTAACAACATAAAAACGAAAAAGTCGAAAGTGCACCAGTTGTCCGACAAAAAAAATGTGGCGTTCATTCAAAAATTAAAGAATTCACTGCTTTCATTTGGTAATGAATAGACTACAATGCATTTATCGGATATAACTTTGCTCATGTTACAAATGAACATTAGATTTTTTGAGGACCATTCAAGAAGGATGTGCTGAATACTATCATCCAGCTGTCCGAAGAATAAAGTTCGGCAATTTCAGTTGTTGCCGATATAATATTCTTAGTAGTGATGGAGTGTTTTTTTTAAATATCCGTGGCTTTTTAAAACGAAAAAGGAGGAAGTGACATCCTTATACTGTGCAAAATATTCTTGGCATCAAGAGAACATCATAATCGCAAATATAAAGATGTCATTCTACCTTTTACCTGACGATTGGTGTGATACTTTTACTAGATACCATTCGTCTTGTCAAAATGAATTCAATGTGAGGAAGGAGTATTTTCATTGTTTTTTTTATTAGATTTGAATAAAAATGTCAGTAAACAATTTGAACTATACACTTTCAATGAATAATCGAGAAAAGATTCTGAAACAAAACCATCATATTCAACTGGACTAAGGATTTGCGCATTTTATATGGTGGACAGTAGTAATGAAACGAATCTCTCTGAAATATAAATTCATTTTAGTCCGACAAATATTAATGAATTTCAAAACTCAAAAAAATTGTCGATTTTCATCTGTTGTACAAGAAAAACGCCACTTTTTTTCTCGGACAATTGCATTTTCATATTTAATATGGTTATATATACCGATTCTGAAAAAATCAGGAGTGTATGAATAATTTAAAAAATGCGATTTTCAGTCATGTTTATATTGGTAGAGAATCATGTTTTCTCATTTTTCCCAGATTGTTTTTATGATTGCATTTTACAAAACAAGAGTTACGTAAAAAAAATGGAAATATGGTCGAGTTACGAGAGGTTTGCTGAAAAAAACCGCGACTACAAAAATGTTCAAAGAGGAAAAATGTGGTAGACTCTACCTAATAAAGCTATAGGTACAGAAAGTAAGAAAAATTTATTAATAATTTGCAATTTGTCCCATCGGCACCCAGAAGACTAGCAGCCGTCATTAAATAGCTCTTAACAAAAGTTGAGTGACAGAAACTGTCAGATTTCCATAAGAATTAGTTCGATATTCAATCATAATGAGTTTCAAAATGGAGCAAATTTAGGTTTGAAATTTTTCGACTTTTTCGTTTTCATCTTGTTAGCCATGATATTATGGCAGAAAACAAGCAATTAGCAAAAAAGTTGATATGTCATTCGAAAGTAAACTAAATGAGGTATTTTTGGTTGAAAAGAAAACATGTCCACAATAAATAATTTTATTTCCAAACGTACGATAAGAACGTCAGTTCTCGACTGACAGGATCATCGAAAAGTTCTATTTCTCCGCCTAGGCGGAGAAATATTTACTTTTTCCTCCGGCGGCAGGAAAAGTGTTGCTACGAACAAGATTGGTTACCATGAACATGCATAGAATACAAAAACTTCCAATTCAAACGTCGTTTTTATTTGATAAAGTTACATTTAAGCCGGGTTTCATAAACGTTGATCGGGTGATCAAATGCTTGATCGAGCGATTCTGTGATAAAAAATCCGTAAATTTGAAATTATATTGGTCGATTTGACAAAAACGTCAAGGTATTCTGTGAATCACTCAATCAGCGATCTTTATGAAACCCACCAATAATGTACAATTCTCATGAATTTGAAAACGTTTGGAAATAAAATAGGATATTTCATTCGGAGAAGAAGTGACTTTTCGTGGCTCGCTTTCATTTATCAAGCTCGCTACTTAAAGTGACACTTCTCCTCCCAATGTAATAATATACTATTTCAACGAAAAACCCATTTGAAAAATATGACTGATTTTGTTCACTCCAGTATCGTGATATTCATCTCCTCCAAACCCGCAATAGAAATATTTGGCACACTGAAATTCTTTTCTTGAAGAAAATTTAATACCATTTCCAAATATGTGATCGAATTCGATAAAGTTACAAGCATAACTGATATATCAAAGATTTATTTATTTATTTATTTATTTAACACAGATAAAGAGTTAAGGCAAAGCCTATAAAACTCAAAAAAAAATTCAATATTCTACACAAATATTCAAAAATGAGAGAATAAAAGTGCATCAAAGCGGAAAATATAAAAGGAAAAATATTCAGGGTCACGAGTAACACTCACGCACACAATCTATCAAAATTGTTTTTGAAGGCATTAAGAGAAACTGAGTTCACAACCGTCGGAGCAGTGTTGCCACCCTCCGTACCTCCTTTTTCGGTAGAAAGTTCAGAAAAAATCGGTAGAAATTCGGTAGATTTTTGAAATACATACCTTTTCACCTATTTTATGGGTTTTTCCAAGTTTAAATACTACTTATCCGAAATATTGTACATGAGGGTTATTGCGAATGAAGAAAAATTGAAAATAAGATTTAGTTTATATTTGAAAAACTTAACTTTTCAACAAAATTAGTATTCTAACAAAATAAATGGGTATTCCAATTAACACCTATTGTAAACAGATACATACGCAAAAAAACACATCTACATCAAATTACTTGAAAAAAATATTTGAAAAAATACATAAAATATATGTATGTATATGTAAAAATCATTTTAACGAAAAATAAATATTGGTAGTAAAAAAATTATATATCAAAAAATTAATGTTTGAAGGAAATAAACATTTGAAACAAAAATTGATTAATCACATGTAAAATCAGTCGTTCAAATAATATAAGTCTTCACAAACGTCACTCTGTAATGTTCAAAGCAAAATTTTCCCCATTCAATGAGAGCTACCAGGTCTCAGCAAAGAATTTATCGATTTTAGGAAGCGGCAACCTGTGATCCATAATTATCTATCAAATCATGTTTTGGTAAGGAAACCTTCAAAATAATATCGTAAGAGTCTTGATTTCGTAGAATATCAGAACGTACATTCACTCCAACAAAATTCGGTAGATTTATGTGCTTTATCGGTAGATTGAGACGAAAATCGGTAGATCTACCGAAAAATCGGTAGAAGTGGTAACACTGCGTCGGAGGCAGCCCATTCCACGCATCAAAAACCCGATTGGATAAGAAATTTTGCCTCTGGGTTGTCTTGAAATTTTCCTTCGTCAGTTTGTATGCATGGCCTCGAAGACGACTGTCCATGTTTAGCTCAAAGAGGTCGCCCAGGTCAACTCCAAAGAGGTCATGCAGAGCACAGTATGTTGTAATCAGATCACCGCGAATTCTCCTGTCCGCAAACGTCGGCATGTTCATAAGGGATAATCTCTCCCCATAACTTGGGCGCAAGATCCCGTATGGAAGGCGAGTCGCTCGGCGTTGGATACCCTCCAACAATGCCATATCCCTGCTCAGTACCGGGCACTAAACAGCGCCAGCAAATTCCATGATGGGACGGACATATGTCTTGTACAGGGCAGCACATGTTGAGGGATCACATCTGCCGAAAGCCTTCTGTATCATGAACAGAGATCTTTTAGCTTTGTTCACAGTGGTGAGAATGTGGTCCGACCAACTGAGATTCTCAGTAATAATCACACCAAGGTCACAATGTCTGCTGCAGGTAGCGATGGGGATATTGTCCAAGTAATACGGATGACGGGGATTATGGGAACCCAAGTGCAAAACAGTACATTTTTCCTGGTTCAGCGGTAACTGCCACTCACGGCACCAACGACCCAATGCATCAAGATCCTCCTGAAGTTGGCCAGCGGCACCGATTGGATTTCCGAACAGCTTCGTGTCATCGGCAAATTGCGAACATTTTGATTTGAGAACTCTCGGTAGATCAGAAATGTAGAGGAGGAAAAGAAGTGGTCCCAATACAGATCCTTGAGGAACACCACTCAGAACTGGTCTTGGGGATGAGAAAGCTTTCCCCAGGCGCACCTGGAAGATTCGATGAGTCAGAAATGCCCCGACCCACCCAAGTAGGCGGCCACGGACTCCAATATGCCTCAGCTTATGAAGGAGAAGTCTATGGGGTACACGGTCGAATGCTCGTGAAAAATCCAGGTAGATCACATCAACAGGATGGGACCCATCTAAGGACCTTGACCAGGAATTGAGGCACTCGAGAAGGTTGGTAACGACGGAATGTCCCGGGAGAAAACCGTGTTGACTGTCTGGTAAAAGGTTGTTTTCAAGGGAAAAGTGGAGGACTCTCTCGTGGATGATTTTCTCACATATCTTGGACACGATCGGCACCAAACTGATAGGACGATAGTTTTCAGCATTGCGCTTGTCACCCTTCTTGAATATTGGCGTCACCAGCGCACTACGCCAAGTAGAAGGCAGATAAGAGGTCTCAAACGAACGCTCAAATAAGAGGGACAGAGGGTATGAAAGGGATCCAGCACACTCCCTCAGAAGTCTAGCAGAGAAACCATCAGCACCCGGCGACGAGCTGACATCTAGAGCAGAGAGATGCGCTTCGACGATCGAAGGAGGAAAATCTATGACGGTGATCTCAGAAGAGTTGTGCGGATCAATCAGTTCCGGAAGGTTATTGGTTACTCCGGTGAAAGAGGAGGCAAAACAATCAGCCAACACATCTGCAGATTCTTCGGGGCCGGAGCACGGCTGACCGCTGCTGTCGTTGACGTGCGGAATGTCCACTTTGGAGTAGAGGGTCGATCTTACATATTTGAAGAATCTTTTGCTATCCTTGGAACGAACTAATTTATATTCATAATCCTTTTTGGCGTTTCTTATGAAGGAAGAGAGGAAATTAGAGAATCTTCGATGATCGTTGTAATCTTCCATCCGTTTATGGCGCTGATAACGCTGCCATATAATAATAATAATAATAATATAATAATAAACTTTATTTGCAGACAATATACAATGAAAAATAAATCACAAAGAAATACAGCCTTCCATAATTTTATCTGCAAAAAGGAGACTTACGGCAGTAAAACTGTTTATATGTAAGCTCCCAAAAAGCCCATTAAGAATACAAAAAAAAATGACTCCAGCACCGAGCATATCATGTAAGTTGGACACATTGAGAAAAAAAAAATTATATGCATTATAATAGATATATGTATACATTTAGAGAATTGAAGGAAAGAATTCGAGAAACGAGACCAGCGGAGCTCACGGCTGAACCAACACAGCACGGGTACATAGGATGCCTAAAGTGAACCTGCCAACAAAAGTTGAGTGTACGATTTTCTGAATCTATATAAATTGAAGGATTTCAGGGAAAGAGGCAGACTATTATAAAGAGAGAAAATATTATATGTGAACGATCTAGTAAAAGTGGTTGTAGAATGGGCGGGCGTAGAGATGAGACCACGGTGCCTGAGACTCAAGGTATGAACGTCCGAGCGCAATTTAATTTTGTTGAACAAATATGGTGGAGATTTGTGAATAATAATCGAGTGGAAAAGAATCATCGAGTGGAGCCTCCTACGTTTCTCCATATCTAGCCAGTTACAGTCTTTGAGCTTGTGAATGACTGGTTCGAACTTCCGGATTCCATATATAAACCTCAGACATGATCTCTGTACTTTTTGAATTTTCTTAGCGTATTCTTTTGTTAAGCATGGACCATAAACCGCGTCGCAAAAGTTGAATTGGCTAAGAACCAGAGACTCCGTCAGCAAAATCTTCAATTTTGTTGTTAGATAATGCCTGTGAGGGTATAATCTTTTCAGGTTTGCATAAGCCCTTTGAATGCACACATTTATATGTTCCTTGAATCTTAATTCCGAGTCCATCAAAAGTCCCAAGTTTCTCGCACAGCTGACGCAAGACAGCTTAACACCATCCAGCACAACATTCAGCCGCGATTGAACCTGTTCCTTATGTCTACCAAATACTATCACCTTGGTTTTTGACGAGTTCAAGTTGAGGTGATGTCTACGAGAAAAGCAAGCGAGAGTCCTCAGATCCTCACTCACTCTCTCACATGCGCTATCCACCTCAGATGACAAAAAAGTATGGAGTATCTGGGTGTCATCTGCATACCGAAAGTCAATACAGTACTTTAAGCCGTTTGCGAGGAAGAAGGTATAAATGCAAAAAAGCAGAGGACCAAGTACGGACCCTTGCGGTACACCGTTATGAATCGGCTCCGCCGTCGAAGAACCCATATCCGTTTCAACGTATTGAGTACGACCAATCAAATAACTGCCAATGAGCTCAATCGCCGAAGATGCAAGACCAATATGCCCAAGAATTGCCAATAAGAGATCGTGATCAATTTGATCGAACGCCCTCGAATAATCCAACAGAACAAGAATGCACGTTTTGCCCGAATCAATTGCTCGTAGGATCTCATCAACAACGTCCAGAAGTGTGGTACCACAGCTGTAGCCCCTCCGAAATCCCGATTGCCTCTGAGGCAGAATGTTGTATTTAGCCAAATGTACCCTTAACTGAGAAGCAATCATTTTTTCAAAAATCTTAGAACAAGTTGGCAAAATAGCTACAGGGCGGAGGTCGTTTAGCTCGTGTATTTTAGTTTTTTTAGGCAAAGGCATCACCCGGGCGATCTTCCAAGAGTCGGGAAAAACCGATTTCAGCAAACAAGAATTGAAAACATTGAGTAGGAACGGTACAACCCGAGGACAGCATAATTTCAACATTTCCATACTCACTCGATCCGATCCGGCAGCGTTCGACCTCATTGACGAAATTACAGAGATTACCTCCTCCTGACCTACAAGAGTGAAAGTTAATTTTTCCTGTATATGTCTCAAGGGCATCGTAGAATAAAAGTTTATTAAATCTCTATCAGGAGCCCCCAGTCTCTGAAATTGTAGGAAAAAGTTGTTGATAGAACTAGGGTCATTCAAAGGTTCAGGCAAGCCTACTGAATTTTTCTTTTTGGTGTATACTCCCATTTCATTTAATTGTTTCCAAACATGCCTACTACCTGACTTCATCGAGGTGGAGCTGTCGAGGTAAGATCTTTTTTCGGCATTCATTGCATCAGTAGTAGCATTTCTCACCTGCTTGTAGAACTGCCAGTCCCGAGGGGAATTAGTCCTCCTGAACTTTTTATAAGCTTTGTCTTTCTGCCTTTTCATCAATCTGATCGCCTCAGTGAACCATGGCTTGCATTTGTTATTCAAGGTTATCAACCTTTCTGGTGCAATGTGATCGAAGAGATCACATAGAAGTTTAGTGAATGTCTCTACCTTCAGATGTACGTCATCAATATACAGTATATTGGCAAATGGAGTAAGCAAAAATAATTGATCAAGAACATCACGATCCACCCTATGCAATGATCTAGATTTCAATGTACGGCTCTCTGAAACTCTTCGTTCGAAGTTCAACCTAACATAAACCAAGAAATGGTCGGACAAGTGTTCTACAGTATCCACTCCATGAATGAGAACCTCAAATGAAGTCAAAATAACATCAATCAGAGTAGCAGATCTGTCCGTAATTCTTGTGGGAGAATCAACAACCTGCCTTAAATTAAGTTGGTTGAACAGCTCAGACAACTTCCGGACCCTGTAGTCATCAACTCTCAACAAGTCTACATTTACATCACCACCGCAAACGATATCACTATTTGAAGGATGATATCTCAAAACAAAGTCCTCAAAAGAATTCAAGAACTCCGAGAAACTACCGGATGGAGGTCTATACATTACACAGATAATTATTGACTTACCATTAATCCTAACCTTTATCCACATATGTTCTATACAACTAGTAATACCTTCCTGTAAAATTTCATAATCCAAACTATCGCGAATATAAACACCAATGCCTCCCCCTCTAGATCCTCTGTCTGTTCTAATGAAATTGTAGCCAGGTATATCAACCAGCTGTGCAGGCACACCGTCGCCCAGCCATGTCTCGCATAACCCGATTATATCAAAATCATTATCATAGAGAAAACTCCGAAAACCAACAAAATGTGCAAGTAAAGAATGTATATTATAAAACGCTATGCTCAAATTCCTCATAATTTATGAACTTTACAAATTAGAATTAAAATAAATGCATCCAACTAACTGACATTTCAACAAATAAAGCAATCCAATAAAGAATTGTGACAAAAAAAATAAACAACAAAAAACAAATTTCTATATTCCCTCCAAGCGGCAAGGGACGTTGAGCTACTCCACTCATAATATTCAAGTTTTTATAATACCTTCCAGTTCTTCAGTGGATCTGACGACGTGTTTCTGACCTCTCCATTTAATGAAAATTCTACCATCAAGAGACCAAGCTTCTTTTCTTCCGACCTTCTCTTTAGCAGTTTTGAGTAATTCGTAGTTAAGCCTACTGAGATCGTCAACTATTAGTAATTTGGAACCTTTTAAATTCATCTTATTACGGAAAACTTCATTCTTGGAGGATACCGATGTGAACTTCATAACAATAGGTCTAGGACGATCTTGACTGATATTCTTCTTTCCAATTCTATTAGAGTAAGATCCCAGAGCAATCAGACATAACTTATTTTCACACGGATGAAACCTGAAGTTTTCAGTAGCGTCTCGTGTGCCTTGAATACCTACGCGCTTTGTGGAACTTGCCGAGTGACACCTAGGCAGGTACCAGGTGAGAAAGGTAACTAAAAATAAGAATTTTTTTACTTAAATTCACATGGCTGATTTTTATATATGTCATGTAGAATATTATTTTAAAGTTATATCATAAGTGTCAGATACTTTTGATGGACCAGAGCTTTTGTCAGACGCTTTTAAGCTACCCAAAAAATAAATGAACTTTACTTATTTTTACATGTCTGATTTTTTAACATGTTATTGAAGTATTTATTTAAAAGTTATATTCAATCAGTCAGACAAATTAGAGTGACCAAACATCCCCTAAGAGTCCTAAAATAAAAATTATTCGGCCAGAAGTATGAGGGCGAGAGCACTATGCATGCGCTTCAGAGTGGGTGAGACGTCCATAATAACTCGGTTCCCCTTCTTAAACTCACCATCTGTTTCAATCTACTGTGTATGTGCTGTTTGCGTGTAATATTATATTACTTATAATATAAATATACTACAGTATGGTGCAAATGAAATATTCTTAACTAAGTATTTGAAAATGAAGTGGTGTTTTCATGGCACTTGTAGTGTTTTTTGAGCTTCAAAACAACCATGACTGTGGCTTCCTTCCTCCAATCCACTGACATAGAAATCTTTAATCAAGATGTCGATTTTTCACAAAAAAACACTACAAGTGCCATGAAAACACCACTTCATTTTCAAATACTTAGTTAAGAATATTTCGAGAACAAATGCATAAAATGAAAAAAACAATTACTGTGCTGAAATCAGTATAAAAATACCTTTGAATTGAAGTATCACTCACCCCATCTTCCCTATTCAAAAATTGGGGGTGGGGGTTGTAGCAGCAAGGGTTGAAGCGCTATGCGTCCGTAACCTACATCTTAAGTTGTCCCCCTCGAAACAGAAATCGACCTGTCCGAGCATTTCTATCGAAAAAATTTATTTCCTCTGTAATCTCGTCTGTTTCGTTTTCAAATGGCCACCCTGTATATTATGAGTTATATAATATTACACGCAAACAGCACATACACAGTAGATTGAAACAAATGGTGAGTTTAAGAAGGGGAACCGAGTTATTATGGACGTCTCACTCACTCTGAAGCGCATGCATAGTGCTCTCGCCCTCATACTTCTGGCCGAATAACTTTTGTCTTAGGGGATGTTTGGTCACTCTAATTTGTCTGACTGATTGAATATAACTTTGAAATAAATTCTTCAATAACATGTTAAAAAATCAGACATGTAAAAATAAGTAAAGTTCATTTATTTTTTGGGTAGCTTAAAAGCGTCTGACAAAAGCTCTGGTCCATCAAAAGTGTCTGACACTTATGATATTACTTTAAAATAATATTCTTCATGACATATATAAAAATCAGCCATGTGAATTTAAGTAAAATAATTCTTATTTTTAGTTACCTTTCTCACCTGGTACCTGCCCAGGTGTCACTCGGCAAGTTCCACAAAGCGCATAGGTATTCAAGGCACACGAGACGCTACTGAAAACTTCAGGTTTCATCCGTGTGAAAATAAGTTATGTCTGATTGCTCTGGGATCTTGGACTATATGGCAATTCGTAATTACTGATTTGTCCACCTTTAGTTTTGAAACCAAGATTTCCTTCACCGAATCTGCCAAGTTTTCTTCAGTTGTTTCCTCCAACCCCAAAAGTCTCAATTGTTTACGTTTATTATACTGTTCCATCCCATTCAATTTTAAATTCAATTCGTTTATCTTAACTTGATAATCTTTGGATTTCCCCTCGAGTTCATTGACACGTTCTTCAAGGCGGTCCAGATGTTGTTGGACTGTCGATGTTACCTTGTCGGCGACTTTTATCACCAGGGATGATAAGAATTCCTTATCTGATAGACAATCGATAATGCATTGTTTTATATCTTCTCGTTGTTGTTTTGTAATTGGCATCTTCTTTATTATTTTGATGAATGAACCATTACTGAGTTGTAAAAGACTGTACAAGACAAAGGTTTTCTATGAATTAGGCAAATATGTATTTCCAAACTTATTTTCACTGAATACAACTAACTTGGGAGCTCAACGAAACGCGTCTACTCAGTGCGGAGCATTACACACACATATTGACTTTTTTTGGCGTATTAATTTAAGGATGTTTCGATCAATCCAAGGTTTGGATGGAACTTGAATAATCTCTTTCTCATGGGAGCATTCATCTAACAAATTCTGAAGGACTGATGTGAATGTGGTCCAGCACTCCTCAACATCGCAAGTAGTCGCCATCAATGTGTTCCAATTAACCTCCTCAAGTTTATGGTTGAGGAGTTGATAGTCAGTTATCTTCACAGTTTTGCGTAATTTTCCGGAAGTTGTTGGGAATTGCAATTGAAGGGTAGTCATCAGAACGATATGATCGGATTTTCCCAAAGGTGGACACTGCTCAATTTTAGAAACAAGATCAGCATCGTTGGTTAGAATTAGATCTAAAAGAGAAGGATTTTGGTAAATTACGGAAGCGCGTTGGGAAATCAATCAGCTGAAACAAGTTGTTGTTGTGGAAAGAGTCTATGTAGGCACTGGATGATGAGTTGCAATTTCTGGATGGAATAGGCCATTGAACATCGGGCATATTGAAGTCACCAGCTATGACAAGGTTTTGTTTGGTGTTGGAAAGATCACCTAGGTGATTTGCTACCGCTGCATCAGATTGACAGGGACGTGGTCTATAGATACAACCAATGGTAAAAACGCAGAAACGACCCTTCGTGAGATCGAGGAGTAAATTATCAATCCCTGGTGAATCTATACTCGAAACAGTTAGAGAAAATGAATCAACAACCTCTCTTGAAATGAAAGCACATAAGGCGCCATGACCGACGGTGGTCGTGCTATCCTGCCTATAAATTGAGTAATCAGGTATTGCAACAAGTGTGTCCGGAATGCCAGGATGAAGCCAGGTCTCAGAGATCAGAAGAAAAGTTGGATGATAAACGTTGACAAAAGCCAACAGTTCGTGAAACTTAGACAGCAATGACTGAGCGTTGGTATAGAAAATGGTCCACTCGTGAGGGCTATTCAGTTTTTCGAGTTATTACGACCAGAAATGTTGACAATTGTGGGCTGACCGGATATACATATACTTAATGTCTATGTTAGACTCTCCCTCACGAATCCTGCGCTTCAGTTCGATACGCAAATCGTTAAACTCCCTAACCTGCGTTGGAGATTTATCATCTGTGATGCTGAATTTCCGCCACTCCGGCACACTCGCGATAGCCTTCTTGTTCTTGAGCATCCTCGACACCACCAGTGGATTGTTAAAAGACACCTTAATGATCCTCGGTCGATTGGGAGCTGAATTACCTATTCTGCATATAGAAATGCGTTGTGTAATAGCATTCGGACATAATTGATCAAGTACCTGAGAGACGATGGTTTCGTCAGTCTCGAAGTTTGATTCAGGAATTCCACGAATGAAGATGTTGTGAGGTCTACGTACACGTTCGAGCATTTCAGCTGGCTGGAGAGCTGAATTATCAGTAATAGGCAACTTTGAAGATTGAATCTCCGATATTTTGAAACAAGCGGAATCAACAGCATCTTTGAGATCCTTATGTGTTTTATTTAAATGGCTTATTTGGGAAGTGCATGCACTGATCTCGCAATCGTGTTTGCTGATCGATTTTGCATGGCTATCAAGAATGTCCTCATGACGAGTCATGACGTCTAATATCTGTTGAGTGTTTTTCTAGAATAGATTTGCACTCCGACAGGTCAGTCTGCAGTACCAACTGCGTAGCCTTTATTGAAGAAATATCAGATGCTATTTCGTTAAGTTTTGACATAAGTGCCGCAAACTGGTCACCATTAGGTGGAAATACCGAGTGCGAATCGACTACTGGAGTCGACACACTAGAAGGCTGAACAGGACAAGGAACCAATCCACTACGGAGCGAGCGGCCCTCCTTCTGGCAGTAATTACAAACCCAAATGTTGCCGACCGAATTCAACTCGTTGGGTAGCAAATTGAGACAATCAAAATGAAATGAGTTTTTACATTTGGAACAACTAATACATTTCGAATGAGTTGTTTGTTTTGAGTTGTCGCTGCTCCAGATCGTATAACTGAGGTAATGAATAAGATCAGTGCATTTGAAAATACCATGGAAGAGAATTTGAACACTCTCAAGGAACGCATGTAGACAATAAATTCTCAACTAGAACTGGAAAAGCAGGAAAAATTTAATAGTCACCTGATTTTCCATGGAATCAAGGAGGAAGAAAATGAAAATTTATATGAAAAAGTTCTAGATATTATAAACAATAAAATATTTAATAACACCTCCTATATGTTATCAGCAGATGACCTGCATGTTTGTTATCGCTCTGGTAGAAAAAGTAATCAGCGAGGGAAATCCCTTCCTGTCACCATTCAATTCATTCATCGATGGAAACGTGATATTGTTTACAAACACAAACGAAATCTCAAGGGCTCTGGTGTTGTGGTTGGCGAAAGACTTATTCCAAGTAAGCTTGTTTTGTTTAAGAAAGTGCGTGATAAATTTGATTCTTCCCCTTGTTGAACTTCTAGGGGTAATATTTACGTTTCATATGAGAATAAAGTGAAAAAGATCACGTCTGAAAGTGATCTGAAATAATTAAAATAATTAGGATTTAAGCTTATGATGAATTTTTTTGTGATGCGGAGCTGCTCATAAATTGTTGGCTTGCTTTTACGTTTTTTTTGTGGTGGATCCGCTGTATATGGTTCTTGTTCAATTCATTCAATCTTTTCTCTTGTTGCTAATTTTGTAAACATATATTTCTGCACATACGTAATTAGATAAATATCATTAAAATTCTTGAATTTCTTGTTGATAACCTCAGAATTTTGTTTTTTTTTTCACTCTTTTAAATTATTTCTATTTTCATTATCCGAAAAGCTTTCATTTGTGAAACATATATGAATCACGGAAAAAAGGCTCTGCTGAATATCGCTCATTTGAATGTGCGCTCTCTGTTTCCACATTTTGATGATGTTAAAGATCTCCTAATATCTAATGATTTGGATGTTTTCGGTTTAACTGAAACTTGGTTAAATGATGGAATTTCAGACGACCTCCTTGCTATAAATGGTTTTAATTTTGTACGTGCTGACAGAGGCAGTCGAGGTGGAGGAGTTGGCATCTATATTAGAAATACCCTAAGTTTTAAGATTTTAAAATTTAATGCTGAGATTGAACAGATGGGCTTGATTTTCAAACTCGGGAATTCGAGTGTGGCTGTTATCATCGTTTATAGGCCACCATCTTTTGAGAGTAAACTTTTCATTGACGAATTTGAGACGGTTATTTCGGAGACGGTGACATATGCTGACTATGTACTTTGCCTAGGTGATTTCAACATGGATTATTTCAATAAAAATACTGTAGAGGTTAGGCGTCTTGTTCAGGTTTTGGATAGTGTCGGCCTTCATCAAATGGTTGCTGAGGCTACTAGAACTACTCTGACATCCTCAACCTTAATTGACTACATACTGACTTCTGCTCCCGATCTGGTTGTGAAATGTGCTATCTTGCCAGTCCCTCATGTTAGCGATCATGATCTCGTACATTGTATTCTCAATTTGACCTCTCAGAAACCAGGACCAGTTTTTAAGACATCGAGAGATTTTAAGAATATTAACTACGATCAATTTAAGTGTGATCTCATGTCTATTCCCTGGAACAATATTTATGACAAAGTAACGGTTGATGAAAAAGTTGATTTTCTCACCTCTAATATTATAAAATTATTAGATCTACATGCTCCATTCAGAACTTACAAAATATCCAAAAATTATTCACCGTGGCTAACTGATACTTTGCGAGATATGATCAAGACCAGGGATCAGCTGCTGTCTAAATTTAAGAGATCAGGGGAAATTTCCGACTGGAATATGTACAAACAACTAAGAAATATTATAACCGCGGCTGTTAAAAGGGAAAAAAAGGCATATTTCAGCAAGTATATTAATTACAGCCAAAATTTGAAAACTACTTGGAATCATCTGAGGAAAATAGGTATCGTACAACATAAAAATAAGGTGCTCAGTGATTCTCTTGCCGATGTTGATCGTATAAATGAACATTTCATCAATTCCGTCCCTGACCTGTCCCCCGATGACGATCTATTATCTTTTTATGCTGACCGAGATAACTGTTCTGTTCCTTGCCTTTTCAGGTTCCGCACTGTTGATGAGATTGAAGTTTTGGAATCCATCAAGTCCATCAAGAGTAAAGCCGTTGGTTATGATGGCATAAATATACTTACCCTGCACTTATGTGTACCTCATATACTTCCACATATCACTCATGTAATGAATTATTGTCTACAAAATTCTGTCTTTCCTAGCCAGTGGAAAAAAGCTGTTGTTTTACCTGTACCAAAAGTATCCAATTCGAATAACTTGAGCAATTTACGACCTATAAGCATTTTAACTGCATAATCCAAAATACTGGAAAAGATTAAGGGCGGGTTGTAACTCAGCAGGTTAACCTCTGGTTTCCGTTGACCATTGGTTAACGTTGATTGGGTTGTTGTATGACAGAAATCTTGAAGTTAACCAGTCAGTTCACTGTCGAATTTCCAACCATCTAGTTTTGAGAGTTTAACCTATGGTCTAGACAAAAAAAGCACAGAAAATGCTTTTAGATTGACATACAACATGAATTTTTGAACGATCAACTTTCAAACTAATCTAAACTGAAAATAATCTATCCTATGTGTGTATTGTGTTGATTAGAAATTGCTCTGCTTGTTTAGTTATTCGAAATGAATATGCAAAGAGAGAATCTGCGTGAGTTAAATCTCACTGATGATGTCGATGATGACGACTTTATGGAACTTGTCAAATTAGAATCATTTCCGAGGAAAAAACGAAATTTGAGACCGAGGGATGATCATTTTTTTAAATGGAATGACCAAGAATTTCGATCTAGGTTCCGGTTATTACGCAATATTTAGAGGCACTCCTGTAACTCATTTAAACATTTTCAGGGCTAATATTTTTAATGTACAGGTATTACAACACAGCTTGCCGTTGAAATAAAATAACAAAAAATATCTTATTACAATAATTATGTTTTATACACCCAATTCTTTTAATAATTTTTTCTCCTGTAATTTCAAAATTGCAATTTTCAATGCATGTTCCTCCTTCTCATGAAGCAACTTCTGTTTATGCAGTTCTTCATTGTGCCTCAATTTTTGCTCATGTTCATCTAAAATGCACTTTTGCTGTGTTGATAAATTATCTTGTTTAGCTTTTGCCCACTCCGATAATTTAGTCCTCAATGTAATCTGTAACGAAATCTTTGCCTGCACCTACACGAAGATGAATAAACAGATAAACAGTTTCGGAATATGAATTCTGAATAAAAACTTACAGTCAGAGTGTCACAGATTACAGTTAGATTATGACAGAATTATAAAAATATTCAATGGATTCTGTGATCTGGGTTCAGTGTGGCCAATGAAAAGACAAAAAAGAGAGGTTTACTTGACCATCATCTGATTTTTCATGTTACAACAGAAATTGACCTAACCTTACTTGGCAGGTTAGCCATTAGTTTCAAGACCAAGTGGTTAACCAACTGAGTTACAACCCGCCCTATGTGTAAACAACTTTGGTCACATTTGAATTCGAATAAGACTATTCCTCCAACTCAGTCTGGTTTTCGAAAAAATCACAGCTGTACCACGGCTTTGCTAAATATCACTGATGACATAATTAGGGCAACTGATCAGGGTAAACTCACCATGCTTGCGCTTCTGGACTACTCGAAAGCCTTTGACAGTCTCAATCACAAGCTGTTAGCAGCAATATTGGTGCATGTTGGATTTTGTGATGATTCTTTTCTTCTTCTCGCTTCTTATCTTGCTGAACGTTTTCAGTCAGTCTCTCATAATGGCAAAGTGTCATCTCCTCTTAAAATTCAGAGGGGTGTACCGCAGGGATCAATTCTTGGACCGATTTTGTTCCTTGTTTACATTTCTCAGTTTGTAAAGTCCATTCAATCTTGTTTCATTCACAATTATGCGGACGATACTCAGCTGTACATCTCCTTCTTTTTAAATGAATCTACTCAGGCAATGTCTGCTCTGAACTATGAATTAAATGTTATCAGTGAATTGTCCAGTGGGCATTGCCTGCAGCTCAATGGGACAAAGACCGCCGCCATGTTGTTTGGGAGAAAAGGTGACAGGATCAAATTTTTAGAGGAAGGTCATTCGATAAAGCTTGGGTCGGATGTCGTCGATTTGTGCGACAAGGTTAGGGATTTGGGAGTTTGGATCGGTGTTGATATGCGCTTTGAGGACCACGTATCTGCTTGTTTGCAGAGGGCATATGGTAGCTTGAGGGTTCTGTATAGGAGCAGGACAACTTTGTCGCGAGAAATTAGAATTATGTTATGTGAGTCTCTGGTTCTGTCTCAACTTAACTTTGCTGATAGTGTTTATGGTCCCTGTCTAAGCTTCTCTGACAAGCAGAGGATACAGAAGCTCCAGAATTCCTGTCTGCGTCTCATATTTGGGATAAGAAAATTTGAGAGAATTAGCCACACCCTTCGTATTGTCAATTGGCTGAATATGGAAAACAGAAGATGTCTCCATGCAACATTATTGTTCAAAAGAATATTAGTCAGCCGTACTCCCCCGTACCTCTACAATAAGATTACTTTCCGCTCTGATGTCCACAATTTGAATATACGTTTCAAAGGTACTCTTACTCCGCCTGCATTCAGAACACAGCTATTCCGTAGATGTTATTCTTACTATGTTACGCGATGCATTAATGATTTATCTGTGGAGGTCGGAGCGGTTGGTGATATGAGTCGCCTACGAGCTTTAGTATTCAGCGGGCTTTTAAATCAGCAGAACAATGTCTTGTCCGAATGATGTATGTAAAGATTGTTTCACTTTAGATTATTTTTCTGTTTCTTTTTTATGTATGGTTGGTTTCACTACTTGTATAATTTTTTTACAATTACTATGAGCTTTATATTGCAATATTTTTTTTTCTTTCAATTTGAAGTAATGAATCAGTGGGTTAGATTGAACAGTATGCTGGATAAAGTATGCTGGATCTCGCCCTTTCAATTTCTTGTTTGCCTCAATTTGTACCAAATTTAAATGTTTTCATATTCCATGAAATTGAATAAAGGCCTTTATTATTATTATTATTATTATTATTATTATATGTGACATTTGCCCATCTTCTTGCAGACAAAAATTACCGAAACGGAATGAGGAAAGTGGAGAAAGGATGATTACAGATTTCACTCTCTTGGGCCGATAAGAGAGACTTAAAAACAGATTAGGTAGGCCACGGAATGGGAAAGGCAAACAAACAATAGAAGGATTGGAAGGTTTGAATAGGAAAATTAAATATTTGGCGAGCTTGAAAATTGCGTAGTAATGCGGACGAGACTCCGTACCACTAAGGCTCTATAAAGATAGGTATGCTAGATAGACCTGGCTCTATGGTTGATTGGGTCCAACCATAGACTCGAAAATTACAGATCCCTCCGAATGAAATGAAATCTGTAATCGAAAGAAATGAAATCTGTAATAAAATGAGCATATTTTCGGAATGAGAGATCTTGTGGTGACTTTTTTCGGCATGCTCACATGAAAAAGATTGGAAATAGGTTAGGTTCGTGGTGTTAGAATAATGCCGCAGCATCTAATAGTCAAATATATAATAATTTATTGTTTATGTTGGTGTATCACCCCGATAGATGGTGATGAAAATGTTGCGAATCCTGTAATTTTCGAGTCTATGGTTGGACCCAATCAACCATAGAGCCAGGTCTATCTGGCATACCTATCTTTATAGTGCCTTAAGTACCACTATACATCCACCTCCAACCAATATCAAGTACTGATGGACTCGAACTATAGAAGAGGTCAAACTCGGAATCTCACAAGTGGGGTTATCGACGCAATCGTCGTGCGCAATAATGTAAACAACGAAAGAAACAAGCAAGCAATTAGAAAAACGCCAGAAGCAAGTAACGCGAAAAAGGAGATTTTTACGAAAAATGTTACGAACTTCCTACCTTGCATACACCTAAAATCTGGTAGGTACACAGGATATCGAATATTAAATAATCGTTTAATTCGCACAGAAAATTCGACTTTTGAGGAGCTACTCGTGAATATGTGTCAACACTCCGATGAACATCGAACTATATGATATATATATATTTCATGGAAAAAATTGAAATATTTCGTGAAAACGAGAAATGTTAAATTGAACAATAACCGTCAAGATTTCGACCATGTGTTGTATGACATTTTTTGTTGCAAATCACTTGAATAATCTCCTCTTGAAGTTTTATTTTCTTTTACGGAAATCAAGAAACGAGTGTTGAAATTTTACTGAAAAATAATGGACAGAATAGTCCGTTACTTTGTGTTAGTTCATTGGGAAAAAGAATAAAAGTACTCGAATAACCCAGAAAAACGAACAGAACAGACGGACGTAACTCCATTTACAAAGTTAAAAATAGTAAATAGAAAGTAGCCTTGGCAATGTCGCTTGATTCTCAAGAGTGCCAACCTGCGTCAGTTTTGAGTGAAAGAACTTTAAACCTAAACCATAGCCAACCGAGATACTTTATAAAAGTGAATGGAGTACCTATATATCAAGTAATTGTTGATGAGATTGGATTTCAACATGATGAACAAGCATCTCCATATGTTCCCGTGTATAAATAAAAATCTGAGGGATTTAGATCAGGTGAACGAGGTGGCCATTGTATTGGTCCTTCTTGACCTATCCATTCAATCGGTAAATGTTCATTCAGCTAACTGACTACTTGTCTCCTTCTATGTGGTCGTGCACCAACGAGCTGATACCTTATACATATTTCTAACAATGGGTGCGTTCATCCGACTAAGCAGCTACCGCTACCGCTCCTTCAAACGTCAAAACCATATGATTTGTTCGATTCGTTGTGTCAAATTACTAACTAATTTGACATGCATGTAGCATGTAGCGGTAGCTGCTTAGTCGGATGAACGCACCCTATGTTAAGCTCTAAGTCATCAAAAAGGTTGCGTTCCAAAAAAGTCTGCATTTACACGATCATTTATAACATGTACTGGCATCAAATCATATTCCTGAGTCGTAAAAGAATTGTTATTCAAAACGTACATCAAGTGTCAAATGAATGAATAAAATAACGTCCATTACCATATCAACCTGCGGCCTACTCAATCAAAACATGAAAATGATTTTTTTCAAATGCTTTTAACTACTGTGCCCTTGGTCCAGTGGTTAGGACATTGGATTAGGACCCGACAGGTCCGAGTTCAATCTCGAACTAGGAGAAACATTTTCTAGTCTCGGTAGAGGCCACCATTTTCACTGTTTGGTAAAAAATTAACAGTGCTGTGCCTTAGGTGGTGTAAGGACACAGTAACAAAGCCTACACAGAACACAACTGATTCTCCTAACAGTCCTAACTCACACAAGCTACAAGCTTCTGAGGGGTCCCCTCTCCGGGAGACCTAGGAGTAATCAGTATAAACATAAACATGAACTAAACGAAAACGAATCGGACCTATGTTCATAAAAAAAATGTTCAAAAGAAGCACAGCTACCTTCTGTCGAAGTTTGTCATAGAGCTTGTAGAACACCCCGTATAATTGGTGAAAAAGGGTTGCGCTTTGAAGCCGGTCCCAGACAATGCGTGTATTTGACGAATGTTTGGCATTCGCGGTGCTCCGCGTACTGTGTGGGAGCTCAACTGCGGGTATCGTTCGGTATTCGCCTGTTATCCGAAGCCTTGTCGGTAAAACGGCACGAATCAAAGGAAGACGAAGTACATTCGCGCTCATTCGCGTTAGCTCCCAGACAGTGTGCTTAACTACGCGTAGTAGATTGCCTATTCTGTCCTAAGTCAGCTCTGCTACTGTTCTATACTGAGCATAGAAATCATAATATATATACTTACTCTAGAATGCTAATTCCTTCTAGTTCCGCAGCGAAAAACGTGCCGCATAGGCAACTGATTCACAATGTGCGCATGCTCACCATTAGCACATTTCACGTAGAACGATGCAAAGTCCCTAAATGTTTTGTCGGTTCTATTTTAAGTTCAATATAATTAAACAATAAAAATACTCCATTGAGCAACAAACTTATTTTATAGCTCATGCGCCACTGCCTACGACTATTAGACACATTAATATCATAAGTGAATTGCAATATTTGTGGAATTGGTGAGAAAATCAGAGTAGTAATGTGGTAGGTTTCACTAAATAGATATAGACCGCGCAACACCGCTTTTTCTGTCTCATGGCAAATGACTTTGAAATGACCTTAGTGAAAGTTTAGGCAGGACCGTGTTCAGTGTCAGTCTGCAGCCACAGTTCAGTTTACTGCATAGACCAAAGATATCTTTGGCATAGACAAACTAGTTTACTGGTGCGTAACTGTTATTTTCGTGTTTGATATTCTTCGTGCGCATTTTGCTTTTGTTGTGTGTTGTGTTCGATTTGGATTTTTTCGTATCCGATAAACAATGAACTGTATAGTGTTGTGGTGTCCTTGTCTTGACCCGTTCATTTCCCACTTGAGTATGTAAACTATGTGCACCTTTTCATTCATATAAACTGTTAGAAATTTATGATTTACGCTTTGATTTTCATTCGATTGACACATATCTATCCACTCGCACCATGAGATTGGTTCTTTATATAGCAAAAGAACGCAATTCATTATGAAAAATCATGAAATCTTGTGAGTAAACCATCTTTTAATGGATAATTCGAACTCGAAAATAAAATATATTGAAGTAAAACTTTGCAGTTTCATTCAAATAAGATAACAGATTGATTTTGGAATATACTCGGAACTCAAAAAGACAAATGACTTGGAGAACAAGGGCGGATTTACGGGGGGGGGGGTTACTGGGGGTAACTTCCCCCCCCCATGAGTATCGAAGACCTAAGAAAAAGGTGGTGCACATACAATATTTCATACATATTTCACCTGATTTTATGGTTTTCAATCGTAATTACCCCCCCCCCCATGATCGTTATTACCCCTCCCATGAAATAGAGCTATATCCGCCCTTGTTGGAGAATGAATATAGGTATCAGAATTCACTCATGAAACGATGCAGAGTAACGCATTGGCAGATGTACAATACATTTTCATGTTTCCACTATTTTCAGGAACACCGAAGAATAGAACTGTCCTGAAGGGATATATTAGTATATTTTGCTCATTTGATTTTTTTTCTGTACTTTACCAAGAGATTCGTTGTTTGTTAACCAGAATTTGTCTTCCTTGATCCTTGAATTGATTTTTATACCGAAAACGGGTTTTTTCAACGCCTGAAGAGGTTTTGGAACAATGAAAGATTTTCAGCTTATCTTCCAGTCGCTGATGATTCCAAATTTACCATTCAAATAGCTGTTGAAATTTATCAATATGTTCAAAACAACTAGTAAGTGTCGAATACTAATTATGAATTGATTAAATCCAACTGCAACAATAACAGCATAAAATTTTATTGAAGCCGACCCTGTTCAGAAACAACCTGATGGCACATATGCGCATTGTGGACCACACTGAAATTTTTACAACACTTCGATCCAATTGATTTAGCATTCTAGAGTAATTATATATATTATGATTTCTATGATACTGAGGCCGTGCGGCGAACGTTTGTCAACAGAGAAACGAATGTCGAACATTTCGCGTTTGCCGCAGTGTATGGGGACCGGCTTTAGACGATATAGGTTTTGACCTAAGACAAACTTTCCTTTGTCTAAGGTTTTGACCAGTGGTGGGAGTGGGATTCTGTAACTTCCGCTTGCTTAGGGCCGGTTTTATAAAACAAATTCAAACCTCGGTTACGCCCGCATCCGGGGTTGACTGTCGATTTCCGTATTATAAACATTCAACCTCGGGTTCAACCCGAGATTGGCTCAACCGCTGAAAATAGCTCGGTTTGAGCTTTGAATCGTTTGACGTTTCTAGATGGCTGATAACTAACCTCACTTTACGCGGCAAAACAAAACATTTCGTTTTGGCACATTGATGTTGCTTGGATTGGAAGGAATATATCTCCTATAGGATGCCTGATATTAATCAGTCTTTTTGTAGGTTGGCTATGCATTAATAATTCATCTTTGGTATTTGGAAAGATATTCCTAAATTTTTGTGCCTTATCCTCAAGGGATAGGAGTGCCAGGTTTCTGTGTGAATATAAGATCGGAAATGACTCTGGTTGAAATAATAATGAAATAACTGCAAGGCATTCAATTGATAGTAACGATAGTGAATAAGAAAGTTACCAATCGAATGATTTCACATTTCCTTTCGACCACTTCAAAGATGACACGAAGAAAAGAATTCGATCAAATAAAAACTCTTTTATCGAGTGGATGAAATTACTCTGAATTAGCTGGATCATTCCAAAGTTGTTAACATATTCGAAGATTTTTGTGGTATTCATAAATCAACGTCAGAAAGTTGTGAAATGTCCGTGTTCTGGACATTTCACACTCACAGTTCTAGTAGGATTTCTTGATTTTTACTACATAGTATAAGTGCATGTTTATTTTAATGGGTTGTGAAAATGCTGAATGCTTCAGATGTGAAAAGGATTACTTTTCTTGAAATTTCCGAGTTGCTAAGCTTAGAAATTTTGTAATTCTAGTTTTGAATGTACTCTAAAGACATTATTGAGGACACCGATCCCATCTCGCAGATTCATGTATGGTAAATTTTTCAATAAAGCTCGTGTATGAACCATTAGATTAGATTAGATTAGAGGAGGGGCGGAAGATCATCTGAACTCGCAAGCACCTTGACCTAAAGATCTATTGTGCATCCCCGCGCTGTTTACCAGTCAGGCAATAGTGTCTCCATGAACTTTATCACCTTTCTGGGGGCTACATCCATCACTTGTTCCGGCTTTAGAAACCAGAAGCCAAGGTGTTGTAGTCTTTTCCGATGAACAGCTTCACATTCGCATAACAAGTGCTTGGCTGTCTCAGTGGCTTCTTGACAGAAACGACATGTGTCTTCTAGCGACTTACCCATGTTCTTCAGGTGATACCTCACGGGACAGTGTCCCGTGAGTGCGCCTGTCAGTTTCCTCAGTTCCTGTTTACTGAGTGAGAGAACTTTTTTAGTCCAGCTCGTCGAGTAGGAGAGAAATGACTTGGCCTGTCTTTGGCCATTGATCGTTTGCCAGAACGTAAGCTTTCTCTTTTGTTCCCATTCCTTAACCGCCATCGCTTGATGGCTGGCTGGGAAGCCACAAAATGGCTCTGGACCGGTGAAGGGAATAGACCCCCCTTCCCTGGCAAGTCGGTCTGCCGCTTCATTGCCATCTATCCCGGAGTGGCCAGGTACCCAAATAAGGTTGACCTGGTTTGTTTCTCCGAGTGTGTTGAGGGATGTTTTACATTCCCAGACTAACTTTGACCTAACTAGTGGCGAGTCAAGCGCTAGCAGGGCTGCTTTACTATCCGATATTATGTATATTCTTGCCCTCCGGTAGTTGCGTCTTGTACACAGCGCAACGCATTCCCTAATGGCAAATGTTTCTGCTTGAAATACCGAAGGGCAAGAACCCATAGGTATGGCTAATTGGACCAAGGGACCGTGTACACCAGCTCCCACTCGCCCATCTTCGACTTTCGAGCCATCGGTATAGAATACCGCAGACCCTCTGGGGAAAGCCACTTCATTATTAGCCCATTGTTCACGACTTGGAAATGTCGTGTTGAAGTTTTTCTGAAACTCGAGTCTCAGTGGTAAGTCATCTGTGACCACATCCTGGAGCCCCTTGCACTCATTTAGAATGCGAAGGTGTCCTGAGTAGTCGCCAGTTTTCAGTTCTTGTTCTTTTGCCACCCTGAGAGCCCACCTGGCCGCCTCACTTTCCAGAAAGATATCTAGGGGAGGCAGGTCCAAGATGACCTGCATGGCAGCAGTTGGGCAAGAGCGTGTTGCTCCTGTGATAGATAGACACGCTGTTCGTTGTAGTTTTTCCAGGGCTGATTGCCCTGACACTAGTTTTGCTCTCGGCCACCAAATGAGCGCTGCATAGCTAATGATTGGCCGAACGATGGATTTGTAGATCCAGTTGGTCAGTTCTGGTTTAAGCCCCCACGTTTTTCCGACCATTCTCTGGCATGTGAAGAGAGCTCGCTGGCCCTTACTGATCACAGCCTCGAGGTGTGGACTCCAAGAGAGTTTTTGATCGAATATAACACCTAGATATTTGGTCTGGTTCGTTGGGGTTAGGGCAGTTCCGTTCATTATTAATGCCTTGAGAGAAAATTTCTTTCTCCTGGTAAATGGCACTAGTATTGTCTTTTTGGGATTTATATTGAGACCTTCTCGGATACACCACTCGTGAGTTAGGGTTAGAGCGGCTTGCATCCGATCACTGACCGTATCGTCATGCTTGCCCCGAACCACTATCACAAGGTCATCGGCATAACCACAAATCTCGAAACCCGCTTCCGAAAGTATTTTTAAGAGGTCGTCGACGACCAGTGACCACAATAGTGGCGATAAACAACCCCCCTGTGGGCACCCGTCTCCGGGTGTCGCAGTTAGGGACGTCGCGCCAAGTTGCATATTGATTATCCGGCTGCTCAGCGATGCCATAATCCAAGTCACCGTTGCCGGCTCCACACCCCTTCTGACCAGCGCACGGTGAATGGACTGTCTTGGCGTATTCGAGAACGCGCCTTCAATATCAATAAAAGCACATAAAGCAATCTCTTTGTATTCCAAGGTCTTCTCCAGTTTCCTGGTGAGGCTATGGAGAGCAGAGATTGTTGATTTTCCTGCCTGGTAGGCATATTGATCCTTATGCAGAGGGTACTTAGAAAGTAGTCCCGCTCTGATATCCTGATCAATTATCTTCTCCATCGCTTTCAAGAGAAAGGAGGAGAGGCTGATGGGGCGGAATGATTTAGCATCAGTCCCCGGCCGCTTGCCAGCCTTAGGAATGAAGCTCACTCTCACGTCCCGCCAGCATTCTGGGACATATCCCCAGATGAAGCTTCGACGAAAGAGGTTCACGAGGTCCAGTAGTAGGACCTGCAGTCCCCTCTGAAGCATCACTGGGTACATGCCATCCCCGCCTGGGGATTTATAAGGTTTGAAGGATTCGATGGCCCATTGAATCCTTTCTTTTGTGAAGAGTTTGGCAGCTATCTTTCTGGCACCTCGTCTGGGTGCCGAGACACCTTGACTCGGTTTGCTGCCATGAAAGATTCGAGAACCCGGAAAGTGAGTCTCTAGCATGAGTGACAACGTTTCGTCGTCTGTGCCAGTCATCTCACCATCCATTCCCTTTAGCTGTCCCAGACCATTGCTATGATCTTTTGATAGGGCCTTATGTAGTTTGGAGGCCGTTGGCGTGTCCTCAATGCTTTGGCAGAAGGTACGCCATGATTTTCTCTTAGATTCACGCAATTCTTTACCATATTTGGTTGTTGCCGCTCTATATGCGGTCTTGTCCTCCAGTGCCCTGGAGTTAGACCACTTGTTATATAGTTTGCGGGCTTTTTTCCGTAGCTTTGCTAGATTGGAGTTCCACCAGGGCACGTCCCTATTGGATGTCGATCGCCTAAGCGGGCAGCTATCCTCATAAGCCGTCAGAATTCGGCCTTGGAGGTGCTCCGCAGCTAGGTCTATGCCATCCACAGAGTCCATGCCCCGGACCCCTGAGAGATCTTCGTCGTCTTCCAACAGTACACGATAGCGCTCCCAGTCCGTCCTTCTGGGATTTCTTTTAGACTCCTGTAATTTTGGTTCGATGTCGATGTCAAACCGGATCTGTCTATGATCAGAGAGAGAAGCCTCGTCTGAGACATGCCAGTTAGATATTTTGTGATGTAGGGCTGGGCTGACGAGGGTAAGGTCTAATACCTCCTCCCTGATCGCATTACGGAACGTAGGCTCAGTACCCCGATTTGCTACTCCCACCCCTTCAGTTATAAGAAAATCTAAAAGGTACTCACCTCTTTTGTTGATATTAGAGCTCGCCCAGACTGAGTGGTGTGCGTTGCTATCACATCCAATGATGAATTGCATATTCATCTTTTTGCAATATTTCACTAATTTGGCCACCTCCTCGGGTGGGGATGCTTCCTCCTCATGGTGGTACGTTGAAGCTAAAACAACTTTGACGTTACCTCCGGGAAGTCGGACATCTAGGATTATTGCTGCAATGTCGCGTTGTATAAATCTAGAAAGAGGCAGATATTGTATATTCTTATTGATACAGAGTGCCGCTCTAGGCGCAGCCACTCCTTCATGATAAATCAGTTTACCTGAACCGTTTGGTAGTCCTTTTATCTTGTTTCCCATGACCCAAGGCTCTTGGACTAACACGATATCGAGGTTTTGTTTGATCAACCTCCAGAGGGCCGCATCTGTAGCGGCCTTGGCATGATGGAGGTTGATTTGGAGGCACTTAATGGGGTTCCTTGCGGTCCCTGCCATGGTGCTTCCACGGCTTCCCCTTGTTTCGGGGGATAGGTCGCCTGTCATTCTCCTGCCGGAGTAGAGGCGATCTTCCTTTTTGTTGTTGGCCCTTCATTTGGGCCGATGTGTTTTCTGGCTTAGGTTCTTCCTCCGCCTTGGTGGGAGTTTGGGTTACTTCCATCGGAGCCGACGCAGCAGTCGCCTGGGATGACACCGAGGGCTCCACTCCCGTTGAGGCAGGAGCGGGAGCCACAGCGCCTGATTCCGCAGGGACCACCTCATCAGCAGCCGCAGAGCTCTGTGTGCCCATTGGTTTTTTCACCCAAAACTTCACCTTGCCCAGTCTATAGTTGACCATGCAATCTAGAGCTTGTAAAGCATCCAGGCTTGCACAGTCCAACGAGAAGATTATCTCTAGGCAGTTCTTTCCTGTATCCGCCACCTTCAGCACTTTCCACTGAGCGGTGTTTACAGTGGGGTTTTGTTTATCAATGAAGGTCCGGACTTCATCTACGGTGTATTCCAGGCTGTTCGGGAAAAAGGCAGTAGCCACTGCCGCACCTGGGATGTCGTTTTCATCCCTGACCCGGACCTTCATGTGGGGGAGTTGTAGCTCCTTTTCTTTGGATTTCACCCAGTCAGCTGTAGCTTGATCATCACAGTTTATGACCATGAAGCCTGGGCGAAATACTACGTTCCTGAAGGAGGGAGATATGTTATCCTCGCACCCCAGGATTAGGCGAGCCAGTTTCTTCTCTAGCTCGGTGAGATCCTCTACCGCTAGGTTCTCTTTGGGATGTTCGGCTGGGATAAGTCCCACCTTCACTCCCTTGAGCATCCCGCTGTAGGTGGCTTTGGTCGTCTTCGTGGCAGCTCGAGAGGTCGACTTCTGTTGAGTGCCCCATGTAAAGGCTGTTCGCTCGTTCGACTGTCTCTGCGCGCCCTTACCTCTTGTGTCCGTCGACGTCGATGGTTTCGATTGGTCCTGATTGGGACCAGCTCGAGAGGTCGACGATTTAGGGTAATTTGTTCTTGCCCTCTTCTGAGAGCCTCGGTTTGGAGTTGACTCCTCAGACCTGACCCGCTTAAAAGCAGGAGCAGGTTGTAGAGCCTTCCTTTCTTCGATGGTGAACTTACAGAGTCTATACGCCTCTTCGTGCGTATTTCCCTGGCTCATCAACCATTTATACCTTTTCCTCTCAGACTTCCCCAGACGATGCCTGTTGGACTGCCCTTGAGGCTGAGCCCGCACAGTCCCGTCCGAAGAAGTGCTGGCGAGGAGTCGGTCTTCTTCTGTTGAGGTTAGAACTGTAGGGTTCTGCACCTCAGGTGTTTTTTCGGTTTGGCCTTCAATAGCCTGAACCGTTTCTATCTCCATGGGGATCGAAGGCACAGTAGATGCGCCTAGCGATTCCCCTGGTGATACTTCCTCTTCCTTCTTTTTTGTTTGTGAATCTTCCATGCGATTGTTTCTTTATGAGGAACTATCAGTCCACTACCTCAGAGCCTCTTGATGTAGCAAGGGTATTGAAACCTGGGGTCCCCCGGTGCCAGGAGTCCACATATTAGCGACCAGCCTCCCCGCTGGCCACGCAGCCCTTGGCATATGTTGTTCCACCGTTGGCTTGGGGGGGGTTGTTGAGAGCAAACCATAGAAGCTACTCGGGCGGATCCCCACCGCCCCAGCACTCCCTGCAGAGACATGACCTAACAGGGAGGCTTATGGATCAGTCTTAGTTTTCACCGCTCATCTTGGACCTTATCGACATGGGAGGCCCTGCCGGAACTGCGTTCCGTCGACATCGCTCCAAGAGTCCTTGCAGCTACTTAAGCCCTCACACCAGCGACAAGGTGCCAATCCCAGTGAGGGTGTATGAACCATGAATTGAATTTAAAGACTTTCTGGCATGTAAAAGAACATTTCCCATTCTTTTATTCGGGATTTGACTATATTTGAAAACAACTATTGTTTTTATGGATTGAGAAGTCCTGTATAATATGACTACAGGGTCTTTCACGAGGAACCTCACCCATATTTATACGGGAAACTACTGAACGTATTTTCATGAAATTCAGCACTTATAAGTATTTCACGATGCTGATGAAATCCAAAATATTTTCAAGGCATGAGCACCTCCGGTTTTTCCGGAAATGACGTCAACTTCCGTTTTTCAAATTAGAATACCATTTTTTTATTGCAGAAATAGATTCCTTAGAAAATTTCAAGTTATTTTGATGTAACATTTTTCAGTTTTGGTTGGAAAATTCTCTCTGAGCAGAAAAATTCGAAAAAAAAATCGAAAATAGAGCTCCGCTGAAACAAGAATAATTTCGAGGTTTTTGGATGGAAAATTTTCATTTTTGGTATTTTTCAAGATGTAAGATTGATGTATCCACTTCAAAAATCGAAATCGCGATTCATGATACAGGGGATGAAAAAATCGCTTTCAAAGTTAGGGATGACAAAATCGTGAAAAATCAATTTTTTCAAATTAGAACCCCATTTTTTTATGGCAGATATTGAATCTACGTTAAAAAATAATGTGAGTGTATGCATCACACCCTTGCCCTAAAATGGATATTTTCTGAGTTATTCACAAAAAACTGTTTTTCGTCTTGAATTTTCAGCTATTTCTTTTCCCTTCACGCCAAAAAGATGAAACCTTAGAAAAATACAAGCTTTGTTGAATGAAGAAAATACATACGAAAGACTCAACAAGGATCCACCTTTAGCTCTTCAGAAAGAGACCAACAATCTGATTAAGAGCCTGCACTCGAAAAAATACATTAATGAAGAAGAAAAACGTAACCTCATAAAAAACAACTGCATTCCACCCAAGTTATATGGAGTCTGTAAAATTCATAAGGAAGGTGCCCCACTCCGTCCAATAGTGTCCTGCATGAACTCACCGGGTTTTGGAGTTTCCAAGTTTTTAGCCGACATTCTGAAAAATTTGGTGCCCAGTTTTAAGTATAATATTAAAAACTCTTTTGAGCTAGTTGACCATCTTCGGAACGTTGTGATACCGGAAAATCATGTCCTGGTGTCTTTCGATGTTGAAAGTTTGTTCACCAACATCATGAAAACATTAGTGGTTCGGTTGATTGAGGACAGTTGGCATCAGATAAGTAGCGTCACTAACATAGATTATGAGACCTTCCTAGAGTTAGTAGAAAATAGTTTCAATATGAGTTATTTGACTTTTAATGATTGTTTTTATAAACAAATATCAGGTTTCCCCATGGGTGCACCCTGTTCCCCAATTTTGGCCAATTACGTGATGAATTTTGTTTTGGAAGAAGTAGTTGAAAAAGTAAATTTTGTTTTTCCAATTTTATTTTTGTACGTGGACGATATACTTACATGTGTTCCAAAAGACTCTTTGAATTATGTACTGGAGATATTTAACTCTATAGATCCTAAGCTAAAGTTTACATATGAGTTGGAAAATGCTAACCATGAATTACCATTCCTAGATGTACTAATAATAAGGGACCCTATAAACGGTCATTTGAAGACAAATCTATACAAGAAACCAACCAGTACAAATAGAACAATAAACTATTTTTCTTTACATCCAACATATCAAAAAATTAATATAATAACTCAATCAAAAAATAGAATAGAAAGACTCTGTAGTGAAGAATTCAAAAGTGCTAATGTGAAAAAATTAAAAAGTGATTTAATGTTGAACTCATACCCAAGAAAATTAATAAATAAAGTTTTAAATGTTAATAATAGAAGGCCAAATGAAATAGAACGAGAAGATACAGAGGTTAGTGTTAGCTATGTTAAATTGCCCTTGGTGCCCGGGCTGTCTACACAGTTGTCCAGAGTACTTAAACAGGACAATCAAAAAATCGTGTTATACAACAACTTCACTTTGGGAAAATTGGTATTTAGCAGATTGAAAGATAGAACAAAAAAAGAATATATGTCGTGTGTTGTCTATAAGATAAGTTGTGAACACTGTCCAAAATGTTACGTTGGCACCACTAAACAATATTTAAAAAACAGAATTTCAGCCCACAAAACATCCGTAAAAAATCTCTCTAATAATAAAACTGCTTTAGTAGAACATCACCTGGAAACAGGACATTTTTTCAATTTTAATATAGATGATGTAGAAATTTTACACCAAGAAAATAACTGTAAAAAACGAATGATAGCTGAAATGATCAACATTAAAAAGGAGAAATAGTTAATTTTAGAACGGACATCGAAGGTGTTAGTAGAATTCATTTTGGTCTCATAGAAAGACTTTAATGTTAGTAACAGTTGGAAGATACAGAGGGCGTTAGTGGTGCTGATGGTTGTGTTTGTTTTGTAGTTCTGTGATTGGCGTTGACTTTTGACAAGATAAGATTTTTACAATTTAGACTGATTCTATGATTTAATGATGGTAGAATTTGAGCACGTGTTAGTTAATATCAGGAATTTTTCTAGAAATTGCGTTTTTTGACGAAAGTTTTTAATGTGAATGACTAATAATTTATTATTTTATGAGAACAGCAGAAAATTTATAGTGGTAGGTTTTATACATCTTGCTTGTGATTAAATTTGTTCAATTGAAATATTTTTAGCCTGAAGAAGAGAACATTGGTTCTCGAAACTGTAGCACGGTAAATTAAATGTGACACCACCAAGCTTCATATCTTATTGCCAATCTTCCCGATTAGAGTTGTTTAGTTGATGATACGTGGCAATCAAAATTAATAACCATTGTCTGAAGTGGTGGTTGTTCTCTTCATCCCAATAATGACTGTTATGCCTATTGAAAGAACCATTCTTTGTGAATTTAGATTCATCTGTCCAAATTATACAGTCCAAAAAGTTTTCATTCTCTTGAAATCGAATCATCATAGCTTCGCAAAACTCTGTTCTCCTGACGAAATCAGTTTCCTTGAAATGCTGTACCCTATTGAATTTATATGGGTGCATTTTATGTTTTTTAATATTCTCCAAACACTCGATTGAGATAATCCCAGATCAATCTCGGCATCTTTGAGAGAACTTTGAGGATTCACACGAAAATATGCAAGAACTGTAATTTCGTTGTTTCCATCTTCTACTACACTTTTTTCTCTGTGTATAGTTTTCTTAACGAAAGATCCGAAATTTCTCAAGTTTGTCATGGTTCTGTTAATGGTATCTCTCGTTGGTCTGGGTCGGTCAGGAAACCTCTCAATGAACAGTCGAATCGTCCTATCTACAACTTTATTACATTCTCCATGAAGTAGAATGAGATTTAAATAATCTTCATTGGTAAAATTAGGCATAGTGGTCGATTTTATAACTTAATACGAATTATCACCAAATTAATAGTTAACACAAAATGCTACTGAATAAAGAGGAATTTGGCAGATGTAATTAATGATATCTATCATTAAAAAAAAAAAGTAAAACATGGTAAGTTTTTGCATATGGTTCATAAGGAATTATTTATTTATCACTGGAGAGAAAACCGATGGCCGATTAGTTGAAATAAAGAGGTTTCCGATACAAATTCGAATCCAAATTCGCCATCTATTTAGGAACAACCTGTAACTTTTTTCTCTTGCATATTAGGGTAGTAAAATCTAAAACATGGTTTAAGTAACAGTTCCTGAAAATTTCATCTTTTTGACGTGAAGGGAAAAGAAATAGCTGAAAATTCAAGACGAAAAACAGTTTTTTGTGAATAACTCAGAAAATATCCACTTTAGGGCAAGGGTGTGATGCATACACTCACATTATTTTTTAACGTAGATTCAATATCTGCCATAAAAAAATGGGGTTCTAATTCGAAAAAATTGATTTTTCACGATTTTGTCATCCCTAACTTTGAAAGCGATTTTTTCACCCCCTGTATCATGAATCGCGATTTCGATTTTTGAAGTGGATACATCAATCTTACATCTTGAAAAATCCCAAAAATGAAAATTTTCCATGCAAAAACCTCGAAGTTATTCTTGTTTCAGCGGAGCTCTATTTTCGATTTTTTTTCGAATTTTCCCGCTCAGAGAGAATTTTCCAACCAAAACTGAAAAATGTTACATCAAAATAACTTGAAATTTTCTAAGGAATCTATTTCTGCAATAAAAAAATGGTGTTCTAATTTGAAAAACGGAAGTTGACGTCATTTCCGGAAAAACCGCAGGTGCTCATGCCTTGAAAATATTTTAGATTTCATCAGCATCGGGAAATACTTCAGTAGTTTCCCGTATAAATATGGGTGAGGTTCCTCGTGAAAGACCCTGTATAACATTTGGGAATTACTGCAATAGCGTCCTGGAGTTTTTAAATACAGTCGAACTTCGATAACTCGAATCACGATCTGCCTATAGGAAAACATTCGAGTTATCAAGACTTCGAGTTATTGAAATAACACATTTTTTTATGTAGGTATTGTTTATGTGGGTTAAATAATGTAAACATTTAGTCCAAACTAAAACTGCTTTGTCAACACTAGCGTACATTGGTATTTTCAAGCCTTTTGGAACTCTCAAAAAAACCACCAATTTCAACTGCACTGATAATTTTTTCCTTTTTTTTAAATAGTCGATAGTAGATACGGTGTTTGCCGGAACGCCATACTTCAAACCTACATCTTTCTTTCGCGCACCACTTTCCACTTAATTTAAAAGTCTATATTTTTCATCAAGAGATGAAATTTTCATAGTTCGTTTAGTCGACATATTTATAGCGATATTGTCGTGAAACCTCACAACTTATAACTGAATAACTCAACTGATTTCACGGCATACGGTTAAGTTATGAAACGATTCGTTACAATCATGTACATAAAGTAAGCAAAAACAACTCTCGCGAATTGAACTCGGAAAGCTCAAAATTTTGCCGTTTTTATCCGTAATTTATCCGTGAAAAAATAAATTTTGCCGCTCTTGTATTCAAAAAATTATGAGATTTGTCGCTAAGTTGATATCAACTTAGCGAAACAAATATCCGAAAAATGTTTTCAGCAAAAATCAATCTAGCTCTTTTTTTCAGTGATTTATCCGTAAATTATCCGTGAAGAAAAAAGAACATCGCCACTCTTGTATTTCAAGAAATATTAGTTGCTTCGTCTGCTTGATATCAACTTAGCAAAACACAAATTCAAAAAATATTTTCAGCAAAAAACAAAGTAGCTCACTTCTTTCAGCGATTTATCCGTAAATTATTCATGGTGAAAGAAAATTAGATTGATCGATCTGCAGCCGTCAAAACGTATTTCAGGCATTCTTCTCTAAAACTATGCATGCAATCTTTTTGAAATCTGGAAGAAAGATAAGGCTTTTCATCTTTTATTCATCCGCGAAAAGGAGAATAATGCCACTTTCGTGTGAAAAAAACATGCTCTGCTGAACTTAATATCCAATTAACAGATCACATATTCAAAAAATTATCTAAGCAATCAACAAATTACTTAATCTTTTGGATAAATCATTGAAAAAAATCTGTTGATTGCTTAAATATTTTTTTCAATATGTGACCTGGTAATTAAATATACACTTACCAGTGCACGAGATATTTTTTCCTGGATAAATCAAGCATGGAGAGCTAGATCTTTCTTTCGGATTTCAACCATATTGCATTCATAGTTTTCGAAAAAAATGACTGATATACGTCCCGACGGCCGCAGATCGATCAATCAGATTTTGTCATTTTTCTACAAAACCTTGAAAGATAAAAATTTTCTATCACAATGGATAATTTACGAAATATTCACTGAAAAATATGAGCCACTTTGTTTTTTGCTGAAAACATTCTCTGAATAGAATAGAAATCTCTGAAAGAAATGAGCTCGATTGATTTTTGCGGAAAACATTTTTCGGATACTTGAAAAAGAAAAAAGGAAATTTTTTAGCTATTCCGCGTTTGATTCGCGAGAGTTGTTTTGCTAACTTTATGTAAATGTTGAAATCACTCGTGAATCAGGAATTCCTCAAAATGAATCCTCGAATGATGCCTCCAAATATTTCGTTCGAGGTATCAAGATATTCGAGTTATAGAAGTTCGACTTATCGAACAAAAATTACACTAATTTGCCATCTTGGCGCTATTGCCAACCAATTTGATTCGAGTTATCAAAAATTCGATTTATCGAAGTTCGACTTATCGAAGTTCGACTGTATTAATATAGGTGGGAAACTAATGATGACCCGAGAGCCAGTGATAGTTTTTGGTGACCAATTTTAACCCTGGCGATAATTTATATATAGCTTAATTTGAATTTGTCTTATAGCATAGTGACCGTCAGCTGGCGCACCAGTGTTGGGTTTGCCAACGGGAGCAACGAAAACACGTAAAAAATGTTGAGTTTCAGTCATTTTAACCCTGCTGAAATTTACAGACATGGTGGTTTATATAATTATTCGAATAAACTTCCATCTCTGTAAATTTCAGCAGGGTTAAAATGACTGAAACTCAAAATTTTTTTTACAAGTTTCTATGTCCAGCGGACGGGTTTTCCACCAACGTACAGCCAGCGGACGTTTTTTTTTATTCGAATAATTATACAAACTACCATCTCTGTAAATTTCAGCAGGGTTAAAATGACTGAAACTCAATATTTTTTTTTACATGTTTTCGTTGCTCCCGTTGGCGAACCCACCACTGTTAAGCCAGCTGACGGTCACTTTGGCTAAGAAAACAACCAAATCAAGCTATATTCAAATTATGGCCAGGGTTAAAATGACTGACTAAAAACTATCACTGGCTCCGGGCTATAACAAGGGTTGACACGGTTCGGTACTTGGGGATTATCTTCGATAGTAACATGATTACCTCTGTGAGCCGCACATATTATATCATTTGTAACTTGTGTGTATTTTGGTAAATAAATAAATAAATATGTAAATAAACAACCATTCCTATTGAATATACATACAGGGTGTTCGGGAAATAACTGTACATACTCATACCAGAGATAGAGTTGGACTAGCTGATTACGAATTGACTATCAAAAATTAATTTCTGGATTTCCCTAGAAAGCTACAGGGTGATATTCCAGCTTCATGGAAATACTAAGACCATCATAAAATCCAAACTCATTGACGGATATTATTGAAACTTGGGAGATTATTGGCACATGCTAAGGTCGAGTCTGAAAGATATCAATTATTCCATTATTCCAGGGCCGGACTAATTAATCTTCATTTAAAGTGTTCAGGGTAAAAAAAACCACTTTGTATTTCGAATTACAAATAATGGATTCGCTTTTTAGGAAGAAGATAAATTATGCTTCAATTTGTGATATCGCTTAAAGTTGTCACATCAACAATTATTTTTTTATGAATTTTGAATTTGGATAAAGTTCGATAAATTGAATTTTTCACCATGAAGAGAACTGAAAATCACATGTTTGAATATAAAAAGCGAAGGTATTAGTAGAAAATTTTTCAAAAAAGTTCAGAGCTTTAATAAGCACATTCCATAACTAAACAATAACAAATGAAAGAAACTAAAATACAGTAAAGAGTACCTAATGAAAATGAAAATAGGAACGAATGAATTGCGGATTCAACGTTCGAAATGAAAACCATTAGCTTGTATTCATTTCTCTTGCCGAATGTTCAAATTGGATACAGCCTTGCGAATCATATCGCCATTATTTCTTAAAATATCGCAACAGTTAGTAATTCTGTTCATCAGCTGTTCTCTTAACTGGATTTCTTCAGGATATACCATATCCTTCAATTCTCCCCATACAAAATAGTCTAGCGGGTTGAAATCTGGAGATCGAGGAGGCCATGGAATAGGTCCTCCTCGATCTATCCACCTATTTGGATAGGTATTGTCGAGGTAACTTCTCACTTCCAAGCCAAAATGAGGTCCAGCTCCATCATGCTGGAAATAAATTCCTCTAATATTTATTCCTTGTAGCATGCCGGGTAAAATATTTCGAAGGAAATCAAGATAAATCGCACTTGTAAGGGGACCGTCAAAAAAATGAGGCCCTATCAAATGTTTGTTTATCACAGCACACCAAACATTTACTGAAAATTTTTGTTGTGATTTTCTCAGTCTTATACTGTGTGGATTATTTTCGGCCCAAATGTGCGAGTTATGAATATTGAACACACCATCTCTGGTGAATTGAGCCTCATCACTGAATATTGTTCTGTACAAAGTGACTCTGTGATTTGCTTCCAATGTTCAAAATTCAGTCTTAAGACATTATCGCCAGGTTCCAATCGTTGTACCTGTTGTATGTGGTACGCGTACATATTTTCCCCTTGATTATTCTGTGCACCTTATGCTTCGGCAAATGTAATTTATGCACTTACTCTCCTTATACTAGTTGAAGGTTGTGCTTGAATTAATTTGAGTACTTCATCACCTCTTTCTAGATTCCTTTGGCGATCCTTCTTCCTATCTGGCACTCTACCATATTGCGCTATACAACTAAATACTGCAGAAAATGTTTGGTAATTAGGAATTCTGCGCGTCGGAAATCTCAGACGATACTCTCTCACAGCAGCTCGACTATTTCCCTCACAGTTACCATACACGAACATCATATCAGCATATTCTCTATTTGTGAAATTGGCCATTTTGATAATTTCACTATTTTATAATAATCAGAACACAAGCAACGAACAATCTTAAATTTCTGTCGTCAAAATGTTTGAAATTTATCACAGAATATGTTAAAGGAATTTATATTTTATCTTGAAGGAAAATTTATTTCTATGCATTTTTGAGCTTGAATCTTTGAATCTAGTAAGATATTTTGTAACATCCTCCCAAACTGAAAATCATATCTCCTCTTTCTCAGAGTACTTCATAATATTTAATATTGAATGAGTAAACTTCAAAGAAACAGACTAACAAATTGAAAAATCACTACTCATACTACTCGATTTACTAATTCAGTTAGAGGTTTTTACATTGGAAGAAGTGTCACTTTGGTCTACTTATAATCTTTGTTGTCGAACACCCGGTATACATACGAATAATTTTGAAATATGCTTATGTATAACCTATACACATCACCAATTTTTTTTTCGAAATTTACCTTCATTATCTCCATCGCAATGAGATCCGTGTCTGGGGTGGCCACCCAGTATATCAACAAATTATTATAGTCTTCCTCACCTCCAGTGACTTTTTTAAGAAAGTTTATTGATTATTTTTGACCTCCACAAAATGACTAAGTCCTGTTCAGGAAAATAAATTAAAATTTTCGAACTTTATCCAAATTAAGAAATTCATAAAAAAATAATTGTTGATGTGACAACTTTAAGCAATATCACAAATTGAAGCATAATTTAGCTTCTTTCTAAAAAGCGAATCAATTATTTGTAATTCGAAATACAAAGTGTTTTTTTTACCCTGAACACTTTAAATGAAGATTAATGAGTCCGGCCCTGGAATAATGTAATAATTGATATCTTTCAGACTCGACCTTAGCATGTGCCAATAATCTCCCAAGTTTCAATAATATCCGTCAATGAGTTTGGATTTTATGATGGTCTTAGTATTTCCATGAAGCTGGAATATCACCCTGTAGCTTTCTAGGGAAATCCAGAAATTAATTTTTTATAGTCAATTCGTAATCAGCTAGTCCAACTCTATCTCTGGTATGAGTATATACAGTTATTCCCCGGACACCCTGTATATATTATTATTATATCAGTTTAGTATACAGGGTGTCCTAAGTTCGAGTGCCTATTAGACGTTTCTGGAGAACTTGACATATTTGAAATCTGAAAATTGGGGTTATGATATTGTTCGAAATTCTCTACAGACCTGAAATGTTTTTGGAGCCTGAGCGCTTCCGGTTATACAGGAAGTGAAAATAAATTTGTTCAAAAAATTTTTTTTTCAATTTTTTCGTTTCTGATATGATTGAGTATTCAATGGTGAATACATTTCTGTTAAAACCATTGTATTCATTCAAATAGTTTTCAAAATAACGAAAAAAAACCTGGAAAAAAATCAAATATTCATAGCCAGTATTATGCTTATTTTCTTATTCTGAACATCCCGAGTGTAAACCGTTCTCACAACGTCAAAGTAGAAGAACGTGGAAAGGTCATGCATATTTTCAATTTCATAAATATATCATCCCAGGGTGTTCTCAATTTTGTGTTGAAAACTGTGATCGAAAATTAGCCATAGCTTCTGTTTTTAAAATTTGAACCTGTAATATTTCAAACTTTTTTGAGCTTGAGATATTTTCTAAGGGGAGATAAAAGGGCAAATCCTTCGCTGTAACTCTAAGGGGTGTTTTACTCTGAAGGGGGTTTTATACTTTTGGCTTGGCTTGTGATCATCTAGTTAGGTAGAACTCTATGTTATGTCGTAATAATTCAGTTTCGTGATAATTCAAGTCTGTGAAATAATGGATGGGAAATAATGAGGTAAATACATAAATAAAACACTTGATTGGACAGAAAGGGGAACAGGCCTTTATTGGTCCAGGTGGCAGGAGTTTTCGAGCCACTTAAAGAGGGAAAACGAAAAGAAGAACCCAACAGTTCTTCTAAAAGCAAAAACCCTCAGCTTTACAGTTGAATAAAATTGCATGTAGCAAGTATCAGAATCCATTGATTGAATATTATAAAGAACATAGAAAACATGAGCATAGATAGAATAAGATGGTGCTATACTTCAGTAAATCTCTTCGTGCAGTTCTTAAAGTATAACTACTCCAGGTCAGTAGTTGAAATGAACGATTCACAGGGCCCTCCCCCAGCCGTCTAACAAACAGGCACTGGGATCTGCAGAACTACCTGATCCCGGCTCCCACTGAGGCACCTTCATAGTTGACGACAAAGCAAACGACTTCACAAATGTGTATGGAACGTTCATTAGCGCCCTACTCCAGCCGTCTAACTAACAGGCACTGGTATCAACAGATCTCCTAAGTCAAAGTTCCAACACAACTGCCATAGTAGTTTACGTAGTGACTTCTTCACTAATCCATGATCCCGATTCTTAAGAACTGAACTCAATAGAAATACATGTGGTATATAATTAAAGATGGGCATACTTGCATTTGAATATCATTGGATAGTAGGCGTTACAGTTTAAACAATAATACAGATGGAAACGAAATAGCCTTTCAAATCACAGGTTGCTGAAAGAAAGGGTGAGATTAATAATGAGAACATAAAATGTACCTGAAACCCTGTGATTTGCATAAAGCCACTCGATCCATTGCATAAGGAAATATTCAGAATAATAAAATATATAAGATGGAGATTACCTAAATGGCCTCTTCGTTCATAGAGGACTTCCAATCCGAAAGCATGGATAAATTTAAACAGTTCTGACCAATGTAAATCGTGGATGTTATAGATAATTATTGGATGATGCTTAGTAGAATGATTGGTGGAATATAATTAAATAGACAGTATGTAATGGTTCCCATTGGTTCGTGCTGGTATAAACACAATGAATTAGGAACCTAGAAATAAGACTGATTAGTCAATATAAATGGAGGATGAACTTACACGTTGAACAAAAATGCCGTTTGGATTTCTTATAATGGCCGACTCACAACAACAGGGGCACCTTCTTTTCCCGATTCACCACTTTCTTCCTCCCTCAACAAAAACCGTCTTCCTTTTCTTTTAACCTCTAAGGCCCTCTCCATGAACTAATCGATAGCATAGATCGATGACAGCCGGCCTATCCCGCAACGTCCAGATAGCCGGACTACCCTCTGTGAAACACAATATGGCAGCGTCGGATTATATTTCTTCCACTCAGCAGAGGGCTGAGAAAGACGTACAGGGTTCCATTCAGCTATACGTGATATTTATATGAATTATTTGTGTCTTGAAATTCGGGGATACTACAAACCCTATTTTTATTTTTATTATTGCTTTGGTTTCTGCAAAGAAAAATAATGATAGCACTCTCAGATGCTCTTGCTCCTAAATTCAGTAATTCCCGAGTTATTCAAGATTTTCTGGATTCATGTCTACGTAGATTCAAATTCATCGAATCTGAACAGATTCGATAAATATCCCTATGAAACCTTGTGAATTATCAATAGAATCATTTATCTTGGGAAATGTTTTCAGTTGGTACTCATCGTAGCAATGGGTTAAGTGTAGCTGATGACGGCTAATAAGCCAGAAACCGGTACGTCACTATCCTGCTGCGGTGGTGCCACCCGGTGGTATACTTTGGAAATTAGATCTCTACTAGTCCATTTCCCTCATATTAGCAATGTTTCGTGGCGGCGCCGCAATATCATTTCAGTGTATTTTCCGTTGTCAATTTGATTGATGTATCAACAGCTGATTTGCTGTTGTCAATTATGACATGACAGCAGAGTGGCTTTTTTTTATAATGAAAGTTTTATACTTTTCCTAAGAACTAATATACATCAGGATGCCAAGAATAAAAACACACATTATTGCTTGACAAAATTATCGACCATTAACATGCCACGTTCGCCAGAATAAATTCAAATATTTGAAAGCTATTATATAATAATCTATATTATATAAGAGACAGATAATCTATATTATATAAGAGACAGATGTTGGTTACACCATTTATAACTCGAGATCGGATGGACTGTTTGTTATGTAACTTCATTTATGGATTCTTCTACGGTCTGGTTATTACAAAATACAATAAAACTTCGAAAAAATCGATTGAAATTTTACTTATGCAGGAAATGCTTTTCTTTCTTTTGAAGAAGGCCACTAGGTGTCGTTACCGTTGATGCGTGAACGTAGGTAATTTATTCGATATTACCGCTATTAGATGGCTATGTGTGATTCGCATGAAACTTATAGTAAGATGGAAGACTATTACCAGATCAAGAAGCAGGTAAAAATCTCAAGTTGGTGGAACAGATTTAACGGTGGGTTTCACAAAGCGTAATCACTGGTGATCGGAGCTTGATCTAGAATCAACTCGATTTGACAGTTCAAAAATCAGAGAACCAAGCCGTTGATCTCCGATCACTGATGATACGATTTGTGAAATCCACCGTAAGTATAATTTAGGCGAAACAAAGTTCGCCGGGCCAGCTAGTAACTGATAAAAGTCAGTCATAATTTGTGAATAGCGCCACCTGAAGTGGAGAGAACGAAACATTGCTAATATTCTCAATTTGGTCGAAACAAAATCTAATCAGTGCCTACACCGTTATTCCAGACATCTTAGATAAAACCTAAAATTAGGCCTGCCACTTGTGAATTAATTTTTCTTCTATGATCACAGAATATTTTCATGCAAAAGATAAGATTAAACTGACTCTACGTACAACATAAATCCAGAAAAGCTCAAATAACTCGGGAATGACTGAATTTAGGAGGAAGAGCTTTTGGGAGTGCTTTCATTATTTGCTTCGCAGAATCCAACGCAATCATAAAAATAGGGTTCTAATTTGAAAAACAGAAGTTATGGCCAATTTTCGATCACAGTTTTCGACAAAAAATTCGGAACACCCTGTGATGATATTTATGAAATTCAAAATATGCATGACCTTTCCACGTTCTCATACTTTGACGTTGTGAGATCCGTTCACACCCAGGATGTTCAGAATAAGAAAAATGAGCATTATACTGGCTATGAATATTTGACTTTTTTTCAGTTTTTTTTTCGATATTCTGAAAACCATTTGAATGAATAAAATGGTTTTAACAGAAATGTATTCACCATGGAATACCCAATCATATCAGATAAGAATAAATTGAAAAAAAAATTATTTTCACTCTGCCGCTACCTAGAAAACGATCGTGTCGTTACGTGATCGATTTGCTTTGACGATACAGAATCCCACCTTTTGACCACGCAAGTGGATCGAATGGCGTGTCTAGAATGGTAATGAAATACGAATAAGCTTTTACCAAAGAAAGAGGAGACACAGCATCTCATTCATAATTTCGAGAATTAGTGAAGCCAAAATTTAGTCATTTTTCAATGAGTGGAACGAAGAAAGCATGAAGGATAGCAATATTATGAGATAGAATGCCCTAACTTCGAAATCAGAAGGAAATCTGAAAATTCAAAAAATGGATGAATCAACGCCACTGTTACTTAGAATGATAAGAGTAGACAATGCCTGTGTATATACTCAGATCACAAAGAAGGTCAAAAAGTTACAAAAATTTCTTCTACCTTTCGATTCCTTAGTAGCAAAGTTTCCCAGTATAGTTCTGATAATTTTGTAAATTGGCTTCACTATTTATTATTGCAAGGCGCGTCTCCTCTTTCTATAGTCAAAATCCCATTAGCGAATGCTTTCCATAAATGTCCTGGCTTACCATGAACTTCATTACGTAATCTTAATGACCTATTCAAAATGGAAAGTCAAAAATTTCCTGTTTGTCTCAGGTTATAGAACCCTCTCCAAGGAAACGAGCGAAGACCGAATCTGTTCCAGTCCCTTCAAAACTGCCACCACCAGTTAAAACTGTCCCAAACCAGCCAGAAGTCCAGGTTCATATCCTCAAACAACCTACCCCTCCGCGACCTTGTCACAACGACATACCTTACAGAAAATACAGCCTCGAAATAGCCCTTAAGGTTCTTTCAGTTCATATGGAAACAAAGCTGGAGTATAGTTTGAAAATAACGCATCCGAAAGCTTCCAGTTACCTCTGTAATCCAAAGCCATCAAATGAGGCTTGCAATAAATGCAGAATATTCTACGTCGCTACCGAAGAAAAGTTAGGTGAGCTCTTGCATTTATGGCAGCCCAAGGTCAGTGTAATAGATCCAGAAGAAACAAATTTGACAGAAGAACACTACTTGAACACTGGAATCTTTTGGCAAAAGAAGAAAGGAAAACTTTTTGAAGATGAAGATTTGCTGCTGTATAGTTATCAGGCTGAGTTAAGATGCAAAACCAAAATAGGAGATTTCGCCAAGTAATCCTGACTATGTGTGTGTTTCTTGTGGTTATTACTTTCTCATTTATTTCACATAGATTCGAAGTGGTGATGACATTAACCGAAGAAAATTTAGAAATGGAAACCGACAAGAATCCTCTTGATCTCTTACCGCCTGTTATAGACGAGGAAATAACTATTAAAGAGGTTGTAGACTTGGAGAAATGGAAGAAAAGCGAGAAGGACGCCTTCAAAGAAAAAATGTTGGAGATAGAGAAAGAGGGGAAGGAAATGCTACATAAAAAATTGAACGAGCGTCGGGAAAAAGCAGAGGAGGCAATGAAACAACAGATGGAGAAATGTAAAGATTTGCAGAAAGTGTTGCAAGAAAAATGCGACAGCTTGAAGACGGACAAGCTGATGAAGAAAAAGCGAAATGCATTACCTATGAGTGGTAAGTAACACTTGACTTATATCATCAGGTTATGAAGCCCAGAATTGAAAGTGACCATTTGGAAAAATTCTGCCGGCAACTTAATACGTTGGAAATTACCTACTTTGTTTCAGTTTTGAACAGTATAAAAGAGAAAGTGAGTTCTAAATACTCCAAATACGATCCAGAGCTCCTCATGGTGGTAATAAATAAGCTAGAAATCGACAATCAGGCTTTGAGAGATGTGGTGATGCAGCAGAATGAACAACTCAGGATTCACCAGAAATCGGCTCTGACTAAGGAGCAGACGACAAACTTGCTCCAAGAACTGAGAGGTAGAAAATGAATATTGAGAATTGAATATATTGAATTTCTGCTTCTGTAGAGTTCTCTCTTCATAAAAGTGCAATATTCCTGATCTCCTTCTGAATTTCTAGAGCTTTGATAATTGTCGCGATTGAGGCTATTCCAAATCTATTTTAATGAAGGAATTCGCAGGTTTGGAAGAGAAATTCGAAGAGGCTCAAGTGGCCAAGGGGTTCTTCAAGACGCAGTGGAAGAAGGCTTTCGAGGAGGTCCACGAATTGAGAACGAAGGACTACAAGCACCTACAAGCGGATCTGAAGCAAAGCCGGGAAGAACTCAGTAATCTCAGCCTTGATTCTTTCGTGACAGATTCACACGATAACAGCGATATTTACGAAGGTTTCAGGAGCAGTAGAATTAATGATTCGGCTTACAGTGGCTTTTGAATCTACAGGAGTTTGGAGAAATAAATATTTTATGACTTTTATTATGTTGCGTTCCATTATTTTCGTTTCATAGTTTTCAGGAAATCTTGAGTACATGATTTGGACATGGCATCAATGGTATAATAATAATAATGGTGATTTTCAATAGTTGCTACTAATTTTTTATTCCTATTGTCAAGTTTTCGTTACGTTTTACGGTGGATTTCCATGCATCCGTCCTCCGATGATACGATCGTCCGAAAGTGTTGTGATTGGCGGAAATATTCAAAACTGAAAGAGCGCCAAACATTCGTCCGAAAGTTTCAACTCTCTTCCTCTTATCGTATCAAATTTGACATAACTTTTTGAATGTTTGGCGTTCTCTTCTTTTTGGAGAAGAATATAAATATCAATGAAAAATTTGTTGTTGCTTTCGATTCTTCTAATAAAAAAAAGAGAAGAAAACGAAATTCATCTATATTATGGGTGAAATATATTTTCATGAGCAATATCACATTCAACATCATGAGATATCATGAGATTGAGAGTTCCGTGGTGTGCGAACGTGTTGTCGTATCTTGCGAGGTTTTTCAGGGATTACGAAGTGAATATAGATCAAGATTTGTTTTTCTTCGTGTGCTTTGAACGCTGTTCTCACTAAGGTAGGGGTCTTATTGTGATCGCTTTGTTACGGCCCTTATTTACGTTCATAATCTTACTATTTTTTTATTTGTTTTCCAATAACATTGGCTGCCGGTGATTCCCTCCTGATACGGTCATCTGATTCTGCGTGTCCCTTACCCCATCTGTTATCTTATCGACGCGGCAGCTGACGATCGCGGATTTACCAACCAGTACCGCTCAGTCAACGACTGGTAGTACGTCGCTCGACTATTTCAGGCAGCGTCAATTTCTTACGCACTTCAGCTATTTTCCTTTCGCTCACATTTCCTACCTCTAGTTTGTTTCACCTTTCTCTCCGAGGCCTTCCTGTCTGTTAGAAGCCTCTCTTACGGGCCCAAGAGAGTGGAGAATAGTTATATCCTTTCACCTATCCTCTTTTGGCAGCAAAGTGAACAATTTTCACATTTTATTGCAGACGATAATAAGGGTCTATGAGTGTAGATATGACCAAGTGCCACATTTGCTCCAAAGGAGAATCTTCCGCGAATGGGTGCATTGCTTGCACTCTTTGCTCTAAGGCATTCCACTTTAAATGTTTGCAACTATCACCCACTGACCCGGCAGTTGCGTCCCGGAAATGGTCCTGTGGGTACTGTAGCAAGGAAGGTCGTGCCCTTCGCAGCAGGCACACCTCCGGTTCATCACATGTTGGTACTTCTTCGTGGTCGCGAGAAAACGTGGATTTGTCGTCCGATCAGTTCGATGTCTTGCTGGCTAAACTGTCAGAGATGTCTCGCGACATCGCTGAAATAAAACAATCACAACATCTTCTGAGGGATGATATTTTGCAGTGTAAAGATATACTGGAGAATCACACACTCAAAATAGAAGAGCATTCACTTGCTCTATCTAGGCACGACACTGCTTTGGACCGGCACGACTCTGAAATGAAGAATTTCGCGCAGAACCTGACGGATTTGTCTTGCAGAACCAATGATCTTGAAACTGGTCTACAGCGTTGTGAGTCTGCATTGTCTGATATCAGGGGAGGGGCGGTTGCCATCGAGCCCAGCAACTCAGTTTCATCTGCTGGTCCTGGTCAGCAGGAGACCCTTGAACAATTTCGACGGTCACATAACATTATCATTCGTGGGCTACCTGAGGCAGATCCAGGAGTGGACGCTACTTCTGTAACTAAGATTATTGATCACTTCGACACAACTTACAGCGGTTTCAAGTTGGACCAATTCAGACTGGGAAAGCGTTCATCTACCTCATCATTGCGCCCGAGACCTATAAAAGTTTCATTCACGAATCCGTTAGTGGTTCAGAAGATCTTGCGTAGAAGAAAGACGTTGATGAATATCCCGGAATGGAAGAATGTTTCTATATCAGATGATAAAACTCCTAAGCAGATAACTGAGCTAAACAATTTGCGCGCTGAATTACAACGAAGAAGGAAAGCCGGTGAAAGTAATCTTGATATCAAGTATATTAGCGGATCCCCCTCTATTGTTATCACTTCAAGTAATCCTGAGCAGAAAAACTGAAGAGCATTCTAGTCACATGGTCCATTCTTTACACCAACATTCAGTCGTTGTATTCGAAAATCCATCATCTACAGTACTATGCCCATAAGTCAAAACCTACTTTTATTCTATTAACCGAATCCTGGCTTCATTCTGCCATTGCTGATAATCTTGTTGAAATTCCTGGTTATGTTCTCTTTAGACGAGACAGTTTGACTACTTGTTGGCCACGGTGGTGTATGCATGTACATTGCTGATGAAGTCACGAAAAATTTCAGTGTTGAGGTCTTCTCGGCTGATTTACCTGGACTTGACAACATTTTCGTCGACATATCCAACTCCAAATCAGAAGTTCTCAGCTTGGGTTGTGTGTATAGGCCACGACCGAGTTCACACGATGTCGAGCTCTGTCAGCTTCTGGAAAACCTATCCACTACCAAAAGGATCTATGTGACTGGAGATTTCAACATGCCGGATGTTCACTGGCCACTCTCCAGTGATAGATCGTATGGCTCTCCCTCAGGCGTTTTCGTGGATACTATCCGAGACTCCAATTTGTACCAACTTGTTGAATTCCCAACTCGATATAGACATCAGCAGGTGCCGTCCCTCCTCGACTTGATCATCGTTAATGACGAGAATCGTGTTTCCTCCATAACTGAAGACCCACCATTCGGTAAATCGGACCATATAGCGCTGGTCTCTCAGCTCCAATTGAGTATCACCAAGTGTGCCACCAAAACTACTAAGAAGATGAAGCAAATTGACTTTCAGCGTTTGCGTGATGGTCTCGATGGGGTTGACTGGCGAGATATTCTACCATCTTCCATGGACGTCGAGACGATGTGGAGAGCCTTTTCTGATTGCCTGTTTGCCGAGATTGAGAGATGTTCGCACGAGACGTCGAGGATATGTATTCCTTCCAAGCCGTGGATTGACGACAGAGTTTACCGGATGATTCGCCATAAAAAAGCTTTGTGGCAGAGATATCTGCGTAGTGGAGGGGATGATGATTTTATGGTCCACCGCAACTACTCCAATGCTTTGGGCAAGGTAGTTCATCTCGGACGAGGCGCTTCATATTGTAATATAAAAAGTAAAATCACAAAAGACATGTAACCATACAAGACAGAAAGCGACATACTTATAGAACCCCGTGGCGTAAATATGTCACAAAACGTACCTATTTATATGGAGTACCTCTTATAATCTTCAGAAACAGACATTAAATGGGGTCGTCAAATTACGAAACCTCAATACAGGCATTTGTCAATAGATTTCCCTACTTTTTACTTCTTCAAGATTGAATAGAAGATTCCTAGAAAAATGTTTGATCTTTTGACAAGTGTCTGTATTGAAGTTTCGTAATTTGAAGACACAATTTTATGTCTGTTTCTGAAAATTTTAAGGGGTACTCCATATGAATAGGTAGGTGTTGTTGTATATCTACGTGGTTCTAAGTTTGTCGCTTTCTGCCTTGTACGGTTGTTAATCTTTTATAATTCAACTTTTTATATTGTATTACATATCTTGTTTTTGTGTAAAAGATTTTATGGCACTATGCGTTAGTTTGAAAGTATGTTACCCTTTATGTAGCCAAGGTTGTTCTATTTTAGACTTTAAAAGACCAGAAATAAAGATCAAAACCTCGATGTCGCATTAGGGATTTTTATTTCCCCAGTCCTCTCAGCTACTACTACCAGACTACATAATACAAAATTTTGAATATCAGATTTTTTATTTGTATTGACTCAAATTCCGGTATATAAAGATGAAATTTCCTTTCATGAAATTTTCAAAACCTTAGTTCATTCAGTATATGCATTATTATATTTTTAGAGGATTTTGCACTAAATTGGAATATACCTACAAAAGAGAAAATTGATGAAAAATTATTCCACTCATGAAGTGAAACAGTTCCTTATTCAAATAGAAACGACAGACATTTATAGGAGATCATAGTTTTCTCTCAGAATTCTCCCAAAATGCTCTTATTCGAATAAATTTTCGCGTACTGATAATTTTCAATGGAACCTTGAATGAAATACACTCCCAACAAAGAAAACAAGCTGATTTATTTCGTATGGTTTCAAACTAAAAGTCGACGATACATTTGCTGTCACTGGATCTCGTATAACCCAAACAGCAAAATTACTTACGTGATTGTGAAGCACCTCCGCTCACTTCTCCAATTTCAGTTCCGTCATTATTTTCAACCTCCCCATTCTGTCCAACTATGATTTGTTCTATTTGCCCGGTAGCGTTGTTTTCTTCGCTTCTTTTCGTCACATTGCTAACTCCACTTTCATCTAATCTTTGCCTCCCATCCTCACAACAACAACAACAACAACACAATACACTTTTTATAGACATTTTCGCGAAAATTTCGAACACACAAGACCTTAAAAGACAGAAACACGCACAAATCAAGACAAGATACGAAAATCACGAACTCATTCGCCGAACGTGTTGGAAACGGAATGTCTTATAGAGAAAATCCATTCTTTTCGTGCATTTGTTGATAGTTTTTTTATGGGAAATGTGTAAATATGTAATAGTTTCCAATTCGAACTAAGAACGTATCGTCCAGAAGTAAGTTTTTCGTTTGTGATTGGGAGAAAATTTACTCTTCAGACTAGTTTATAATTATTATTATATCTGGATTCCTTTCGAAAGAAAGATGGCGGAGAGTGATCCTGTCGAGGTTGATCGATCGTTGAAAATGATCAATAAGGATATAAAGACTGATAGTACGTGTGGATACTGTAGTCGGAAAGTGTTGGACTATATGTCCTGTGCAAAATGTAATGGCATTTTCCATCCTTCGTGCATGTCCAAGTCGTCAAGTGGAAAGGCTGCAGTGTGTCTTCATGTACCCGTGGAGAAGAAAAGTGAAACTAAACTGATGAGCTTGATGCAAGGATTATAAGGATGGAAAACTCATATTTGAAAACTCTAGTCGAGGAATTAAGGAGTAAGAACGACATTTTGATGCAAAATAATGCATTTACTTATGGGGATAAATTGTCCTTGATGAATATTCAAGATAAAAATAATGAAAAAAATGTAAACAAAACCAACTCTAGACAACAAACGTCAAAACCTAATACTGTGAAAATCGGCGCTACTTCAGATTCTGTGGCACCGAATCAACCGAAGCAGAATGTTGTTGACATTTCTGGCGAGAACAACATACATAACCTCAACACAGTAGCCAAAGATCGTGGAGTTTTACCTACAGTGGCTTTATACAAGACAGTGGCGACAATAGACGTTCACGTTTTGATTGGTCGGACTGTTTTCGACCACTAATGGCGGATTTTCATTGTTTTGTTGTCATGTATCTAAACATAAAGCTCAAGATCGAATCAAATGTCAAACAGCACGGCACTCAAATGTAAACAAATATCCACCATGTTTGGGCAAAAACGTGTTCTATGACCCTATTGTCGCCACTGTCTTGAATAAAGCCACTGTAGTTTTACCTAGGGCGAAACCTTCAGGTGAAAGTAAGGCTGATGAAATGACAATACCTCATGAAAAACGTCAATATTCATCACAATATGAATGGACTGATGTTAAGAATAGGAGAAATAAATCTGTTCGTCCGAAAGGAATTATTTGCAATGGTAATACGTCGGAAAATTCTTCTTTCTCTGGAGTTACTCAGAAGAAGTGGATCTATGTAGGTAGAATTGCTGGAAAGGATGTTGAGGAACAACTGATCAGGAAGTACGTGTGTGATAGCTTGAAGTCAGACTCGGTTGAAGTAAAGAAATTAGTTACATAGGGCAGTAATTCCTCCTTCAGTGTGGGTGTTCCATCTGAGGATATGTACAAGACAGAAATGAATGAAACGTTCTGGCCTACCCATACAGCACACGACATCCATTGGACGTCCATTTTACGACCATATCAAGTCCAAACGTCCATGGACGTTGAATGGATGTCCATTGTACTCACAATTGTTGACGTCCATTGGTTATTACGAACGTACGTCCATTGCACATACATATAATGTCCAAAAATATATATGAATTCTCTGTTTGAATCTCATATTTTTCTCTGTTCCAAATGAAAATCAATAGTATTTCCAAACACAATCTTGAAATGAAATTTGATGAATGGTGCATTTTGTTCGTCCAGTTAATGTACATTTCTGGACGCCCATTGTACATCCAACAGTGAACATTCATTGTACGTCCAATTCAGATACATTATTAATGGTGCATATTTTGTTGGTCCAGTTAATGTACATTTCTGGACTTCCATTGTACATCCAAAAGTGAACATTCATTGTACGTCCAATTCAGATACATTATATTAATGTTGCATATTTTGTTGGTCCAGTTAATGTACATTTCTGGACGTCCATTGTATATCCAACAGTGAGCATTCATTGTACGTCCAATCAAGGCCGTAGCTAGAAAAAAATTTCGGGGGGGGGTCCGTCCGAGGCCGTAGTTAGAAAAAAATTTATTCGAAGAATTTTCGGTGAAATGATTATCTGGCATTTCTGAAAAAATAAATTTCGGGGGGGGTCCGGACCCCATCGGACCTCCCCCTGGCTACGGCCTTGCGTCCAATTCGGATAAATTATTAATGGTGCATTTTGTTGTTCCGGTTAATGTACATTTCTTGACGTCCATTGTACATACAACAGTGAACATTCATTGTACGTCCAATTCAGATACATTATAGACAATTCGCAGATGAGCGCCCTATTGGCCATGTTTCAGAACAAGGCGAAAGTTAATTCCAGAAGAAATTATTCCAAAAAGAAAATAATTCAGTAAAACTAAGATAAATCAGATCTCAGTTTTACTGATTAATTTCCTTTTGGAATAATTCCTTCTAGAATAAACTTTCGTTGGATAATTATTATTTTCGGACATGCCGATAAGTATGAACGATTCTCACGCTCCTGGCTTGCTTGTTTCATATGTAAAAACTCACATTCTTGCTTGCCGAGGAGAAATATAGTGACTATATTACCATATAGTCACTGTAAGGAGAAAATGTGAGATATGCCATCTATCTTCGTCCGCGTAACTTCGAGAGCGAATTGTTTATCTAATTCTTAACTAGATGTCGCCATGTGGTAGTCTTTCCCCAAAACGATCTTCCCTTTTCTTTTAAGGGGACCTTCGTTCCGCTCCGATGATATAATTAACTTCGAAGATCCGTACAAGATCTTGAATTGATGAGGATGAAACCTTCGCTAGGTGCCTGGAATCTGGATGATGAAGTGTGGCAAGTGGCAAGCTGACAAGATGAGTCAGATCCCATTGTTATGTTATAGGTATATCTAGTAACGCCGTTACTGAATCTGATGAATTTCAGGGTTACTAATTAAATATCATGGATTTGAATCACGTTGAAGATTTGTTTCTATTATTAATAATAAAGCATTCCTTATCTTGTGGTGGATGATATTAACAGTTTTTGAAAGTGAAGCATAGACCGATATTTGCAGGTAACGCAAAATAAACATCCATTGGACTTGAATTGTACGTCCATTGGATAAATAATGTACCAATTCTAGACATCCAATGGATGTCTCGAACTTCCATAATAAACGTCCATTGATCATCCAATGTACGTACATGTGCATCCAATGTACGTACAATGGATGTCCAAGATAGGCACAATGTACATCCATTGGACGTTATCTGGGCTTGAATTGTACGTCCAAAGTGGTGTCCTGGACGTCCCATGAACGTCCATTGGATGTACTATGTACCAATTCTGGACATCCGATGGATGTCTCGAACATCCATAATAAACATCCATTGTTCGTCCATTGTACGTACATGTGCTGTGTGGGTAGAGGAGTACTGGTTCGTGATTTTAGTTTTAGAATTTTTTTTCGCAGAGATTCGATTCTGAAACAAGCAGTAATGTAAAACCATTCATTACATCAGAATATTCAGTGTATTAGCACTTCTTTCATTAAGTTTTGTAATGTTTTAGAATCACAGAATCCCGAAATTTTTGGACTGACTGAACATTGGTTCAGGAGTAGTTAGAAACATATCATTTTGGTGGCTATAGGCTTGTATCTGCATTTTGCAGAGAAAAGGGCTTACATGGCGGTTCAGCTTTGTACTGTAAGGATTCACTATCCTGCAAGGTCAGAAGTGACTTGGAAAATTTGAGTGTTTCAAATGTAATCGAGTGTTCAGCCAAAGAGTAGACACAAGAGAAATCACTTAGGCTTGGCGGCAAACATCAGTTCTTCGACCTTGAATAATACTACGCCGATACAGGGCTGTATTGGCACCCCTCGATTAGACCTCGTCATTCACAAATGACTTTCAAGGTCAAACAAACGATGTTCACGATTTCATTCATAAATAGGGGGAGTGAGGTCTCTTGTGTCTACTCTTTGGTTCAGCTATCCAATTGAGTTTGAACACCACTAAACTTGTAGTTGCCTGTTTGTATAGACCTGATACTCCTCCTTTAGCAGATGTTGATTTATTTTTTGAAAGATTCATGACCATTTTAACTTTAGCTACAAAACAAAATTTTAAGGTTGTTATTCTGGGTGATTTTAATGTAGATATTTTGCAGGAGAGCAAGAATTCACGAACATTTCTTGATTTACTTGGGGGCTTCGGATTGAATGTTAAAATACGTGAACCGACCAGGGTATCAATTACTTCTGCAACATGTATATATAACATCTTAACGAATTTCGATAACTGTGAGTCCTCTGTATTTCAGGCACATCTTTCTGATCATTGTGGCCAAGATTTGAAAATTTATCAGCAAATTGAACACAATCTGAAACAATTTAAGTTACGGCAAATTAACGAGTGTACACTAATAGCTATTTATATAACAAGTACATAAATAAGGTCTTTATGGACGAGTCCAAAGTTTATGGCAGAGCGAGCAAAGCGAGCGAGGCCAATAATTTGGGCAAGTCCATAAGCCTAATTATGAACGAGTTGCATACAAAGCTTTATGTTTGACTGCAATGCAGACATTTTATTTTCTGAAATGGCAATTAATTTATTCGTCGCGTTTTTTCAAGAAATACATTGAGTGTGCTTTTGCTTATCTTACCTTAGTAACCATCAGCGACCTTAGCAACCTCACTGAACAAAGTTGTTTACTTCGTTAATTCTGTGACAAACGTCATAATAATCCCAAAAATTGATAGTTTGGAAGAGGAAAGCGTGAATAATTTGGCCGCAAGTGCCAAAGAATCTCTTCTACCCACTAAAAGTGCTTATGAAATTTTGTATGCGGCATATAACGAGTGGTGTGAAACGAAAAAAATTGCAAAATCGAGAGAAGACTGTGACAGTTGAGTCCAATAAAGTGGTGTCCAATAAAGTAATCAATTATGGACGCTAAACGAATTCATGAATCAAGTGTTTATGAAGCAGTCGAACATAATAGTATATTCTAAAACTAGTTGCAGAATGGGCTCCTATTCCAATACGAATGCGAAATACGAACGCATGAGTATTGGAATTGCATTCTGCTACGAGTATTAGACGATATTTTCTCTATTTCAATCAAATTTTGTGAAATTCAATGAAAAAATTCAAATTATAGGTCCTAGTGATTTTTATATCGTATCTTGGCAGTTGGTGTGAATGTTATTAAGTACGAAAATTGACATTTCCAAATTGACGTCTGCTGAAATTTAAAAGGATCGGAAGTCATTGCTGACAACCACAAAACGAAAAATGTTACTGAAAACGATGCTGTAATGAATTCATTACAGCACTGTTTTTAGAACTGTAATGAACACATTACGATACTGAAATAGAGAAATTCTTTTAATGGTATACTAGGACAACAAGATTGGGGTTATATACTGCATGCCACGGAGACGGACGTAAATGAACTTTGGAACAAATTTTCAGAGCACTTCTGCTCCCTTTTCAGTGTAAGTTTTCCTGAGAAAGTTTATAATACATGGCATTTCTTCAACACTTCAGGCTACAGCAGACATGTTCTCGGCTGTTTTTGAGCGACGCACACGGGTTCTATTCTTTACATCACTACCTTGTTCCAACAACTTCAATTTTTTCACCAATTGCTGTATTGCGGTTCGACAAGATGCTTCTCGACGACCCAAAAATTCTCGTGTTTTACGAACTGTCTCTGCCAAATTTTCACCATTTTATAGTGAATTTTAATAATTTCAATGCGTTGTTGAGGCGTGTATCGTTCCATTTTTATTAATAGCGTAGTTCCTACTTGCCAAAAGGCAAAAATGACAGATTCAAAATAGTGGGCTATTCAAAATAACACCTCTTCTTGGAAAGCTCTTCATTGTATGTCTTGGTACTGTCACAACAAATATTCCTCCGAATTTATGATCCTCCTGAATGAGTAACAGGTCCCTCAAATTGTAGTTTACTGTAAGCTTGTTGTCATTGTCATTAAACTATTCTTGCTTGAGCGCTAATTGCTAGTGGAAAATCTTTGCTACTTGGTCGTCTCTGCCTAGCTATTCCTGCGCGGTAAGGCTTCGGCAACCGGCGATAATATCTCCAATAGATTCACCAACTGCGCCGCATTTTCTGCACATCTTCCCTCACATCCAGCTTCAAACAGTGTTTCCCGTATACTCCATTCACTTTTATGAAGTATCCCGGTTGGCCATGAAATTTTGACACGTTTCACGGTGTATATTCTGAAAATGTTAGGTTATAGTCCTTCCCCTGTCAGATACGCACGCAACGTTGTCGCTTCTGCATAGAGATCCTAGTAATTACGTATTTATCAAAATGTTTAATCACTTTGGAAAAATAATGAATTTCAGCAAATCTTATGTGAATTCAATAATTCCAAAGACCTGACGAAAGTTGAAGAAATTTTTTTCTCTGTTGATACTGAAAATATTTCACGTACCTATATAAATATATAAAAATGGTTGGAAGATTCAGTTATGCTATTTTCTTACGGGAATCAAGAAACGAGTGTTGAAATTTTACTGAAGAATAATGGACAGAATAGTCCGTTACTTTGTGATAGTTGATTCGGTGAAAGATTAAAAGTACTCGAATAACACAGAAAAACTCCTGAGCGAACAGAACAGACGGACATATGGAATTCCCCACTTTTAAAAATTCTTAAGAAATAAGCCTACAGAAGACATTTAAATATCTTTTTGCACAACTCGAAATATTCCAGTATGAAAATGTAGTAGCATTACGAAACCTGTGACACAGTTAGATCTAAAAACTAACTCCATTTACAAAGTTGAAAAATAGTAAATAGAAAGTAGTCTTGGCAATGTCGCTCAGAATTGTTAGAATTTCACGGCTGCCAATCTGCGTCAGTTTTAAGTAAAAGAACTTGATGAACCTAAATCAGAGCCAACCGGGATACTAAAGATGACTAAAGTCTAACCGGCATTGACATGCTGAAACTGTGAGATCAATCACAGCTCAAATGGTGAGAAGTGCACAGGGTTAGACACTCCTTCAAAATTCATTCATCTAATTGATTGTCGTTGGTCAATGTAACTGTACCCTGTAGGTATCACATGATTAATTCATCAACTTGGAACCACGAAGTCTTTTAACAAACATCTTGCCTTTCAACATCTTACTAATTGTGTTAAACAAAAGGTAAATATACATAACATAACCTAACGTGGAAATTCGAAGAGACCTAGACAGGGTCAAACAACCGATATGTATGTAATTCAATGGATCGCATTATTATCATTTACTTTTTTTCCTAACGTACAGTGCACGCAACCTAAAACTTTTCTCCGAAATGAAAGAAATATATTGCTGAGAAAAAGAAGAGCTTTGGAATTTCCAGAAGGAAGTGCTATAGTCGTGAGTATATACCCTGTAAGAAATTTATTAAAAGTATATATTTTCCTCATATCGAAATTTTCCTAGTTTACCCTTTCCTTCGTGAAAGCAGTGATGGTGAGAAAGCCTAAGGGGTATATGAGCCTTCTAGAGTGTGATGTACCTTTCAAACTACCCTCAGCGTCTGACAGACCCCTACGGAATAAAATTAGATATGGCAGAAATGTTGAAGTGAAATCGAAATGGACTAAAGTTTTCAACAGGTAATAAAAAAGTAGATTCACATTGAAGAATCCGAGGGGAAATATTTGTTCTCTCGATCGAATCCGTAGTTCTGAAATGTAGTTTTTCACTAAAGCCAGAGGCTACCTATGGTTCTTTAACCAAATATTGAATAGCTCATTCCAAAGACGGTTTCATCTTTAATTATTTTTCTTCCGCTATGAAATTAAGAATTTAAACCGGTTTTTCTTCAGGGTATTTCTGAGCCTAATGACACTGTTCAAACCTTAGACTATAGAAAGAGGAGACGCATCTTTCAAAAATTAATACTGAAGCCAATTTTCAAAATCACCAGTTGGCCAGTTCATTCCTTAATTTCGTTTCACTTTTTAATTTTGTGTAACTCATGACTTTTTGAATAGTCATCAGAATATCGCGTTGGAAAAATGAAATTTGGATTTATTTCAGAATATTATTAGCAAAATACGTTGGACTATGGTTCGTATGTGTCTTGTTTGTGGTGAATTGGACTATATGAATCCTGATTTGAGTTTACACAGGTATTTTCTACTCTTATCATTTCTAAGTAACAATGGCGTAGATTCTTCGATTTTTTAATTTTTTCTTACTTTTCGGATTCCCTTCTGGTATTCAGAGGAGGAAAATCAATTCTGAATTTAGCTAACTCTGTTCACCTAACTCAGAATCTGTTTCAATGTTCGGAACATTGTATGTCAAAAAGAGTTAATTCACTTGTAATTTTATTTCCATTCCTCAATATATACCGGTAACACCACGCTCCTGGACATTTCAAAGTAAGATTCCGCAATGTTGCCACGGCCTCATCCAATGGTATCTTCGTTCCACTCATTGAAAATTGACGAAATTTTGGCTTCACCAATTCTCGAATTTATGAATGAGATGTTTCCTCTTTCTATATTACCTAGGAGCATAGATATTACCATTGAGTTTGAACATACATATAGAGGAACATCCCAGTTGAACGATTTGAAGCTGTAGTTCCTTCACCGGTTCATAGAGGGATAAGTGAGTTTCAGAGAAGCGAAAATTTTTACCCCCCCCCCATCTGGCGGTGAGTTGCTGAACTATAAAGCACTATTTCCTAATCCGAATACGATGACGATCAGGACCGGCGTATGGAAATGTGGGATGTTCAGTCCTTCATCACACCTGATTTTTTGGATGCAATAAAAAGACAATTAATTGCCTATGATTCATAGAACTGGAGGAACATAAATATCCATTATAATATAAATATTCCATTGCACAGCCTATTTCTCATTTGTTGAACTTATCTATATCTTCAGGAAAGTTTCCTTGTGCATTAAAAAAAGCAACTGTAATACCTGTACATAAGAGAAGTGACCAACAAAATATTGCTAACTACCGTCCGATTTCAATACTGAGCGTCCTCTCCAAAGTCTTTGAAAGAATTGTTTACGACCGTATGATTAATTATCTGGATAGGTTTAAGAAAATAACAAATTGTCAACATGGCTTTAGAGCTCGAAAGTCAACTCAGAGTGCTGCTATTTCTTTTGTAGAATACGTCTATCAATCACTGGACCATGGACTTCATGTGGCGGGTATATTCTTTGACCTGTCTCGTGCATTCGATTGCTTAACACACAAATTAATATTGCACAAATTATACAGTTTGGGTTTCAGAGGCATTTTCCTTGATTGGATTGAAAGCTATCTAGTAGACAGAAGTATATCAGTTAAGATTCAAAATACTTTTTCGAGTGAACGGCACACTGATCTCGGAGTTCCTCAGGGTTCCGTGTTGGGTCCACTTCTGTTTATATTATTTATCAATGATCTTCCCGATCATATTACTGCGGAGAGAATAGTCATCTTTGCGGATGATACATCTTTGGTGGCCTCGGCTCGGAGTCCTGGGGAGCTCTCCGAGAAGTGTTCTCTATTGGTTAATAGCTTCAGTGATTGGTGTAGAGCAAATTCACTCATTTTAAATTTGGGGAAAACTAAATTTGTAGTCTTTAATACCAGAGTTACAACAGAACAAAGCTTTCCTATTGTTATTGGGGAACATGAAGTTGCCTCCAGTACCAGTGTCAGATTTTTGGGGACGTACCTGGACGCATCCCTAAAATGGTCCAACCACATAGAAGCGGTGTGCAAAAAACTCAACTCTGCTTACTATGCAATAAACAAGGTCAGAGACTCTCTTCCAACTCAATCTCTTATTAATATTTATTACAGCTCCGTATATAGTCACCTGAGCTATAATGTTGTTCTCTGGGGTAATTCGGTCGACTACAAAAGAGCATTCATATCACAAAAGCGCATTTTGCGTCTAATTTTTAAACTAAAGCCACGTGATACATGTAGGCCATGGTTTGTCAAATATAAAATTCTCACTCTACCCTGTATTTTTATATTCAAGTGCTTGATGTATGTATACGATGATTTGTCAAATTTCACTAAATTAAATAGTTTTCATAGGTATAACACTCGTAATTACGAAACCTTGTTTGTCCCTGGGCATGTCACGGCCAAGTATGAAAATTCTCCTGCCTATCGTGGTATAAAAATTTACAATCATCTACCTAGTAGAATTAAAAGGCTGAACCGTGACAGGTTTAGAGATACTATAAGATCTATACTTGCTAATAAGGGCTACTACACTTTAGGCGAGTACCTCATGGATAATACCATTGATGATTCTTAATTTTTTTTTTCTATGACGTATCCAATACATTGTTAAATGTCTATATGGATCAATAAACTTTCTTTCTTTCTTCTTCTTCTTCTTCTATCTTACAGATTTCTGTAAATGAATAGCACGCAGAATATAGTTATCTCGATAGTTCCTTTAGTAGCTACTATGTTCCGCACTAAAGTTGGCAGTAAACTGCCAAAAATTTTGGCATCAAATCGTTTTGGGGCGATGTACCTCTATGTATATTTAAACTCAATGATATTACCATTGTTTAAGGAGAACAATGATATTACTGAATTTTGTTGCGTAATATGTTCGAACGTAATCGTTTTCCAGATTTGGCATCGACGGAGAACATTGCATAAGGAAAATTCTTTGCGAAGCAGAAGCATTTGTTGGAAGTACAAGCACGTCGATCATTTCAAGAATAATAAAAACTTTATTCAGGTGAGATAAGCTATGAGAAATGAATCTCGGTGTACAAACCATTGGATTTTTCAGTGATTATTTTGGAGAAGAAAGCTGCATTCCAGAGGACTTACAGAATTGCATTCTTCCCCCTCTTCCGAAAATATTTATGAGTATTTTGAAGCTGGAAACGTTTAATTCGTGATGGAGCAATAATTCTTTATCACTTACAGCATTTTCGATTCAACAAATTTCTTTTCAATCTGTTGCTCTTTTCAACTTTTGATACTAGTTAAAGTTTTCTGAATGAATACAACCAAATATTCTAGTTAGCCAGTGTTTTACTTACATCCTCTAACCCGAAAAAGTATTTCAGTATTTGCAAATTTATTACCACTATTGCCTGAAAATGAGATAGATTCACTGGATTTTCGACTTGAATTAGGCACCTACTATGTCTAGACATCTTAGTACCTAACTCACCATTGGAATATACCAATCAGAATTTCAAGAAGTAGATGGCTTCTGAAACAGGTAATTACTGGAATTGGTGCTGTTGTAGAAGTAAAAATAATTAAATAAATAAAAATTATTAGATTAACATGAATTTTTTTCGATATCACCGAGAACCAAGGAAAAAATCCAACCCAACAGTGCACCAGTGCTGTTCTCCAGAAAGAAGTATCTCACCCATATCAGCAAAACGGTGAAATGGATCTTGACGTTGAATCCAATTTCCATGATTCAGAGTGATCGAGCTCGACTTTAAGGTGGGCGTTCAATGTATGAAGGGCTTAGCCAGGAATTAATTTCGGGGGGGGGGGAGGGGGATTGAAATTTTGGCAATTGACTTTGTAAGTGCCAGGAGTTGGTTTAAGTGCAGAATGATAGATTTATTCTGCAACAAAAAATAACTCTGAAACATTTCGGGGGGGTTTGAACCCCCAAAGCCTCCCCCCTGGCTACGCCCTTGCAATGTATAGTGTATTTTTATTTCAAGTTGCATTTGAAAATGGTTTCACTTCGAGAAATGAAATTTTGTGGGTGAACTTAGAAAGGATTAGGGTTCTTAATGAAATGATTTAAATCGATTTCATTCCGAAAGTTAATTTTTTTCTTTCAAAAATAGAAGAGAATGAGCCAACTCATTCTTCTGTTTTATTTCAACAGAAAGACCCATAAAAATAGTTCAACTTCCGATTAAAAGTGAATCTACAGATAATTTCGTTCAGAAAAACAACTTGAAATACAGAATAGGCAGAGAATGGCCAAATTCAAATTTTGGCGGGAAAAAGTTCCTGTTTTACCCACAAATTCACTTATTTCATAGTTCGGCAATTTTCGGATAGAGAGCGCCATTGTACATTTCATTCATAAGGCGCATTCGGCATTCCCTTCCGGAGATGGATCGGACACAGAAAATCCAATAATTCGGATCTCTCTCTCTCTCTGTCTGAAAGAGAGGAGAGAGAGATCCGTATTTATTAGATGTTCTGTGTCCGTTTTCTCTCTGGATTGGTAATAACGAACGCAGTAAATATTAGAGAGATATTTATAGAACTTGATAGTGATAATGCATGTTCTATGGAGATATTCCATAAAATGGACGGTGGCGCCTCTATCGGATGAGCTTTCCTACTCGCTTTAAACGCCGACCTTAAACTATAACGGTGTTTCCTAATTGAATGTCAATATTGATGGGGGTCCATTTTAAGAAAAAAACTTCATATGAACATATGTCCTAAACGCCATACCTATTGAGATACAGGATGGTAAAGTTTTCAAAATAAATCATTCATTATATACAACACCACTTCAGATATTTTCATGGAATTTGTTATACATGTACCTTCGTTTCTGCATTTCAGGAAATTATTTTCTGATATACTTACTTTTGAGAAATTGTGAGGTTTTCAATTGTCTTCATTATTGTGGAAAAAATACAGGGTGTTACATTTGAAAAATCGAGAAAAAATAATTTGAAGTTTTTCATAGTTGGACCTTAATACGGACACCCTGTAAATGACTGGTTGATCCTTTAGGAACGGTGACAAGGCATATCCTTCAATTGAAAAACTTTTAGATCAAATTCATGTTTCTGAAAAACGCCAGAAGACTTTTACTGAATGACTTTTCCCTCACTTTTTTGCAGTTTTCTTCGAATGAGAAAAATATCTCTAAAGATTTGCGTAATGAAAGAGGTAGGTAACGAAAGTCATTGAAAATATGTGAAAATATATGGGGTGATCTATTAAAAAAATCATCCATTTATGAATAACATTTATCGGGGACACCCTGTATATCAGGCAATAATTTCCTGGGATGCAGAAATGAAGGTATAAGAGGTCTACTTTCCAACGAAATCTCTGAGATGTTTGTTTCGGCAGCTATGGAAGATTTTCGCACTATTGCAGGACCCTGTATAATAATTTCAATTTAACACGTGTTTTTTTCATTCCACATACGGCCGTATTCGCCGTTTCCCCTCTCGAGCGCTTAAAACTTGAGCCAAGCTTAAACTTATGCGTTATGTACCATAGCACGATAAACGTGGCTGAGCTGAGCGTGGAAAAAACTGGGCAACATTGCTTCTTTCAAGCGTTCGAAAAATATTTCACGTATCAAACGTGAAAAGTCATAATTGGAAGTGATGAATCGTGATTTCGAATATTTCGATTTCAAAGTTCTCATTTATATTTACGTGTCTAGTTATGTAGTATCATATCATCCATATTAGAGGATGAGAAAACCAATAAGGCTTCTGGAGAGAAAAAGGAAAAGACCTAGCAGCAGATCACAGATGAGTTCAACGCATCTTCATCTACTGGTATATTACGCAGTTGGTTTCTTTGAAGAAATGCTACGAAGATAGAAAAAAGAACTTAGGAAAACCTTGGCGGAAGAAAAGAAGGAAGTTACTACTGGCGGTGGCCCACAACCAAAGAAAGGAAGGGATGAGACTGACGGTCTTTCAATGTCGATTATCGATAAAAATACATTGGTGGGTGTTGAGAACAAATTCGATGACGATGGAGATGAAAGCACTATTCTGAATAGAGACCCAGATGAAGAAGAAGTGGAATATATAGTAGACGATAATAGCGCAGCAAACACATACCCTGGAAGGGAGACATCGCCATGATCGACTAGGAAACTGGAAATCATTTTCACTTAGAATTTCAACATGATTATATATAAATACCACTACCTATTTACTTCAAATACTTTTAATAACAGATTCCCAAAGTAATTGTTTATACTTAATAAAATTTCTAAAATGATTCAATAAATTTTTCTGAGGATTAATCGGGGAATGTTTCCTTGTTGAACTTAATATTCCAATTCCTCCATATTCAGGCACACAGGAGGTGTGGGATTACCGTTGTGCATTACTCTGGTGATATTGTGTTTTGTCTTTTTATACATTGTATTGAGAAGGTAAAAGATATAAATGTTTTGTATACAATTCGTTTTCGAATTCTAAAGCATCTTCCAAGAGCTCCAGCACTTAAAGTGTTGTAGGCTTTGTCAGTCTGAATCTTCTATTAAAGGCCATATCATTCATCTCCTCGAAATAGTTGGGCCACCAGAAAATTCTTTGTGGAAAGCCGAAATCAATAACATCTAATATGTCATTATCATCTCACAGAAAGATTCCATCTTCTAATTCCATCATTGGTATACTTCTTCACCTCCTAATACCAAAAGGGCAAATACTTATATTTATATTTTTGACAATATCAAAAAAGTGGCGTTATGATGTCAGATAGATGCATAGAATACCTGGTGTATCGACTCCTTACTAAAAATCGTGACCAAAATTTGTAGATCAAAACGGCATCCTAGATTTCAGATTTTGGTCTAGTTCCGGAATAAATCCGCAATATTTATCGGTCGTGGCGCTACTGCGGCAACGACAAATAACGCGACCCCTTTCGAGAGAAATGAAAAGCCGCACGAAATATCACATTTTCGATCGACAAGAAAGTCTCAAACAAAATCTAATCAGTGCCAACACCAGGTATTTCTATGCATCTATGATGTCAGCATAAAGGTGAATACAGACTATTCTGACGTGACGTGATTCCACGTCACGTCAGACGTGTACTGTGCTCCCATTGGCCTAATATGAACGTGAACGTCAAAATGTGAGTGATATAAAAATGCAACACATTGTTCTGTGCGTTCACGTTCATATCAGGCTAATGGGAGCACAGTACACGTCTGACGTGACGTGGAATCACGTCACGTCAGAATAGTCTGTATTCACCTTAAGCCCGGCTCAAAATATAAAGCTGCCGAATATGGCCGCTTAGAGTTAAGCCAGCCTAAATAAGGCATTCATGGATACGGAGCATACAAATTCATAAAGTAAAGCGAGCTTAAGCTTTAAGCTTGGCGGTATACGGCGAATACGGCCGATAGTCACACCTCAGAAAGGAATTCAATTAAAACTCATAAGACCTATAAGGTCTGGTGCTCCAGGCACGGAACATCAAGACTTATTTTCGACTGGAGTATTGTGAAAAATAAAAACAAAATCATAAAAAGGTTTAGTTTTCCCTTGAAAACTAGAGTAGATGTTTATCTACTTACCTCAGATTTTCTCTCTCAAAAAAAGCAGCACTATTTCCTTAAATAGTGCTGCTTTATTTGAGAGAGAAAATCTGAGGTAAGTAGATGTCACTCAAATTTAAAGCCGTGATAGAGTAGATGTTTATCTACTTACCTCAGATTTTCTCTCTCAAAAAAAGCAGCACTATTTCCTTAAATAGTGCTGCTTTATTTGAGAGAGAAAATCTGAGGTAAGTAGATAAACATCTACTCTATCACGGCTTTAAATTTGAGTGACGGCTTTCAGGTATTCTTAATTTTTTTTAATTCTGTACGTTAACAACCCCTAAGCAGAGAAAGGACGGATGTGCAGACTTTGATTTGACCACGGACTCGTATTCAGTAAGTCGAATCACATCGTTTGAAATTATTCCCGACTAAATTAAAAAAAATGTTTTCGAACATAATACTTTGTCTTTCATGTCTTATTGATTCCGTAATTTTTTGACACTGGTATATTTGATTAAAGCAGAATTTTTATGAAGGTATAAGTTTTATTCAATCAACTAGTAAAATGCCCATTAAGTATCCCCAAAGAGATGTCTATAAGGGAAATAGGACATTTATTATTGAAGGTTTCACAATTTTGTTCTTCACCACTTCCCTGTTCTGCAGCTAAGTGGTAATGTCGATGTAGCTCCGGTTCATGAACTTCTATAGGTTCCAAGGGATATCTGAAAGGATAAGAACTAGATAATTTTTTTCCCAAATTCTATTTTATATTTGGAATTTTTCTTCGATTGATATTCTAGAAGACCAGGAAACAACAATCCACCATTTTGACAATGATAACATATCTCAGATTTGACTGGAACATCTGGAGTTTCAAATGGAATCCGTTTTTCTCACTTCGAGATAACTTTACTTTCTTTATCTAGCATAATTGACCAATATTTTCTAAATAGCAGCAGAGGCAAAGCAAGTAACAGAAAATTTTTCATGAAAGAAGCAACTTTCTACTTTTTGTGTTCGGGTGTTATCTCCGTAACCAATCATTTGTAAAATTGTTACATGTGCATGTGCATTTGCGTTAATCGAACCATCATTCAAATTTCAAAATTAAACTTAATGAAATTCAAACACAAACTAGACAATTTATAAACTAGGTACAACTTATGAGCACAAAGTAATTTGCGAAGACGTTCTAAACATTGCCACAAACAGTGTTTTACGTTATGTTATGGTTTTTTCTTCATTTTATTTTCATCACATCTTGAACGAAAATAAGTTTAGTATTATTGTAATAAGATTTAGGAATATTCGAGGGAATATTATGATGAATTTCGGTAGTCAGGTGATTTTATGGTTTTCTATTTTGATTTGTGCAAATAATTTAGATCACAACTAATCACGTAAATCGAATTCTAATATTCGAAATATATCAAGTTTTCTGTTCCTTAACATTACTTGAAGAACCCTGTATAATTGTTGCAGGAGTCACGAATAGAAGGTAGACTTTATTTTTGACGATAAGAGACGACATTTTTTAGGTTTTCTTTATCTTACCTGAAGAGTGTTCCGATTATCATCTCAGATATACTTTTGTTCTCGAAATCCATTTTTTTGGGAGCTTCACATAAGGCTCGCATAATGCAAGACTTACCGCTGAAACCAAAACTAAAAAAATAATTTAGTAATTCAGCTTATTTCATAATCGTTTCAACCAACTTTTCTATGATAAGCTCCAAATTCTCATATATGTCTCTCCTGTCGCTTCTTTTTATAATATGGGATTTCTCTTTCAGGTTCTCCAAGTATGTTGTTTTATTTGGCAGCTGATAACTAATGCCCCAATTCACACCCTGTGTGAAAATACTGCCTATTGGAATTATCACTTGGTCAGTCATACAGAGAGCTATCTGAAAATACGCTGAACATTAGAGAAAAGAACGGTATATTGATTGAAAAATAATATCAACGGTCAACTGTTGATTTCTCATAAGAAAATATAATTTTTTTCTCTTCCATTCCACCGGGTCTTTGTTTCAGAAATACAGGGTGTCAAACATTTATATTTTTTCAGTTTTCTGCTAATATATCAGGAACCGTTCGAATTTCAGAATTGAGATTTTGTACACACATTCACATTGCCACTAATAATAGCTACTTATTTTCTTGCACTACTCTGTTTTATTAGACGTGCCAGGGCCCGTATTCTCGGCGAGTGATCTTTCGGTGCGTATACGTTATCTGTGTTATTTTGTATGGCAAACGTATACGCACCGAAATATCACTCGCCGAGAATACGGGGCCAGGGGACGATATTGAATTTGCACCAACTTTTACACCACTGCACAAATAATTGTCATTTGCACAGCAAATTCTGATGCGCCAATGTGTTTTACATAAAAGAGGCACACCTGGTTAATTGCTCTTATGTGAACCGTTTTCGAGAAAACTGACATTTCATGATCAAAAACAATTTGCTAACACATTGTAAATTTCTTGTAGTTGGAAAAATGAGTAGTGATAACCAACAAGTTTGATCATTTCAACAAAATTTGACAACTATGGTTTTAATTATAAATTACAAAGTTATTTTTCATTATTTTTAGCGACCATGGTTAACAAAATTACAAGAGTGTTTCATATTACAATGCGTTAGCAAATTGTATTTGATCATAATATGCCAGTATTCTTGAAAACGGTTCACTTTAAAGTAATGAACCAGGGGTACCTTTTTTATGTAAAACACATTGGAGGCTGGAGCATCAGAATTTGCTGAGCAAATGCAAATTTGTCCAGTGATGTAAAAGTTGGGGGGTGAAACCTTTGTGCAAATTCAATATCTACGCCACTGACTCGTTTAATGAAACCCAGTGAAGTACAAAAAGTAGCTATGATTAGTGACAATGTGTGTACGAAAACCCTGTTTCGCGAAAACGAAAACCTGGAGGAAAAAATGAAAGAGAAACAAGTATAAAATTTTTTATGAGAAATCTAAAAGGGATATTCCCATTTTCCTTACCGATAAAGACGCACCCTCAGGAAAGGCAACGAACCTCTTGTTTCTCTTCAAAACCACTCCATTTTCTCCTCGGATAATCTCCAAGAATAACAAAAATAAGAAAGAAAAGCGCACGCGGCGAACCATAATCCTCTTCGTATTCAGCCGTGATGTACTCGAAATTTAATGACGTTCGCCCATAGAATACCGTTCGGTAAATATAGAAAAAATTCCTTCTCGACCAAAGGTGTTAATTTTGGAAACAATTGATTATGTGAACGAAAGTAGCAGTAACTGTTTCTCGAGTAAAGAATCTAAGATGAATTTCAAGTATGAATATTCGATAGCTACATTTGCATTTTTGGTTTTGATGATAAAAGGTGCTTTGCTGGAAAACAAAAGCAGAAAGAGGTACTTAACATTTCCAAAAGGATCTACTTTGTCGGTAAGAAAGAAATCCTTTTTCAACCCAGCATGCGCTTGCCGCCCTTAGACATCATTTTATGTAACCCTTATTTTATTTTAAAGTTTTCATTGAGTACCTACCTGAATATCTTGTTTTCGAGAGCTCATTCTACTTGAACGATTGCTATATCATTTTGCCACGATGTCTTTATTTTTCGAGTCGGTAGTTTTCTCAAACGAGGAGGTTCGACTCAAGAATCCGTGGTAAAATTCAATTCTGTCCGTCCATAAACACTCTCGAACAGAAGAACCTTGAAACTTATCGAGTTTTCGTGAACAGAACCATTTAAAATTCCAGCAAATTGACGAAAAAAATAATTCAAATTTTATTTAGTTTTGAAATTTCCAGGTTCAGATATGCCTTACTTACCAAATGGGTCTCACTGCCGGTTATATTTTCACCGAAGCAGTCAACTGGGGTATTAATTACCCCTTAGAAATAAAAGAAGAAATGATGAGCAGTTCGAAAACATCTGAAGAAGTGTCGTTGAGGAGGGAAAGACGAAGTTTGCTGAGTAAACTCGAGAAAATGTTATATCAGTAAGGCAGATAAGTGTAGGATTCAAGATTTAGGATTGCTTCTTTTATTGATATAACTCAAAAATTATGTAATATTGCTGTAGCGTATTAGGTATACCCGTATTATCGTATACATACATACGAGCGATCAAAAAACTTCGTTGAGAGCTCCGTTGAAAAATAATTCTAAGAAAGAATTGCAAACAAAAAATAATCCAGTTATATCTCAAAAAATTTCGAAAATTTCTCTGTAATATTTCTACGAAGGATTTCCAAACGACGGAATGAAACCGATTATATCAAAAATATTCTACCGAATATTAAATCGAACATTACACTAAATAGGTTGTATTCATGGAAGATTAGAGTAGTGAATTTGTCCTCTAAGAAATACTATAGACTATAATAGGAAAGTCTGGAAAACATATTCTTTATTATTTGTCTGGCTACGTTGCGCAGATTATTTCATCTGGTATTCAAATCAAAATTAGACATCACCTAGAGACTAGACAATTCTATACTAAACACCGAAATTAAACAACTCTATATGAGCTGAAATAGATGCATAGAAATACCTGGTGTTGGCACTGATTAGATTTTGTTGAAGACTTTCTTGTCGATCGAAAATCTGATATTTTGTGTGGCTTCTCATTTCTCCCGAAAGGGGTCGCGTTATTTGTCGTTGCCGCAGTAGCGCCACGACCGATAAATATTGCGGATTTATTAACTAGACCAAAATCTGAAATCTTGGATGCTGTTTTGATCTACAAATTTTGGTTACGATTTTTTGTAAGGAGTCGTTACACCAGGTATTCTATGCATCTATGAGCTGAAATTAATTTGATATTAAACGTCAGAGTAATATTACTATTGCGGCAGGAATCCTCAGGGATATCACGGTCGGAGGTTGTAGCACGACGATTGACTGCTCCGAATTGAAGCAGTCAATCGTCGGTTCGTACGACATTTATCTTTTCACAATAAACACATTACTACGGATTTCAGATCTTCATAATTCTTTATTGTATATTTTCAAGGTTTGTTATTGGTTGTGATATTTCTGGTACCTTGTTATACAGGGTGTCTCATTTAAAAGTGTCCACCCTCAATAACTCAACAACGAATCAGAATTTGTGAAAATACTCAGAATGATCGATTTTTTGATGATAGGACATGATCCGGGATACAAAGCTTGTTTCTTCTAGCAAATTATACTATCAATTAGAACATCTCTGTTTCATTTAGTTTTATCGCTACCATAATACACATAAAAAACACTGTAACTGAATATTCACTTATAAGATCACAAACTGCAGGTTCATACAAATTTGAATCCATGCATACAATTGTGCAACAAAACTACTCACTTTCCCTATTCAAATTCCTGATGGGGTTGCAGCCCTTCCCAGGGAGTTGCTAGTAGAAACAAGCTTTGTATTCCAGAGCATGTCCCCCGTCATCAAAAATCTACCTGTCTGAGTGTTTTCACAAATTCTGATTCGTTGTTGAGTTATTGAGGGCACTGGCGGATCCAGCCAGTTTTCCAGGGGAAGGGGGGAATGGGGCATGAAGTCTTTCAGGGGGGGCCATCAATGGAAAGAAATTTTTTGCCAACCTAATAGGACTACTTATAAAGGGGTTATCGTCAATTTCGGTTTCCAATTAAGACTAAAAAGAAAGCATAGTCGAACAAACTGAAACATGACGATATCTAAATCCGAAGGAACTTAATAAAGACATAGTTGGATGATGAAGAAGCACTCAAAAACTCTTGAGAACAAAATTCAGTCCTTTTTTTGATTTTTTTCAAATGCCGTGATGTCAAAAATTGTAAGACCCTAATAGATTCACCACAAAGTAATCCGACACTAAAGGTGCAGACACATTGTTATCACGTCACGTCACATCACGTGAGGAAATGGGAAGAAGATATGGAGAATTTAGCTGCTTTTACAGTTGCTGGTGATTCTCATAAGAGGGATTCGATTTACCAAATGAATCAACGAACAGAGGAAGTGGGGAAATTCCATCAATTAATTCAAGAATTATTGTATGTCAGAATGACATTTCACAAAATATCAGACGTGAAATCACGTGCATTCAGAAAATGTAAATTTGCGGAATATAGATCTTGCGTGCTTTCAGTGCTCTAACGTGACAGCAGATACAATGTTGCAAAAAATTTTTACTACATTTTGATTCCGCAGTGGTACAATCACCCAGTTTAGTTCTGATAATTTGGCTTCACTATTTATTACTGAAAGGTATGTCTCTCTTCCTATGCTCTAAGCTCCATACATTATCGTAGTTGCACATTTTGGGAAGATGACGTGATGTGACGTGACGTGATAACAATAAGTCTGCACCTTAATATTCATCAGTGTTATGATATTTTTCCCAATTTATTTATTCGTTTCCAAAAAATATAGAGAATATTCAAAAAGTACCTATAGTTTGTAGCCTCTTGAAGGAAATATTCTTGGGCTCATCTCATATATTTTTCTAGCATGGGATATGATGGCAGAGATTGTATACTGAGGGCACTTTGTGAATTCTCTTCTATATATAAAACAGCAGATAAATCATTCGAAACAGAACTTTTGAAGATATTTCTCCAGTGAGTATGTCAAAAATCTTCAACATATCGCTCACAAATCATTTTATTCTTCTAGATACAAACTAGAGTGGCCTTTGGAATACGAGTTGGAGGTGGATAAGATATATCATCGAGCACATAAGATAGGAGAGGGACTGAATACGGAATTTTGTTACGAATCGTTTCCAACTTGTCATTTTTCCCTCATAAATTTACTCTCAGGAGCACATGATGTAAATAATATGCGTGAATATATGAGGAGTTAGATATGAATGGATTTATTTCTGATGAAAATTCCACAAAACTAGACCCATATTAGGGTCAATTCTATAAGAACTGGTTGAAAATTAAAGGCACGTTAAAAAATTTTAACATATATCGGCTAAAATTAAGCGTCTTCCCTTGATATTTTAAAGCTTATGAAGCATACAGAATAGTAAAATGAAGTTAGCGGATAGTTTAATTTTTAACCATGCTTTAAAATTTAACAGTTGTTTACAGAATTGGCCCTATTATATCCTAATTTTAACGGTACTCGTTATATTCTGGGACTCAACACCTACAATAGTCTAGACGAAGATTTTTTCAAAAACTCCTCTATAATAGTATATTCTAAAACTAGTTGCAGAATGGGCTCCTATTCCAATACGAATGCGAAATTCGAAAACGAGCGACGAAGGCAGTGGTGGCTTGTCCTATGAGGCAGGTGAGGTAGTGCCTCACCAATAAACGTCGAAAATTACACGTATAAATATCATATATTTATTAATTATTTATTCAATCAATTAAAATTGTTTTCATTATCTTCTTCCATACGCATTTATATCGAAATTTCCCTTCATTATATAGCAATAAAATGCGTCTCCGGTTGGGTCTAAGTTTCCGTATCTCACGATTTCTAGGTATCCAACTCCCAGTAAACGGCAGAGGCAGGCCTCACACTGCCTTTCTTTACGCGTCATTTTACATCATAGGGAACGGACGGCAGGCGAGAAAACCGCACCCCTAAACGAAAAATATTACGTTGAGTCTGAGGCTAGCCTCTTGATATTCTCTCGCGAAGGGCAAACTGTAATTATTCTGCACTATTCGGGAACTAGTTCTTTAATCTATGAACTCGGGTCAGTTTTCAAATTGGGTTCGATTTGTAAAAATAGTTTTATCTGTTTTTCGTGTAGATTTAGGTTTGTCTCACTGTTCATATGATGTCTTTCAATCTTATTACTGAATTCAATTTCCATCGGAGACCCGAAGGCGAAATGAAATGTATTTAACGGGACCGATGGGACGTCACGAATTCCCCAGTTTTTTGATTTTTCAGCTAATATGCAAAGTTTTTGGCGCAATTCTTATGGGGATAAATCATATACAGGGTGAGTCTTTGACTTGTACATATATTTTAACTGTAGATTCTTGAGGCCAAAGGAACCCTTTTTTTCATTTTCCATTTTTCCGAATTCAGCTCTGTTGAAGAGATATAGCCATTTGAAAAAAAAAGTTGAGCTTAATGCGTGCCTGGATCAATTCTCTGCAAACACTTCAAAGTTCATATTTTTCGATTGAAATTGATGTGATTATTAGATATTCTGGGTGATACATATGAAAAATACTCAAGCACTAACCTTATTTGAATAAGAATGATATAAACACGATATTTCCTAACAAAAACACTTTTGTCCGATTATTTCTGCAATTGAAAAGCCATATTGCTCCCACCAAAATAACTTCCTTCTTCGATTTTCCTGAAGATTAGTTTGTTAACATTTATAATTTGTTCATATTTTCCTCGATATCCTGAAACGATCTCATAAAAATTGGTTTCTCACTAACCTATCCAAACTCCATTAACCAAAGTCATATGTTTCGGTGTCAATGACCTAACTATACCCATCCTCTGTGATATTCAACACAGAACATATTCAATTCACCCACAGAACTCTAGAGAAGACGATGCCAGATTGCCGATTTTCTCTTCAAACAATGCGAACTCAAGAAAGCAGTACGTCCCCTATCGTTAGCGGATGAACTATCACAATCCCTAAAGGCGTCTAGGCGTTGCTCTTTAAAAATGCCGAAAGGGTAGTTCTGATTCTCGCCAATATAGCGCTACGTTCCCTTCAGAAGGCCGTGGAATCCACGGCGTGGATGAAGCCATTGTAGCCGTGACGCAAGACCGTTGTTCTGTGCTCCAACCAGTCCAACCTGAAACTTTAGTCAGTGATCCCATAGACGAAGTTCACTCTTTATTTATTTACAGAGAATGAAGCAAACAGGCTTAGAATATAAAACAAGTATTCTAAGCAAACAGGTGATGATTATGTAAATGACTTTCAGTGAATTGATGTGATAGTGTCGTTCTGGTGTCGAGTTATATTGTTTCGATAGATATTTTGCTGAAGGACCGGTAACAATGAATTTTAAATAGAAACTGCCTATAAAATAATTTCATGCTTCTTAGAATTCAATTTTATGTCCCACGAATGTAGAATTTTATTATTACATACTACATCAAACGTTTTTTCATCGTAGAGATTTTGGTCTTGACAAAGTTGATAAACATCCTGACAACGTTGGTAACTTGTTGAGAGACCAGAGAAAAAAATTATATTCGATGAGATTTAACTCAGGACAGCACTCAGATAATTCTTGAAATTCATGATTTTTTCCTCTAATTCAATCTTATACAATTAGGAATAACTTGAGAACGACGCGTTTTATTGAAAAAATATAGGAATACTTTTGTTTTCTAAAATAATCAATTCTTTCGAAAACGTGAACCGTTCGTCTTTTTCAAGTGGTTTCATAGTATTTTTGCGTAAATTTATAAGTCGACTATACTGTAACTTTTTTACCAGGAGAAATATGAAATAAGTTTCAATTGAGGAATATGCACCATGAATAGAGTAGACAATAAACCAAAATTCAGTTCATTCGAAATATCGGTTCCGAATATATGGAAAGAATAGTGTTAATTTCATGGATTTTTGACACCCTGTATCTTCCAAACGGAACCGAATTTTGAAAAATGGTATGGGAAAAAAGTGTTTATTTTGATGGGAGGAATCTATAGTTAAAATATATGTACAAGTCAAAGACTCACCCTGTATAGTTCAAGAAGTAAAGCGATCTATTCCAGATTTGAGTGAATGTCTTGAGAATATTACGCAACTGACGAAGAAGAGAGTTCACTAGAATTAGTTATTTATAGGTATATGTACATAATACATATACAGAGTGTCCCATTAGTGCAATGAAGTAAATAATCTCATTACTTACGTCAGTTACGGAATAATTTTACTGCAAAAATGGTTGCTCTTGCACTGATTTATCAGCCTAAAATAATAGTACCGGCCGCGTATTGGCATTCTTTACTACGCTGCAACGCATACATGGTGTTGCACCGCGGTAAGGAATGACTGAACCAATGCTCTATCTACCCAGACATATCTTACCACGGCTCAGCGCAGGATGGTGTTGTATTATGGATACGCGCCTGTTCTCGGGGCATTGTTTTCCGCGTTCCAGTCCCAACAACGTTCAAATTTTCTTTCTTTCACAATTTTGCAATCCGCGTTCATAAAAATAACAGTAATATACAATCGCCACTATAATAAAAAACCACATTAAATGCAAAATCCACTAAAGTATAATCCTAGTGTGATATAATGTGATATAATCCATGTGATTTTGCATTTGATCTATTAAGATCAATATTTTTCTTTAAAGATCTTTGTCTTTTAGGATTGTTTGGCATTTCTTTGTTTGATGGCCTACCAGCCGCATGATAAACCGCGTCTAATTTTTCTTCGGCTTACTGATGTTGACTGAGAAGAAATGTTCTCTTTTAGTGAGATAATTTTTGATACACAAATAGAATTAAACAAGTAAGAGGGTGTAATAATTTTGTTCAGAGTTTTATTAAATTTTGTCATAGCATTAACCATATCAACCGTTTTATTTTTGTGTGCTATTTTACTTACGGTGGATTTCCATGCATCCGTCATCCGATGATACGATCGTCCGAAAGTGTTGTGATTGGCGGAAATATTCAAAATTGAAAGAGCGCCAAACATTCGTCCGAAAGTTTCAACTCTCCTCCGTTATTGGAGAAAGTTGAAAAATGTTTAACTTTTGTCCGTTATCGTATCAAATTTGACATAACTTTTTGAATGTTTGGCGTTCTCTTCTTTTTGGAGAAGAATATAAATATCAATGGAAAATTTGTTGTTGCTTTCGATTCTTCTATTAAAAAAAAAGAAAAGAAAACGAAGTTCACCTATATTATGGGTGAAAGATATTTTTATGAGCAGAAAGGAGGCCCAATAACTTGGTGCAAGAAATGCGATTGTCCGATAGTGGGCAGTATTTCAATTATTTGAGAATGAGCAATATCACATTCAACAAATTATTGAGTATTGTTGGACCATCCCTCACAAAAATGTACCATATACGAGAACCCATCTCATCGGGTGCAAGACTAGCTTTGAATTTAAGGTTTGTAATTTGATAATTCAATAATTATACAGTTCGCGTCAAAATTATGGAACAAATTCATTCTCTCAGAAGAAAAATATTTGGCAACAAAAATCCTTCAAAAATGCATAAAAATTTGGTAAAAGTGAAACAAAAATTGACCTGTCTTGATTTTTGTTGTCAAATATTTTTCTTCTGAGAAAATGAATTTGTTCCATAATTTTGACGCACACTGTATATACAAATAGTTACCATTTTTCTCATAAAAACACACGACAACGTTTTGAAAATTCGGATGGATGGAAATTGACAGTTTCGTCCGTCCGACAAAATGTATACGATGTCCGATTCGGATATCGTATACATACTTTTACCAAATTTTTATGCATTTTTGAAGGATTTTTGTTGCCAAATATTTTTCTTCTGAGAGAATGAATTTGTTCCATGATTTTGACGCGAACTGTATAATTATTGAATTATCAAATTACAAACCTTAAATTCAAAGCTAGTCTTGCACCCGATGAGATGGGTTCTCGTATATGGTACATTTTTGTGAGAGATGGTCCAACAATACTCAATAATTTGTTGAATGTGATATTGCTCATTCTCAAATAATTGAAATACTGCCCACTATCGGACAATCGCATTTCTTGCACCAAGTTATTGGGCCTCCTTTCTGCTCATAAAAATATCTTTCACCCATAATATAGGTGAACTTCGTTTTCTTTTCTTTTTTTTTTAATAGAAGAATCGAAAGCAACAACAAATTTTCCATTGATATTTATATTCTTCTCCAAAAAGAAGAGAACGCCAAACATTCAACAAGTTATGTCAAATTTGATACGATAACGGACAAAAGTTAAACATTTTTCAACTTTCTCCAATAACGGAGGAGAGTTGAAACTTTCGGACGAATGTTTGGCGCTCTTTCAATTTTGAATATTTCCGCCAATCACAACACTTTCGGACGATCGTATCATCGGATGACGGATGCATGGAAATCCACCGTAAGTAAAATAGCACACAAAAATAAAACGGTTGATATGGTTAATGCTATGACAAAATTTAATAAAACTCTGAACAAAATTATTACACCCTCTTACTTGTTTAATTCTATTTGTGTATCAAAAATTATCTCACTAAAAGAGAACATTTCTTCTCAGTCAACATCAGTAAGCCGAAGAAAAATTAGACGCGGTTTATCATGCGGCTGGTAGGCCATCAAACAAAGAAATGCCAAACAATCCTAAAAGACAAAGATCTTTAAAGAAAAATATTGATCTTAATAGATCAAATGCAAAATCACATGGATTATATCACATTATATCACACTAGGATTATACTTTAGTGGATTTTGCATTTAATGTGGTTTTTTATTATAGTGGCGATTGTATATTACTGTTATTTTTATGAACGCGGATTGCAAAATTGTGAAAGAAAGAAAATTTGAACGTTGTTGGGACTGGAACGCGGAAAACAATGCCCCGAGAACAGGCGCGTATCCATAATACAACACCATCCTGCGCTGAGCCGTGGTAAGATATGTCTGGGTAGATAGAGCATTGGTTCAGTCATTCCTTACCGCGGTGCAACACCATGTATGCGTTGCAGCGTAGTAAAGAATGCCAATACGCGTACCGGCCACAGGGTGTTCGTTTGAAGCGGTATTACTGGTATCAGAATTAGCTCGGTTTGTTCTAATGGTAACCACTTCATATTATTTCATCTCTTAGTGCCAAATTAGTATTCATTGGCATCAACATTTTTCTTAATTTATTCGGCGTGGCTAACATATAACGAAAAAATTATGGGAAAGTCAGAAAGTGGAAGATTTTACTTCATTATCAGAGTGGCATAAACTTCAATATTCTCAATGTTCTAGTTAATGGGTGTTTCAAATCTGATGATATGATGAAAAGCAACTTGCTTGTAGAGGATGTTCTTAACAAGGTCCAAAATTGAAGAATTTCAATAAGGATGCTCATTTTCTTCAACTGGCTTCAAATAACTCTTCATACACACCCTTTAAAATAAATAGTTTTCGAGTAAGATTATTCTTCATCGCTAGAAGTAAATATTTTACGAAGCAAAATGTTTCCCGAAAAAGATGACCTTGAGTATGCTAGCGATAAAGAATTATTCTAATCATCAGTTTTGCAATAGCCTTTTTCACGGCAACGCCACGGCAGGGAATCTTTTTTCTCCGATGTGCCTCACCACCTTAAACTGTCACGAGCCGCCACTGGACGAAGGAGCGAGTTTTTGAACGCATGAGTATTGGAATTGCATTCTGCAACGAGTATTAGACGATATTTACTCTATTTCACTCAAATTTCGTGAAATTCAACGAAAAAATTCAAATTAAAGATACTAGTGACTTTCATATTGTATCTTGGCAGTTGGTGTGAATGTTATGAAATACGAAAATTGACGTTCTAAATTGACGTCTGCTAAAATTGAAAAGGATCGGAAGTCATTGCTGACAACCACAAAACTAAAAATGTTACTGAAAACGATGCTGTAATGAATTCATTACAGCACTGTTTTTAGTACTGTAATGAACTCATTACGATACTGAAATAGACAAAATATTATTATCTACACCCGTACTATACTAATACAATAATTATATGTTCATAATCTGTATCGTAGTGATATCCATTACGACACAGATTTTCATTACGATACAGATTTTTCATCAATAGAAATCCATTATTTTTCAATCAAGCTGCCCCCGTCCGCTACGGGGAGGGGGCGTCGGAAAGAGGAAGAACGGAGCACAACAGTGATGCTTTTGGATTTTCTCTGCGATATCGGGAAGTATTTTGAAAAAATTCGCGAAAATCGCGAATTTCGCCGCAAAATTTTCGGCGTCATAGAGCTGGTCAGAGAATTCGAATTATCGCGTTGACGTTCGATATGTCCGAGGTCTGACGTAATTTAAGATGCATATTTTTCAAATTTAATCGTTATTTGGAGGTGAGTATTCGGTCGATTATCGAAGATTAACGTATGTTCAATATAGATCAATATGGCCCTTTACAGCGTGTAATTTGAATGAATATTACAGATTTGAAATACAGGGACATAACGGTGCAGCGCTACAGAATTTCTCAATTATTTGAAGTTTGAACCCGTCTGGACTCCGTTCTCATAAAATGTTGTTGAAAGTAGGTTGTCCTGTTATTTTATTAAGAAACCTGAATCCACCCAAACTTTGCAATAATGCAATGGCACGCGTATACTGGTAAAATCACCAAACTACAGAATTTCTCAATTCTTTGAACCCGTCTGGACTCCCTTCTCAAAAAATTAAAAGAAAAAAAAACTTTTTGAAAAAAGCTTCTATTTAAATGCTCTAAAAAAAATAAAATTTTCCTTTAAAATTTCAACTATCAACTCATAACCTCATTATACACAATTTATATGATCATAAAAGCTTGTCGCGAGTTCTGTGTAAGTATCTATGAGTATTTAATTAAGATACTCAATTGAATAGGTACTAGTTTATTTACACAAGTAAATCGTGCGACAAGCTTTTATGATCATACTAGCTGGCCCGGCGAACTTTGTTCCGCCTAAATGATACTTACGGTGGATTTCACAAATCGTAATAACCGAAGATAGGAGATCAACGGCTTGGTTTGGTTCTCTGATTTTTGAACTGTCAAATGTTTCCATGGATATGAGCTGTCCCACAGCACAGATACACAAAAATAATATGTCATAATATGTCAATTACTAATGATGGCAATTTTGGATTCAGTTATTTCCGCAAATATATTTATTACCCAAACAGAAATTCGAAAACATTTTAAAAATTATGAGAATGGATATCTCACGATTGGAACTGATCGCCAAAATCCGTTTTACTTGGCATTTCGATAAAAATTCAGAGTGATATTTACCCGCTTCTGGATTTGTTAATAGCCTTTCATGGTACTATAAGCCCTATGTGAATTACACAGAATTGATGTCGTATTATGTTCTTTTTCTACCATTTCAAACCACGACGACCGAAGTGCTCGAAAAAAGAACAGATGATATCGATCGATGGCCGCGAAAGCCTCAACAAATTCATCGCCATTTAATTGTGATAATGTCAAATTTAGTACCTTCACGATTGCGTTATTTGGAATGAATAAAACTATAAAAATAACTAATAATCATCAGTCATAATGTGGGAATAGCGCCATCTGAAGTGGTAAGAACGAAACTTTTCTCATATCTCAACGAAATCTAATCATTTTAGACATATGTACTCCTACGCTAAGACATTTAGGTTTTGCCCAACAGTGCAGAGTTGTAGGCCACTCAAATTACACACTATTACAGTGACTATAGAGGAAATATAGTCACTGTACACACTATTTGTTTAGATCGCCATTTAACGTGGAGAATATCAAATGATGTACCTACGAATAAGCGGTAGCGTAACTGTAACTGTAGCGATATCTAGTGGCCTTACTCATAAGGAGGAGAAGCATTTCCTGTATAATTAAAATTTTCATCGATTTTTTCGAAGTTTTATTGTATTTTATAATAACCAGACCGTAGACGAATCCATATATGAAGTTTCATAACAAACAGTCCATCCGATCTCGAGTTATAAATGGTGTAACAAACATCTTTCTTTTATATACAGGGTGAGTCTTTGACTTGTACATATATTTTAACTTTAGATTCTTGATGCTAAAGGAAACCTTTTTCTCATTTTCCATTTTTCCGAATTCGGCTCTGTTAAAGAGATATAGTCATTTGAAAAAAAAAAGTTGAGCTTAATGCGTGCCTGGATCAATTCTCTGCAAACACCCCAAAGTTCATAATTTTCGATTGAAATTGAGGTGATTATTAGATGTTCTGGTTGATACAATTAGAAAATACTCAAGCACTGACCTTATTTGAATAAGAATATTGATTGATTGATTGATTGATAAGCTGACAAACGAGAGACCGGGTTAGCGCTTGGCCTCCCTGTGACACTGCTACCAACTTGGGTCTATTGTATCACTCTTTCGTCAGTGGTTCCTCACGAGAATAGGTTTGTGTCCTTTATCAGGTTCAGTAGCCTTTTTATGAGGTTTTTCGGATTCATTCCCGTTTCCGGATTGATTTCACCAAAGATTCTGTGGCGCCTTCTTCCCAAGGCGTCGCATTCAAAGATTATGTGAGAGGCTGTTTCTTCCTCTTCGCCGCAGAGTCTGCAATCCACGGGTTCTCCAAGTATTCCTATGGTGTTCAAATGTTTTCTGAGGCCGCAGTGTCCCGTCAGTAGACCTACTATTATGCGTGCCTTTGTTCTGTTTAGATTCAAAAAGTCAGCTGTCAAGGTTAGGCTTGTGCGTCCTACCATGGCTTCGCTGTGTGTTTGCCCGTCGCTCTGTTCCCAGTGTTGTCGGTGTCTTTGTTTTATCCACTCCTCAATCAGGGTCCTGCATCGGTTTTTGCTGATTCCAAGCACAGGTTCTGGCCCTGTGAATGGCGTTTCAGATGCTTGTCTTGCTAACTGGTCTGCTTTTTCGTTGCCTGCTATTCCCTTGTGACCTGGCACCCACATCAAAGTGACCTTGTTGTGTTTTGCCAGCTCCAGAAGGTCCCGGAGGCATTCCCAGACGAGTCTAGACTTTATTTGTGTCGAGTTGAGAGCTTTGATGGCGCTCTGGCTGTCAGAGAGAATGTGGATGTGTTTTCTTTGGTAGCCACTTTCCAGGTTCTTCTGTATGCATGTCCTAATGGCATGTGTTTCAGCTTGAAATATCGTGGCGTGTTTGCCGAGAGGTATTATGTAATCCCTTCTTGGCCTCACTCCATGTATTCCCGCTCCTGTTCCTTCATCTGTCTTAGAACCGTCTGTGTACCAGACTATTTCTGCAGATGATTGTGATTCTATACTCGAGTCCCATCTGTTCCAGTCGAGCTGTGTTTTGAATGGTTTTTCGAATGAGTATAGAGGTTGCATGTAGTCTGAAATCATATTAAGCTCGGCTACGTCAGCTACATGAGTGATTCTGGTGTGCCCAGTTGTGCTGGTTCTCCAGTTTTTTGTTTGGATCAATCTGTATGCACCCATCCTGGCCTCTCCCATGACATGTATGTCAAGGGGTGAGAGGTTGAGGAGGACCTCCATAGCACCTGTTGGAGTGCTGTTCATTGCACCCGTGATGCATAGACAGGCAAGCCTTTGGATTTTTCCAAGGTTGGTTTTGGCTGTCTCTGATTTGTTTTTGGCCACCACAGGAGTGAGCCATAAGTGATTCTGGGTCTTATTACCACTGTGTAAAGCCAGTGCATGGTTTTCGGTTTGAGTCCCCAAGTTTTTCCAAAAGCTCTCCTGCACATCATAAGATGTGGGTTCCTGCACATCATAAGATGTGGGTTCCAGGTTAGTTTCTTATCGAGAATCAGCCCAAGGTATTTTACCTGTTCTACAACTTGTAATGTTTCGCCGAAGAATCTGGGAGGTGTGAGATCCCCCATGTTTCTTTTGCGAGTGAAGGAAATGAGTGCTGTTTTGTTCGGATTTGCCCTTAGGCTCTCTCTGTTGCACCATTCCTCTACAGTCCTCAGTGCGTTTCGCATAAGTTCTGAGGTTATTCCGGTGTATTTTCCCTTGACGAGTATGACTATGTCGTCTGCGTATCCTTGAGAATAATATCCTTGGTTATTCAGGGAGGGTAGCAGCTCGTCCACCACCATGTCCCACAGAAGAGGGGATAGTATGCCCCCCCTGTGGGGTACCTCTGGCAATTTTGACCCGCAGTTTTTCCTCGAGCATTTTGGCCTGGACCAGTCTGTTGTGAAGCATTGAGCGTATCCACCTGCAAGTGGTCTCATCAATGCCTCGTCGAGTAGCCGCAGAGACCATACTTTCGAAGGAGGTGTTGTCGAAAGCTCCTTCGATATCTAGGAAGACGCATAATGCGATTTCCTTGATTGCCAGAGACTCTTCAATCCTCGAAACGAGATGGTGAAGAGCTGTCTCGCAGGATTTTCCTGTTAGATAGGCATGTTGGTTTTGGTGTAAAGGCCGCTCTATGAGAGCGGTTTCCCTTATGTCTCTATCTATCAGTTTTTCTAAGCCTTTCAGGAGGAAGGAAGATAGGCTTATTTATCTGTATGCCTTGGCCTGGTCGTAGGAGTCCCGTCCAGGTTTCGGGATAAAGACCACGTTCACAGTTTTCCAGGTTTGAGGTAGCCATCCCAATGCTAGACTCAGCCTGTATAGTCTGCATAGTTCTGGTGCCAGATCTTCAATTCCCTGCTGTAGTAATACTGGGAATATTCCGTCAGGACCAGGTGATTTGTATGGGTTGAACGAATTGATTGCCCATAGTACCTTAGAGTGAGTTACAATCCGTTTTGCCACCTCCCAGTCTTGCCTTCTTGCCCTTGTTTCTGGGTTTGCAAGGATTTCATCTCTGGGGTTTTGGTATGTGGTAACGGTGGATCCTGGGAAGTGTGTTTGGAGCAGAAGTTCCATAGTTTCTTTCCTAGAGTTGGTATAGTCGCCATTGGGTTTCTTGAGAGTCCCCATTGGATTGATTGGATCTTTTGAAAGGATGCGATGGAGTCTTGCACTTTCTGAGGTTTGTTCTATGTCCTTACAAAACTTCCTCCAAGCCTTCCTTTGCGCCGCTCTTATTTGTTTGTTATATTCTGTGGGTGTTCCGGAGTATTCCCCCCACTCTCCAGTTTTCTTTGCTCGATTGAATAATTTACGGGTTTTATTTCTGAGGTATTTGAGTTCGTTGTTCCACCAGCTCACTTTACCTTTGGTATTACAGCGATTTAGTGGGCAGTTGTTTTGATATGAAGTTATTATTGCCTCTTGCAACAAGATTGAGGTTTGCTCTATATCATAGATGGTGTGTGTGTAAGATTTGACATTTCTAAAATTAGTTAGGTTATCTCTGAGGTCCCTCCGGTATCCGGACCAGTCGGTTTTTCTGGGGTTCCGACACATTCTTACAGGTTTATTGGCGTGACCAATCTCCACATGTATGTGTCGGTGATCCGAGTTTGAAGGTTCCTCAGATACCGCCCATTTGCCAACGTGCCGAGACACCAGGGGGGTGCCCACAGTTATGTCAATGGTTTCCCGCCTGTTGCGGGTGACAAAGGTTGGCTCATTGCCCTTGTTAAGTACTTCCAGGTTACTGGAGACGATAAATTCAAGCAATGAATCACCTCTTGTGTTCGTGTCGGTGCTTCCCCATACGCTATTGTAGGAGTCTGCATCGGCTCCGATAATTAACTGGAGTTTTGAATCCTCGCAGTGTTTGACCAAAGCCTTCACTTGTGCTGATGGTGGAGGGCTTGGAGAGTCATAAGGCATGTAGACTGAGGCTAGCACTATGTTCCTCTCTACTCCATCCTCGATGTAGGTCGTCTTGATTGCTGTGATATCTCTAAAACAGAACTCAGTCAGATTCAAAACATTTAAATCATTCCTGACAATCATGCAGGATCTGGCATTTCCACAGTGCTGATTATAAATAATCTAACCCTTGGATGGTCCAAGGCCTGATATGCGCCCTTTCACTAGCCATGGTTCTTGTACTAGGGCAGCGTCGATGTTGCCCTGTGCGAATATTCTGCACAGGGTTGCTGTAGCAGCCTTACTGTGCTGCAGGTTGGCTTGAACTGCCCGCAGCATTAGGATTGCTCCTGGTAAGGCTTATATTCTTGAAGTTGACCTGCGTTAGTCCCAGGAATGCTTTCATTTCCCTGGCCTGCAGGTTCTTCAGGGAGGTCTCATCAATTTGGAGAACAAGAGTTAGGCCTGTGGCCTCCTCTTGTCTCTTAATGACAAGCCATTCTCCAGTTTCTGTCCCCATGTTCTGGGTTTTAATCAACTGGAGAATTTTTCCGGATTCCATTTTGTTGTGTGGTTTTGGAATCCAGACCACTACCTTGGAGGTTTTGAGGATCTCCTTGGCAAGTCCTGCTTTGAGGACGGCCCCCTCCCAAGGTTTCAAACCGGGGACACATTCAAGCAGCCAGGTTTTAGTTGTTTCTTCCGAGCATGTCAGGAACAGTACGCCCTTGTGAACGTAGCTGTTCCTGAAGTTCGGACCTTTCCCCGGCTCGCACTTGAATATCTCCCCGGTGATTGCTTCCTGCAGAAGAATCCCCTGGTCTTCGGTCAACCGCTGCTCCGGATAACTTTCCAGGGCAACGGCCATCTTCAGACCTCTGGCAGCCACCTCGTAGCCGTCCCGCACAGTTTGGTTGCCTGAGGCTGAGACTTCCACGGTCAGCTCGCGTTTCGGTTTTTTCTTCTGCACAGAGCTCTCTGTGGAAGAGGGCTGGCTTCTTTGTGAGCGATCCCTCTTCCTGATTGGAGTTTCTGATTGCCCGCTGCTTCCAGCGGTGCTGGAAGTTTGTTCGGGACAATCAGTTTTCCCTTCCGGGCGTCGAAAGCGGCGGTTGTTACGGCGTTTTCTGGGTTTAATTTCTTCCCCAGCTGCCTTAGCCGCCTCAATTCGCATCCTTCTTTTCGCAGCTCCTGAGAGCTTCTTTTTGTCCTCCAGATGTGAGCGGTTTACACCTGAAGCAACATGTTTCAGAGCAGAAGGGTCTGAAGGTTTAGTGGAACTGCCACTGCCCCCAGATTGTTCCCTGTTCTTTGTTACCAGGAGTTTTTCAGTGGAGGTTTGACCCTCTACTGATCCCTCGCTGGATTTTGCAGCGGTTTCGGATGCCGAGTTCGATTCAACTGGAATCCCCTCGACTTTCATAGCCGCCGGTGTTGAGGTTGTTGGGTTTTCTTCAGCTGGAAGTTCCCTAGGGTTTTTTGTTTTATCGTTTTCAGGTTCCATATAGTTCCCACGAATATGGGGGAAAGGAACGTCCGCACCTGCGGTGCCCCCTGTGCAGGTGTAAGGCTGATACTCTGGGAGGTCGCCATGTATCCCAGAGGCTCCGTTTACGATACCTGATTATTGGTTCAGGTACCATCCATCCCTCAGCGTGGGTCGCTTAACACCTTAGATTAAACCGTTGTGGTGGCATTTAGTTAGGGATTGACGTGGAGATCCGCGGGCTTTGACCCTTTCTGTTCATACCCACAGGATTTTTCAGTCAATCCCATTATCCAGGGATACCACTTGGAGGTAGCCACCTAAGTTGTTGCATTCCATCCCCGTCTCCCGTGGGAGGCTGGCATGGAATAGCACCAACTACTCGCATAAGAATGTTACAAACACGATATTTCCTAACAAAACACTCAGTTCTGTCCGATCATTTCGGCAATTGAAAAGCTATATTTCTCCCACCAAAATAAGTTCCTTCTTCGATTTTCCTGAAGATTAGTTTGTAAACACCAATAATTTGTTCATATTTTTCTCGATATTCTAAAACGATCGCATAAAAAATGGGTTTTCACTAACCTATCCTAACTCCATTAACCAAAGTCATATGATTCAGGGTCAATGACCTAAGCTTACCGCATTCTCTGTGATATAGCACAGAACTATAGAGAAGACGATGCCAGATTGCCGATTTTCTCTTCAAACAATGCGAACTCAAGAAAGCAGTACGTCCCCTATCGTTAGCGGATGAACTATCACAATCGCTAAAGGCGTCTAGGCGTTGCTCTTTGAAAATGCCGAAAGAGTAGTTCTGATTCTCGCCAATATAGCGCTACGTTCCTAATTTCAGTTGACATGCATCCACGGCCTTCTGAAGGGAAGAGTAGGCCACTCTTCCCTTCAGAAGGCCGTAGATGTAACCGCGATGCTCTGTGCTCCAACCAGTCCAACCTAAAACGTTAGTCAGCACGGCATAAACAAATTTCACGCTTTATTTATTTACAGAGAATGAAGCAAACAGGTGATGATTATGTAAATGACTTTCAGTGAATTGATGTAATATTAGTGTCGTTCTGGTGTCGAGTTATATTGTTTCGATAGATATTTTGCTGAAGGACCGGTAACAATGAATTTTGAATAGAAACTGCCTATAGAATGTATAATTTCATACTTCTTAAAATTCAATTTTATGTCCCACGAATGTGGAATTTTATGATTACATATCTCTACATCAAACGTTTTTTCATCATAGAGATTTTAGTATTGACAAAGTTGATAAACATTCTGACAACGTTGGTAACTTGTTGAGAGGCCAGAGAAAAATCATATTCGATGAGATTCAACTCAGGACAGCATTCAGGTTATTCTTGAAATTCATGATTTTTTCCTCTAATTCAATCTTATACAATTAGGAATAACTTGAGAACGACGCGTTTTATTGAAAAAATATAAGAATACTTTTGTTTTCTAAAATAATTAATTCTTTCGAAAACGTGAACCGTTCATCTTTTTCAAGTGGTTTTATAATATTTTTGCGTGAATTTATAAGTCGACTATACTGTAACTTTTTTACCAGTAGAAATATAAAATAAGTTTCAATTGAGGAATATACACCATGAATAGAGTAAACAATCAACCAAAATTCAGTTCATTCGAAATATCGGTTCCGAATATATGGAAAGAATAGTGTTAATTTCATGGATTTTTGACACCCTGTATCTTCCAAACGAAACCGAATTTTGAAAAATGGTATGGGAAAAAAGTGTTTCGTTTGATGAGAGGAATCTACAGTTAAAATATATGTACAAGTCAAAGACTCACCCTGTATATAGATAAATTGTGTATAATGAGGATATGAGTTGATAGTTGAAATTTTAAAGGAAAATTTTATTTTTTTTAGAGCATTTGAATAAAAGCTTTTTTCAAAAAGTTTTTTTTGCTTTTGATTTATTTTTTTACTTTTAAGTTATTTCCAAATATTCTCAACAAGCCCGTTCATTTGACACCCATATTGTAGAAGTGCATAAAAAATAACTATTTCGCCATCTTGGATGTTCCGCCATATTGGATTTAGAATGACGTCAACCTTATTTTTTGAGTTACTCTTAACAAGCCCTTTCATTTGATACCCATATTGCAGAAGTGCATAAAAAATAACTATTCCGCCATCTTGGATAATACGCCATATTGGATTTTGAATGACGTCAACATAATTTTTCGAGTTACTCTCAACAAGCCCTTTCATTTGGTACCCATATTGTACAGTTGCATAAAAAATAACTATTCCGCCATCTTGTATGGTCCGCCATATTGGATATATAATGACGTCAAAAAGTTTATCGTGTATTGTCATCCAAATCAAACGTGTATACAAAATTTCAGCTCAACCGGTTGAAGATATCTGTTTCAAAATTGAGTAGCAAGATTCCACCCGAACATACATACATACATTGCAAGTTAAATAAAAGCTTTTAAAAAATGGTGTTGAAAGTAGGTTGTCTTGTTATTTTACTAAGAAACCTGAATCCACCTTAGCTTTGCAATGGCACGCGTTTGCTGGTAACATCTCTAAAAACGTTCATAATAGAGTGCACAATACTCACCGGATGTGGTACCGGAGAAGACGTATTAATTCCCGGAATTCCGCTGATACCATCAGATTTACCGTTCCACTTCAAACGCCTACAATTTCCGGTAAAGACATCTTTTGCAATGTCGATGACCATTAATAAATCGCAGGGTCAAACTTTCAACGTTGCGGGCTCAGATTTGAGCGTTGAGTGTTCTTCTCATGGTTAATTATATGTCGCTCTTTCAAAAATATGTTTGTATTGTCTGATGACGAAAAAGCTGTAAACGTTGTTTGCAAGGACATTCTGTAGTAGGTAGTAGGTATTTATCAGCATTGCATCCGTGCGAAGCCGGGGCGGGTCGCTAGTACTAGTAGTACTATATACATAATTAAGGAGAGAGTATTACGCGTAAACGACACAAGACCTTCCAGCGAAAACAGTGGGTGATCTGTAACGTTACCGGTTTTAACCCTTTGATTCGCGTTCGGTACACTTCGGAACGATAGATTAATTGTGATGTTAATTGGTAAGCGACTAACTGATTTCTTTCATAGTTGGTCGTTTGATCATACAGATAATATGAACACAATTCATGGTTATGTAAAGATGCTCTTTGAATCGAAAAATCTTTTGAGAAATGGAAGAATATCGCAATTCTTCGGAATTTTGGTGCAATGCAAGTTGAAGTGGGGTAGGTAACGTCCAATATGTGTGTGCTGTAACACCTGATCCAAGTCAGAAGATGTTTAGTTGAGGGCCGGTATTATAAAGGAGAACGGACAGTTGAACAGTGCGCCAACTACCAGATTACGTATTTTTAGTGAGGAATTTGGTTGTTGGAGCAAAGGTTGAACTGTCAGTTGCCCTTTATAATACCGGCTTTGACTTTCAAATATACGTGAGTGAATCAAATATAAACAGGATTAATGTTACTGAACGCCTATCGTTGGTAGGAATGAGCGCGGGCTTCTAGTTTCTAGTATGGTTTGCTTGGGTTACTAGGAGTTGGAGGAGCCGGTCGTTTCGCAATTACAAGTGCGATAGCCATCACGATATCGGAGCAGGAAGTGCATTTTTATAAATTTCCCTCTCAGGTGATGCAATTTTTAGTCGTATTGTCACCTGCGACGAGACATCGGTCAACCATTACACTCAAGAGTCAAAACAAGCCAGCATGGAGTGGCGGAAAAAAGGGGAGACAGCTCCAGTAAAAGCCAAGACTTGACTGTCAGCTGGCAAGATTCTTGAAACAGTGTTTTTCGACCATAAAGACATTTCGCTCATTGATTTTTTGCACGAGCGACGCACAATCGATGCTGCTTATTATTGCAAGCTATTGGCTAAGGTAAGAGCTGCCACAAAAGACGAAAAGAACGGATTCGAGAGCTCATCCTTTTCCATGACAATGCAGACCCCATAACAATGTCAAAACTGGAAGAAATGCACTGGAGCACTGGACTCAACTTGAACATCCTCCCTACAGCCCCAACTTATCGCCCTGCGATTTTCATTTGTTTGGGCCGCTTAAGGAAGCTTTTGGAGGGCAACGGTTTGTGATGACGAAGGTGTGGAGGGTTATGTGCGCAATTGGCTTCGGACCCAAACAGTTGTATTTTGGAGCAGGAAACTACGTAGAGAAATAATTTATATTTGTCATTCATCATTATTCAATACATACAGTTTGTTAAAAAAAAAACCGTTTGTATTTGATTCACCCTAGTATTTTAACTGTAGATTCCTCTCATCAAACGAAACACTTTTTTCCTATACCATTTTTCAAAACCTAGTATTTTAACTGTAGATTCTAATCATGATGCATATTCCTCAATCAACACTTATTCAATATTCCTCCTGATATAGAAGTTACAGCTTAGCCGACTCATAAATCCATGCAATTCTGAAAACCCACATGAAAAAGATAAATGGTTCATAATTTCGAAAGCATGATCTTTTAATGAAAAGAGTCGTTTTCGAGTTATGCCTAATGTTGTCCGATAAAATTTGAAGGAAAAATCATAAACCTCAAGAATAATCTGGATGCTTCCCTGAATTTTTAATATCACCGAATTGCAGAAAAAATATTAACTCTCTGATTGCACTACATGTTTACAATATTTTCAGAATGTTTATCAACATTGTTGAGACTAAAATCTCTATGGTGGAGAAAAGTTTGATGTAGAGATACCTATGCAATAATGAAATACCACTGTGGGAGATAAAATTGAAATATACATTTTATGCGCATAGTTTCTATTGAAAATTTATTGTTACGGGTCGCATTTAAACATTCCGTACTCGCGTACGGCACCAAGCGCGAATAGCGCTACGCCATTGGCCTGACGAACTCGAACTGAGAGAAACACAACTATTGTTGTTCTCTGTCTATATTTCGGACCTTTATTGGGTCCTTTTTCAGAACATTAGCTGCTATTTAGCTGGTTTCTTCACAGCGAGTTGCTCATGTCTTGACGAAGGACCCAATCGGTCCGAAATATAGACAAAGAACAGCAATAGTTGTGTTTCTTTCAACAAGCCCTAGGCAAGCCGAGAACCTATGAAAACTCAGAACCTTAAAAGTAACTTATTCTCAAATCGCTTATAACTTCTTTCGGTATCAACGATTTCCTACACATATAATATAGAGGTTCAATAAAGAAAGAATAAAAATAAATCGAACTAGGTATTAATATCCTCCCTCCGCTCGCGCGTGTTATATCAGTTGATTAAATTACTTCAGTTTGATTACCTATTCTCCTCTCCATTTGATTTTTCAATAAGGGAGATAGAGATGTTTTTAGTCTGAACTGTAACCCAAAACCCAACCAACCATACTACTCAAGATTGTATCTTGGAATTTTATGGAAAGTTGGAAAGTGATTGAATTAATCGAATTTTCGTGTTTAGAAAACGTACGAAATGATTGTACCCCATTCAAACTAGACGTTCCCATTTCATTGCTTCAAAATTGAAAAGTTCTTTCTTTATAACTCTTCATCTCAAAAGTATTCCATTTGGATGCTGCAGAATATAAATTACCTATATGTATATATGTATTCCTCTGTGCTTCAGTTCGTCCACAACATCCGTAGTTGTATTCTATCGAATGCATATATCTAATAATTCCTATATGGGTAATAGCCAATCAAAATTGAAGCTGGGCTTTGGTAAAACTCCAGATCTGCGCATGTGCAGAAATATTAAGAAAAAAAAATAACGTAGTTATTCTATCTCTCTCTGGCACCTTGTATTATGTCATACACGTAAAATTAATGATGTGATGTATTATTTCATACGCTCATAACCAAACAAATTATTTATTCCGTTTGTGAAAATTCGTTAATCAATAGTTCGTTCGTTGTTTAAATCCTCGTTCATTTTTCACTTATAATCGTTGTTATTGTTCATTTTCGCGTTTAATATAATCATAGTTTATTTACCTAGTTGAGTTGGTTAGTCTTTATAGGTATAGTTGGCCCGTTTTTGAATAGTATTTAGGTATATCTATTTGAAAATTTTGTTGTGTTCTTTTAAGTTTTATTCAATAAGGAATTAAACATGTCTTTAAGGAGCTCTACTCACAGATGTTACATTTGTGACCCTACACGCTCGAATTCATATCACATGTAAAAATTTCAAATACAACTGTTATACGTTCATGCTTTCTCCTTTACCACTATATTTTTTTCAGGTTCCCTCAGAATCACCTACAAAGATCTCAGTGGATGGCTCTATGTCACCTAAATGCTGATGTCGCACAGCTGAGAATTTGTGGAAGACATTTTGTTGAAAATTATTTTACAGGGAAAGGTACTAATAGAAAACACTCAGAGAAGTCAATTTTGGTTTGGATGGAGGACATATTTTAAAGTATGAATCTCTTTCTGAATAGTAACCCACTGAAAGGGTTGGCTCTAAGTTTTTAATGGGCAATGTACCTACCGTTAGGTGAAAGAGCTGTTCAACACACATATTGGATGCGTTTTTCTTTTCATCAAATGAATGAAATCAGTCAGTTAAACTGACTCTAGAATAAATGCATTCTGAAACTTAATCAATCATTTGTTACATATTATCTGGGTTCTGTATTTATGTTCATCGTATTGAGAGGTAAACTTGCCTTGGCTTTTGATTACGTCATATCAATACGCAGTGGAACCCCGATATAACAAATCGGAAGGGAACAAGTAGAAATTCGTTAAACTGAGGTGAGCTTGGTCTAAAATTTGTTATATCGAGGTTCCACTCTAGGTTTATTCACCTCAACATTACGTATTCATCTTGTTTTAGCAAAAAACTTGCATGATTTTAATCTTCTACTGTTTACAGGCAATCCTTCCAATCAACGGTATGTCTTTTTAGTTTCAACTTTGTTTTTTAGATTACTTATCATCCTGCTCACTATTTAGATGGTATTATTGAAAATTTAACAAAATTCAGCAATTTCAACATCTTTTTATTTTAGGTCATGGTTCAGTATTTTTGCAATACTGTATTACTTAGTGTATGTACTGCTACCTCCACTCCCATGTTCTCGATATGTCATAATAATAGCCTCTCATTCAATTTTAATGGAATATGCAGTCCCTGGGTTGTTAAAAAATTGCATATTTCCATGAAGGTACTCGTAACAAACTCCAAATCACATATTCACATAATAATCCAATTAGAAAAGTCAACCTGTTCTCGAAAGTGGCCTTCTGAGAAAAATTTTGGATTTACCCTTGTCTGATGGCTATTGGCTATTTCCCTTCTATGTTAGCAATTATGATATGGATCATGGACTAAAAATTCATAGTTTACCTGAAAACTCATAGTAAGAAGTACTTTCATGTACCATTTCAAAATTGGAGGAGGATTCAAATTTTTCTAATACTTTACTCATGTTGAATATGTCATGAAAGCTTATTTCCCAAAAAACCTTATCAAATAGGCCCCATATTTTCCAATCTACCAAAGTGAACAAAACTTCATATATCTCAATTAAGAAGTAAGTTCATCCAAATCTACCTACCTCAGCATGTAAATTGGTTTGTTCTCTTCCTTGACAATAATTTTTGGTATGAAATTGTAATGAAAAAAATGTGTAAATAAACTGTAAAATAGTTATTATTTGTTTTATTACATAGAATTATTGAATACATCATTTTAAGAAATTGCGTAACACAAATTTGAATAATTAATGTTCATGGCCTCTACTTGATAGTACTTCAATAGTTGCTATAAATTTATAAATAGGATCTCAAAATGGAATGTTTGAAGCAAAGAAGGAATTTTTCATTCAGAATTGAAACCTTTCAATAAACAATCAAAAATTATTAAATCCTGAGCAAGTAGATCAACAAAACAAGACAAAAATTCAAGACTTCTTATCAAACAAAAATTGTGGAGAGAATAACTATTGGTAGGTAACATTGCGAATACCTAAACATATCCTTGAATACCTACCTGAAAAAACACATTTCAATTTTGTTTCAGTAATGAAATATTCAATTCAGCTAAAATACAAGAATCTTTTTGACTTCTACATTACTTTGATAACAAGAGTTCATTTAACTATAGATAGATTTACGATGAATTATTCAATAATGTGAGTTACCATTTTATCAACCTCTCACAGCAAAGATGTCCATACCTATACCTACGTTTTATTTTATCGGGTAGTCGGAATTCCATTAGAACTTCTGACGAAAATTTCTCGATAAATCCTTGATACATGAATTATCAATATTTATTCCAGCTAAAAGAATGCATTCCCTTCAATACGATGAATCAAATAGTTTTCTGAAAACTTATAACATTCATTTCTTTGCGAAAACTAAAATAGAAATGTTTTAGTAGAACGTTTTCATCCAAGCAAGAAAATCTTGAAGCCTAAAATGTAAATAAATGATGACATAACCTCCAAGTCTACTGTCATTTCGAGTTGACGCATGCGTACAATTCAATATTTACCAAAGATCTGACTTCACTTTCAGACAACTATTAGCAGGCGTATAATCCATATTGGTATTAGTAGATATATGGTCGAATGCCTTACTCAAGTCTATGAAGCACATGTACGCAGGTTTGTCATATTCAATGGATTTCTCTATTACTTGTCTGACGACGAATACAGCGTCGACCATGGAACGATTTTTGCGGAAACCCTGTTGTTCTTGACTTAACGTGGTGTGTTGCAATATGTGTTGTCCCAGTATGCGAGTGAACAGTTTCATGGAGGTGTTCAATAATGATATTCCTCTGTAGTTTTCTGGAACTGATATTTTTCCCCTTTTGAATAGAGGTATTGTTATGCTCTCTTTCCATTCGTCTGGTATTACTGCGCTCCCAAGGATCTTATTGAAGAGTTTGGTGAGCTGTTCAGCCAATCTTACTCCACCTTGTTTCAACAGCTCATTAGGAATGTTTTCTGGACCGGGAGTTTTTCCGTTTTTGAGATATTTCATTTCGTTCATCACTTCTTCTGTTGTTACCCGCTTGTGCTCTTCCAAGCTTATTGCATACTCTCGCCGCAGATTTTGTCTCCTTTCTAGTCGCTGGTCTTTATCCTGAGAGTGCAGATTTGTGAAGTACTCTTTCCATTTATCTGCGGTGATGTTATGTTCACCTCTTTTTTCGCGGCTCTGAGCATTTTCCAAATGCGCTTTTGAGTTCCATATAGGTCATTTTCCATCTCTCGACTAAAGTTCTCCCAGTGTTCTTTCTTTATCTCTCTAATTCTATTTTTGACTCTGTTCCTAATTTCCGTGTACTTTAGAAAGTTTCTCGGCGTCTTGTTATTTATGTAGGTTAGATGTGCTTCCTTCTTTTCTTGTGCCAGATCTTTTACTTCCGATGTGAACCAGGGCCTCTACGCTGATGTGAGGTTGCCTTGATTGTTATCTTCCCCAGCGCTTCTTCGGCTGCTTCACTTATGTTCTTTAGGAGTATTTTCCATGCCTCGCTTACCGTATGTTGGTCAACGATTGGTGTTTCCTCTATTTTGTCTGTCAATCGTCTCCTATATAAGTCGAGTATGCTCTCTGTTTTTAGGGACTCGATATTGAACTTTGGTAGGTACTGGATCGTGTTGTTTGTCCGCTTTTGTTGGTCTTCTCATTCCAGATATTACACCTAGCACCAAACTGTGGTCAGACCCTATATTTGCCGATGTTAATGATCTAATATCTACCACTTGTTCTGGTACAATTGCCCTATTCGTTAGGATGTAGTCTATTGTAGAAGTTACACCCCTGCTCCCACGGAAAGTAATCTTGTGTTGAGGTTTGTGACGAAAGTATGTGTTGTTGATTCTTAGCTCGTTGTAGGTGCAGAAGTCGATGAGCATCTCTCCACGGTCATTTATGATTTCTTCGTTGAACACGTTCTTAATTCCTGGAATTACCTCGTTACCCACTTTTCCGTTCATATCTCCCATTATAATAATTTGGTCTTGCTTGGGTATCTTGTCAACTGTTAATTGCAATTGCTCATAGAAGTCAAGGGCCTCCTGTGTTGGCTTTCCAGTATCCGGAGCATGAACTGATATTATGTGTGTGTTTTTCCAGTTTCAGACTGATTTTTAGTATTCGATCGCTCCGATATTCGATGTCATTGATGATGTTCTGATATTTGTGATCTATGAGTACTCCCACTCCCGACGTCGCTCTAGTTTCTTTTGGTCTCCCGGAGTATATCAGGATGTAGTCGCCATACTGTTCGGTTCCTTTCCCTTTCTTCTTTGTCTCGGAGATTGCGCAGATATCTATTTTCTTGTTTCGCAGTTCTAGAATGATTTCCTGGTCTCTTCCATTAAAAGATTTCACGTTCCAGCATCCTATCCTCAGTTGTGTCCTCTTCCTTCTCATCTACGTGTTACCTCTCGTGTTCCTTATTCTCGCTTGGTCCGTCATCAGTAAATCCGTCGTGTTCCGAGGCTTGGCTTGGGTTCTGTGAGCAGTGTTTCTTTTGATTACGTAGGGTAGGTCGCTAGCCTCGCCCTACAACCCTCCTCCTTTATCCGGGCTTGGGACCGGCAGTGGCAGCTATTGGGCTACTCAATCCACCCAACACCTACCACAGCGGAGTTCTATAATATAATAATCACTTTTCCTTTTCATAGTAACATAGCTCTAGAAGAGATTTAGTCCAATGTCGTTTGCAGTTCGCAGCGCCTCTAATGGTAGGTAATTGAAATCGCCAATATCCAGCGCCGGTTGTCGATATACGCATAACGCATGCCTCGTGAACTTTCGCGGTATAGAGAAGGGACAGCACAGATCAATGACGAAATGAGATGGGTCGATTTCTGATATGAAGAAGGGTTATGATAAAAAGGTTTCTCGTGGGCCCAAGAATCTAATCATTTCCCTGCTGAGATTCATTGGACAAAATGGTTTTTGTTAATTTTTCAAAGAGTCCTCATAATTTGTCTTGTTTTGAAGCAACTTATTGAATCAATTTATATCATTGTTTAAGATAATGTAACGAACGAAGTCAAATTCACTTTGCTCAAAGTCTATGATTAAATATTTATGAATGCTTCAAAAGAGGGTATGTCATTTTACATGCCTTTTTCCTACTGCTAGCATAACTCCAACAAAAACAAGATGGGTGCTCAACTACTCAAGAGTTTCGAAAGTAAGTATGTTTCCATCACAAATAAGAGTTAATTTTATGCCTGTGAATATTAATGACAAATTCTGCTGTGTTCTCGTCCATGTTCTTAAAATTCAGGGTATCGTAGGGAATTGGACTAATTAAAACTCAATTTATAACTTTGTCGACGTTTCGGAACCGATGGTTCCTTTTCAAGACTGCAAAAATTTTAATTTCAGAACAAAAAAATACAACGAAAACAAAATCAGTTGTTACCTCGTTATAGTGGTGAAAATCTTAAAATGCTCTCTGGATCAATGTTGGATTATTAGAAATCAAAATCTTACTTTCTCACACGTGAACATCAATTAACAATTCCCTACGATACCCTGAATATTAATGACAAAATGTGTTTCGGCGCTAAAATATGTGTAGCGTATTATAATAAGAATAAGGCAACTTCACTAAGCGCGTTCGGCAATGACATCTGACTGGTCGGATTGATCTGAACCGTTCGTTTATCACATCCAGATTGAGGAGAGTACACATCTGGACCGTTCGGCAAGAAAATCTGATCAATCGGATGTAGATCTTTTTGCTCGGTGTATTTCGACGGAGGAAACGGATTTTTTTCCACAGAACAGAAACAGAAATTACTTTTCGGCCTTTGTGAATGGATTTTTTATCCCGCTTCGAATATTCTTGAACAGTCTGTTGAATTTTCGTGTCTTATGTTATTTGTTGTGTAGTAATAAATGAAAAAATGTTGTTTGATAAAAAAATAATTATTCAAAATATTGAATCATCTCAACCAAGGGGTAGAAATGTTGAGAACTATAACAAAAGAATTAAAATAGTACCCAGACTACCTCTACGGACGAATAGACCTATAAGCTCTAATTTAATATCTGGCTCGGGTAAGGCGTTAGATACGTCAAACAGAAAAACCGATCTAAATGCTCCGTAGCGTTCGTTTATTACAAAAAAATCTGACAAATCTGTACAATCTGTTATCACGTGACTAAAAAATCCGTCCGCTCTCGGATGCTATTGCCGAACGCGCTTACTTTTGAAAATAAGTTTGAATTCACTGTAAAAATGTCTCTTTGGATAACTTATGAATTCGTTTATATCCGGATACACATGAGTATCATGGTCATTGATGGTTGATGGTCCAGGAAAAATTAAGGAATTAAGGAACGTAGTAAAATTTGGACATAGTTTCTTGTTTCTTTATTTAATCAGTCAATAATATTGATCAAAACCTCCTGATTCCATCGGACATCGATCATGTATATAATAGTGGCAATTTTCTAGAAAAGATCTTGAAATATCAGTTTTTGGTCCTTTGGAACTGAAAAAATCCAGATTATTATTTGGAGATTATTCAGTTCACGAGCTCATACCTGTAGATTTTATTACGTATATCGCAGTAAAAACCACAAAAAGAATTATTCTGGGAAGATTGAAACATTTTGCAAATATGGCTGTACATACAAGATGAGGCTAAGGAATAGAACCTGAAAAAAAAATCGAATCAAATTAAAATGAGAAAACTGATATTCAATTTGAGATGTGAAACAGCTGAATCAATTTTAGTACACTTTAAAAGTGCCTATTCAAGTATATCAAAAAATGAAAAAGTCCTAGAGACATGAGCTTTTGAGCGCTCTTTCATCCACCTCTAGGTATATTATCATTTTCAAACTCTTTAACCAATTGAACAAATCCTACAAATCGACAGGAGCTGTGAAAGAAATAGTCAATCATCCCAGATATCTTGCTACAGAAATATTAGCAATTAGATTGAAGTGCGATTCTGTCTAGGTCTCAATGAAGGTAACAATGTTGTAAAGCATGCAATACGATCTCCTATTCAGATACTTGATACCATAATGAAAATAGTCCCCGATAAGGATATGATATGATATGATATATTGTTTATCCTGACTACTCCTAGGTCTCCTGAGGAGACCCCTCTGAAACTACAAGCTTCGAAGCTTGTAACTTGTGCCGAGTTCGGAGTAAGCAGTTGTGTTCTGTGTAGGCTTTGTTACTGTGTCCTTACGCCACATTAGGCACAGCACTGTTAATTTTTGACCCAACAGTGAGAATGGTGGCCCCTACCGAGACTAGAAAATTTCTTTCCTAGCTCGGGATTGAACTTCGGACTTTTGGGTCCTAATTCCAACGCTCTACCACTGAGCTCATGTGCACCAGTCTTCATGCAGGAAATTCTAAAGAAGTCTAAAAAATATTCAATCGTGACTGTGGTGGCTTCTTGAGGTCGAACATATTTTCATATACCCTCTTGGATTACAGAATGAGTGGGTATATCATTCTAAGCAAGAAACTGAATACGCCTCTGCTGTGAACTTTTACATTTTGCAGGTTTTCCTGTGAATAAATTGCCGTTCTCAGGAAATGCGTGCCAGGCCAGAGTTCATCGTATGTTTACTTAATTTTATGAGATATTTGTACACTCAGGCATTTTTTGTTTTATGTTCTTTGTAACCCTATCGCTTTACGATGCGAGTGCTTTAACTTTATTAGGATCCCCGAGAAGCTTTCTGAATAAAGTTTGGGCATTACTCACTGAATACATTATTATGGTGTTTTCAAGATCCCATTACTTCGAAGTTGGGAATGTAATTTCGTTGTGATGAAATGGAGTTTCTTGTTTCTCTTCAGTCTTTCATGTCGAATTTCAAGAAAGTAACATCATAAGGATTGGAAATTTTCAATAAATTATGGAAGCCTTGGAAGTTTTGATAATTTGTATTATATTATATTATCCTCTTCAATTCAGGAACTGCTGGAGTCAGAATTAATCAAATATTTGAATTTAATTTTGATTTCTAATTAAATTCTTTTAGGTGAAATTTATTGGTTAAGAAACAAAACTTCAATAATAAATTAAGAGTTTCAATTTGTTTTATCATAATTGAATATACCAAGGAGTAAAACGCCGCCCTCAATTCTAACTTCGCTTTGGAGCACATACATTTTTCTTTTATTTTTGTTTTTTTTGTTAAACGCATGAATGACAAACGAAAAATTTGCGACTGCAGTTTCGTTCTGTTTAGCACTCATCGGGGTGGAATATCCCAAAGTTGACGCTTGATGGAAAATCTTTTCGCCAAGATATGGATATCTGTCGCGCACGACTTCGAGATGAATATTAAAAAGCGACATCTATCCACCATCAGAAAAGACTGCCCTCTCGATGATTTGGGATATTCCACCTCGATGAGTCCTAAGCAGGACGAAACTGCAGTCGGTGCGATTCTCAGTTGACTTATTTCGAGTCTTAGGAACATTCGGTCTGATGGGATGAACGGTATGGGAGACCTAGTTCGTATTCACATTTCATTTCTCAATATTTTATAGTGGCAAATGATTTGTGTCTTAATTCTTTCTATTGAATATGTAGCTGCCTTCTCGATGATTTCAAATTATCTCTCTTGTTAACAATTGCCTTAACCACTGGACTATTTTGAGGATATTTGACCCTTTGACTATTTTTGAAAAAGAGCTTCGTTGCGAAGATATCAGGCGAAAACATTCCAAGAGAGAAAAATTTCCTGCATTCTATACTCCTGCTTTAACCCAGGTAGATAGTTCTGTACGCCATTATTCTATTTTGTGCGTAAGTGTTAATGTTGAAAACTTCTTCTTAGTTATTATAGATTCAAAAAGTTTTTACGCAAAACTAGCTGGCCCGGCGAACTTTGTTTCGCCCAACTTATACTTACGGTGGATTTCATAAATCGTAATCACCGGTGATCGGAGATTAACGGCTTGGTTCTCTGATTTTTGAACTGTCAAATCGAGTTGGTTCTAGATCAAACTCCGATCACCGGTGATTACGCTTTGTGAAACCCACCGTTAAAGTTGCATAAACTAACCATTGCTATTTTTCAAGCAGTAAATAAATTAGGCAAAATAAAGTTCAAAATATACAATATTTTGATATTATTGTAATTTACATGAAGAGAATTCTCTTTATTTAAGCGGTACCTAATTGTTGAACAGGGGAAACGTTCTGTTGGTCGAAGACAGAATTCGTGGTTTAAGGATCTGCGTAGATGGCTCGGACAGACTTCGACAGAAATCTTCAGAGCTGCGGTTTCCCGTACAGCGATAGCCATTTGGATCGCCAACCTCCGTAGGGAGACGGTGTCCTAAGAAGAAGAATTGTTGAACATATAACTTTTTGTTTTTAGTGTTTTGAAAATCAGTCATGATAAATTCTCAAAATCTAATCAGTGCTCACACCATTATTTTAGACATCTAAGCTATGCTGCTAAGCTCAAAATAGTGGGTAGGTAAACATCTCAGTTGGTGGAGCAGCGAGATTTTCATGTTTCCTTGGATATGAGCTGTCACTGTCAAAAAGAACATGTGCTGGGAGGCTGGGACGGGGTTTACCAATAAGGGTAAATGGAAAATTCCGGTAGATGTTATTTTATTTTATCGAAAAAATCTAAGAGGTTGAAACATGTATTTTCAAACTTTCCATCATCACATACAATGCTTACCTAAAAGGTTGACCAAATTAGGTGAATTCCTTATTTTCGAACAAAAGGTACGGCAAATAAACAAAAATTTTAGTGTTCAATCATTCTTCAATTTGTTCAATTTAGTTGACGATATCAAGCTCGTAAGAAAGCAAATCGAGATGTTCAAATGAAGTCGATAGCACGATCGACACGGCAGAGTGGAAAATGCAAGAACAAAGATTATCAACACTGCCGGTTGTGTTGAACTCACATTCAAATTTATTGACGCTTACAATACTGTCTCTGTGCAAATAGAAACACTAAAATAATATGTCAATTACTAATTATGGGCAATTTTGGATTCAGTTATTTCCGCAAATATATTTATTACCCAAACAGAAATTCAAAAACATTTCAAAAATAAAGAGAAAAGATGGAGAAGGGCAACTCACGTTTGAATCTGATCGTCAAAATCCGATTTACTTGATATTTCGGTAAAAATTCACTGTTCCACCAACTCGAGATGTTTACCCGCTTTTTGATCTGGTAATAGACTTCCATGTTACCATGAGTTATATGCGAATCACACATCGCCATCTAACAGCGGTATTATCAAACTAAGTACCTACGACTACGTACAGAGACTCATCTGGTCACTGTACGACTATACGCATCAACGGTAGCGACACCTAGTGGCCTTATTCAAAATAAGGAACAGCATTTCCTGCATAATTAAAATTTTCATCGGGTTTTCAAAGTTTTATTGTATTTTATAATAACCAGACCGTAGACGAATCCATATATGAAGTTTCATAACAAACAGTCCATCCGGTCTCGAGTTATAAATGGTGTAACCAACATCTTTCTTTTATATATATAGATTAAAAAACAAAATATTTCATTGACATCTATCTCAAAGAATTATTCTTATCAATCAATCTTCTGACAGTTTCCAAAACATTGAAGCCCGCAACGGACGGCGAGCGATAATATAATATATATTATAGCTTTGCATTGACATATGTCCTTTTAGTATAGAAAAATAAATATATATATATATATACATATATATTTTCATCCAAGCGATATATTACGATATTTTTCCATACTAAAATGACATATGTCAATGCAGAGCTATAATATATATTATATTATCGCTCGCCGTCCGTTGCGGGCTTTATAGTGAGTATATTTATCATGAAAATTAATTAGTGGTGAATATTTAAGTGAACTGTATCCAAATATTTAACGAAAAAACAAATCAATTTTGACTCACCTATTCTGCAGCGAACGGCTCGGCGAAAATATTCTACTGATTAAAAGGAAAGGGACAAAAGGAAATCAGGTGAAAATATATTTGTAAGCACCAACAACCTTTGATGCACAATAGCAATTGTTTCACAATTAAACTAAAACTTCTGAGAATTTTTCTCTATTTCTCGAATCCAAAATAATTCAAAACTGATCGAAATTAATTCTACGAAATCGAAAGAACTCCGTTATCTTCGAAAACTAATCCAAAACTAGACGTAAAACAAAACCCTCTACCCAGGTGCGGAGCATATGTAAGAAAATATGGCTCCTGAAATTAAACTATGAACTATGAATGATCATAGGCGTCAACATTCCCCCGCCTCTGAACAACATTCAGAAATCAAACCCTCAATTATTATTCCCTTGATACAGGGTGAAATAAACAAAAAAAATTAAAACAAAAATGTTAAAATAATATTTATTTGTCCTTATTGAGATGGCAGTGGACATAACCTAACTACCGGTCTTTTATAGAGACCAGACTTGGTACGAACGTTTGCAACTCTTACAATACCGTCCGAACCAGGAAAAACTTCTTCAATTATGCCGATAGGCCAACTTAAATGAGGAACATTATCTACCTTCAAAATTACCAGCATACCCTTCTTTATGTATGTCTGATCCGTGAGCCATTTTTGACGAATCTGTAATTGGCTCAAATATTCCATACGCCATCTATTCCAAAAGGAATTCACGAGGTGATCCAATAGTTTCTTTCGATCTGACAGCGATTTTGGAGAGCTATCATCAATGATAGGGAGACCTTTTAAAGGGCCTAACGTCAAAAAATGTGCTGGACATAGAGGTACAGGATCAGAAGGATCAGTACTCATCCAAGACAGCGGACGCGAATTTAACAAAGATTCGATTTCAATCAAAATGGTATTAAATTCTTCGTATGAGAGAATCTGAGTACCAATCACCCTTTTTAAATGGGTTTTCACACATTTAACCTGTGATTCCCAAATGCCGGAAAAATGAGGACTCGCAGGTGGTTGAAATTTCCAAGTAATTTGACCTTTGGCCAACTCATTTCCAACCCGATCCTGATATTCTTTCGAATTTATTAGATTATAAAGCTCATCGAGCTCATTTTTTGCTCCAATAAAATTGGTTCCGCAATCTGAATAGACGATGGAACATGTTCCACGTCGTCCTAAAAATCTTCTGAATGCATTAAGAAAATTTTCGGTGGACAAATCCGAAGTTAGCTCCAAATGTAACGCTTTGGTACACAAACATATAAACAGACACAAATATGCTTTACGACTTCGAACTCCTCTTTGTCTGCTCATCGTAACGAAAAAGGGTCCGGCGTAATCAACACCGACGTGTAAAAAAGGTTTAGCTTCACTTATTCGAATAGAAGGCAAATCTGCCATTTTTGGGAATGACGATTTCGGATTCACTCGGAAGCAAGAGTTGCACTTCCTTATTCTGAATCTCACAGCGTTTCGAGCACCTAAAATCCAATACCGTTGACGTAAAATCGCCAGCACCAAAGAAGGACCTGTATGCAAATTTTGCCGATGACACTCATCAATAAGCAAATTAACAAAATGGTCATTCTTTGGAAGCAAAAGTGGATGTTTACTGTCGTAAAGTAAGGAGGATTTACTTAATCTACCACCTACCCGAATAATGTCATCATCAAGAAAAGGTGACAAGAACCGTATATTCGATTTAACGAATTTTTTGGTTCGTAACAATGTTATTTCAGATACAAAATGAGAATTCTGAACTATTCGAACTAACACTAATTCTGCCTTTTGTCGATCTTCAATAGAAAAAATACCCCTAGATTTCAATATGCGTAGGAAGCGAAGAACATAAATTGTTGAGTGAATCAAACGGTTCCAAGAAGAACATCGTTCTATCAAATTTCGAAGTGGATGATTTTCCGGCTGAGTCACAAGAAAGGTTGAGGTTCGCTGTTCCAGCGTGCATTCTGTGGAAACATTTATGGCCCTTATGGGCCAAAATTTTCGATCCTGGTTAATCCAATGAGGACCAAATATCCAACTTTGATTTTCCACGAATTGTGAAGGTTTGAGTCCTCTCGACAAACTGTCACTCACATTTTGTGCACCGGAGATGTGGAACCATCTTTCAGGTGCCACCAACTCCTGTATCTGAGATACACGGTTAGCGACAAAAATATTCCACCGCGATGGTGGAGCAGATATCCAACTTAAAGCAACTTCCGAGTCACTAAACGCAAAAATTTCATCGATTTCTATGCGTGAGTTGAAGGATTTCTGCACAAAATCCAACAATTTGGCTAATAAAACAGCCGCACAAAGTTCCAAACGAGGAATAGTTTGAACTTTCAAAGGGGAAACTTTAGTTTTTGCACAAACCAACATACTATTGGTAGTATCTCCACAGGATGTTCTTATATAAACACAGGCACCATAGGATTCTAAACAAGCATCACAAAATCCAACTAATATATTTTTTGAACGCTGTGAGCAACCCAAATGCCGAGGAACCTGTACTGCCCTTAAAAGCTTTAATTCCTCCTGAAGTTCTCGCCAATAAATATCGATATTATCAATTACAGGTGCTTCATCCCAACCCAATTTCAGAGACCACATTTTCTTCAAAAGAAGTTTGAAAAGTTATGTGACTGGGGCCAAAATTCCCATAGGATCGAAGATACGAGCAACGCTTGAAAGAACATTTCTCTTCGTACAATCCCTCGATTCTATATTAATATGAAACGAAAAATTATCGCACAAGGGAGACCATAAGAGACCTAGGATTTTTAAAGAATCTCTGCCAAAACTAACATTTTCAGGAGATCGTTCATTGACCGGAATCTCCTTCAATAATGCGGAATTATTGACCGCCCATTTCGTCAAATGAAATTTTCCCTTATCAAAAAGAGAAATAAGCTCCCTATGAATTTCGAAAGCATCATTTAAAGTATCAACACTTGATACTAAATCATCCATATAGAAATCACGACTTATCACTTTCGAAGCTACAGGATAATTTGAGATTTCATCTTTAGCCAACTGATGCAAAGTTCTCAAAGCCAAAAAAGGGGAGCTTCGATTACCGAAAACGACCGTATTCCATTGATACACCTCAATAGGATCTGTATCGCGGAATCTCCAAACAAAATATTGAAACTTGCGGTCTTCAGGATGCATACTAATTTGTAAATACATCTTTTTAATATCCGCAGTAAAGGCAATTTTAAAAAGTCGAAAATTCAAAAATATACTTCAAACATCTGTCTGTAACTTAGGACCTACGTACAGCAAATCATTTAACGATAATTGAGAGTCAGTCCTTGCACTAGCGTCAAAAACACAGCGAAGTGGAGTAGAACTACTTCCTGGTTTGGCTATACCATGATGAGGAATAAAATAGTGAGGTTTTCTAAACTCAGGAGATTTTACATACGAAACGAAACCTTCCTCAATATATTCTCTTATAACTGCGGTATATTGACACTGCAATTGAGGAAAACGTTTGAATCGTTTTTCTAAAGAATAAAACCGCTTAAGGGAATTTTCATACGAATTACCCAATAGAGAAGAAGATAATTTAAACGGTAATCTTACCTCATAACGACCATTCGAAAGTCGAGCAACAGTCGATTGATAAAACGACTCACACGCTTCATCGTCCGGCGTGACTGTCTGTTTGTTAGGTATTTCCTCGAGTTCCCAAAATTTCATGACCAAGTCATTCAGCAAAGGTTCTACCACTAAATTCACTTCAACGAATCGATTCCTACAGGAAGTAATCGGAGCTGATCCCATTACTACGAATCCCAATTTTGTCTCAATTGCAAGAGGTGCATGCACCGACCCGGTGACCTTTCGAGCACCCAAAAGTGTAGGTACCAGTGCTGCTCCAATAATTCCATCCAATTTATCAGCCTTGTAAAACTGATCATCTGCCAAAGGCAGATCCAACAAATGATGGAGTGAATCAACATTCACATCACATTCCGGAATTTGGTCACCTACTTTCTGAACTAACAAGAAATCAACCTCATATGAAATGTCAGAATCAAGTCTCGAAAATATTCTGCACTTAGTCTGATCCTCTACCCCTCTATTCCCCGTACCAACCCCTTTTATTAGAGATTTCGACGGGTAGACGTCCAAACCCAGAGCTTTAGCACAATCCGTCGTCATAAGATTGGCCTGACTTCCCGAATCCAACAATAGTCTAACAAACTTAGGTCTTCTACACTGATCCAAAATTTTCACAACGACTGTCGATAACAAAACAGTTGAAGGACGTAAATGCTTAGTAGTCGAACAATAAGTGACAACATGCGAACTTTCTCTTTCTTCATCGCCACTATCTCTTACGGAAGAATCGAAAATTTGCCCGACTTTAGACTCGTCCTGTGACCCTGAATTATTGCCTGATTTTGCATAATGAAGCAAAGTGTTATGGCCAAATCTACAAATCTTACAACCCCACTTACACTTGCACGAAGATAATTGATGTTTACCGAAACATTTCAAACATAACCCCTTTTCTTTTATTAATTTAAAGCGATTGAAGGGTTCCAAAACTAAAAATTTATCGCACTTCGAAATAGAATGTTGTTGTGCAGATCCACAAATAACACATTTGAAGTTCTCAAGTGGTTTTTCAACAAAGAATGCTTGTGATTTCCTCAATTTGAATCCACTGCAAGAGCCACCTACCATAGACTTATTATAAATTTGTGTTTGTTCCTTCAAAAATTTCAAAATTTCTCCATAAGAGGGAGCGATAGAAGATCGACGAGTATTTTCAAAAAGCATCTTCGTCTCTGAATCCAATTTACTGAAAAGTATATACGCATATGTATAATCCAATAAATCATTTATTCCTAAGCGTTTCAATGCCTGAAATGCCGAATCAAATTTTTCAACTAAATTATTCAAACCAATTGCAGAAGGCTTCTGATTAGGGTTCAACGCAAATATCGAATCCAAATAAGAATCTGCTAAAGCCCTTGGATTCTGATATTTATCCACTAAATTATTCCATATAATGGAATAATTGGCTCCGATTGGTGGTAACCCCGCACACGCCGCCACTGCTTTACCTGATAGTTGCCCTATCAAATAATTCATACGATCTGTATCATTCAAACTTTTATTATCATGAATCAAACTCTTGAAACATTCGAAGAAAAGAGGCCATTCACGAATATTTCCTGAAAAAGTGGGTAGATTTACTTCCGGCAACCTAGGGCGATTTGATTGAGGAGTTGTTTCAACATTTGAAGATCCAACTAATTTGGCACAATGTAATATTTCGCAATATAAGTCATCAAAAGCTTCGAGAGCATTGAAATTAGCTACCGATCCAGGATTCAAAAGAATTTCTAATTGCACGATTTCATTTATAACATCATTAAATTCCGTTTTAGTCGTTTCGAGGGAAGCTATCTTAGCTTGAAAGTGCCTCAAAACATTTGGATCATTCAAATTTTTAGACCAATCGTGAATTTTCTGTATTCTCTGAAAATACATTTCTTTTCTACCAACTAAAACTTTTAATTTATTTTTATTTTTTTCCTCTCCTGTTGCCATCTCAACAAACTCAGATCTCAAAAATCTCGATACCTAATAATGAAATAAATCTGACTCGAAAATACCAATTTAGAATATGAATAATTAATTTCTGAACGTTATTCAGAAAACGAACGAATGTTTCCAATCTGAAAATGTCAATATGCGAAGTAAATACAACGTAATTTCTTTCACACAACAAAAACCGGCTGCACCTGCGTAAAGTGAAATGACCGCTAGATAATTCTACAATACGAAATAAGAATAAATCAACGAAATCACGAAATTTTATGGAAAATTTCGGAATACCGGACATCCGGCCCGAAGGACCAATATGGTGAATATTTAAGTGAACTGTATCCAAATATTTAACGAAAAAACAAATCAATTTTGACTCACCTATTCTGCAGCGAACGGCTCGGCGAAAATATTCTACTGATTAAAAGGAAAGGGACAAAAGGAAATCAGGTGAAAATATATTTGTAAGCACCAACAACCTTTGATGCACAATAGCAATTGTTTCACAATTAAACTAAAACTTCTGAGAATTTTTCTCTATTTCTCGAATCCAAAATAATTCAAAACTGATCGAAATTAATTCTACGAAATCGAAAGAACTCCGTTATCTTCGAAAACTAATCCAAAACTAGACGTAAAACAAAACCCTCTACCCAGGTGCGGAGCATATGTAAGAAAATATGGCTCCTGAAATTAAACTATGAACTATGAATGATCATAGGCGTCAACAATTAGGTTTCAAAATTATTCTTAACATTCTCCAACCTCCGGTTTAACTAAATTATGTACAGGGCGAACTAACACTCCATTTGTTGTTTTCAGTTTAACAGTTCTCACTTGACCGTCTCTACCTGGATAGGTTTCAACCACTTTTGCCATTTTCCAATGAATTTGTGAAATAGAATCTGCCACAGCTACAATATGCCCAACTTCCAAATTCTTGTATTTTGCATGCCATTTGCTTCTCTTCACTAGGGTTGGGAGATAGTCACTTGTCCATCTTCGCCAGAATTTATCTGCCAGAAATTGAGCGATTCTCCATTGTCGCCTACCGTATAAGTCATTTGCCCTGAAAACTCCTTGACTATTGTCCTTATTACATGTCACTATCAGGAAGAGCATTGGTGTTAAAGCTTCAATTTAGTCGTTAATGTTATTGGAAATGTAACTGATCGGTCTTGAATTAACAATACTCTCTGTTTCAACAAGTATTGTGTTCAGAAGCTCTTCGGATGAATGTTGTTCCTTAAAAATGATATAAAGAAATTTTTAATGGATTGAATCAACCGCTCCCATACTCCGCCCATATGTGGTGCAACTGGAGAATTGAAAATCCCTTTTATTTTGTTCTCCGAGAGTTTACTGGTGATCATTTCTTGATTCAGTTCCTCCAAGCTCTTTTTCATTTCTCTTTCTGCTCCTACGAAATTGGTACCATTATCAGAATGCATTTCCAGTGGGTATCCACTTCTAGCGGTAAAACGTTGAATTGCCATTAGAGCCGAGTCCGTGGTGAGTGAGTTAGACATCTCGATATGTATAGCTCTGGTAGCAAGTAAAAATCACTCCGTACCTTTTCACCACTGATCGCTTCACTGGTAAAGGGCCAAAATAATCGATTCCACAGTAACTGAAAGGTCTTGTATAGTTCTTTAATCTACATTCCGGTAATGGGGCCATTTCTGGCTGTATCATTTTTCTTCTTTTAATAATGCAAAACTGACAATTTTTTATGACATTTTTCACCGTTTGTCTCATTGTGATTATCCAAAACTTCGTCCTCAGATTGTTCATTAGAGGTTTCATGTCCTGTATGATGTATCTTTTCATGAAAGTATTGAATTAACAAACTAACGGCTAAGTCGTTTTTTCCAGACGGTAAGATGATTGGGTATTTACTATCATGAGGAATGTCCGCATATTTTATTCGACTGTTCATTCTCAACACCCCACATTCATCGATAAATGGTGAAAGATTGAAGAGTTTCGAGTCTTTTCGGGGATACTGTCCCTTCTTCAATAAACTCAAATCTTCTTTGAAGTGACAAGCTTGTATTTTTCTCCACCAAATATTCTCAGCTTTCCCCAATTCTTCTGGTTGTAACTCCCCTTTATTTCCATCATGGTATCTGACATTTCTTATGAATCTAAGTATCCAGCCGGTAGCTCGTATCAATCTGGACCGCCTTGAAAATCTTTGTTCTTTTGGCAGAGACCATTCACATTTCACGGCAATCCACTAATAGGTTTACTTGTCCTTTATTGATCTCGATATTTTTTTCTCGGGGCCAATAAGATTCATCCTGTCTTAAGAAGGAAGGACCTTTCATCCAGAATGAATCTGTAACATTTTTGAACTCATAATTTTCTTTCGTTCCCAGGTCGGCAGGATTCATGGTCGAAGGTACCCATCTCCAATTTTTAATATCTGTAGAAATTGTGATTCCATCCTCGGTATACTTATGATTTTGTTCAATGGACCTAGTTTGCATTTAGAAGATATCATTGATACTTCAATATGTTCATTTGATTTTGATCTGACATAGGCAACTGAACAAAATGCTTTATTACCAGCATCACAAAAAATGTGTAGCTGTACATTTTCGGCTCTAAAAGGAAAATATTGCCGAGGAATTGTGAAATCTCGTATTTTTCAAGATTTTCACACCATTTCTTCCATTTCTCATGAATGTTATCATTGACTTTTTCATCCCAATCCATTTTTTCAGCCCAACATAGTTGCATTCCCTGCCAAAAATACCGCATGAAATCTCATAAAAACATATAGACAATTTATGAGATTTCATAAGGATCTATGAGGAGAAGCTGTATCCTATACGTACGTTATCCATGACATGTAAACTTTCTATAAGTTTTTATGAGGATTTATAAGTATAAGTAATTTATGAGCATACCCGAATACAAGTTGTATATATATATAATCTAATCCCCAATTATACCTTTCGGTGTTTGGGTCCCAAAATAACAAAATAATGTAAAATATTTAACATTCCATTAAAACTTAAACTCAATAAACTCTTTCCATTCTTTTCTGTTTGCCGCCAACGATCTAGCTTCTGTGATGTTTTTTCCTCTTCTTGTAATTTCCTTTGTAACCATATCATCCCAATTTATTCTTGGTCTTCCTCTTTTTCTTCTCCCGTCCAATCTCGCCTCCCATATCTGTCTTGCAGGAATCTCTTTCTCCATTCTAATCAAGTGCCCCCACCATCCCATCTGTCTTCTTCCTACATAATCCTCCATCGACTCTATCTCCAAATCTCTTCTAACATCCTCGTTCTTCCACCTATCTAATCTTGTTATACCCTTAACACTCCTCAGATACTTCATTTCCATTGCTTGTAATTTGCTCCTGCTCCTTTGTGTAGTTACCCATGTTTCGCATCCGTAAGTTAAAACCGGTCTGAATATAGTTTTATATACTGTCATTTTTGTTCTATCCTTTATTTCCCTTTTCCTCAAAAATTTTCTGTTGATAGCATAAAATAACTTATTTCCCTTTTCTATTCTCTTTTCAATATCCCCTTCCTGACTACCACTGCTATCTATATCCACCCCCAAATATGTGAAATTATTGACCTTCTCAATGTGTTCATTGTCTATTGTAATCTGTACATCTTCATCCTCCTTCACTTCCGCGACCGCCATAATCTTAGTCTTTTTCTTATTTATTTCCATTCCATACTTTTTTAGAGTCTCGTCCCAAATATCCACATTTTCCTGTATTGCAATTTTCGATCCTGCCATCAAAACTATGTCATCCGCGAAAGCAAATATTGAAGCCCCCACCCTCCTCATCCTCCTATGTCCGACCATCAGAGCTTTCATTTTTTCCTTCGTTTCTTTTATGATCTCATCCAGAAAAATGATGAAAAGTGCCGGGCTCAAAACTCCACCCTGTCTTAGTCCTTCTTTAGTCTGGAAACATTCTGACCTCATATTCTTGTATATGACACTGTTCAGACTTTCTCTGTATACATTCTCTATGGATTGCACTAGTTGTTCTGTGATTCCTCTCTTCTTCAATATTTCCATCATTCTTTCTCTCTTTACTCTATCGAACGCCTTCACAAGGTCTATAAAAACGAAATATCCTTTTTTTCCATTTCTCTTCAATTTCTGTATGATCTGTTTTATCGAGAATACATGGTCTTGTACACTTTTGCCTTTCATGAATCCACTCTGAACGGGTTCTAAAGTATGCTCAATACACTTCCTGAGTCTCTTTTCTAAAATGCCTTCATACACTTTCAGGGCTGTGCTCATTAGATTTATTCCTCTATAGTTGTTGCACTCCTTCTTATCACCATTCTTAAATATCGGTACAACCAATGCCATTTTCCAATCCTCTGGTATCTTCTTTGCAGACCATGCCTTCTGACAAATTTCTCTGAAAATTTCAATGCCCCTTTTTCCCATATTCTTCAACATTTCAGCCGTTATCTGATCTCTTCCAGATGCTTTTCCATTTTTAACTCTCTTCACTGCCTCATTCACCTCATCAATTTCTATCTGATCCTCCTCGTCGCCTTCACACAAATCATCCGTTCTTTCATCATGGAATCTTCTTCGATCCTTTTCAATTTCTTCTCCCCCCAGTAATTCCATGAAATGCTCCCTCCACCTACCCATTATTTCTTGATCTTCAGTCAATAATGTTCCTTTTTTGGACCGGACAGATGCATTTCCAATCTGCTTACCCTCTCTCATGTTCTTCAATACTCTATAAAATAACTTTTGATTGTCCCCTGCATTTCTTTCCATTCTCTCTCCAAACTCTCTCCAACTTCTCATTTTTTCCTCCCTCACAGCCTTCTTCACAAGTTCCCTTTTTTCTTTATATTTCTGGTAGTTATCTGGTGTTCTATCCTGTAAGTATTTATGCCAACTTCCTTTCTTTTCTCTTATGTGATTCTTCACTCTTGTATTCCACCATGATGTACACTTTTTGTTCCCATTGATTTTTACGCTACCACATACTTCCTTGGCTGATTCTAGTAGGGCTGTTTTGAATTTGTTCCATAACTCTTCAACACTTATTTCCGTGTCCAACTCTATTCCATTCAGTTTTTGGGTCACTATATCCTTGTATTCTTTTGCCATGTTTTCATTCCTTAGTTTGTAACTTCTTATTTTCTCATATCTTTCATTCCGTTGTACATTTCCAGGTTTTTTATCATTTTCATTTCCTCTTATGTTTGCGATCAACAAAAAGTGATCGCTACCAATATCCGCTCCTCTATATACTCTTACATCTTCAATTTCCCCTCTGTTGCCTTTTTCTACTAATATATAGTCTATAATCGATTTCTCATTCAACCCGTGTCCCTGTCTGGTAAACTTATGTTTATCTTTATGTTCAAAAAAGGTGTTTGTTACTATCATATCATTCACTCTACAATAATCTAAAAGCCTTGTTCCATTGTTGTTTCTCTTTGCCTCTCCATACCTTCCAACTATATCATTCTTCGCTCCACCCATTCCAACTCTCCCATTGAAGTCTCCACAAACCATGATTTTTCCTCTACATTTTTCGGTTGCTAATTGTAGTTCATCCCAAAATTCGTCCTTCTCTCTCTTATTTGCATCTTCATTAGGACCATACACTACAATTATAGACATATTTGTTTTTCCCCTTTTCACATATAAAATCAGTATCCTCTCTGTGACAGCTTCCCATTTATCAACAGCATTACTTAACCTTTTGTTTATTAAACATGCAACACCTGCTGCCCCATGTTTTTCTTTTTCGACTCCTCTATATACCAGTAAATGTCCATTTCTCGTAAATTGTTGCCCCTCACCTTTTCTCTTAGTTTCCGTCAGCGCCAGTATATCTATATCATATTTTTCAAATTCCACTTCCAAATCTACTTCCTTACCATTCAAACCTCTCACATTCCATGTACCCAACCTCCAATACTCCTGTTTTTGTTTCTCTGCCATCCTTTTACTCTTATCCTTAGTCTGCCGTGTCTTCGCCGTGTGGGTCCTACAGTCAGTTTTTACTTCTATAAGTTTTTTGACGACCTCTTTTTTGGGTCCATCTCTACCATACCCTGCTCATCCTGGTCCCAAAAATATACTTTCCCATCAATTTTAATCCGTTGATATCCAACTCTAACAGTCTTTCCTTTGTCTTTTTCTTGTTTACTGATTTCTATTATCTGTCCCTGTATCTTTCTCTCCTTTTCGGTCAGATCATTTTCTATGATTGCAGGTTGTCCCTTCAACTTATTTTTGTTCTTCATTATGCTCTGCTTTTGATTCCAGTCCTGAACCTCTGCCAATACCATTTCATTTTTTTTTCCTTTGTTTATCTTGAATGCCCTTGTAATCTCCACATTTGCTCCCAATTTTTCTGCAACAAACTTCTTGATCTCTTCTTCTTCTCTTCCATCAGGTACTTTTAAGTTTTTCACAATTATGTTGTTCTTTCTTTTCCTTCTATCTTCATTTTCAGCTATATCTTCGAGTTTTTTAATTCTGTCCTCCAAAATTTTCTTCTCCCTCTGCCACTGTTTATCTTTTTCCTTCATTTCCTCCCTCACACTATTTATCTCAGTCTTCAATTCATCAGTATTCTTTCTCATTTCCACCTTTAATTGTTCCATCATCTTTACGAACATTGCTTCTATGCCCTCCATATTCACACTCTCTTCCCTTTCACGTTGTTTATAACTAGGTGATCTAAGTATCTTTTTACTATCTCCAAACACTTCTTCGTATTCCTCACTCCTATTTCTTTTCTTCTCTACTCCGCTCATTAGTGATCTTCAGTTACAGCTTGCGTGTTCTTATTCCAATAACCACCGTGCGTCGGAAGATCGGTTTTGCCAGTTCCCTACTCAATTCAGGCACCAGCCCGCATCAACCGCTGGCTCGTCAGTTACAGAATGCCTTCCTGATTTGTTATTGTTATTATAACCACTGATATATTTACTAAGATCTTGAATACGTGTTTCTCGCAATTTCCAGCAAAGATAATCCCTTAAAACTGTAAAACCTCACCTTATTCAGCTGTTTTCACTCCTTATATAATTTAAATCCCACTTTTTCCACAATTTCTCACTAATTTTTTCGCTGTCTGACACGGTCGTGTTTACCGATTGCGCATCCGACAATACAAGTTGTACGAGTTTCTATTAGGTAGTATTCGTTTGAGGAGGCTATGAGATTCTATAAGGTATTCCAGTTTCAATCATAATAATGTTTTATGCTCATTCACAAGCCTGAAAACCTATGAGGAATATGTGGAATGTATCAGGAATTCCTTATGTGATTTTATGCGGATCTTATGAGTTTCAATGTGGCTCAAATTAACTGAGAATTCACAAGTTTCAGTGAGGAAGCTCGGCTGTGAAGTATAAGAGTCTGTATCAGGCATTGTTAGATTCTGGCGGCTACGAGGTTCAATAAGGTATTCCAATTTCAATCATAATAATGTTTTATGCTCCTTCACCAGCCTGAAAACCTGTGAGAAATATGTGGAATGTATCAGGAATTCCTTATGTGATTTCATGCGTATCTTATGAGTTTTAATCTGGCTCAAATTAACCGAGAATTCACAAGTTTCAGTGAGGAATCTCGGCTCTGAAGTATAAGAGGCTGTATCAGGCATGGTTAGATTCTGGCGGCTACGAGATTCAATAAGGTATTCCAATTTCAATCATAATAATGTTTTATGGTTATTCACGTGCCTGAAAACATATGAGAAATATGTGGAATGTATCAGGAATTCCTTATGTGATTTCATGCGGATCTTATGAGTTTTAATCTGGCACAAATTAACTGAGAATTCACAAGTTTCAGTGAGGAAGCTCGGCTGTGAAGTATAAGAGTCTGTATCAGGCATTGTTAGATTCTGGCGGCTACGAGATTCAATAAGGTATTCCAATTTCAATCATAATAATGTTTTATGCTCCTTCACGAGCCTGAAAACCTGTGAGAAATATGTGGAATGTATCAGGAATTCCTTATGTGATTTCATGCGTATCTTATGAGTTTTAATCTGGCTCAAATTAACCGAGAATTCACAAGTTTCAGTGAGGAAGCTCGGCTGTGAAGTATAAGAGTCTGTATCAGGCATTGTTAGATTCTGGCGGCTACGAGATTCAATAAGGTATTCCAATTTCAATCATAACAATGTTTTATGCTTATTCACGAGCCTGAAAACATATGAGAAATATGTGGAATGTGTCAGGAATTCCTTATGTAATTTTAGGCGGATCTTATGAGTTTCAATGTGGCTCAAATGAGAGTTCAAGATTTTATTGGGAATTTTGTGTGGAGAGTGGTTCCAGGATTCGATGGTTTCTATCAGGAATTCCTTATCCAATTTCATGCGAATCTTATGAGTTTTAATGTGGCTCGAATTATCCGAGAATTCACAAGTGTCAATGAGGAATGTCGATTTTATAAGAGTCTGTAACAAGCAGCAAGGGCGGATTTACGGGGGGGGGGTACTGGGGGTACATGTACTATGTACTAAAGACACAATGAACGAATAAAGGAATCGTTAAGGAAATATGAGTCGTAAGACCATTGGAATATGGACCAAATTCCCTTTCCGTTGAATGTACTAAAAGACCGAATAAGTGAATGTATCCCAATCCCAATAGTTCGTTCTTTCTTGAGCGCTAAGCGATCTCAAATGTACTAGAGTACTAAACAAATGAACGAATAAGGGAAACGTTGAGGCAATATGAGTCGTAAGTACAATGGAATAAGGACCAAATTCCCATCCCGTTGAATGTAGGTACTAAAAGACCGAACAAATCCCAATAGTTCGTTCTTTCATGAGCGCTAAGCGATCCCAGATGTACTAGAGACACAAATGAACGAATAAGGGAAACGTTAAGGCAATATTAATCGTAAGAAAAATGAAATAAGGACCAAATTCCCTTCCAGTTGAATGTACTAAAAGACCGAATAAATCCCAATAGTTCGTTCTTTCATGAGCGCTAAGCGATCCCAGATTTACTGGAGACACAAATGAACGAATAAGGGAAACTTTGAGGCAATATGAGTCGTAAGTACAATGGAATAAGGACCAAATTCCCATCCCGTTGAATGTAGGTACTAAAAGACCGAACAAATCCCAATAGTTCGTTCTTCCATGAGCGGTAAGCGATCCCAGATGTACTAGAGACACAAATGAACGAATAAGGGAAACGTTAAGGCAATATTAATCGTAAGAAAAATGAAATAAGGACCAAATTCCCTTCCAGTTGAATGTACTGAAAGACCGAATAAATCCCAATAGTTCGTTCTTTCATGAGCGCTAAGCGATCCCAGATTTACTGGAGACACAAATGAACGAATAAGGGAAACGTTAAGACAATGTGACCCGTATGTTCCAACTTCCATTGGGATATGGACCAAATTCCGTTCCTTTCAACGTACTAAAAGACACAAAATTCCAAATAGTTCCATAGCGCTAAGCAAATATGAACCTTATCATACAACATGTACTATACAAGCCTGATGCGTGCGCATCGGAAAGTTCAGATTATGACGCCGTGGAGCGTCGCCGCCATGAAACGTGATTACGTGAAACACGTGTGAATGAGTGAAGCAAATTGACGTATAAAGAAGTTTATTTCTTTTTTGTTGGGAAATTACAATAATAATTAATTTCACTTTTCTAGAATGAAAATGTGATGCATACGTTCCTTTATGAAAGACTTTATTATGTGTTTTCGGTCTGAAGAGAACATTGTATTTTGTGTGAAGTGAGGTTATATTGTAGAAACAAGCTGAACTCTGATGTGAATTATATCTTTTTAGAAGAAAAATGTGATGGATTAGTGCCTTTATGAAAGACTCTTATGTGTTTTCGTTCAAGAGAGAACATTGTATTTTGTGTGAAGTGAGGTTATATTGTAAAAACAAGCTGGAATATGATGTGAATTATATAAATAGGTATGCTTTTCCGTAATTATGTGTTCTTTTCAAGTTACTTCTGTAAAATTATTCCATAATATTGTCCTCAATGAAATTATGAAATGTCAATGTCACTGTGGTCAGTGAAATACGTAATAATTCAGTATGTACCTATTCAAGCATCTCATGAACGGATAAGAAATAAACATTTCAAGCCGCTATGAATTCTTTCACTCCAACTGTATAAATCCACCAACCAATAGTTCGAACATTGTAAATGATTGTATTTGATTGTGGTGGTAATAATAAACATATTTGATTTGATTTGATAGGTACCTATAACCATATAAAAACGTATTATTATAATCCTAGGAATTTCAGTTAGAAACATATGGATATTTTAAGTAAACATTCAAACTGTCAAATTCTCAATAGCGAATGATTAAGTGTGAATTATTATGATTTCTGGCGAATATCGGTGATGGTACGATATATGAATTTACATTTTCACTCTAACTTCAATGTCGTACATTCTCTTCTATTATCCTCTTGGTAAAACACATGCAAACCATATTGTCCTAATTTTCTGAATTGCCATCTGAAACACAATTTGAGAAATACAGGGTGTCCAAGTTCGAGTGCCTATTAGACGTTTCTAGAGAACAGGACATATTTGAAATCTGAAAATTGGGATTATGATATTGTTCGAAATTCTCTATTTTTAGAGCCAGAGCACTTCCGGTTATACTGGGAGTGAAAATAAATTTGCATGAATATCAGGGATTTTCCAATTTTGTGTCGAAAACGCTGATCGAAAATCGGTCATAACTTCTGTTTTTCAAATTAGAACCCTATTTTTTCATAATTTCGTTGGATTCTGCGAAAAAAAGTAATGAAAGCACTCTCAGATGCTCTTTCTCCTAAATTCAGTAATTCCCGAGTTATTTGAGCTTTTCTGGATTCATGTTGTACGTAGAATCAAATTCATCTGATCTTTTACTTGAGAATATTCTGTGACCAAAGAAGATACATTTTCCCATTAATAATTCACAAGTGACAGGTCTAATTTTAGGTTTTATCTGTATACTTTTCGATTTTATTCCATGAAAATATTGCATGAGAATATTCTGTGACCATAGAAGATGAATGATTCCATTGATAATTCACAAGTGGCAGGTCTAATTATAAGTTGTTACTATGGTTTCATAAAATCTGAACCAGATTCGATGAATTTGAATCTATGTAGCTACTACATGAATCTAGAAAAGTTCGAATAACTCGAGAATTACTGATTTTAGGAGCAAGAGCATCTGAGAGTGCTATCATTATTTTTCTCAATCAACGCAATATTTCTCATCAACGCAATCATAAAAAAATAGGGTTCTAATTTGAAAAACAGAAGTTATGGCCAATTTTCGATCACAGTTTTCGACACAAAAATTGGAACACCCTGTGATGATATTTATGAAATTCAAAAGATGTATGACCTCTCCACGCTCTTCTACTTTGACGTTGTGGGAACGGTTCACACTCGGGATGTTCAGAATAAGAAAAATGAGCATGATACTGGCTATGAATATTTTACTGTTTCTCAGGTTTTTTTTTCGATATTCTGAAAACTGTTTGAATGAATACAATGTTTTTAACAGAAATGTATTCAGAATTGAATACTCAATCATATCAGGAACGAAAAGATTGAAAAAAAATTTTTTTAGCAAATTTATTTTCACTCCCTGTATAACCGGAAGTGCTCTGGCCTTGAAACTATTTTAGGTCGGTAGAAAATTCAGAACAATATCATAATCCCAATTTTCAGATCTCAAATAAGTCCAGTTCTCCAGAAACGTCTAGTAGGCACTCGAACTTGGGACATCCTGTATAGATCCTTATAACTTGTGACTGCTATAAAATCTTATACATTCTCATTTATTCTCAAACCTCATTAACTCGTAGAAACATACAGCAGAAATTAATTTTGTGTACAAACAGATTTGAAACAGGTAAGTATTACGTGTGAAAACCACATTGGAAAACTATAGATTCTCATAGAAACGGATATGAAGCATGTGTAAAAACACATTAGAAACCGGTAGGTACCTATAATGTGTCAAAAGCACATTTGAAAACTATAGATCCTTATAAAAACTCGTAGGAACGGATATGGGTTATGTGTAAAAACACATTAGAAACAGATAGGTCTTTGTGTGAAAACCACATTTGAAAACTATAGATCCTTATAAAAACTCGTAGGAACGGATATGTGTTATGTGTAAAAACACATTAGAAACAGATAGGTCTTATGTGTGAAAAACACATTTGAAAACTATAGATTCTTATAGAAACTGGTAAAAACATATTAGAAACAGGTAGGTATTATGAGTGAAAACCACATTTGAAAACTATAGATCCTTATAAAAACTCGTAGGAACGGATATGGGTTATGTGTAAAAACACATTAGAAACAGATAGGTCTCATGTGTGAAAAACACATTTGAAAACTATAGATTCTTATAGAAAGTGGTAAAAACACATTAGAAACAGGTAGGTATGATTGTGAAAACCACATTTGAAAACTATTGATCCTTATAAAAACTCGTAGGAACGGATATGGGTTATGTGTAAAAACACATTAGAAACAGATAGGTCTTATGTGTGAAAAACACATTTGAAAACTATAGATTCTTATAGAAACTGGTAAAAACACATTAGAAACAGGTAGGTATTATGTGTGAAAACCACATTTGAAAACTATAGATCCTTATAAAAACTCGTAGGAACGGATATGGGTTATGTGTAAAAACACATTAGAAACAGATAGGACTTATGTGTGAAAAACACATTTGAAAACTATAGAGTCTTATAAAAACTCGTAGGAACAAGGTCCATTCAATGTAGGAATCGCTTATAGAAACGTATATGATTTACGTTAGTAAATGCCATTAGAAACTAAAGCAATGTGTATCAGTAGTCTCCATTAAATACTGATGAATATCGTATATGGTTTTATACGGATTTGCGGTTTCACTATCCAATTAGGATCTCATCAGTTCTCATACATAAATTTTCTATCAGTTTCTATGAGACATTTTTGGCAGGGTTATCAATCTGCCTGTGGATATTAAAGGGGAAAGAAAACCGATTGGATCGAAAATTGTCATCACTAATTGTAAAATTTCTCTTTTGGTAGGTTTTTTCTTTCCTTTCAATAAATCTGGTGAAATTTTATTGAATTTCGTATCGAAAGACAAGTTATCTGCTTTTGTATCCCAAAACAGTCCGAGCACCCTCTCTAATTTGTTAGAATCCAAATTCAATATCTTTTTGGGAGAGGTATATTCTTATGGGATATTTTTCAACACTTCTTCATCATTCGAAAGCCAGTCCACCATTTTGAATCCTCCTCTTCCATGTACTTTTATCACTGTCTCTACTGTTTCCATTGCATCTTCTTTAGTATCTTTACAGTCAAGGTAATCATCCACCGATCCACGTAATGTTGATCAACCATTATTCTCATGATATCGGGATGTTTTTGTTCGAATTCACTTGCATTGAGATTTTTAATATAATTTTGCTATCGATGGAGAACATATTGCCCAAAAATCATCACGCACATTTCGTAGACATCGGGAATTTCTTGTCTACGTTTTCCTCTGAACAAGAATCTTTGGCTTTTTCGATCATCTTCTCTAATGTATACTTGGTGAAACATTTCAGAGATATCTCCGCAGAAAGCATATTTTCTTTCACGAAATATCCAGAGAATTGGTAAAAGTGATAGATAAAAATCAGGACCTCTTAATAAAAATTCATTGAGGCTCACCCCGTTAATTTTCGCTGCAGCATCAAATACCAATCGCAGTTTTCCTGGTTTGTTTTAATTCTTCACTCCAAAATGTGGAAGGTACCAAGTTTTCCCATTATCGCTTTCTTCTTCTTCTCTTGAAATTTTTCTGGCATATCCTTTTCGAACATAATCATCGATTTTTCTGCAATATTCATCAGCAAAATCGTTATCCTTATCCATTTTTCTCTCCATGCAAAGTAGTATGTTGAATGCCAATTTCTTCGTCTCAGGAAGTATTACATTTATATCCTTCCAGGGTAAACCAATTTCAAAATGATTTCCTACTCTTTTTACAGTTTTTTCGGACATATTCAGTGCTTTTTGATCGTCCCTTGATAATTCTTTATTTTGTAATGGTGCCATATTTTCAATATTGAAATTTTCTTCTATCAATTTTCTCAAATAAGCGTCATCATGACGGCAAAGATTCACACTAAAACTTGATTTTTCATTTTGTTTAGCTAGGCTACTTTGCGTTGAACGATTTTCTAATCGCATTGCACCCGATAGCAATAATAATCAAAGGATGAAATATTTTCTCGATAATCCGAGGAATAACCTTTTCAATTATTGAGGAATTAAATTAAAATTAAAATTGTCCGAATTCCTGTTAAAGTTATTTCACTATAAAACATGGACGTCACCAATCATCAATCCTTTTCAATTTTTGCCGTATGTTTACCTAAACCCTGTAGAATATTAATCCAGTTATAATTATTTGACTGATGGATTAATTGTCTACGGATATTCTTCAAGAAGCAAAGAAGAATTTTGCGGAAGTCGCCAAATATAGAGTTAATAAATCTTGTTTCCATATTTTTTGACATATTCCCAACCACTAAATTGTAATCAGAATATCTCTCGAGAGGTCGGCTTGTTTCCGGTACATCCTGATTCAATCTCTTTTGCAATTCGATTAGAATACGAACTTCCGCAAAAACTGAGAATGTTTTCGCTTCGGAGGTTCAATCCTATGTTTAGAACCTTTGAAAACGTTCAATTTATCCAGATTAATAATATTTAACTTCCCTTGAATACTCGTTAACTAGATCTCCAGAGTCGGAAATCTTCTAAAATGAACCGGAGCTTTATCGAAGGTCGAGTTTTCTCAAAGGATTGATTAATCCCGTTTCCGAGTTCCCAGCTTCGTAACTTTAATTTCATCCTTTCCTTCTTGTTAACTAGATGTGGCGGTCCGTGTTGCCAGATAGGTTGATGAGTTGGAGAAGATAGTTTACTAAGGGTCTACGAGTTCACTAATATCGTTTCGATGAGGTAGCAGTTTGTTTTGTTATTGGATCGTTGCTGGGGATCGGTCTATGAGAGCAAAACCCCCTTGAGTTCGGAAACTATTGCGTTTTCGTAATTTTTTGTTACAGGGTGAGTCTTTCACTTGGACATATATTCCAACTGAATATTCCTCCCATGAAACGAACCACTTTTTTCCCATACCATTTTCCAAAATTCGGTTATGTTTGAAAGCTACGGGGTGTAGAAAATCCATGGAGAAAACACTTTTCTTTCCATACCTCCCCAACTATAATTTCAGATGAACGGAATTTCGCTTGGTTCTTTAGTCTATTCATGGTGCATATTCCCCAATCAAAATGTATTCAATAATTCTCCTGGTATAGAAGTTACAGCGTAGCCGACTCATAAATCCAAAAATACTATGAAAAAGATAAACGGTTCATATTTTCGAAAGAACCAATCATTTTATAAAATAAAAGTTTTCTTATGTGCTCAATAAAACGCGTCGTTTTCGTGTTATTCCAAATTTTACCCAATAAAATTTGTCGAAGAAATAAAAAATCATAAGGATAATCTGGATGCTTCCCTGCATTTTAAATATCATCGCTGAAAAATTAATACTTCTCTGATCTACTGTTGTCAGAATGTTTATCAAATTTGTCGAGATTAAAATCTCCATGATGGAAGAACGTTTGATGTAGTAATATGGAATAAAAAAAACCTACAAATATGGGAGATGGAATTGAATGCTAAGGAGCATGAAATCATACACTAGTGAAAAACTACTGCACAAGAAAATATACCAATTTATACACGTACATTTAATAAACTCGACACTACACGATTAATATAAAGTTCAGGTATTTTATGGATCAATCCCTGAATGAACTACAGGAGAGGTGTCGGTAAAAATCTGACACTTCTCAGAAAGATTGGATGTCGGATGTATAATCTACCTTTTCTATTAAAAAAACTAACAAGCTGAGTTAGGCTTATCCTAAACTTACTCATTCTCTGTATCAGGTGGCCCTGGGCTCCTCTTGAAAATTTTATTCATCTTCGAAATGGTATCTGGTAGATCGTAGTTTATTCTTATAGCCCAACCATGTGCGAAAATACCGGTGGCATTGAGAATATTCGTTTTTCCATTTAAACGGATCTAAAAAAGGGTTCAATATTATTTGAAAAAAACTCAGATTTTATTTACAAACTTCTGCCGACCTTACTATCAGATTTCACAATCGGCTGTTTTATTTTAAATAAATTGAAGCAAGGTTTTCCATCTTTACTTTGAATGTGTCGTAGAAATACCCTTATGCTTATTTTAGATTTCAACCCGATGAACCCGAACAGACATACATTTTAAAACTTTTGGAAATGAATTATACAAAAAAAAGTTGCCAATATTATGGAAGTTTATCAGACTTCTGCTCAAGGAGGAACATGAAGAACAGTTATTAATTACCATTCCATATTTACGAAGAAAATCGATTTAATGATAATTGAATCGAACGCTACTTACGAAAAATTTACTATTCTGTTTGAAAACTATCCTTCTTTTTATTCTATTGGGGTTGATGAAATTAAATGCACTCAATGAAAATAACAGTACATAAAGTGCTATCTCGTAACGATTCATTAAGAAGAAGCTGTAAGATAGAACGGTTGGCGTTCTGTGAACTGTGTAACAGCATTAATCGATAATATTGAACGCAGAACGGGTCATCGTTATGTTTGTTGTGTTGTCTTTCAATTACCACTGTCTGAATGAAAATATGAATAAGAAATATCCGCTTTTATGTATTCATAAAACACTACTCACCAGAATCGTTGTATCAGTTCCCAAAAATTGATAAATGTTTTTTTTCGGCGGTGAAATATTTTTATTTAATTTCAACATCCTGTTATCCAATCCTGCTGAAATTTAGTACAAACCGTCTTAAATCTTCCGAACCACGTTGAGAGGTCCCAGGCGATGAGATAAAGAACTTCCCTGCCAAAAATACCGCATGAAATCTCATAAAAAAATATAGACAATTTATGAGATTTGATAAGGGTCTATGAGACAAAACTGTTTCCTATAAGTACGTTATCCATGACACGTAAACTTTTTAAAAGTTTTTATGAGGATTTATAAGTATATGTAATTTATAAGTATTCCCGAATACATGGTATACGCGTTTGTATCAGGCAGGCTCAGTTTCAGGAGGCTATACGATTCTATCAGGAATTCCTCATCTGATTTGTTGTGGATCTTACGAGTTTTTATGTGGCTCAAACTAACTCAGAATTCACAAGTTTTAACGAGGAAGCTCCAATGTAGAGTTTAAGAGTCTGTATAAGGCAGAGTATGTTTTAGGAGGCTAAGAGATTCAATGAGGTATTCCAATTTCAATTACTATGATATTTCATGCGCGTTCATTAGCCTCAGAATTAATGAGTAATTCGTGGAAATTCACAAGTATAATCCTAATGAGTATCATGTGTAGAGAGTGGGTTCAGTATTTAATGGTCTCTATCAGGAATTCCTCATCTGATTTGTTGTGGATCTTACGAGTTTTTATGTGGCTCAAACTAACTCAGAATTCACAAGTTTTAACGAGGAAGCTCCAATGTAGAGTTTAAGAGTCTGTATAAGGCAGAGTATGTTTTAGGAGGCTAAGAGATTCAATGAGGTATTCCAATTTCAATTACTATGATATTTCATGCGCATTCATTAGCCTCAGAATTAATGAGTAATTCGTGGAAATTCACAAGTATAATCCTATTGAGTATCATGGGTAGAGAGTGGGTTCAGTATTTAATGGTCTCTATCAGGAATTCCTCATCTGATTTGTTGTGGATCTTACGAGTTTTTATGTGGCTCAAACTAACTCAGAATTCACAAGTTTTAACGAGGAAGCTCCAATGTAGAGTTTAAGAGTCTGTATAAGGCAGAGTATGTTTTAGGAGGCTAAGAGATTCAATGAGGTATTCCAATTTCAATTACTATGATATTTCATGCGCATTCATTAGCCTCAGAATTAATGAGTAATTCGTGGAAATTCACAAGTATAATCCTATTGAGTATCATGGGTAGAGAGTGGGTTCAGTATTTAATGGTCTCTATCAGGAATTCCTCATCTGATTTGTTGTGGATCTTACGAGTTTTTATGTGGCTCAAACTAACTCAGAATTCACAAGTTTCAATGAGGAAGCTCAAATGTAGAGTTTAAGAGTCTGTATAAGGCAGAGTATGTTTTAGGAGGCTAAGAGATTCAATGAGGTATTCCAATTTCAATTACTATGATATTTCATGCGCATTCATTAGCCTCAGAATTAATGAGTAATTCATGGAAATTCACAAGTATAATCCTATTGAGTATCATGTGTAGAGAGTGGGTTCAGTATTTAATGGTCTCTATCAGGAATTCCTCATCTAATTTGTTGTGGATCTTACGAGTTTTTATGTGGCTCAAACTAACTCAGAATTCACAAGTTTCAATGAGGAAGCTCAAATGTAGAGTTTAAGAGTCTGTATAAGGCAGAGTATGTTTTAGGAGGCTAAGAGATTCAATGAGGTATTCCAATTTCAATTACTATGATATTTCATGCGCATTCCAAAATCTCGGACCTTAATCGAGTATCAAGGGGTTAGTATATGAAATAACTAGTCCAGTATTTGATTTCATTATGAACATACATATATGTCATATTTTATAATATAGGATGTCTCAAAATTTGTGTATAGAAGTTACTTGAAAGTGGATTTTTTTCAGCATCCAAGGCTGGAACTGTGAAGGCGCCGTCAGTGGAAGAAGAAATATTGTCGACCCTGCCAAAAATACCGCATGAAATCTCATAAAAACATATAGACAATTTATGAGATTTCATAAGGATCTATGAGGAGAAGCTGTATCCTATACGTACGTTAGCCATGACATGTAAACTTTCTATAAGTTTTTATGAGGATTTATAAGTATAAGTAATTTATGAGCATACCCGAATACAAGTTGTACGAGTTTCTATTAGGTAGTATTCGTTTGAGGAGGCTATGAGATTCTATAAGGTATTCCAGTTTCAATCATAATAATGTTTTATGCTCATTCACAAGCCTGAAAACCTATGAGGAATATGTGGAATGTATCAGGAATTCCTTATGTGATTTTATGCGGATCTTATGAGTTTCAATGTGGCTCAAATTAACTGAGAATTCACAAGTTTCAGTGAGGAAGCTCGGCTGTGAAGTATAAGAGTCTGTATCAGGCATTGTTAGATTCTGGCGGCTACGAGGTTCAATAAGGTATTCCAATTTCAATCATAATAATGTTTTATGCTCCTTCACGAGCCTGAAAACCTGTGAGAAATATGTGGAATGTATCAGGAATTCCTTATGTGATTTCATGCGTATCTTATGAGTTTTAATCTGGCTCAAATTGACCGAGAATTCACAAGTTTCAGTGAGGAATCTCGGCTCTGAAGTATAAGAGTCTGTATCAGGCATTGTTAGATTCTGGCGGCTACGAGATTCAATAAGGTTGAAGCGTGTTGCTTTTAATTGTGAATCGGGATGGGGCTACGTTTCGTCCCAGCCTCGCTTACGATGGACTCATCAGATTGGCTAATGTAAGCGAGGCCTGCCAATGACGTAGGTGTTACAGCTGCCCTGCTCTAAGCGAGCGAGGGTACTGGGTAGTAGGACCTGGTCGGTCTATAAAGAATATGGTACCGCAGTAACCAACGCTGCCTAGGAGGAGGTGCCCTCTGTGCGGGCGGCGTGTGAAGCGCGGTCGCAGACTTCTACACGCGTGGCATTGAGTCGCCACATGACTCTCCCCCAGTGAACAGGACAACTGGTCATGGTCATGATACCGTGGACGATGCCTGGAGACCTGAGAGGGCTGCAGCCGGTGCTTTGTGTTGTCCGACTCTGGGATGGACGTGTGCCATCGCCAGCGAGGGACGGTTGCACACCTTGTTGCGCTTGCAGCCAGAATTGTCTCGAAGGTTGATCCAGACATCGTATGTGGGGACGAAAGTTGAGCTGTTATTTCCCCATGCCCGATCACGTCGGGGTCACCAATTTGAAGCGTGTTGCTTTTAATTGTGAATCGGGATGGGGCTACGTTTCGTCCCAGCCTCGCTTACGATGGACTCATCAGATTGGCTAATGTAAGCGAGGCCTGCCAATGACGTAGGTGTTACAGCTGCCCTGCTCTAAGCGAGCGAGGGTACTGGGTAGTAGGACCTGGTCGGTCTATAAAGAATATGGTACCGCAGTAACCAACGCTGCCTAGGAGGAGGTGCCCTCTGTGCGGGCGGCGTGTGAAGCGCGGTCGCAGACTTCTACACGCGTGGCATTGAGTCGCCACAAGGTATTCCAATTTCAATCATAATAATGTTTTATGCTTATTCACGAGCCTGAAAACATATGAGAAATATGTGGAATGTATCAGGAATTCCTTATGTGATTTCATGCGGATCTTATGAGTTTTAATCTGGCACAAATTAACTGAGAATTCACAAGTTTCAGTGAGGAAGCTCGGCTGTGAAGTATAAGAGTCTGTATCAGGCATTGTTAGATTCTGGCGGCTACGAGGTTCAATAAGGTATTCCAATTTCAATCATAATAATGTTTTATGCTTATTCACGAGCCTGAAAACCTATGAGAAATATGTGGAATGTATCAGGAATTCCTTATGTGATTTCATGCGGATCTTATGTGTTTTAATTTGGCTCAAATTAACTGGGAATTCACAAGTTTCAGTGAGGAAGCTCGGCTGTGAAGTATAAGAGTCTGTATCAGGCATTGTTAGATTCTGGCTGCTACGAGATTCAATAAGGTATTCCAATTTCAATCATAATAATGTTTTATGCTCCTTCACGAGCCTGAAAACCTATGAGAAATATGTGGAATGTATCAGGAATTCCTTATGTGATTTCATGCGTATCTTATGTGTTTTAATCTGGCTCAAATTAACCGAGAATTCACAAGTTTCAGTGAGGAAGCTCGGCTGTGAAGTATAAGAGTCTGTATCAGGCATTGTTAGATTCTGGCGGCTACGAGATTCAATAAGGTATTCCAATTTCAATCATAATAATGTTTTATGCTCCTTCACGAGCCTGAAAACCTGTGAGAAATATGTGGAATGTATCAGGAATTCCTTATGTGATTTCATGCGTATCTTATGAGTTTTAATCTGGCTCAAATTAACCGAGAATTCACAAGTTTCAGTGAGGAAGCTGAGGGTATGTTCCAACTTCCATTGGGATATGGACCAAATTCCGTTCCTTTCAACGTACTAAAAGACACAAAATTCCAAATAGTTCCATAGCGCAAAGCAAATATGAACCTTATGCCGTCGTATATAAGGACTAAAATGCTATGCTCTCTCTCGTAATTGTACTAAAAGATTATTCGGTCTTTTAGTACATCTACTATTAAGAATAGAGATTGGGAAACGTTTCTTTTAGTACAGTGATGGGAATCGGTTTCTAATACATACTACATGTACTATAAACTATAATATTTATTTATCGTACAACATGTACTATACAAGCCTGATGCGTGCGCATCGGAAAGTTCAGATTATGACGCCGTGGAGCGTCGCCGCCATGAAACGTGATTACGTGAAACACGTGGAATGACTGAACTGAATGAGTGAAGCAAATTGTTAATTGACGTATAAAGAAGTTTATTTCTTATTTGTTGGGAAATTACAATAATAATTAATTTCACTTTTCTAGAATGAAAATGTGATGCATACGTTCCTTTATGAAAGACTTTATTATGTGTTTTCGGTCTGAAGAGAACATTGTATTTTGTGTGAAGTGAGGTTATATTGTAGAAACAAGCTGAACTCTGATGTGAATTATATCTTTTTAGAAGAAAAATGTGATGGATTAGTGCCTTTATGAAAGACTCTTATGTGTTTTCGTTCAAAAGAGAACATTGTATTTTGTGTGAAGTGAGGTTATATTGTAAAAACAAGCTGGAATATGATGTGAATTATATAAATAGGTATGCTTTTCCGTAATTATGTGTTCTTTTCAAGTTACTTCTGTAAAATTATTCCATAATATTGTCCTCAATGAAATTATGAAATGTCAATGTCACTGTGGTCAGTGAAATACGTGAAATAATTCAGTATGTACCTATTCAAGCATCTCATGAACGGATAAGAAATAAACATTTCAAGCCGCTATGAATTCTTTCACTCCAACCAATAGTTCGAACATTGTAAATGATTGTATTTGATTGTGGTGGTAAAAATAAACATATTTGATTTGATTTGATAGGTACCTATAACCATATAAAAACGTATTATTATAATCCTAGGAATTTCAGTTAGAAGCATATGGATATTTTAAGTAAACTTTCAAACTGTCAAATTCTCGAATGATTAAGTGTGAATTATTATGATTTCTGGCGAATATCGGTGATGGTACGATATATGAATTAACATTTTCACTCTAACTTCAATGTCGTACATTCTCTTCTATTATCCTCTTGGTAAAACACATGCAAACCATATTGTCCTAATTTTCTGAATTGCCATCTGAAACACAATTTGAGAAATACAGGGTGTCCAAGTTCGAGTGCCTATTAGACGTTTCTAGAGAACGGGACATATTTGAAATCTGAAAATTGGGATTATGATATTGTTCGAAATTCTCTATTTTTAGAGCCAGAGCACTTCCGGTTATACTGGGAGTGAAAATAAATTTGCATGAATATCAGGGATTTTCCAATTTTGTGTCGAAAACGCTGATCGAAAATCGGTCATAACTTCTGTTTTTCAAATTAGAACCCTATTTTTTCATAATTTCGTTGGATTCTGCGAAGAAAAGTAATGAAAGCACTCTCAGATGCTCTTTCTCCTAAATTCAGTAATTCCCGAGTTATTTGAGCTTTTCTGGATTCATGTTGTACGTAGAATCAAATTCATCTGATCTTTTACTTGAGAATATTCTGTGACCAAAGAAGATACATTTTCCCATAAATAATTTACAAGTGACAGGTCTAATTTTAGGTTTTATCTGTATACTTTTCGATTTTATTCCATGAAAATATTGCATGAGAATATTCTGTGACCATAGAAGATGAATGATTCCATTGATAATTCACAAGTGGCAGGTCTAATTATAAGTTGTTACTATGGTTTCATAAAGATTTCCATCGAATCTGAACCAGATTCGATGAATTTGAATCTATGTAGCTACTACATGAATCTAGAAAAGTTCGAATAACTCGAGAATTACTGATTTTAGGAGCAAGAGTATCTGAGAGTGCTATCATTATTTTTCTTACACAACGCAATCATAAAACAATAGGGTTCTAATTTGAAAAACAGAAGTTATGGCCAATTTTCGATCACAGTTTTCGACCCAAAAATTGGAACACCCTGTGATGATATTTATGAAATTCAAAAGATGTATGACCTCTCCACGCTCTTCTACTTTGACGTTGTGAGAACGGTTCACACTCGGGATGTTCAGAATAAGAAAAATGAGCATGATACTGGCTATGAATATTTTACTTTTTCTCAGGTTTTTTTTTCGATATTCTGAAAACTGTTTGAATGAATACAATGTTTTTAACAGAAATGTATTCAGCATTGAATACTCAATCATATCAGGAACGAAAAGATTGAAAAAAAATTTTATTTAGCAAATTTATTTTCACTCCCTGTATAAGCGGAAGTGCTCTGGCCTTGAAACTATTTTAGGTCGGTAGAAAATTTAGAACAATATCATAATCCCAATTTTCAGATCTCAAATAAGTCCAGTTCTCCAGAAACGTCTAGTAGGCACTCGAACTTGGGACATCCTGTATAGATCCTTATAACTTGTGACTGCTATAAAATGTTATACATTCTCATTTATTCTCAAACCTCATTAACTCGTAGAAACATACAGCAGAAATTAATTCGTGTACAAACAGATTTGAAACAGGTAAGTATTACGTGTGAAAACCACATTGGAAAACTATAGATTCTCATAGAAACGGATATGAAGCATGTGTAAAAACACATTAGAAACCGGTAGGTACCTATAATGTGTGAAAAGCACATTTGAAAACTATAGATCCTTATAAAAACTCGTAGGAACGGATATGGGTTATGTGTAGAAACAGATAGGTCTTTGTGTGAAAACCACATTTGAAAACTATAGATCCTTATAAAAACTCGTAGGAACGGATATGGGTTATGTGTAAAAACACATTAGAAACAGATAGGTCTTATGTGTGAAAAACACATTTGAAAACTATAGATTCTTATAGAAACTGGTAAAAACACATTAGAAACAGGTAGGTATTATGTGTGAAAACCACATTTGAAAACTATAGATCCTTATAAAAACTCGTAGGAACGGATATGGGTTATGTGTAAAAACACAATAGAAACAGATAGGTCTTATGTGTGAAAAACACATTTGAAAACTATAGATTCTTATAGAAACTGGTAAAAACACATTAGAAACAGGTAGGTATTATTGTGAAAACCACATTTGAAAACTATAGATCCTTATAAAAACTCGTAGGAACGGATATGGGTTATGTGTAAAAACACATTAGAAACAGATAGGTCTTATGTGTGAAAACCACATTTGAAAACTATAGATTCTTATAGAAACTGGTAAAAACACATTAGAAACAGGTAGGTATTATTGTGAAAACCACATTTGAAAACTATAGATCCTTATAAAAACTCGTAGGAACGGATATGGGTTATGTATAAAAACACATTAGAAACAGATAGGTCTTATCTGTGAAAAACACATTTGAAAACTATAGATTCTTATAGAAACTGGTGAAAACACATTAGAAACAGGTAGGTATTATGTGTGAAAACCACATTTGAAAACTATAGATCCTTATAAAAACTCGTAGGAACGGATATGGGTTATGTGTAAAAACACATTAGAAACAGATAGGACTTATGTGTGAAAAACACATTTGAAAACTATATAGTCTTATAAAAACTCGTAGGAACAAGGTCCATTCAATGTAGGAATCGCTTATAGAAACGTATATGATTTACGTTAGTAAATGCCATTAGAAACTAAAGCAATGTGTATCAGTAGTCTCCATTAAATACTGATGAATATCGTATATGGTTTTATACGGATTTGCGGTTTCACTATCCAATTAGGATCTCATCAGTTCTCATACATAAATTTTCTATCAGTTTCTATGAGACATTTTTGGCAGGGGAATGATGAAGGGGCAATTAATCCGGAACCAGATGAAGATTTGCCAGGGGAAGACGAACCACATTTTTTCGATTTTTAGAATTAAAGACTGCTATGAAATCTCATATAGTCTCATTTATTTTATAACTGCATTACCCCATGAAAACGTATGGAAGTTTATGTAAAAACACATCAGAAACAGGTAGATATTATATGCGAAAATTACATTTGAAACCGATAGATCCTCATGAACGTATAAGCTATGTGTAAAAACACATTAGAAACAGGTGAATATTATATGTGAAAAATCACATTCAAAACCGATAGATCCTCATGAACGCATGAGCTTTGTGTGAAAACTCATTAGAAACAGGTAGATATTGTATGTGAAAATCACATTTAAAGCCGATAGATCCTCATGAACGCATGAGCTTCGTGTGAAAACACATTAGAAACAGGTAGATATTGTATGTGAAAATCACATTTAAAACCGATAGATCCTCATCAACGCATGAGCTTTGTGTGAAAACACATTAGAAACAGGTAGATATTATATGCTAAAATCACATTTGAAACCCATAGATCCTCATGAACGTATGAGCTATGTGTAAAAACACATTAGAAACAGTTGGATATTATAGGTGAAAATCACATTTAAAACCGATAAATCCTCATGAACGCATGAGCTTTGTGTGAAAACTCATTAGAAACAGGTAGATATTGTATGTGAAAATCACATTTAAAGCCGATAGATCCTCATGAACGCATGAGCTTTGTGTGAAAACATTAGAAACAGGTAGATATTGTATGTGAAAATCACATTTAAAACCGATAGATCCTCATCAACGCATGAGCTTTGTGTGAAAACACATTAGAAACAGGTAGATATTATATGCTAAAATCACGTTTGAAACCGATAGATCCTCATCAACGCATGAGCTTTGTGTGAAAACATATTAGAAACAGGTAGATATTGTATGTGAAAATCACATTTAAAACCGATAGATCCTCATCAACGCATGAGCTTTGTGTGAAAACACATTAGAACCAGGTAGATATTATATGTGAAAATCACATTTGAAACCCATAGATCCTCATGAACGTATGAGCTATGTGTAAAAACACATTAGAAACAGTTGGATATTATAGGTGAAAATCACATTTAAAACCGATAAATCCTCATGAACGCATGAGCTTTGTGTGAAAACTCATTAGAAACAGGTAGATATTGTATGTGAAAATCACATTTAAAACCGATACATCCTCATCAACGCATGAGCTTTGTGTGAAAACACATTAGAAACAGGAAGATATTATATGTGAAAATCACATTTGAAACCCATAGATCCTCATAAGTGACTATGAAACCTCATATATTCTAATTCATTTCATAACTGGATTACCCCATAGAAACATATAGTATTCATTCCAGGAATCGCTGATAGAAACAGATATAAGCTATGCGTGAAATTCGCACTTGAAACCCTTAGATCCTCATAAGTGACTACTATGAAATCTCATATATTCTCATTCATTTTATAACTGCATTATCCAATAGAAACATATAACATTCCTCCCAGGAATCGCTGATAGAAACGGATATAAGTTATGTGTGAAAACACATTTGAATATCATAGGTTCAAGGTAGGAAATGCCATTAGAAATCAAATAAATATGTATCTGTAATCCCCATTAAGGTCTGATAAATATCGTATATTGTTCTATACGGATTTCCGGTTTCACTATCCAATTTGAATCTCATAAGTTCTCATACATAAATTTTCTATCAGTTTCTATGAGACATTTTTGGCAGGGTTGGCCATATAGTTAAAGTTCATCTGATCAAGAGAGATGGTCTTCTCAAAGCATATAGAAGAAGCTCCCTATGGTGAGCGTTCAATTTAGTGTGTTTTTATTTCAAGTTGCATTTGAAAATGGTTTCACTTTGCGAACTTAAATTTTGTGGATAAACTCAGAAAGGATTGGAGTTCCGAATGAAATTATTGAAATCGATTTCATTTCGAAAGTTCATTTTCTCCTTCAAAAATAGAAGAGAATAAGCCAACTTATGCTTCTGTTATATTTCAAACGGAAGACCCATGAAAATAGATCAACTCCCGATTAAAAGTGAATCTACAAATAATTTCGTTCAGAAAATCGACTTGCAATACGGAATTAGCAGAAAATAGCCAAATTCAAATATATAGCGAGAAATAGTTCCTGCTTTACCCACATATTCACTAATTTCATAGTTCAGCGATTCTCGGATAGAGTGCGCCAATGTACATTTCATTCAATGGAATATTCCATAAGATGCACGGTGGCGCACTGGCGCCTCTATCGGATTAGTTTTCCTACTCGTTGTGATCAGCGACCTTACCTATGACTTATGAGTATCATATACAATATACAGACATGGAAAATGTAGTTGGAAACACTGGGGTTTCAGTAAAAAATTCGAGCAGTCTTCTAGTCCAGTTGAACAGTGGAAGAATCGAAACCTCAATGCGATTCGATATCGAATAAGCGGCTGGTCTAGTTTTATGGCAGTTTGTAGTGGGAATGCCAGAGGCCAGAGCGCAACGATCTAGTATCTCGGATCGAATTAGATTAGAGAGAGGAATCAGTAACACTCCCAACGCGCGAAGCGATGGGTGTTATCATGTCCGTTGAAAATGAATACGACAATTTTATTCCACTCTTATCGGAGGAATTAATTTGCCTCAATGAAAGACACAAAAACGAATAATTTCCTTTGAAGATTAGTGCTCAGGTCTTTTTCACCATAACTGGTTTGAAAATAGCCGAACATGACGGTATCGGCCTATGGTTACTCGCTATGAAATCGATTGGTATTAATATTATTAATAATAGTATTAATTACTATTGATGCTCAAAGCTAATATGTAACAGAGGTTGGCGTAGGTTCTATTATTTTGCGACTTTCCAAATATTTGTCGATGCAAATGTGTACATAATTTGGAAGGAACGTTCTTTTTCAATATTATATATATTATGAAATCAAAAATATCCATCCTAAATTATTCAATCGATAATAATTCTTTTCATTCGTTAATGTATCTATTTAAAAAGGTTACCTACCTCACGCCCCTTTAAAACGTTCGCGACTTCGTGACCCACCGGTGGGTCACACTGGTTATTGCTAGTGGACATCGTGGCCCACCGGTGGGTCACACTGGTTATTGCTAGTGGACATCGTGGCACACCGGTGGGGCACACTGGTTCTTGCTAGTGGACGTCGTGACCCACCGGTGGGTCACGATGGAAGATGGTCAAAAATTTGAAAAACAATCAAAGTTCAACATAAAAACAGATTATAATCATGTTCAAAATTAATATACGTTATTCAACAAAAAAAGTGTGATTTTCTCGACGTCGCGAACGTGTTAATATACTGGATTTATGAATGTCTGTAATTAACGACACTTCATAATGTAAGATGATTTTTGAATAATGGAGTAGGTATACATATTGGTTTACTTGCGAATGCTTATTTTATTATGGGTCATATTATAATAATTAATACATTATTTTTCCATTATAACTTTGTAGAGAGGAATAAGGAAATGAAATAGCTTGTTTTGTCATAATAGGTATTTATTTTATGAATAATATATTATGAAATTTCAAAAATTAATTTTCTACAATGTTTACGGATGCATTCACAGAATCTTGATTCACTCAATATCTAGCAATGAGGAACTTCTGCAAATTCTTCTACTTGTGTACATTATTAACTAAAAAACTAACTAGATTCGTTGAGGCTGGATGAGGAAAGGTTTTCACAATTGAAACACATCAACGTGAATAGGTACTAATATTTCAGTTAATTTCTGAATGATAAATGAAATCAAATTCTACTTAGAAATTTTAATAAAACTTTTTTGAATCCGAAGTTTCGATTAGAACCCATAAGAAAAAACTTCAAAGAAACTTATAGATGATATTATTGAACCAACATAACATAAAAATTTAGTTCACCATTATACACTTAACAAAATCTACTTCTACATATTTCACAAGCTATATCCACATCTGTACAAAATGATATCAATATAAAACAACAAATAGTGTGTACCATCACCTTATAAAGTCCACCACTTGAAATTAATAGAACTACCTGCCTTTTCCATTCGTTGAGAACTTTTACTTTCAAACCCTGCAACAATATATTTACAGTTATATACTTATATTTTATAGAAAATCAATTTCAATTACCTTTTGAATTACTTCTGTTACAAATATAAGATTTCAGCGTATAATCTTCATATTTTTTCACTCCGTGGACTGCATACACCATTTCTAGTTTTTCTGTCTCAAACCAGTGTTCATAACTTTCGTTATTGGTGAAATGATAGGTCTCAAACTCTAATTTTATATTATGCTCTAATGCTAAATGGGTTTCTAATTTCTTGTAAGTTCCACAGACCTTTTCATTTCTTTTACAAAGTGGGCAAATAATATGCGATTTCGAAGTCGGAGTAGTGAGCAAAGTGAGCAAACCTTGTCTTGGTTTTCCATATTACACAATTAATCTATCTTAAAACTTCCAACTCTCACAATTCACAATTATTCAGTAACTGAACTTATGAGGTTGACAATTTGACGATTTTTACCGCGAAACCAGTCAGGCGCTACTCATTCTATCAAATTCAAAGTTGCGATTATCAACGGAACTTGCCGAACTTCTCCGAGGTTTTCCCGGAATTTAGTATCGCCTGCAGAGATCCAGGCATCCCCACTACGATCGAAACTGCTATTATACTAGACCAGCCGCTTATTCGATATCGAATCGCACTGAGGTTTCGATTATTCCACTGTTCAACTGGACTAGAAGACTGCTCGAATTTTCTACTGAAACCCCAGTGTTTCCAACTACATTTTCCATATCTGTATACATGCATACTTGTATACGTAGAAACCTGTCACAGTCAGGACACCCTTCGATTTAAATAACCCCATGCACGATGAACTTTGAGTGTTTTCTCTATTCATGGTGCATATTCCTCAATCAACACTTATTCAATATTTCTCCCGGTAGAAAAGTTACAGCCTACTTGTAAATCCAAGCAAAAATACTATAAAACTACTTGAAAAAGATGAACGGTTCAAAAAATTTCCGAAAGAATCAATCATTATAGAAAATAAAAATATTCTCATGCTTTTTTAATGAAACGGTAATTTTCCTGTTATCCCCAATTTTATCCGATAAAATTTGACGAAAAAAACATAAATCTCAAGAATAATCTGAATGCTTCCCTGGATTTCAAATATCACCGAATCGCAAAAAAATTATTGACCCTCTGATCGCACTACAAGTTAACAATATTGTCAGAATATTTATCAAATCGAGACTAAAATCACTATGATGGAAAACCGTTTGATGTAGGGATTTGTGATTATAAAAAATCACACAAATATGAGAGTTGAAATTGAATTCTAAGGAGCATGAAATTATATATTACAAATTTCATATTCAGGGTGAGTCTTCGACTTGTACATATATTTTAACTGTAGATTCCTCTCATCAAACGAAACACTTTTTTCCTATTCCATTTTTCAAAATTCGGTTTGGTTTGGGAGATACAGGGTGTCGAAAATCCATGAAAAAAACACATTTCTGTTTATATATCTTCGGAACCGTTATTTCGAATGAACTGAATTTTCATTGTGTTTTTACTCTATTCATGGTGCATATTCCTCAATCAAAACCTATTCAATATCTCTACTAGTATAAAAGTTACAGGGTAGTCGACTCATCAATACACGCTAAAACACCATAAAACCACTTTGAAAAGATAAACGGTTCATATTTTCGAAAGAATCAATCATTCAAGAAACTAAAAGTATTCCTATTTTTTTTTCAATAAAACGCGTCGTTTTCGAATTATTTCCAATTTTACCCGCAGAAATTTGACGAAAAAATCATTAATTTCAAGAATAATCTGAATGCGTCTCTGAATTAAATATCATCGAAAATTATTCCTTCTCTGGTCTTTAAACGAGTTTAAAATGTTGTCACAATATTCATTAACTTAGTCGAGATATTTTTTAATAATAAAATCCCCCAAATGTGGGAGATAAAATTGAACACCAAGGAGGATTTAACACGCACAGTTTCTATTGAAAATTCATAGTTACCGGTCCATATTGAAGTTAAATGTCGATGAAATACAAAATTCGGATATGAATGATGAATCTCAACACGAACTACTTATTAAATTGAAATTAATGAAACGATACCTGATAATCTGTGGCGATGTTTCTATCATTCTATCTAAACAACATACTCTTGGAATTTTATAAACTCGACACGGTTGAAATTATATTAATTCACTTCACGTAATAATCACATTAGAACAATAATCCACTGAATGTAATGAATGTATTTAGAACTTCACATAATGTTAACAGTTTGTGCAGACTGTTCAGAGACTGCTCTGTTATTGTTTTAGTTGGCTCCAGACCAGATAACCAATATTCCGGTTTTCGCTCTACGCATGCGTGGTAAAATTTGGCGGCAGAGTCGATTTATGATGGAAACGGCAGAATTCATAGATATTCATACCACGGTACAGAAATGTATCGTGATTTATACTATGTTTCGTAAAAAATCCTTAACCTCAATGAAAATATCAGCAAGCTGACAACATGTTCTTGACATTTCTGTCCAAAAATTCACAGAATCGATACAAATTAGATTAGTTAGGTTGTTTAATAATAAATCTGAATGAAAGTCTCATGATATTGTTTGGAAATTTCGAGGAAAATATGAACAAGTTATTAGTGTTTACAAACTAATCTGCAGAAAAATCGAAGAAGGAACTTATTTTGGTGTGAGAAATATGGCTTTTTAGTTGCAGATATAATCCGATGAAACTAATTGTTTTTGTTGAAATTATCGTGTTTTCAACATTTTGTCATTTTTATTCCAATAAGGTTAGTACTTGACTACTTGAGTATTCCCTAAATTGGGCCTTAATTTCTATCGAGAAATATGAACTTTGAATCAATTCCACAGTATCATTTCAGGGATGTATTTAGCCACATGTTTTTTTTTCAAATGGCTATATCTTTTTAACAGAGCCGAATTCGGAAAAATGTAAAATGAAAAAAAGGTTTCTTTTGGCCTCAAGAATCTTCAGTTAAAATATATGTACAAGTCAAAGACTCACCCTGTATACATATGTATACGCTCAGTTTCTACTCAAAATTGATTAATTTCTGGTCCACCCATGAGGAAAATATTGAAAATGAATATCAATAAAATACTAAATGCAGATATGTATGAAAAATGAAGGTCGATTCAAACCATGTATTAAATTGAAATTAATTAAAAATAAAATGATACTTAGTACTAAATAATCTGTGGCTATGTTTCTATCTAAACTCTTGGAATTTTATGATTTCGACACTACACGGTTAATATTAGGTACATTAATTCACTGAAAGTCTTCCACATAATCATTGCAAGATCGAAGGAAAACACCAAAAATAATAAATTTCTCCGTTTATAACAACATGGCTCTAGAACAATTGTCCCCCATATCTGTTCACGCTTTGAAATCGCGCCGATTATCGCTATACGTATGCGTGAGACACAGAACAACAATATAAGATCTGTGGCGATGTTTCTATCCAAACAATGTCCTCTGTGATAATTTGCAAAAATCCTAACTGTAACGAAATTTCTGCACGAAAAAAAGCCAATTTTTATACACGTATATTTCATGAACTCGACACTACAAGGTTAATATTACATTAATTCACTGAAAGTGTTCACATAAACTTCACGAGATCGAAAAAAGAAACCTATAATAATCACTTTCATAAGAACATATCTATGGGAAAGATTTTTTCCATGTTTGTTTACAGATGGAGGCCTCCATTCTCCAACGGTAGTTGAAATCGACGGTTGACGCTATACGCATGCGTCGTGAGAAGGGACATCGAAGATAAGAGACTAACGTTTGAGATGTATCGATTTCTGATATTAGGGAAGATGATCTTTGCTACAATTGTAAAATTCACAAATATTTATACATACTAAGTTATACGATAAATCAAGAAGCTGGCAACATCTTCTCAAAAACTCTGTGAAATATTCATAGAAGATTATTGTATTGAAAACGAAATAGGTGATATAGCTTGATTAATCACAAATTGAATCAAAAACCTTTCTTTATAGATATTTTTGGGATAACGAGGAAAATATGAACAAATTATCAGCGTCTCACAAATTTATCTTCAGGTGAATAGAAGGAACAGAATATTTTGAAGGAAGAAATATCGCAGAAGTAATCGAACAAAACTAAGTGTATTTGTTAAGAAATATCGTGTTTGTAACATTTTCAATCCAATAAGTCCACAACTTAAGTATTCCCTAAGGCCTGAAGGTTCCTTTTGGCCTCAAGGATCTGTTTTTCAGTTAAAATTTGGCGGTATGTCTTTTCTGATAACTCTTGTAGGTTCTTTGCTATGTAATGAGCGCGCATAAGTAAGACATTTTCGTCTTCGGTCCATCGCGCTCTCCCATCTCTTTTCGGCTCCTGCGTGGGGCGAGTTTGAACCTCGTCCAAACACAGGATCCTTTCCTCTTCAAGCCTGGGCCTTACGGTACCATCTCGGGGGGTTGCGCCGCTTGCACCACAACATCTCCCATCAGGCTGATCCTCTGGACGGCTGCGAGAGGAGCCAGCCTGCAGCCTCTCACCGCCCTGTTGCGTTTGGCATCTCGTTATAGGAGCAATATTATCTCAGTGCCCAAGGCTGCTAACCTCAGGGCCTGGTTGACTCGGGTATGCGGGGTCGTCACACCCCGAAGGCCGAAACCCCAACACAAATGAAGGGATAAATCTACCCAAAATTACAAAGGGAATAATAATCTTACCTATATGTATCAGCAAAACGGGTTTTGAAATGAACCCTGACGTCTCCAATTACCGTGAATAGAGTGATCGAGCTCCACAAACGAACATGGCCGGAGGAGCCTTGTAATTCCGTGGCTAATAATGTTAAAATGGTGCACACTTATAGTTGATGATTTCATGAAATGACAACATTTTTTATGGAAACAAACTTAGTTTTGAAATAAATATATATCCATAAGGACACAACTGACAAATTCTTTCCGAATACAACTGATTATTACTTCGAGAATATGGGAATTCCCCATGGAGAAATTGATTTTTAAACGTTCACATGTCGTGAACAAACCCTTTTGGCGAATTCAGGCGCAATATAGATATCGAGTTTTGTCTAAGATATTGATTGCATAAAAAATTCTAACTTGTTGTCGAAGTTTTCATGTTATGGCCTTACAATTTATACAAAAAAAAATTTAAAGAATTTTTTCAGTACTGATTTTCAATGTATTGTGTGATCTCTATACTTCCCATCTGGAATGGATTCATATTATAAGCCAGAAGAATAATTCTCGTCGTTAAAAACATTAAGGATAATGAGGAAAAGAAACATTAACTCGGTGAAAAACGTTATATTTCACATTGTACAATAAATCTCTTCACAAATCACATAAGCTTTGCCAAAACCTCTCAATTATCTCCGTATACATTAATAAATTTCGTAAGTTGAAAGTGCCAATAAGCCTCTATCAGGCCCGAAATATGTCGTCAAAATTTTCAGGAATCGCGTCAACTCGAAAACTATGGGCCCAAGAACGCACCTTTGGGAAACCCCATCACCTCCTTCCTTACATTTCTGACGACACACCTCTTTGAAAGACGTGATTGTTTGGACATTAAACCCTGTAAAGTTGAACGGACTTAAGTTTGAACGATGTTACCCTTCGAACACGAATATTTGATGATGCCTGATGTTTAGATTGCGCAGGAATCTGTAGCACGCATCATTGTAAGAATTAGGGCCGCACACGAATACGGATAATTCGTCACTCATCGTTTTTCGTCTACAAACTTCCGACAACGCTTGTGCTATTGTATCTTCGGTTATGCGTCCTCTTTGTACAACACCGTTCACTTCAACGGTGTCTTCGTCGCTCACTATGTGTCTGAGGAAGAATATATCATTCTTGTCTTTGTCCAATTTCTGAAAAGATGAGTCCAAATCCGTAAACTGTTGCAAGAAGGGTATTTTGTCGGAATGATTGTTAGAGTACAGGACTCCTAATTGTTTGCTGCAAATAAAATAGTTAAGAATATAGAAATAGTCAGTTAATCAACTAGTTTATCTGACGAGAGCCAATATCGGCAACGAAAAAAGGAGATGAAACCTAAAGAAAAATGTATTCCGTCTTTAACAGTTCTGTGAGTTTTTTGGTTTTGTACATACTTCTTTATTTCAACTTTTGAAACTTTCAAAAATATACTACGACATGAGAAATTGGTCATAAAATTTCACATTTTTCAATAAAGAGGTCATTGCTTAAAAACCTCTGCTAATTTTTTATCGTTGCGCTATTTCATTTTCTTTCAAAGTAAGCTATGAAAAATTCGAATCTCCAAATTATGAATAGCAGGTTGAAGAGCATTCGGAGTACTACGTGGATCGATATTTAAGTAATGAGAATAGAAAAAACCAAAAACATAATGTTTATAAAAATATCTTCATTGTTTTTCAAAATATTCGCCTTTAAGAATAAGACACTTTTGCATGCAATTAAAATTATCGGTGCGAAATTTTACACGCAACGTTGTGTCTTAAATCTGATAGTGAAAACAAACCTACCATCTCCTAGTTCTCCTCTGCTTGAAGAACAGCATCAGGCTCAACATAGGTGTCAGTCCTGTTCCAGCTGCTAGCATCAAGCACCTGTTCGTATCGTGCAATCTTTCGAGATCCAATCCACTTTTAATCGGCCTGGATGCCTGAATAACTTCTCCTACCTCCGCGTCGCAGATGTATCTGCTGACCTTTCCTTCATCGTATCTCTTCACCAGTAGGAAGACTTTCTGATCGCCGTATGTTGCGTTTGAAAATTTTGGGAAGAAATTTTTTGGTTCCGGTATGGGAGTGTAGCTTCTAGATAAATCTTCACCTTCTGAAAAGAATGAACCAGATGTAGGCACATAAAATAGCTATTGTTATTCATGACAGTATGTTAGGAATAAAGGATATGAAAATGGGGAGAGTACAAAATACAGGATGAGTCTTTGACTTAGACATAAATTTTAACTGTAGATTCTTGAGGCCAAAAGAAACCTCTTTTACATTTTCCATTTTTCCGAATTCGGATCTGTTTGAGAGATATAGCCATTTGAAAAAGAAATAGGGCCAAATACGTGCGTGATACGATTCTTTGGAATTGAAGCAAATTTCATATTTCCCGATTGAAATTGAGTTGATATATTCAGGAAACACTCAAGTGCTAACCTCATTTGAATAAGAAAGTTACAAGCACGATATTTCCTAATAAAAACACTCAAGTATGTCCGATTATTTCAGAAATAGAAAAGCCATATTTCTCCCACCAAAATGAGTTCTTACTTTGATTTTCCTGAAGATAAGTTTCTAGGTCAATGACCTAACCTAACCCAACTTCTGCGATATTTCACAGAGCTTTTGAGAATATGACGCCAGATTGTTGATTTTCTCTTTAAACAATGGTACGCTACCCCACAATGCAAGGTAGGCGGCGCGCAAGAAAAACCGTTGTTCTGCGTCTAAAACGTCAGTACCATGATCGACGCATGCGTATAACCATAACCGGCATGATGGATTACGATTTATTTATTCACAGAGAAGGCAAACAGGTGTACAAACATCCAAAACAATGTGATGTGAATGGCGCAAAATTGCCAAATCATTTCTAGAGCTATGTTGTTATAGAAGGGGAAAGTGATTCTTTTAGGAGATTTTCTTCGATCTCGTGATGATTATGTGAAGACTTTCAGTGAATTAATGTGAAAATAACCTTGTGGTATCGAGTTTATTCCAAAAGAAATTGTTAAGAGAGAAACATCGCCACACATTATAAAGTGCCAAGTATAATTTTATTTTTCATTAATTTCCATTTAAAATGTGGTTTGTATCGACATTCATCATTAATATCCGAATTTTGTATTTCATTGACATTTATTTTCAATAAAAATAAATTTTCAAAAGAATTTGTGCAGTTAAAATCTATAATTTCATGCTTCTCACAATTCAATTTTATCCTCCACATTTGGGGGATTTTATTATTACATATCTCTACATCAAACTTTTTTCCATCATGGAGATTTTAAACTTGACGAAGTTGTAAAACATTTTGACACCATTGTTAACTTGTATAGAGATCAGAGAGTTTATAAATTTCAGCCAATCTTTGATATTGAAAATCCAGTGAGGCATCCAGATTATTCTTATGATTTTTGATTTTTTTTTCGTCGAATTTTATCAGGTGATATTGGGAATAACTCGAAAACAACGCGTTTCATTGAAGAAAAAAAAAACATATACTTCATTCACTTCTATAAAGTATCGCGGTTTGCCATGGAATTCTGACACATTTCACCGCGTATATTTTGAAAATGTTAGGTTATGGTCATTCCTCTGTCAGATAATCCCGCAACGTTGTCGTTTCTGCATTAAAATCGTTGTAATTACGTATTTATCAAAATGTTAATTTACTTTGAGAAAATAATGAATTTGAGAAAATATTATGTGAATTCAATAATTTCAAAGACCTGGCGAATGCTGAAGAAACTGTTTTCTCTGTTAATACTGGAAATATTTCACGTATATGAACATGGTAGGAAGATTCAGTTATGCTCTTTTCTTGTACGGAAATCAAGAATCGAGTGTTGAAAGTTAACTTAAAAATAATGGACAGAATAGTCCGTTACTTTGTGATAGTTCTTTCGGAAAAAGAATAAAAGTACTCGAATAACCCAGCCAAACGAACGGAACCGACGAACCTATGGAATTCCCCACTTTTCAAAAGAAATACCTACAGAAGACATTTATGTCAATACAGAAGACATTTATGTCAATACCTTTTTGCACAACTTGAAATACTCCATTATGAAAATGTAGTAGTAATAGGAAACCTGTGTCATAGCAAAGCCTCAAAAGAACTAACTCCATTTACAAAGTTGAAAAAGAGTAAATAGAAAGTAGACTTGGCAATGTCGCTTGATTTTCACGAGTGCCAACCTGCGTCAGTTTTACGTGAAAGAACTTGATGAACCTAAATCAAGGCTAACCGCGATTCTTTTTTAAAATGATTGATTCTTGCGAAAATTTGAACCGTTTATCTTTTTCAAGTGGTTTTATAGTATTTTTGCGTGTATTTATGAGTCCGCTACACTGTAACTCTTATATCAGGAGCAATATTGAAAGTTTTGATTGAGGAATTCTTCTTAAAGTGCCCTATCCGTTCCGGACGTTGGCCACCATCAAGGCAATGCGAACTTTATTTGCTGCGCTGCGGAAGAGCTCGGTTGATGTTGCTCCAAACCACTTGCGCAGGTTTGCGAGCCAGGAAATTCTTCTTCTTCCTGGACCTCTCTTGCCCTCAATCTTTCCCTGGAGTATAACCTGGAGAAAACCATATTTTCTGTCGTTTCGCATAATGTGTGCAAAATATTGCAGCTTTCGACATTTAACCGTTATCAGTAGGTCAGGTTTACACTTCATCCGTCTGAGTACTTCCTCGTTGGTAACTCTTGCGGTCCATGGAATTTTGAGGATTCGTCGATATATCCACATCTCGAATGCCCGCCTTCGTTTCTCCATAGCTTCCGACATAGTCCATGTCTCTACTCCATATAATAAAACAGAATAAACATAACATGAAATAAGGCGTCTTTTGAGTCGTAGGCTTAGATCTTTGCTACATAGTAAGTTCTCCATTTTAACAATTACGGCTCTAGCTTTTTCGATTCGAATTTTTATTTACTGAGAGTGGTCCCAATCCTCGTTCAATGTACATCCCAAATATGTGAACTTTGATACTCGTTGTAGTACCTGGTATTTGCCCGTAGTATGGTGTGTTGGATCTTCGACTTACTCACAACCATATATTTTGTCTTCTTGATGTTCAATTTCAGTCCGTATTCCTCACTCACTGCTACAACTCTATCGACAAGGACTTGTAAACCTTGCAAGTTATTCGCTATTAATATGGTGTCATCTGCATATCGTATATTGTTAATGGCTTCACCATTCACCTTGATTCCCTCTGAAAGATCTTCAAGCGCCTTTCTTAAAATTTGTTCCGAGTATAGATTGTACAAGAGTGGAGACAGCACGCAACCCTGACGAACTCCTTTCTGGATTTGAACTGGATCGGTGTACTGTCCATCCACTCGTACTCTCGCCTTTTGTCCCCAATACAAATTGACTATAATTCTTATATCCCTCTCGTCCACTCCTGCGCTTCTCAATGTATGAAGCATCTTTTCGTGATTGCACATGTCGAACGCTTTTGCGTAGTCCAGAAAACAAATATACACGTCACAATTTACGTCCCTACATCTCTGAATCATCACCTGCGCTGCGAACATAGCCTCCCGTGTTTCAAGGCCACTTCTGAACCCCATTTGAGTCTTTCCCATATTCTCTTCACACCTACTGTATAACCGGGCATGAATAACCTTGAGAAATATTTCAGGGCATGTCCCATTATACTAATTGTACGAAATTCATCGCATGATTTAGCATTGGGTTTCTTTGGCAATGCGACAAATGTAGACATTAACCAATCTTCTGGTATCTGACCGGAGTTATAAACGTTGTTGAAAAATTTCGTAAGTAATGCTATATTATCATTATCCAGAAGATTCAATATCTGTATCGGAATCTCATCCGGTCCTACTGCCTTTCGAATTTTAGCTAAGTCGATAGCGTGCTTTACCTCGGCGAATGTTATTTCCGGCCCTTCCAAGATTTCGATACTAGCTAAGTCAGGTCAGTTGATCATCTCGGAATATACTCTGAATATAATTCTGCCAAATTTTCAGCTTATCTTCAGTTTCAAACACTATGTTGCCTTGATCATCTGAGATATTTCCAATGGTGTTCTTTCTGGTGTTTCCAGCTACTTCTTTGACTTTCCTGTGCACGTTGAAGCTGTCATGTTTGTTCTGATATTCTTCTATTCCCTTACACTTGTCGTTGAGCCAAGATTCTTTGGCTATGCTACACTGCTTCCTAATGCTTTTGTGAATTGTCCGATATAACTCTGGATCTTTAAGTTTAAGTTTTCGTCTTCTCTCCATCATATTTAAGATTTATTGAGGAATATGCACCCTGAATAGGGTAAACAACCAACCAAAATTCAGTTCATTTGAAATAACGGTTCCGAAGAAATGATCAGAAAAGTGTTTTTTTCATGGATATTCGACACCCTGTATATTTCAAACGAAACCGAATTTTGAAAAATGGTATAGGAAAGAAGTGTTTCGTTTGATGAGAGGAATCTACAGTTAAAATACCTATATGTACAAGTCAAAGTCTCTTGACAGCTCTGTCAGGGGGCACAATAGACCTTAAGGTCGCAGTGGACTTTACCCCCTTTTCACTATAGCTATAAGTCAAAGACTCACCCTGTATATGCTGAGGAAGGTGCATAATATATGCTAAGGAATTGTACGAAAAGCCGATTTGTTTTATCATTCCGTAATAAGATTGATTTTCCGAAGCAGGGAAGTATACAGGGTGTCACTTCTATTCGTTTTAACGATCTCAATAGTAGTGTCGGATTGGGTCGTTAGGCAATTGCCAGGTTGGCTCCTCAGCACAAATATATATAAATATATCTAGCCCCTCTAAAAAGGCCAATACCGTTTCGAATCTTGGAAAAAGTTTCAGATAGCAAAAATCGCAGAAAAATTTCTGCCTCTTCGACTGCCAACAAGAAGGGCAGTGAAATAATTATAAATCATCATTCCCAAATTTTTTTAATACAACTTTTTCGAGTTATTCCTAGTTCAATTTTATTTATATATTTCAGGAATAATCTGGATGCTCCTTGAGATTTGAATTATCATCAAATCACAGAATAATTACAAGCCTCTGATTGAACTTAATGTTAACAATGTGTTTGTCGGATTTATTCTCCAACTCTATTGAATAACAATTGATTTGTTTGTTTATTCATTTCATTAAGTATCGTAAGCAGAGGTGACCGACTAATGATTGACAATTTCTCCCCCCCCCCCAAACTGACAATTTCTAAAATCTCTTTAGATTTCACCTATTATAAGTAGAAATGTCGCTGGACATTTCACTTACATGTTCCAACTACATCATCACATTTACTTAATACCATTATGAGTAGATTGTAAATTTTCAATAAAGCACAAAAAAAAAAGATTTCACCGAGTGAGATTATTCGAGGAGATTGGAATGCCGCGCCGAATCGTCTTCATTTAACGTCAAATCACCTAATAAAAATCTTATCTCCCGTCTCTTATCCTCACTAATCTGTAATGTCTTCGAGCGACAGCCCTCTCCATCACGACGTTGCACGTATTCCTCATATTCTTTCAGTCCGGATAGGGAAAATTAGTTTTCCTCGTCGAATACCGCTCCAGAATCGGGTTTCCGGGTGCATTTCCATATAAATTGAATCGAAATAACATGAAAGCGCGTATATGGACCGATGTGAGGGAATTTCTCGCAACGGTAATGGGACATACTATTTATTTTCTGCTCGCAGAAAAGTACATGTATCCCATACGTTGTCGGGAAAATATTAAGTTTGATTCTGATGAATATGCCTCATGCTGAATGCCGAATTTCATCTTTGTGAATTCTATATTTGATTGATTCGGTCTTCACTTGATGGAAATTCATTTTAAATAAATAATAATAAACTGCTAATTTCCACAAAATTTATTGATGTTAAATGACGACAATTGTTTCACTACACTGTAGCTTTTTCAAGTCGGATGCTGAACTGAGTATTCCCAAATTATAACATTCGTTTAAATAGGTATTGATAACATAGTTGAGCAGAAAATTTGTTTTAAATGAGGTAATAAAATTATATTGGAGGGTGCCGCTGGTTATTCCAGGATTGTATAAAGATGTTCAGTAACGGTGATCTATTCACATCTGTTTGTTCGTTCAATAGGACCTTCTTAGAATTATACCTGTTTATTTCTAGAGATTCTAAGAGTGTGAGTCTAGAACTCTTGTTTTCCATACAGAAAACAAGAGTTCTAGACTCACACTCTTAGAATCTCTAGAAATAAACAGGTATAATTCTAAGAAGGTCCTATTGAACGAACAAACAGATGTGAATAGATCACCGTTACTGAACATCTTTATACAATCCTGGAATAACCAGCGGCACCCTCCAATATAATTTTATTACCTCATTTAAAACAAATTTTCTGCTCAACTATGTTATCAATACCTATTTAAACGAATGTTATAATTTGGGAATACTCAGTTCAGCATCCGACTTGAAAAAGCTACAGTGTAGTGAAACAATTGTCGTCATTTAACATCAATAAATTTTGTGGAAATTAGCAGTTTATTATTATTTATTTGTGAATTCTCCTTTGACCCACCAAATATTCCCTGCTGAGACGGAAATTGACTATTGGATTCACAAATTTATACCTACTTCAATCGTAAAACAAAATTATGAATTAGCAGAATATTTGGGTCTGCTTTTCCAGTTTGTTAGTTCATACTGCGACTATAGAATCAGTTCGCCACTCTATTTAAGTTCGCTAAGCCCGAACACTGTTAGTCGCCGAGACGCACGTTAGTTCCGTATCTATAAAGTACAGCAGATACGTATCCTTTCAGCGAGCATTAACGGTGATCACCATTTTTTTAAGTGGTTAGATATTGAAAAAATCTCTTTTATTTTGAAAGCCTACATAAAAAAGATTTTGTTTTTCATCCAAATGACGGCCTCGGCCAGCGATGCACATGAGGAGTCTTTCGCGGAAGGTTTCCATTACTCTCTTCAGCATCGCGGTTTCAACTTGTATGATATCTTCCTTGACTGCCTCTTTTAAGTCATCAAGACGGGTCAAGTCACGGTGACTGTAGCGTCGGGTTCCTCAAAAAAGTAGGGCCTATGGGTTACCTCAAAAATGAGGTCTTCAAACAGCGTCCTAAAACCCTTGAATGAGGCAATCAAGGAGGAATTCATCAAAACTGAAAACGCTATACTGAAGAGAGTAATGGAAAACTTCCGCGAAAGGCTCCACTCAACTATTACAGATCAAAATCGGTTGAATAATGATGAATAATATTATTCTAATGGAGTAGATAGAAGAATTTCTCCAAAACTTTTTCTTGTATTTTTTCAACAGCTCCATCAAATGTGGGCAAGGGCGGATTTACGAGGGGGTACTGGGGGTAACTGACCCCCCCCCCCCTCATGAGTATCGAAGACCTCAGAAAAAGGTGGTGCACATGAGATATTTCATACATTGTGTACATGATTTAGTGGTTTTCAATCCTTAATACCCCCCCCATGATCGTCATTACCTATATCCGCCCTTGAATGTGGGAGAACTAGTTGCTGCACACTGTATTTTTATCTTATACATACATTATTTATTTATTTAATCTTCGGATTGTTATATGAGTACAATCTTCCTTCAAGAGAGCTCTTGTATAATTAACACTGGGAAATCCCCATCTTTAACCCTAGTGCTTCAATGATAAGTAATATTACTCGACAGTAGTCAAAGATTATAAAAAATATTGTCAATGAAAAATTCCTTCTTGGTCCTTTTTCTGGTAAATTTCTAACTTGCATGAAAATAGAATAATGCAATTTCAAAAATTCTCCTGTTTTATTTTCTTTAGGACCATACAAATGAATGATATAGAAAACGTCAGAAATTATTGAATACAAAAAATCTGCAAAGGAGAATTAAAATACAAAATGTGAAGAATACATCTAAAACAATATAAATAACACTAATAGGCAGATACAAAACAGGTCACAGCAGTGCTTCAAAAAAATTCGTCAGTACTGTACAAAACCTTGTCTACAACCAATTTATATAATTCCTTTTTAAACCCGTGAAAGCTGTTGAGAGTTCGAATCTCCCTTGGTAGCCCATTGAAAAATTTCAAACCCGATATAAAAATTGATTTATGAGTCTTGGTGAGTCGGTGTGCTGGAATCCGAAAATCATCTCGAGATCTCGTATTAAAACTGTGATTAATGCCGTTAGTTGGGTATCTACTTTTATTCCTATATATAAATAAGCAGCATTCTATAATAAATAATCCTGGAAGAGTGGGAAGAGCTAAATCCCTAAAAAGTTCTCTACATGATGTCTGTTGAGACACACCCATCATAGTTTTAATCACGCGTTTTTGTGCCTTGAAAACCAGTATGCTCTCAGTCGATCCACCCCAGTGGCAAATGCCGTACCTTAATCTTGACATCACCTGTGAATGAAAAAGGGCCATCAAGCCACTTCGGCTCAGGATACCCCTCAAGTTTCGGAATAAAAAACACGATGAATGCAGCCTCGATGCAAGTTTACCACAATGCGACTTCCAATTAAGATTATCATCCAAAGTGAGCCCCAAAAATGTGACCTCTCGCGATCTATTCACATCAAAACTATCTGTACCCACATTGAAGCCCGTGATAGATGCCTGATAATTATGAAATACCATATAAGTCGTCTTAGCAGCATTCAAGTATAATTGGTTCGAACCGAACCAATTTTCTAGTCTGCTTAGATCGGAGTTACACACCCCCTCAGTTAGAGCCGGAGTCTCCTCCCCTACAACAAGAGATGAGTCATCCGCATACAAGGTGAGATGAGATCGAAGACTCACTCCCATATTATTGACGTAAATGACGAAAAGAAACGTTCCCACAATGGATCCTTGTGGGACTCCACAATTAACTTCGACTGTACTGGACGACACCTGCATCCTTATATTATTCTTCACACTACTTATAGATGTGTATTGTACCCTATCCTCCAAGAAACTACGAATCCATCCGAGAGCCCTACCCCGAACTCCATACCCTTCCAATCTCTCCAGCAGTATCCTGTGCGAGACACAGTCAAATGCCTTGCTGAGGTCGCAAAAAATCCCAGCAGGACACCGGCCACATTCTAAATGGGAATATATCTGCTCCAAAAAATGATAGGCTGCGTCGGATGTAGAACGTCCCGACAAAAAACCAAATTGATTTTCCGCAATAAATTCATTATCGGTAAAATATTTCACCAATCTTTCCATGAAGCAATATTCAAATATTTTCGAAAAAGTTGGAGGCAAAGCTACCGGTCTATAATTCTCCATGTCTGTCGTATTTCCTTTTTTATGTAAAGGAATTATTTCAGTATTCAGAATAGTTTCAGTATTGAACAATTGTAAGAGGCATATCCTTCTTATCTTCAACAAGACTTTTCGACACTATGATACGGGGATGCATTGATATCTAGTTAGCCTAGACCAGTTCCATGCACGAACAGAATATTGCGATATCATATCAACGAACATACAACGAACAATAATTTATTAGAAGTGTCAGTGTAGAGTTCGACGTCAAAAAAGTAAACCAGACTTTTGGAGTATCGAGCCATCATCAAGTACCTGTATTTAAAAGGGTTAAGAGGTAAGCAGATTTACGAAGATATGCTTAATACCCTTGGTGATCAATGTCCTTCGTATATGACCGTGAAAAATTGGACTGCAATCTTCAAAAGAGGTAAATTTTCCATTGAACATGATCACCGATCGGGAAGGTCAGTTTCTGTGTCAGTCCCCGAAAATATCGATGCAGTTCATGACATGATTTTATCAGACCGTCGAATTGGGCTAAAACGGATATTTGAAGCACTGAAGGTTTCATACGAACGCGTTCATCATCATAGTTCACGTCAATTTGGACATGAGAAAAATTTCTGCAAAATGGATCCCCCAATGTTTGAATGGTGACCAAAAGCGTGCAAGGGTAGAAGCATCGCGTTCGATCTGTGCTCGATTCGAAAACGATGTAGACTTTATAAACCGAATTTCTACTATGGATGAGACTTGGGTACATTTCTACGATCCAGAAACAAAGCAACAATCGATGGAATGGCGACACTCTGGATCTCCAAGACCTAATAAGTTTCGTGTCCAAAAATGTGCTGGAAAAGTTCTTGCTTCAGTTTTTTGGGATTGCCATGGAGTAATCATGATTGGTTTTTTGGATAAGGGTAGAACAATAACTGAAGAATACTATTCGACATTACTGACCACTCTACGGGAAAAAATTAAAGAGAAGAGACGCGGAAAGCTATCCAATAGTATATTTCATTACTAGTCCAGAAAGTAAGCTTTTTCTGTGTGCGCGCGAAGAGTTCCCGTGTGAGGCGGAGCCGAACACGGGAATTCGTGCAAGCACGGAAATAGCCTTTTTGGACGTGTAATGAACGATATTTTTCATTACACCTCTCTGAAAACAATCCAACGATATTTGTTCTTCGACAGAAAGCATTTCGATATTGTAAAACAATAATTATTCGAAACACTGACGTCTACTGTCATCAGGCAATCGTTGCTTTGTGTCTCAGCATAGATGCATCTATGTCTCAGCGCACGGAAGAGAGTCACTTTCGGTGCGACCCCACGGAAAAGGGTCACTTTCGGTGCCCTGAATCGACATGTTTTGATAGGGTTTTCAGAGCGGTGTAATGAAAAGGTATTTTGTTTTTACAGGACAATGACCCAGTACACATATCTCATGTTGCCATGCGAAAAATTCGTGATTTAGGGTAAGAATTACTAGAACACCCCCCTTATTCACCAGATTTGGCTCCGTCCGACTATCATCTCTTTCCTCAACTGAAAAAAAAAGTTTAAAGGACTGGTTCGCAGAGCAAGAAGAAACATTTTTTTTTGAAAGGTCTAGAGACGTTGCAGGTTCGCTGTAATAAATGTATTCAATTAAGAGGAAAATATGTTGAGTAATAAAATATTTTGACATCAAAATTTTGTTTGGTTCTATAGTAGGCTAAGAATTTTTAAATATATCCTGGTATGAACAGTTGCTGAGTTGTAATTGTTTTTCTCTATTTCAGTATCGTAATGAGTTCATTACAGTACTAAAAACAGTGCTGTAATGAATTCATTACAGCATCGTTTTCAGTCACATTTTTCGTTTTGTGGTTGTCATGCAATGACTTCCGATCCTTTTAAATTTCAACAGACGTCAATTTGGAAATGTCAATTTTCGTATTTCCTAACATTCACACCAACTGCCAAGATACAATATGAAAGTCACTAGGACCTATAATTTGAATGTTTCCATTGAATATCACAAAATTTGAATAAAATAGAGAAAATATCGTCTAATACTCGTTGCAGAATGCAATTCCAATACTCATGCGTTCGAAAACTCGCTCCTTCGTCGCTCGTTTTCGAATTTCGCATTCGTATTGGAATAGGAGCCCATTCTGCAACTAGTTTTAGAATATACTATTTTCAAAAATGAAAATCTCATCGGACTGCTTGCATATTCAATCAGGGACATTACGACAAACATATTCGTAGGGAATACATTCTGGGTTTGAAAAGTTCAAGAAACAGGTACTGTGTTAAATGAAAAACGAAGTTGCGAACGCGAGCTTGCAGTTATTGAGATTGAAGCTACAAGCACGGGAGACTTAGAAAAGCTGAAAAAGAAGCACAAGAAAATTACCTTCCATCACCAGATTGATATCTACATTTGTTTCTAGGGCTGATTGAAGAAACAAAAATAAGAGTACTTCTCTTTAGACACATTTTTCCAAAACTGGGTAGTGCAGTAGATACAACCCTTAGGAATATTTTAAATTTCTTACTTCTTATTATAGAACACCCGTACTATAATAATACACTTATATGAGCATAATCCGTTTCGTAATGAGATCCATTACGATACAGATTCTTCATTAAGATACAGATTTCTAATCCATAGAAATAAATTATTTTTCAATCAAGCGGCCCCGTTCGCTACGGGAAGGGGGGCGTCGGATAGGGAAAGAACGGAGCTCCACGGTGGTGTTTTTAGATTTTATTCTGCGATCGGGAAGTATTTACCAAAAAATTCGCGAATTTCGCCGAAATCGCAAAATTTTCGGCGTCATAGACGAGATTTCGAATTATCGCGTTGACGTTCGATATGTCCGAGGTATGACGTTATTTTCAAAGATGTATATTTTTCGAATTTAATCGCTATTTAGAGGTGAGTATTCGGTCGATCATCGAAAAGTAACGAATATTTCCACTTTTCAGCTAAAATTCCAGCCCGATAAATCATTTTCGGAAGCAAGACCGAGATGTTTACATTTCAGATTAGAAAAATGGATAAATAATACTACTCTGACAAAAAAGTATCCGGAAATTTGAAACAAACGCAAAAATATTGAACTTCTTCGGAATTTTTTGAATCTCCTTCAAAATATGCTCCATTTGAAGCGATAAACATGTGTCAACATTTTTTCAAATCATGTAAACATTTTTCTAAAGGTGCTTTCAGGGATGGCCTTCAGCTCCTTCTGCGAATTTCCTTTTATGGCGTCTATGGAGTCAAATCTGGTTCCCCGGAGCGGCAATTTCAGTCTGAAGAAAAGAAAAAAGTCACACGGAGCTAGATCAGGCGAATAAGGTGGCTGGTCGATGGTATTTATCGGTTGTTTGGTCTTAAAATCTTTAATAATCGTGGCTTGATGAGATGGTGCGTTATCATCATGCAAAATCCACGAATTGTTTCGCCACAAATCCGGCCGTTCACGGCGAATATTTTCACGCAAACGTCTCAAAACAGTTAAATAAAAGTTCTTATTGACCGTTCGACATTACGGAACGAATTCATGATGAACCACACCACGAATATCGAAGGAAACAATAAGCATCGTCTTGATTTTCGAACGACTTTTGCGAGGTTTTTTCGCTTTCGGCCCATTTTTCCCCACCCATTCCGATGATTGTTGGCTCGTTAGTGTGTCGTATTCATAGACCCATGTATCGTCACCAGTTATGATCCGTCCCATGAACGATGGGATTAGAATTCGCACGATCCAGCATGTCTGCAGCTACCTGCATCCGGTACTGTTTTTGAAGAAAATTCAGTTCTAACGCGCTTCATGCCCAATTTGTTCACCAAAATCAAACGAGCGGTTTCACGAGAGATGTTGAGATCACGAGCTATCTCTTTTACACTGGTATGACGATTTTCGAGAACAATTTTTTCGACGTTATCGTTGATTGAAGCGGTTGACAGTCGTCCTGAACGAGGCAAATCTTCGACGATCTCCTGACCGTTATTAAAGACTTAGTACCATTTGTACACTTGGGTTTTCGATGAAACAGAGTCTCCATAAGCCTTTTCTAGCATTCACAACGAGTAAGCACACGAAATCTCGTTCAAAACACAAAATTTGAGATAAACTTTTTGTTCAATATTTCTTTCCATGGTTAAATTCGCAGACTACCACTGAGGTCGTCTGGTTTCAACAGCTGTCGTGAACAAACTAGTTGACAGACCGCGCTCATGTTTGGCATAGTAATTACCAACATACAGAAACAATTACTTAAAAATACTCAACGCGGGCAATTTAAATGAGAATTTCCGGATACTTTTTTGTCAGTGTGTATTTATAGTTCTTCATCATTTATCGGGTGTAGACAAAATAGCGTATGCAACTCTCATGTAATGGTCATTAATAGACTCGCATGAACCATAGGAAATTCGCCTGCGGCTCATTTCGTATCCCGGTTTATATGCTCGTGTATGAATAACCATCATTTCATGATCGTTGCATAATATACTATTATGCATTCTTTCTCTATTAGTTTTCACTTAGGGGAGTCATTCTGTATCACCCTCCCTCAGTGGCGTAACTAGATAGTTCGGGGCCCTGGTGCAAAAATCGAAGAGGGGCCCCTTAATGAATTGTTTTCGAGTCAAAATATAAATACTTCGAAGATGCAAAGTTACTTACTGAAGGTACAGTTGAGGAATATACTTGAATGAATTATGTTGTTATTGATGTATTTGAGTAGGTATATTAAATTCATTATATTAATGTTATATTAATGTGGATGAAAAAAAGGGCTTTAAAAACATTTTTATAGATATTTACTATATGTACAAATATTCACAAAAAAATTGTCATTGTCACTATGACCTTCTAGCCTTATTTTTTTTATTGATACGTTAGATTATTTGGTGAAATCACAATAAGAATAAATTATTCGAGGAATGAATTCAAATTAATTATTGGGGATTCGAACCTAGAGGTCAAGTCATTTATTCTCTGGGAAAAAATATGTTTACAACCTCTTTCTAGACCTACTCTTTGCGAAAGATTCAATGACTTCACTCAAATCTAGACTTGATGCAGCTTCATTTTTAATTGATAGGTATAAGCCATGAATGTTCCAGTTGGGCTTGGCTCATAGTGTTCTGCAAATAATTTTATATTATTCTTAATTTGCTGAAAGATCTTTCAGCTTCTACAGAGGTGACAGGAATATTGTATGGAACAGTAATATTGCTGTAACTGTAAATACTTCTGTTAGATCGCATTCCAGCATTCCGTATTTCCTTATTATTTTCATATACAATTCATGAATTATCCATGCCTAATTCAATTCGGGTAGAAATAGGTGATAAATATTAAGAACTTGAATTTAAAAGATGCATAATTGATATCATTGAGAATGCGGTGCATTAAATCGCCGAGGAAAATAAATTCAAAATTCAACATCTTTTTTCTGCTTGTTTTCGCTCTTATTTGCAGGAATTTATTCTTCTATTTCAGCTAATGCACGAATGATATGAAAAAAAAAATGAAATTTGATTGCCGAAATTATGTTAACCCTACTGTAGCATCTAGTCGGACTTAGTTATTTTAGATAGGTGTCCGATTCACCAGTGAATTTTGGCAATAAATCCCTAGATTTGATGACATTTCGGAAAAAACATTTTTCAACAACTGAATATAATAAAAACAATGTTATTCACATAATAGATCACAGAGAAAAATCAAAGTTTGAATTTTTCTTTAAGTTCAAACGCGATTTGATGGTCAGCGCTTGAGGGCTCCCTGAGGTCGGGGGCCCTGGTGCACTGCACACCCTTGCACCCACGTAGCTACGCCACTGCCCTCCCTCAACTTAACCGTATTGAGGATAAAGAATTATTACTCACCTTCACTGGGCATGAAAATCCTCAAATGATAACCAATCGGCACGTATTGCAAAAGACCATCTTCCCTCGTCAACTCTATCAAATATACATTTGCAGCCACCTCCTCCTTCTTGGTCAACACGTAGTCCACTCTTTTCTGATCCAATAGAGCCCCCTCTCTGCTAGACTGCTTCAGCACCCCATAGTTTATCCAAGGCTGTTCAATCACCTTCTTGCACGTAAGTTCCACCTTCCCTTCCTCCTCTATAACTCTCAACACTCCGGGCCACTGGACCTCCTGCTTGAAGCGAACCTCGTTGACGATTGTCTTCTCCTGTTCCTCGAAACGTATCACCACGTTGACAGTTTTACCGCATTTCCAGGATTCTACACTGGGATTGGCGAAGGTCTTGGCTGAGAAGCTGACGCAGATCACATTGGACTTTTGAACCCAGTCGAATCTGTGCATGGGGATGTGAAGAATACACAATGAATTTTGTATTCTCTCATCGAGCGCTCAAAAATAAAATGATCATCCGGACTTTCCGATCTCACCTGACTGATCGAATGCTTAGTAATAATAACATTGAGTTTAAATATACTGAGTGTCCTAAATTCGTTGTCTAGCGAGGGGATCTCAGAAGCCCGATGGGCTAGAACAAAATGAGTGGCACATTTTCGTGTTCGATTTTTGAGAGAATTTGGTGAAAACCGTCACCTTCTAGTCAAATCGTTTCCGAGCTATTAGAGAAAATTAGAAAATAGCAAGGCACACACGAAAGGGAAATCTGTCAGATCTGATCGGCAGTCCAGATCTGTAACAGATCTGGACTGCGGATCGGATCGATTCCGCCGATCTGGTCTGTCGCGGATCCATGAGATATATGATCCGCGACGGACCAGATCGGCTGGAGCGATCCGATACGCCGTCCAGATCTGTTACAGATCTGGACTGCCGATCAGATCTGACAGATTTCCCTTTCGTGTGTGCCTTGCTATTGGCGTCAAATGAAACGTTCTCATAACTTCTTTATTACTGATGCTATAAACATGAAACAAAAATATTATACAGGAACTTTTTTCAGTAGATTTCATTTATTTTTACAATTATGTTTTTTTAATGTAAACCATACAAATCTCTGTGACAGATAAAACTGCTTTTTTTCTTTTCGTAAAAATATAACATGATATTTATCAATATGTATCATGTATCAATGAAAACAAGACAACTGCAGTCCTGTTCTCTACAGATAGGAGCAGAAAAGAAAAAATCGATCAAGTGGAAATTGAAAATAAAGTAGTTGTTTTAGATCAGTTCACAAAATTTCTGGGAGTCTATGTTGATCAATATCTGAAATGGACACACCATATTGAATAGCTCAGTAAGAAATTGAGCTCCTTATGTTTCGGCATGAGAGTTTTGACTAATTATGTAGGAGAGAGTTGCCATAGAAATGTTTATTTTGCAAGCTGGGAATCAGTTGCTCGTTACGGCATTATATTCTGGGGGGCTAGTACCAGAATGAATGAAGTATTTCTAATTCAAAAGAGAATAGTAAGAGTCATGTTTAAAATGGGATACCGTGATTCATGCCGAGGTGTCTTCAAGAAGAATAACATACTTACTTTATATGGAGTTTACATTTTGGATTGTTTAAAATTTTTATTTAATAACAGGGCAAGGTTTGATCTTCAAGTCAATAATAGATACCCGATGAGAGCCAGAAATTTTCATTATCTTGTACATCGTCTTACTCTAACAGAGAAGCATCCACAATATATGTGCATAAAATTATTTTACCACTTACCACAGCAGCTGAAGGTTTTTGGGTCTTACAATAGTTATGTCCGAAACATTAAAGAATTTTTGATTAATTTAGAACCATACTCTCTTAATGAATTTTTCAGCAGATTTTAGTTAATTTTCAATGTTTTGACGTCACTCGTTTGCATTTTATGTAATGTAAATTGCTATATGAAATAAAGGATTATTTATTTATTTATTTATAATTCCTTATCAAACTATGAAAATAATCAAAAGTTTCATTTTCCCACGACAAATCAACCAGTTGCCTATCTATGATAATCTGTGAACTTCAGATAATCATAACATAATATTCGATGGTTGAGAGCAGAATACTTGGAAATCCAATTTTCTCATGCTCTCATAATCTGTGATTCACATATACGTATAACAAAGCTTGTTCAGTTAATCATTTCAATTATAAATCTTTTGAAAATGATTCCTCGATTCAAACGCAAAAATATTTGACCTACCCAAGTCATGTGCACGCAAATAATGAAATAATGCTTGCATGGGAATTAAAAATACAGATTGTTTTAAGTTCGCTGAATCTTTATTAAAAAAAACCCTTCAAAGAAAGCAAATTAGCTAATATTTTTTTCATTTTTTTCTTAAGTGCAATTAAATAACGAATAAACAATAACTAGTACAAAATATGAACATGAACTGTCGAAACTTGAACTACAGGTAAAAAATAGATACATATATTAATGCTAATAAATATTGCTCGAAATGAAGTCGTTGAGGTGAACGCAAAGCTCACACCTACTTTTGACGTCACGAAAAGCGTTTTGGACGTGTATCCTGTATACATTTCTCAACGCATTTTCGGTGTTAATTATCAGCATTTATACATTTTCATTTTTAAATTTGTAAATTTTGATTTCATATGTGACCAAAGAAAAAAATCTAACTACTTTTTGAATTAGACACTTGTCATTTTTAACTGATATACTTATATGTCTACGTGAACTACAGAATGAGAAACCATGGGAAAAGCTAATTCTGCTATCAACCATCGAATATTATGATTATTTGGTGTTTACAGATTATCATAGATTGATTTGCTTGATTTGTCGTGTGAAAATGAAACTTTTGATTATTTTCTTATTTTGATAAGAAATTTATATATCATGTTACATATTTTTGAAAAGAAAAAAAAGCGGTTTTATCTGTCACAGAGGTTTGTATGGTTTACAATTAAAAAAAAAATAAGTTTGCATCATAACTTCGAAAATAATTGTAAAAAAAATTGATCACACCAATGAATTCTACTAAAAAAGTGCCCGAAAAAGTTTTTGTTTCATGTTTATAGCATCAGTAATAAAGAAGTTATGAGAACTTTTCATTTGACGCCATTTTCTAATTTTCTCTAATAGCTCGGAACGGTTTTCACCAAAATGATTCTCTCAAACATCGAGCCCGAAAATGTGCCATTCATTTTGTTTTAGCTCATCGGGTTTCTGAGATCCCCTCACTAGACAACGAATCCGGGACACCCGGTAGCATATTCATATCCCACGTACCGTATCGCACCTTATTCGGCGAGCTTATCGTGGAATATGAATGAGGGACTTCGGTCCAAGTTGCCAACCCAAAAATTTCGCGTTTTTTCTACCAATGGGGAAGGGAAATTTCAGTACAAATTTGTAATGATCAGCTTCACATTATTCATAAATATCCATAAACTTCGACTCGACTTTGCAAACCAGGTACCTAATTAGAGCGAAATATCGATATTTGTAAAGATCATCGCTGATTGGCTGAAAGTTGTGTTGGATCTCCTGGTTTACGTCAACAATGTCAATGGACTAACGATCTGTCACGAAAAACAGTAAACAAACCGATTGTATAGCCTGTGTTTTTTCACGGAATTGCTTCATTTTTGTCTTATAAAATTATGCTATTATTCTGTTGTGTGGTTAATTGGGGAAGTAAAAGACCTCTTGGCATTGTGACATTCTATAGAATTCCTGCTACTTCAATTTCACCCATAAAATACAACTAAATGGACTGCCTGTTGAGGGGATAGTTATCAGCTATTTAAAGAGCTGATTAAACTGAGAAGAAATTGAAAAATACTATTGTATCTTAAAAACATTTCATTACATTAAGAGGTACCTGATATTGTTTTGTATTCTTATTTAAAAAGTCCTCAATGTATATAGATACTCTAACTTTTTTATATGTATCAGTTTACATTCGGTAATTTTGAATTGCATTTTCCTATATTCACAAATTGCATAATAGTTATTTATGTAATAAGGATCATAAAGACGATCATTATGGTACAAGTCGTGAATGTTATCGGGCGAGGCGTAGCCGAGTCCGATAACACGGCGTGTGCCATAATGATTGTTTATGATTCGTATTACATACAAAATTTTATCTGATGGCATTTATATCAATACATTTTCGAAAAATTAAAAACTGCATTTTCGACATGTCACAATGACAACTATTTTTTAAGGAGTAAATATTGTGTAGTTTCAAATATTATAGAATTTCATTATGGTACTTAGTACCATAATGAATTCATTATGGTACTTAGTCCCATAATGAATTCATTATGGTACTTAGTCCCATAATGAGCTTCCTTATGTCATCAAAATTGAGTGACATAACGTTGTCATTATGACATGCCATCAGATAAAAAATTAAAAATTCACTTTCACGTTCTGTATACGTAGAAGTTTTTGGCGACATCTTCAGTTTGCAATTTTACGACATACTCGTAATTACTCAATTAGGATAGTCCTTAGATATCACACAATGTTTATTCACTCAAAAATTAGTATCATAACACTCAACTTTATAGAAAATGATAGTAGTGATAGAGTAACAGAAGTACTGATCAGAAATGTTTTGTTATTTGTTTGCCCTAGCAGCCATTTTAACAGCTGATCGTGACAACTTTCAGCCAATCAGTGATGATCTTTACAAATATCGATATTTTGCTCTAATTACCTGGTTTGCAAAGTCGATTCGAAGTTTACGGATATTTATGAATAATGTGAAGCTGATCATTACAAATTTGTTCTGAAATTTCCCTTCCCCATTGGTAGAAAAAAAAACGCGAAATTTTTGGGTTGGAAACTTGGACCGAAGTCCCCCATTGGGATTACACGTTATAATGATACCCCGATTCTTTTATTTTTTCTGTTCAAATAATAACGATTAGATTTTTCCATATTCACGAATAATAACGGCTACCTCTCATACAAGAGAGAATGCTTTCAGGTTATGAATTTATCGGAATGAAGAAATAAGTATATTCAGAATAGATTTCATACTAAAGAGAAAAGAATGATCGAAGTCCTCTCTTAAATGGTATTTTATTAAAACTTTTCGAGGGGTATTCTAATAGTTGTTGTCATGGACCGAGTAACTTTTGTTGCATTCATAAGTTCGGCCTCCCACTTCTGAAACGAATTGACAAAATAAATCTTAATTTACAAAGCTATCAAGCAAACTGAATTTCGAGAGTAGGGCGCATTATATTCCCGTCGCTGTGGCAAAGATACTCAAAGTAAAAGGCCGTTGAAAAGAAGAATCACTGACCTTAATGTACAAAATTAATAGAAGAGTTATGAAGTTCAAAAGTTGTCAAAAGGAGAATGGTATCGAAAAAAAATAACACATAATTAAGATCAGTTGTGCAACAAACGAAAGACAAAAATAAGGATCATCGTTGATTGGAAAAATTTGTGGAGGTAAAAGTATGATTGAAAGACTATTCAAAAAATTTAGTGGACAGAATTTCTTCGAAAATTATGTTCAATGAATAAGATCACTTCACATTTTTCTCAATTATATCGGAATACCTAGTTAACAACATCCAATAACCCTGTCCAAATGATGATTCAGATTGTTATAACGAAAAATATTTTGTAAGGAGTAATCCTATTTTAAGGATGGTCGGAAGTACGTGGGGACTCAAACCTGAAATTACCAATTGGATTTACAACCATTGTGCGACCAATCGTTAGCTACGCAGCTTTCATCTGGTGGCCGAAGGCGAAAACACTTACGGGGCAAAAAACCCTAGATAAATTGCAAAGAACAGCATGTTTGTCCATAACGGGAGCATCTCGCTCTTGTCCGACCGCTGCTATGCAAGTCATCCTGGACCTGCCTCCACTAGGATTATTCTCAGAAAGTGAGGCAGCCAGGTGGTCTCTTAGGGTAGCGAGCGAGCGGAAACTCAAAACTGGCGACTACACAGGCCATCTTCGCATTCTGAATGAGTGTAAGCAGCTTTTAGACGTGGTCACAGACAACCTCACCCTTAAGCATGAGTTTCAGAAAAACTTCAGCGTGACAACACCAAGTCGCGAACAATGGATTAACGACAAGATGATTTTCCCTGCAGGGTCTCTCGTGTTTTACACCGATGGCTGATGGCTCGAAGATCGAAGACGGAGCCGGAGTATACGGTTCCTCGATACAACTAGCCTTATGAATGGGCTTTTGTCCATCGGTGTTTCAAGCGGAAGCCTTTGCCATAAGGGAGTGCATTGCACACTGTATGGAATGTAACTACCGGAAAAAAGGATTTATATACTATCTGACAGCAGAGCAGACTAGCGCTTGACTCACCACTAGTTCGGTCAAAGTTAGTTTGGGAATGCAAAATGTCACTCAACGCACTCGGGCTCAAAAATCAGGTCAACCTCGTTTGGGTACCTGGCCACTCGGAAGTGCATGAGAATGGGATGGCTGATCAGCTAGCAAGGAAAGGTGGACTCGTCCCCTTCATTGGACCGAAGCCTTTCTGCGGCTTCCCAGCAAGCCATCAAGCGATGGCTGTTAGAGAATGGGAACAGAAAAGGAAGATTAGGTCCTGGCGACTGGTCCAGGGACAGAGACAGGCTAAGTCTTTCCTCTCGTGCTCAACGAGCTGGATCCAAAAAGTTCTGGCACTAAGCAAATTAGAACTGAGGAAAATGACGGGCATACTCACGGGACACTGTCCTGTAAATTATCATCTTCGGAACATGGGAAAGGTTCCTGATGATACCTGTCGCTTCTGTCAAGAAGCCACCGAAACAGCTGAACACCTGCTTTGCAGTTGTGGAGCTGTCTTCAGGAAAAGGCTACAACATCTTGACTTCTGTTTCTTAAAACCGGAACAAGTAATGGGCGTGGCACCGAGAAAAGTAGAGAAGTTCATAGAGGCTTTGCTACCTGATTGGTATAAACAGCGCGGGGTAGCACAATAGATCTTCAGATCAAGGTGTTTGCGAGGCTAAGCTGAGTCTAAACGCCCCTCCTTAAATCTAATCTAATCTAACCCTATTTTACCTGAATGAATGAGAAAATGAAAAGCTTAGCTTTATGTCGTTATAAATTTCATTCTAATATACAGGGTGTTTCAGAATAAGGAAAAGGGAACGTAAATTCGGGATCTTAATCCTCAGATGATTTTATGATATAAAGTTCCTATGGACTATAGGTCCCTGACGCACGGTCTCTGAAATACGGGGTGTTGAAATTTAAAAAAAATTGGTTTTATACAATTATTTTTTACACCTTACACGATTTTTTTGCGTTTTGGCGTCCGTACAGACTTCTATCCGAATAAATTCGGTGAAAAAATTTGTACGCCAATGATTTTTCTCGAATTTTAAATGATTTTCGTAATCACCATATAATTCACAATAAGAATGGTTTCCTGAGTTTTTCCCTGTGACAAATACTTTCTGAGAAAAAAATAAAATGAAATTTCATCTAACAGAGTTAAGAAATTCTTTGATTACTTCTAAAATCGTCTGGACACAGATTAAGGTGGGCGTTCATGTAGTGTGTTTTTATTTCAAGTTGCATTTGAAAATTGTTTCACTTTGAAAACTGAAATTTTGTGGGTAAACTCAGAAAAAATTGGAGTTCTTGATGAAATAATTTAAATCGACTTCATTCCGAAGTTAATTTTTTTCCTTTCAAAAATAGAAGAAAATGGGCCAACTCATGCTTCTGTTTTATTTCAACAGAAAGACCCATGAAAATAGTTCAACATCCGATTAAAGGTGGATCTACTGATAATTTCGTTCAGAAAAACAACTTGAAATACGGAATTGGCAGAGAATGGCCAAATTCAAATTTTGGCGGGAAAAAGTTCCTGCTTTATCCACAAAATCGCTTATTTCATAGTTCGGCGATTTTCTGATAGAGAGCGCTATTGTACATTTCATTCATAATCAGAGAGATATTCATAGAACTTGATAGTGATAATGCATGTTCTATGGAAATATTCCATTTAAATGGACGGTGGCGCCTCTATCGGATGAGCTTTCCTACTCGCTTCAAACGCCGACCTCAAGGCAGCTTAGTCGCCTTCATATTTGACTTTTGCAAACTGCTGATTTTACAGGATATCTAGGATGGCAAGTTTCACAAACAATGAATTTGCAGACATACATTACATGTATGGTCTTGCTGACGGAGATGCATCAAAAGCCAAACGTTTATATGACGAGCGTTTTCCTAATAAAGTAGTACCTAGAGCTAAAGCATTTTACAGGGTTCATTTGAGACTTTCAGAAAAAGGCAGCTTTGTACCAAATAATCATTTGAAAGGCGCAATAACAAGTGCAAGAACTCCAGAAACTGAGGAAGCTGTCTTAAATATGGTTGAAGAAGACCCCGAAATAAGTACAAAAAAATAGCCAATAATTCAAATATTAACCACGTGCCAGTTTGGAGGATTCTTCATGATTTTTCGTTATATCCTTACCATATCCAGGACATGTTTCCGAGAGATTGTACCTTGCGTACTAATTTTTGCCAATGGTTTCTCAGAAAATTAGCTGCAGATCCTTTTATTTGGAAGTAAAATTTTATTTTCTGATGAAGCTTCTTTTTCGAAAAACTCAATAAGAAATTTTCATAATAATCATTTTTGGGCAGAGGAAAATCCACACAAGATTAGTGAAACCCATTACCAGGACCAATTTTCCGTTAATGTATGGATTGGAATAATTGGTGACTATTTGATTGGGCCTTTCTTCCTACCAAGTAGGTTCAATGGAGATTCTTATCGCCGCCTTTTGGAAGAAAGTTTATCAATTTTGTTGGAAGATGTCGACATTCTAACAAGGAGCGCGATGTGGTTTATGCACGACGGTGCTCCCGCCCATTTTGGTGTTTTAGCACGTGGTTATTTGGACCAAACTAATAATCGGTGGATAGGTCGTAGAGGACCACGAGAATGGCCACCTAGGTCTCCAGACCTAAACTGTTTGGATATTTTTCTTTGGGGACATTTGAAGAAATTGGTGTATAGAACTCCAATTCAATCTGTAGAGGAGTTGAAAAACCGAATAATTACTTCCTGCGAAGAGATACGAAATACTCCAGGAATTTTTCAAAGAGTACGTGAATCGATGAGATGGCGGGCTGAGGCATGCATACTTGCTGGTGGTGGTCATTTTCAAATACTGATATGGTATAAGTTCGGTTTGGTTCATTTTGTTCATTTTTGAAGATCTCTTATTGCTTCTTAAATTTAACAATTTTGCATTATTAGTTTTCGTGGTAGTAGGTAGGCAGTTCTGTTTTCAGTGAATAGTTAAACTTTTATTCATCAAAAACAATGGCGTACCTTTCTTCACGAAATTCAAAAAATGTGTTTTATTGCGTACTCATATCCTACCAAAATCGTGAACGGTGCCGAAAATAATTTCGAAAAACATTTTATTTATTTTCAACACCCCGTATCTCAGAAACAATGCGTCAGAGAGCCATAGTCCAAAGGAACTTTATATCATAAAATCATCTGGAGATTAAGACCCCGAGTTTACGGAAACTTATTATGAAAATGGGTACTCATTCAAACACATGATGAAATTGCATTTTATTTTGTTTTCTCAGAAAGTATTAGTCGCAGGTAGAAAACTCAAGAAACCATTCTTATTGTAAATGAAGTGGTAATTACGATAATAATTTAAAATTCGAGAAAAATCATTGGCGTACTGAATTTTTCACCGAATTTATTCGGACAGAAATCTGTACGGACGCCACTGGTGAAAATTGAACATCATTTTGTATAGGAAAAAATGTGTCTTAATGCGTACTCAGGACCTACCAAAACGCAAAAAAAATCGTGTACCGTGTAGAAAATAATTTCATAAAACCAATTATTTTTTTTAATTTCAACACCCCGTATCTCAGAAACAGTGCGTCAAGGGCCTATAGTCCATAGGAACTTTATGTTAAAAATAAGCCCATAATATTCAATATCGTTGGTAACAATGTCTATAACTTGAGTTCGCAACCCTGATTATATATTTCAGTTGTCTATGTTCCCTTACTGAATAAAAGTCAGTTAGTCTGCGTTGGGAAAGTACGAGTGGATGTTTCATTTCATTTCAACATTACAAAAGGTACAGTATCGTGCCACGTGATAGTGAAACAGAAAAACTTCTTTGTGTAACGCAAGTATGGCTAGTAACTATATAATGAATGTACCGAAGCTCAAGGGACGTGAAAACTATTCAGATTGGGCATTCGCGGTTGAGAACTTCTTAATTCTTGAAGGACTTTGGAAATGTGTGTCGCAAGTAGTCAACGAGACGGACGCCATTGCTAAAGCGAAAATCATTTTGACGATAGATGCATCCTTATATATTCATATAAAGGACGCGAAAACGACAAATGAATTATGGTCCAAATTGAAGTCATTATACGACGATTCAGGATTCACCAGAAAAATCAGTTTACTCAGAACTTTGATTTCCACCCGGTTAGAAAATTGTGATTCAATGGCGAGTTATGTGAACCAAATTGTGGAAACAGGACAGAAGTTACGAGGAACGGGATTCAACATCGATGATGAATGGATTGGATCGTTAATGCTGGCTGGTTTGAATGAGAAGTTTTCCCCTATGATCATGGCGATCGAACATTCAGGTATCACAATATCCACAGATTCAATAAAGGCGAAACTTCTGGATATGGAAAGTGATGTTGGTAACACTGGTAGTGCATTTGCCTCGAGAAATTTCTGCAGGAATAAAACAAGCAGACAAGGTAGCAACACTGACGTAAAGAAGAAGAAGGATTTGAAAGATGTCAAATGCTACAGATGTAAACAGTCAGGACACTACGAAAACAAATGTCCGAATACTTCAAATTCAGAATCAGAAAACAATAAAAGCAAATCAAGCAATGCTTGTAGTGCCGTTTTTCTGAGTGGAAGTTTTAAAAAGGATGACTGGTATGTGGATTCTGGTGCAAGTATGCATATGACAGCCAATAAAAATATTTTAAAGAATTCTATACAGGTATGCAACCAAGAAATAATGGTAGCAAATCAAACTGAAGTCCCAGTCACTCATTCAGGTGATTTGATGTTGAAGACAGCAGTGGAAAATGATTGTTATGAAATAACTGTAAAGGATGTGCTATGCGTTCCTGATTTGACCACAAACTTATTATCGGTGAGTCAATTAATCAACAATGGAAAAAGAGTATCATTTGAATCAAACTGTTGTAAGATCTACAATAAACAAAGTGAACTTGTAGCAACAGCTGATCTGAACGAAGGTGTCTATAAACTCAACATTGTTAGTTTAGGCTTGGGGAAATGCTTGCTAAGTACAACAGAATCAGCTGATCTCTGGCACAGAAGCCTTGGCCACATCAATACTGATTATCTCAACAAAATGAAGAATGGTATGGTGGAAGGATTAAACTACCCAGGTATTGCAAAAATCACAAGGCAAAACTGCATGGTGTGCTGCGAGGGAAAGCAATCCAGATTTCCATTTCCGATTAGAGGTTTTAGAGCCAGAAATTTCTTAGATGTCATTCATTCTGATGTGTGTGGTCCCATGGAAAACAGATCTATTGGTGGATCAAAATATTTTTTGACTTTTCAGGACGATTTCAGTAAAATGGTGTTTGTTTACTTCCTGAAGACAAAACATGAGGTTTTTCAACATTTCAAAAATTTTAAAAGCCTTGTTGAGAACCACAAAGGTCAAAAAATTAAAACACTACGATCTGATAATGGAGGTGAATTTTGCAGCAAAGAATTTGAAAATTTTCTTGAAACTGAAGGCATTAACACCAGCTGACAAATCCATACAGTCCCGAACAAAATGGCATGGCAGAGAGATTGAATCGAACGATTATGGAAAAGGCCAAATGTTTGCTGTTTGAATGTAATCTAGAAAAATGTTTTTGGGCAGAAGCTGTGAACACAGCAGTATATCTACGCAATAGGTCCCCTACAGCCGATCTGGACAAAAAAAAACTCCATATGAAATGTGGACAGGTGAGAAACCAAATCTTAGTAATATTAGAATTTTTGGTAGCACAGTCATGGTCCATGGACCGAAGGAGAAGCGCTTAAAATGGGACAAGAAAGCCGAGAAACAAATTCTTGTTGGTTACAGTGACAATACCAAAGGCTATAGAGTCTATAATGTCAAGAAAAAATTGGTAACCACGAGCAGGGATGTCATAATAATAGAAAATCCAAAAGATGACCCTGAAAGCATATATGTGATGTCTGAAAAAGAACCAAACAAGGAATTCATTTGTGAAGCTGATGAAAAATTGGAAAATTTATCAACGGAAAATTCAGTTTCAGACCACATTGAAAATCCGAATGAAACAAATATTCCCCAAAATGATGATGAAAATCAGGTAAATACAGGAACACTCAGAAGATCAAATAGGGATCCGAAAACTAAACTCTTTGAAGACTTTGTCACGTACCTGAGTTTAGGAGATGCAGATAATCTAGAGAGTGATCCAGCTACAGTCCAGGAGGCATTGTCGAGGCCAGACAGAGATAAATGGAGGCAGGCAATGGAAGAGGAAGTACAATCCTTCGAAGCCAATGATGCTTGGGAACTTGTGGATGTTCCAGATTGTGGACGAATTGTGCAGTGTAAGTGGGTGTTCAAGCGCAAGTTCGATTTTGAAAATAATGTGCGGTATAGAGCTCGTCTAGTGGCCAAAGGTTTCACGCAGGAACCTGGTGTGGATTTTCACGAAACCTTTTCACCAGTAGTTAGATTTTCTACTCTGAGACTGTTAATTGCACTGTCAATTAAATTAAATTTGGATATTACACATTTGGATGTAAAAACAGCTTTTTTAAATGGTTTTTTACACGAAAAAGTTTTTATGGCTTTACCTGAGGGTTTGAAGATAAATGATAGTAAGAATAAAGTATTGAAATTGAACAGGGCAATATATGGTCTCAAGCAAGCTTCAAGAGCTTGGTATGAAAGAGTAGATGTTTTTCTAAAAAAATTAGACTTTTGCAAATCTAACATAATGTGCGGTATAGAGCTCGTCTAGTGGCCAAAGGTTTCACGCAGGAACCTGGTGTGGATTTTCACGAAACCTTTTCACCAGTAGTTAGATTTTCTACTCTGAGACTGTTAATTGCACTGTCAATTAAATTAAATTTGGATATTACACATTTGGATGTAAAAACAGCTTTTTTAAATGGTTTTTTACACGAAAAAGTTTTTATGGCTTTACCTGAGGGTTTGAAGATAAATGTATTGAAAAAGTATTGAAATTGAACAGGGCAATATATGGTCTCAAGCAAGCTTCAAGAGCTTGGTATAAAAGAGTAGATGTTTTTCTAAAAAAATTAGACTTTTGCAAATCTAAGTTAGAACCATGTCTATTTACTAAACGTAATGGAAATTTTCATACAATTGTAGCTTTGTATGTGGATGACTTTTTTGTTTTTTCAAACAACACTGTTGAAGTTGTACAATTGAAAGAAGAATTGAATTCAACTTTTGAAATTAAGGATTTAGGTCGTATAAAGAATTGTCTAGGCATGAGAGTAGATTATGATAGGGTAAATAATGTTATAACCTTGGACCAAGAACAGTATGTAACCCAAATTTTGAAAAGGTTCAATATGTTAAACTGTAAAGGAATTAAAACTCCTATGGAACCCAACATAAACCTTGAAAAAGCAGAAGTTTGTAAAACAGACATTCCGAATCAACAATTGATAGGTAGTCTAATGCATTTAGCCATTTTGACCAGACCTGATTTAATGCATACTGTAAGTTATTTGAGTCAGTTCAATTCATGCTATGATGAGTCTCATTGGAGACAAGCTAAAAGAGTACTTAGATATTTACAGGAAACTAAAAACTTTGGTTTAAAGTTTTATAAAGATATCATTGGACTGCAAGGATTTGTTGATGCCGATTGGGCTAGTGATAGGAATGATAGAAGGTCATTTACAGGATTTTGTTTCAAACTTTCCGGTTCTTCTATATCTTGGGAGAGCAGAAAGCAGAGAACCGTTGCACTTTCAAGCACAGAAGCCGAATACATGGCAGTCTCGGAAGCTGCTAAAGAGGCATTGTATTGTAGAAATCTTTGTATCGAATTATTTGGTAGTTGTGATCCTGTAATTTTGTTTAACGATAATCAGAGTGCACAAAGGTTGGCTGTAAATCCAACCTTTCATAAGAGATCAAAACATATTGATATAAGATATCACTTTATTACACGGAAAGAAATCTATCCTCAAATCAAGAATCCCAATATTCTTGAAATATTAGAGTTGTTTCAAGTATATATAGAATCAAAACAAGTAAAAAGGGAAATTTTGTATACTTGGAATGAATTTATTTTACTCAAAAAAAATATACTTGATTGAAGAATGAAATTCTCCATCGGAGTAAATTATTTATTCAATCCAAACTATTCACTTTTATCAATTCGAGAGTACTTCTATATTTCAGGTAACTATATGATATCTTGACTTCGAAAATATAATATTCTCAGTTCGAGAATTAGAATATCCTCATTCCATGTGTTATATTCAAGAAATTGGTTTTCTTGAGATAATAATTTCGATTGACATGAAATAATGAATTGACGTAAAATTATGAATTGAATTATTAATTAATCAATCAATAATGATCCGAGAATATTTCGCCAAATGGAATAAAATCGAAAATAAAATATTGCTAGGATAACGTTCAGATTTTAGATTATATGTATACGATAAGTTAGAAATCTGAAAAAAGTTACCATTGAGATAGATAGACTCTCCTTTCAAAATACATATATATATACATTGTATGGATTGAAATATGAAGTTGAAATCATAAAAAAATTGTGAAAATATAATTGGAAAAAAATTTTCAATTTGGTACTTCTCACAAATCTATTTTTAATAAAATTATGTGATGAAAAATTATAGAAAAAAAATCACCAAATCTATTACACTCTGTAAAACATTTCTCTTAGTGTACTTCCATAATTTTGAAAGGGAAAGAAAGAAGTTGTTGAAAAATTCATCGTATTTGTAAATTTAAGTGAAATGACATGCATTCACTCGATCCAAATGTAATTTTCACAATATACTAAGATGCCAATTCTTTTTCCGGTAGTTAGGCAACATGCATGAATAAGAGGAACCGTGATCCGTTTGCGAGCAGTTTCATCGTAATCCAAGTATATAAATTTCTCCATCCACTAGATCCAAGTGAATTATTCGACAATATAAGGTCTTTGGGTTAACAATGTCAAACCTCTTTACTTCGGTATTTATGCAAATAAAGTATTGGTATTGAATGTGGTGTCGAAATCGTTCGAGGATGTTACAACCCCAGAAAGGGCCTAGTATTAATAAGGGCTCTATAGCACCCTTACTTGTTGATTTTGACTTCGATTTCATTATATAGGCATTAAACTTGAGACTGTGAATTATCTCAAAAACTATCAACTGTAGAAGAATATGTTTCAGAAGAATATGTTTCAAGTGAAAATTGTTAGATATCACATCTTGTTTTCACCTTAACCTTTTCAAGGTTATTTCAGAGCCAACTTGATTTTTAATGAATTTTGATTGAAGAGAATGCATCTAATTTTTCCATATTCTTCTACATATAAGTATGTAGTATGAAATATTTCGTTTAGAGTAAATTTTCATAAGGGTAAATATCAAAGTATCCTAAAAATGCTTCTTGAAAGATGAAAACAGAAATCATCAAATCTGGAACATTAAGAAATTCCAAAATTTTGAAAAAAAAGTAGAACAATTCTATATAACTAAAAATTGAAGTGAAACTATATATTACTAATCTTGACAAAATTTTCATTCACTTGGTCCGAGTAAGATATTCAGCGATAAACTATAATACGCCAATTCTCCTTCCGGTAGTTAGGTTTTATCGTAATCCAAGTATATGAATGTCTCAATCCACTAGATCCAAGTAAATTATTCAACAATATACTAAAAAGCGCCCTCTATTCAGTGCCCAAAAGGGGATATCACTCTCGATCTTGATTCGACTTGTTCATATCGCGTCTTTCGTCCAAGTTCAGTGTGTTGAAGAAAGTTTACCAATTTTTAGTGAAATGTGGTAAAATTATTGGGACAATAGGGATGCTCGGGCAGTGTTAGCAAGCTATTTCAAGGTAAGATATGTTAGCTATGTATTGATTTAAATTTATATTGAGATTTAAAAAAAAAACATAATTTCTTCTTTGAATCTTATACGTTTTGAATCACCAAGCTGTTTTCTTTTTCGATAAATTTAATACTTGAAATACTCTAAGTGCGCATCTCTTACATTTCTGAGAACATTCATTTTCAAAAATCCTATTACATTGGGATTATCAATTTTTCAGAACAAGATATTTCCCTAGAGCTATTAAAAAATCTCAATGATCATGATCTCATACCTACCTTAGGAATGAAAACTGATTTCAAGGAAAATTAAAGAGATGAATTCTGAAGCAAGTGAAATATTTTTATTTTTATCAAATGAATTCGCTTTTACTACTTCTAAAAATGATTTTTCGAATTACACAATACTGTACTAGCATCGTTGAAGAAAAAAAAGAGCGATAATCAACCAGTTATACCATATTTTCTTATGTAACTCACGAATTTTGAATTATTAGATTGAAATGGTCTCGTACAGTGCTGTTGTATCTTTTTTGGGGGGAATAGCTCATCATATCACTCATTATAGAATGCGGATAATAATTCAGAGGATACAGAATTTATAAGCATTTTTCTTTGCAGAGGTTTGGAGATATGGAAAATATTATCCAAGAGCAGAGGCAGAAAACAATACAATGGAAAGGAACGGTGCCGCCCTATTTGTTGGTTTTGGGACAGTTTCTATTAGAACCGAAAAGCTTTTTGATTATTGTTGAACACCTCTACCATCAGTTCTCCTCTGCACGTAAGGCATTCAAAATTGTTTTCAAATTGTTTCACGTTTTAAATGTTAATTATCCCTTTCAGTGCCAGTACCTTTATGTGATTATACTGCGATGTGTACATATATAATTTTTTTATTTGTGGTTCTTCTGATATTTCTTCTGTTCTTGATTGTATACTTATTTATATGTGATAATATTTTTAGGATTATGATTTGTCTTATAGGATAGAGTTTTTATTTGTGGTAGGTACTTATTTTTTCACATCAGTTATTATTGGGTTTATTTGTACCTAGTCCAGTTGATTATATATTGAATTTAGCATTTTCTCTATTTGTTTTCAGTGCTCACTTTCATACTTTTGTTTGTTTATAATTATTTCAGAAGTATAATAAATTTGTTTTCAATTCTTATAAGCCTCGTTTTATGAATATAATCCTCATCCTGAAATCACAGCAATGTTGAACGATTATCGTATTTCAAATAATTTCACTATTTGTCAGAACAAGCATAAAATAAATCTCATTATTCATCTTGAGAATATAATATACTGAAACTGAATATTCAGAATTCTCATTGGTTCAGAGTGAGAATATAAATGGTTTTGACCAAACAGGTATTTACTTCTTGTAAGTAGACCGAAAACTAAATCTGAAGTTAATATTCACTCAAAACCATTATTGAATGAAATTTGATTTGAAAATATGATATACTCAATTTAACAATTTTCTGATGTTGGATTGAGTGAAATTATTGAGTTCATTCAAGTATTTGGTATCTTTGCTTCGAACGAAGAAACTACTGAGATTAAGATGTACAATAATTCCATTCGAGATTATGTTTTCCTTAGATGAAATATTTCGAATACTCATTTCAAAATTCTCATTCTACTCACAAGGAATATATGAATATTCTTGAATCAATAATACGTGATTTATTAAATTCAAGTATATGATATACTTAGTCGAAAGAATTATTTTATTTGAATTCGGAGAATAAGGTATACTTGAATCGACTAAATCTTATTCTTGCTCATATATGAATCTATCATTTACTTCAATCAAATATTATCCACTTGGTACGAGAATAGATTTCTTTCCGTGTAGAGAAGCTGTTAATGATGATTTGATTAAAATTGAGTATTTGCAGACACCTGATATGCCTGCTGATATTCCTACTGAAAGTTTGTGCTCTGAGAAACATTATAAGTTTGTGAATCTTCTAGGGATTGTTGAAATAAAGAATATTTTGTGCTAGTGGGTGTGTTAAAAATAAGCTCATAATATTCAATATCGTTGGTAACAATGTCTATAACTTGAGTTGGCAACCCTGATTATATATTTCAGTTGTCTATGTTCCCTTACTGAATAAAAGTCAGTTAGTCTGCGTTGAGAAGTACGAGTGGATGTTTCATTTCATTTCAACATTACAAAACTTTATGTCATGAAATCATCTGAGGATTGAGTTTCCGAATTTGAGGTCCCTTATTCTGAAACACCCTGTATAATCCGCATATATTATGTTTAGCTATTGGTGAAAGGAATTTATAAATATGAGATTTTTTTGGTTATGATATTTTAAGATTATTAAAATCTTTTTACAATTATTTCCATTCATTAAATACATGATGATTCTTTATGTTGATTCTAGACTTATAGGCCTACCACACGCTCAAGCTTTACGCGGTTGGGTATTTGGGTAAATTGTATACAGTTTTCCCAACCGCACGCTCAGTGTTAAGTGTTCAAGCCGGTTTGCGCAAGCCAAACTGTGGTGAAGCTTGAGCGTGTGGTAGGCCCATTAGAGTATTTTATCCCTTCAGAAACTGCAGTTACCAATTCATTATATTCACTCTCCTATTTTATTTGAAGATTTGATTTTTTTATTGCAGTTAAAGAACGTCTTGATGTAATTCCCTCTCGTTTTTTGATTCAATAATTTTTCGAATTGCTACTATGGGAATATTACGCAAAACCCCTCACCTCAATTTCAATTTCCCCTCCTGTGGCTATTTTCGTTCTTACTATTTAGTCATCGATTTGCAAAAATATCAGCGCTTATTTTCTTGAAAAACTCTATTTGGTAACAAAGCGATAGGGTTCTCTTAGCGATCCCATACAATTCATAAAATACGTTCGAGATCGCAGGCACGGGTGCGATTTCGTACGTTAAGTTTACTTCGGCTTCTGGTGAATTCGGACTGCGATAGGATACGTGGGATATGAATATGCCACCCGGTACATAGAGCAACAACGCAGTTTACTGCCAACATTAGTGGCGGCACATAGTAGCTACTAAAGGAACTGTACCTAATCTGCCGATCCATTTTATTTATTTTCCTCTAGTTCTATGAATCATCACAATTAATTGTCCTTTTATCGCATCCAAAAAATCAGGTGTAATGAAATACTGAACATCCCACATTTCCATACGCCGCGCCGGTTCTAATCGTCATCGCATTTGGCTTAGGAAATGGTGAATTCAAGTTCAGCCACTCACCGCCAGAAGCGGGGGTAAAAGTTTTCGATTCACTGAAAAGTTATTATGAATGGGGAAGTAATCGAAAACACACTATGTTTTGAATGATAATCTATTGGCGATCGATTTCGGCAAAGAAAGGATTAGGGTTCTTGTTGAAATAATTTTAATCGATTTCATTCCGACAGTTAATTTTTTTTCTTTCGAAAATAGAAGAAAATGGGCCAACCCATGCTTCTGTTTTATTTCAACAGAAAGACCCATGAAAATAGATCAATTTCCGATTAAAAGTGAATCTACAGATAATTTCGTTCAGAAGATAACTTGAAATACGGAATTGGCAGAAAATGGCCAAATTCAAATTTTGGCGGGAAAAAATTCCTGCTTTATCCACAAATTCGCTCATTTCATACTTCGGTGATTTTCGGATAGAGAGCGCCATTGTATATTTCATTCATGATTAGAGAGATATTCATAGAACTTATAGTGATAAAGTAAGTTCTATGGAGATATTTCATAAAATGCACGGTGGCGCCTCTATCGGAGGAGATTCCCTACTCGCTTAAACGCCGACCTTAAGTGACTTCGGAGCAGAAACTGTGAGGGAAGTGTCGACAGATGGAATGAAGGAACCCAACGTGGACGCACTTCCCTCACAAAACATAGTGTGTTTTCGAATATTTCCCCTCTCATGATAATACACTATTGGAAAAAATTAAAGGATCAAAAAAGAATTCCAAATTTTTCGGCAATTTTCAACATGCCGCAACTTTGAGAGGAATGGTCGTACAAGGAATTCAAAAAAAGGAAATTGTAGCTCCGAGTGTCTAGTTTTTGGATTAGCACTTCAAAAATTTTAAGTTTCAGTGGTTTTCGAGTAATGATAGAAAAATCAGCAACAAAAAAATTCTCAAAATTTTACCACTTTTTTTTTCTTGTCTACGAGCGTGTTAATTTTATTTTTGCATAGTAGTTTTAATGATGGGATACTTTGTTAATTCAGCTTTCATTTATTTTTTTATTGACCTCAATACGTCCACTTCTCGCCGAGATATCGGTCTTCAAATGGAAAAGGATCCATTTGTCTTTGATTATCGATTTCTCAGCAACCAATGATCGCACAGAAAATTGAAGGAAGGTTTCGAGACCTTAAATGAACTCCCATTAATGAACAACCATTGCTTATTCATAGAAATTTTTTTTTCTTAATGTCGCATCAATATGAAAATTCAACAAAAAAAGGGCTTTTGGTGGTTTCTTGGAAAATCTACCGCTGGACCGAAAATGTTGAGGAAAACAATAATGTTAAGTGTGACTTTCACAGTTCAATATGTTGATAAAAACTTTACGAAGAGCCAACTCAGTTCAGCGAGCCGTTTTTTTGTTTGACTCGATTGAATTTTTGAAAAAAAATAAGGATCACGTTTTTTGCTCTGAGAAGCTCGTAATCTTTAAAAAAGGCAAAAAAGAATTTTCTCGAGCTTTTTCCACATTTTAATTGCAGATAGTTCATAAATTTCGAAAAAATAAAAATAAAAAAAACAACAAATAACATTTTTATTAATTTAATAACGGGTATTGCCACCCTTGTTTTCAATAACGGCTCTCAAACGTTCAGCCATGTTAATGCAGGAGTTATTGAAAACAGGGGTGGCAATACCCGTTATTAAATTAATAAAAATCTTATTTGTTGTTTTTTTAATTTTTCTTTTTTTGAAATTTATGAACTATCTGCAATTAAAATGTGGAAAAAGCTCGAGAAAATTCTTTTTGGCCTTTTTTAGAGATTACGAGCTTCTCAGAGCAAAAAACGTGATCCTTATTTTTTTTCAAAAATTCAATCGAGTCAAACAAAAAAACGGCTCGCTGAATTGAGTTGACTCTTCGCAAGGTTTTTATCAACATATTGAACTGTGAAAGTCACACTTAACATTATTGGTTTCCTCAACATTTTCGATCCAGCGGTAGATTTTCCAAGAAACCACCAAAAGCCCTGTTTTTGTTAAATTTTCATATTGATGCGACATTAAGAAAAAAAAAATTCTATGAATAAGCAATGGTTGTTCATTGATGGGAGTTCATTTAAGGTCTTGAAACCCCTCTTCAATTTTCTGTGCGATCATTGGTTGCTGAGAAATCGATAATCAAAGACAAATGGATCCTTTTCCATTTGAAGACCGATATCTCGGCGAGAAGTGGACGTATTGAGGTCAATGAAAAAATAAATTAAAGCTGAATTAACAAAGTATCCCATCATTATAACAATTATGCAAAAATAAAATTACCACGCTCATAGACAAGAAAAAAAAAGTGGTAAAATTTTAAGAATTTTTTTGTTGCTGATTTTTCTATCATTACTCGAAAACCACTAAAACTTAAAATTTTTGAAGTTCTAATCCAAAAACTAGACACTTGGAGCTACAATTTCCCTTTTTTGAATTCCTTGTACGACCATTCCTCTCAAAGTTACGGCATGTTGAAAATTGCCAAAAAATTTGGAATTTTTTTTATCCTTCAATTTTTTCCAGTAGTGTATTTGAACACACTGATGGAGACATTCATTGCAAATATCACTGAAAAGTTTTTCTCACCTGGGCAAGGGCTGGTTGGCGGCGGTGTGCTGTTTTTTGAAGGGCTGCGCGGTGGACAGCTCCATATCTGGATCTTCGTGGGTGCTTCTGAACGAATGGACGGGAAGGGATTCTTCCTGAGGTTGCCTGGAATAGTCTATCTCGGTTCTGTTTATATCTATCGGCAGGTTGGTAATTCTTACAGGAGGTGCAGCTTCATTATTTTGGCCATTTGGTTCGTTCTGTGTGCTGCTCGGTGTTTCCGATACTTCTTCATCAGATTTTGTTTCTTCTTTTGCATCTTGCGCAGTTACTACGAACGGTTCAAGCTGTTGGCTGGGTACCAATCGACCAATTTGGCACTTCTTGAGAATGGTTTCGAAATTCACCCAACTGTGGACCTGAAATTTCAAATCAAAAAACAGGTCAGAGGAAACAAAATTAACTGATAGATATTCATAAATGAAGATTTGAAAAAAAGCGAAAACACCGACTTCAGTATTTTAGAAACACTTTCCTTACCTCTTGGAATAATTTGGTTGCATCTATCCCCACACCTCTCTGGAGTTCCTCGATGCCACCTGGATGGTAGGGGAAATACGAACTCACGTTGTAAACTTTTCCATTTATGGCCAGCCAACTGTCCCCAAGCTCCTTATGTTTAGCCAGTTCTTCGTGTGTCACCTGCAAAGATATCGGCCATATTTATGTCATGAGCAGAATAAGAAAGATGAGTTTCTTGGAATTACGATTCTGTTTCTACCGAACACATCTACTTTGCGAGGTTCGAGTCGCTCAGGAATTTGGAAAACATTAATTGGGGAGATTTCTAGCTCTTTCGGTAGGAGGGACGTCAAATCCCTTCAATTATTTGTGACCGCACATATCTGATATCTAGTTCAAATAATGTGTAAATCAAGTGAGAAACCCTTTTTTGTGCAATTGCTAGCACACTTTTCAATAACTTATTCATTCATTAATCGATTTCAATTGAATAGTAATTGAATGCATTTTCACTAATTATTCTTTGAGAATTCTGCTAGCTTATCGGGCAAGCTAGCAGGATTCTCGATAACTAATTCATTTATTATTGAATAAATGCTGCTGATGAAGTTCTGGATATGAATCCAGCGGATAAGATATCTGCTCGGATAATATTTTTCTGTTCCATCTTTCACCACTCCCAGATACATACTCCATTCACTTCTATAAAGTATCACGGTTGGCCAAGATTAAGACTCGTGAAATGTCAGCAATGTCAAATAACTCTCAGAGACGTTGCTGATGCTAATTTCTACTCTCGATAGTTCATAAATATTTTCTTCCCAATTCAGTGTATCATTCACATAGAACTTTGTTAATGGATTTAGTTCTTTCAAGGTCCAACTGCGACACAGGTTCCGTAGTACTGCTACATTTTCATACTGGAGTATTTTGAAAAGTGGGGAATTCCATATGTCCGTTCAGAAGTTTTTGTGTCGGGTTACTCGAGTACTTTTATTACTTTTTCGAATGAATTATCACAAAGTAACGGACTATTCTGTCCATTATTTTTAAGTCAAATTTCAACACTCGATTCTTGATTTCCGTACAAGAAAAAAGCTTGACTGAATCTTCCAACCATGTTTATACAGGGTGAGTCTTTGACTTGTACATATATCTCAACTGTAGATTCATAGGCCAAAAGAAACCTTTTTTTCATTTTCCATTTTTCCGAATTCGGCTCTGTTTAAAAGGTATGGCCATTTGAAAAAAAAATTGGGCCAAATACGTGCCTGATACGATTCTCTGCGAGCACCTCAAAGTGCATATTTCTCGATTGAAATTGAGTTGATACATTTTGGAAATACTCAAATATTAAGCTTATTTGAATAAAAATGTTACAAACACGATATTTCTTTACATAAACACTTAGTTTTGTCCGATTATATGTGCAATTACAAAGCCATACTTCTACCACCAAAATGAATTCCTTTTTCGATTTTCCAGAAGATTTTTTGTAAACACTGTTAACTTGTTCATATTTTTCTCGATATGTCAAAAATATTTCATAAAAAATTGTTTTCCATTCAATTAACATAACTCCATTAATCTAGGTCATATTGTAGGTCAATGACCTAATCTCACCCATCTTCTGTGATATTTCACAGAGCTTTTGGGAAGTGATGCCACACTGTTGATTTTTGCGAAGTAGCTTTCCGTCATATTATTGTTTAAAGCAGTGGTATAGCGGTAACCTACCTCGCAATGCGAAGTAGCCGACGCGCAAGACAAACCGTTGTTCTGTGCAGAGAGGGGTCTATGGTTTTGTGCCTCAAATGCCAGTCCCATGAACGACAAATGCATATAGCGATAACCGGCATCCAGAGACGAATGCAAACAGGAGTAAAAACACCCAAAACAATTTGATGTGAATGGAATAAAATGGTCAAATCATTTCTTGATCTATCTCGTGATGATTAGGTGAAGTCTTTCAGTGAATCAATGTGATAATAACCGATTAGTTTCGAGTTTATGAATTTCCAATAGGATATTGTTTAGATAGGAGATCGCAACAGATTATTCAGTATCATTCTCTTTTTCATTGATTTCTTCTGTTTAATACATGGTTTGAATCGACATCATCATCAATACCCGAATTTTGTATTTCATTGACATTTATTTTGAATATGGACCGGCAACAATAATTTTTAATTAGGAACTGTGCGTATAAACTGTATATGTAATTTCATGCTTCTCAGAATTCAATTTCATCTCCCACATTTGTGGGATTTTATTACAACTTAATAATATCTCCACATCAAACGTTTTTCCATCATAGAGATTTTTTTCTTGACAAAGTTAATGAACATTCTGACAACATTGTTAACTTGTATAGAGATCTGTGGATTGATGAATTTCAGCCAATCTGTGAAACTGAAAATCCAGGGAAGCATCCAGAGTATTCTCATGTGTTTTGATTTTTTTTCGTCAAATTTTAAACGGTTTCGAAGATATTAACACAAAAGTGTTTTGGGATTTTCGACACACTGTATCTTTAAAACGTGTTTCGTTTGATGAGGGGAATATACAGTTAAAATATATGTACAGGTAAAAGACTCACCCTGTATATTTTCGGAAGGTCTCAGTTCGTAGGTTCTAAAGTGAGGAATAATAATAATTATATTATGGAGCAGAACAAATAACAAGAAAAAAGTCCAAATTTTTCTCGCGAGGAGAAAGATAAGAATCAAAAGATGAAATAAAAAAAAATTTCATGTTTGTTCGGAGACGAGAGTTAATAGAAGCAAAAAAGAAATTTAAAAGCTGGAAATAAAGATGAGAGGAGATGAAATGTTACTAAAGGGTTGTATAAAGGTGAAATATAAAATGTAAAAACCATTTTTAGGAATATTTTTCAGATAAGTTATGAACAGCTTATCCGGTACTATATCAGCAGAAGTTGAAAGAGGACCTTGAACACATTCAGCTTATGAAGAATATTTCATAAATCATTTGTCGCCGGGAGTTAACCTTATTATAACATGTAACGAAACTTTGAGCTACAAGTAAGGGGAAGAAAACGCTGCCACATGTTTCATGTGACACTGAACATTCTGCGATCCAATAATATCTTTTTCTTACCTTCAGTGTGCCCGCTTTTTCTCCTAGTCCTGATAGATCTTTTGAATTCGAAAGACGGACCCAATCAAGGTGAGAATGGCCTGGCTTGAGAGCACATTTGTTTCTTGGATTTCCTGTAACAGATATTTGTGATGTGAACGTAATGTTCCTATTTCAGAGAATCTCAGATGTATATCTGAGAGTGCTCCATAAAAGTAACTGTGATGCTGAACCGCAAAAAATAAATAGGAATTTACTAATTGAAGATGAAGGGTTTTCCAATAAAAGGTGTTATTTTGACATTTAAATAAAAAATGGATGAAGTCGCAAGGTGTTAAATCACAAGATCTCGGTGCCCAATGGTGATCACCCCTTCGATAGATAACACGATCCGGAAACTTTTTCCGTGAAAGATCATAGATCATTGGTTTCGTTGCTTGTTTGGCACGTAGCGCCGTGCTGTTGAAAGTAAACGATCATATATATCTAATTCCTGCCATAAAAATCATTAATCATCTCTCGATAGCGCGATCTATTCACCGTAACTGTTGCTCCAGCCTCATTCTCGAAAAAGTATGGTCCAATGGCCCCGACGGACTATAAACCGTAACAAACAGTCACTCGTTAAGGATAGAGAGGATTTACAGCAATAACTCTTGGGTGTTCCGAGCTCCAGATGCGACAATTTTGCTTGTTGACAAAGCCACCGAGGTGGACATGGGCTTCATTAATCAAGAAGATTTTCCGATGGAATTCCTGGAATTCCGGATCATTTTCATGGATTTCAAGGACCCAATCAGAAGAGACACGACGTTGTTGATGATCGGCCGGCTTAAGTTCTTGTGTTAACTGAACTTTATAAGCCTAAAGAGCCAAATCTTTACGCAACATACGGTGTAATGACGTTTGTGGAATGCCTAATTCCAAAGAAGGACGAGGAATGGACAAACCTGATTCTCTTCAACACTTTCAGCTACAGCAGCAATATTCTCGGCTGTTCTTGAGTGATGTGCACGGGTCTATCCTCCACATCACTAACTTGTATTGCGGTTTGACAAGGTGCTTCACGACGACCCAAAAATGTTCCAGTTTTACGTACCGTCTCTGCCAAATTTTCAGCATTTTCATAGTGAATTTTAATCATTTCTACAACAGAGTATCTCCCATGGCCGAACGCAACATAATCCCCGACAAGCTGGTTTCAGAGCCGGCCGGAGCTGCGCGGATCAGGTGCTCGCCCTCTCTACACATATCGTGTCAGGGTATCAAAAAGGATTGAAAACCACATGTGCCTTTATAGACCTGTCTTCCGCATATGATACGGTCTGGGGAGATGGGATGATGTACAAATTCCAAGAAATGTTTCCTTGTGAAAATCTATCCACCCTTATTGGAAACATTGAGAGGAACCGAAGAATAACAATCCATATTAATGACAAAAAGAGCCACACCCGTACTATTCAGAACGGCCTACCTCAAGGATCGGTACTGGCTCCCCTGCTATTCAATATCTATACGAATGACTTACCCCCTACCACAGCGCAAAAATTTATCTACGCAGACGATATGGCCTTGGCGAACCAGCATAAGTCTCTAGAACTGGGAAGCGACCAACTAACGGATGACCTCGAAGCTATGCACAACTATTATACGAAGTGGTGCCTTAAACCTAATCCACTCATGTCGGAGGTCAGCGTCTTTCATCTCTCAAACAGGCAGGCCCAGGTGGAGGCCAACCTTTACCTTGGTGGCATGAGAATTAGACATAACCCTTTCCACACATACCTGGGAGTTACGCTGGACCGATCCCTAACTTATAAGCAGCACATAACGAAGACGACACAGAAGATAAAGTCCAGAAATAATATTCTTTATAAACTTGCTGGCACAACATGGGGGGCGGATGCGAGCACTCTTAGGCCCGGTTGTACAGTGCTAGCTCAATTCCACGCTCAACTGAACTCAGCTCACTCTTGAGCTAGGTTCAGATATGTCATTCGGTTGTACAGGTTACGTTTGAGTCGAGTTCAACTAAACTTTCCTTGAATGCAATTCTTCAGAAAATGGCAACGTCGCTTCCTCTGGGACATGCGTTTTCGATACGAATTGTGACAAATTTTGGACAAATGGAAAGAAAAAAACGTAATCCATCATTTGATAAACAGAATCTTTGCAAAAATGCAGTTTCACACACCTCAAAATGATTTATTCTCTCCCTATATTTCTTTGGCATTCTTCTCGATCATTGCAATATACACTGCTTCCACAAAATCTTAATCATCGGCCATTTCCGCAAGATTATTGCCGAGTTGAAAATCCATTTCTATCAATTTGATGTACAAAACTATGTTTTTGAGTGAAACACTCATTCACAAAAATAAATAATACTGACAAGAGAAAGCGGAGCGTTTCATCACAGGTATTCTGTGGTTTCAACTCTCAACTTTTTGACATATAACCAATAAATTGTTAATTTGAAGTGACATTTCATCTGAACCAGGTTTGAGCGCCCGATTTCGGTAGCTCAACTTGAGGGTCGATTTGAACGAAGCTCAGGCTTGAACTCGCACTGTACAACAGATGTTTCATGTTTGAGTAGGGCTCAGTCTTGAACTCGGTTTAAACTCGGACTGTACAACCGGGCCTTAGAAGCGCAGCTTTGGCAATGTCCTACTCCGTCGCAGAGTACTGCGCCCCAGTATGGTATAGAAGTGCCCACACTCATAAAATCGACGCTCAGCTCAATGATTCAATGCGGATTATCACAGGCACCATAAAACCTACCACTACTGTGTGGCTCCAAATTCTGGCCAATATTGCCAACCCTTCCCCTCCTAACCGTTTGAAATCCCGCCGCCCCATTTGAATGGATGAAGAAATAGAGGGCGTGTATAATATACATTCCAAATGGAAAGAAGTCATAGCCGCCAACCACGGGGTAAGGTATCTGGAAAAAATCATCGATCCAACTAAAAAACCTGAGGGCATGAACCTGCCTCGACGAGTCTGGTGTCGACTGAATCGGTTTAGAGTGAGCCATGGAAGGTGTCGTGATGAGATGTTTAGATGGGGCACAGTGGTCTCAGCGGTATGCGATTGTGGAGCGACGAGACAGACAATGGACCACATTTCGAACGAATGCCCGATAAGATCCCTTCCTGGTGGTATCCATGAGATTTTCTCCGCTTCCCCGGAGGCAGTGGACTGGGTTGAAGGCCTGGATATTCGCGTTTAAATGTTTTTTTTTCATTTGTACTACAAATTTTTTTTCATTTGTTCATTTATTATTTATATACAATGTCCTTTTTATTTGTGCTTCTCATGCGAAATATATCATTTCAATGCCATTTGAAAAAAATTGTCCAAATACGTGCCCGATCCCATTCTCTTCATCTATTCTCGATTGAAAATGAGTTAATACATTTAGGGAATACTCAAGTACTAACCTTTTGGGAATAAGAATTTTACAAACACGATATTTTCTAGCAAAAACACTTTTTGTTTTGTACGATTATAGAAGCCATATTTTCCCATCAAAATAAGTTACTTCTTCGATTTTTCTAAGGATTAGTTTGTAAACACCAATAACTTTCTCTCGATATCCCAAAAATATCGTAAAAATAGTAATTTACGTAACAAGTCCGGAAAATAGGGTTTTTTTGGACGAATAGACAAGATTCTAGGACGAACCGGAGGCGAGTCCTGGAACCTGGAAGTCTGTGAGTCCAAAAAAACTATTTCCGGGCGTGTTGCGTACAATATTTTTTCGGCAACTGTGAAGAATTACAAATCAATGAGATGACACATCTCTTTATTGATTTTGATTCATATCTATATATATATAAAAGAAAGATGTTGGTTACACCATTTATAACTCGAGATCCGATGGAGTGTTTGTTATGAAACATCCAATATGGATTCGTCTACGGTCTCGTTATTATAAAATATATGATATGATATTGTTTATCCTGACTATTCCTAGGTCTCCTATGGAGACCCCTCTGAAATTACAAGCTTCGAAGCTTGTAACTTGTGCCGAGTTCGGAATAAGCAGTTGTGTTCTGTGTAGGCTTTGTTACTGTGTCCTTACGCCACCTTAGGCACAGCACTGTTTATTTTTGACCCAACAGTGAGAATGGTGGCCCCTACCGAGACTAGAAAATTTCTTTCCTAGCTCGGGATTGAACTCCGGACTTTTGGTACCGAATTCCAACGCTCTACCACTGAGCCAAGGGCAATAAAACATCGAAAAAATCGATGAAAATTTCACTTATACAGAAAATGCTTTTCCTCCTTCTGAGCGAGACCACTAGGTGTCGCTTCAGTTACAGTTACGCTACCGCTTATTCGTAGGTACTTGATTTCATATTTTCTCCGTTAGATGGCGTGTACAGTGACTATATTACCACTATAGTCACTGCAATAGTGTGTAATTTGAGTTGTCTACAACTCTGCGCTGTTGGCCAACACCAAAAAGTCTTAGCGTAGGAGTAGAGTAGTACAGATGTCTAAAATGATTAGATTTCGTACCACTTCAGATGGCGCTATTCACACATTATGACTGATTATTAGTTATTTTTATAGTTTTATTTATTCAAAATAACGTAATCGTGAAGTAGGATGTCTAGAATAATGGTGTAGGCACTGATTAGATTTTGTTGTGACCAACTTGATTATATTAGCAATGTTTCGTTCTCTCCACTTCAGGTGGCGCTATTCACAAATTATGACTGATTTCTGTCAGTTATTTCAAATATTTGAATTTATTCTGGCGAACGTGGCGTGTTAATGGTAGATAATTTTGTCAAGCAATAATGTGTGTTTATATTCCTGACATTCTGATGTATATTAGTTCTTAGGAAAAGTAGAAAACTTTCATTATAAAAAGATGCCATTCTGCTGTCATGTCATAATTTACTTTGACAAATCAGCTATTGATACATCAATCAAATTGACAACGGAAAATACACTGAAATGATATTGCGGCGCCGCCACGAAACATTGCTAATATTTTCGATTTGGTCGAACGTTTCATTCAAAAATTGACGGGTGCCTATACCATTATTCTGGACATCTTATCGTGAAGGTACTATATTTGACATAAGCACCATTAGATGGCGATGAATTTGTTGAGGCTTTCGCGACCATCGATGTATGTCATCTGTTTTTTTTTTCGAGAATTTCGGTCGTCGTGGTTTGAAATGGTCGAAAAAAGAACATATGACATCAATTACTGTGTAATTTGCATAGGACTTATAGTACCATGAGGGGCTATTAACAGATCCAGAAGCGCGTGAATGTCACAGTGAATTTTTATCGAAAGGTCAAGTATACACGATTTTGGCGATCAGTTTCAATCGTGATATGTCCATTCTCATCTTTTCTCATAATTTTTAAAATGTTTTTGAATTTCTGTTTGGGTAATGAACATATTCGCGGAAATCACTAAATCCAAAATTGCTATAATTTGTAATTGACATATTATTTTTATGTATCTGTTCTGTGTGACAGCTCATATCCATCGAAACATTTGACAGTTCAAAAATCAAAGAACCAAGCTGTTGATCTCCGATTACCGGTGATTACGATTTGTGAAATCCACCGTAAGTATCATTTAGGCGGAACAAAGTTCGCCGGGCCAGCTAGTTTGAAATAAACAGAACAGAACTGTCATCCGTGATTTCGTTGCTATTGTGATGATCATCACAATGACAACAACGACGTGTTTTTCCGGCCTAGGCTGGGAAATGCTACTTTCTCAAAGAAAAAGCGTCCGGGAATTGGGTAATTCCCGGACGGTTGCCGAAAATAGTAATTTACGTAACAAGTCCGGAAAATAGGGTTTTTTTGGACGAATAGACAAGATTCTAGGACGAGCCGGAGGCGAGTCCTGGAAGTCTGTGAGTCCAAAAAAACTATTTCCGGGCGTGTTGCGTACAATATTTTTTCGGCAACCGTGAAGAATTACAAATCAATGAGATGACACATCTCTTTATTGATTTTGATTCATATTTGAATTAAACAGAACACAGAACAGAACTGTCATCCGTTATTTCGTTGCTATTGTGATGATCATAACAATGACAACAACGACGTGTTTTTCCGGCCTAGGCCGGGAAGTACGTACTTTCCGGCCTAGGCCGGGAAATGCTACTTTCTCAAAGAAAAAGCGTCCGGGAAGTGGTTACTTCCCGGACGGTTGCCGAAAAAAATGATTTTCATTCAATATATGATTAATCATGCAATATCAACACGATATTTTCTAGCAAAAACACTTTTTGTTTTGTACGATTATAGAAGCCATATTTTTCCCATAAAATAAGTTACTTCTTCGATTAGGATTAGTTTGTAAACACCAATAACTTTCTCTCGATATCCCAAAAATATCGTAAAAAACATGATTTTCATTCAATATATGATTAACTATTATGGATTCCAAACAATAATCTTCTGTGAATATTTCACAGAGGTTTTGAGAAGATGTTGCCAGCTTGTTGATTTTTCGGCTAACATATTATGAATATCTATGATCTGCGATCCCCTTCTCTACATAGAACAAAATTTTTCTAGGCCGCGAAAATGCACGACGCATGCCTATAGCGACAACGGGCGTTAGATATTGGCTATTTCAACTACCGTTGCGATAATAATAATAATATCGCAGCCGAAACAGGACGGCACAAAGGGGACGCCACAAGTGGACGCCCGAGCAGCATAGCCTGCTGACATCACTATACAGAAGATCAAGACCCGAAAGACGAGGGTACATGAATAGGCTGCATGGTCTGTGGCGCGAAAATTATCCAGACCTTGACTTCATGACGCAGCAAAACCTTAGAGATCAGATCAGTCATCTCAAAAAAAGAGGAATCTTATGGCGGTCTCAAGAGCAAGAAAGGACGGAACAGCAAGCTGAGGAGCAGGTGGCAGATGCTTCGAGCCAACATCAGCAATTGACGATTGACACAGCTGAAGAACAAGCTGTAGCCCTGGTGAGAAATATTACGGGCCGAACCGGGACTGGTACACGCTTCAACAGGTCAACAACAGAACAAGTGAGAGATGTTCCCGAAATAGAACACGGTGAAGAGCAGGTGACAGATGCTCCAAACCAACAACATCAAGCAATAGCCCTGGGAGCAAGGCCAAGAACGGAACAAGTGAGAGATGTTCCGGAGAAAGAACACGGTGAAGAGCAGGTGACAGATGCTCCAAACCAACAACACCAAGCAATAGTCCTGGGGGCAAGGCCAAGAGTGGAACAAGTGAGAGATGTTCCAGAAACAGAACAAGGTGAAGAGCAGTTGACAGGTGCTCCAAACCAAAAACACCAAGCATCAGCCCTGAGGGCAAGGCCAAGAGCGGAACAAGTGAGAGATGTTCCAGAAATAGAACACGCTGAAGAGCAGGTGACAGATGCTCCAGATCAACAGCAACAGAGGCCAAGAACGGTGAGAGATGTTCAGAAGTTAATCGTCAATACAAGGGAAGCATTTGAGGCTGCCGTCAGAAACCCACTGGTCAAGGCCACCCGAATGAAAACAAGACATAAGGCTGATGATCTAGCCATATGTGATAAAGTAATTCAAGATCATCTTAACGAGACCTGTTCACTAGAAGATGTAGTGGCTGTAGTGAGAGCGGCCGCTTCGCTTCTGTGTCCACCTAAAAGTACAGCTATGAAGAACGATAAGCATAGGTTAAGACTCAGTCGGCTTGACATCAAAATAAAATCAATGAGGCAGCAGGCATCTTGGTACCAATGTATCATAGATGTTCTGAGAGGCAAAATTGAATCCAGCAAGAAAATGAAGGATATGATTGAGGAGCTTCGTTCCATACATCATACAGTAGACTTACCCACAGTCCATCTACTGAAGCAGAAAGCTGTAGATAAAATAAGATCACTTGCTGCAGCGCGGAAGAATCTAATAAAAAGGAAAAAATGGATTGAAGATAACAACACCTTCAGCCCAGAACCATCGAAACTATTTCAGTCCCAACAACAAAAGGCACAGAACTGACAGAACCCACCATCACCGCAGGAGGTCGAAGAATTTTGGAAATTCCTGTATGAACAACAAGCAGAAATCAGGGATACTCCAGCACTTCTCAGATTCCAGCAGATGTGTGATCAAAACCAACAGCAGAACGATGAACTTTTTGAAATATCAACCTAAGATATTAGACAAGCCCTTAAGAATAAGCGTGATTTCACAGCACCTGGACTGGACGGTATTCAAAACTACTGGTGGAAGAGTTTTCCAGCTACACATCAACACCTGGCAAGATTATTCAGCGGGATGCTGACTCGCCGTGAGCCGATTCCGTCATGGTTGGTGAAGGGTAGAACAGTGCTGATACCAAAATCAGGTGATTTAGGGCAACCCAAGAACTATCGCCCAATCACTTGCCTCAATAGACTGTATAAGATCCTAACAAGTGTAATTCAATATCAAATACAGAGGGTTATTGGACCAGTGTGGAACAGTATCTACGAACAGAAAGGAGTGCAAGGATAACTTGCTCATAGACAAGAGCGTATGTCTAGACGCCAGATACTACAAGCGCGACCTGCACACATCATGGTTGGACTACGCGAAAGCATATGACACCTCGTCGCACGAACTGATAATACGGCTATTAAAAATGCTTAAAGTCCATCCTAACATCATCCACGCAATAGAAAACATCATAGCGCTGTGGAAAACGAAGTTTGCCATCCGAGCAGAGGGTCGAACCGTATATACGGGATGGGTGAGATACAGGAGAGGAGTTTGTCAGGGAGATTCGCTAAGTCCGCTATTATTCTGCATAACACTCATACCACTAACAATTGAGTTGAGGAAGAGCAAAATAGGATACAAGGCCGGACCACCAGGCAGAAGGAACCACCTGATCTCTCATCTCTTATACGTGGACGACTTGAAGCTCTACGCTCCCTCCGAGTCCGCACTACAGCAACTACTGAATATCGTTTCAGACTACACTTCAGCCATAGGAATGTCATTCGGTTTGGACAAGTGTGCTGTATTTCATCTGCGCAGGGGAAAAGCTGAAGATGCAGGAGAAGATATTCTACTGGAAGATGGAATGACTTTTCGACATCTCGAAGACGGAGAAACTTACAAGTTTCTTGGGATGAAACAGAGGGGTGTACTGGAGACAACCCAGATAAAGGATGACCTAACAGCCAGCTACAAAAAGAAGCTGAGAGACATTTGGAAATCGCAGCTGTCGGGAAAAAACAAAGTATCTGCTACAAATATGCTAGCCATCCCGATTCTCACCTACTCTTTCGGAGTGGTGAACTGGACGGTAAACGAACTCCTCTATCTTGATAGGTTAACAAGGAGAACGATGAACATGAATCGTAGCCTACATCCCAACAGTTCAATACAGAGGATATACCTTCCCCGAAGCCAGGAGGGTAGAGGATTGCAATGTTTGGAATATCAACACTATCAACAAACATTGGAAATGGCAGTAAGGATTCTAAGAAGTGAAGATCCGCTTCTGAAATTTGTCGCTCAGCATGAAATTGGGAACCATGGAGCCTTCCTATTCCGAGCTGCACAAAGGGCCCTAGAGAAGCTCAGCATAACCGGCGTATCGATCAATCCTGAGCTCGCTGGAACACCGATCACTCAAGCGGACCAAAGAAGCCTAGCAAGACTGATCCGAAAGTCTCAGTCAGATACATTACTCGAACATCATATGAGTAAGACCTTGCACTCCATATATTTCAGGAGTTTAAAAGACCAGGACCTGTCTGAAAAATTGTCTTTTGCCTTTCTAAAGTCAGCTAGCCTCAAGTCAGAGACAGAAGGATTTGTGATGGCGTGTCAAGATGGAGTACTGAATACGAGATGGTATAAAAAAAACATCATGGAAATGGACACCCCAACAACTTGCAGGGCTTGCCATGGGCAACAGGAAACGATTATGCACATCCTTTCCGCCTGCAGAGTCCATGCTCCACGGGGTATGTAGAGAGACACAACGCGGCACTCCGAATCCTATACTTCCATCTGAGAGCCCTGTATGAGATAGACAAAGAACCGGTGTTACCATATGTGCCTCTGGAGATTGAAGCGGTGGTCCAGAACGAAAGAGCTCGCATATGCTGGAATTATCCTGTTTCAACAGCACGGCAGATCAATGCTGTTAAGCCAGACATACTTCTGCTGGACAAGGAGCTGAAGGAGTCATTTGTCGTGGAATTCTCCTCCCCTGCTGAAAATAACGTTGTGATGAAGGAAGAACAGAAGAGGCAAAAATACAAAGACCTTATGTTCGAGCTTGGAACTTTATACCCAGGTCATAAAATTAGGATGGTCGTACTTATCATAGGATGTCTCGGTGGAATGAGAGCTAACTACGTGGATGAACTGAAGATTATCCCGGTCTGCAGATCACAGGCCGAGGTATTGGCGGACAGAATGCAGAAAGCAGTGTTGCTCGGGTCACTCCATATCATCAGGTCCCATGAACTCTGGAAGCCACTTGCAGCTCATCTCTTTTGTTAAGGGACGCTGCGAGGGCAGGATGAAGAACTCCTCCATTGAAGTGTGAGGGGTTTTTAGTGAGTAGCCAAACAAGATCCTGGATTCTCACACTTCCGAGAGTGCGGACCCTCTCGGTGCCCATAAAGGGTTTTCCCCTCACACGGACGTTTAAAAAAAAATAATAATAATAATAATAGCTCTTTATTCCCAATCACATTCATACATATACAGTTACATACAGGGTCTTTCACGAGGAACCTCACCCATATTTATACGGGAAACTTCTGAACGTATTTTCATGAAATTCAGCACTCATAAGTATTTCACGATGCTGATGAAATCTAAAATATTTTCAAGGCATGAGCACCTCCGGGGTTTCCGGAAATGACGTCAACTTCCGTTTTTCAAATCAGAACACCATTTTTTTATTGCATAAATAGAATTTCAAGTTATTTTGATGTAACATTTTTCAGTTTTGGTCGGAAATTTCTCTCTGAGCAGGAAAATTCGAAAAAAAAATCGAAAATAGAGCTCCGCTGAAACAAGAATAACTTCGAGGTTTTTGGATGGAAAATTTTCATTTTTGGGATTTTTCAAGATGTAAGATTGATGTATCCACTTTGAAAATCGAAATCGCGATTCATGATACAGGGAGTGAAAAAATCGCTTTCAAAGTTAGGAATGACAAAATCGTGAAAAATCAATTTTTTCAAATTAGAACCCCATTTTTTTATGGCAGATATTGAATCTACGTTAAAAAATGATGTGAGTGTATGCATCACACCCTTGCCCTAAAGTGGATATTTTCTGAGTTATTCTCAAAAAACTGTTTTTCGTCTTGAATTTTCAGCTATTTATTTTCCCTTCACGCCAAAAAGATGAAATTTTCAGGAACTATTACTTAAACCATGTTTTAGATTTTACTACCCTAATATGCAAGAGAAAAAAGTTACAGGTTGTTCCTAAATAGATTTGGATTCGAATTTGTATCGGAAACCTCTTTATTTCAACTAATCGGCCATCGGTTTTCTCTCCAGTGATAAATAAATAATTCCTTATGAACCATATGCGAAAACTTACCATGTTTTACATTCTTTTTTTTTAATGATAGATATCATTAATTACATCTACTGAATAAAGAGGAATTTGGCAGATGTAATTAATGATATCTATCATTAAAAAAAAAGAATGTAAAACATGGTAAGTTTTTGCATATGGTTCATAAGGAATTATTTATTTATCACTGGAGAGAAAACCGATGGCCGATTAGTTGAAATAAAGAGGTTTCCGATACAAATTCGAATCCAAATTCGCCATCTATTTAGGAACAACCTGTAACTTTTTTCTCTTGCATATTAGGGTAGTAAAATCTAAAACATGGTTTAAGTAACAGTTCCTGAAAATTTCATCTTTTTCGCGTGAAGGGAAAAGAAATAGCTGAAAATTCAAGACGAAAAACAGTTTTTTGTGAATAACTCAGAAAATATCCATTTTAGGGCAAGGGTGTGATGCATACACTCACATTATTTTTTAACGTAGATTCAATATCTGCCATAAAAAAATGGGGTTCTAATTTGAAAAAATTGATTTTTCACGATTTTGTCATCCCTAACTTTGAAAGCGATTTTTTCACCCCCTGTATCATGAATCGCGATTTCGATTTTCAAAGTGGATACATCAATCTTACATCTTGAAAAATCCCAAAAATGAAAATTTTCCATCCAAAAACCTCGAAGTTATTCTTGTTTCAGCGGAGCTCTATTTTCGATTTTTTTTTCGAATTTTCCCGCTCAGAGAGAATTTTCCAATCAAAACTGAAAAATGTTACATCAAAATAACTTGAAATTTTCTAAGGAATCGATTTCTGCAATAAAAAAATAGTGTTCTAATTTGGAAAACGGAAGTTGACGTCATTTCCGGAAAAACCGGAGGTGCTCATGCCTTGAAAATATTTTAGATTTCATCAGCATCGTGAAATACTTATAAGTGCTGAATTTCATGAAAATACGTTCAGTAGTTTCCCGTATAAATATGGGTGAGGTTCCTCGTGAAAGACCCTGTATAATAATACGAACAACGAAATGGAATAGTGTCAAGATACTAATTACATGGGGGACATATAGTCCTCTAAACAGTATGGTTCTAGCTCATAGATATTTAAATAATTTTTTTTTTGAAACATTTCATATTTTTTATTGTTTTTATATTTTTGGGAAGAAAATTATATACTTTGAGGCATCTATATTCCGTCTGCTTTTGAGAGATTGTTAAATTATGTCAGGGATAAATATAGTCTTCATTCCTGGTTTCGTAAAAAGTTCTTTTATTTTCATATTTTTCGAATAGATCTTCATTATTTTTGATGAAGAGGACACATTCCTGAATGTAAAGTGCATACAGGGTTGGGATAAAGTTTGGCACCAAATTAGTATATTTAAAACGGAACGGACGGTAATTTTGAAATTTGGCAGCTGAGTGAATGGCAAGCACTTCGAACATTTAAAATGATTTTTTTTTTAATTATTTTCAATAAATTTTTTCTACTAGTAAAAGCCCTGTATTTCTTCTCTTTATAGATTTTCATAAAAAATACGTCATGAAAAGCATGGAACCCGATATGGACAGATCCGAAACAAGGTGCACTTTCAGAATATGCAGAAATATACAGGGTGTCCCATTTAAATAATTTTTTTTTTGTCCTTTTCGGTTAAACCGGAAGTATCTCATTAATGAAAATATGTTCATCAGATGCATTGTGGTCCATTACACTCGGCTGCCAAATTTCAAAAATATCGCCCGTTTCGTTTTAAAGATATTAATTTGGTGCCAAACTTTATAATAACCCTGTATATTGTCAATAATTCATTTTTCTTTAATATACTCCTGCAGGATTCATTATACTTCATGTTGTTTAGTATTCTAATTGCTTTTTTCTGTAGAATGAACAATGATTTTATACTCCCCGATCCATAAAATACTATATACAAATCTCAGTTTTGCTTCTATTACTCCATGATAAACCATTTTTAGGTAATTACTATGGATATATCTACTTATTATTCTTAGACCATAAATCGATGATGTAATTTTCTCACATAGACAGTTTATATGTTCTTTCCAATTGAGGTTTTTGTCTATATGCATGGCTTTCGGTTTGAGTCCTCAAGTTTTTTCAAAAGCTCTCCTGCACATCATAAGCGTCGTTTTACTTTTGTTGGTTACATGATGTAGATGCGGGTTCCAGGTTAGTTTCTTATCGACAATCAGCCCAAGGTATTCCACCTGTTCTACAACTTGTAATGTTTCGCCGATGAATCTGGGAGGTGTGAGATCTCCCATGTTTTTTTTGCGAGTTAAGGGAACGAGTGCTGTTTTGTTCGGATTTGCCCTCTCTGTTGCACCATTCCTCTACGATCCTCAGTGCGTTCCGCATAAGTTCTGAGGTAATTCCGGTGTATTTTCCCTTGACGAGTATGACTATGTCGTCTGCGTATCCTTGAGAATAATACCCTTGGTTATTCAGGGAGGTTAGCAGTTCATCCACCACCATGTCCCACCGAAGAGGGGATAGTATGCCCCCCTGTGGGGTACCTCTGGCAATTTCGACCCGCAGTTTTTCCTCGGGCATGTCGGCCTGGACCAGTCTATTGTGAAGCATTGAGCGTATCCACCTGCAAGTGGCCTCATCAATGCCTCGTCGAGTAGCCGCAGAGATCATGCTTTCGAAGGAGGTAATGTCGAAAGCTCCTTCGATATCTAGGAAAACGCATAGTGCGATTTCCTTGTTTGCCAGAGTCTCTTCAATCCTTGAAACGAGATGGTGAAGAGCTATCTTGCAGGATTTTGAATAAACATAAGAATACTTTTATTTTCTGAACTTATTGATTCTTAAAAAAATATGAACCGCTTATCTTTTTCAAGTAGTTTTATAGTATTTTTGCGTGAATTTATGAGTTGGCTATGCTATAACTTTTATACCTAGAGAAATATTGAATGAGTTTTGATTTCGGAAAATGCACCATGAATATAATAAACATTGTTTAGTTCATATGGAATGACGGTCCCGAAGATATGGAAAGAAAAGTGTTCTTTTCATAGATTTTCGACACCCTGTACCTTTCAAACCTAATTTTGAAAAATGGTATGGGAAAAAAGTGTTTCGTTCGATGAGGGGAATCTACAGTTAAAATACATCCACGGTAGATAGCACATAAAACGTTTCTGGTGAACCAGATATCGGATCGGTTTGAAAATTTGCATGAGTGCATCATCGGGCATTCTCTACCCAACTAAAATATTTTCTCTTAGAAAGTAGTAGCAACTTTGCTTTTTCAAATGGAACAACTTGTTTATTATATTATTTTTTTCAATCTCCAGCAACCTCTCTATAACTTTTCTCAACATTTCTCTATACCTATATGTTGCCGTTTTCGAAATATAAATCGATTCGAATTTTTTCACCGAAAATCATGACCTCTAAAAATGCTGATAACTTCGGGTTGAGAGACACTATGGCATTGAAATTTGGTTTGGAGTTAGGTGATACATGAATTCTTCCAACACATCAGCCTGATCTTCGTTAATGCAATACAGAGTGGTAAAAAATACAGTCCTTTCGTTTGCTTAAAAAAGTGAATGAAAGTTATATATTTCGAATGGAACGCCCTGTATATTATTAGAAATTCAGGAAGCTGATGAAATTTGCTTTCATTCTATGTGTATCATGCCTATACCTAACTATGTAGTCAAAGGACCCCGCACTTTCCTTATGGGAAATGGCGTTCCGTCAAAAGTTCTAAAATTTTGGTAGAATGTAGTACTCGACCTTCTGATCAAAAGTGTCCATGGCCCCAACTCAATCCTATGACCAGATTTTGAGATACAGGGGCGTTGAAGTTGAGAATAACCCACTTTTACTATGCTCGTATCTCGGAACAGAATAGAACCAACTTCAATTTTTCTCAAGAAATATTTCATTCCATCCCCAGGGAGCAACCGTATAGAGGAATATGACCGAAAATCGTTACGATTACAGGGTTATCCATAATTGAATGCATGCCCGATTTTGAAAGTATAAAATATGTCAGTTCCAGAGCGAGAACGTTCGCAAAATGAACTATTTCACTAGATATGTTGCTGTTACATCGAAAATATCTGAAATACCCAGAATTTATACTGGGTGATCCATTTTTATAGAAACTATTCACAATGAGGTTTAAGTGGACACCCTGTATTTTTGGGTTGATTTAAGATGTTTGTATGATTTTTTCAGGACATATCAGCGTGGACTTCAAAGAATACAGGATGAATCAGTCATGAAATAAACTGTGAACCTCACGAAAATACCCAAAAACCACCTTTTTTTCAGCACCCTCTATTCCAAGATTACCTCCGTTGAGGTGGGAATTTCTTTTCACCACTGTACTTGATATAAAAACATCAATACGGCTGGGAGTTTTTATCCACTTCCTATGACCAGATATTTTTTTATGTAATATAGAAATTATTTATTTATGTTATTCTATTCTTATTCCAACATAAAAAAAATCTGGTCATAGGAGGTGGATAAAAACTTTCAGCCGTATTGATGTTTTTATATCAAGTACAGTGGTGAAAGAAAACTCCCACCTCAACGGAGTTAATCTTAGAATAGAGGGTGATGAAAAAAAAGGTGACTTTTGTGAGGTTCACAGTTTGTTTCATGACTGAATCACCCTGTATTCCTTGAAGTCCATGGTGATATGTTCTGAAAAATCATACAAACATCTTAAATCAACCCAAAAATACAGGGTGTCCACTTAACCCTCATTGTGAATAGTTTCTATAAAAATGGACCACCCGGTATGAATTCTGGGTATTTCAGGTTTTTTCGATGCAACAACAACATATCTAGTGAAATAGTTCATTTTGCGAAGGTTCTCGCTCTTGAACGGACATATTTTACACATACTTTCAAAATCGGGCATGCATTCAATTATGGATAACCCTGTATACGTAACGATTTTCTACATATTCCTTCATACTGTTACTCCTTGGGGATGGAATAAAATGTTTTTTGAGAAAAATTGAAGTTGATTCGATTATGTTCCGAGATACGGAGCGTAGTAAAAGTGGGTAAATCTCAACTTTAACGCCCTGTATCTCAAAAACTTGTCATAGGATTGAGTTGGGGCCATGGACACTTTTGATCAGTAGGCCGAGTACTACATTATAGCAAAATTTTAGAACATTTGACGGAACGCCATTTCTCGTAAGGAAAGTGCGGGGTCCTTTCGGACGGAGCATTTTTTTGTTGAAATGTCCCTTCAGAATGGTATTTCCATTCGTTATTTGGTAGGCAGGCCATGATTACTATTTGATAGTACCTTGTGACATTCTCCTAATAATAAAGGCACCAAGAAACTTGAAAGTCAAACTATTTTTATGAATTATTATTAAAAAGTAGAACAATCATGTCGAATATTCCAAAGTTTGTTCGAATAGCTGGCCGTTCACTTCCAAGGACTTCAAAATGCGGGTGTTGAATGCTTTCGTCGTGGCAGATCGTATTTCTTTGAAATCCAAATCTTCAAATGCTTGAGTAATACTTTCCAACAATTCATCTCTCGAATGTACGGGTGTTTTGTAAACTTTTTCTTTCAACATTCCCCACAGATTAAAATAAAATGGACTAAGATCGGGTAATCTTTCTGGCCAATTCCATAGCCCCAAGCGCCTCATCCACTGATCGTCCAAAGGTCTCTCCAGTTAATAATAAAATAATAATAAACAAATTCATGAGCACTTCTTTTGAATAGTTTTCTTCCATCGTTTCTTATTTGCAACGTCTGAAATGACGAAAATGTCACAATTCAAGTTTCTTGGTGCCTTTATTATTAGGAGAATGTCACAAGGTACTGTGGAATAGTAATCATGGACAGCCTACCAAATACCGAATGGGAATACCATTCTGAAGGGACATTTTGACAAATAAATGGTCATAAGTCCGAAATTTGACTAGTAAGGTATAGGCATGATATATAAGCATAGAATGAAAGCAAAGAACCCCGCACAAATTAAATGGGAAATGGATCCTAGTCGAATTGGCTGAAATTTGGATATGTTGCAGTTTATGTCCTTCTGATCAATAGTCTCCCTGGGCCCGAGACCTAAAAATGGGCAGTTTTTTCGGTATCGCAGGTCGAAAGTTGCAACTACACCATTTCCAAGTGTATTTCAGAAAGCGTCAATTGTATTTCAGAATAGTCAATTGAATTTCAGAAAGCGTCATTGTATTTCAGATTAGTCAATTTGATTTCAGAAAGCGTCAATTGTATTTCAGATCAGTCAATTGTATTTCAGAAACATGAAATGTATTTCAGATTAGTCAATTGAATTTCAGAAAGCGTCAATTGTATTTCAGAAACCGTCATTGGTAATTCAGAAAGTAGGAATATAATTTCTCCACGACTGCATCGAATTTGACCAACGTATAGGTAATATCGAGACAATCCCCCCATGCTCCATGAACCCCAAAGTCTTCCAGAAAACAGTTGTGGCCAATATTTGAAAAATGCTCGAATAAGAGTATTCAAGAATTACAGTTTCTTTTTTTTTTTTCATTTCCCAAATACAATTGACGATTTCTGAAATTAAATTGACTGATCTGAATTACAAGTGATGTTTTCTCTAATGCAATTGATGATTTCTGAAATACAATTGACGCCTTCTGAAATACACTTGGAAATGGTGTAGTGCACGCAATTCCCATCTATTACTTTGGGCGACGGCATGCATACGTATGCATGTGCATTTGTGTGTGGTACTGCGGTACTGGGGTCAGTGGTGACTGGTGGTAGAGCTAGAGAGTGGTGTTGGTGGAGGGGGGGAGTGATTGTGATGGGGGGAGTGATTGTGGTGGGGGAAGATTGTGGTGGGGGGAAGGGGGAAGAGTTATGTTTATCTATACTTATTACTTATTTACTTATGATATTATAAAGAGGAAAGATTTGTATTTTTGTTTGTTTGATACGAATAGGCTCAAAAACTACTGGACCGATTTAAGAAATTATTTCACCCTTAGAAAGCTACATTATCCCTGAGTGACATAGGCTATACTTTTCACCCGAAAAAAATTAGGATACCCACTATAACTTCAATAATTACAAAAAAATCAGCCATAATCAGCTATTTTCACGTGCGCTGCAAAAACCGTAAGACTTACGTGGATACAATGTATATGACGGAAATGTACCTCTCAAAAAGTTCTACAAAAAAGTCCGCGATAGCATATATCTGTCTCTCAAGATTGACTTGCTATTACCTGTTTATGGTAATCAGATGTTTTCCAAAATTATGCACTATTTGGTAGTGTGTTTTTATGAATTGGGTATTGATCCTCATCCAACCTAATACGTTATTTATCCCCAATATTTAATTTAGAACGAAATTGCCCTTCACATCATACAATTACAACGAGTACATCAAAAGATATGGCGTGTTGAAGATGAAACCGCCGCGTGAAACAAATTTCTCACCGGGCGAAGCTGGGAAGGCCTGCTTGTCTATACATATAAAAGAAAGATGTTGGTTACACCATTTATAACTCGAGATCGGATGGACTGTTTGTTATGAAACTTCATATATGGATTCGTCTACGGTCTGGTTATTATAAAATACAATGAAACTTTGAAAACATCGATGAAAATTTTACTTATACAGGAAATGCTCTTCCTTCTTTTGAGTATTTCCACTAGATGTCGCTACAGTTACAGTTACGCTACAGCTTATTCGTACAGTGACTAGACTAAAGAGGCGATGTAAACAAATAGTGTGTAATTTGGGTTGCCTCCAACTCTGCGCTGTTGATCAAAGCGAAATGTCTTAGCGTAGGATTACAGATCTCTGAAATGATCAGATTTCGTTGAAATGTGACTAATATGAGAGAGGTTTCGTCCTCACCACTTCAGGTGGCGATATTCATTCATTATGACTGATTATTATTAGTTATTTTCACAGTTTTATTTATCCAAAATAACGTAGTCGTGAAGGTACTATATTTGAGATGATCACCATTAGATGGCGATGAAAGGCTTTCACCAAATCAAGAGGCGGGTGAATATCACAGTGGATTTTTATCGAAATGTCAAGTAAATCGGATTTTGGCTATCAGTTTCAATCTTTTCTCATAATTTTCGAAATGTTTATAATGTCATACTTATTCCCGGGGAAATTCGAATCGTGTATCCGAGCGCACGCAGCGAAGGTAGGCATCTGCGCGTGATATTTCCCGAGCGCTTTATCCCTCAGCGTCGTCCCTATAGTTTGTCCGCGCGTACCCGGATTTCTTATGGAAATCCGGTACTGTTAATTGATCTATGTATTCGACGCTCCTGCTTCCGGGTTTGCTTTCGCGGATGTCCTTGAAATTGACGTATGACAGGTATGGTAATTTGACAACTTTGTAAACTGTGTTTTGTGCGGCCATTTTTCTTCATTCTATTATTGATACTTCTTGAGTGAATTGGTGTATTGAGATAAATAAGCTATAAGTGCTTCCATTATTGGGATTTGATATCCAATATTACCGCAGAAGAATCTTCTTAGATTGATTGTTAGTTAGAGATTTTTCTTCCCTATGGGATTTGAATTCTTCGGAAGTAAAATACTTTCAGGGGCCGACCGTCATCTTCAGTAAGTCCTTTTTTTGCACCATTTTTTTTATATATTCTTATTTTCCGGAATTTTCACAGGGCCTCTTTTCATTCCTCTTCTGTTTTCTTTGTTTGCCCTTTTTCTACCATCCTGCGTCCACAAGAGGATATATTGCACCTGATTTCGCTGCCGTCTTCGCAATTAATTGCGAAATTTGGGCACGGCGTGAGACGCCATTTTGCGGCAGGATCGCCATCGCCGCATTTTCGAGGTTGAAATTATTAACTCGACACCATCAACTGTCTTTCCTGTCCCATATCGGTCCCACTGAGTGTATGAGAGGAATGAAAGAAACACTGAGGCAGGTGTGGCAGCAAAGATGGAATGGAAGCGATAAAGTACGAGTAACACATAAGTTCATTCCTTGTGTGGACTTTGCCGGAGAGAATGAGTGGTTCTCCCCTGGCTTGTATTTTGGCTACATCATTACGGGTCATGGGAGCCTGAATGAATTTCTGCATAAGAGATGTCTCAGTGAGAGCGATAGGTGCATATGTGGCGAGATCGAATCTTGGTCGCATGTGCTACTTCATTCCTCAGAATATCAGGTGGAAAGAATGGTCATTCTCGAAGGGATGGCAAGAGGTATGAATGAGGACGGCGGATTGGCTCACTTCATCGCCGATGAGGGAAGGTACAGGCGTATAGAGGATTTTGCAAGGGCTGTCTTTCCTAAGCGGAAAGCGGCCCTTCAAGCTTTAGACTCTTTGAGGGATCCGTTCCCTGAAAATCGTAGTGGAAGGTGATTGGTTTATGCCCTCTTGGGGAATGTGGTGCAGGGCGATCACCACTGGTAGAAAGATTTACCCATGGAGTGCTAAGGGGGGTGACTCGGAGCGCTGCTCTGGCGCTTCAGGATGTTTTGATTCCAGTGGGGATCGACGGGGAGTAGTTACCCCGCACAGGATCCCGAACTTGCTTCAGCAAGGCATGGATTCCCAAGATCCTTAATTGCTAGGGAATGCGTTCCCGCTGCATGTCAAACCATGACGCTATGATGGAACTGCGGGAGGGCGTGCCCTCAGGAGCAATCCTGTTCGCCCTATTGGGTTTGGTTTCGTAGTGGCAGTGGTTGAAAGCCCGCATGCTGGGCTAGAGAAGTTCGTCTTCTCGCCGTGTGAGTTGCGTGTATCAACTCGGTTGGTGGCCTGCAGAGTTACCAGAGGTTGGATAGTGCCTCGCTCTTACCAGTGAGGGTCTAGATCTTGGGAGCCAAAGCCGGACTGGGAGAGACGTCGCTAGGCGGATCGCGCTGATTTGGCGTATCCAAATCCCGGGCCTAATGGTGGCCGTGGCCATACATACAGCCTTCGGGTAGGTGTGTCACGTTAATCTCTCATTTCTTAATGTCCCATATCGATTACGGGCCACGGCCCGTTCAAATCCACCCTTCATAGGTTGAACCTCTCCGCCCAACCCACATGCATATGTGGAACGGAGAGTGAAACGTCTTCGCACGTCATCTTCGAATGTAGCGAATACACTACATTCCGCCCTCCTGACCTTCATGAACACGCAGCTGACCCGTCGTCATTACTCCAAACGCCCGACTCTTTCCGTCTAATATCCGAGATAGCTAAAAACATCATCGATCACATCTACTCGACCCGCAACGGCGAAGACGATCAAGATTAGGAGCATCTCTGGTACAGTATCATCCGAGCACAAACAATTGTGGGTATCATGTTACTCAACAAATTTCATCTGTTTCAGATCCAGAAGTCCAGGTCTTCGCGGCTTCACTGGAGACTTAAATGTCTAGGTGAAGCCCCAACTTGTCCGCTCCCCTAGCCTCACCGCTAGCTGAAATTATGCTTAGGTGAAAGCTAGGCGGCAACCCCAAAACCCCCAGTCCAACTGGAAGCTGAAATTATGCTTAGGTTAGGCTGGGCGGCGTCCGCTCCCGGTTCTATCGAAGACCCTGTGTCTAGATAGAACCCTGTCCGCTCCTACTGGCTCACCGGAGGTTTTGAAAAATAAGCCTAGGTGAGCCGGGACTGCAGTGATGATTCACGTACAAACAAATCTTGGTGGTGAGCCCCGCTCAAAAACCATGACGTACAACTTCTGAGCATGTCCCATATCGGTATACTGCAAACACTTGGAGCAGAATTTTTGGATTTTCCTTCGCAGAACAGTAAGAGGGAAGCACCATTTGCCAGTTCCTTGATCATCAGGGTGAGAGTTGCACCCCTAAAGGTACTGATTGACAAAAATAAAGCATATTACGTTGTTTTCTTTTGCTGAACTGTTCATATACTACCTTATGATATTTTCTGTATAATTTTTATTGTGAGGAAAACTGAAACCATTACGTAGTTGGCGAAAGTGAACATAATCCCTTTTTACCATCAAAGGGTCATATTATATACAGGGTGTCTCAGAAGTACCGCACTTCCTTCAGGGGATCGAAAGTGAAAAATATTCTGAGTCCAAATATCCATGTTTGAAATGTTTTGATAACGTAGTTAATTAGTAATTAACTAATGAAAGTGACCAATCAGGAGCGTCCTACACAAGAATAAGTAGGCAGTGGGGACACGAGAGTGAGACGCGAGAGCTGCAGGCGTGTCCCCAGTCTCGGTTTAGTGCGTGAAAAGCCGGCAGCAGCTCTGGCGTCTCACTCTCGTGTCCCCACTGCCTACTTATTCTTGTGTAGGACGCTCCTGATTGGTCACTTTCATTAATTAATTACTAATTAACTACGTTATCAAAAAATTTCAAACATGGATATTCGGGCTTAGAATATTTTTCACATTCGATCTCCTGAAGGAAGTGCGGTACTTCTGGGACACCCTGTATATGTATGGGTGTATATGAATTCTTAGATCAATCGGTGGTTGTAAAATCATTGCTTACAGCATCTTGTGAGAGTGCCAGGTACACTTAATAAATTGTTTTTTTTTATCGTTTCATCATTTGCTTCATTTGAATATTGTAGACACTATGTTGTGCCAATTATAGAGGAAGTAATTATAGTACCTTTTCCTATTAGTTTTTTTTTATCTCAAAGGAAATTTAGAAGATATAGAGTTCAGTCGAACTGAGATTTGTGCGTTCTATATCTAAGAACAGAGCAGTCACATTAGGGTATAATAATATTTTGTAACCAACTGGGAAATTATTTTTTTTAACAAAACGTACTGGCGCCCGTTACTCATATCCCCACCCCGTCTCCACTCGAGACTAGCTTGAGGCCATTATCCCTTATTGTGTCTGCGAACTTGCACTCTTGGTCAAAAAGTTTCTTTTTGAGTTTATAAATTCATTTTTTTTTGTATTGGATTAGTTTGGTTACATGTTTTTGAATTTCTGTTTGGGTAATAAATATATTTGTGGAAATAACCGAATCTAAAATTTCCATAATTAGTAATTGACATATTATTTTTGTGTTTCTGTTCAGTGTCAGCTCATATGCATGGAAACATGGAAATCTCGATGCTTCAACAACTGAGATGTTTACCAATTATTTTAATCTGAGTACCAAAAGATGTTTAAAATAATGCTGTGAGCACCAATTAGATTATGATTGGCCAATATTGAGAATATTAGAGAAGTTTCGGTTTTTCCACTTCAGAAAGCGCTATTCACAAAATAAGTTCTAATTTTTATTGGTTATTTCGAATATTAGAATTCATTCTGGTGAACCGGTTGTGCTAATAGTCGATAGTTCTTTCAAGTAATAATTTGTGTTCATATTCTTGACATTTTGATTCATATTCGTTTTGAAGAAAGGTATACTACTGCTATTCAGTCACAAAGCGGAGCCAAATTTCTGGTAAGAATTGCGTCAACTGGAAATTCAAAATTGCGAGAAATGTAGAGGTAATGTATATTCCGAAAGACAATAGACAAGAAAATAGATATCGAGGATGAAAATATGTTACATGAATATTTTGAGTTCAATTCTCAAATATGAATAGGAGCATTGAGTTTAAATATATTCAAACTCAAGGAGTTAGAAATGATATTCAGGAGTTAGAAATGATATTGTAAACGAAATAAAGCGATGATTCACAACATATTACGATGTGTCAGAGAGAGACTGACTTAGTAAATTATTTTCATTCTCAATATTGCTGCACAAGCGCAGATCTGGATTTATGGCAAAGCCCAACTTCATTGCCCATATTGGAATTATGAAATGACACGTATGACATTGTGGCGCCGCCACGAAACAATTCTAATATTTTCGGTTCGGTCGATCTCAATGCATTAAAAAATTGACAAGTGCCAAACACCATGTTTTTAGACATCTTAAGCAAGGCTCATATCATTCCATGATGATGTAAATTCTATAGTAAATTGGGTTGCCTGCAACTCTGTATACTGTGGACGAAAACAAAAATGTCTTAGTCAAGAAGAAAAATAAGATAACGTCTTAGCGTATTTGTATTCTTTGAATTGAAGTTAAAGTACTTCAATTCGAATTTTCGGCGTTGTATTGGCAGAACTAAATGATCGAGTGATCATCTGTTTCTCAACCATATTATTCTATCGTGATTTATATTTGCATTCGTTGTGTCGTTCATTACAAGATAGGAACTGCAATGAGAGAACTGTAAAGCATTTAAAACAAAAAGTTATATGTTCAACAAATAGATACAGCTTGAATAGCGAGAATTCTTTTCGTGCGAATAACAATGGTATTAAAATTTTGTATATTTTGCCTAACTTACCTCCTGCTTGAAAAATAGCAATGATTAGTTTATACAACTTCAACGGTAGGTTTCACAAACCGGTGATCGGAGCTTGATCTAGCATCAACTCGATTTGACAGTTCAAAAATCAGAGAACCAAGCAGTTCATCTCCGATCACCGGTGATTACGATTCGTGAAATCCACCTTTAGTGTCATTTAGGCGAAACAAAGTTCGCCGGGCCAGCTAGTTGCATATAAAATATAAATACAGGGTGACCATTTGAAAACGAAACAGACGAGATTACAGACGAAATAAATTGTTTCGATAGAAATGCTCGGACAGGTCGATTTCTGTTTCGAGGGGGACAACTTAAGATGTAGGTTACGGACGCATAGCGCTTCAACCCTTGCTGCTACAACCTCCACCCCCAATTTTTGAATAGGGAAGATGGGGTGAGTGATACCTCAATTCAAAGGTATTTTTATACTGATTTCAGCACAGTAATTGTTTTTTCATTTTATGCATTAGTTCTCGAAATATTCTTAACTAAGTATTTGAAAATGAAGTGGTGTTTTCATGGCACTTGTAGTGTTTTTTTGTGAAAAATCGACATCTTGATTAAAGATTTCTATGTCAGTGGATTGGAGGAAGGAAGCCACAGTCATGGTTGTTTTGAAGCTCAAAATGTCGATGTTTCACAAAAAAACACTTCAAGTGCCATGAAAACACCACTTCATTTTCAAATACTTAGTTAAGAATATTTCTAGAACTAATGCATAAAATGAAAAAACAATTACTGTGCTGAAATCAGTATAAAAATACCTTTCAAATGAGGTATCACTCACCCCATCTTTCCTATTCAAAAATTGGGGGTAAGGGTTGTAGTAGCAAGGGTTGAAGCGCTTTGCGTCCGTAACCTACATCTTAAGTTGATTGCAACACCCTGTATCGAAGTAACGCGTGGATCAGGTTGATGTGTTGGAAGCATTCATGGTATCACCTAACTCCAAACCAAATTTCAATGCCATGGTATGACTCAGCCCAAAGTTATCAGCATTTTCAGAGGTCATGATTTCAGATGGAAAAAATTGAAATTAATTTATATTTCGAAAACGGCAACAGATAGGTATAGGGAAATGTTAGGAAGAGTTGTCGAGAAGTTGTTGGAGATTCCAAAAGTAATATAATAAACTAGGTGTTTGAAAAAGCAAAGTTGCTACTACTTTCTTATGGAAGTGGCAACACAGCATTGACAAACATGTTTTAGTTGGGTAGAGAAAGTCCGATAATGCACTCATGCAAATTCTCAAACCGATCCGATATCTGGTTCACCAGAAACGTCTAATGTGCCACCCACCGTGAATCACCCTGTATATATACAAGTCAAAGACTCATCCTGTATAATCAAGTCATATATGTTATCATAAGTGTCCCAAAAAGCGGTTCGAACAAAATTACTCTTTCATTATTTTCTTAAATTACTACCTTAGCAGTTTTTTCCGCACAAAGAATCACGACTTCGTCTCCTATTTCTCCAATTTCCTCCGAAAAGAAGAAAGCAGAGAAGCCGGAAATCTGGCCCCTCAGAAAAATCGCCCGGGATATCGGACTCCGTAATTATTGACTCCGACGAAGTGCTTCCCATCTCCCGGTCTGGACGGGGTTTAAGAGGGCATAAAGCCGGTCTTTCCGACGGCTCGTATCGGAATGGAAATGTGTGTCTTTGGTGCGGTCGGATTTCCTTCGAGGCTTTTCGGAAAGGTCTCTTGGGTTTTATTTTACCGGTATCCCGACCGTTAAATTATTTATACGAAAACCTGAGTCGAAATCGAAACGGAAAGAGTTGTGGGTAAATAATAGATAGCTGTGGACCCCTCTAAAGCTAGCAGTCCACGTGCGAGAAAATCAAGGAAAACTTATGCATTAATGGCCGAATACTTGTCTCGAATTTGTCGTGAAAGAAAAAAAAATTGTTGCGTCCCCAATTTTTTTTTACGGAGTGGCTTTGCTAACTTAACATAAAGGGCGTAGAATGTGCTATAAAGAATGACTTTTTTGTGTGTCCTTTTACTTCATATGGACTTCGACAAATACTTGATACGAGTAATTATTCATTACCATTGTGATGATATTCGACATAATATTACTAACTTTATATAGGAAAACAAGGAGCAAAAAATTTTATTCTTTCACGATCAATTCTTGACAATAAAAGATTTCAATGATTTTGTCAAAAGTGGTATTGCTTACTTTATAGGGGTTTACAATGGGATTATATTGGACATAGAGTGCTTGCTCGGAGGGATTTGGAGACTGATGATATATAGGGTGATTTTTTAAGAGCTATAGAAAAAACATCTAAAATTCAGAAAAATGCATGAAATCTGTATTTGAATAGTTAGTACGATCGATCAATATATATATATAGATTTGTTCGACCGCACATACAGACCCAAATCGGTATACTCGACCGACTTTTCAGTCCAAAAGTGACGTTTTCAGACCCGGCTACGGGACTGGTAACGTTCGACTATAGAAAAGTTATGAGGGGGCTGAGGGGATGCTAGGGGTGCATTTTCAGCCGAGTCTGAAAAGTCGGTTATACATGTGATTATATATGGAAAAGTTTCAGTGTTTGGCCAGTGCGAGGGCGCTTCAGTCGACACCAACTTGCTGTATATAATTCGTATAGTTGACCAACGCATTGGGTCCCTAAATATGGCAACGCTGTTTTCCGTTCATACACCTCAAATATACTATTCGAGTACTTATACGATCCCGGTATGGACGAACGTCGTCATGGGTCTTGGTGAATATTTCGAATAGACTCGTAGATTTGATATTGGATTCTCTTGATATCAATATGAACTGCAGATTCTCCGGTATGGAAGCTTATACAAACCCGATGAATATAACTGTAAACAAAGTGTTACCAAGCAGTGGCGTATCCACGGTGGGGGGGATAAGGGGGATATATCCCCCCCAGGAAGATCCATTGTTAGGTCCAAAAGTGTGTAGTTTGATAAAAGCGAATTCTCGGTAAAATCCAAGAGAATTGTAAAGTTCCTGACAATATAATATATTCGCTTCGGTGTATACCAAATTATTAATAAAAAATGAAAGACATATGAAGCCTTCCGAGTGCCGCAACTATTGCAGCGATTGGCGGCACATCAAAACAAGCGATTTAAGTGTGAATAAATCTTATCGAGACATGACGTTTTCGGCTCCAGATCCCTTTGTCGGCCGATAATACTGCGTTAAATTCACACTTGGATCAGTAGGGTGATATTTTGTTTACTGGTATGATTGGTATGAAGTAGATGAGTAGACAATTTTTCTTCTATTTCATTTCTTCAGACGACCTGTAGGAATTGGTCCTGAGTTGACATTGCCTTCCAATCATCATAATTCTTTTAATTGTTACAAAGGTGTGTTGTATTTTTTTAATAGAGGTCCAGGAAAAAATCATCATAAGTAAACAAACTTCTTTGGCGGACTTCATCAAACGAAGGAAATTTGATGAATGCGAAACAAAATCGACAAGTTCGGCTGCTGGAATCCGCTAGCCATGATGTCTATACACAGGGAATTGCCAATTTCCTAGAATGAAATTATTGCTGATATAGCAAGAAGACCAAGGCGACTTTACTTTTTTTTATGATAGCAAACCAAAATTTCTGATAATAGTATATTATTCAATGAGCGATAATGTAAGTCATAACACACGCAGATGAAGTTTGCAGCACGAGCCGTCAGGCGAGTGGTGTAATTCATCAAGTGTGTTATGACCATTACCGCGAATCGAATACTATCCTTTACCTTCGACTTCTTCAAATTCAAAATTGACAACAGTTGTCAAAATCGATCTCTGTGGTCGAGAATCGAATCACGTAAAAAACATCAAAAATTCACGGTTTGCAATTTTTGGATATTCAGACCGAAGGAAATGTAAAAACGAATGGCAAGAACGTTACCTTGATATCTGAAATAGTGTTTCCGATCGATCCGACTTTTTTTATTCATTCGGTAAACTGTTTTTCGTATTTGTATTAAAGTGAGTTATAGGAGTGAGTTATCATAACCATCGGGGTTAAACTGCTAGATCCAAAAAATATCTGGATCTCAGTAAAAACCAACTTCACCTACTCACTGGCTTTCTCACAGGACATTGTCGCCTAAAGAAGCATCTGTTGAGAATGGGTTTATCGGACACTGATGAGTGTAGATTCTGTGGGGAGGAGGAAGGAACTCCTATTCACCTGGTTACGGAATGCTATGCCATATTGTAAGCCAAAGGAAAGATAGCTTTGGACAAGAAACTTGTAGAAGTGGGGAGTTATCCTCCTTGAAGCCGTCCCAGATACTGGATTTCATCAAATCTCTGGAACTGGAGGGCGAGCTGTAGGAGGCGCGATGATGACAGCTCTGTCAGGGGGCACAATAGACCTTAAGGTCGCAGTGGACTGTAACCCCTTTTCACTATAACTATAACCATCGGGGTTGGTTTATAGATACTATTACAGCTCGAAATCAGTGGAATAATGGACACATAATTCTATGGGAGAAGATACAAATTTATTCTTGTTTTGCTTTTAAAAAAAATATTATTATTATTTGTTTCATATCCCCCCCCAAGACGAATGTCTGGGTACGCCACTGTTACCAAGTAGGTACGTGTGTCTTCGAGTAGGGGTCTCCTTTCGAAAGTGAGAAGAGAGACTTTTTTAAGTGCTGAAAAAATGGCATTTTGTGAGCAAAGAAGAAGTTACGGTCACATACTAATTTTTTTGTTTCCGATTTACAAGATTCGTTCATGCACAATCACAAAGGGGGACAAAAGAGAAATTATTTACATTTCCCATTTCAAAACTCATTTTCAGAATGTCAATATCATATTATGACGGTATGTTTGTTGTGCTGAAAAATGACAAAGGGATCAAAATCTCAAGACGGAGGCGTGTCCACCTGCCTGTGGGCACCCATGTAGGTACACAATTTCATTTGATTATTAAGGAACTAGTAGAGCTCAGCAAACTACTTTATGATAGATCAACCATTTCGCCATAATCCACCAAAAATGAAATGTTTCAAACCCATGATAGATCAATGAATATTTAAAATGTTTACGTATCTCTCGAGCCCTCTTCGGCTTTTGGGGATGAATGTACGATTTTGAGTTAGAATACGGGCTAACGTGAAAAGCATCAAAAGATCACAAAAAAATTGAAAAAATATTCATTTGTAAGACATGTCCACAAAATCGAATACGTCAATTATATACCTGGATAATGAGTATCGAAGACCTAAGAAGAAATTACGTTTCAAAGTTTATTTGAGGATGTTGTGTACCTGATTTAATGGTTTAAGAGGTACGGCGCTACGGAGCCCCATCCTATAGAAAAAAATGACTTAGAATGCATTTCATCACACTAAAATACTTTTATTCCGAGATAGGGGTTACGTAACGCTTTCAATTTGAAAATAATTTAGGAGCCCATTTCTTCGACTGAAACTTCAATTAGATCATCAACTCAAAAATTGAAAATGATTTTTTGGGACACCCCCTTTTATCTCTGCTACTGATGAGAATCAATCAGTTCTTTTACAATCAAACGATCAAGTTCATCCAGAAAACTCCATGCTATCAATTTAATTCAAATTCGATAAATTTTGGTGCAGAACTAACCAACTAACGGTACTTTAGAGGTCACCCGTGGAATGCATTAAGGACCTGAGTAGATATGGAAATATCTTCTAGTTTCGATATTCACCTCCTGAAATATATGAACGTTTAATCCTGACACCCTTTATGTAATTCGTTATATATGACGGCATCCAGAATTGATTCTAATTTTTTTCACGGTGTACCGGGCTGGTCAAGCTACACCAGCATTCAGCCTTTCTCACATCACGTGATAATATATGCGTTCAAATAATTAATAATTCAAACTTCCAGCCGAACCGCGAAGAAATATTAAAAGGGAAAAAGGAAAAATCAAATATTTCATTCATGAAAACAACAATGAAATGTGTCAGATTTTTTGTTTTCGGTTTGATTTTCTTTAAAATGCGGGTTTTCTGAGAGAATTTGAAAACAATAGTTTTTGTTAGATCAGATTCTTAAAGTTTCAATGAGTGGAAATCTCGAAAAATGCGGTAATTATTCCCACAGTATCAAAAAAAGTAGTTCAAAGATAATGATAAGCATTCATTCGTACGAATTATACGATCTCTTCGTAATCATTACAAACAGCATAATAATCTAATGAGGCAAAATGGATTAATGCTCATTCAAAATGCCTGTGCACTATAATATATAATATCAAGTCAAAAGGCTTGATGAAAGTAACTTGAAAAATAATGCGATGTTATTCTTAATCCAATATGGCGGACTATCCAAGATTTCGAAATAGTTATATTTATTCACTTCTACAATATGGGTATCAAATGGAAGGGCTTGTTGAGAGTAACTCGAAAAATAATGTGACGTAATCCTAAAAGTAATATTTCGGAAAATCCGAGCCAGTGACTATAAAAAATTGATTCAACAAATGAGAATGAGGAATTTCATCTTCACAGACAGCAAAATTGTTCACTTCGTGAAGATATTTAGTCTTCTCGTCGACTCACTAACACATATACAAATTCTTGCAATAACACCTACTCTTTCAATCCCTTTTATACATTGAAATCGTAGCGACTGATCCCGACAATCTGGCAACAGTGCTGGGATCGAAAACGTTGATCGTATTTGCCGGTGCAGTATATGTGGGATTGAAAAGTTGGCGCAATGTATCGGGTCTGAACAGGACTATCAGATATACAACTTTTTTGAATGAAACAAAATTTTTCCCCTCTCAATGTGCCTAGGGAGTTATATTTTAAAAGAGCCCACTTTTTGCATATATACTCGTAAAAAACATACGGATCATGTGGGTCTTAGGTCGCCTTAAGAACGTACCGGGACTGGATACGTCTGCCAGACAAATATATATATACATAGATTTGTTCGACCGCACATACAGACCCAAATCGGTATACTCGACCGACTTTTCAGTCCAAAAGTGACGTTTTCAGACCCGGCTTCGGGACTGGTAACGTTCGACTATAGAAAAGTTATGAGGGGGCTGGGGGGATGCTAGGGGTGCATTTTCAGCCGGGTCTGAAAAATCGGTTTTACATGTGATTATATATGGAAAAGTTTCAGTGTTTGGCCAGTGCGAGGGCGCTTCAGTCGACATCAACTTGCTGTATATAATTCGTATAGTTGACCAACCCATTGGGTCCCTAAATATGGCAACGCTGTTTTCCGTTCATACACCTCAAATACACGATTCGAGTACTTATACGATCCCGGTATGGACGAACGTCGTCATGGGTCTTGGTGAATATTTCGAATAGACTCGTAGATTTGATATTGGATTCTCTTGATATCAATATGAACTGCAGATTCTCCGGTATGGAAGCTTATACAAACCCGATGAATATTACTGTAAACAAAGTGTTAACAAGTAGGTACGTGTGTCTTCGAGTAGGGGTCTCCTTTCGAAAGTGAGAAGAGAGACTTTTGTAAGTGCTGAAAAATGGCATTTTGTGAGCAAAGAAGAAGTTACAGTCACATACTAAATTTTTTTGTTTCCGATTACAAGATTCGTTCATGCCCAATCACAAATTCCATTTCAAAATTCATTTTCAGAATGTCAATATCATATCATGACGGTATGTTTGTTTTGCTGAAAAATGACAAAGGGATCAAAATCTCAAGACGGAGGCGTGTCCACCTGCCTCTGGGCACACATGTAGGTACACAATATATTTCATTTGATTAATAAGGAACTAGTAGAGCTCAGCAAACTTCTTTATGATAGATCAACCTTTTCGCCATAATCCACCAAAAAAGGAATGGTTCAAACCCATGATAGATCAATGAATATTTAAAATGTTTACGTTTCTCTGGAGCCCTCTTCGGGTATTGGCATGTCCACAAAATCGAATACGTCAATTATACCTGGCTAATCACGTGATATACTGCGGTTTCAACTGGAAACCAGTGGTGCGTTATCAAAATACTCTCAAATGAATATTTTTACAATGTAGCTGACAGACGTCTAAGGATTTAATTTTCAGCGCTTCCAAGAGAAAAATAGTATTTTTTCCTCATATTTGGAAGAATGTAATATCTAAAGGAAATGCCCACTAACTTATGCCTACAAGGAATCATTCCCTGAAAGCTTTCGCACTTATAAGTACCACCCTGTATAATTCATAATTTTTTTATAAATGGAGTGTGATTCAGTTGAAGAGATTATCATAATATGCTGAGTTTTGGAATTTCATAGAAATGAAAGCTAGGAATGACGTAAATCATGTACCAGAATCTGATAATGATTATACATATGACAAGGCTCTTGTTTTTAGTAAACCAGTGATTCTTCTAAATCTGATTCTTGATTTCACCGATGAGAATCAAAAGTGGAATCGAATTTTCATAAGAATTTCAGAAGTTATACAATTGTGTTTTTCAATGTGATGAATGAAGGAGAGTAGTGTTATGAATTTTTGTCTAGGTCCTACCTAATACATTAAGCTCCTAATACTTCACTGAGATTGATGTTATTGACATTCTGAAAAAAGTACAAGTTTTCAGTTCTTTTCGTTACTTAATATACTTTAACAAAGAAAATGATGATATGGGATCATCGGCTGAGAAGGCAGCTACCTATATAATTGAAAGAAATAAGACACAAATCATTTGCCATTATAAATAATGACAAATGAAATGTGAATACGAACTAGGTCTCCGATACTGTTCACCCTACCAGACCGAATGGTCCAACGTCAACTGAGAATCGCACCGACTGCAGTTTCGTCCTATTAGGACTCATCAGGGTGGAATATCCCAAAGTCGACGCTGGATAATATACTTTATTGTGTTCTGATTATTTATTTCCTCATTTTCGAAAGCGTTCCTTCTTTTATATTTCATTCATAAGATCAAAACATTAATTAAATCTACCATTCCGTACTGATAGCCATCGTGGTTGTGGAATTCTTCTAGGTGAACTATGTTGCATTACTCAAGCCCTCTTACTCCATAACCATAATAAAGGCGTTGTAAAGGAATACAGGGCGTCCGGTTTCAACGTTCATATATTTCAGGGGGTGATTCTGGAGGATGGAGTTCAAAGTTAGATTATATCAACTTAGGCCCTAAAACACCAGTGCTAGAGGCTCTTAAGCAGGACCTCCAAAGTCCAACTAATTTGCGATAACTATGTCATCATTTGTCGGATTTAAATGAAATTCAGTACATGGGGGTTTCTGGATAAACTGAATCGTCTGATAAGGGCGGATTTAAGGGGGGGGGGATGGTAATGAGTATCGAAGACCTAAGAAGAAATTACGTTTCAAAGTTTATTTGAGGATGTTGTTGTGTACCTGATTTAATGGTTTTCAATCATATATGCCCCCCCCCCCATGAAAAAGAGCTATATCCACCCATGTCTGATAACCGATTCTCATCAGTGGAGGAAAATAATACTTTTAATTTTTGAGATTATATAAGTCGAAGACATGGTCTCCTCAACCATTTTCGACAAGAGAGGTACGGCGCTACGGAGCCCCATCCTATAGAAAAAAATGACTTAGAATGCATTTCATCACACTAAATACTTTTATTCCGAGATAGGGTTATGTAACGCTTTCAATTTGAAAATATTTTAGGAGCCCATTTCTTCGACTGAAATTTCAAATAGATCATCAACTCAAAAATTGAAAATGATTTTTTGAGACACCCCCTATTATATTATCTCTGCTACTGATGAGAATCAATCAGTTCTTTTAGAATCAAACGATCAAGTTTATCCAGAAAACTCCATGCTATAAATTCCATTTAAATTCGATAAATTTTGGTGCAGAATTAACCAAATAACGGTACTTATCCTGAAAGATATGAACGTCTAATCCTAACACCCTTTATGTAATTCGTTATACAGGGTGGCCATTTGAAAACGAAACAGACGAGATTACAGACGAAATAAATTTTTTCGATAGAAATGCTCGGACAGGTCGATTTCTGTTTCGAGGGGGACAACTTAAGATGTAGGTTACGGACGCATAGCGCTTCAACCCTTGCTGCTACAACCTCCACCCCCAATTTTTGAATAGGGAAGATGGAGTGAGTGATACCTCATTTGAAAGGTATTTTTATACTGATTTCAGCACAGTTATTGTTTTTTCATTTTATGCATTAGTTTCCGAAATATTCTCAACTAAGTATTTGAAAATGAAGTGGTGTTTTCATGGCACTTGTAGTGTTTTTTTGTGAAAAATCGACATCTTGATTAAAGATTTCTATGTCAGTGGATTGGAGGAAGGAATCCACAGTCATGGTTGTTTTGAAGCTCAAAATGTCGATTTTCCACAAAAAAACACTACAAGTGCCATGAAAACACCACTTCATTTTCAAATACTTAGTTAAGAATATTTCGAGAACTAATGCATAAAATGAAAAAACAATTACTGTGCTGAAATCAGTATAAAAATACCTTTCAAATGAGGTATCACTCACCCCATCTTCCCTATTCAAAAATTGGGGGTGGGGGTTGTAGTAGCAAGGGTTGAAGCGCTATGCGTCCGTAACCTACATCTTAAGTTGTCCCCCTCGAAACAGAAATCGACCTGTCCGAGCATTTCTATCGAAAAAATTTATTTCGTCTGTAATCTCGTCTGTTTCGTTTTCAAATGGCCACCCTGTATATGACGGCCTCCAGAATTGATTCTAATTTTTTTACAGTGTACCGGGCGGGTCAAGCTACACCAGCATTCAGCCTTTTTCACATCACGTGATAATATATGCGTTCAAATAATTCAAACCTCCAGCCGAACCGCAAAGAAATATTGAAATGGAAAAAGGAAAAATCAAATATTTCATTCATGAAAACAACAATGAAATGTGTCAGATTTTTTTTTTTCGGTTTAATTTTATTTAATATGCGGTTTTTCTAAGAGAATTTGAAAACAATAGTTTTTGTTAGATCATATTCTTAAAGTTTCAATGAGTGGAAATCTCGAAAAATGAGATAATTATTTCCACAGTATCAGGTAGTTTGTAGATAATGATAAGCATCAAAATTTCATTCGTACTAATTATACGTAATCATTACAAACAGCATAATAATCTAATGAGGCAAAATGGATTAATGCTCATTCAAAATGCCTGTGCCCTGTAATATATAATATCAAGTGAAAGGGCTTGATGAAAGTAACTTGAAAAATAATGCGATGTTATTCTTAATCCAATATGGCGGACCATCCAAGATTTCGAAATAGTTATATTTATTCACTTCTACAATATGGGTATCAAATGGAAGGGCTTGTTGAAAGTAACTCGAAAAATAATGTGACGTAATCCTAAAACTAATATTTCGGAGAATCCAAGTCAGTGACAATAAAAAATTGATTCAAAAAATGAGGATGAGGAATTTCATCTTCACAGAAAGCAAAATTGTTCACTTCGTGAAGATATTTAGTCTTCCCGTCGAATGGTCGAATCACTAACACATATACCAATTCTTGTCATAACACCTACTTTTTCAATCCCTTTTATACATTGAAATCGTAGCGACTGATCCCGACAATCTGGCAACAGTGCTGGGATCGAAAACGTTGATCGTATTTGCCGGTGCAGTATATGTGGGATTGAAAAGTTGGCTCAATGTATCGGGTCTGAACAGGACTATCAGATATACAACTTTTTTGAATGGAAAAAAATTTTTCCCCTCCCAATGTGCCTAGGGAGTTATATTTTTAAAAAGCCCATTTTTTGCATATATACTCGTAAAAAACATACGGATCATGTGGGTCTTAGGTCGCCTTTAGAACGTACCGGGACTGGATACGTCTGCCAGACAAATATATATATATATATATATATATATATATATATATACTGCTCCACAAGAGTTAGGGATATCGTATTCAATCGTTTTTAAAAGTATGTAATCTTCGAGGAAATCGCTGTAAAATCATTTAAAATTCAATAACAACTTGAATCGATTCAATAAAAATCAGTATGAGACATTTCGTCAATCTGGTCGCCGTTTTTCTGAAGTTTGGTTCTTTGCATATGCTTCATGAATGTTCTTAATTTGAAATGAAGTCAGTTCATCAACGGCTTCGATTTGAAACGAGTTTTCTGAAAATGCCAAGACGTAAATTAACAAACACTGAGGCTAATAGGGCTATCGGAAAGCTACAGGATGGCCTAACTCAGGTTGTTGTAGCGGAAAGGCTCCAAAAGTCAGCCAAATTGTGATTTCTCGACTTTGGAATAGGTTCAGGGAGACAGGTTCCGTGTTGGAAAGGCCAAGGCTTGGTGGACGACGAAAAACAACACCTGCTCAGGATCGTTTCATCACTTTCATCACCGTTTCGGCGAGAAGAAACCCCTACATCTACGTGTAGAATGCTACGGAATACTCTTCAAAATGCAAATGGGTTCCAAGTTTCCATCGAAACCATCAGACGATGTTTGAGAGGGGTGAATCTAGGTTCTAGACGTCCATTAAAAGGAATTCCATCAACACGTGACCATAAGCGTCAAAGACTGGAATGGGCAAGGCAACATATCAATTGGAACGATCAATGGCGTAGTGTCCTTTTCACTGATGAATCCAGATATGGAAGATTTTCAGATTCTCGAAGAATAAGGGTATGGACAATCCCACGCATAACCCGTAATCGTCGCTATGTCCAAGAAGTCCATCCATTCCGAGGGGGTAGTGTTATGGTATGGGCCGGGATATGTTTCAACGGGCGCACAGATATACACATTAGTTCTGGGAATATGACCACCTTACACTATACGTAGGGAGCATGTCATCGACAATGTTGTGCCAAATTTTCACGCTGCTATTGGTGAAACTTTTCAAGTTCTAGACGATAACGCTAGACCGCACCGTGCAGTCATAGTTGAGAATGCGCGCGAGGAGCTTGGTATTCCACATTCACCTCCGCACTCACCAGATTTGAATTGCATAGAACATGCATGGGATATGCTCCAAAGAAGATTAGATAATCATCAACCCACCCCAGAATGCTCAAATGATCTGAGAGAGCTTCTGCCCCGTTTATGGAACCAAATTCCCCAAGAAATGTTCAACAACCTCGTGTGTAGGATGCAATGAAGATGTCAAGCTGTTATTGATGCCCGTGGAGGCCAACCACTGTTTTGATAGTCTCAAAATGCTTGAATTCTCTGGGAATAAAATTTCGTTATTTTACTCGATTTTTCTTAACCACCCTGTATGCGCTGCAGACCTACAGGCTTAAATCAATTTGCAACTTGAAATCATATTAATATAAATTTTCATCACAAAAATCTTATTTTAACTATATTTTTTTGCAATTTTAGTCAATATCCCTTACTCATGTGGAGCAGTTTATTTTAATATTAAACTAGCTAGCCCGGCGAACTTTGTTCCGCATAAATGATACTTACGGTGGATTTCACAAATCGTAATCACCGGTGATCGGATATCAACGGCTTGGTTCTCTGATTTTTGAACTGTCAAATGTTTCCATGGATATGAGCTATCACACAGAACAGATACACAAAAATAATATGTCATTATATGTCAATCACTAATAATGGCAATTTTGCATTCAGTTATTTCCGCAAATATATTTATCACCCGAACAGAAATTCAAAAACATTTTGAAAAGTATGAGCAAAGATGAGAATGGACGTCTCACGATTCGAACTAATCGCCAAAATCCGATTTACTTGACATTTCGATAAAAATTCACTGTGATATTCACCCGCTTCTGGGTCTGTTAATTTCATGGTACTATAAGCCCTATGTCAAATGTAAATTACACAGTAATTGATGTCACAGGTTCTTTTTTCGACCATTTCAAAACACGACGACCGAAATGCTCGAAAAAAGAACAGATGATACCAATCGATGGCCGCGAAAGCCTCGACAAATTCATCGCCATTTAATTGTGATAATGTAAAATATCACCTTCACGATTACGTTATTTGGAATAAATAAAACTATACAAATAACTAATAATCATCAGTCATAATGTGTGAATAGCGCCATCTGAAGTGGTAAGAACGAAACTTTTCTCATATCTCAACGAAATCTAATCATTTTAGACATCTGTACTCCTACGCTAAGACATTTTGATTTTGCCCAACAGCGCAGAGTTGTAGGCAACTCAAATTACACACTATTACAATGACTGTAGAAGGAATATAGTCACTGTACAAACTATTTGTTTTTATCGCCATCTAACGCGGAGAATATCAAATGAAGTACAAACGAATAAGCGGTAGCGTAACTGTACTGTAGCGACATCTAGTGGCCTTACTCAAAAGGAGGAAAAGCATTTCCTGTATAAGTAAAATTTTCATCGATTTTTTCAAAGTTTCATGGTATTTTATAATAACCAGACCGTAGACGAATCCATATATGAAGTTTCATAACAAACAGTCCATCCGATCTCTAGTTATAAATGGTGTAACCAACATCTTTCTTTTATATACAGGGTGTCCCAAGTTCGAGTGCCTATTAGACGTTTCTGGAGAACTGGACATATTTGAAATCTGAAAATTGGGATTATGATATTGTTCGAAATTGTCTACAGACCTAAAATATTTTCAGAGCCAGAGCACTTCCGGTTATACAGGGAGTGAAAGTAAATTAGCTCAACATTTTTTTTTCAATCTTTTCGTTTCTGATATGATTGAGTATTCAATGCTGAATACATTTCTGTTGAAACCATTGTATGCATTCGAATAGTTTCCAAAATATCGAAAAAAGACCTGAAAAAAAGCAAAATATTCATAGTCAGTATTATGTTCATTTTTCCTATTCTGAACATCCTGAGTGTAAACCGTTTTCACAACGTCAAAGTAGAAGAATGTGGAAAGGTCATGCATCTTTTGAATTTCATAAATATCATCACAGGGTGTTTCCATTTTTGTGTCGAAAACTGTGATCGAAAATAGGCCATAACTTCTTTTTTTCAAATTAGAACCCTATTTTTTTATTATTGCGTTGGATTCTGTGAAGAAAAATAATGATAGCACTCTCAGATGCTCTTGCTCCTAAATTCAGTTTTTCCCGAGTTATTTGAGCTTTTCTGGATTCATGTTGTACGTAGAGTCAAATTCATCAAATCTAAACAGATTCGATGAATATTCCCATGAAACCATAGTAACAAGTAATAATTAGAGTAATTGGACCTGTCACTTGTGAATTATTAATGGGACCATTTATCTTCTATGGTCACAGAATATTCTCATGCTACATATTCGATGAATATTTTTATGAAACCATTGAATAAAATCGAAAAGTAAAGATAAAACCTAAAATAAGACCTGTCACTTGTGAATTATTAATGGGATGACTTCTCTTCTATGGTCACAGAATATTCTCAAGTAGAAGATTAGATGAATTTGATTCTACGTACAATATGAATCCAGAAAAGCTCAAATAACTCGGGAATTACTGAATTTAGGAGCAAGAGCATCTGAGAGTGCTATCATTATTTTTCTTCACAGAATCCAACGCAATAATAAAAAAATAGGGTTCTAATTTGAAAAACAGAAGTTATGGCCTATTTTCGATCACAGTTTTTGACACAAAATTCAAAAGATGAATGACCTTTCCACATTCTTCTACTTTGACGTTGTGAAAACGGTTTACACTCAGGATGTTCACAATAGGAAAAATGAACATAATACTGACTATGAATATTTGACTTTTTTTCAGGTTTTTTTTTGATATTTTGAAAACTGTTCGAATAAATACAATGGTTTCAACATAAATGTATTCAGCATTGAATACTCAATCATATCAGAAACGAAAAGATTGAAAAAAAAAATGTTGAGCTAATTTACTTTCACTCCCTGTATAACCGGAAGTGCTCTGGCTCTGAAAATATTTTAGGTCTGTAGGCAATTTCGAACAATACCATAATCCCAATTTTCAGATTTCAAATATGTCCAGTTCTCCAGAAACGTCTAATAGGCACTCGAACTTGAGACACCCTGTATATAGATGGTCCATGCGCTTAGTCAAATTTTGGCATATTCTTTCCAACATTTCGGCCAGTACTCACGAATAAATGCTCCAATATTGTCTTCCACTGCGTCAATCGAAGCAGGCTTGTCAGAATAGACATGAGCCTTAACATAGCTCCACAATAAATGGTCTTAAGGCGTTAAATCACACGATCAAGGTGGCCAATTGACCGGTCCCAAACGTAAAATAAACTATTTACCGAACTTGTTCCTCAATTGGTTAATTGTTTCGTGTGCTCTGTGGCATGTGGTACCATCTTGTTTAAACCACATGTCATGCAAGTCAAGCTATTCCATTTTTGGCAAAAAAAGTTGAATATCATCTCACGGTAGCGCTCACCATTCACAACTTTTTCTGGATGCATTGGTAGATTTTGCAATGCTTCTGGCTGATCTACACTCTAAAATCGACAATTCTTATTACTTATCCATTGAGCCAAAAATGAGTTTCGTCGCTGAACACAATTTTTCGATGGTCAAGTGCCCATTCAACAAAAATTCTGCGTTGTGGTAGATCGTTTGGCTTCAATTCTTGCACCAGGTATATTTTGAAAGGCTTCACACTCAAATCCTTCCAAAAAATTTCCACGATTTTTAGTAACAAAGGCCCAATTGCTGCGAACGGCGCTGAATCTGACACTGGCCGATACAGCTGGTGGTTTAATGTCAAATAATTTGGTGCGGAAATAAACCACAATAGACCGAATAGCCCCTTCAGTTTGTCGATTTAAGCTGACCATGAAATGGAAGGGCGCGATGAACTTTCATAACAGAGCACGCATATTGATAATAAAATTTGCAAGCGTTGTTCATTTGAAAGACGATGGTTAAATAATAGACCAAACTGAAGTTGACAGTGGCACACACGAAACGTGCTGTCGAAATAAATGTTGTCAAAAAGAAAATAATTGAAAAATCTTCCCTTATTTGATCATCGTTATTCAGAATGGTTGTTTATTCAATTAAAAATTATTTTCAAGGGGTTTCGTACATTCGATGAGGAAACAGAATTTTATAAGATCACTTTATCGACTGTCTATTGGTCACATTCAATTTTCCCAGAATCCGCTTGATATAGAAATAAATGACATTCAAACAATATTTATGTTAAGTGACCAAATAACATGTGCTACTGGAGTAGCACATTTCGATTGAAAAAAACAATATTTTCCTAGTGTAACACGTGGCAGATACAGAGTGAGGCGCAATTGATGGATAATCTGTCACATGTAGGTGGGAATAACGTGACTGGTCAGAAAAATGAGAATTATGTCCACGACAAGCTTTATAATTGCTTATACAGTGGGTTTGGGTATGACTCGCAATAATTTAAGGGCATCAAATATACCTAATTTTATCGACAAAAACACCCACATTGGGGAGTTAACCCCCCTATTTTTGGAATAGCTTCCATTTTAAATTGATTTTTTTTATTTTAGTTGACCCTTTCAGATGATATCAATTTCTTTGGACATGAAGGTCCTACAGATGTGAAAAGAATATGTTTTGAAAGATAATACTACCGCCTTTTATTGAAGTAGAACAATATGATAGCATTCAACTCAAAAATGTCATAAAAAAAATCTTAAAACAACAATTAGTCAAAAAATTTACTGAATTTTTTAGTAAATCCTCAATAGTACAAAAACTAGCACATTGAAGTATAATTTTTTTCGATGAAATAAAACGCAAGGATATCAGCTACAAAAAGACACCCACATCATTTCTGTATGTTACATACTTTGAAAGTAATTGATATTTGAACATGACCCTTATGAAAATCTATATCTATATATATATAAAAGAAAGATGTTGGTACACCATTTAAAACTCGAGATGGGATGGACTGTTTGATTTAAAACTTCATCTATGGATTCGTCTACGGTCTGGCAGTGGCGCACCGAGGGGGGGGGCTGTCGGGCTGCAGCCCCCCCCGAGCTGTGACAAATAAAAAGTTATTCAAATATTTCCATCTTATTATTTTTCTAAAAGTTATAATAATTATTTTGGAACAGAATGGAAACTTAAACATTTCCTTTAGAGATAGAAATAGGGATTGATATTTTTACGCGCATCCTATTCGATATGCAAAACTGTGTGTTTTGGCCTTAAACATCGTGTCACTGCTTGTCGCTGCGTTGCGGCTATTACGAAAGGCGCGTGCTGGCTGTCATGTCTGTTGGCGCGTAAATCTGGAAATTGGGAATATTGCACCCTCCGTTAGCTCTTCGGTCATCTTGTCCTGTTATATTATTTATTCAATTTTAATATTTTCATTTTCAGTTAAGAATGTTTAAGTATATTTTGTATCTTATGTTTCAATTCCTCAAAAATAAGGGATTGTTTTCGTCGTTTTCGAGTTTTTTTATTTCTGTAGAATGATTAATCAAGTTTTAGGCGTGTCCTCTTATACCCCCTTTACTTAGTATTTGTGAAAAAAATAAAATATGCATTTTTTAAAGCAAGCTTTTTTATAATGTCTTCCCAAAATAATGAATGCGATATATCCATTACTTAAGGGGCAGTATCACCTTTTGAATCGTGGTATATCTCCATTCAAAAGTGGTCTCTTTATTTCACGAGTAACTACCCTAATTCACGACGTAGAGACTTGATTTTTTTTTAAATTGAAGTTGAAGAACGTCCCTAGGGCAAATTGTTTTTTTTTTGCGATTTACTTAGTTTTTAAATTGAGAAACCCAGGGTAATCGTTAGATCTGGGGTTATTGAATATGTTTTTCGTTTTTCATGAGTAAAAGCTATATTTTTGAAATAATCATCATGAAAATTTTTGTAGTTCATAGAAGATTAAAGTGCCGAGGGCAAATAGATGCGATTTTTTCGATTTAATTAGTTTATCAATAAAAAAAAACAGGTTGAACTTCAGCGTTTTGGAAACTACACTTAATGATTTTTTTCCGACGGTTATTCATCATTTTTTGGAAAAAAGCGCAACTATTTGCCTTCGGCAATTTAATCTTCTATAAAGTACAAGAATTTTCATGATGATTATTTAAAAAATATAGCTTGTACTCATGAAAAACGAAAAACATATTCAATAACCCCAGATCTAACGATTACCCTGTTTTTTTAATTGAAAAACTTATTAAATCGAAAAAAAGAAAACTATTTGTCCTCAAGACGTTCTTCAACTTCAAGTTAAAAAAAAAGTCTCTACGTCGTAAATTAGGGTATTTACTCGTGAAATAAGAGACCTCTTTTGAATGGAGATTTACCACGATTCAAAAGGTGATAGTGCCCCTTAAGAAGGTTATCGCTTGCGGCGCATTTTTTAAATTATATAACTTACAAAAACCTGATTACTCTTGAGCAGCCCCCCCCGAAAAAAATTTCTGGGTGCGCCACTGCGGTCTGGTTATTATAAAATACAATAAAACTTTGAAAAATCGGTGAAAATTTTAATTATGCAGAAAATGCTTTTCCTTCTTTTGAATAAGGCCACTAGGTGTCGCTACCGTTGATGCGTATAGTCGTACAGTGACTAGATAAGTCTCTGTACGTAGTCGTAGGTACTTGTGTGATTCGCAAAGAACTCATGGTAACATGGAAGTCTATTACCAGATAGAAAAGCGGGTGAACATCTCAAGTTGGAGGAACAGTGAATTTTTACCGAAATATCAAGTAAATCGGATTTTGACGATCAGATTCAAACGTAAGTTGCCCATCTTCATCTTTTTTCTTTATTTTTGAAATGTTTTTGGAATTTCTGTTTGGGTAATAAATATATTTGCGGAAATAACTTAATTCAAAATTGCCCATAATTAGTATTTGACATATTATTTTAGTGTTTCTGTTCGCACAGAGACAGTATTGTAAGCGTCAATAAATTTGCTCATCGGGGTTTCACTAATGATATACAATAATGTTTCATGGGTTGCCTAATCTGATCTGGTCGGATGACCATCAATAAATTGGAATGTGAGTTCAACACAACCGGCAGTGTTGATTTTTTTTCTTGAATTTTTCACTCTGCCGTGCTATCGACTTCATTTCAACATCTCGATTTCTCACGAGCTTGATATCGTCAACTAAACTGAACAAATTGAACCCTAAAATTTTTGGTTATTTGCCGTACCTATTGTTCTAAAATAGGGAATTCACCTAATTCGGTCAACCTTTTAGGTAAGCATTGTATGTAATGCTGGAAAGTTTAAAAATACATGTTTCAACCTTTTGGATTTTTTCAATAAAATGAAATAACATCTATACCGGAATTTTCCGTTTACCCCGTCCCAGTCTCCCAGCACATGTTCTGTGTGGCAGTAACAGCTCATATCCATGGAAACATGAAAATCTCGCTGCTCCACCCACTGAGATGTTTACCCACTATTTTGAGCTTAGCAGCATAGCTAAGATGTCTAAAATAATGGTGTGAGCACTGATTAGATTTTGAGAATTTATCATGACTGTTTTTCAAAACATTAAAAACAAAAAGTTATATGTTCAACAATTAGGTACCGCTTAAATAAAGATAATTCTCTTCATGTAAACTACAATAATATTAAAATTTTGTATATTTTGAACTTTATTTTGCCTAATTCATCTCCTGCTTGAAAAACAGCAATGGTGAGTTTATACAATTTTAACGGTGGGTTTCTCACAGCGTAATCACCGGTGATCGGAGTTTGATCTAGAATCAACTCGATTTGAAAGTTCAAAAATCAGAGAACCAAGCCGTTAATCTCCGATCACCGGTGATTACGCTTTGTGAAATCCACCGTAAGTATAAGTTGGGCGAAACAAAGTTCGCCGGGCCAGCTAATATATATATATATATATATAAAAGAAAGATGATGGTTACACCATTTATAAATCGAGATCGGAAGGACTGTTTGTTATGAAACTTCATATATGGATTCGTCTACGGTCTGGTTATTATAAAATACAATAAAACTTTGAAAAAACCACTAGATGTCGCTACAGTTACAGTTACGCTACCGCTTATTCGTTTGTACTTCATTTGATATACTCCGCGTTAGATGGCGATACAAACAAATAGTGTGTACAGTGACTATATTCCCTCTATAGTCACTGTAATAGTGTGTAATTTGAGTTGTCTACAACTCTGCGCTGTTGGGCAAAACCAAAATGTCTTAGCGTAGGAGTACAGATGTCTAAAATGAGTAGATTTCGTTGAGATATGAGGAAGTTTCGTTCTTACCACTTCAGATGGCGCTATTCACACATTATGACAGATGATTATTAGTTATTTTTATGGTTTTATTTATTCCAAATAACGTAATCGTGAAGGTACTATATTTGACATTATCACAATTAAGTGGCGATGAATTCGTTGAGGCTTTCGCGGCCAGCGATTGATGTCATCTGTTCTTTTTTCGAGCATTTCGGTCGTCGTGTTTTGAAATGGTCGAAAAAAGAACCTGTGACATCCATTACTGTGTAATTTACATTTTACATAGGGCTTATAGTACCATGAAATTAAAAGACCCAGAAGCGGGTGAATATCACAGTGAATTTTTATCGAAATGTCAAGTAAATCGGATTTGGGCGATGAGCTCCAATCGTGAGATGTCCATTCTCATCTTTTCTCATAATTTTTAAAATGTTTTTGAATTTCTGTTTGGGTAATAAATATATTTGCGGAAATAACTGAATCCAAAATTGCCATTATTAGTTATTGACATATTATGGCATATTATTTTTGTGTATCAGTTTTGTCTGATAGCTCATATCCATGGAAACATTTGACAGTTCAAAAATCAGAGAACCAAGCCGTTGATCTCCGATCATCGGTGATTACGATTTGTGAAATCCACCTTAAGTATCATTTAGGCGGAACAAAGTTCGCCGGGCCAGCTAGTTGATGAAATAAAATAAAAACTCATTACTGTACTTTTGATCATTTGTAATGATCAAACTAACAAATTTATCATAAAAATTGCTCAAAATGGCCGCCTCTGCTTTGGCAGTGGCCCTTATGACGATTTGTCTTGTGGCCCTGGAAATCAATGCAGTGTCTGGTCTTATTTCATTTGCAACAGTCATTATTTTTTGCACCAGTTCTTCTCTGGTGTTTGGAACTGTGGAATATACCCTTTGCTCCATCCATCCCCACAAAAAATAGTCCAGCGGTGTTAAGTCCGGAAAGCGTGGTGGCCAAGCAACTGTTCCACCACGTCCAATCCACGTTGAATAATTTTCACTGTTCTCTCACTAAGGACCCCCGCAGACTGCAGACTTTTTATCGGCCGATATTTTAGTCGGGTTGGGCTGAAAGTGCGCACACCGAGCCAACTAAACAGTTTGGTTGGTGAACAGGGCGCAGACTATCCAACAGCCGGCCGACTATTCTCGAACTATGTAGTTTGTAACTGACTGTTGGAGTGGTCGCACAATGAAAATATTGTCCAGAAAAATTATTGCTCTCATCATACTCCGGAGGTGGAAAATCAAGAAGAGATTCCGAGAGTCATAGGCGCCCGCAGGAGGGCCAGGGGGGGCCATGGCCTCCCCTAAGATTTTGATGGACTTAACGTTTCTCAGCACGGCACCTCAATATGTCGAGAGTATTGGGTGCATCCCATTCTCAGTGATAGATTAGTTAGTGGAAAATTTTACACTATGCATTCCAAATTACTTGATTATTCGAAAAAAACAGAGCGAACTGTGATATCGGCCGACTAAACAATCGTCATGTATGCGCAGGCGTGTATGCGCCAATACTGATTAACCAGTCGGCCGATAGTTGGCCGATAGATTAGTTTGAATGTAATTGGGTAGCCCATCAAACTTTTTTATTGGCCGACACTGAATCGCTGTAGTGTGCGCATATTCATTCCTCTCCATACTGATTAGAGCTAAGCGTCCACATGTCCGCACCGAACGCATCGGACGGATCGGATTTACGGATCTCCATTGCAGAAATGCCGATGCTCCGATGCGTCCGGTGCGGGTCTGTGGACGGGCTTGCACGAGTTTCTATACAAAGAATACCGAAATCCGTTTGATCCGATCCGTCCGATGCGTCCGGTGCGGACATGTGGACGCTTAGCTTAAGAAGCCGACCAAACTATCGGCCGATAAAAAGTCTGCGGGTGCACCATCTAACTGAAGCCACATACGCCTTCGATGTATAATTGGTAGTTCTTCTATTACTGTACGAAATTGGTTCTCTAGGAATTCTAAAAATCTTGCGCAATTCTGCATTGATTTCCAGGGTCACCAGAAAAGGCCACTGCCTGTCTTCAAATCAGAGGCGGTCATTTTGAGCAATTTTTATGATGAATTTGTTAGTTTGATCATCAAAAATGATTTTATCAATTTTCATAAGGGTCATGTTCAAACAAAAATAACTCTCACATTATGTAACATACAGAAATGATGTGGGTGTCGTTTTGTAGCTTATATCCTTGCGTGTTAGTTCATTGAGAAAGAATTATACTTCAATGTGCTAGTTTTTGTACTATTAAGTATTCACCAAAAAATGCAGTAAATTTTTTTAAATAATTTTTTTATTACATTTTCCAGTTGAATATTGTCATATTGTTCTACTTCAATAAGTAAAAGGCGGTAGTATTATCTTTCAAAAAACATTTTTTTCATATCTGTAGGACCTTCATGTCCAAAGAAATCGATATCATTTGAAAGGGTCAACTAAAATAAAAAAAACAATTTAAAATGGCGGCTATTCCAAAACTAGGGGGGTAAACTCCCCAATGTGGGTGTTTTTGTCGATAAAATTAGGTAAATTTGCATTTAAATTATCGCTAAGTCATACCCAAACACACTGTATAAGTGCTTCATAATTGTTAATCCAAAAGCAAAGATGTTTTGTGAGAACATCTTATCTTTTCATATTACCTAAGGTCCTAAGATCATTTTCATAACCTCTCTGATGTACCTCAATATCTCAAAAAGAATCGACAGGGCCGGCGTTAGGCCAGGGCCACATGGGAGCCCGCTTATGGAAAAGATTAAAAAGCCCATTTTTATTCTGTCTGCGTGGGTTTAGATTAGATCGACGGAGAAATCTCACCTCAGGGAGCCGGTAGTGATAAAACCGACAATGTTAATTGAAGGATTTGTCCGGAAAAAATGAGAACTTTATGTAAAATGATTGATACAATGAAATATTGGTAAATTTCAGCAGAACCTGAGGTAGCTTGATATTCAAAATACTCCTATGACATAAATATATCATAATTGAAAACGTCGAAATACTAATATTCATGGTAAATCGGCAGTAGTTTGTGAAAAACCGGACCTCTTGGTGGGGTCCCTGCATACTTTACTAAACTGTAAATGGTTGTCGCTTTTTTATTATCCTGTCATTGTCCTCAAATTGATTAAATTTCGACGTGGAGGAAATCACCACGATTGAATGAAACAGGAACGAACGTGGCTCTGGCGACAGCCGGTACGTGTATAATTCCATCGTCTACGTATCTTCTGACGTTGACATGTTCCGAAAATATAAAATCGTCGGACCCTCAACGGTCCAACAACCGAATCCGTCGGGAAATTGGATGGAAAGGAAATATCCGATAATTGGCCGCTTTTTGTCCGGCCTTAATCAACCAGAAACGTTGGAGGATGACCGGGTTGACCCGCTATTAACACATGGTTTTACGAAGTTTATACTGCCGATAGTGCCCGTGAAGAGGAATAGAATAAAGACCTTAACTTTGGAACGTTCAACAGTATTTATTCAAGGATAAACCTAGAGACTAGAAATTTTCAGGATCGAGATCCGAATCTCGATTGCCGCGGTTGAGTTCGTTAATAGGAAAATTCGACAATGGGTTCCGAACAGCATATGTATTTTGATGAAGGATGAAAAAATTTTCTCAATCAAGTGCCCAAACTTCGGGATTCTGCATGAAAAAATACTGATATTATGCTATATAACTCTTGTCCGCAAATCTTCGTGTTTTGAGATGCGGGGTGTTAAAGTTTTGCATAAAAACTGACTACATATTTATTTATTGCTCTGGAACCAGTTGAGACATGCGAATTAAATTTGATGGGTTTCAAGAGGTAGTTATTACGCCTTTACTGACATGCAATAAAAAAATGTATGTTCATCATGGGAGCGCATACTGATAGTGATCTCAATTTTTTGAGAAAAAATGGAACGTCACTGAGATATTTCCGGTTTCGGAGCAATAAATAGTCAGTTTCCAAGTAAAACTTCAACACTCCCTATCTCGGAAAACGAAGCATTTGAGGGAGTTACAAAGCATAATGTCATTATTTTTTATTGCAGAATCACCTCCTGAAGTTTGTCGCACTCAATCATTAACACTCTGTATATGGAAGGATGTAGTCACCTTTAATGTTCAAGGGCATCTTTTGGGTTAAAAAGAAACAGTAATTCAAGTAAAAACAAATAAGGAAAACAAATTTTCTCCGTACTTATAGACTAGTCCAACAAAACAGCTGATCACCGTTTCAAGATGGCTGCTGGTAGCAAACTATAAACAAACTTTTGGAATGAGTATTTCTGCTTTCTGCCAGAAACAAACCTTTTAATTGCTTCTAACCATTTTCCACTCCGCAACTTGGAGAGCTCATTCAGTCGTTTTTTATGGGCGAAATTCGGCACAGCTGGAATTCTGTATAAGAATTCCTCTATTTCCACAATTTATCACACTGCAAGATGATGGCATGGTTGAAATTGAAAATTCCGAAAGCAAAAGAAAAAAGAAACTACCCTGAAACAGTGAGACACGAACTGACATATCGGTGTGAAGTTGGCCACATCCACACATACACTCAAAGACAAACAATGGCTCATGAAAACAAAATTCATAACTCACTCAAATGAGATCGTATCGCATTCAGATTTCGATGTGGGCTTGATGGGTCGATGAGAAATTCAATCCTCTTTCATTTGGAGACTTTTAAGCCTCAGGGAGGGAGTTGTGGGGGTTTTTGGGGGTGATTTCTGACTAAAATCATAACTCGACGAAATGGGAGTGTTCCACAATGAGCTTTGAATATATGTTTCTTCAATGCCGAAAGAATGAAATGCAATACCCCTCATGGTTTGTTAGCCCCCACGTTTGGAGATTTGGGGGGGTTGTTTATGCGAAATGATGAAAAAAAATCATATCTCGGAAAACTAAGAGTGTTCCACGATCAGCTTTCAATATGTGTTTCTCGAATGCCGAAAGAATAAAATAGTGAAAACCCCATAGTTTGTTAGCCCCCAGGTTTGGAGATTTGGGGGGTTGTTTATGCAAAATGATGAAAAAAATTCATTTCTCGGAAAACTGAGGGTGTTCCACGATCAGATTCGAATATGTGTTTCTTGAATGCCGAAAGAATAAAATAGTGAAAACCGCATAGTTTGTTAGCCCCCAGGTTTGGAGATTTGGGGGGTTGTTTATGGAAAATGATGAAAAAAATTCATATCTCGGAAAACTGAGAGTGTTCCACGATCAGATTCGAATATGTGTTTCTTGAATGCCGAAAGAATAAAATAGTGAAAATCGCATAGTTTGTTAGCCCCCAGGTTTGGAGATTTGGGGGAATGTTTATGCAAAATGATGAAAAAAATTCATATCTCGGAAAACTGAGAGTGTTCCACGATCAGATTCGAATATGTGTTTCTTGAATGCCGAAAGAATAAAATAGCGAAAACCGCATAGTTTGTTAGCCCCTAGGTTTGGAGATTTGGGGGGTTGTTTATGCAAAATGATGAAAAAAATTCATATCTCGGAAAACTGAGAGTGTTCCACGATCAGATTCGAATATGTGTTTCTTGAATGCCGAAAGAATAAAATAGCGAAAACCGCATAGTTTGTTAGCCCCTAGGTTTGGAGATTTGGGGGGTTGTTTATGCAAAATGATGAAAAAAATTCATATCTCGGAAAACTGAGAGTGTTCCACGATCAGATTCGAATATGTGTTTCTTGAATGCCGAAAGAATAAAATACTGAAAACCCCATAGTTTGTTAGCCCCCACGTTTGGAGATTTGGGGGTTGTTCGAAAGATTCGAATACTGCGTAACAACTATTCACTCTCATTACTGGTTCACAACAGTGTTCCTTTGAAATGGAGTTCCTCTGCTAGGAATCCACCATTTTAGTATATTTTAAAGACGCTCCTTTGTTATTGGTATGTACACGATCTCCATTTAAATAACTCTGTTTCATTTCACAGGATTTAATCTCATGTAAGCTTGTTCTATCTTATTATTACATTTCTATTGAATATTGTGGAACTCTGTTCTGCTACCAACCCATTTGGAATATTCTTATACTGTTCGTAAGGCCTACTGCACACAAGGAGTGCTTTGAAGGTGCCATCGTTCATCAGTTAACAGGAAATACAAAGAGTTTATCGTCACCTCCAAACCAACGCGACTGCTAGGATCTCATACATAACACTTGGAAGGAAGGATTCTCACACTAGGAACTACAAGGATACTGCTTATGAATTTCATTAATAATCAGGTGACACACTCTGTATGCCTATAACCTCTGGATAAGTTTGGATGTATTGGATTCTGCTTTTTATCACAATTGTGCCAGTAATAACCTTACCGGAGTATAGGAAGCTCCATATTGTACATATCACCAGTGCTCGTCTTATTTATAATAGTTCTATGGATTGTAAACATATCATCTGTAATGCTAGAAGGTTTTTTTGCTTTGAGTTTCAATTGATTCTCGTTCGTTTTTCCTTCATATGGCTATGGTTCCCCGAACTATAGTGCTGGACGAATAAAGGCTCTTGTTCCATCTTTATGTCCAATCTAGTGTATTATTTATCTATTTTACCTCATTATTTCTCATCCTATATTTCACTAATCTGAGTTACTACGAATCTGAATTACTACGACATAACATAGAGTTCTACCAATCTAGACGATCACATCACAAGCCAAAAATATAAGTATAAAACCCCCTTTAACGTAATTCTACATTTAGCCAGCTCTTCAGAGCAGGACAGGATTCACTTTTTCTTCCCTTTTTCATAATGTTCTTAGGATTTACAAACTTGGAATGTTACAGTAACATGCCTCAAACAAATTTGGTTTTCTGTTATTGGTATATAATCTTCATCTATTTATTGGTGCATTCATTATACGGTTACACCAAATGTTGGAGAATTTCTGAAATATAGAATAGAGTTGATATTCGTTTTTGTCAGTGATCTCTTTCTGAATTATATATAAATACATAATTATTGCTATTTAGACCCAGTTTAGATTGATGGAGTCATTCAATGAACACATATTGGTATTTCATCGACATATGAATTTTTTTCATCATTTTGCATAAACAACCCCCCAAATCTCCAAACCTGGGGGCTAACAAACTATGGGGTTTTCACTATTTTATTCTTTCGGCATTCAAGAAACACATATTCAAAGCTGATCGTGGAACACTCTCACTTTTTCGAGATATGAATTTTTTTCATCATTTTGAATAAACAACCCCCCAAATCTCCAAACGTGGGGGCTAACAAACTATGGGATTTTCAGTATTTTATTCTTTCGGAATTCAAGAAACACATATTCGAATCTGATCGTGGAACACTCTCACTTTTTCGAGATATGAATTTTTTTCATCATTTTGCATAAACAACCCCCCAAATCTCCAAACCTGGGGGCTAACAAACTATGCGGTTTTCACTATTTTATTCTTTCGGCATTCAAGAAACACATATTCGAATCTGATCGAGGAACACTCTCACTTTTTCGAGATATGAATTTTTTTCATCATTTTGCATAAACAACCCCCCAAATCTCCAAACCTGGGGGCTAACAAACTATGCGGTTTTCACTATTTTATTCTTTCGGCATTCAAGAAACACACATTCAAAGCTGATCGTGGAACACTCCCAGTTTTCCGAGATATGAATTTTTTTCATCATTTTGCATAAACAACCCCCCAAATCTCCAAACCTGGGGGCTAACAAACTATGGGGTTTTCAGTATTTTATTCTTTCGGCATTCAAGAAACACATATTCAAAGCTGATCGTGGAACACTCTCACTTTTTCGAGATATGAATTTTTTTCATCATTTTGCATAAACAACCCCCCAAATCTCCAAACGTGGGGGCTAACAAACTATGGGGTTTTCAGTATTTTATTCTTTCGGCATTCAAGAAACACATATTCGAATCTGATCGTGGAACACTCTCACTTTTTCGAGATATGAATTTTTTTCATCATTTTGCATAAACAACCCCCCAAATCTCCAAACCTGGGGGCTAACAAACTATGGGGTTTTCAGTATTTTATTCTTTCGGCATTCAAGAAACACATATTCAAAGCTGATCGTGGAACACTCCCACTTTTTCGAGATATGAATTTTTTTCATCATTTTGCATAAACAACCCCCTAAATCTCCAAACGTGGGGGCTAACAAACTATGGGGTTTTCAGTATTTTATTCTTTCGGCATTCAAGAAACACATATTCGAATCTGATCGTGGAACACTCTCAGTTTTCCGAGATATGAATTTTTTTCATCATTTTGCATAAACAACCCCCCAAATCTCCAAACCTGGGGGCTAACAAACTATGGTGTTTTCAGTATTTTATTCTTTCGGCATTCCAGAAACACATATTCAAAGCTGATCGTGGAACACTCTTAGTTTTTCGAGATATGAATTTTTTTCATCATTTTGCACAAACAACCCCCCAAATCTCCAAACCTGGGGGCTAACAAACTATGGGGTTTTCACTATTTTATTCTTTCGGCATTCGAGAAACACATTTTGAAAGCTGATCGTGGAACACTCTCAGTTTTCCGAGATATGAATTTTTTTCATCATTTTGCATAAACAACCCCCCAAATCTCCAAACGTGGGGGCTAACAAACTATGGGGTTTTCAGTATTTTATTCTTTCGGCATTCAAGAAACACATATTCAAAGCTGATCGTGGAACACTCTCACTTTTTCGAGATATGAATTTTTTTCATCATTTTGCATAAACCACCCCCCAAATCTCCAAACGTGGGGGCTAACAAACTATGGGGTTTTCAGTATTTTATTCTTTCGGTATTCAAGAAACACATATTCGAATCTGATCGTGGAACACTCTCAGTTTTCCGAGATATGAATTTTTTTCATCATTTTGCATAAACAACCCCCCAAATCTCCAAACCTGGGGGCTAACAAACTATGGAGTTTTCACTATTTTATTCTTTCGGCATTCAAGAAACACATATTCAAAGCTGATCGTGGAACACTCTCACTTTTTCGAGATATGATTTTTTTTCATCATTTTACATAAACAACCCCCCAAATCTCCAAACCTGGGGGCTAACAAACTTTGCGGTTTTCACTATTTTATTCTTTCGGCATTCAAGAAACACATATTCGAATCTGATCGTGGAACACTCTCAGTTTTCCGAGATATGAATTTTTTTCATCATTTTGCATAAACAACCCCCCAAATCTCCAAACCTGGGGGCTAACAAACTATGGGGTTTTCACTATTTTATTCTTTCGGCATTCGAGAAACACATATTGAAAGCTGATCGTGGAACACTCTCAGTTTTCCGAGATATGATTTTTTTTCATCATTTCGCATAAACAACCCCCCCAAATCTCCAAACGTGGGGGCTAACAAACCATGAGGGGTATTGCATTTCATTCTTTCGGCATTGAAGAAACATATATTCAAAGCTCATTGTGGAACACTCCCATTTCGTCGAGTTATGATTTTAGTCAGAAATCACCCCCAAAAACCCCCACAACTCCCTCCCTGAGGCTTAAAAGTCTCCAAATGAAAGAGGATTGAATTTCTCATCGACCCATCAAGCCCACATCGAAATCTGAATGCGATACGATCTCATTTGAGTGAGTTATGAATTTTGTTTTCATGAGCCATTGTTTGTCTTTGAGTGTATGTGTGGATGTGGCCAACTTCACACCGATAACTGAAATAACCTCGGTTTGCTCCCAGCAGCCATTTCAACAGCTGATCGTGACAGATCGTTGGACTGGTCTATACTATTCGATGGCCAGTCAAAATATCTGATTTACGGTGGATTTCCATGCATCCGTCATCCGATTCGGAAATCGTATACATTTTGTCGGACGGACGAAACTGTCAATTTCCATCCATCCGAATTTTCAAAACGTTGTCGTGTGTTTTAAATGGTAACATTTTGTATATACATTGCGCGTCAAAATTATGGAACAAATTCATTTTCTCAGAAGAAAAATTTTTGACAACAAAATCCTGAGACAGATCAATTTTTGTTTCACTTTTACCAAATTTTTATGCATTTTTGAAGGATTTTTGTTGCCAAATATTTTTCTTCTGAGAGAATGAATTTGTTCCATAATTTTGACGCGAACTGTATAATTATCAAATTACAAACCTTCAAGTCAAAGCTAGTCTTTCACCCGGTGAGATAGGTTCTCGTATATGGTACATTTTTGTGAGAGATGGTCCAGCAATACTCAATAATTTGTTGAATGTTATATTGCTCATTCTCAAATAATTGAAATACTGCCCACTATCGGACAATCGCATTTCTTGCACCAAGTTATTGAACATTCCTTGGGCCTTTCTGCTCATAAAAATATCTTTCACCCATAATATAGGTTTCTTTCTTTTCAATAGAAGAATCGAAAGCAACAACAACAAGAGAACGCCAAACATTCGAAAAGTTATGTCAAATTTGATACGAAAACGGAAGAGAGTTGGAACTTTCGGACGAATGTTTGGCGCTCTTTCAATTTTGAATATTTCCGCCAATCACAACACTTTCGGACGATCGTATCATCGGATGACGGATGCATGAAAGTCCACCGTTCGTAGTTGCGAAATAATTTAGAGGGGGAGTCCTTGTCAAAAAATACGATGGGTCTTTCATTTCAACTTCACTTTTTTGAGCCCCCCTGCTTAGTTGCAGCCCCCTAATGATAGCGCCCGAAAAATTTTAAATTTTTTCTCAAGAACCAAAAAACTAACAAGGATAAAACTAAGCAGACATTCTATGCGGGCTAGAAGGCACTCAAAAAAAATTTTGGTGCTGTTCCTCTAAGATTGCAAGAGGTACAAAAAGCCACACTTAAAACTTGATAGGCAAGAAAATTTTTTCCATATTAATATTTTACAATAAAAAATTGATTTTGGATAACAAGTAATAATTAGAGTAATTAGACCTGTCACTTGTGAATTATTAATGGGACCATTTATCTTCTATGGTCACAGAATATTCTCATGCTACATATTCGATGAATATTTTTATGAAACCATTGAATAAAATCGAAAAGTAAAGATAAAACCTAAAATAAGACCTGTCACTTGTGAATTATTAATGGGATAACTTCTCTTCTATGGTCACAGAATATTCTCAAGTAGAAGATTAGATGAATTTGATTCTACGTACAATATGAATCCAGAAAAGCTCAAATAACTCGGGAATTACTGAATTTAGGAGCAAGAGCATCTGAGAGTGCTATCATTATTTTTCTTCACAGAATCCAACGCAATAATAAAAAAATAGGGTTCTAATTTGAAAAACAGAAGTTATGTATGGCCTATTTTCGATCACAGTTTTTGACACAAAATTTGAAACACCCTGTGATGATATTCATGAAATTCAAAAGATGCATGACCTTTCCACATTCTTCTACTTTGACGTTGTGAAAACGGTTTACACTCAGGATGTTCAGAATAAGAAAAATGAACATAATACTGCCTATGAATATTTGACTTTCTTTCAGGTTTTTTTCGATATTTTGAAAACTATTCGAATGAATACAATGGTTTCAACAGAAATGTATTCAGCATTCAATACTCAACCATATCAGAAATGAAAAAATTGAAAAGAAAATTGTTGAGCTAATTTATTCTCACTCCTGGAAGTGCTCTGGCTCTGAAAATATTTTTAGGTATGTAGAGAATTTGGATCAATATCATAATCCCAATTTTCAGATTTCAAATATGTCCAGTTCTCCAGAAACGTCTAATAGGCACTCGAACTTGGGACACCCTGTATATTTACAATTATGAGTTTGGTAGAATTATTTTACGAATTTGTTGTCCCCCAAACTTACATTTTCCTTGACGCATAGATACTGTTAGGGAATGTTGAGCATTTTCTTTCTTTTTCGTTAAGCTAGCAGTTTGCTGTTTCTTTCGGCCAGTTGAAACAGTCTTCCGTCTGGAAACCGATTTTCTTTCCTTTTCTTATTGTTTTGGTGGAACCTTGGTTAGAAGGAAAAAATTGATTATTCCTTCTAAATAAGGTATGGAGGCTAAATAATAACAGGTGTCAGGTACCTGATTGGATTTTTACAAATGTAGAGAACGTCTTGGTGTAATTGCTACTATGGGAAAATTACGCAAAACCCCTCACCTCAATTTCAATTGCTCCATCTGTTGTTCTGTGGCTATTTCCATTCTAACTATTCAGTCATTAATTTGCAAAAAAATTGCGCTTATTTTTTGAAGAATTCCATTTTGTAACAATACGATAGGATTCTCCTAGCGTAACAATTCATAAGGTACGTTCGATTTCGCTTGTACTGTTGCGATCTCGCTCGTCAAGTATACTTCGGCTTCGGGTGAATTCGGATTGCGATACGGTACGTGGGATATGAATATGCTGCCCGGTTATAGTCTTCTGGGTGCCGATGGGACAAATTGCAAATTATTAATAAAGTTTTCTTACTTTCTGTATAGCTTTATTAGGTAGAGTCTACCACATTTTTCCTCTGTGAATATTGTTGTAGTCGCGGTTTTTTTTCAGCAAACCTCTCGTAAGTCGACCATATTTTCAATTTTTTTTAATCATACGTACCCCTTTTTCGTAAAATGCAATCATAAAAACAATTTGGGAAAATGAGAAAACATGATTGTCTACCAATATAAACCTGACTGAAATTCGCATTTTTTAAATTATTAATACACTCCTGATTTTCTCAGAATCGGTTTATATAACCATATGAAATATGAAAATGCAATTGTCCGACAAAAAAATGTTGATGTTTTCTTGTCCGACAGATGAAAATCGACGGTTTTTTGAGTTTTTAAATTCACTAATATTTGTCGGACAAGAATGAATTTATATTTCAGACAGATTCGTTTCATAGAAAAAACAACTGTCCACCATATAAAATGCGGCAAATCCTTAGTCTAGTTGAATATAATGGTTTTGTTTCAGAATCTTTTTTCGATTATTATTGAAATGAAACTATTGATTTCGATTGAAAGTGTATAATTCAAATTGTTTACTGACATTTTTATTCAAATCTAAAAAAAAACAATGAAAATACTCCTTCCTCATGCGATGCCCTGGGAAGAAGGCGCCACAGAATCTTCGGAAGGGCTACTGAACCTGATAAAGGACACAAATCTAGTCTCGTAAGGAACCACTGACGAAAGAGTGATACAATAGACCCAAGTTGGTCGCAGTGTCACAGGGAGGCCAGTGGCGCACCCAGAAATTTTTTTCGGGGGGGGCTGCTCAAGAGTAATCAGGTTTTTGTAAGTTATATAATTTAAAAAATGCGCCGCAAGCGATAACCTTCTTAAGGGGCACTATCACCTTTTGAATCGTGGTAAATCTCCATTCAAAAGAGGTCTCTTATTTCACGAGTAAATACCCTAATTTACGACGTAGAGACTTTTTTTTTAACTTGAAGTTGAAGAACGTCTTGAGGACAAATAGTTTTCTTTTTTTCGATTTAATAAGTTTTTCAATTAAAAAAACAGGGTAATCGTTAGATCTGGGGTTATTGAATATGTTTTTCGTTTTTCATGAGTACAAGCTATATTTTTTAAATAATCATCATGAAAATTCTTGTACTTTATAGAAGATTAAATTGCCGAAGGCAAATAGTTGCGCTTTTTTCCAAAAAATGATGAATAACCGTCGGAAAAAAATCATTAAGTGTAGTTTCCAAAACGCTGAAGTTCAACCTGTTTTTTTTTATTGATAAACTAATTAAATCGAAAAAATCGCATCTATTTGCCCTCGGCACTTTAATCTTCTATGAACTACAAAAATTTTCATGATGATTATTTCAAAAATATAGCTTTTACTCATGAAAAACGAAAAACATATTCAATAACCCCAGATCTAACGATTACCCTGGGTTTCTCAATTTAAAAACTAAGTAAATCGCAAAAAAAAAACAATTTGCCCTAGGGACGTTCTTCAACTTCAATTTAAAAAAAAATCAAGTCTCTACGTCGTGAATTAGGGTAGTTACTCGTGAAATAAAGAGACCACTTTTGAATGGAGATATACCACGATTCAAAAGGTGATACTGCCCCTTAAGTAATGGATATATCGCATTCATTATTTTGGGAAGACATTATAAAAAAGCTTGCTTTAAAAAATGCATATTTTATTTTTTTCACAAATACTAAGTAAAGGGGGTATAAGAGGACACGCCTAAAACTTGATTAATCATTCTACAGAAATAAAAAAACTCGAAAACGACGAAAACAATCCCTTATTTTTGAGGAATTGAAACATAAGATACAAAATATACTTAAACATTCTTAACTGAAAATGAAAATATTAAAATTGAATAAATAATATAACAGGACAAGATGACCGAAGAGCTAACGGAGGGTGCAATATTCCCAATTTCCAGATTTACGCGCCAACAGACATGACAGCCAGCACGCGCCTTTCGTAATAGCCGCAACGCAGCGACAAGCAGTGACACGATGTTTAAGGCCAAAACACACAGTTTTGCATATCGAATAGGATGCGCGTAAAAATATCAATCCCTATTTCTATCTCTAAAGGAAATGTTTAAGTTTCCATTCTGTTCCAAAATAATTATTATAACTTTTAGAAAAATAATAAGATGGAAATATTTGAATAACTTTTTATTTGTCACAGCTCGGGGGGGGCTGCAGCCCGACAGCCCCCCCCCTCGGTGCGCCACTGAGGGAGGCCAAGCGCTAACCCGGTCTCTTGTTCGTCAGCTCATCAATCAATCAATTTTGAATGAACGCCACATTGTTTTTGTCGAACAACTAGTGTCTTACATTGTATTTTCAAGGTGGAGAGAGAATAAGAAAAAAATAATTTTTTATCCCAAAAATCTTCGTTTTCCATTTGTCGGACAAGGAAATCGCCACATTTTTTTGTCGGACAATTGCATTTTCATACTGCATATGGTTGTATCAACCGATTCTGAAAAATTCGGGAGGGTATTAATACTTTGAAAAAATGCGATTATCAGTCATGTTTATGTTGGTAGACAATCATGTTTTCTCATTTCTCCCAGATTGTTTTTATGATTGAATTTTACAGAAAAGAGTATGTTTGATTCAAGAAAAATGAAAATATGGTCGACTTACGAGAGGTTTGCTGAAAAAAAAAAACGGGTCTACAAAAATGTTCACAGAGGGAAAATGTGGCATACTCTACCTAATAAAGCTATACAGAAAGTAAGAAAACTTTATTAATAATTTGCAATTTGTCCCATCGGCACTCAGAAGACTAACAGGGCAGTGAGCACATCGCGCATATCTGCGCTAGGAAACGGAGTTCCATTGTGCATTCCGTTTCCTATACGGTGAGAGCGAACTGTCGCGCTGACTGTATAGGGAACGGTTAGCGTATTGGCATTGTTTACTACGGTCAAAGAGTAGATACAAGAGACCTCACTCCCCGTATTTATGAATGAAATCGCGAACATCGTTTCTTTGACCTTGAAAGTCATTTGTGAATGACGAGGTCTAATCGAGGGGTGCCAATAACAGCCCAGTATTTTCTCTGGTCCAATCAGATTCGAGCTGTCCGAGAAGAACGAAATTGACGGAACAATTAGGTTATGTTATGTCAACAAAAATTTTATATTTTCAATAGACCAGTCCAACGATCTGTCACGATCAGCTGTTTAAAAATGGCTGCTGGGTCAAACAAATAACAAACCGAGGTTTTTCAGTTACGAGGTACGTGTTTCAGGGTAGTTTCTGTTGGTTTCTCAATTTTCAACTTCAATGTCTTCAATTATGCCATGTAAAATGAAAGTTATAATAGAGTAACACTATAGCAGAAATGATTGTTATTTGATGAATTTGTTGAGGCTTTCGCGGCCATCGTTTGATGATATCTGGTCTTGATTCGAGCATTTCGGCCGGCGTGGTTTGTTATATTTCGACGTTTCGCCAGATCGAGTGTCTGGCATCTTCAGGAATTATTTCTCTCTTATACTTGTAACTTGAGCTATCCGATTTTGACGAGGGCGCAGGCTATAAATAGCGCTTGCGTGGGCTAGACGGTCGGGACTCGCGCCTGCGTCTGTTTGGCTGGCTTCCTCCGGCTTAGGACTCGTTCCGGCGCCTGATTGGTCGATACTGTTATTCGCATCATCTACCCGATTTCTCTTGTGAGGAAGTGTACTTGTGTTTTTGAGCACAGGCACCCATACTCTGTTAATTTTGAGTGTTTCTTCGGATCTATTGAAGTTTTCCTGGTGTTTGTGGATTTCAATTGCCTCTCTATAAAGCCTGGGGTAGTAAGCGGTGGTGGTACATAACACTTGGGTTTGGTCGAATTCAATAGCGTGATTTGTGTTGTTCAATGTGTGCTCTGCGACGGCGGACTTCTCTGAATGACCCAGTCTGCAATTGGCCTTGTGCTCTTTGATCCTGGTGTTTATGGATCGCTTTGTTGTACCTATGTACACACTCCCACAGCTGCACGGAATTCGGTATACACCCGGAGTACTGAGTGGGTCCCTTCTGTCTTTGGGAGATTTCAGGTGGTCTTTGATCTTTTTCGAAGGTTTGAATATGGTCTTGATGTCGTGTTTCCTAAGAATTCGGCCGATTCTATCTGTTATCCGGGGGACAAACGGTAAAAATGCCTTTTTCGAGGATTCTTGGCGCTGTAATCCATCGTCGGTGTTGTTCACAGGCCTTCGTTTTATTTCTTTATCGATGTCCTTCTTCGTGTATCCGTTAGCCATGAGGGTACGTTTTAGGTGTTCGAATTCAGTCTCAAGTTGTTCTGGTTCACATATAGTCCTCGCTCTGTCGACCAGTGTTTTTATTATTCCCTTGCGTTGGCATGGATGATGGTTTGACGTATTGTGTAGATATCTGTCCGTGTGTGTGGGCTTTCTGTAAACAGTGTGTCCTAGTGTACTGTCTTTCCGTGTGATCAGCACATCAAGGAAAGCCAGATTTCTGTTTCCATCTTCTGGTTCCATTGTGAACTGGATACTTGGGTGTATGTTGTTTATGTGTGCCAGAAATTCATTGAGCTTATCCCTTCCATGACTCCATATGACGAAAGTGTCATCCACGTATCGGAACCATACTTTCGGTTTGAGAGGTGCAGTATTCAGTGCTTTCTCTTCAAATTTTTCCATGAAAAAGTTCGCTACCACTGGAGCTAAGGGGTTACCCATTGATATCCCGTCAATTTGTTCATATATTTCATGGTTGAAGGTGAAATAAGATGATGTAAGGCAGATTTTGAACAGCTCGCTGATGTCACTTGGGAATTTCTGTTCGATTTCGACAACTGCTTCATTCAGAGGGACTCTTGTGAACAAAGAAACAACGTCAAAGCTGACTAGAATATCAGTGGTTTCGATATCGATATTCTTGATCTTTTCAATGAAGTGTGCGGAGTCTCTTATATATGTGTTTGTTTTCCCGATGTACGGCTGTAGGATGGCAACCAGATGTTTTGCCAGGTTGTATGTTGGAGAACCTATTGTGCTGACAATTGGACGAAGAGGTATGTCTTTTTTATGTATTTTAGGTAGTCCATAAAGTCTCGGAAGCAGGGCCTCGCTTTGGCACAACTTCTTTTTGAGTGATTCCTCCAGCGAAGATGCTTTAACCAATTTGTTGACTCTTCTAGTGGTTGCCTGTGTAGGATCTCTTTTGAGCTTTTTGTATGTTGATGTGCTGATCACACGGAAAGACAGTACACTAGGACACACTGTTTACAGAAAGCCCACACACACGGACAGATATCTACACAATACGTCAAACCATCATCCATGCCAACGCAAGGGAATAATAAAAACACTGGTCGACAGAGCGAGGACTATATGTGAACCAGAACAACTTGAGACTGAATTCGAACACCTAAAACGTACCCTCATGGCTAACGGATACACGAAGAAGGACATCGATAAAGAAATAAAACGAAGGCCTGTGAACAACACCGACGATGGATTACAGCGCCAAGAATCCTCGAAAAAGGCATTTTTACCGTTTGTCCCCCGGATAACAGATAGAATCGGCCGAATTCTTAGGAAACACGACATCAAGACCATATTCAAACCTTCGAAAAAGATCAAAGACCACCTGAAATCTCCCAAAGACAGAAGGGACCCACTCAGTACTCCGGGTGTATACCGAATTCCGTGCAGCTGTGGGAGTGTGTACATAGGTACAACAAAGCGATCCATAAACACCAGGATCAAAGAGCACAAGGCCAATTGCAGACTGGGTCATTCAGAGAAGTCCGCCGTCGCAGAGCACACATTGAACAACACAAATCACGCTATTGAATTCGACCAAACCCAAGTGTTATGTACCACCACCGCTTACTACCCCAGGCTTTATAGAGAGGCAATTGAAATCCACAAACACCAGGAAAACTTCAATAGATCCGAAGAAACACTCAAAATTAACAGAGTATGGGTGCCTGTGCTCAAAAACACAAGTACACTTCCTCACAAGAGAAATCGGGTAGATGATGCGAATAACAGTATCGACCAATCAGGCGCCGGAACGAGTCCTAAGCCGGAGGAAGCCAGCCAAACAGACGCAGGCGCGAGTCCCGACCGTCTAGCCCACGCAAGCGCTATTTATAGCCTGCGCCCTCGTCAAAATCGGATACAGTACTGACCGAGACGTCGACTAGTGTACACGTACCGAGAGTTGAGTTTGTGTAAACCAGTTCAGTGCGCCGAACGCCACGTTGATGCGCATCCAAGTTAGTGCTTGTGAAAAGTTTCTGTGATTTCGTACGTAGAGTCCAGGTCCGAAAGGATCGTTGGTTCCGTGCGTGAGTGATTTACGGACTTTTTAGTGAAGTTGTAAAAAGGGTAAGTGCCTTTTAATTAACCTATTATCCGTGTTTGAAGATGGATGAAAATTCGGATAACGATGGATCCTTCATGGATACCGAGGACAGATACACGACCTCTGAGGATGAGAGTGATGAACTCAAAGAACTCGTCAGGCTCCGAAAGGAGAATGACGAGCTCAAAGCAAACTTAGCCGCTCTTACAAGCTGCATGGAAAATTTGACCCGCGAAATGAAACTCCTGAGGGAAGAACTCTCGAAAACGAAATCTCCAAATCCGGAAACAAAAAGTTATTCCCAGGTTACGAAATCTCCAAATCCCCAAACAAAAAGTTATTCCCAGGTTTTGACTTCTGAACCTGGGACATCGGCCCAAATCGATTCCAAGATTGTCCCAATTGTCCTTCCCAAAAAAATTGCCACAAATAATGAGGATAACAAAAAAGCCCCTCAACCCCCAGGTGCTCCTCGGGCCAAGCGTGCCAGAAAAGACAGTTCGTCCTCAATGGAGGACAATTTGAAAAAGACAACGATGACGTCTCAGTCACCTGTTAAAGATAAAATCCCCCCAGTAACAATGATGGGGACTTCAGACTGGACGGAAATGTCCAAAGCGCTGTACAGCAAAAGAATAAATTATAACCGGGCAACGGTTGTCAGAGACGGCATTAAAATCATTGCCTCGTCTGCAGAAGATTTTAGGAAATTAACAAAATTCCTCGATCAACAGGGTAAGGAATATTTTACTTACCAAATGGAAGATGAAAAGAGAATATACGCTGTCATAAGGTACTTGCCACTTGACGCGGATATTGAAGTGATCAAAAATGATTTAGGACTACAAGGCATTAAAGATGCTGAAGTAACGAGAATGACGTCGAACAAAACGAAAAAGGCAATCCCTCTCTACCTTGTAAAAACTCAACACAAGGAAATATTCCAAATTAAAAAGATCTACAGCCTCTGTATCGAAATAGAGCCAAAAAAGAAACCAGAAGTCCCAGGACAGTGTCATCGCTGTCAGAGATATGGCCATGCGCAAAACAAATGCACATTTCCATGGAGATGCGTAAAATGCTTAGGAGCGCATTGCACAAAAGATTGTGTATTGAACGAAAAAGAAGGGGAAAGGAACGCGGCATGCGTTTTATGTAACCAAAGTGGACATCCCGCCAGTTATAAAGGCTGCAGCGCATATAAAAATCTTACGAAGAAAAAAACACCGACAAAAAAAGAAGCCCCCCCCAAGAAAATCGCTGAAAAAATAGAGACTGTTGTTACTGTTGAAAAACCACAGGTACAAAAAACAAAGAACTCGTCCACAAAACCAATTGAAACCAGAAGGGAAGACCCTAAAGATGAACTTGACAAACTCACTGAGAAAATATTCAGCAGAATAATGCAGAAATTTGAAAAAGAATTCGAGAAGAAATTTCAAAACTTATTTGGAAATAAATAATTTATGAACATGCAATCACAGCTAGAAAATCTGAAGATAGTTTCCTGGAATATTAACGGAATCAGAGCCCGTAAATCAGATATTGAACAATTGTTAGCAGAAAGACATCCTGATATTATGGCGCTTCAGGAAACTAAATTAACTCCTAAAGATAAAATATCCTTCGAAAACTACGAAATATACAGAAGAGACAGAAATGAAAGAAACGGTGGAGGGGTTGCTATTCTCGTTAAAAGAGACGTGAACCATTACCTGAATGCGGTTGTAAATCACGAGAACAATGACGCAACTATAGAAGCACTATCGATCACAGTAGAAATAAGAAGAGAAAGCATTAAGGTATTCTCTGTATATAAACCACCGCAAATAAATCTGCCAGAGGAAGAGATAAAGATTTTATTAGGGGGTCATTTTCCAAGAATAATACTTGGAGATCTCAACTGTAAATCTCAACGATGGAATTCTAGAACAGAGAACGCAAATGGCAAGAAATTGATAGAGTATGCCGAGAAGGAAGATGCGATTATAATGGGACCGGACATACCGACATTTTTACCTAGTGGCAATGGAACCCCTGATGTGCTAGACATAGTTATAATGAAGAATATAAAGCAAGATTTTGCTCTTGAAACGATAGAGGATGGAACATCTGATCACAACCCGATAGAGTTCATTTTAGGACATGGAACTAGAAATGAAGTGACTCAAACACGAGAACATACCGATTGGGACGAATATAAGAATAAACTCCAAGAAAATATCACGAGTATTCCACAAATTAACACTCCTGATGAATTAGATCAATCAGTCATAGCTTTGGAGAGTGCGATTATGAAATCCTATGAAGAGAGCACGGTTAGAAAAACTAAACCTACTCCCAAACATCCCTATGGCGATACTCCAAAAGAGGTGAAAGAACTGATTAAAGTCAACCGAAGACTAAGAAAGAACTACAGGATGTATAAAACAGATAATGATAAGATCAGACTGAACAGACATAGTCAAATACTTAAAAATGCACTAAGGGAACTCAGAACGAATAGATGGAATAAGAAAATCAGTGAACTCAACACAGAAGACCACTCTGCATGGAAAATGCAAAAAAATTTACGCAATGAAAAAACTCAAATTCCACCACTGCATGGAATGAATGGAATGGCATATTCAAAAAGCGATAAATCTAACGCTCTGGCCGATACTATAGAAAGAGAGTCAAGAATAAATTATTGTGAAGAAGACGATGAGGACCTAGAAGAATTAATTGAAGATAATGAAGAAGAAATGAAAGAAGCGCTATCGGATGGTAAAATCCCTCACCCAACATCTCCGGCAGAAATCAAAGAGATAATCAATAATTTGAAAACAAGAAAGGCTCCTGGGAAAGATAAAATTACAAATCTCATGCTGAAGAAAATGTCAAAGAAAGGAACGGCAGCTCTCACTAGCATAGCAAATGGCGTGATGAGAACAGAGCACTTTCCAAAAAGATGGAAATCTGCCGAAGTGATTGTTTTTAATAAACCAGGTAAAGACAAAAAGTTCCCACAGAACTATAGACCGATAAGCTTGCTCCCAGCCCTAGGAAAAATTGTGGAGAGAGTCTTAGCCAGACGACTTAATGAAGAAACAGAAGCCCTGACGACGATACCGAGTGAACAATTTGGTTTCCGAAAACAACATTCAACTGAACAACAGCTCCTAAGAATAACCGAGTATATCACAGAAGGATTTCAGAATAAAGAAGCCACAGGACTACTACTACTGGATGTAACCAGAGCTTTTGATAGAGTATGGCATGAAGGACTAGCATATAAAATGATAACCGCAGGATATTCACCCAAGTTATGCAGAATAATAAGAAATTATTTGAGGGATAGGAACTTTTGTGTGAAAATAGGTGATGTTCATTCCACACTCAGATATTTAGAAGCAGGAGTTCCCCAAGGATCCATACTAGGACCGCTACTCTATAACATATACATACATGATATACCAAGAAATCCAAGATGCCTGCTTGCTCTATACGCAGACGATACGGGCATAGCAATTAGGCACAGAAATACAAAGATAATTCACAAAAGACTTCAAGAAGCTGCAGATGATATCAGTCAATGGTGTAACAGATGGAAAATCAAAATCAATGGAGAAAAGAGTCAAGCAATACTCCTTCAAAAGAGAAAACTGAAGATGGAATCGAAGATATCCATAGACAATAATGAAATTGAATGGAAGAATGAAGCTAAATACCTAGGAGTAATATTAGACAAAGGACTAACGTGGAAACAACACATTAAGTATGCAGTGGATAAAACGAATGTAGCCATGAAAAGATTATACCCGATAATAGGCAGAAGAAGTCAAATGAACAAGAACACGAAATTGAGAATCATAAAAGCAGTCGCCAGACCGCAGCTCACATATGGATCAACAGCATGGGGATATGCAGCGAGAACCCATATAAAGAAGATCCAAAGTACAGAAAACAAATTACTGAGATGGGCATTAGACGCCCCCTGGTTTGTTAGGAATGACCAAATCCAAAAAGACATAAAATGGGAGTCCATTACTACATTCATCAAGCGAAAAGCTGCAAAAGCCTATGAAAGAGCTAGTGAACATCCAAATGACGACCTTAGAAGGTTAATCGACTATGACCCCGCTGAAGATGAAAAAGCAGCGAGAATTTACCGCAAAAGACCTAGAGACCAATTGCGAAAATGAAGATATAAAACTCCACACTTAGCGAGAGATATCCAATTGAAGGATGAACACAAACACTCAGCATAAAAGAATGCGAAAGAGAAAATAACATATGAGAAGATGAAAGGTTTATAGGCATATGCCCGGAACCTAACAACGGGAGAGGTGTTTAGTCGGTAAGAATCCGACACTACCCAGAAAGACTGGGTGTCTTATGTAAGATTCACCTCTCCTATAATTAAAAAAAAAAAAAAAAAAAAAAAAATCGGATAGCTCAAGTTACAAGTATAAGAGAGAAATAATTCCTGAAGATGCCAGACACTCGATCTGGCGAAACGTCGAAATATAACAAACCACGCCGGCCGAAATGCTCGAATCAAGACCAGATATCATGATTGTTATTTGTTTGACCCAGCAGCCATCTTGAAAAAAGGTGATCAGCTGTTTTGTTGGACTGGTCTATATCGAAACATCTTTCAGGTATCTCTTTTGCTGGTAAAAACAACAGAATTTATGTCCAATACACTGACTGATATTATTCCAGTGAAAATAGTAGAGGGAGAAAAAGCAATTTCATGAATACAAAACTTCTAAAATCCTATCAAAAAAGGTCTTCCTGTTCATATTGAAAGGTATATTGCGTAAGCATAATCTTCTGCAGTTATGTTCAACTAAGGTTACAAGTTTTTCAATCTAAAAACTGACTTCATGAACACACTTGATGAGGTTATGAAGATATCAAGATGTTTTAAATTTGTATTTTAGGTACATGCATATCGTGTAACTTACACATGAAGTTAACAAATGGAAAATATATATGATTAATAAACATGTTACATTGAAGTTGTTCTTACTGCTTTTCAAGAATTTCTGAAATAAAATTCCTAGAGAACTTTCATGCCCTGGTTTGGGGATTGTTGCCCCAGAAGAAGCCAAGGTGTGAGTATCACTGTCAAAGCAAAAGCAACAAAGGGAATGTATACAGTTTACGATTTGGTAAATTATCTCTGTGTTGTCATTTGGTAGTGATGAATCTATTTTTGAGTAAACGCTCTATCCTTATTTTACTAGGCGAGAAGATTGTGGAACTGACAAATAACAGATTACCAAAATTTTATCCGGGTATATGATCTTTTCACATCGATATCTTAGATGTTGACAAACCTTTGGTGTCCTTGCATTTTATTGAATATTTAGCATGTTCAGTTATATTTAAACTTCGGAAGAAGGTGAATCAATGAGGTCATAACGGTGTTCATCAAGTGATCAATTAATTGTTGGATCATGCAATAGAAACTTCAGATTTGTAATATATATTTAGGATGATCATATTAAATTATTTATTTTACAATATATATCTGAATATCAGTATCACTTCCTATTAGTTGAAATACACATGTAGCTTGCAAGAAAGAATATCGTGAAATCTTCTGGTTTTTAGTAAGAAAACACTGACACAAGAAAGTCCAGCTGTGGTTCCAAAACATTAGGGAAAGAGATTGATACCGTATTCCTTGTCTAGAAACCAATTTGTTGTGCGAGTTATTCACTTCAAAATTAACCATTTTTCTCATTATAAAAGACTCTGCCTGAAACAAATACTTTTTCAAGATTTCGTTCATACATTTTTCACTTCATTTTTACCTCATTCAGCTCACTGTAATTTGATTGTTGTGAGAATATGTTTTAAGATCGTGCTTTGAACTTGAGTATATAATTTCTTCAAGCGGAAAGTCTTATATACATAAGAACTTGCAAAAATTCCTCATTTGGGTCACTATGGATTAGTTAAATATTAAAGCAACCAGTTTTATTAAATATTAACGGATATCATGAATATAAACGATTCCTTGCATTTGAAATCCGATTTCGATGTTTTCTTTTGTTGACAATTTGAATCTCTAGAGAGGTTATTTTTCACCATCAAAGAGTATTCGCATTTATGACACTCCAAGATTTGATAGTATTATATTGATCCTCTTTGTTGTAGTAAAATTCAAGGTCGACGAACCAATATTTCGCGCCAAGCCTAATTGATCTCTCTTGTGTCTACTCTTTGCTACGGTGGAACGCATACGTGGTGTTGGAACGCGGTAAAGAATGGCTGAACCAATGCTCCCTATACCCAGACATATCTTACTACGACTCAGCGCAGGGAGGTGTTCGGGCGTAGTACCTGACTTAGTGACTTATGGATACGCACTTTTGTCTAAGGATACGCACCTATTCTCGGGTGATTGTTTACCGCGTTCCAACTCAACTACCTACATACGTTCAAATTTGCTTTATTTTGCATCCCGCCTTCATAAAGATAACAATAATATAATATCGCCAAAAATAGTTTATTGAACCATACTAAAATAAAAAAGAATAATGTATAAAAAATAATACATAAAAATAACGTAATACATAAAAATAACAATAGTATAGGTAAATACAGTGAGTATCGCTGAAAACAACTACATAAAATGCAAAATCGACTGAAGTTTGATCCTATAGTGTGCATTTCCATGTGATTTTGCATTTGGTCTATTAAGATCAATATTTCTTTTTAAAAACTTTGCCTTCAAGGATTGTTTGGCATTTCTTTGTTGGATGAAAGAAAAGAATTAGCAAAATTAGCTCTAGGAGAAAACAGATCCTCAGAATTTTTTAGCGACATTTCAACTGATGTTGGTAAAGAAAATGACTTGCCAACTACTACAAAGCAACAAAGCAATGTTTCTACCCAACAAGATAATTTTTCTGTAGTACCAATAAACACTGTCGAGAATGCCAATGAAACTGAACAGAGACTTTTGAAAGCATTACTAAAGTAGCCCGCAAAAATGAAACGGTTGATATGGATAATGCCATGACAAAATTCAATTAGATTTCGAACAAAATTGTTACTCCATCCGACTTATTTAATTTTATTCTGGCATCAAAAGATATCCCACGAAAAAAAAACATTTCTGTTCAGGCAACATCAGTGAGCCGAAGAAAATTTAGACGTGGTTTATCATGCGTCGCAAAACGCATTCAAGCTGGTAGGCCATCCAACAAAGAAATGACAAAAAACCTTAAATGCAGAGATCTAGAAAAATATTGATCTCAATAGAACAAATGCAAAATCACTTGGAAATGCACACTAGGATTATACTCCAGTTGATTTTGCAAAATTGCGAAAGAAAGCAAATTTGAACGTAGTTGAGTTAGAACGCGGTAAACAATTACCCGAGAATAGACGCGTATCCATAATACAATAGTTACTAGTACTACGCCTGAACACCTCCTTGCGCTGAGTCGTAGTAAGATATTATGTCTGGGTATAGAGAGCATTGGTTCAGCCATTCTTTACCACGTTACAACACCATGTATGTAGTAATAGTAGAGAGTTGAAGTAAGTACAGTACGTGAAGCTTTACGTAGACGTTAACGTACGAAATATAACGTTTACGTCTGGTTTAAGGATTGAATGAAATTTGAGTTGAAGTGTTCATGTACATGCGTGGTTGATGAACGTTAACGTGCATGTCAACCGTTAACGGTTCCTAACCTATAAATTGTGTTCTGTCAACAAAATAATATGATTTCAGAATTGGATTTTTTGAAATTCTACTGAAAATAGAAGCTACATTTTATGGTAAGCACGACGTAATACATGTTCAATTAGGCTCTATTTCAGAAAATTTAATTCCTAATTCCAGATGGAAGGTATTCTTGATGCAGCAACTTGGGAATTCAGATTTCGAGGATGAAATGGATGAGGCAATCTTGTTACATATATTTAACTATACTATGATCCTGTTGGGAATCGAGCAGTGCTTTATGGACGATTCACTCTGGACAATGTATCCAATACCGAGGCAAAAAATTGGTTTCACTTTGAAAAATGTTATATTCCTCGCCTTGCAATTGCATTAGGTCTTCCGGAAACTATAACGACGGAAAACAACATTACATTGAATGGTATGCTCTTTTTATAGGTTTAATAACAATGTTTTAACATCCTTATTAATTTCTAGGTGTGGATGGTTTATGCATACTCTTAAAAAGGTTTGCATATCCTACTCGCCTCATAGATTTGGAATGTATATTTGGTTATAGTTACAAAAGTATCTCCAGCATTATTAACACTGTCATGATGGTCATATGCAAAACTAAAAGCCATTTATTGGAAAACCTTGGAAATGTGCCATGGTTGAATGAAGCCAATTTGAGAGCATATTCAGAGGTATGTGATATACTTATAAAAATTATATTGTCATGTGTAGGTCCTTTAGATCATTTACAGGTGCTTGTGAATTCACACTCTAAAAATATATTTATTTTAATCGAAACGATGTATGAAGAAACGTTAAATAAAACAAACAGGAAACCTGAATGTGTTATGAACCAAAAAATAGCCATATAGCATTAATTTGAAGCCATGACCCATTATATTTCTATAAATTATTTTAGCAAATTATAAATAATTATCAGTTTATAAATTTATATATTATATAATTTTATATTCTCATCACTTTCAGGCAATAATGGAAAAAGGTGCTCCCATGAACAATTGTTGGGGCTTCATAGATGGCACTATCAGACTGATTTGTAGGCCAACAGATAATCGAGAGGAGTATTACTCTGGATAAAAAAAAAGTGCATTGTGTGAAATACCAGTTTTATGCCCTGATGTAATTGTTATTAGTCTGAAAGGTGCTTATCCTGGTCGCCGACATGATGCAGGAATGCTAAGGGAGTCAAGACTTATGAAGAACTTCTCCAGTACACGATATTTGGAAATCAGAATTATGTCATTTATGGAGACAAAGGCTATGGCTTGAGGGAATTACTATTGAGGCCATATACAGAACTAGAAATAGTAGGACACCCAGACCGTCAAATTTTCAATACGACCATGAGTAGTTTGAGAATTGCTGTAGAATGGGGATTCCAAAAAATAGTACAGGAATTTGCTTTTGAGGATTTCAAGAAGAATCAGAAGCTTTTACTGCAGGAAATTGGCACCATGTACAAAACATGCATGATTTTGACTAATTGCCATACCTGTTTATATGGAAGCCAGACCGCTACATACTTCAACATTGAACCTCCACAGCTGGAACATTATTTAGAGAATTGAATGTTCTGATGATACTTATATACCTACCTAATAAAAAAAGTTTAAACTACTAGAAGAGTTTTTTTCGTCTTTACATATTAAATAAATAAAAAAACTAATCTGGAATAAAACAAAAACAAATATTTAGTAACTTCTTTATGAATTTTCCAACTGAATGTAATCTAATAACAAAAATTTATTAAAAGAAAGTAAAAGTCCTAGTACCTACACATCACTACCATTTATATGAGATCAATTATAATCACAGTAGTATTACCACAAACATTATAATGATATATTGTTTATCCTGATGATGATATGTTGTTAATCACAGTAGCGTTTCAGTCATTTCTTAAATATAAAATAAATAAAAAAACTAATCTGGAATGAAACAAATATTTAGTAATTTCCTCATGAATTTTCCAACTGAATGTCATCTTCATCTAATAACAAATATATATCAAAAAAAGTGAAAGTCCGGGTACACATCTCTAACATTAATATGAGATCAATTATAATCACAGTAGTATTACCACAAACATTATAATCACAGATAGTAGCGTTTCAGTCATTTCTTAAATATAAAATAAGTAAAAAAACTATTCTGAAATGAAACAAAAACAAATATTTAGTAACTTCTTCATGAATTTTCCAGGTTATGGATATCTTCTTCGAATTCAAAATTCGGCCATTCGGAGCTTATCGGTATCATTCGTATATTCTTCGGTTTACGTACGTTTATTTATAAGGTATCCGTGAGAGAACGCTACGTTACGTACGCCCGTAAACTCATTTTCAACGTTAACGTTAATACCTGACGAATGCGCTTGCGTAGATGTCAATTTTTGCGTTAACGTTTACGTTCATGGCAGCACTTCAACTCTTTAGTAAAGAATGCCAATACGCGGCCGGTTAGCAGACAAAATTAAATCGCAATTCTACTTAATTAGACGTTTGGGCAAAATGATATCGCTCTTGTCCATAGGAACAGCAAGCAAAAAGGCCACCAATTTAAACGCATTCAATACTTAAATGATCAACTCAGTAAAAACCTCTGAATATATAAAAACGCTCAGATAATTACGTTGCCAACTCCACCGAGATAAAACAATTCGAGTTTTCGGCGGCTTTGTAGGCTTCCATACTTCGACAGTTTCATAATCTCTCGAAAATCCCTCGAAACGAATAAAAGTTTTTCATTTCCCATCGGACTGTATAACGTCAGTTTTTCCCCAGCTGTAACGAGGTGAAATCGACAGACGGAAAGCTATGACGTGTGTTTTGCGTTTTACACAACGAACGTTGATGAAATTATTCATGGATGAGATTTGGATGTAAATTTACGCAAAATTGGTATATTAGTTCGCTGGTAAAACAAGACTCCCATGTATGTTCTGTGGGGAGCTATCGAAATCAAAATCTGATAGAAATTGGCTCTAGACCAGGGGTCTCCAAACTTTTCAGCCTAAGGGCCATAATGTTCACTCCAGCAAATGTGAAGGGCCAAAATATTTAAGCGTATATTTTGCTAGTCAATAGGCTTAACCTATCATGCAAGTGAATAAAGCCGAATTACCATCATTCTGTGTTTTTTATCCAACATATTACAGCAACAGTAATAATATACAGGGTGTCCCAAGTTCGAGTGCCTATTAGACGTTTCTGGGGAACTGGACATATTTGAAATCTGAAAATTGGGATTATGATATTGTTCGAAATTTTCTACAGACCTAGAATATTTTTGGAGACTGAACACTTCCGGTTATACAGGGAGTGAAAATAAATTTGTTCAAAAAATTTTGTTTTTAATTTATTCGTTTCTGATATGATGGAGTATTCGATGTTGAATACATTTCTGTTAAAACCATTGTATTCATTCAAATAGTTTTCAAAATATCGTAAAAAAAACTGAAAAAAAGTCAAATATTTATGGTCAGTATTATGTTCATTTTTCTTATTCTGAACATCCCGAGTGTAAACCGTTCTCATAACGTCAAAGTAGAAGATTGAAGAAAGGTCAGGAATCTTTTGAATTTCATAAATATCATCACAGGGTGTGAGATTAATTTGCACTCGGGATATCCAGAAGAAGAAAAATAAACATGATACTGACTATGAATATTTGACTTTTTCAGGTTTTTTTTTTCGATATTTCGAAAACTATTTGATCAAATACGATGGTTTCAATAGAAATGTATTCAGCATTGAATACTCAATCATATCATAAACGAAAAAATTTGAAAAAAAATTTTTGAACAAAGGACCCCGCACTTTTTCTATGGCAAATGGCGTTCCGTCAAATTTTCTAAAATTTTGGTATAATGTAGTACTCGACCTTCTGATCAAAAGTGTCCATGGCCCCAACTCAATCCTATGTCTAGTTTTCGAGATACAGGGCGTTGAAGTTGAGAATTACCCACTTTTACTACGCCCGTATCTCGGAACAGAATCGAATGAACTTCAATTTTTCTCAAGAAACATTTCATTACATCCCCAAGGAGCAACCATATAGAGGAATATGACCGAAAATCGTTACGAATACGAGGTCATCCATAATTTAATGCATGCCTGATTTTGAAAGAATAAAATATGTCAGTTTCAGAGCGAGAACGTTCACAAAATGAACTATTACACTAGATATATTGTTGTTACATCGAAAACGTCTGAAATACCCAGAATTTATACTGGGTGATCCATTATTATAGAAACTATTTTCAAGGAGGGTTAAATGGACACCCTGTATTCATGGGTTGATTCAAGGTGTTTGTTTAATTTTTTTAGAACATATCATCATGGACTTCAAAGAATACAGGGTGATTCAGTCATGAAATGAACTTTGAACCTCACGAAAATACCCAAAAGCCACCTTTTTTTTTCATCACCCTGTATTTCAAGATTAACTCCGACGAGGTGGGAGTTTTCTTTCACCACTGTACCTGATATAAAAACATCAATACGGCTGAGAGTTTTTATCCACTTCCTATGACCAGATTTTTTGTTATGCTGGAATAAGAATAGAATAACATACCTAAATAAATAATTTTCATATTACATTAAAAAAAAAATCTGCTCATAGGAAGTGTATAAAAACTCTCGGTCGTATTGATGTTTTCATATCAAGTACAATGGTGAAAGAAAACTCCCACCTCATCGGAGTTAATCTTGAAATACAGGGTGATGAAAAAAAGGTGGTTCGCCACCTTTTCAATGATAATACACGACGAAACTTGTAATCTCTGATGTTCGAAGATGATTTCAGTATAATACCAAGTTTGGCATTATTTTGAAATTGGAATTTCAGCTCTGCTGAATTATTAAAAAGCTCATTGGAAAGAATACCAATGGCGTAAACATTCTTGTGCCTTCTTTTCAGTCCCATCACAGGAGCGTTCGATGGGATAATTTTGCATTTTCTTTCAATTCTGGTTTCCAATTTCGAGTTAATTTTGAATTAACTGAAATTTTTCAGTAGGCTATGAAGAAAGGAATCCATAATGAGGCGCAAGTAACAGATGCAGCAAAAAAGAACTTTTCACTTTCACTAATAGAATGCCTAATTTGTCATGATTACGTTGGATTCTATGAAGAAAAATATAAAATTAATTATGATGAACATAATCAAATAAGAAATCTCCCAGAAACAAAATTAAATCCCACCAAAAACATTCCATGTGAAGGTTCCCAAGACTAACAAGATATCCAATCTCATTTACGCCAGGTTCTTAACCCTCGGACCAAAATGTAGGTTTTATTTTGATAGGGCTTGTAGTCTTAGGCCTATGGCTAAGGCCTTGACTAAGCATGACTATATTCGACTAGAGGTGAAAACATAATATAATATAATTAGTAAAATTGCAGAATTCCACTCACGGAGATTAAGCCTGTTTGTGTACCTTTTTCGAATTGAACATTATACAAATAATACATATTGAATCTGCCATCAAATAAGATTGTATTGCACATATTATGTTTCCGTCTCTAGTGGAATACAGAAGTACGAATCAGCTCAACAATGATGAAACAACCTCATCGGAGACAAAAAAAATAAATGGAAAATACAAGTCAGTCGGATGAACATAATGTTCATCAAACTATGTTATATGATTTTAGGGCGATTGTGTTATCCTTTTGAAAATTATTCAATAACATCAATATTCAATCATAAGTTTTATGGGTACATGGAAACAACAATGTCCAATTTTGGCATACATATGACTGTAGAAACAAAGTTGAAACAATTAAACAAAAAATTGTTGCCACATTAATGTTGTGTAATATCGCAAAGTCGAAACAATTAACCCAATAATTGTTATTTTGATCACGGCTCATTCAGGAATAATTTGCAAAAATGAGATTTGGTTTACATCATTTGTTTTATTTTTTCATGTATAGATGAGGTAACAGCATTTCATATTTTCTTTCAGAGGACAAACTAAACAATTTCGTGGAAAACTCAACATATAATACATACATTGTACATACATATAACTTCAATAATTACAAAAAAAATCAGCCATAATGAGCTATTTTCACGTGCGCTGCAAAAACCGTGAGACTTACGTGGATACAATGTATGACAGAAATGTACTTACCTCTTAAATACAGGGTTGGGATAAAGTATGGGACCAAGTAAATATCTTTTAAACGAAAAGAACTATATTTATGAAAATTTGCAGGTGAGTGCAGTAGAACAAAATGCATCTGATATTTTTTGTTGATAATTTACTTCCGGTTTAACCGGAAATGGCCTCAACTTCTTTAATTCAAATGGGACACCCTATATATTTTCACAGATTTTGAAAGAGTTTGTTATTTTGAATTAATACATACAGTTTAGTGTAAAACAAATTGTAAAAACGAGGTATTGGTCAAATGAGAGTCCTCATTGGATTCATGAACCACATACCCAGCATTCACAGAAAATAAATGTTTGAATGGGAATTGTTGAAAATAGGCTTATTGGCCCATTTTTCATCGACGGAAACTTGAATGGTGACAAGTATTTGGATCTACTGAATAACGAAATCATTCCTGCACTTCAACAGAATGGACAATTACCACAAAATGTTTGGTTTCAACAAGATGGAGCACCTCCCTACTATGATTTTTTTACACTAAACTCAGTATGTATGAATTCAAAATAACAAACTCTTTCAAAATCTGTGAAAATATATAGGGTGTCCCATTTGAATTAAAAAAGTTGAGGCCATTTTCGGTTAAACCGGAAGTAAATTATCAACAAAAAAATGTACATCAGATGCATTTTGTTCTACTGCACTGACCTGCAAATTTTCATAAATATAGTTCTTTTCGTTTAAAAGATATTTACTTGGTCCCATACTTTATCCCAACCCTGTAGTTCTACAAAGTTTATTACCTGTTATGGTAATCTGATGTTTTTCAAAATTATGCACTATTTGGGAGTGTGTTTTTATGAATAAGGTATTGATCCTCATCCAACTTAATACGTTATTTATCCCCAGTATTTAATTAAGAACGAAATTGTCCTTCACATCATACAATTACAACGAATAAATCAAAAGATATGGCAGGTTGAAGTGTTGAAGATGAAACGGCACGACCGCACCAAAATGCGTCTCCGTGGTAGGTAGGCAGGTAGGAGAGTAAACCGAAGTGTGAGAGGGGGACATGCATATATATAAAAGAGTAGCTGCGTAGATCAACTTTCAGACACGCGGTGGACTCAATACGAAGCGGAAGCAGAAGCCTTTTTCTACCCGGGCGAAGCTGAGACGGGCTGATTGTAAGCAATATCTCGGCTTTATCCAATAAGTTTGCTTATTCAAGGTAACTGACCCAAAATCAATCTCTGAAAATTCCTCTTCCTTTAACTAACTAGAATCATTTCTAGATTTGAATGATTTTTTTATTTCAATTTCCAAATGAGAATTTTTCATTCGAAGTTAATCCTGAGCTGCATTTCATTCTTCGGCCTGTTCAAAATTACAAATTATTTACTTTCGTAACGTTTGTATACATCCCAACATTCCATTGCAAAGTGACAACAAAGATGGACGATTTTACCATGAAATTCGAAATTTCATGCCGAGATCTAAGCTCCACTCAGTTCAATTATTCCTCAAAGTTGAGTGGAGTTTAACCAAGGCCAAAATGAAAATGAGTGGGTCCAGTTGACCCTTAATTATATTAATCAAACAAAAGGATAATGTCCTTAAGTTAGAGCCAACGAAATAAATGTGTCCATTTCTCACACTTAATTGTATTGGAGCAGTAAAATTGAAAAAAAGTTTTGGGATAATTTATTTTCATTTCCGGTATAATCGCAAATGCGAAAACTCCAAAAAAATGTTAGCTTCATAATCCACAATCTTTGGTATTCGTGTCCTATTCTTCAAATATGAGGTATTGGTAGTGGCTAAGAGGACTCTGGGAATAAAAATACTTTACCAAAAGCCGATGTTGCAACCTTTATTTCTGATCTTTTTCAAGGCTAAAATAGAACAATATTGAAAACGAAGGAGGTAACATAAATTCAAGCCAACACATAGGCCCATAAAATCCTTCACAACATAAACAATATAATACAATATAAAAAGTAACATCACAAAAGACATACAACCATACAAGACAGGAAGCGACATACTTATAGAACCCCGTGGCGTAAATATGCCACAACACGTACCTATTTATATGGAGTACCCCTTATAATTTTCAGAAACAGACATTAAATGGGATCGTCAAATTACGGTAGGTGTTGTTGTATATCTACGTGGTTCTAAGTTTGTCGCTTCCTGCCTTGTACGGTTGTTAATCTTTTATAATTTAACTTTTTATATTGTATGACATATTTTGCTTTTGTGTGAAAGATTTTATGGCACTATGTGTTAGTTTGAAAGTATGTTACCCCTTAGGTAGCCAAGATTGTTCTATTTTAGACTTTAAAAGACCAGAAATAAAGATCAAAACCTCGATGTCGCATTAAGGATTTTTATTTCCCCAGTCCTCTCAACTACTACCAGACTACATAATCCAAAATTTTTAATATCAGATTTTTTATTTGTATTGACTAAAATTCCGGTATATAAAGATGAAATTTCCTTTCATGAAATTTTCAAAACCTTATTTAATTCAGTATATGCATTATTATATTTTTGGAAGATTTTGCACTCAATTGGAATATACCTACAAAAGAGAAAATTGATGAAAAATTATTCCACTCATGAGGTAAAACAGTTCCTTATTCAAATAGAAACGACAGACATTTATAGGAGATCATAGTTTTCTCTCAGAATTCTCCCAAAATGCTCTTATTTGAATAAATTTTCGCGTACTGATGATTTTCAATGGAACCTTGAATGAAATACACTCCCAACAAAGAAAACAAGCTGATTTCTTTCGTATGGTTTCAAACTAAAAGTCGACGATACATTTGCTGTCACTGGATCTCGGATAACCCAAACAGCAAAATTACTTACGTGATTGTGAAGCACCTCCGCTCACTTCTCCAATTTCATTTCCGTCATTATTTTCAACCTCCCCATTCTGTCCAACTATGATTTGTTCTATTTGCCCAGTAGCGTTGTTTTCTTCGCTTCTTTTCGTCACATTGCTACCTCCACTTTCATCTAATCTTTGCCTCCCATTCTCACAACAACAACACAATACACTTTTTATAGACATTTTCGCGAAAATTTCGAACACACAAGACCTTAAACGACAGAAACACGCACAAATCAAGACAAGATACGAAAATCACGAACTCATTCTCCGAACGTGTTGGAAACGGAATGTCTTATCGAGAAAATCCATTCTTTTCGTGCATTTGTTGATATTTTTTAAGGGAAATGTGTTAACATGTAATAGTTTCCAATTCGAACTAAGAACGTATGGTCCAGAACTAAGTTTTTCGTTATTTGATTGGAAGAAAATTCACTCTTCAGAGTAGTTTATAATTATTATTATATCTCTGGATTCCTATTCGTATAACTTTTCTCATTATTCAATATACAGAGGGACAACAAAAACTACACACCGCGATATGCTCCGGCTTCGAAATTAAAATTTGTAAAAATCGACGAGAACAGTGTCGATTTATTCACATAGAAGGAGCTATACTTCATTCACTTACATGAAGTATCCCGGCTGGCCATGAAATTCTGACACATTTCACCGCGTATAATTCGGGAATGTTAGGTAATACTCATTCTCCAGTCAGCTGAATGAGCAGCGTTGTACTTTCTTCATATAAGTCGTAGTAATTATGTATTTATCAAAATGTTTATTTACTTTGGGAAAATGATGAATTTGAGAAAATATCATGTGAATTCAATAATTCCAAAGACCTGGCGAATGTTGAAGAAACTTTTTCTCTGTTAATACTAGTAATATTTCATGTATATAAACATGGTTGGAAGTTTCAGTTATGCTATTTTTTTGTACGAAAGTCAAGAATCGAGTGTTGAAATTGTACTCAAAAATAATGGACAGAATAGTTTACTCGAAAAAAGAATAAAAGTACTCGAATAACCAGACAGAAAAACTTATAAACGAACAGTTGAATTCCCAACTTTTCAAAATTCTCAATAAATACGCCTCCAGAAGACATTTATACACCTTTTTGCACAACTTGAAATACTTCAGTATGATAATGTATTGGTACTACTAAACCCGTGTCACAGTTAAACCTTAAAAGAAATAACTTCATTTTAAGTTGAAAAAGAGTAAATAATAAATAATTGGCAACATCCCTCAGAATGATTTTACTTTCACGATAGCCAACCTACGTTAGTTTTAAGTAAGAGAACTTGATAAACCTAAATCATGGCCAACCAGGATACTTTATAAAAGTGAATGGAGTATATGTGTGTTTTCTCATCAACCTATAATCAACCCCTACCGAAAAGTAGCCCTATAACACCCAGTCAATTCGACAATGCGTGCAATTTTCATGGAAGAAATTCATTTGTAGTCCAACGTAAAGACTTATCGACAAGTCGAACATAAATGAATTATGGGTACTGCTTTTTAGTTTGGTGAGATATGCATAAATGCATATGCAGATATAAGGAGGTTTTAAAATTTTGTGACCGTTTTGAAAGTTGCAGATCTTGTCCAGCAAATGAGGATGCAAATGTTTACTCTCTCTTATCTGAAGGGTTTCTACTCCCCGCATGATAATTTTTTTTAGTTCAGACCAGCTCTTGCCATTTGCTTTTATAAGAATTTTGGATCAGATATTATTTTAAGTTTCCTTAATCAACTTCGATGCAAAATCAGAAAATTTGTTTCGCAATGATGCCTAGTCGTGAACTTAATGCGGATGAAGCCGTATTACGAGGATGTATTGATATCTAGTTAGCCTAGACCAGTTCCATGCATAAACAAAATATTGGGATACCATATCAACGAACAATAACTTATTACAAGTGTCAGTGTAGAGTTCGACATCAAAAAAGTAAACCAGAGTTACGCAATAAATTGAAAATAAAAGATAATAATAATAATAATAACTGATCTTTATTGACACCTAGTATCAACAGGCAATCGACCGAGATGTCCGCCGAAATTGTAAAAATCGAAAAATTATCGAGCCATCATCAGGTACCAGTATTTAAAAGAGTTGAGAGGTAAGCAGATTTACGAAGATATGCTTAATGCCCTTGGTGATCAATGTCCTTCGTATGCGACCGTAAAAAATTGGACTAGAAGCTTCAAAAGAGGTAAATTTTCCATTGAAAATGATGTGTGTCAGTCCCCGAAAATATCGATGCAGTTCATGACATGATTTGTCGAATTGGGCTAAAACGGATATCTGAAGCACTGAAGATTTCATACGATCGCGTTCATCATATAGTTCACGTCAATTTGGACATGAGAAAGTTTTCTGCAAAATGTATCCTCAAATGTTTGAATGTTGACCAAAAGCGTGCAAGGGTTCGATCTGTGCTCGATTTGAAAACGATGTAGACTTCTTAAACCGGATTGTTACCATGGATGAGACTTGGGTACATTTCTACGATCCAGAAACAAAGCAACAATCGACGGAATGGCGACACTCTGGTTCTCCAAGAACTAAAAAGTTTCGTGTCCAAAAATCTGCTGGAAAAGTTCTTGCTTCAGTTTTTTGGGATTGCCATGGAGTAATCATGATTGATTTTTTTTTTGGATAAGGGTAAAACAATAACTGGAGATTACTATTCGATATTACTGACCAGTGACCACCCTACAAAAAAAAATTAAAGAGGAAAGACGCAGAAAGCTATCCAAAAGTATTTTGTTTTTACAGGACAACGCCCCAGTACACAAATCTCATGTTGCCATGCAAAAAATTCGTGATTTAGGGTTAGAATTATCAGAACACCCATACGTCATAACTATGTCACAAGATATGTTTCTAACCTTTCTGTCCCAATTCCGAAATTATATGGCACGCATTTGCAGCACAGTTTTTTATATAATGGCGCAAAATTCTATGATGCCTTGCCTATTCAGTTTAAAGTAGATTATAATCCTAAGAATAAAAGTCATAAAAATAGATTGAAAAAATATATAATGGAAAATCCTGTAAAATTTATGAGAACACCAACATGATAATAACTCGAATATTGTTCGCTCCTGATAAGGTTTTTTTTGTTGTATTACTGTGTATTGTTTCGTCACTCATTGGTCTCTTCATGTATACACATAAAAATGGGAATAAAATTCATTTTTAGTTTGGCACACGATACTATTCATTCAAATGCAACAGATTGTGATTACATACAAGCTTTGCTTAGGTCTTTCACAATCTTGTTATCTCTTATCTTTATATTTTTCTTAGATTGTAATGGTGATGAATAAAGTTTATTATTATTATTATTATATTATTATTCACCAGATTTGGCTCCGTCCGACTATCATCTCTTTCCTCAACTGAAAAAAAGTTTAAAAGGTCGTAAATTTTCTTCCAACGAAGAGGTAATAAGAGCTGTGGAGGACTGGTTTGCAGAGCAAGAAGAAAATTTTTTGTAAAGGTCTAGAGACGTTGCAGATTCGCTGTAATAAATGTATTCAATTAAGAGGAGAATATGTTGAGTAATATAATATTTTGACTTTGAAATTTTGTTTGTTTCTATAGTAGGCTGAGAATTTTTCAATATATCCTCGTATAAGGCGGCATGTAATCAGAGAAATGTTGCGAATTTCTTTCAATTTAATGAAAGCGTATTTTGCATCCATATCGAAAAACCGAGAAGTGAATGCCCAAGATCCACTAACTGCACACGATCAGTTCCTGACTGTGTTTGCCCGTAGAAAGCCTCTGAGTACTTGTCCAATCATGCAACTTCGGCTTTTGAACGTTTCTGCTGTCAAAGACGTTAATCTACATTCTCGACGACTTTTGAGAAGGATTCCACTAATTCAAAATCATATGCGACTCTGATTGAAATGAAGTAATGAGCACGTGAATTGAAACAATCAATGGATTGTTCACAGATGAGTAGAGATATGGACGTTTTTCAGATAGCTGACGTGTTTGGGTATTGACCCATCCTCTGGTGCCCAAATATCGCATATCGGTTCAGGGAGTTCATCAGTTTACAGAAGAGTTACCGAAGTGGTAGGAGTTTTTTGTATTCGCTCTTGCTTGATTGCTCATTTTTCGATAGAAATAACCACTTGAAATCTATGGGAGATGATCCCCCAACATAAAGGGTCTGTAGCGTTCCTCGAACACCTGAAAAATCATTACTTGAAAGATCGGACCTAATCGAAAGATCCTGCCGATCCAAAAGAGTTAGAACCTCATGAAAAGGTTTTTTGGCTGGTGAAGTATTTTTTTACACCTTCTCTTTTTTCTTGTTACAAATATGATTTCAAGATACTAGCATCCTATGACAATATTATTCCATTGTTTCGTTTTGCTATTAGGCTTATTTTCTTATTTTTGGAGAAAAAAGCGTCACCCCATCCATGGTATTCTGCATTTGTGAAGAAGACGATGAGAACCTAGCAGAGTTAATTGAAGTTAATGAAGCAGAAATGAAAGAAGCATCACCGGATGGCAAAATCCCCTCACCCAACATCTACGGCCGAAAAATCAAAGACATAATCAACAATTTAAAAACAAGAAAGGCTCCTGGAAAAGATAAAATTACAAACCTCATGCTGAAGAAAAATTCAAAGAAAGGAACAGCAGCTCTCACAAGCATAGCAAACAGTGTGGTGAGAACAGAGTACTTTCCAAAAATATGGAAAACTGCCGAAGTGATTGTTTTCAATAAACCAGGTAAAGACGAGAAGTTTCCACAGCACTATAGACCCATAAACCTGCTCCAAGCCCTAGGAAAAATTGTGGAGAGAGGATTAGCCAGACGACTTAATGAAGAAACCGAAGCCCTGGCGACGATACCGAGTGAACAATTTGGATTCCGAAAACAACATTCAACTGAACAACAGCTCCTAAGAATGATCGAGTATATTACAGGATTTCAGAATAAAGAATCCACAGGACTACTACTTCTAGATGTAACCAGAGCTTTTGATAGAGTATGGCTTAAAGGACTAGCATATCTTTCTATATATAAAAGAAAGATGTTGGTTACACCATTTATAACTCGGGATCGGATGGACTGTTTGTTATGAAACTTCATATATGGTTTCGTCTACGGTCTGGTTATTATAAAATACAATAAAACTTTGAAAAAAAATCGATGAAAATTTTACTCATGCAGGAAATGCTTTTTCTTCCTTTCTTTTTCTCGCCATTTCAGGTGACGATATTCACACATTGTGACTGATTATTATAAGTTATTTTTACAGTTTTATTTATTCACAATAACGTAATCGTGAAGGTACTATATTTGATATTATCACCATCAGATGGCGATGTATATACAATTACTGTCTAATTTGCATAGAACTTATAGTACCATGAAAGGCTATTAGCAGATCGAGAAGCGGGTGAATATCACACAGAATGTTTATCGAAATGTCAAGTAAATCGGATTTTTGCGATCAGTTTCAATCTTCTTGCATAATTTTCGAAATGTTTTTGAATTTCCGTTTGGGTAATGAATATATTTGCGTAAATAACCTGAGCACCTAAAGGCTAAGATGTTTAAAATAATGGTGTGAGCACTAATACGATTTTGATTAGCCAACATTGGAAATATTAGAAAAGTTTCGTTTTTTCACTTCAGAAAGCGCTATTCACAGAATGAGTTCTAATTTTTATTAGTTATTTCAAATAGTTGAATTCGTTCTGGTGAACGGGTTGTGTTAATTGTCAATAGTTCTTTCAAGCAATAATTTGTAATCATATTCTTGACATTTTGATTTATATTAGTTCTGAGTGAACGGGTTGTGTTAATTGTCAATAGTTCTTTCAAGCAATAATTTGTAATCATATTCTTGACATTTTGATTTATATTAGTTCTGAGGAAAGGTATAATAGGGCTTATTCTCCTGCTATTAACAGTCACAAAGCGGAGCCAAATTTTTGGTGAGAATTGCGTCAACTGGAAATTCAAAAATTGCGAGAAATGTAGAGGTTGACTCAGGGGCGCAGCCAGGGGGGGGGCCCGAGGGGCCCGGGCCCCCCCCGAGATTTTTCTGCTTGCAAACTTCTCTACCTGTATATCAGTAGAAACAATTGAATTTAAGCACATCTTCAATTTTTTATTTAAAATAGCTGAATGGTATTCATGGATACAGTCAATTTTCAGAACCTAATTGATTCTGCTTCCCAACAAGAACATAATGATCAACCTTTTGAAAATGAGTCTAGATACACATATATATTGGAAAGGTATTTTAGAAATGATCACCAGATTTCAGAAAAGATATTGTGAATTGGACATTTTTTATCAACCAGAAAGAATTCTCTTTCTGGTTGATAAAAAATAGAATAACGATTTTTATTCCGGTTTTGCATGGCATCATAACAAATCTCCAGAATCGGTTTTCAAAACATAAACAGATTGTAACGAATTTTGAATGCCTATTTCCTGATAACGATCAAGACTTCGATAGCCAGTTGAAGTCTTTTTTGGAACTCCACAGCCTCTATAAAGATGTGTTTATCGAGGAGTTTTGCAGCCACATATCACTAAAAACAGAGCTTCAGATGTGGTATAAAATTAATGCCAACAAGAATTTGAGAGATGATCTTCTTCAAAGGTATTCTGAATGTTGAAACATTATTTGGGCTGTTTCCATTATCTATGCGGTTTGTTGTTTCCGACGTTTCGGCAAGCATTCGCCTGCCGTCTTCAGGGTGTGGGTCCTGAGAAGGACCGGTTTTTGCCAAACTTGATCTGTCTGGACTTGTACGCACCATACTTTTTCGATTATTGAATTACAGTGTTGGGATTCGAACGCGGGTTATAAGGTTGCAATTTCGAAATTCCAGTCACTCTAACCACTAGTCTACCGGAGCAGGTAATTATTATACTATTCAAGTTATATATGAAGTATTATTTCCTGGTAGAGGTCACCTTGACCCGATCAGATGCGCAGTTGATATGCGCAGTAGGTTAAGTTCGGTCAGGTTAGGTTAGGTTAGCTTGGGTTAGTGTTAATTGCCACCCTGAGCCGAGTTCATCCTTCTCAATTCAGATCTTATAATTGGTGCCCAGACATCCTTTATTTCCACAGAGGGTGTACTGATTGGGTTGGGAGTTATGGCCATGAAGGCTGCTTCTTTCAATTTCCTCCTTCTCCATCCTTCTTCCTTTGATATTATGGAAGCTTCATCCCATCTGATGTTGTGGTCCTCGTTCCAAGCATGTTGGGCTAGCTTAGATTTTTCGGTTTCTCCCAGTCGAGCTAGTTTTTGGTGCTCTTTGATTCTAACCTCAAGGGGGCGTTTAGTCTCTCCAATGTAGGACCTGCCGCATTCACACGGAATTTCGTATACGCAATTTTTGGTTGTTTGATTCTTGTTATCAGGTTTCACCTTCGTGAGCTTACTCCTGACCGTATTTCTGGTCTTGAATGCTGTTCTCACATTGTACCTGTTGCCAATCCTTCTTATCTTCTCGGATAGCCCCTTCACATATGGTATGACAGAGGTGATCATGTCGGTAGCATCATTGTCTGTTTGTTGAGGCTCTGTTCTTGTTTCTCCTGGTACTCTGGCAACCTCGAGGATCCTCCTAGGGTAGCCATTTTTCTTGAGGGTTTCTGTGATGTTGTTGAATTCCTCATTACGATCTTCTGGATTAGAGCATATCCTGGTTGCTCTGTCGTATAGGCATCTGGCTACTCCCAATTTGGTGCTGAGGTTATGGTTAGACTCGTAGTGGAGATATTGGCCTGTGTTCGTTGGCTTCCTGTAGACTGTGGTCCTGGGATTTCCATTCTGCTTATGAATCAGTACATCGAGGAATGGTAGTTGTTTATTTTCCTCGATTTCCATCGTGAACTTGATTGATTCCTCTACGCTGTTCAGGTGTTCTAGGAATTTGTCTAGGTTTTCTCTCCCATGTTGCCATATGACAAATGTGTCGTCTACATATCTGAGCCATAGTTTCGGTTTGAACACATATTGTTCCAATGCTCTCTTCTCGAAATCTTCCATGTATGCATCAGCCAGAGGTGGAGAAAGTGGAGAACCCATCGCCATACCGAATTCTTGTTGGTAGAAGTTGTTGTCTACTTGGAAGTAAGTGGAGTTGATACATGTTCCGAGCATTTCCATTATTGCGTTTATACTCAGAGTGGTTCTCTCAGCCAATTCAGTGTCCTCCTCGAGTTTTTTCCTCACAATTTCGAGGGTTTGGTTGGTAGGAACATTAGTGAACAGACTCTTGATGTCGAAACTGACCATGATGTCCGTATCGGATATATGCTGTTGGCGCATGGTCTCTATGAAGTGATCTGTGTTTTTGACCATTGATGTTGTGTGTCCTCTGAGTGGAGACACTATCTTCAGGAGGTATTTGGCCAAGGGATGACATGGGGAATTACGAGAACTGACGATTGGTCTTAACGGGATATTGTCTTTGTGTATTTTTGGAAGACCATACAGATGTGGAGGTTTGCTGAAGTGTGGTGTCAGTTTTGTTCTTGTGAGGCTGTCAGGGAACTGATCTTTGTACTTATGCAGGACTTTGTAGACCTTGTTCTCTACTGAGGTAGTAGGGTCTTTCTTCAATTTCTTGTATTCTCCTGCTTCTAGAACCTCTTGGATTTTATCATTATATGTCTCCACATCCAGAATAACCGTCGCATTCCCTTTGTCTGCTGGGAGTACCTTTATGGAATGATCTGTTTGGAGTTCTTTCAAAGCTCTCTGTTCCGCTCTGTTGATGTTGTATTCTGGTCTCTTTGTTGTGGAATCCAGTATTGTTCTTATTTTCCAACGATATTCGTCTGCTTTTTCAGGTTCCCTCATCCTTAGCGCTGTTTCCTCTGCTGCCAACAATATCTCCATCCTAGGAATGGTCTTTGGTGCTACAGAGAATTTCATACCCTTGTTGAGGAGGAAGGTTTGGTCCTCACTAAGAGTCTTGCTCGAGAGGTTAATCACAGTTTTGGTGTGATCATTTGGTGTATATGTCTGCGAGTTTCTCATTAGTTTTTCCATTTTCTTCCTCTGTATTGATTTTTGTTGTTCGTTGGTTCTCTCGTAGCTCCTTCTGACAGCTTCTATGATGGATTCATAGTCCGTTGCACTAGTTATTTCCTGTATTTTGTTCCTGATGTTCGTGCATTGTTGTGTCAATGTGGCTTTGTTGAACCGATGTTGGTTGAGTCTTTCCCTTATCAGTGCTAGGCTCGCCCTATTGGAAATCCTGTCAGCCCTCCTGCCGCTTATTGGGAGTTTGACTCTGAGGCCTTTGGGAATCAGGTTACGATCTCTGGCAAGGTGTAGAAACGTCAGATGGTTCGTTTCTTTGGCAAGTTTGATCGAGGTTCTCTCATAGTTTCTGACCTCTTGATATAATTCGGGCCCATACCGAATTTCTAATTGTGATCGAGATATTCTTGATAATGGGATATTTGTTGAAACATTATTTGGGCTGTTTCCATTATCTATGCGGTTTGTTGTTTCCGACGTTTCGGCAAGCATTCGCCTGCCGTCTTCAGGGTGTGGGTCCTGAGAAGGACCGGTTTTTGCCAAACTTGATCTGTCTGGACTTGTACGCACCATACTTTTTCGATTATTGAATTACAGTGTTGGGATTCGAACGCGGGTTATAAGGTTGCAATTTCGAAATTCCAGTCACTCTAACCACTAGTCTACCGGAGCAGGTAATTATTATACTATTCAAGTTATATATGAAGTATTATTTCCTGGTAGAGGTCACCTTGACCCGATCAGATGCGCAGTTGATATGCGCAGTAGGTTAAGTTCGGTCAGGTTAGGTTAGGTTAGGTTAGCTTGGGTTAGTGTTAATTGCCACCCTGAATGTGATGCTGATATATTTCCAAATATAAAGAGGATTTTACAAATTTTCTTAACTTTGCCTATTACAATTAACCGCATCAGCTGAGAGGTCATTTTAAAATTTGAAGTCTTTGAAGAATTATCTTCGTAACACCATGGAGGAGGAGAGACTGAATAGTTTAGCGGTTCTTTATACCAATCAAGATATAAATACAGGGTGTCCCAAGTTCGAGTGCCTATTAGACGTTTCTGGAGATCTGGACTTATTTGAAATATGAAAATTGGGATTATGATATTGTTCGAAATTCTCTACAGACCTTAAATAGTTTCAGGGCCAGAGCACTTCCGGTTATACAGGGAGTGAAAATAAATTTGCTAAAAAAAAATTTTTCAATCTTTTCGTTTCTGATATGATGGAGTTTCCCATGCTGAATACCTTTCTGTTGAAACCATTGAATTCATTCGAATAGTTTTCGAAATATCGAGAAAAACCTGAAAAAAAGTCAAATACTCATAGCCAGTATTATGCGCATTTTTCTTATTCTGATCATCCCGAGTGTGAACCGTTCTCACAACGTCAAATTAGAAGAACGTGGAAAGGTCATGCATCTTTTGAATTTCATAAATATCATCACAGGGTGTTCCAAATTTTGTGTCCAAAACTGTAATCGAAAATTGGCCAAAACTTCTGTTTTTCAAATTAGAACCCTATTTTTTTATGATTGCGTTGGATTCTGCGAATAAAAATAATGATTGTACTCTCAGATGCTCTTGCTCCTAAATTCAGTAATTTTCGAGCTATTCGAGCTTTTCTAGATTCATGTCGTACAAATTTATTTTCACAAATTTATTTTATTTTCACAAATTTATTTTCGCTGCCTGTATAACCGGAAGTGCTGTGGCTCTGAAAATATTTTAGTTCTGTAGAGAATTTCGAACAGTATCATAATCCCAATTTTCAGATTTCAAATATGTCCAGTTCTCCAGAAACGTCTAATAGGCACTCGAACTTGGGACACCCTGTATAACTGTTGAGGAAATTTTGGACCAAATGGCGAAAAAAAAACGGAGAATTTCATTTTAAAATCTTCTTATAACGGTTTTTATTTTGAGTATGAGTATTTTATTATGTAAAAGTCATTCATTTCGAATAAATCATTGAAATGCCAAATGTTTTTTTCTCCTTGAATATTTGCATCGGGCCCCCCCCGAACGAAAATTCTGGCTGCGCCACTGGGTTGACTATATTGAAAGACAATAGAAAAGAATATATTAGTTCTGAGGAAAGGTATAATAGGGCTTATTCTCCTGCTATTAACAGTCAGAAAGCGGAGCCAAATTTTTGGTGAGAATTGCGTCAACTGGAAATTCAAAAATTGCGAGAAATGTAGAGGTTGACTATATTCCGAAAGACAATAGAAAAGAATATGGATATCGAGGATGAAAATATGTTTCTTAAATATTTCGAGTTCGAGTCTTAAATATGAATAGGAGTTAGAAATGATATTCAGGGCTTGAAGTGTACGAAATGAAGCGATTCATTTCACATGAAATTATAGGGTTATGATCGGGAGTATTCGAATGAAGTTATGAATAACGTATGATTCACGACATATTACGATGTGTCAGAGAGAGATTGAATTACTAAATTATTTTTATTCTCAATATTGCTGCAAAAGCGCAGATCTGGATTCTTACCAAAGCCCAGATTCAATTTTCATTATTCATTGCCCATATTAGAATTATGAAATGACACGTATGACATTGCGGCGCCGCCACGAAACAATTCTAATATTTTTATTTATTTATTTATTTAAATTAACGTGTCTCGACAGCTATGGCCATTGACACAAGGTTACATTGAGGATAGACTATGTTACATCAATATGGACTTAAATAATTGAGTACAATTCATTTCTTTGAGAAGTCGTATGGTTGCTTCGATCTGGGCGGTTGAACTCAGTTTACTCAGTACATCATGCAGGCGCTCTTTGATACCATGTCGTTGGCGTGCATCTCCATAGTGTGGGCATGAAGATATTAAGTGTTTCACAGTCAGACGTACATCAGGGCAGTGTTCACACATAGGAGGGTCTCCCGAAGACATAAGAAAGCCGTGGGTCAACTTTGTGTGTCCCATTCTGAGTCTTCTCGCCACTATTTTGTCCTGTCTCTTCATATTCAGCTTTATGGGGTTATGCACCATTGGATGGATATCATGCAGTTTTTGATCAGATGCATCCCATTGAGTCTGCCAGGCATGGAGAGCTTCCAACTTGATTTTGTTTCTTAGGTCGGTGTGAAGCTGGATATCGGTTACAGGGGAGTCAGAAGTTCGTGCTGAATTGGCTATTGAGTCTGCTTGTTCATTTCCAAGTATACCCACATGGGATGGAATCCACACAATAGTGATCGAGACGTTTCTGTGCTCCATAATTTTATGGCACTCTTCCTGAATTCTTTGAACTAATGGGTTAGTGGAGAAAATGTTGGAGATTGACTGTATTGACGACAGCAAATCTGTGAGAATTCCTACCTTGCTGCCAGGTGTTATAGACGTCTAATATTTTTGATTTGGTCGATGTCAATGCATTCAAAAATTGACAAGTGCATACACCATGTTTTTAGATATCTTAAGCAAGGCTCACATCATTCCATTATAATGTAAATTCTATAGTAAATTGAGTTGCCTGCAACTCTGTGCTGTGGACCAAAACAAAAATGTCTTAGTCATGCAGGAAAATAAGAATATTTGTATTCTGTGAAGTGAAGTTAAAGTACCATTGACAAAGTACTTCAATTCGAATTTCCAGCGTTGTAGTGGCAGAACTAAAGGGGTTTATACAGTGATCAGAGGTAATTGATCATTGAAGCTATTCCTCATCCATATAATTCGATCGTGATTTATATTTGCATTCGTGGTGTCGTAAGCATTTAAAACAAAAAGTTATATGTTCAACAATTAGATACCGCTTAAGTAAAGAGAATTCTTTTCGTGCGAATAAAAATGGTAAAATTTTGTATATATGGCCTAATCTCCTGCTTGAAAAATTAGCAATGGTAAGTTTATACAACTTTAACGGTGGGTTTCACCAAGCGTAATCACCGGTGATCGGAGCTTGATCTAGCATATTAACTCGATTTGACAATTCAAAAATCAGAGAAGCCGTTGATCTCCGATCACCGGTGATTACGATTAGAGAAATCCACCGTAAGTATCATTTAGGCGAAACAAAGTTCGCCGAGCCAGCTAGTAAAATGATAAACGCAGGTTATTTACCGAAGATATGCAGAATAATAAGAAATTATTTGAGGGATAGGAACTTTTGTGTAAAAATAGATTATGTTCATTCTACACTCGGATATTTAAAAGCAGGAGTTCCGCAAGTATCCATACTAGGACCGCTACTCTATAATATTATACATACATGATATCGAGCATGATATACCAAGAAATCCAAGATGCCTGCTTGCTCTATACGCAGACGATACGGGCATAGCAATTAGGCACAGAAACACAAGACTAATTCACAAAAGACTTCAAGAAGCTGCAGAGGATATCAGTCATTGTGGTAACAGATGGAAAATCAAAATCAATGGAGAGAAGAATCAAGCAATACTCCTTCAAAAGGGAAGGCTGAAGATGGAATCGAAGATATTCATAGACGATAATGAAATAGAATGGCAAAATGAAGCTAAATACCTAGGAGTAATATTAGACATAGGACTAACGTGGAAACAGCACATCAAGTATGCAGTGGATAAAACGAATGTAGCAATGAAAAAGTTATACCCGATTATAGACAGAAGAAGCCAAATGAACAGAAACACGAAGTTGAGGATCATAAAAGTAGTCGCCAGACCACAGCTAACAAATGGATCAACAGCATGGGGCTATGCAGCGAGAACCCATACTAAGAGGATACAAAGTACAGAAAACAAAGGACCCCGCACTTTTTCTATGGCAAATGGCGTTCCGTCAAATTTTCTAAAATTTTGGTATAATGTAGTACTCGACCTTCTGATCAAAAGTGTCCATGGCCCCAACTCAATCCTATGACTAGTTTTCGAGATACAGGGCGTTGAAGTTGAGAATTACCCACTTTCACTACGCCCGTATCTCGGAACAGAATCGAATGAACTTCAATTTTTCTCAAGAAACATTTCATTGCATCCCCAAGGAGCAACCATATAGAGGAATATGACCGAAAATCGTTACGAATACGGGGTCATCCATAATTTAATGCATGCCTGATTTTGAAAGAATAAAATATGTCAGTTTCAGAGCGAGAACGTTCACAAAATGAACTATTACACTAGATATATTGTTGTTACATCAAAAACGTCTGAAATACCCAGAATTTATACTGGGTGATCCATTATTATAGAAACTATTTTCAAGGGGTTGATTCAAGGTGTTTGTTTAATTTTTTTAGAACATATCATCATGGACTTCAAAGAATACAGGGTGATTCAGTCATGAAATGAACTTTGAACCTCACAAAAATACCCAAAAAACCGCATTTTTTTTTCATCACCCTGTATTTCAAGATTAACTCCGACGAGGTGGGAGTTTTCTTTCACCACTGTACCTGATATAAAAACATCAATACGGCTGAGAGTTTTTATCCACTTCCTATGACCAGATTTTTTGTTATGCTGGAATAAGAATAGAATAACATAACTAAATAAATAATTTTCATATTACATTAAAAAAAAATCTGCTCATAGGAAGTGTATAAAAACTCTCGGTCGTATTGATGTTTTCATATCAAGAACAATGGTGAAAGAAAACTCCCACCTCATCCGAGTTAATCTTGAAATACAGGGTGATGAAAAAAAAGGTGGTTTTTGGGTATTTTCGTGAGGTTCAAAGTTCATTTCATGACTGAATCACCCTATATTCTTTGAAGTCCATGATGATATGTTCTAAAAAAATTAAACAAACACCTTGAATCAACCCATAAATACAGGGTGTCCATTTAACCCTCCTTGAAAATAGTTTCTATAATAATGGATCACCCAGTATAAATTCTGGGTATTTCAGACGTTTTCGATGTAACAACAATATATCTATTGTAATAGTTCATTTTGTGAACGTTCTCGCTCTGAAACTGACATATTTTATTCTTTCAAAATCAGGCATGCATTAAATTATGGATGACCCTGTATTCGTAACGATTTTCGGTCATATTCATCTATATGGTTGCTCCTTGGGGATGTAATGAAATGTTTCTTGAGAAAAATTGAAGTTCATTCGATTCTGTTCCGAGATACGGGCGTAGTAAAAGTGGGTAATTCTCAACTTCAACGCCCCGTATCTCGAAAACTAGTCATAGGATTGAGTTGGGGCCATGGACACTTTTGATCAGAAGGTCGAGTACTACATTATACCAAAATTTTAGAAAATTTCACGGAACGCCATTTGCCATAGAAAAAGTGCGGGGTCCTTTCTGAGATGGGCATTAGACGTTTGTTAGGAATGAACAAATCCGAAAAAGACAAAATCGGATTCCATTACTACATTCATCAAAGGAAAAGCTGCAAAAACCTATGAAAGAGCTAGAGAACATCCAAATGACGACCTTATCAGAAGGTTAGTTGACTATGACCCCGCTGAAGATGAAAAAACAGATAGAATTTACCGCAAAAGATACAGAGACCAATTGCGAAAATGAAGATGTAGAACTTTGAACTCAGAGAGAGATATCCGATTGAAGGATGAACACAAACACTCAGCATAAAGAATGCGAAAGAAGAAATAACAGTCAAGAAGATGTAAGGTTTATAGGCTTCTGCCCGGAACCAACAGCAGCAGAGGTGTTTAGTCGGTAAGAATCCGACACTACCCAGAAAGACTGGGTGTCTGATGTAAGATTCACCTCTTCTATAACAGTAAAAAAAGCATTTGGCCCTGTCCCCCCAGTCGACCGACCTCAAATTTGAACACGCTTAGGATCAGCTGCAAGGAGCTTTGGATTCCTATCAAGGGTTATATCATTTCGCAATCCTGTTTAGTGAATGATTTATCGAATTTCTTCATCTTGAAACCTTTATATAGTTTTATAAATGGATTTCTTGATGAAAATTCAATGCCTTTTAGCTTTTAATGAAGATTAACTTTCTTGCTCCGTCTAATAGGCGATTGTAAGTATGTAATGAGAATAGTTGAAATATCGATTAGTGAAATTAAAGCGTAGAATAATTTTGGATCATACACGTTCAGAGTTTGCTGCCAACTATCAAAGGCCAATCGTCTCTCATGAAAGCAAGTGACACAATTCAGAAATTTTCGACCTTGAATTATCATTCAACTTTGCGTTCATTATATTGAATTGAAACATCAGATTTATTCAAATTGGAGAAAATGCAAATGTTCAGAAAGTTCGCGGAATCGCTATGATAAAATATCGGAATTTTATCTGAAATGAAGTTTTTTGCATTATATTTCATGAATTTAACGAAATCGAATCCGCGAGCTTTCTGGACATTTGCATTTTTCCAAATTTGAATGAATCGGAGGTTTTGACTCGAAATTGCACTGACAAATACATAAAGTTCAACAAGAAATATTACCGCTCTTGTATTTGAAAAAATATAAGATTTTTCGCTAACTTGATATCAACTCAGCCAAACACACATCCACAAATGTTTTCAGCAAAAAACAATGTAGCTCATTCTTCAGTGATTTATCCATAAATTATTCGAGTTGAAAAAAATATCGCCACTCTTGTATTTAAAGAAATATTGAATGTTTCGCTAACTTGATATCAACTTAGCGAACCATATATCCGAAAAAATGCTCATTTTTTCAGAGATTTGTTCGTAAATAATTTGTGGTGAAAAGAAATTTTTCGCTTTCTACAAAATCTGATTGATTGATCTGTAGAGGTCGGAACTAGGGCTGGAACTTTTTTGCCTTTTTGTATTCGAATATTCATTCTTCAATTTATTCGATTATTCGAATAATTCATTCAAACAATTATTCATGGTTGATTATTCATGAGTAGTCATGAATATTCAACTAACTATTCATGAGTATTCATGAATAATCAACTATTCATGGGTATTCATGAATATTCGACTATTCATGAATATTCTACTATTCATGAATATTCGACTATTCATGAATATTCTACTGTTCATGAATATTCGACTATTCATCAATATTCAACTATTCATGAATATACAACTATTCATGAGTGGTCATGAAATGTTATTCAGTGATTATTCAATAAATATTCAGTGAATATGTATTCGAATATTCAACACAAAAAACCTAAATGCTATTCTGAAAATAAATTGGAAAATTTTCCAATTTATTGGAAAATAAATCCAAAAGAGGGATTACCAATGTCGAAGAAAAGTAATGTCTGGAAGTATTCTCTGAAAATGATGATGGTGAAGTTCAGTGCAAATTGTGCCCTTACACTGCAAAATTCAAAGGTCCTACAAGCAATCTATGGACCCATTTCAAGGTCAGATGTGAACCTAATGTGAATATCAAAGAATTTGTTCATAGTCAATCACACAAACTTGATTTAATTATTCCTGAATAGACAGGTGAATGACCATTCAAGCTTTTATTCCTAACATCAGCTTCATAAAAATTAATTTGTGGAGAATTATTGATCAGCTGAATATTAGTCGAGTATTCACTGAACATTTGACTATTCACCCAATATTCAGCTATTCACTGAATACTCAACTATTCACTGAATACTCAAATATTTACTGAATATTCAAGTATTCATTGAATATTCAAGTATCCACTGAATAAGTATTCACTGAATATTCAAGTAATCACTGAATATTCAACTATTCAATGAATATCCAAGTATTCACTGAATACTCAACTATTCACTGAATATTCAACTATTCACTGAATACTCAACTATTCACTGAATATTCAATTATTCACGAATATTCATGAATATTCGAATAATGCAAACCTAAATTATTCGAATAAATATTCAATGAATATTCGAATATTCAAATCATGCATTCATGATTCCCAGCCCTAGTCGGAACGTAAATCAGGCATTTATCTCGAAAAACATGCATGCAATTTTGATGAAATTTGGGAGAAAGATGTAGCTTTCATCCTTAATTTATCCGTGAAGAGAAAAATTTTGCCACTCTTATTTTTAAAACATATCACGTGCCCTGCTATAACTGATATCAAATTAACAGGTCACATATTCAAAAGATGATGATAAATTAGCAGAGGACATGATATTTTATCGGAGACAAAAGCAACAAAAATTGTCTCTTCAAGGATAAATTAATAATGGAAAGCTACATCTTTCTTCCAAATTTCAACAATACTGCATGGATAGTTTCCGAGGAAAATGCCTGACATACGTTCCGACGATCGATTGAAATCATATCAATCATATTTTGTCTTTTTTCTAAAAAAACCCTCAAAACGACAATGGTTGTTACTGAAACATTTTTTCGCTAAGTTGATATCAAGTTAGCGAAACATTTTAAATTTTTTTGAATATAAAGATACAATTTTTTTTCACGGATAAAAAACGGCAAATTTCAAGCTATTCCGAGTTTGGTTCGCCAACTTGTTTCGCTAACTTCATGTACATTCGTAATCCCATATTGCCATTCGACAAGAATGTCGAATCTCAGATTTGAAGAACATTAACTTTACATACTAACTACAATCAGAGATTTTTTAGACCAAAACAAGAAGTAAATATATTATATACATTATTTCGAATAATTCATCAGAATTCAAATGAACATTGGCCATGATGTGATTCCGGATGAAATTTTTCTCATCGGGTATTTTTTTTAGGACATCATTTTGATTTTATTCCCATAGTCGAGAACCTTGAGATATTGATGACTTGAAGTTTGGAACTTTCATTTAGATTATTCTATGAATTAATGTTTCAACTGAAAAGTGGACGATTTGAAGAATAAAATTGAAATAATCCAATGAGGCACAAAACTGAGTAATCATTTTGCCCCAAACACTATTTCGCGTCATTCCTTATATAAGGGGAAAAGAATAATAGCATAATTTGAAAACAGGCACGAACTCAAATAACAAAAAAAAGAACTTATATATTAATTACGAAATCGTGACTCTTCACAATTTATAATTTTACCCGGTGCATCTCTGGCGGTAGTTAACTAGACTCTAGAGACTGAATGAAAACTGGAAAGCAGAGCAGGCTGATAATTGAAGAAAAATAACATTTTTCGTCCGTACGAATCGCTGAAATAGAGGTCTTCCAGGGCCAATTTGTCATTTTCACAAATAATTGAAATTAACTATTGGCCACATGTTTCTTCAGGCCCTTTCATTGTTTCCACTGAAAGTGTACATACCCCTACAGGACCAAATTCATATTGGAAAGATCTTCGAAATTTTGTGTCGTTACACCCACATTTGTTTTCAAAAATTCAATAATGTAGTTCTTGAGGATTGGAAGTGAAAGTTTTTTCAGGGTTTAACTATGACACAGGTTTCGTAGTACTACTACATTTTCATAGGTACTGGAGTTTTGAGAGTTGTGCGAAAAGATATTCAAATTTCATCTGTAGGCTTATTTCTTGAGAATTTTTGAAAGTGGGGAATTCCATATGTCCGTCTGTTCGTTTAGAAGTTTTTCTCTCGGGTAATTCGATGTTTTTTTTTTAATTGTACTGCAGAATTTGTCCATTTGTTCATTCATTATACAAGGTGATTCACGGTGGATGGCACATTAGACGTTTCTGGAGAACCAGACTTCGGATCGGTCTGAAAATTTAATGGAATACCATTCTGAAGGGACATTTTGACAAATAAATGCTCATAAGTCCGAAATTTGACTAGTTAGGTATAGGCATGATATACATAGAATGAAAGCGGATTTCATCAGTTTTCCGAATTTCCAATAATATACAGGGCGTTCCATGTGAAATAAACAACTTCAGTCACTTTTTCAAGCAACCGAAAAGACTGTATTTTTTTATCACCCTGTATTGAAGTAACGTAAATCAGACTGAAGTGTTGGAAGCATTTATGTATCACCTAACTCCAAACCAAATTTCAATGCCATAGTGTTATCAGCATTTTTAGAGGTCATGTTTTCCGGTGAAAAAAATTGAAATTAATTTATATTTCGAAAACGGCAACAGATAGGTATAGGGAAATGTCACTAAAAGTTGTCGAGAAGTTGTTGGAGATTCCAAAAATAATATATTATACCGGGTGTTCCATTTGAAAAAGCAAAGTTGCTACTACTTTCTAATAGAAGTGGCAACACCGCATCGACGAAAATATTTTAGTTGGGTAGAACAGGTCTGATAATGCATTCCATTAAATTTTCGAATCGATCTGAAGTCTGGTTCTCCAGAAACGTCTAATGTGCCATCCACCGTGAATCACCCTGTATACAATGTCCTTTTTAAGTGTACTCCTCATACGAAATATATATACGAAATATATATTCGAGTACTGTTATTCTTTTTCCGAAAACTATAACAAAGTATCGGACTATTCTGTCCATTATTTTTCAGTCAAATCTCAACACTCGATTCTTGATTCCCGTACAAGAAAATAGCATAACTCAATCTCCCAACCATGTTTATATACGTGAAATATACTGCTCCACAAGAGTTAGGGATATCGTATTCAATCGTTTTTGTATGTAATCTGCGAGAAAATCGCTGTAAAATCATTTAAAACTCAATAACAACTTGAATCGATCCAATAAAAATCATTATGAGACATTTCGTCAATCTGGTCGTCTTTTTTCTGTTCTTTGCATATGCTTCATGAATGTTCTTATTTTGAAATGAAGTCAGTTTATCAACGGCTTCGATTTGAAACGAGTTTTCTGAAAATGCCAAGACGCAAATTAACAAACGCTGAGGCTAATAGGGCTATCGGAATGCTACAGGGTGGCAGAACTCAGGAGTCAGGTTGTTGTAGCAGAAAGGCTCCAAGTCAGCCAAAGTGTGATATCTCGACTTTGGAATAGATTCAGGGAGACAGGTTCCGTGTTGGAAAGACCCAGGCTTGGTGGGCGACGAAAAACAACACCTGCTCAGGATCGTTTCATCACCGTTTCGTCGAGAAGAAACCCTACATCTACGTGTAGAATGCTACGGAATACTCTTCAAAATGCAGATGGGGTCCAAGTTTCTATCGAAACCATCAGACGACGTTTGAGAGAGGTGAATCTAGGTTCTAGACGTCCATTAAGAGGAGTTCCAATAACACGTGACCATAAGCGTCAAAGAATGAAATGGGCAAGGCCACATATCAATTGGAGCGATCAATGGTGTAGTGTCCTTTTCACTGATGAATCCAGATATGGACGATTTTCAGATTCTCGAAGAATAAGGATATGGACAATCTCACGCATACCCCGTAATCGTCGCTATGTCCAAGAAGTCCATCCATTCCGAGGGGGTAGTGTTATGGTATGGGCCGGGATATGTTTCAACGGGCGCACAGGTCTACACATTTTTGTCCTGGGAATATGACCGCTTACACTATAGGGAGCATGTCATTGACAATGTTGTGCCAAATTTTCACGCTGCTATTGATGAAACTTTTCAATTTCTAACGCTAGACCGCACCGTGCAGCCATAGTTGAGAATGCGCGCGAGGAGCTTGGTTTTCCACATTTACCAATACCTCCACACTCACCAGATTTGAATTGCATAGAACATGTATAGGATATGCTCCAAAGAAGATTAGATAATCATCAACCTACCCCAGAATCCTCGAATGATCTGAGAGAGCTTCTGCCCCGTTTATGGAACCAAATTCCTCAAGAAATGTTCAACAACCTCGTGTGTAGTATGCAATGAAGATGTCAAGCTGTTATTGATGCCCGTGGAGGCCAACCATTGTATTGATAGTCTTAAAATGCTTGAATTCTCTGGGAATAAAATTTCGTTATTTTACTCGTTTTTTTTAACCACCCTGTATGCGCTGCAGACCTACAGGCTTAAATTAATTTGCAACTTGAAATCATATTAATATGGATTTTCATCACAAAATCTTATTTTAACCATATTTTTGTGCAATTTAAGTCAATTTCCCATGTGGAGAAGTTTATTTCCAGTATCAATAGAGAAAAAAGTTTCTTTAATATTCGCCAGGTCTTTGGAACTATTGAATTCACATGATATTTTCACAAATTCAATATTTTTCACAAGTGAATAAACATTTTGATAAATAAGTAATTACTACGACTTCTATGTAGAGATGACAACGTTGCGTATTTATCTGACTGGGAAAGACTATAACCTAACATTTTCAAAATATACACGGTATATGTCAGAATGTCATAGCCAACCGGGATAATTTATAGAAGTTAATGGAGTATGTATATGAAAAGGGGTGTTTTAATGAGAGCGCAAGATTGCAGTTATCAGTGAAACATGGTTTTCTGCAGCAAAGAATTCAAATATTCATTGAGTTAGAAAATATACATTTGAGAATTATGCATGAAACAAAATATCTTTTAAATGGCCGTCACGGCTTTGTTGACATTTGCGTACCCTTTTGACGAAATTTTCAATAACGTTATTGAATACATGTGGTGATACTTCATTGGTACATCGTCTAATTTAGGCTTTCAATGCTTCGATGGTTGCAGGCTTATTGGCATAAACAGCCTGGAGGCTGGCCACTGAATCGGGAAATGGCAGGACCAGTAGCAAGTCATGCAAGATCGTCCAATGTTTCACAGGTGGTATGACATGTGGCACCGTCCTGCTGAAACCACATGTCATCAAGATCAATAGCTTTCAAGTGATGCACAAGAAACTGTGATATCACGACAACGTTCGCCCTTCACCGTTATAATAATATTTGACAATAAGGAAGCGTTGTCCTACCGTGTAATGCTCCCTGTTTACTAATTCCCATCTGTCAACTTTCGATCTGTCGCGTCATAATCATGTGACATTATGACTGTCAAACACGGCGCGCAATTCAAATCTTGCGCTCTTACTGAAACTATCTTTACAATCTGGGAATCACCCTGTGCATGAAAGAAGATATTGTCAATGATAGAAGACAATTATTGTCATGAAAAATTCTACATGTGACGTTTATCACACCATTGCTTACAGTCACTATCTCTCATTCCGACCTACGACCCCAAAATTTTTCGCGCACATCCTGTATACGCGCCTCGCATTTTTAGTCATTTCCACGCGGAGCTTTTCCGCTTACCCGGATCTCACGGTTTTCTCAAGAACGTTTCAGCGCTAACTGACTTGTGACCGCCACACGTATTCTCTATTCCTGTCATCAGCTTCTGTTTGAGTTCCGCGGACCATGTGCACTCGAAAAGCTCGCGAAAAGCGCATGTACGGACGTTTCGCTTTGAATTTACTGCAGCGGCAAAGATAAATGAGGAAAGCCATTCGGTATTTTACGAGTTTCCGATTTACGAAACGCCCGATAGCGAAATATCAGGACAACGACGGATTAAGTTGAACTTTAGTGGGATTTCAGAGGATGATAAACACACACGTCCAAAAGCTAGGGATATTGGAAAGGACCCCGCACTTTTCCTATGGCAATGGCGTTCCGTCAAATGTTCTAAAATTTTGCTATAATGTAGTACTCGACCTACTGATCAAAAGTGTGCATGGCCCCAACTCAATCCTATGACTTTGAGATACAGAACGTTGACGTTGTGAATTACCCACTTTTACTACGCGCGTATCTCGAAACAAAATTTAGTGAAATAGTTCATTTTGCGAACGTTCTCGCTCTGGAACTGACATATTTTATACTTTCAAAATCGGGCATGCATTCAATTAAGGATAACCCTGTATTCGTAACGATTTTCGGTCATATTCCTCTATATGGTTGCTCCCTGGGAATGAAATGAAATGTTTCTTGAGAAAAATTGAAGTTCATCCGGTTCTGTTCCGAGATACGAGCGTAGTAAAATTGTGTATAATTCTCAACTTCAACGCCCTGTATCTCAAAAACTAGTCATATGATTGAGTTGGGGCCATGGACACTTTTGATCAGTAGGTCGAGTACTACATTATACCAAAATATTAGAACATTCGACGACACACCATTTGCCATAAGGCAAATCAACTTTCTTAAAAAACAATTTATCTCGACTCAGTCGATAATGCTGACTAGAATATTTCATAGCATTTCACTTTATTTATCAGCATATTGACCGTCCCTTGTACGAAGATTCGAAAAAGCCCTCAAAATTTAAATAAAATTAATGATGACAAAGTTATAAAAATACTTCATTTCGTCTCGATGTCTGTATTTTTCGAATTTTTAACCGACAATGTTCTCAATCGAATAGGTTTGACTCACTGATCAAGAATCTGTGGCCAAATTCAATTACGTCTGTCCGCCCGTCCGTAAACACGATATTTTCGAACGGAAATACCTATCGGGTGTTTTTTTTAAGTAATAGAACTTTGAATTGAAATAAAACACATTCAAATTCAGATTGAAGCAAGCCATTTTTTTCATTTGAAAGATAATTTGATGACATATATGTTCTTAAAATAATTTCCGGCGTATGTCCACCACGACTAGCTCTGAGTAACCGCATTCGACCAGGCCAATTTTGGACCACTTTTTCGATTAGGAATTCAGGCCTTATTTCAGCAATAACACGAGTTATGTGAGCTTACAAAGCGTCTATTGTTTCTGGTTTATCAGCAGAAACCAATGACTTGACAAAATCCCAATTAAAATAATCAATTGGAGTTATGTCGCATGATCTTGGAGGCCAATTAATTGGACCATTTCTCGTAATAATGTCATCGTCAAATCTTTCTTTCGATAAATCAATTGTTACGGTAGCACCATGAGGTGTAGCACCATCTTGTTGGAACCTAAACACTTCTGGGTCGATACCATTCAAATTTTGAAACAAATTATCATTGATCAGCGATCTGTAACGAGCACCATTCACTGTAACATTAGCTCCATCATCGTTTAAAAAGAAATATGGACCGATGATGCCTCCAGCCTGTAAAGCACACCACACAGTGCATTTTTCAGGATGCAATGGAACCTGCAGAACTTCTTGAGTATTGTCTTCACTGAATGGATAGAAATTTTCTACCAATATTATAAAAGTGAAAAATGAAATTTTAAGTATTAGGGATCGATTGAACTACTATCAAGGGATTATTGTCAATTTGGTGGTCCATGGTGGGTCCATGGCCTCCCCTCCTGCTTCCACCAGTGCCTTTACGTAAAGTTCTTTGTCTTGTTGTTGTTGTTGCATCGAGTAGAGAAAATGTTGTCCGAAATCTATCAATTTAGTTCGACGAATAAGCAGCTCTGATGGACCGATTATGTAAACCATAAATTTGACGATGTGCTCTATAAGTTTGGCGAGTAGAACACTCATTTTGAAAATGAATTTCAACAATTTGTAAACGTTGTTGCGGCGTGAGTCTTTCCATGATAATTTGTCAATGCTTACTGAACAGAAATGTCAAAACAACATGGCTTCTACCTTCTGTCAAATCACAGTTATCTCTATCGAAAATTTTTTCACTCTGAAAAAACACCGGATAGGACCTCGAAAGGACCCCGCACACTTACTTAGGAAAAGCGGGTCCAGTGAATTTTCCCCATTTTTACATATTATATTTATATCAACCTTAAGAACAATATATCAGATTTTCACGAAGGTTTTACATTCGGTTTGGTCTATAGGGAGTTCCAAAATTGCAGCTACGGAAAAATGAATCTTTAAATTTCGATGATAATTCTTCTAATTTTCAGAATTTCGTTATGATGCCTTGGGTTCTGGATAACAAGATATTACAGATATCCAAACACCGCCCACCACGTTAAGTTTTGTTATACAGGCTGTTCCATGAAGCTGTATAAGTAACTGTATGTAACTTTGTTAGTGACTTTTGGACCACCCTGAGTTTTTCAAAATATGATACCATGATGTATGTCCACCTCTGTAGGAAGTTTCATTAATGTACAAAGAATAGTTGCAAAATTATTCTGGTTTGAATTCGGATTTCATACAATATTTCTTTAAAACTTATCTGCCGTTAAGATTGCTGTCAAGGAATATAGGTTTTCATTCAGTATAATTATTATGATATGTATTGCCGGTCGGTCCAAAGGTGTTTTTATTCAGGACATAATTCGGTGTCACTAATCTCCTCATTTCGCTATCTCAAAATCTGTTTATACAGAGTGTAACAGCAAAATGGAATAAATTCGATAACGAATAAATGAGGGCGTGTTGGGAAAAACGCTCGGACACGTCGATTTGTAATTTTAAATGCGCATATTTTTCAAGAAAATAATATTATATAGGGTGTCCCATGCGACCGTGGCCAATACCAACTTTCTTATTTCATATGCAACCCCCTGTATATTATTTATTTTTTGGATTCTTCAGAGAATTCTAGACACAATTCATGCACAATGTCCTATACCTATCTTTTACTATTTCGGAAATACTAAGTGTTTTCAGATATTTTACAAAAATTAACATTTTAAATGAAAATTATTTTATTTCACAAATTCGATACATTGCACTGAATACTCAATACATTTACCTCTTGATATGAAGAAAGTAAGCAAAAACCATTACGCCTGAAATGTTGAGTAACGTTAGAAGACAATTCTTCACCAGATTAGCATATTGCCAAGACGTTCGCGGCGAGCATTTTGAACATTTCCTACATTGACATTAATGTGTTTTTTTAATAATTAAGAAATAATCAGTATTACCTTTTAGGTTTTAAGTGTAATGTACCGAATTTGTGAAATAAAATAATTTTTATTTAAAACGTTGATTTTTGCAATAAATCTGAAAACACTTACTTCCGAAATAGTTAAAGATAGGTATAGGACATTGTACATGAATTGTGTCTAAAATTCTCTGAAGAATCCAGAAAATAAATAATATACAGGGGGTTGCATTTGAAATAAGAAAGTTGGTATTGGCCACGGTCGCATGGAACACCCTATATAATTTTATTTTCTTGAAAAATATGCGCATTTAAAATTACAAATCGATGTGTCCGAGCGTTTTTCCCAACACGCCCTCATTTATTCGTTATCGAATTTATTCCATTTGGCTGTTACACTCTGTATAAACAGATTTTGAGATAGCGAAATGAGGAGATTAGTGACACCGAATTATGTCCATCTTGTACATTCCTGAATAAAAACACACTTGGACCGACCGTCAATACCTATCATAATAATTATACTGAATGAAAACCTATATTCCTTGACAGCAATCTCAACTACAGATAAGTTTTAAAGAAAAATTGTATGAAATCCGAATTTAAACCTGAATAATTTTGCAACTGTTCCTTGTACATTAATGAAACTTTCTACAGAGGTGGATATACATCATGGTATCATATTTTGAAAAACTCAGGGTGGTCCCAAAGTCACTAACAAAGTTACATTCAATTACTTATACAGCTTCATGGAACAGCCTGTATAACGAAACTCAACATGGTGGGCGGTGTTTGGATATCTGTGATATCTTGTTATTCAGAACCCAAGGCATCATGATGAAATTTTGAAAATTAGAAGAATTATCATCGAAATTTAAAGATTCATTTTTCCGTAGCTGCAATTTTGGAACGCCCTATAGACCAAACCGGATGTAAGACCTTCGTGAAAATCTGATATATTGTTCTTGAGGTTGGTATAAATATAATATGTAGAAATGGGGAAAATTCACTGAACCCGCTTTTCCTAAGTAAGTGTGCGGGGTCCTTTACAGTCGCGTTTAATATGCCACCCAATCATGGAGTTTTCCTTCCTTCTGGACAGACTCAAAGCTTGCAAAAATTGAGTTTGCTCAGCCTGGCGACAGTAACGGCGGCGGCACAAAAATCCGAATCCGTAGGTCGTAGCTCGTATAAAGTTTGCGTAGAATAGAAGTTCGGTGTTTGCCCTGAAATGTGTGCCTGTGTAACAAATTTCACGGCGGATCTTCAGATTGGTTCGAACCCGTCTCATTTGATTTATTGCATGCCGGATCTCCTTAGAGACAACTGAATTTCGTAAACAGCGGATCCTAATTGATATGAGAGTGAAGTTTGCCTGTGTGGTACGGCTTTTATATAAAATGCTTTGTCAAGCAGGAAAGGAAAAATCGTGTTCTGAAATGAAGATGCCCTCCAATGTAAATCTCAGCTTTTTCGAAAATCAAATCCAATATTTCTACACTTATACGGGGAGAAAGAGTTTTTGCTGAGGTTTTTATCTGTACTCTTGCATCATACCCGGGGTCTCTTCAAAAACTAGATCTCTATGTACATTAATTTTTTCCTTATGGAGTTTCGCAAACTTCGTAGGGAAAAATGAATGAAATGATGAATGTACGTAGAGATCTAGTTTTTGAAGGGGCCACTGGGATGAAGCGTAGACATTTTTCCGCTAGTTGGAACACTGTACATTAATTTTACTCGATTGTTCCTGCTAGGGTCTAGGGAGTAATATAAGTTCTGCCGTTTCAGTTGGTTGCCACCGTGGCATTGGATTAAATGGCACTGATGACGGCTAACAAGCCAGAAACCGGTTTGCCATTATCCTGATGCGGTGGTGCCACCCGGTGGTATACTTTGGAAATTAGATCTCTACTAGTCCATTTCTCTCAATAAATATTTTATTCCTATTTTCCCTGATCTCCCAAAAGCCTTTCATAAGCTAACGGTTTTTCCTTCATTTATCTTGAATAACCTATAATAACAATCATTCAACGTGTAATTTCTATGATGTTTTGGATTCACCATAGATCAAGTCATATTATTTGATAACGTTTCCGGTTAATCAATTTCATCCTCTAATATCATGGGAACTGGCATCAGCCCCCCACAGCCGTTTTATAAAATCTCAAAGCTCTAAATGGATCGTATATAAAAGATGAACGGCTTCGTATCTTCAAGCTAACTATTATTACAAGGTTAGAATGCTCGTAATTTCAGTTTATGTTTATGTCGGTATTAATGAAATGTTCATGTTCACCTTTGCATTTACTTATGACTTTTTCGACAAATCTTATGGAATAAAATTGGGAGTATACCTCGGAGTATACCTACCGTTTTATGTAAAAAGCTTTGGAATACTTTTATTTTTCAAAATGATCGGTTCTTTTGCCGGCCAGACTGTAATTTTGTTACCAGAATAATGATACATAAATGCTTCCAACACATCAGCCTGATCTACGTTACTTACAATACAGGGTGGTACAAAATACAGTCTTTTCGTTTGCTTGAAAATGACTGAAAGTTGTTTATTTCAAATGGAACGCCCTGTATATTATTTGAAATTCAGAAAGCTGATGAAATTTGATTTCATTCTATGTATCATGCATTTACCTTACTAGTCAAGTTTCGGACTTATAAGCATTTATTGGTCAAAATGTCCCTTCAAAATGGTATTTCCATTCGGTATTCGGTAAGCAGGCCAAGATTTATATTTGATAGTACCTTGTTACATTCTCCTAATAATAAAGGCACCAAGAAACTTGAAAGTCAAACTATTTTTATGAATTATTATTAAAAAGTAGAACAATCATGTCGAATATTCCAAAGTTTGTTCGAATAGCTGGCCGTTCACTTCCAAGCACTTCAAAATGCCGGTGTTGACTGCTTTCGTCGTGGCAGATCGTATTTCTTTGAAATCCAAATCTTCAAATGCTTGGGCAATCCTTTCCAACAATTCATCTCTCGAATGCACGGGTGTTTCGTAAACTTTTTCTTTCAATACTCCCCACAGATAATGAATCTAATGGACTAAGTTCGAGTAATCTTGCTGGCCAATTCCACGGTCCCAAGCGCCTTATCCACCGATCGTCAAAAAGTCTCTCCAGTTAATAATAATAAACAAATTCATGAGCACTTCGTCTGAATACTTTTCTTCCATCGTTTCGAGGGTTTTTGCAACTTCTGAAATGACGAAAATGTCGAAATTCGAGTTTCTTGGTGTCTTTATTATTAGGTACAAGGTACTGTGAAATTGTAATCATGGCCTGCCTACCAAATACCGAATGGGAATACCAATCTGAAGGGACATTTTGACAAATAAATGCTCATAAGTCCGAAATTTGACTAGTTAGGTATGGACATAGAAAGAAAGCAAATTTTATCAGCTTTCTGAATTTCTAAAATATACAGGGCGTTCCATCTGAAATAAACAACTTTCAGTCACTTTTTCAAGCAAACGAAAAGACTGTATTTTTTACCACCTTGTATTGTAAGTAACGTAGATCAGGCTGATGTGTTGGAAGCATTCATGTATCACCTAAATGCAAACCTAATTTCAATGCCATAGTGTCTCTCAACCCGAAGTTATCAGCATTTTTACAGGTCATGATTTTCGGTGAAAAAAATTGAAAATAATTTATATTTTGAAAACGGCAACAGATAGGTATAGGGTAATGTTGAGAAAAGTTGAAGAGAAGTTGTCGGAGATTCCAAAAATAATATTAGATACCAGGTGTTCCGTTTGAAAAAACAAAGTTGCTACTACTTTCTAATGGAAGTGGGAACACCGCATAGACGAAAATATTTTAGTGGGGTAGAGAATGTCCGATAATGCTCTCGTGCAAATTTTCAAACCGATCCGATATCTGGTTCACCAGAAACGTCTAATGTGCCATCCACCTGTATACATTTCTGTAAATAAATAAATCCCACCAAAGACATTCTGTAAAAACTAGCCAAGTCTCGATGGAGCTGCTTATCTATACTATCTATATCTATACTATCTATACTAATATTATATAAAGAGGAAAGATTTGTATTTTTGTTTGTTTGATACGAATAGGCTCAAAAACTACTGGACCGATTTCAAAAATTCTTTCACCCTTATAAAGCTACATTATCCCTGAGTGACATAGGCTATACTTTTCACCCGAAAAAATTTAGGATACCTACTATAACTTCAATAATTACAAAAAAATCAGCCAAAATCAGCTATTTTCACGTGCGCTGCAAAAACCGTAAGACTTACGTGGATACAATGTATGACGGAAATGTACCTCTTGAATAGTTCTACAAAAAAGTCCGCGATAGCATGTATCTATCTCTCAAGATTGACTTGCTATTACCTGTTTATGGTAATCAGATGTTTTCCAAAATTATGCACTATTTGGGAGTGTGTTTTTATGAATTGGGTATTAATCCTAATCCAACCTAATACGTTATTTATCGCCAGTATTTAATTTAGAACAAAATTGCCCTTCACATCATACAATTACAACGAGTACATCAAAAGATATGGCAGGTTGAAGTTTTGAAGATGAAACCGCCGCGTGAAACAAATTTCTACTCGGGCGAAGCTGGGACGGCCTGCTTGTTTATCTCAAAAAAGTAATGAAATCTAGAAAAAGTCGAGGTAAGTTTAAGGCTCCTTACTGCGATTTCTTCATTATTATAGTTAATGTTGTGTGACTTGGCCGTTGAACATTCTTTTACGTTAGTGGGTACAAGTCAATTTTGTTTTCACGTAATGCTATATCTGTTGTAACTACCAATGTTTGTTAAGCGAGATAATAGCCCATGCTGGTATTGGTAATTGGACGCTAGTGCCTCTTTTTGGAGCGTCAAATCGACCACCGATCTAAAATAAAATAGACGTACAGATGGTCTTCTATCAATGATTAGAAGTCCCTCTGTACTGGAAATAATTTTTTATACTGTTTGTTTCAGGCTCGTATTATTGAAAACGCAGCTTCATCGAGCCTACAATTGACTGGTTATTGAATGAACGTTTTCCAAGTGGCAATTTTCCATCGTCAATGGGTTGCGTTTCTGGCGACAGATTGGTGCAATTGTGTCATGGAGCACCTGGTTTTGTACCCTTGTGTACCCTTCAACGGCCAAGTCACACAACATTAACTATAATAATAAAGAAATCGCAGTAAGGAGCCTTAAACTTGGCTCGACTTTTTCTAGATTTCATTAATTTTTAGAGATAAATAAGCAGCTCCATCGAGACTTGGCTAGTTTTGACATAATGTTTTTGGTGGGATTCACTTCTTTTTGTAGAAACGTGGGCATATTGATCTATTTTATTAGATTTTCTTATTTGACACTTTTTTTTAAGAGTAGTTTTTTTATTACAAATCTTTATTTTTTTTTTCGTTTTTGAACTATGGTAGATAGAGCCTCCGATTATTTTTTATTGATTTCAGCGTCCTCGAAAACCTATAGTTCGATACCAAACTTGTCCATATAGCCCATCTCTTACCCGATTCTTTTTCGGATTCAATTTTTTCTCTCCCAATCTAACCACCGCAGACCCAACTGATAATTTTTTTTCTGAAGAGCAATACGCGTTCTATATTGCACATAATTTTCATAGCATTTTCATATTCAGTGATACAGAGCGAAACACAGTTTCTTCTTCATCAAGCAAGAGCTTCCGAAGACGGAATGGAAAGAAGATATAGAGAACATAACTGCTATTACAGTTGCTGGTAATTCTGATAGAAAAGATTTGATTCACCAAATAAATAAACGAAGAGAAGAAGTGGGAGGATTACCTCAAATAGTCAAACAATTGTTGAATGAGCACCCAGCACCCAAGCTTGTGGTCGTACATTCTGATCCCTGTACTCTGATGAAGAATGATCATAGATCACTTCATGAAGCCTGACAAGTTCGATCAAATTTTCATCCATTTTCACTTCATCAATCACTTCACAAAATATCCGACGTGATATCACTTACGGTTAGAAAATGTAAATTTGCGGGTAGTTCTGGTGTGCTATCAAGTGACAGCAGATGGTAACTTCGTGAATGCGGGAAATGATAACAACTGAAAAAAGGATAATAATCGGGTCATTAGTCTTACACAGTGATAATTTTTACTGTCTCATTTATTGTTCCGGCCTAGCTTTCGAAAACCTATCGTTTTCTTGAACAATAAATGAGACAGTAAAAATATCACTGTGTATAAGACTGATGAACCGATTATTAGGTATTTTTTTTTTCAATTTATATTCTAAAGTCGATATTCACATATTGAGTATGATAACAATGTGTTTCCAAGCGCATAAACTTCCATACATTATTGTGGTTGCACATTTTGCGAAGATGACGTGATAGCACGTGAGCTCACGTGACGTGCCAACAGATTTTCGATTATCCTAGTTTTTATAATTTTCCCTTTATGTGGCCATTAAACCCTAACTATGTACCAAATTTCAGCTCTCTGAGTTTATGGGAAGTACTAGTTCTATTTTGATGATCATGAGTGAATTAGGGTCGAAAATGCGAAACTTTGCTTTCGCGTAACTTCGGAACTAAATGACCTACACACTTGAAATTTTGGATTTTGAGTACGTGATTATAGCTTACTGGATGACGAAAATTTCGGCGTTCTGGTCTCATCCGGAGGTTCTCAAATAGGCTCTTGAAAATGCGGCGAAATGGTTCGGGTAAAGATAGTACCGCAGTGTTTGCTTCTCGCTCGACTTGGCGGGGCCACTGCCGTGCCCCCAAATTTGTCGCTTCCCATACTGCTTACACAGTGTGAGCCTTTGACATGTACAGATGGTTTAAATATAGATTCCTCTCTTCAAACGAAACACTTTTTACCTATACCATTTTTTCAAAATTAGGTTTCGTTTAAAAGATCCATAAAGAAAATACTTTTTTATCCATATCTTAGGAACTATAATTTCAAATGAACTGAATTTGGGTGATTGTTTACTCAATTCATGGTGCATATTCCTCAATCAATCTGATTCAATATTTCTCCTGGTATAAAAGTAACAGCGTAGCCCACTCATAAATCAACGCAAAAATACTATAAAACCACTTAAAAAAATAAACGGTTCATAATTTCGAAGAAAACAATCATTTTAGAAAATAAAAGTATACCTATGTTTTTTGAATTAAACGGGTCGTTTTAGAGTTATTCCTAATTGTTATGAATATATTTGATATATTTGATGAAATAAACACGAATCTCGAGAATAATCTGTATGCTTTCCTGGAGTTAATAATGTTGTCAGAATGTTTATTAACTTTGTTGAGACTAAAATTTAAATGATAGGAAAACTTTTGATGTGGAGGAATGTAATAATAAAGTCCCACCGATTTGGGGGACAAAATTGGACACCAAGGAGCATGAAATTATACATTTTTCTCCACCCGTACTATAAAAATACACTTATATGCCCATAATCCGGTTCATAATGAGATCCATTGTGATCAATAGAAACCCATTATTTTTGCAATCAAGAGGCTCCTGCTCGCTACGGGAAAGGAAAGAACAGAGCTCCATGGTGGTGTTTTTGGATTTTTTTCTACGATATCAGGAAGTATTTGAAAAAAATCGCGAAAATTTCGCCGAAATCGCAAAACTTTCGGCGTCATAGACATGACCAGAGAATTCGAATTATCGTGTTGACGTTCAATATGTCCAGGGTATGACGTAATTTTTTAAGATGCACATTTTTCGAATTTAAACGCTATTTGGAGGTGAGTGTTCGGTCGATTATCGAAGATTGACGTATATTTTAACTTTTCAGCTGAAATTCCAGCCCGATCATTTTTGGAAGCAAGACCGAATTGTTTACATCTCAGGTAAGGTATAGCCTTGAAACGGAAAATGAATGAAGTGTATTTTGTATTTTATAGTTCTTCATCATTTATCAGGTGTAGAAAAAATAGTGTATGCAACTCTCATGAAATGGTTATTAATACAATCGCATAAACCATACGAAATTCGCCTTCGGCTCATTTCGTATACCGGTTAATGCTCGTGTGTTCATATCATCAACGTTGCATAATATACTATTAATACGCACAGTTTCTATCAAAAATTTATTATTACTTATCAGCAGAAATCAAGTCGGTATCGTGGCAATATATGTATTTATTGTTCAATTGTTACAACTTGCTATAGTTTCGAGGAATAGTTCTCCTTTTCTTCAGGCTAAAAAACAAAGAACATACAGACTTCATCGAGTAACAAGGGAGGAGGCAACCTACCAATATATACTGAAATTGAGAAAAATAACATCGGTAGTATAACGAGAACAGACTTAACAGTTCAAAACTTATGAAAAATCTTTCACTTGTTCGCGAAGAAGCATGTGGACATGACTCTACTCTGACCTAAAAAACGGGGTAGAAGTCTTATGTCTTATGGACGATCACAGAAAGTCTTACAAACAATAGTCACAGAATAAAAACATGTACATCACAGCCTTGTATTCACATTCAGTGAAAAAATGAAAAGGTATTCTTACGAATAGCCCGTTTCAGAATAAAAATCGACGTGTTTCGGGTTTTTTCCTTAAGGTCGGCGTTTAAAGCGAGTAGGAAAGCTCAGCCGATAGAGGCGCCACCGTCAATTTTATGGATATCTCCATAGAACATGCACTATCACTATCAAGTTCTATGAATATATCTCTAATCATGAATGAGATGTACAATGGCGCTCTCTATCCGAAAATCGCCGAACTATGGAATGAGCGAATTTGTGGGTAAAGCAGGAATTTTTTCCCGCCAAAATTTGAATTTGGCCATTCTCTGCCAATTCCGTATTTCACGTTGTTTTTCTGAACGAAATTATCAGTAGATTCACTTTTAATCGGAAGTTGAACTATATTCATGGGTCTTTCTGTTGAAATGAAACAGAAGCATGGGTTGGCTCATTTTCTTCTATTTTTGAAAGAAAAAAAATTGACTGTCGGAATGAAATCGATTAAAATTATTTCAACAAGAACCCTAATCCTTTCTGATTTCACCCACAAAATTTCAGTTCTCAAAGTGAAACCGTTTTCGAAATCAACTTGAAATAAAAACACACTACATTGAACGCCCACCTTAAATTCGCCGGTTTACGAAATAACGAATTAATTCCTTTCATTTGCACCATACTGTATGAATGATGTATGTCAATACAAACCACGTATTCAATTGAAATTAATGAAAAATAAAATGATACTTAGCACTAAATAATCTGTGGTGATGTTTCTATCTAAACAATATCCTCTTGAAATTTTATTATCTCGACACTCCATGGTTAATATTACAATAATTCTTCACTGAAAGTCTTCCACATAATCATGGCGAGATCGAAGGAAAACACCTAGAATAATCAATTCCCCGTTTATAATCACAAAGCTCAACATATGTCCTCCATATTTGTTTACTTTTGAAAATCGCGCCGCTTGTCGCTATAGGTATCTGAAAATTACAGTGACTCTATGAAACACAGTGGCGACAATAGTGGTATCATTTTTGATTGGTTGTCCGGATCACGTGGTACAAATCGCCATTTTTAATGAAAGCTTTTTTGTTTACATTTTATGTTCAGGTGGTTTTTCGTGTTTCATGTAAAATATGAAGTCTTTTTTAGAGAAAGGTAAGAGTAATTCAACATATATACTATCTATTTGTTAACTGAAATAATTACTTCAGATCGATAACGACTCTATATCGTATTTTCATTGTGATTATCCAACCAATGTATGGAGCACTAATTGATAATTATTTAAATATATATCTATATCGTATTTTCATTGTGATTATCCAACCAATGTATGGAGCACTAATTGATAATTATTTAAATAGGTATGTAGTCGACTGATCTGGTCTATTCGGATATAGGAGCTATTTGGGTGGCAGTCAAGAAATACAAACGCGTACTCTTTTTTCTTTTTTAACTCGAGCTTTCGGACTGTTTCAGTCCTTCATCAGGAGCAGCTATAATTAAAAAATCATCAATAAAACACATCTCTTTGCTCTGAAACAATGTTGATTTGTTTTATTGATGATTTTTTGTTACAACCGAGGTACTTAAATTTGTTGACTCTTTGGATGGATTTATCGTCAATCGTTATTTGGGCCTGATTATGTTGTTCTCTGCTGATGATCATGAATTTTGTTTTATCGGTGTTGATTATGAGTCCATACTCCTTACCTATTGCGTTAATTTTGTTTAGAATGTGCTGTAGATCTTCCAAATCATTGGTTATGATCGCAGTATCATCAGCATACCGTATGTTGTTAATTGGTAATCCGTTTATTTCTATACCTTTTTCCTGATTGTCAAGCGCCTTCTGGAAAATCATCTCATATCTCTCTTATATCCCTGTGTATTTGGATGTATCTATTGTTATTGTTTTCTATTTTTGCTAGTCGTCTATCTTCCATTCTGTCAATAATTTCTCTTGTCATCCACGGTTTTCTGGCCTCTTGTCTGCTGTATCCAATCACGCTTTCAGTGGCCTTCTTTATGTTTGTTTCAATCGTTTTCCAGAGATCTTCTTCAGTTGGATCATCGGGTGGTGTTAATAAACATTCTGACAACATTATTAACTCCAGGGAAGCATACAGATTATTCTCGAGATTCGTGTTTATTTCATCAAATTTTAACCGATAAAATTAGGAATAACTCTAAAACGACCCGTTTAATTTAAAAAACATAGGTATACTTTTATTTTCTGAAATGATTGTTTTCTTCGAAATTATGAACCGTTTATTTTTTTAAGTGGTTTTATAGTATTTTTGCGTTGATTTATGAGTGGGCTACGCTGTTACTTTTATACCAGGAGAAATATTGAATCAGATTGATTGAGGAATATGCACCATGAATTGAGTAAACAATCACCCAAATTCAGTTCATTTGAAATTATAGTTCCTAAGATATGGATAAAAAAGTATTCTCTTTATGGATCTTTCAAACGAAATCTAATTTTGAAAAAATGGTATAGGTAAAAAGTGTTTCGTTTGAAGAGAGGAATCTATATTTAAAACATCTGTACATGTCAAAGGCTCACACTGTGTAAGCAGTATGGGGAGCGACAAATTTATTTATTTACAGAAATGTATACAGGGTGATTCACGGTGGATGGCACATTAGATTTCTGGTGAACCAGATATCGGATCGGTTTGAAAATTTGCACGAGAGCATTATCGGACATTCTCTACCCCACTAAAATATTTTCGTCTATGCGGTGTTCCCACTTCCATTAGAAAGTAGTAGCAACTTTGTTTTTTCAAACGGAACACCTGGTATTTAATATTATTTTTGGAATCTCCAACAACTTCTTTTCAACGTTTCTCAACATTTCCCTATACCTATCTGTTGCCGTTTTCAAAATATAAATTATTTTCAATTTTTTTCACCGAAAATCATGACCTGTAAAAATGCTGATAACTTCGGGTTGAGAGACACTATGGCATTGAAATTTGGTTTGGATTTGGGTGATACATGAATGCTTCCAACACATCAGCCTGATCTACGTTACTTAGAATACAGGGTGGTAAAAAATACTTTTCTTTTCCTTTGCTTGAAAAAGTGACTGAAAGTTGTTTATTTCAAATGGAACGCCCTGTATATTATTAGAAATTCAGAAAGTTGATAAAATTTGCTTTCATTTTATGTATATCATGCCCATACCTAACTAGTCAAATTTCGGACTTATGAGCATTTATTTGTCAAAATGTCCCTTCAGATTGGTATTCCCATTCGGTATTTGGTAGGCAGGCCATGATTACAATTTCACAGTACCTTGTGACATTCTCCTAATAATAAAGACACCAAGAAACTCGAATTTCGAAATGTTGATGTGTTTTATTGATGATTTTTTAATTATAGCTGCTCCTGATGAAGGACTGAAACAGTCCGAAAGCTCGAGTTAAAAAAGAGTACGCGTTTGTATTTCTTGACTGCCACCCAAATAGCTCGTATATCCGATAATTATTTATGTATGTTTAGAGTTTTTAGATATGAAAACTACCTTGAAATGTTAAGCTTTGAATCTATCATAGAATGCGGAAGTGAAATATACACAAATTAGGAAAAATATTCACTATTTTCAGGTTCAGAATCAGTTTCAAAATGCCTAGTTGTGCGGCTGTTAATTGCAGTAATTCTTCGAAAAAAGGGTTTGTGTTGAAATATTTTCCAAAAGATTCATCAAGAAGAAGGGAATGGGTTATCAGAATGAAAAGGGCTAATTGGACACCAACACAGCATTCCACTCTATGTGACGTATGTATTTACCTATAAATAATTCAGTTTTCAGATGTACTAAATTTTTCTTACATATTTCATTGATATAATTTAAGGTTCATTTTGCTCCCGAAATGTTTGAAAAAGTTCGAGAAGATGGCAAAAAAAAATTGAAAGCTAATGCTGTTCCAACAATATTTTCCTTCACAAAACCTAAACCTGCGAGGAGGGCACCACTTCAGAGAAAAGCTAATTCTCCAAAAAGAGCAAAGCTTGCATTCAGTATGTGATTTTACATTTTTCTGATTTGGAGTTGATAACTCAAGATTTTTCATTTAAGGTGAGACAGTCGAGTTACCAGCTGGATTAGCAGAACCATCAAGATCAGGAGATTGTCCAGATGTTAATCTAGTTGAAACACTACAATCTTCCCCATCAAAATCTTGTTTTAGTGAGAACACTGCTACCACAATCTCACCAATACAAGAAGTAATGCCAAACAGTGAAAACGCGAAATTACTGAGCAAATTGAGGAAGTATGAAAGACTGTACTAAAGAGAAGAGGAGAGCTTTGTGGTACAAAAAAGCTTTGAGGCAGGCAAAAAGACAGTTGAAGCGAGTACCAAAAAAACCCAATTGTACTCAGTGTGATCAGTTGGCCTACTTATTCAACAAAGACCAATTGTTAGCTTTTAAAAGAAGAAAATGAGGAAGAGTACGAAACTTATGAAGTGGACCAATGAGACCATAATAAAGAGCTTGAAATTGAAATTCATTTGTGGCGGCAGTGGGTATTCTGAACTATTGAAACAGAAATATCCTCTGCCATCATTAAGAACTCTGCAAAGACGACTTCAAAATTTAAATTTTGATTCTGGAATTCTACATGAAGTTTTCTCATTTTTGGAATTGAAAGTCGAACAATTTTCATCTTACGAGAAGGATTGTGTGCTAGTTTTAGATGAAATGGCTATCACACCGGAAAGCACCTATGATACATCTTTAAAAAAATACTATGGGGATGTAACACTTCCAGATCACACTGGTACAGCTACCCATGTTTTGGTATTTATGCTGGGTGGTGTAACTAGCCGTTGGAAACAAATGGTAGCATATTACTTTACTTCAGACTCAGTGAATGGAGCTGCATTTAAGAAAATAATAAACGATATATTCAAAAAAAGTGAAGAAATCTGTCTGAAAATTTTGAGCATAACTTCAGATATGGGCCCATCTAATCAAGCCTTGTGGAAGTCATGGGAGATAGGAGCAAGTAGACATTTTACAGTGAAGAATAAAATAAAACATCCTTTAAATGAGGAAGAATATGTGTTTGTACTTGCAGATGTTCCTCATTTGTTCAAAAACACGCTTATAACAAACAAAATTATTAATTTACCGGATGCTATTGTTTCGAAGTATAAGTTGCCATCTTCCCATGTAATGTCTGCCCATATCTCAGAAGTTATAAGCCATCAACAAAATCTATTTTTCAAACTAGCACCGAAATTATCCGAAGAAGATCTACTGCCGTCTCATTTTTCAAAAATGAAGGTATCTACCTCGAGTAATGTGGTAAGCCATTCAGTAAGTAGTGCTCTAAAGTTTCTATCTGAAAACCTTCAAAAGCCAGAATATTTGACCACAGCGTGGTTCTTGGATAATGTAGAAAAATGGTGTTACTTAATGACTTCACGACATCCATCTGCTGCACTGAGCAAATTCAATAAAGACGTGTATGTTAAGAGCATTACATTTTTGGATGATTTTATCAATATATTCACATACATGGAGGTTGGACATAAAAAAATTTGGAAACCTTGCCAAACAGGTGTTCTCATCTCTACACGATCCATGTTGGAAATTCATACTTATCTGTTATATCAGAGAAGTTACCAATTTGTCCTAACAAGTAGATTTTCTCGGGACTGTTTGAAAACCTGTTTAGCGTTTTGAGGAGCAAACAGATTGTGCCTAATGCTGTGCAAATTAAAAACAATTTGAAATCAATTTGTGTTTCACAGTATTTAAAAAATGCTTCGAGAAGCAGCTACGAAGACGATGACCGAGAACTTTTATCAGGTTTTTTGGATTCTCTGAAGACAAAAAATCCAACCTTTGATGAAATGGTACTTCCCACAAAAGTAAATGTTCCAGTTTTCAATGTGGGCAACAGTGAATTGAATTCATTATACAATATATCTGGGTATATTCTGAAGAGCATTGTTAACACTTCAAAGTTATGTCCAGTTGGTTTGAATTCTGCAGGATCAACAAGGCCCATGTATAAAAAATTCACGAAGTTAACTTTGATTAAGAGATTCAAGGAAAACTATCTATATTTTGTGTCAGAGGAAGTTTTTTATTTTTTTCTGGAGATGGAAAGTGTTTTTAGGAAATATTTTCCAATAATTTCTACACAAAATATTAATTTACAGGAATTTTATCTGAAAGAAAAGTTGAATCTGAATGTGAATTTGCCAGACTGCCATAAATTGAAAATTAATTCAAAGAAATTAGAAGCTTCTGCTCTGAGACACAGCAGCAAAGCAGTGGCTGGCAATTTATTATAATAAGCTTCAGATGAATAAGCTTCATTATGTTTGCTATTATTATTAGGTATATTTTCAAATTCCTCTGTATATTCTGTATAATGAATAACATGAATAAATCGTATATTTTATCTCGATGTTTTATTCAGACTCTATCAATATAAATGAAATATCTTTTTAATCTTGTTTTCCTATAATGTTCTTAGGATCAAAATAAATAGAAATAACGGCATTTTGCTTTATAATTTCAGCGTTTTTTGAGTTTTTCTTACGGTTTCCATTCAAATCCCGTTCAAACTTCCCTAAAAATGGCGGAGTGGGCGGAGCCAAATCCCTATTGTCGCCACTGTGTTTGTGATAGAGACACTGTACTGAAAATTACAGTGACTATATATATATATATGGTTATATAGTCACTGTACTGAAAATAAGAATGCAGCGCCAAGGTGGGCAGTAGTGGAACTACAGTTATTGACATTAGATTGTTGTGTTGTGTTAGTTCTGAGTGTATATTTCCGTTATAAAAATTTGATTCGATCGACCCCTTGCTATTAGAATAATTTTGAAATATAAATATTTGTAGAAATTCACATAAACACAAAGCCCAATGCACGAACTATGTCAAGATTTTTAGGGACTTTGATTGTCACCAGGTGGCGTAGCGCTTATGTTCAGATGCCTATACGCATGCGTCGTTCACAGACGATGTCGTTTGAGTCACAGAACAATATAAGGTTTGAGATGGGTCGATTCATAGATTTTACGGTGGGTCTTGGTCTCCCGTTAACTCGTACCATTATTTTGAAAGAAAATCAACCATCTGGCATCGTCTTCTCAAAAGCTTTGTGATAGTTCTGTCATAAAAGATTTTTGTTTGTACGCAAAATGGGTTAGTTTAGGTTGATAAATTGGATGAAAAATCTTTTTTCCAAGATATTTTTGGGATATCGAGGAGGATATGCGCAAGTTAAAGGTGTTCAGAAATCTTTGGGAAAATCGAAAAAGGAACTTATTTTGATGGGAGAAATATGGCTTTTTAATTGCAGATATAATCCGAGAAAACTAAGTTGTTGTTTTGAGGAAATATCGTGTTTTCAACATTTTTTTTTGAATAAGGTTGGTACTTGAGTATTCCCTAAATGTATTAACACATTTTCAATCGAGAAATATGAACTTTGAGGTCTTTGCAGAGAATCGTATCTTGCACGTATTTGGCCCATTTTTTTCAAATGGCTATATATCTTCATAACAGAGCCGAATTCGAAAAAATGAAAAATGAAAAGAAGGTTTTTTTGGCCTCAAGAATCTACATTCAAAGTATAGGCACAGGTCAAAGACTCACATAATAAAACTTGTAATCTCTGATTTTCGATCATCATTTCAGTATAATACAAAGTATGACATATTTCTAAAATTGGAATTTCGAGCGCTACTGAATATGAACGGGGAGCATAGGTACATGAAATGAAATGAATTCGGAGCTTTCCCGCACCTTTGCTGTATTTATTATTTGCAGATTTAAAAAAAATCGATTGTGCATTAGATTACTTCGTTTCATTAGAGTTCGGTGATATGCAGAGAATAGAAAAATAATAATTTAAATGATTTGTCTGATATTCGAATATTAGAAATTGATTCAACAACCACTAAGGGTTTATTGTTGATGACCTCGAAGGGGGCCATTGCCCTCATGGTCCCCTCAAATCCGCCATTTTCTGAAATCTCAAATATTTTCCCTCAACCGTTTCAAAGAGAATACTATCTTATAATATTATGCTTAAGAAATCGTAAATTTCCTATTATTCCCTTAATACAACGAGAAAACCATTAATCATTCATCCCCAGTTGGAAATACATATTATTAATTACAGGCATAAAAGGAGTGATTCGAAGTTTCATCCCCTGTTCGTGTTAAAACTCATTTAGAAGCAGTTTAAAGGGTGAGTAAACATTCAGCATGACATGTCGTGTTCATAATAACACATTTAGTGTGACAATGTCCTGTAGGCGATAGAACGTCAAGCTTCAACACGCATCTTTGAGTAGTTAATCTTCGATTTTTTACCATTAAAATATAAGAGGTGGAGTAACAAGTAGGTTAGCTACAGAATAATTCCCAATGATAAAATCATTAGATGAATAGGTACAATGATGATTTTACCACAAGGGAGATACAGAAAATGCATTAGTTTTCCAAAGTAAATAAACATTTTGATACATACGTAATTACTACGACCTCTATGTAGAAAGAACAACGTTGCGTAGTATCTCGCAGGGAAATAACTATAACCTAACATTTTGCAAAATATACACGGTTAAATGTGTCAGAATGTCATGGCCAACCGAGTGAATGGAGAATATGTATGAAACATCATAAATGGCCGCCACGGCTTTGCTGGCATATGCGTACCCTTTTGACCAAACTTTCAATAACGTTATCGCATACATGTGGTAGTATTTCATTGATACAGCGTCTAAATCCGGTTTTTGATGCTTCGATGGTTGCAGGCTTATTGGCATAATCCTGTGATTTCAGATAACCTCACAGCCAGAAGTCTGAAGGCGTTAAATCGCAAGAGCTTGGAGGCCAATTCTGGTCACCAAATCGGTAAATGACACGACCAGGATCCAACTCGTGTAAGAACGTCAATGTTTCACGGTAGTATGACTTGTGGCACCGTCCTGCTGAAACCACATATCGTCAAGATCAATAGCTTTCAGATGAGAAATTGTGTTAAAATAGTCTCAGGACTTTCTTCACACTCTCGCGTACTGCCTAGATGTTTTGTTCTGAACGACCCCCCTGAGCTCATATCGTGTGTTTCACGTCACTAACCGAACCATAACTTTTTAAATGTTTGATTATTCTTCTCACAGTAGATGAATTAGGTACATTATTTCAACCGAACATTGGACGCACTTTATGAATAGTGTAATGCTCTTTGTTTACTGACTCCCATCTGTCAACAATCGATCTGTCACGTCATAATCATGTGACATTATGTCTGTCAAACCTAGCGCGCGATTCCAATCTTGCGCTCTTATTGAAAGACCCTTTAGGTCATTAAAATGAAATAATGAAATATTTTCAGCTTCTGATGGGTTTAGTTATGAATGCACAGCTCAGATTGTCCAGAAAGGTTTTTTTCTCCTTATAACAATTAGGACAGTAATTGATGTGATGCTACTCGTGGAATACCTCAGGGTGGGGTGATATCTCCCCTCTTATGGAACCTCGCGGTTGATTAACTTCTACACAGGCTAACGGAGCTTGGCTTCGAATGTGTAGGCTATGCTAACGACATAGTCCTAATAATTAGAGGCAAGTTCGAAGGCACTCTCTGCGACCTATTGCACAAGAGCCTCAGAATTATTGAACAGTCGTGCTTGCCAGTGGGGCTGAACATCAACCCAACCAAGACCAGGAAGAGGAAACTTCCAGCCATGAAAACGTTAGTATTAAACGGAAATATCTTGGAGTGAGGGTCTGAAGTCAAATACCTAGGAATAACCCTAGATAGCAAACTTCTGTGGATCAAGCATGTTGATAATGCTACTGGCAGAGCTACAAGGGCTCTGATGGCGAACAGGCGTCTATGCGGCAGGAATTGGGGTTGTAACTCAAAAATATTGCGATGGATGTACGTCATGATTGTAAGACCTGTAATCACATATGGGGCAGTAGCCTGGTCTGCTAAAGCAAGTCAGGTAAGTACGAGAAATATGCTCGACAAAGGCTGGCCTGTGTGTGCATCACGAGAGCTACGAGAACGTGCCCAACTAGGGCGCTTGAGATCATCACAGACCTCACGTCTCTACATCTAGTGATTGATAGGGTAACCCATGAGGCCATCCTAAGAATATCCAATGAAGAAACAGGCAATGAGAGAATCAGGAATCAGAGAGTCTGGTCCTCTCTGAATGACTACATCTCATCTGCAAACCTTCCTAGAGATGTAATGATCAAGAAAGTAAGCATTGAGAAAAACTTCAGTACAATGCTTAGCAAAAAAGAGAACTGGGAACGGGAATACACCGACTATAATCTCAAAGAAAATACAATAAAATAGTATAAAGATGGCTCTAAAACCGCAACAGGAGCTGGCGCTGGGATTTATGGCACAGTGTGCACTATCGTTAGGATCCTGTACAAGCGTCCTTCAAACGGAAATACTTGCAATCGGAAGATGTCTAGATATAAATCTAGAAAGAAACTATCAGAAGTGCGATATATTCATACAGATAGACAGGGGTTTATAGTGCGGAGCATTCTCAGCGTACGTCAAAGTCTACCTACTTCTTACCCCTCACCACCCCTAAGAAATCGTCGATTTTCAGGACGTCCGAAGATATCTCAGACATTCCTCGTATTTACCGCCCTTTTCTTCCACATGCGAGATTTCTGTTACGTACAGCCTTTACCAAAGGGAGGGCGGAAGTTGCCGAATGCCCTCGTATATTCACGAATGAAGTGGAATTATTTACGAAACTGCCGACAACACTGTAAATTCATAGGACAGAGATCCTTACGTTTTACCAGATGGAAAGAAATAATAGGGAATTCCTTATAACTGAGGGAATTCCCACTTTCAAGGTTGCGGTCTATAATATTGATTTTAGCTGAAGGACAACAGACAGGAATGTTACCTGTTTTGGTAGATGTGAAAGAACAAAATAAGAATATATTACTCCTTTTTGGTTGTACGAATTTATTGCGAATTTCTGTTTTGGTTGTAATTTAGGTTCGGGTAAAATCATGCACATATGAACCTACAGTAAAAAAAATGTGATTGAGACTCAAAACCTCAACTAAATTTTTCTTCATTTGAATTTGTTTATTGTATGAGATGCTGTATCAGAGGAATAGCATATACTTATTCACATTATTAGTTACAATCAATACAATCACATTATTAGAACAAAATATCGAAAATCGTTTTTCAAATTAAGTATCATATTTTTTATGATTGCGTTTAATCGTGCGAAAAAAAAATTATGATAGTTCTGTTTTTCCTTTTTTTTTCATTGCAGTAAAATCATTATTTTTCTTTGTAGAATCCAACGCAATCATAAAAAATAGGGTTCTTATTTGAAAAATTTAAGTTATGGCCAATTTTCGATCATAGTTTTCGACACGAAATTTGAACCACCCTGTGATGATTTTCCTGAAATTCACAAGATTCATGGCCTTTCCACATTATTCTACTTTGATGTTATGAGGACTGTTTACGCTAAGGATGTTGAGAATAAGAAAAATGAACATTATACTGACTACGAGTATTTGGGTATTTGACTTTTATTCCGGTTTTCTCTCGATATTTTGAAAACTATGGTTTTAACAGAAATATACTTATTCAGAATTGAATACTTAACACAGGAAAAAAATAAAAAAAAATTAAAACAAATCTATTTTCACTTGTTGTACAACCAAGAGCGCACAGACTCCAAAAATATTGTAGCTCAGTAGAAAATTTCGAACAATATGATAATATCAATTCTCAGATTTCAAATATGTCCAGTTCTCCAGAAACGTCTAATAGGCACTCGAACTGGAACCATCCTATTGTATATTCAAGTTAGACTAATTCCTGTATTAAAGTCATATATTTTTGATATACAGGGTGAGTCTTTGACTTGTACATATATTTTAACTGTAGATTCTTGAGGCCAAAAGAAACCTTTTTTTCATTTTCCATTTTTCCGAATTCGGCTCTGTTGAAGAGATATAGCCATTCGAAAAAATCAATCAGGCTGAATACGTGCCTGATATTATTCTCTGCAAACACTTCAAAGTTCATATTTTTCGATTGAAATTGGTGTGATTAGATGTTCTGGGTGATACAATTAGAAAATACTCAAGCACTAACATTATTTGAATAAGAATGTAACAAAAACGATATTTCCTAACAAAAACACTGCCCGATTATTTCTGCAATTGAAAAGCCATATTTCTCCCACCAAAATAAGTTCCTTCTTCGATTTTCCTGAAGATTAGTTTATAAACACTAATAATTGGTTAATATTTTCCTCGATATTTTGGAACGATCTCATGAAAATTGGTTTCTCACTAACCTATTCTAACTCCATCAACCTAAGTCAGATGATTCGAGGTCAATGACCTAACCTAACTCATCTTCTGTTATATGATATTCCACAGAACTCTAGAGAAGACGATGCCAGATTGCCGATTTTCTCTTCAAACAATGCGAACTCAAGAAAGCAGTACGTCCCCTATCGTTAGCGGATGAACTATCACAATCGCTAAAGGCGTCTAGGCGTGGCTCTTTGGAGATGCCAAACGAGTTCTGATTCTTGCCGATATAGCGCTACGATATAGCCGGCACGCAAGGCAGACAGGCGGGACAGGCCGTTGTTCTGTTTCTGTGTCTCCAACAGCAGGTCAGTCTATGATAATGAACGACGCTTAAACATCATAACCTTAATTATCTACCTAAATCTACTTGCAGATAATAAAGCAAACAGGTGATGATTGTGATGTGCAGACCGTGTAGTGTCGATTGAAAACTCCAAGAGGATATTGTTGAGATATATATTTTCCTGAAAGACCGGTAACAATAAATTTTCAATAGAAACTGTGCTTATAAACTGTGTAATTTCATTTTATGCTTCTCAGAATTCAATTATTACATCGAACGTTTTTCCATCATGGAGATTTTAGTCTTGACGAGGTTGATGAACATTGACAACGTTGTTAATTTGTTAAGAGATCAGAGAATACATAATATTCGATGATATTTAATTCAGGGAAGCATTCAGATTTTTTATGAAATTCATGATTTTTTCCTCGAATTTGTTCGTATACAATTAGGAATAACTCGAAAACGACGCGTTTTATTGAAAAAATATAAGAATACTTTTATTTTCTAAAATGGTTGATTCTTTCGAAAATATGAACCGTTTATCTTTTTCGAGTGATTTTATAGTTTTTTTGTATGAATTCATGAGACGAGTAGGCTGTAACTCTTATACCAGGAGGAATATGGAATAAGTTTCAATTGAGGAATATGCACCATGAATAGAGTAAACAATCAACCAAAATTCAGTTCATTCGGAATATCGCGGTTTCGAATATATGGAAAGAATAGTGTTAATTTCATGGATTTTTGACACCCTGTATCTTTCAAACGAAACCGAATTTTGAAAAATGGTATAGGAAAAAAGTGTTTCGTTTGATGAGAGGAATCTACAGTTAAAATATATGTACAAGTCAAAGACTCAACCTGTATGTAATCCATTTGAAATAGTTTTTTTTTATGTTAGTGACTATAATATCAAGAATTTCGGAAAGTTTTGAAATTTGATGAGTTTTTTCATGAACTTAGATCATGGATCAGAAAATATATCATTATTGTATGAAATTGCAACGATAAGGTAATTCAAGAAGGAGGAAGGACTGTATGAAATTCTAGATCTCGAGAATTTTCTGATCCCATCATAGCTAGCCATGTAAAAAAAATCTATGAAGGATAAACATCACATAACAAATTCAATTGTTAGAAACACCAATTTATTAATTTGGATTTTTGAGATGAATGAATAAAATCAAAATCAGACAAATATATTTGTATTACCAAGATTATTTTACAGAAGTTGATGAACATAAGTTTTTAAATGACGTTATAAAAAAATTATATAAAGATCAAGTGAAAAGTCACGACTCTAGTCTCTCGTCACAAGATCTAAAAACATAAAGACCGAACCAATTTGCTTTCGGCTTGCCGGTCCAACAGAAATAATAAAGCACATATTTTCACACTTTTACTTTTCACTGATAACAGACGCCTTACAATAAAACAATAAATATTTGCCTCTGGTATTTACCGAAAGCCCCAAAGTGCATCCTAAAATGTGCAGTATTGCCAGATAGATGCAACGATCAGTAGAAGATGGAACTATCCAGGTTCGTCGATTAGGTGGCAGCACGATCGTTTAATTTTAATTTTACTGAAATCGGTTTTCAAGCGTTTGGAAAAAACTTTTTGTATTAAATTTTGTGTGGGAATTCATAAAAAAATAATCTAGGTCGGAAAGTTAGAATTATGCATATAGAGTCACTGAGAAAGGAAAAAAAATATTTTTTTTTTACGCGACAAAAAAAAAAGTTATGAAATTTCCGACTTGAAGAACTCTTCAAATTGAATAATAGTGATTATTTTTGCGACCCAAATATCGACCAATAGAATTGCACCATTCGACGTCACATGGTACAACCTACATGGTATTATACTGATAATTTTTTGAAAATTTTCTCTGGTAGTTGCTATATATAAAAAACAAAACATGATCCAGTCAAATTAATCACACGTCAAACTGACAGGTTGAATTCAATTGTGAAAATTGGAGATTTTGCATGAAAATGAGTCGATTTGGAGTTTGTTCTCTGTCCACCATCGATTAAAAAGTCAAAGGAAATGTTCCCATTAATACGGAGAAGTCAAAAAAAACAATTTGGAACCAATTTACTACTTTTTGTACTGAGAGGGAATACACATTGAGTGCTGAAACGAGTGAAGCGCAATTGGCAAACATTATGAAAGATTACGCTTACAATATGAAGAAAATGGATGGAGAAGACTATAAGGAAGGTACAATAAAAACAATGTGGAATCAGACTGCAAAATTACTTCAAGAAAAGTATTTGAACGATTTCGACATCAAAATCAACCCATTTTCGGATGCTGCATTCAAGACCGCTCGAGGAGCTCGTGATGCCAAGCGTAAGGCTTTACAATCTATTCCGGAAAAACGGAGGGCAAGTGCAGCAGCATTGGAGGAAAAAGATTGGGATGCAATGACCACTGTTTGGGACGAGGAAACTCCTGATGGCCTCCAGAAAAAATTATTCATGATAATATCAGTGGAATTGACTTGGAGAGGTGGTGAGGGCAGCATGGCGTCAATACATCACTTCAAGGCAGAACAGCGAAATGACGGGGAAACAACTGGGAGAATTGAATACAATCCAATTTTCAGCAAGACCACACAAGGTGGTGATAAAAAATTATCAGACAGCAAGTGGCTGGTGGAGAATCGGGAAATCCCTGACAAGTGCCCAGTGAGACTGTTCCAGAAATTGAGAGAGAAGAGAGATGCCAATATCAAGAGCGACAGACTATTCCTGACCCAAAATCCATTCTGGAATAAAGTTCAAGGCGCTAGGTGGTACAAGGATTCCCCAGTAGGCCAAAACACGATTTCAAAGTGGGTTAAGGAGTCAGCACAAAAAGCTGGGCTTGGCCTTGGTAACAAAAAAATCACCAATCACTCCAGTCGTGCAACAGCCGTCTCCAATCTAGCGAAATCGGGCCTGGGAGAGCAGCAGATAATCAAAATAACTGGACATGCCAACAGTAACTCCATCAAGCCGTATCTCCAACTCGACCAGGAACACCACGAATTAATTGTCAAGAAACTGCGAAGGAGTGAGCCTACTGCAGAAAATGCCATCAACAGCATAAACCTCATGCCATCTACCTCTTCTGGGACCATTACCGATAACTCTGACTTGAAGGAAACATGCACCAATGTTTACAACAATTGTATTTTTAATTGCACTAGTCTTTATCTTAATTAAATGTTGTTTTATTCATTATGAAATTCTTATTTGTTAACTGTACATTTCGTCTCATGGTGCAATTCTATTGGCCGACATTTGGGACGGAAAAATAATCCCCCGAATACCACACGAGCTTCAAAATTATCTAGCATTTCCCTCAAGGTTCCCTGCAAACAAATAAAGTCGTCAAGTTTTTCAGGAAAAATTACTCGCGCTTCGCGCTCGTGATTTTTTAACCTGAAAAACTTGACTCCTTCATTTGTTTGCAACGAACCTATCGGGAAATACCCGATAATTTTGAAGCTCTTGTGGTATTATAAGTGAAAACCCCATATAAATCGGTGGTCTCTATCGTGAGAAATCCCGAATCGCGTTTTGAACTGAACGTCAGAACGGTATAGGCCCCTCTTAAAGCACTGAGATCCTATGTCATTGATTCAAAGCTGATATGGGAGTGCCGGAACAAACTCAATGAGATAGGCAAGAAGAATAAAGTCTTTTGTCCACGACTTCCCTATAATCCTTACATTTCGAATGATCTTTGAGAAACGTAATGATAGTCATCTTTCACCGGTGAATAATGGCAGTGAATAATGATTCATTAATCACGGCTAAATATTCAATTCTGAAAATTTTTAATCCGTCCGGATTCGAACCCGAGACGCCCTTTTTCCACGATGAAAAATTGACTGACAACCACCAAGCCATCAGAGCGATGAAAAATTAATTAGAGAAAAAATAACCACTTAATGTTTTCTTCTATGATTCCCAATCAGTTTGACAAACTGATATTCGAAACGTCTGTTTTCAACGCATTGCGCCTCCCAGGAATTGTAATTCTTCTCGAAGATACCTGCATAATGTGTACTCCACCAGAAATAAGACAGGTTGCAAGAAATACTGCATTACATCTATTGCCGGAAAAATCAAGGAATCTCAGCCTAAAAGCGTTTAATAATTTCATGGACTGAGAGCAGCTAAAAAAACCACTCATTTTAGGAGTCAGTTTTACTGGCTTATTTTTCGAAAATATCAGCTACCTATAAACAAACAACCCTATGGAGCCATTATTCCATGCTTAAGAATACTCTCAACATAAATGAAGGCAACGATATTGGAAATTATAAAAAACTGCTTTCACTTCTGGAAAGGAAATCAGAAGTTAGATAGCTAGAGTATTTTCTAGCGAAGAAATTATTCCTGAAGCATGCGATCAAAAATATTTTGTGATGAAGGTGAAACACTAGCTTGTATACATTTGTATTTCATTTTCTTCAGAGCGAAAGTATGGAAATGAATCGATGTCAACTGAACTTTTTGACGTTTATCGAGATTTTGCATTATTCAGTGCGAACACAGAAAATGTTATGTCAACGCTTTTGATAACTATTTTCGTTGTTGAAAATGCAGATTAAATCGAATTTTACCGAGGAAGTCGTGGACAAAGTATAGTATTCTATTCGCACATAATTACATAGTAATCATTATGTGCTCATCGAATAATATACTATTTAATCTGGGTTCCCGGTCATGCGGGAATCAAATGAAACGAATAGACCAATATGCTTGCCAGAGACAACGCTCTAATGCCATTCACTGCCCAGAACCTTTCTGTAGCATAGAAAAATGCACCTATAAGAAAGAGTAGAAGGAGAAAACCGACAGTGAAATACCCTGAAGGAATCTCCAAGGAATGAATGACTTCAAAACAGTTCCTCCGGAACTAGAAACTGCTAGATCCAAAAAATATCTGGATCTCAGTAAGAGCCAACTACACCTACTCACTGGCTTTCTCACAGGACATTGTCGTCTAAAGAAGCATCTGTTGAGAATGGGTTTATCGGACACCGACGAGTGTAAATTCTGTGGAGAGGAGCAAGAAACTCCTATTCACCTGGTTACGGAATGCTATGGCATTGCAATCCAAAGAAAAAAGTGCTTAGGACAAGAAACCTGTAGGAGTGAGGAATTATCCTAGTTGAAGCCGTCCCAGATACTGGATTTCATCAAATCTCTTGAATTGGAAGACGAGCTGTAGGAGGCGCGATGATGACAGCTCTGTTAGGGGTACAATAGACCTTAAGGTCGCAATGGACTGTAACCCCTTTTTACTATAAACTATAAGGAATTCTATGCCAGCTTGAGAGAGTGGATCAGTTCTTTGGCACTCCTTAGGACCTGTCCTAGTTTTCGTGTTGGTTGATAGACTGTTTTAATATCATGCTTTTCCAGAAGTTTGAAAATTTTGTGCGTCACCAATGGCCTACTTTCACTTGTTATTCGCCTCTGTCTCAAGGCGAAACGTTAGGTGAAATTCCTATTGGACCACGGGTAGAAAACCCGGAAAACTCTAGATTTGAAGTTGAATCAGGCCGTGAAAGCCTTCATCAATATACATATCAAGCTTTTATAACATCAATAACCCTGATGTGAAAGTCACGACTCTAGTCTCTCGTCACAAGATCTAAAAACATAAAGACCGAACCAATTTGCTTTCGGCTTGCCGGTCCAACAGAAATAATAAAGCACATATTTTCACACTTTTACTTTTCACTGATAACAGACGCCTTACAATAAAACAATAAATATTTGCCTCTGGTATTTACCGAAAGCCCCAAAGTGCATCCTAAAATGTGCAGTATTGCCAGATAGATGCAACGATCAGTAGAAGATGGAACTATCCAGGTTCGTCGATTAGGTGGCAGCACGATCGTTTAATTTTAATTTTACTGAAATCGGTTTTCAAGCGTTTGGAAAAAACTTTTTGTATTAAATTTTGTGTGGGAATTCATAAAAAAATAATCTAGGTCGGAAAGTTAGAATTATGCATATAGAGTCACTGAGAAAGGAAAAAAAATATTTTTTTTTACGCGACAAAAAAAAAAGTTATGAAATTTCCGACTTGAAGAACTCTTCAAATTGAATAATAGTGATTATTTTTGCGACCCAAATATCGACCAATAGAATTGCACCATTCGACGTCACATGGTACAACCTACATGGTATTATACTGATAATTTTTTGAAAATTTTCTCTGGTAGTTGCTATATATAAAAAACAAAACATGATCCAGTCAAATTAATCACACGTCAAACTGACAGGTTGAATTCAATTGTGAAAATTGGAGATTTTGCATGAAAATGAGTCGATTTGGAGTTTGTTCTCTGTCCACCATCGATTAAAAAGTCAAAGGAAATGTTCCCATTAATACGGAGAAGTCAAAAAAAACAATTTGGAACCAATTTACTACTTTTTGTACTGAGAGGGAATACACATTGAGTGCTGAAACGAGTGAAGCGCAATTGGCAAACATTATGAAAGATTACGCTTACAATATGAAGAAAATGGATGGAGAAGACTATAAGGAAGGTACAATAAAAACAATGTGGAATCAGACTGCAAAATTACTTCAAGAAAAGTATTTGAACGATTTCGACATCAAAATCAACCCATTTTCGGATGCTGCATTCAAGACCGCTCGAGGAGCTCGTGATGCCAAGCGTAAGGCTTTACAATCTATTCCGGAAAAACGGAGGGCAAGTGCAGCAGCATTGGAGGAAAAAGATTGGGATGCAATGACCACTGTTTGGGACGAGGAAACTCCTGATGGCCTCCAGAAAAAATTATTCATGATAATATCAGTGGAATTGACTTGGAGAGGTGGTGAGGGCAGCATGGCGTCAATACATCACTTCAAGGCAGAACAGCGAAATGACGGGGAAACAACTGGGAGAATTGAATACAATCCAATTTTCAGCAAGACCACACAAGGTGGTGATAAAAAATTATCAGACAGCAAGTGGCTGGTGGAGAATCGGGAAATCCCTGACAAGTGCCCAGTGAGACTGTTCCAGAAATTGAGAGAGAAGAGAGATGCCAATATCAAGAGCGACAGACTATTCCTGACCCAAAATCCATTCTGGAATAAAGTTCAAGGCGCTAGGTGGTACAAGGATTCCCCAGTAGGCCAAAACACGATTTCAAAGTGGGTTAAGGAGTCAGCACAAAAAGCTGGGCTTGGCCTTGGTAACAAAAAAATCACCAATCACTCCAGTCGTGCAACAGCCGTCTCCAATCTAGCGAAATCGGGCCTGGGAGAGCAGCAGATAATCAAAATAACTGGACATGCCAACAGTAACTCCATCAAGCCGTATCTCCAACTCGACCAGGAACACCACGAATTAATTGTCAAGAAACTGCGAAGGAGTGAGCCTACTGCAGAAAATGCCATCAACAGCATAAACCTCATGCCATCTACCTCTTCTGGGACCATTACCGATAACTCTGACTTGAAGGAAACATGCACCAATGTTTACAACAATTGTATTTTTAATTGCACTAGTCTTTATCTTAATTAAATGTTGTTTTATTCATTATGAAATTCTTATTTGTTAACTGTACATTTCGTCTCATGGTGCAATTCTATTGGCCGACATTTGGGACGGAAAAATAATCCCCCGAATACCACACGAGCTTCAAAATTATCTAGCATTTCCCTCAAGGTTCCCTGCAAACAAATAAAGTCGTCAAGTTTTTCAGGAAAAATTACTCGCGCTTCGCGCTCGTGATTTTTTAACCTGAAAAACTTGACTCCTTCATTTGTTTGCAACGAACCTATCGGGAAATACCCGATAATTTTGAAGCTCTTGTGGTATTATAAGTGAAAACCCCATATAAATCGGTGGTCTCTATCGTGAGAAATCCCGAATCGCGTTTTGAACTGAACGTCAGAACGGTATAGGCCCCTCTTAAAGCACTGAGATCCTATGTCATTGATTCAAAGCTGATATGGGAGTGCCGGAACAAACTCAATGAGATAGGCAAGAAGAATAAAGTCTTTTGTCCACGACTTCCCTATAATCCTTACATTTCGAATGATCTTTGAGAAACGTAATGATAGTCATCTTTCACCGGTGAATAATGGCAGTGAATAATGATTCATTAATCACGGCTAAATATTCAATTCTGAAAATTTTTAATCCGTCCGGATTCGAACCCGAGACGCCCTTTTTCCACGATGAAAAATTGACTGACAACCACCAAGCCATCAGAGCGATGAAAAATTAATTAGAGAAAAAATAACCACTTAATGTTTTCTTCTATGATTCCCAATCAGTTTGACAAACTGATATTCGAAACGTCTGTTTTCAACGCATTGCGCCTCCCAGGAATTGTAATTCTTCTCGAAGATACCTGCATAATGTGTACTCCACCAGAAATAAGACAGGTTGCAAGAAATACTGCATTACATCTATTGCCGGAAAAATCAAGGAATCTCAGCCTAAAAGCGTTTAATAATTTCATGGACTGAGAGCAGCTAAAAAAACCACTCATTTTAGGAGTCAGTTTTACTGGCTTATTTTTCGAAAATATCAGCTACCTATAAACAAACAACCCTATGGAGCCATTATTCCATGCTTAAGAATACTCTCAACATAAATGAAGGCAACGATATTGGAAATTATAAAAAACTGCTTTCACTTCTGGAAAGGAAATCAGAAGTTAGATAGCTAGAGTATTTTCTAGCGAAGAAATTATTCCTGAAGCATGCGATCAAAAATATTTTGTGATGAAGGTGAAACACTAGCTTGTATACATTTGTATTTCATTTTCTTCAGAGCGAAAGTATGGAAATGAATCGATGTCAACTGAACTTTTTGACGTTTATCGAGATTTTGCATTATTCAGTGCGAACACAGAAAATGTTATGTCAACGCTTTTGATAACTATTTTCGTTGTTGAAAATGCAGATTAAATCGAATTTTACCGAGGAAGTCGTGGACAAAGTATAGTATTCTATTCGCACATAATTACATAGTAATCATTATGTGCTCATCGAATAATATACTATTTAATCTGGGTTCCCGGTCATGCGGGAATCAAATGAAACGAATAGACCAATATGCTTGCCAGAGACAACGCTCTAATGCCATTCACTGCCCAGAACCTTTCTGTAGCATAGAAAAATGCACCTATAAGAAAGAGTAGAAGGAGAAAACCGACAGTGAAATACCCTGAAGGAATCTCCAAGGAATGAATGACTTCAAAACAGTTCCTCCGGAACTAGAAACTGCTAGATCCAAAAAATATCTGGATCTCAGTAAGAGCCAACTACACCTACTCACTGGCTTTCTCACAGGACATTGTCGTCTAAAGAAGCATCTGTTGAGAATGGGTTTATCGGACACCGACGAGTGTAAATTCTGTGGAGAGGAGCAAGAAACTCCTATTCACCTGGTTACGGAATGCTATGGCATTGCAATCCAAAGAAAAAAGTGCTTAGGACAAGAAACCTGTAGGAGTGAGGAATTATCCTAGTTGAAGCCGTCCCAGATACTGGATTTCATCAAATCTCTTGAATTGGAAGACGAGCTGTAGGAGGCGCGATGATGACAGCTCTGTTAGGGGTACAATAGACCTTAAGGTCGCAATGGACTGTAACCCCTTTTTACTATAAACTATAAGGAATTCTATGCCAGCTTGAGAGAGTGGATCAGTTCTTTGGCACTCCTTAGGACCTGTCCTAGTTTTCGTGTTGGTTGATAGACTGTTTTAATATCATGCTTTTCCAGAAGTTTGAAAATTTTGTGCGTCACCAATGGCCTACTTTCACTTGTTATTCGCCTCTGTCTCAAGGCGAAACGTTAGGTGAAATTCCTATTGGACCACGGGTAGAAAACCCGGAAAACTCTAGATTTGAAGTTGAATCAGGCCGTGAAAGCCTTCATCAATATACATATCAAGCTTTTATAACATCAATAACCCTGATGTGAAAGCAGGCTGAAGGACATCGATCGATGGCCTTTTGAAAAATATAGCACAATTATTATTACTAAAATACTTACTGGATCTAAACATAATATCAAAAATGATAGTTCTAGTATTTTTTTCATCAATATATCTGGCTGATTTGAGATCATTTATTGTTCATTTTCATCTTGAGTTCTGAAATGATCAGAAAAATAACATTTCGAATCTATGGAAATTGCAAGTCTCAAGGTTCTAGAGTTATCGTGTTTACGGCCGGACGGACGGACAAAATTGATTGACGACGAGATCAGTTGACCCTTCCGGCTCGAAATACGTGACGTTCAAGTCAGACGAGCGCTCAAAATAGTGATTTTTTATTTCATAAAGAAATTTTCGAGATGAGAATACTGTCTTCAAATTTCTGAAGGAATACGATTCGCCACTGCTACTCGGAATCAACCCTACATGATCCAGTGAATGCAGCAAAAATTAAAAAATTCAAACATCTTTGAAGAATGGACGCGTTTAATCTATAGTTTCCCATTATTGGCAGATCTGAATGGAAAGCAATTACGGGAAATCAAATTCCAGGCTAAGCCTGAGTCGGAAAATTTCTGGATGAGAGATGCCCAATGTTAATTAGGTCTCTTATCTCAGGAAATTCAGCGATGTAATTCGAGGGCGAATCTGCGAATTATTCGCCATGCTTTTGACATCAGTTCACATGTCCCTATCGAGTTTTGTCCCAGAAATTCAGGCTGGCTTGTTGTAAAGACCGGAAAACGGGTGTCCCTGAACCCTGAAATTATGCACGCCAAACATTGAGAGTGAAATTGCACTTTCTGTTATATCGGAGACATACCTTGCTTAATTCAAAACTCCCCTCAAAAACTCATTCGGTACAAAAGTTAACTTGATGAATGACGGTTCGTGGTGCAAAATTCATCTGCTTGTGTTATGACATACATTACCGCTCGTTGAAATATACTGCTCCACAAGAGTTAGGGATATCGTATTCAATCGTTTTTAAAAGTATGTAATCATCGAGAAAATCGCTGTAAAATCATTTAAAACTCAATAACAACTTGAATCGATCCAATAAAAATCATTATAAGACATTTCGTCAATCTGGTCGCCTTTTTTCTGAAGTTCGGTTCTTTGCATATGCTTCATGAATGTTCTTATTTTGAAATTAAGTCAGTTTATCAACGGCTTCGATTTGAAACGAGTTTTCTGAAAATGCCAAGAAGTAAATTAACAAACGTTGAGGCTAATAGGGCTATCGGAATGCTACAGGGTGGCCTAACTCAGGTTGCTGTAGCGGAAAGGCTCCAAGTCAGCCAAAGTGATATCTCGACTTTGGAATAGGTTCTGGGAGACAGGTTCCGTGTTGGAAAGACCAAGGCTTGGAGGGCGACGAAAAACAACACCTGCTCAGGATCGTTTCATCACCGTTTCGGCGAGAAGAAACCCTACATCTACGTGTAGAATGCTACGGAATCTCTTCAAAATGCAAATGGGGTCCAAGTTTCCATCGAAACCATCAGACGACGTTTGAGAGAGGTGAATCTAGGTTCTATACTCTGTTCAAATATAAGAGACATCAAAATAAACAAAGTCGCGCAGAGGTAGGATGAGCTTCCTTCAGGTAGAGACTTGCTTTGAGGGCTCCAGGGTCGGATCGAGGATAGTTCAATCGATTCATCGACCCATATTGAATTTTTTGTACATCCCGCATTTATCCATGTCTCGTCAAGGTAATAAATTTTTCGGCCTAGCTCCCTAAATTCTCGAATTTTCTTCAAATGATTTCTCCTCCAAACAACTATTTCGTCTCTATCAATCAATAAACTATTACGACCACGTTTTTTGAATTTGAATTTCATTTTTTTCAATAATTTATAAAATGTTGTTCTTTTAAAATTCGGCAGGCTGTCATCGATAATTAACAACTTCCAAAACCTTCGAAATTGTAGGAATTTCATCACGAAAAAAAACCGTGAACTATTCTCCTAATTAAGTTCATGTCGAAATCGTCTGTTGCTTTTTAGCGACTGGGATTTCTGCTTAGGTGGAATCAATAGATGATTTCGTTTATATTCGGTGAGAATCCTGAGTATACAGGAACTAGCGACTCCTGAGGACTTTGAAACAATTCGCACCAAGCTTATTTTCGATATATTTGGATGTTCCTCAAATTCTTTTCGTTAAATGTTTAATATTAATTCTTTTTCTTGAATAGATAAATGTGAACGTTTCGATCTTTTTCGTGGTGGGCCCAATATATCCCCTTCAGATGCAGTTTCCGTCTCTGAATTCGATGTTTTTCCTGGATCGCCACCGTCAGATCCAGTGTCCGTTTCTGATTTCGACATTATTGTCCGGAACAGTGAAACTGTGAAATCGACTACATGACAGAGGATTTTTGTCAGAAATTAGCGCTTTCTGACGAGAACACTTGATTAACTTTTTTCACTCCAAAATCAATGTACACCATTATTAATTACACCTTCACCGTACTCTAGGTTGCTATCGACTAAAAACTTCTATATGTTTCCGAAATTTATATAGAAAGGACCCAAATTGCTCAGGATTTTTCAGAAATTATCTCGTCGGAAACCGACAAAGGGTTAAGTACAATTCAAACAAATATTTATAACCGGGACAAATTGAGGTACCTACTTCAGATATATCAGGTTATAACCGTTGCGAATTTTAAAGGACCTAATTACAAGGGTTATAAGGGTGTAACAAAGAAATCCAAAATCCAAATCATAACTCTCCAGTACCTTCTATCGACATTCCGTTCTAAGCTGTAAGTACGATCCTGGCAGTCTTTTGGGGGCGTGAAAAGAATTGTAGAGGAGAACCTTTGACCAATATGATGTTAGTATGCGCAAAACAAACCGATTTCGTTTGTTTGTTTACATTCTCTTATATTTGAACAGACTATAGACGTCCATTAAGAGGAGTTCCAATAACACGTGACCATAAGCGTCAAAGAATGGAATGGGCAAGGCAACATATCAATTGGAGCGATCAATGGTGTAGTGTCCTTTTCACTGATGAATCCAGATATGGACGATTTTCAGATTATCGAAGAATAAGGATATGGACGTAATCGTCGCTATGTCCAAGAAGTCCATCCATTCCGAGGGGGTAGTGTTATGGTATGAGCCGGCATATGTTTCAACGGGCGCACAGATCTACATATTTGTCCTGGGAATATGACCGCCTTACACTATAGGAAACATATCATTGACAATGTTGTGCCAAATTTTCACGCTGCTTTTGGTGAAACTTTTCAATTTCTAGACGATAATGCTGGACCCAAAGATATTCTACAAGAATATCTTTGGCTAGACCGCACCGTGCAGCCATAGTTGAGAATGCGCGCGAGGAGCTTGGTATTCCACATTTACCAATACCTCCGCATTCACCAGATTTGAATTGCATAGAACATGCATGGGATATGCTCCAAAGACGATTAGATAATCATCAACCCACACCCCAGAATCCTTAAATGATCTGAGAGAGCTTCTGCCCCGTTTATGGAACTAAATTCCTCAAGAAATGTTCAACAACCTCGTGTGTAGTATGCAAAGAAAATGTCAAGCTGTTATTGATGCCCGAGGAGGCCATACATTGTATTGATAGTCTTAAAATGCTTGAATTCTCTGGGAATAAAATTTCGTTATTTTACTCGATTTTTCTTAACCACCCTGTACACGCTGCAGAACTACAGGCTAAAATTAATTTGCAACTTGAAATCATATTAATACGAATTTTCATCACAAAAATCTTATTTTAACTATATTTTTTTGCAATTTAAGTCAATATCCCTAACTCACGTGGAGCAGTTTATATTATACCTAATATTATACTGAGGGAAATAATTCTGAAGAATAAAAGCCTTTGATGTCACTTGGAAGTGAAGGTGTTGCCAGCTGAAACAGTGGAATAATAGACTAGAAGCGATATCTGTTATCAAAACCGCCCGAATTTATTTATACTCCATTTAAGTTTTTTAATCAAATAACGCAACATCCTCGAATAAAGAGGGAGAAGGCAATTTCGCAAGTTTACTTGGATAAGACCGCATTGTGAAAAATGATGGTGAAATTACAAATATTCCACAAACAATTCACGATGCTGATTATAGTAATTCTACAACTATACAGGGTGCGTCAGCAAGGTGCACGGCTATAATAGCCCCTAAAGTGTACCGTGTGGAAAAAAACTTATATGACATGGATATAAGGTTGACAAAAATCTACTAACTAAAGATAATTTTACCTACATATACAAGATGCGTCAAAAAAAGTATTGGAAAAATAGGCTTAGTTATTTTTTCAAATGGAACACCCTGTATTTCATGGCACAATTCTTTCGAAGCCAACAAGAGCATTACACTCATACCTCATTTTTCAAAATTTCATCACGGCTTTACCACATAATTCGTATTTAAGGATATTTTAGTGTTATAAGGGGTTCATCAACATTCTTACAGCAACCGGTATGTTCAATCCAGAGTTATCGCATATTCAATTTGAGTAAATTGCTAATTTTATATTGGACCCTCTGCATAAAAAAATTCAGATGTTTACCGAATGATGAAGCAGATAGATACCTTGAGATAACTATTGTAAAAATTTCGTTGATCTAGATTGAACACAGCGGTTGCTATTAGAATTTTGATGAACCCCTTATAACACTAAAAATCTCCTAAAAATACGAATTATGTGGAAACGCCGTGATGAAATTTGAGAAATGAGGTGTAGGTGTAAAGCTCTTGTTGTTCTCGAAAGAATTATGCCATGAAATACGAGGTGTTCCATTTGGGAAAACTACATGTTTTTCCGTAACTTTTTTTTGACGCACCCCGTATTTGTAAAATTATTTTCAGTTTGTAGATTTTTGTCAACCTTAAAACCATATCATATAAGTTTTTTTTCCGACACGGTATAGTTTAGGCGCTATTTCAGCCGTACGCCTTGCTGACGCACCCTGTATAATGTCGAATATTCTGTCGGATTCTTCATGAATTAACAGAAAATTATACAACACTTTCTAAAAATTCACGAACATTTACAAAGCTTTCATATACATATACATTTACAGCCATTTACAGATTTGCGCAATCAAATCACAACTTGTTATAATATTCTATTTAATATACTCCATTAACTTTTATAAAGTAGCCCGGATGGCACTGGAATTCTGACACATTTCACCGCGTATATTTTGAAAATGTTAGGTTATGTATTGTAACATTCCAAGTTTGTAAATCCTAGGAACATTATGAAAAAGAGAAAAGGGGCAACCGTGCTCTGAAGAGCTGAGGGTAGAATTACGTTAAAGGGGGTATTATACTCATATTTTTGGCTTGTGATGTGATCGTCTAGATTGATAGAACTCTATGTTATGTCGTAGTAATTCAGATTCGTAATAACTCAGATTAGTGAAATATAGGATGGGAAATAATGAGGTAAAATTGATAAATAAAACACTAGATTGGACATAAAGGTGGAACAAGAGCCCTTTATTCGTCCAGCGCCATAGTTCGGGGAACCATAGCCTATGAAGGAAAAACGAACGAGAATCAATTGAAACTCAAAGCAAAAAACCTTCTAGCATTACAGATGATATGTTTACAATCCATAGAACAATTATTAATAAGACGAGCACTGGTGATATGTACAATATGGAGCTTCCTATACTCCGGTAAGGTTAGTACTGGCACAATTGTGATAAAAAGCAGAATCCAATACATCCAAAGGTTATAGGCATATAGAGTGTGTCACCTGATTATTAATGAAATTCATAAGCAGTATCCTAGTAGTTCCTAGTGTGAGAATCCTTCCTTCTAAGTGTTACGTGTGAGATCCTAGCAGTCGCGTTGGTTTGGAAGTGACGATAAACTCTTTATATTTCCTGTTAACTGATGAACGGTGGAACCAGATCGAAGCAATCCTTCACTTGCCTGGCTCGCCATGGCCCGAAGACGAAGCTATGTTTACTGGAGACGTTCGTTATAGAACTTCCAGAGGAGGTCGCACTGCCACTGTTGTGGGGGGTATTCTCCTTGGCACAGATGATATAAACAGTTTATCCTAGGCCTCCAAACCAGTGATTATTGTACGTAAAATATTATTCTTAAAGCAACAACTCCAAATGCCTATACCATAGTGTCGAGTGAATAGTTAAATGTGCAGTAGGCTTTACGAACAGTATAAGAATATTCCAGATGGGTTGGTAGCAGAACAGAGTTCCACAATATTCAATAGAAATGCAATAATAAAATAAAACAAGCTTACATGAGATTAAATCCTGTGAAATGAAACATGGTTATTTAAATGGAGATCGTGTACATACCAGATAACAAAGAAGCGTCTTTAAAATATACTAAAATGGTGGATTCCTAGAAGAGGAACTCCATTTCAAAGGAACACTATTGTGAACCAGAAAGAAAGTGAAAACCGACCCACGCCGAGTGAACAAAAGAGGCCCCTCCATTCGTTGTCGTTTTTTTGAGGTTAATTTTCCTTCCACAGAATCGTATTTCTTCGATGGTCACAGAAGAACATGTTTACTTCATGGTGGATCTTCGATATAATTAAAATCTCCTATTTATAAAGATGCGAATTGCCTAAAGTATTGATTGAAGTCGTACTAATATTCATCATTCATAGAATTATAAAATAATATCAAGTTCATTCAACGTAGTTCCACGTTTCGACAATAGACGTTGCAAAGTTGGAAGCCATGGAGTCTGGCAACGGTGCATTTTATTTGCAGGGTAGGAAATTCAGATATGTTACAGTCGACCCCAGAAGCTTGGACGTTATGATAAAAGAGAATAAGGGCGAAGCTTCGAAAATAATAACAAGAGAATTTCCATTTTTAGGAGTAGGTATAGGTCGAAATATTTTTCTGTGGTTTGGATTGACTGAAAATGAATGGTGAGAATTAATACTGAATGGATAAGTGAAATAGAAATGGTCAGTGATATTCGAAATAATGAACAACAGAAGTTGCGCAGTGATTGTAGGTTAAAATGTCAAAATGGTGGGTGCGTTGAGGCCTCAGTTGTAACCTTAGTTACCAAAAAGAGAAACAGGGTTCTTCATTATGAAAGTTGGGTCAGCATTAATTCAAAGATGGATATCGTGACATAGAACTGGGCATCTGTCGTAGTGGAACTAGTTGACTAACTCACCAATATAGATCTTTAAGAAAAGTTACACTTCTCACATTACTTCAGGCATAATCGACATCTTCACACGGGAGCACTGAAAATCACACATCCCTTCTTGTTCTTGTTTCCACTGAAGAAGATTCGAAACCTATACGACCCCCAGCTTCTAAGGACTTCTCAGCTATCGGTTCATCGGCAGCATCCAGAAGTGGCTTCTTGTGGCATCCTTCCGTTGTGGTGTCGAACATCACAGCCCTACGACCCCAGACTTGAAAAACTTCATGAACCCTATTGGATAAACTTCTTTCTTGAATTATGTATAGGCATGACGAGTGCCTCAGTTTGATTGACCTCAATCAAGTATCAAAACAATGAAAAAATGAAATTAGTGGAAAGTATCCATTGGTAAGAAGAATCATCACAAGTGGCTGTGATGAAATACCAAAAGGTTTCACCAGATGAGTTCCTGAAGAATGGGATCCTTTTGATTTGATGATAATCAAAACTGTTGCGACCCCCATTGGTGAAGACCCTAACCGCATCTGGTTGGCTCCAATCTTTCGAAGAGGTTTGGTTAAAATGATTTCATTCGTCTTTCCTGTCTGCCAATCCTGAAACACTCGGAGCAATAAATGTACCTATGAAAACATTTATGAAATATCCATGGGATCCTCCAGACAAAATGGTGGCTCCTCAGTATCGTGATTATTCTAAAATGGTGGAAGGACTCTAACAAATCATGAGTTAGTTCATGGTGGTTGATCGGCAGGAATGTTCCCTCTCCGGAAATGATAAAAACATGGCAGAAGGTTTAACGAAATATGTAGCATACATCTTGTGAAGCCCCAAGTGTAATGACACATATAGTACAAGTGCAATACAAAATAGATACCTGATTGAATATGTTTTCTCAATGGTAACCTACTGGTTGTAAAAGCTTCGTTGGGTCCCCTACTATAACTACATAACGCTATCTCTAGAATGCTTCATTACGATAATGGAACCGAGATAAAAGAACTGACTTTCAAATATCAGACGTCCTCCATTTGCAAATCAACTTCTTATCTCCGAACCATTCCCAACACCAAATACATAATCTAAAACTGCACGTGCTAAGAGAAACCATATTCAGATCAATTCAAAACGTTTTCACTTGTTATTTAAAATTAAATATACACTTTGTACCTTATTGTGTCAATTCCACCTGTTATTTCGAAGAAAAGTATGCACAGAGAGATCGTGTAGAAAAAGGATATAGATTGAAGACATTACAGATACCATTGATTATCACATATCTTCTGGAATTCTACAGAGACAGTTTCAAAATATCTGTGGGTAGTTGGTCGATGGGTACCTTTTTCTAGAACAGAAATTAAACAGCAGATAAACTGAAAACACAACAAGAATTTGAATATTAATAACAATAAATTTCAACCTCATATTTCCACATTTCACAATCGTTTGAGTTATCCTGGTCACGGCACCACTGTAACATTCCAGGTTTGTGAATCCTAGGAACATTATGAAAAAGAGAAAATGGGCAACCGTGCTCTGAAGAGCTGAGGGTAGAATTACGTTAAAGGGGGTTTTATACTCATATTTTTGGCTTGTGATGTGATCGTCTAGATTGATAGAACTCTATGTTATGTCGTAGTAATTCAGATTCGTAATAACTCAGATTAGTGAAATATAGGATGGGAAATAATGAGGTAAAATTGATAAAGAAAACACTAGATTGGACATAAAGGTGGAACAAGAGCCCTTTATTCGTCCAGCGCCATAGTTCGGGGAACCATAGCCTATGAAGGAAAAACGAACGAGAATCAATTGAAACTCAAAGCAAAAAACCTTCTAGCATTACAGATGATATGTTTACAATCCATAGAACAATTATTAATAAGACGAGCACTGGTGATATGTACAATATGGAGCTTCCTATACTCCGGTAAGGTTAGTACTGGCACAATTGTGATAAAAAGCAGAATCCAATACATCCAAAGGTTATAGGCATATAGAGTGTCACCTGATTATTAATGAAATTCATAAGCAGTATCCTAGTAGTTCCTAGTGTGAGAATCCTTCCTTCTAAGTGTTACGTGTGAGATCCTAGCAGTCGCGTTGGTTTGGAAGTGACGATAAACTCTTTATATTTCCTGTTAACTGATGAACGGTGGAACCAGATCGAAGCAATCCTTCACTTACCTGGCTCGCCATGGCCCGAAGACGAGGCTATGTTTACTGGAGACGTTCGTTATAGAACTTCCAGAGGAGGTCGCACTGCCACTGTTGTGGGGGGTATTCTCCTTGGCACAGATGATATAAACAGTTTATCCTAGGCCTCCAAACCAGTGATTATTGTACGTAAAATATTATCCTAAAAGCAACAACTTCAAATGCCTATACCATAGTGTCGAGTGAATAGTTAAATGTGCAGTAGGCCTTACGAACAGTATAAGAATATTCCAAATGGGTTGGTAGCAGAACAGAGTTCCACAATATTCAATAGAAATGCAATAATCATATAGAATAAGCTTACATGAGATTAAGGTCGGCGTTTAAACCGAGTAGGAAAGATCAGCCGATAGAGGCGCCACCGTCCATTTTAAGGAATATCTCCATAGAACTTTCATTATCACAATAAGTTCTATGAGTATCTCTCTAATCATGAATGAAATGTACAATGGCGCTCTCTATCCGAAAATCGCCGAACTATGAAATACGTGGATTTGTGGGTAAAGCAGGAATTTTTTCCCGCCAAAATTTGAATTTGGCCATTTTCTGCCAATTCCGTATTTCAAGTTGATCTTCTGAACGAAATTATCAGTAGATTCACTTTTAATCGGAAGTTGAACTATTTTCATGGGTCTTTCTGTTGAAATAAAACAGAAGCATGGGTTGGTTCATTTTCTTCAATTTTTGAAAGAAAAAAAATTAACTGTGGGAATGAAATCGATCAAAATTATTTCAACAAGAACCCTCATCCTTTCTGAGTTCACCCACAAAAGTTCAGTTCTCAAAGTGAAACCGTTTTCGAAATCAACTTGAAATAAAAACACACTACATTGAACGCCCACCTTAAATCCTGTGAAATGAAACAAAGATATTTAAATGTACATATCAGATAACAAAGAAGCGTCTTTAAAATATACTAAAATGGTGGATTCCTAGAAGAGGAACTCCATTTCAAAGGAACACTATTGTGAACCAGAAAGAAAGTGAAAACCGACCCACGCCGAGTGAACAAAAGAGGCCCCTCCATTCGTTGTCGTTTTTTTGAGGTTAATTTTCCTTCCACAGAATCGTATTTCTTCGATGGTCACAGAAGAACAAGTTTACTTTATGGTGGATCTTCGATATGATTAAAATCTCCTATTTATAAAGATGCGAATTGCCTAAAGTATTGATTGAAGTCGTACTAATATTCATCATTCATAGAATCATAAAATAATATCAAATAAGTTCATTCAACGTAGTTCCACGTTTCGACAATAGACGTTGCAAAGTTGGAAGCCATGGAGTCTGGCAACGGTGCATTTTATTTGCAGGGTAGGAAATTCAGATATGTTACAGTATACTCCATTCACAAAGGTTATGTATACTCCATTCACAATTATAAAATCACAACTCTGGCCTTGGAAATTTGACACATTCCACTCTGTATCGAAGTTATGACGTTTTTCAAAATATTTTTATGTTCCAAGTCAACACTATGTTGCCCTTTCTACATTCTGAGCGTATGTCTCAGAATGTGAATTTATTCGGAAAATGAATGAATTGGAAAAGATGTGACGGGCGAAAATAATTAACGTTTATATGAATTGATAGAAAGGATTCCTTTTCTAGTTATTTGCATGAAAAATACAAGAGATCACTGTTGAAATATAACGGATTTTTTCCACAGAACAGAAATTACTTTTCGGCCTTTGTCAATGGATTTTTTATCCCGCTTCGAATATTCTTGAACAGTCTGTTGAAATTTCGTGTCTTATGTTATTCGTTGTGTAGTAATGAATAAAAAAATTTCGTTCGATACAAAAATAATGATTCAAAATATTGAATCATCTCAACCAAGGGGTAGAAATGTTGAGAACTATAACAAAAGAATTATAATAGTACCCAGACTACCTCTACGGACGAATAGACCTTTAAGCTCTAATTTAATATCTGGCTCGGGTGAGGCGTTATCGTGTGACTAAAAAATATGTCAGCTCTCGGATGCTATTGCCGAACGCGCTTTATATTCCCTCTAAAGTCACTGTAATAGTGTGTAATTTGAGTCGCCTACAACTCTGCGCTGTTGGGCAAAACCAACATGTCTTAGCGTAGGAGTACAGATGTCTAAAATGATTAGATTTCGTTGAGATATGAGAAAAGTTTCGTTCTTACCACATCAGATGGCGCTATTCACACATTATGACTGATGATCATTAGTTATTTGTATAGTTTTATTTATTCCAAATAACGTAATCGTGAGGGTTCTATATTTGACATTATCACAATTAAATGGCGATGAATCCATTGATGTCATCCGTTCTTTTTTCGAGCATTTCGGTCGTCGTGGTTTGAAATGGCCGAAAAAAGAACATATGACATCAATTACTGTGTAGTTTACATAGGGCTTATAGTACCATGAAAGGCTATTAACAGATCCAGAAGCGGGTGAATATCACAGTGAATTTTTATCGAAATGTCAAGTAAATCGGATTTTGGCGATGAGTTCCAATCGTGAGATGTCCATTCTCATCTTTTCTCATAATTTTTAAAATGTTTTTGAATTTCTATTTGGGTAATAAATATATTTGCGGAAATAACTCAATCCAAAATTGCCATTATTAGTGATTGACATATTATAACATATTATTTTTGTGTATCTGTTCTGTGTGATAGCTCATATCCATGGAAACATTTGACAGTTCAAAAATCAGAGAACCAAGTCGTTGATCTCCGATCACCGGTGATTACGATTTGTGAAATCCACCGTAAATATCATTTAGGCGGAACAAAGTGCGCCGGGCCAGCTAGTATCTCATATATTACACCAATACCGCTCCTTATGAAAATGCACCAAGCCCCGCGGACGACGCTATAATATACAGGGTGAGTCTTTGACTTGTACATATATTTTAACTGTAGATTCTTGAGGCCAAAGGAAACCTTTTTTTTCATTTTCCATGTTTCCGAATTCGGCTCTGTTAAAAAGATATAGCCATTTGAAAAAAAAAATTCGACTGAGTCCGTGCCTGAAAACATTCTCTGGAACCAATACAAAGTTCATATTTCCCGATTAAAATTAAGTTGATATATTTGGGGAAACTCAAGTACTAACCTTATTTGAATAAGAATGTTAAAAACACGATATTTCTTAACAAAAACACTTTGTTTGCTCCGATTATATCGGCAATTGAAAAGCCATATTTCTCCAATCAGAATAAGTTCATTCTTCGATTTTCTTGAAGATTAGTTTGTAAACACTAAAAACTTGTTCATATCCTCCTCGATATCCCAAAATTATCTTGTAAATTGTGGTTTTCACTTCAATTTATAATTTCGATCAAGCTTTAACCTATTAAAACAATGTCAATAAAATCACTGTAGTGAAACAGTCACAGACCTTGGATTTTGTTGCCAGTTTCAGCAATATTCCTGAAACTAAGGAAATTGATTTTTCTGATTACATTACTGAATAAATATCTATGAATTTGACCATAGATCCTGTAGTGATAATCGGGCGTGATTAAAATAAAACTACCGTTCTATTCTATCTTTCTAATCTTTCAAAAATAATCTCGTAAAACACACTTTATCAGGATTCAGGATACCTTCCTTCATCAAACTCTTCATCTCCTAACTTAATCCACCTAACGCTAACCTCTCTTTTCCCAACCACAGAACATAATACATAAAACATAATTCACAGAACATATCATTCGGTACTAGGACCGACGCCCTCTGGTGTTCATATAAACAACCCACATGAGATACACTATTCAATATAGAATATACTGCAAGTGGAATTTTCTTCGTCAGTGTTGCTTCAGGATAGTTTTTGATATTTCAAATCATGAAAACTCACTTGTTCACCCATTAAATGCCTAAGATAATAAAATTACTCATATTTACTACAATCCAGCGACCTGTCAGAAACGTTTGGAGGTTGAAAAATGAAAATGGTGGAAAAAACACGTGGTTTGGATTGTCTAGGGCATTTTCAAAGAGGAACGCCTAGACGCCATTAACGAAAAGTAAAGAATACTAAATTGCCCTTGCGTTAGTTCATTCGTTAACGATAGGGCACGCGACGTAATGCTTCCTTGGCGCAACAAAGGAGGAGGCTATGGTTTGGCACGATATAAAATGCCAAATTAGGTAACCATAGATACATAATGACATGTGAACGACGCATGCGTATAGCGCATATTCTATGGCTTCGTTAAGTCATCATTTCCCGCGAAAATTGGCTATGAACAATGAACATGAACTCATGAAATGATTCGGTCAGTTAATTGACTATTAATTTGGGTGGTGTATGTATTACACGATACGATTTTTAACTTTTTTTAATTTAGCACGAACTTAAGATATCATCTGTAGGCTGTTTTGAAGTGCATTATTTCTAGTGATGTTTTGTGTGAAATGGTTGAAAAATTCAGCCTAGTTGGCTCCAGTTAGGATTTTTGCGAATTATGGCAGAGGATATTATTCAGACAGAAACATCGCTAAGTATAATTTAATTTTTCATTTATTTCAATTTAGTACGTGGGTTGTACTGGTGATTCATATACCTGAATTTTGTATTTCATATCATTCATTTTCAATATTTTCTCGAAGGTTGGACAAACAAATAAATTACTGGACGTATAATTTCGAAAAAAAATCTGTTGTGTGGCGTGAGGTGAACTTCAATAAGGATCTTTGAGGAACTTCCTGCTATTTAGAACTCAATTTTATCTATTCATGAAAATACATATGATATATTACCTAGTATCAATTAACTGAGTCGGCAGTTAATTCAATTTTGTCTACAAAATTTGTGGAATGTCATCATCACACATCTCTAAATCCAACGTTTTCCCATCATAGAGATTTAAGTAGTTTTCAGGTCAGTCATTTCCAAATGAAAATTCGACAAACATTCCGGCAACATTGTTAACATTTAATTCGATTACAGAATATTAATACATCTCCGATTCGGTGATCTTTAGAATGCAGTGGGGTATTCAGATAATTCTCGAGATTTATGATTTTCTCGTCAAATTTAATGGGATTTAATTAGGAATAACTTGAGAACGACGCGTTTTATTGAAAAAACTCAAGAATAATTTTATTTTCTAAACCTATTGCTTTTTCGAAAATAGGAACCATTCTTCTTTTTCGCGTGGTTTTATAGTATTTTTGTGTGGATTTATAAGTTGGCTACGCTGTAACTTCCATACCGGGAGGAATATTGAATAAGTTTTGATTTGAGAATATGCACCATGAATAGAGTAAAAACTTAACCAAAATTCAGTTCATTCGAAATAACGAAAGGCAAACCTAAAGCTTATGTTATGATCAACATAAGAATAGAATTCATCATTAAGTTCTCATTTTTGGAAGTCTCCAACTGTTTTCAAGGAATCTGTATATGAAGGGTGATTCCACCTTTCACCATTCTCTCGAAACTGTTCCTGTGGAGAATTGTTCGCATTTTATCTTGAAAGGCAACTATGAATGCAATCAGTCACAATTTCTTTTCTTTATTGTTCAAAATTCGACGAAACGGAGAAAAGATGTACCATTTCAGAAAATTTTGACGACGGAGCTCCAGTCCATCTACCGTCTGAATATTGGTGCAATTTATAATTCTTTTTTGGGATGAGTTCATTAGGCCCGAAGAACTGAAAATCTCAATTTGAGTAGGTAAAAAAATAGCAAACGTCACTAGAAAACCGGCTCGTAATTCAGTTCCGAGGAAAATATATTGTATTCAGTCGTAGTGGTTTATTTCAATGAAATCTGGTATGCAAACTTTTTTTTTAATCCTTAGACAAACTCTGGTAATCTTGAAAAATAAAATACAGAAAGAACCTTATGAAGCTAAAAACAACAATTACATAAAATTCAAAATTTTCTGTTTAGACGTTTTTAGTTATCTCGTAGTCGGGTCAGGAATATCGACCTCCGGACTTTTCACAAACGATTAATTTTACATCAACGAGACGATTTCAAGCTCCGAAAGAATGCCAGATGTTGTTTTGAGTCAAACACTTCTTTATGCATTCCTCAGTACACCTGCTCCGTACGAGTATGGCTTACAGTGTTGCCATTTAGGGAGGTGACAACGAACTGAACGTCCCTTGGCTTTATTCCTCCATATATAAGACGGCGCACTAGCGCTGGTGGTATATAGCTGAACTAAAAGATTGTACAGTACATAAATATGGTGCGTTCTGACCTCAAAACGATTTTTTGTTATGTTGATCCCTGAAGTCTCCTGAGTCTAACAATCTAAGAAACAAGGCAAAACGTTGTGACCTCCGATTTCGGAGGTGACAGCGTTATATATGAGGTGACAACGCTTGTTGAGTTTATATTTTGGAGGTGACAATGACAATTAATAACTTTATATATCTAGTCAATTTTGATGATTTTTTGTTTCAATATACCCGACCGACCATCTTCTCAGCTATGAGCTGCCCCCCTCTAGCTGAAATCTTGGGTACGCCCTTGAGAGTTGTGATTTTATAATTGTGAATGGAGTATATGTATACTCCAATTCCTGAAAACGAAACCATTCACAATTATAAAATCACAACTCTGGCCATGGTTTCGTTTTCAGGAATTTGTGCACCTGATAAAAAATCTGTGCGCGTACAGAGAATATCTTTAATGACAATACGGCGTTGCCAGTTTCTTTCTTTACATCAAAAAGCGCGTTCGGCAATAGCATCCGAGAGCGGACGGATTTTTTAGTCACGTGATAACAGATTGTACAGATTTGTCAGATTTTTCTGTAATAAACGAACGCTACGGAGCATTTGGATCGATTTTTCTGTTTGACGTATGTAACGCCTTACCCGAGCCAGATATTAAATTAGAGCTTAGAGGTCTATTCGTCCGTAGAGGTAGTCTGGGTACTATTTTAATTATTTTGTTATAGTTCTCAACATTTCTACCCCTTGGTTGAGATGATTCAATATTTTGAATCATTATTTTTTTATCAAACAACATTTTTTATTTATTACTACACAACAAATAACATAAGACACGAAAATTCAACAGACTGTTCAAGAATATTCGAAGCGGGATGAAAAAATCCATTCACAAAGGCCGAAAAGTAATTGCTGTTTCTGTTCTGTGGAAAAAAATCCGTTTCCTCCGTCGAAATACACCGAGCAAAAAGATCTACTCGTACATCCGATTGATCAGATTTTCTTGCCGAACGGTCCAGATGTGTACTCCCCTCAATCTGGATGTAATAAACGAACGGTTCAGATCAATCCGACCAGTCAGATGTCATTGCCGAACGCGCTTAAAGTAAAAAAATCAAAGATATTTTGACATGGGTACAAACGGCAAATTTGAATTGGACCAAAAATCGATTTAAAAGCATGAATAAAGCAAAAGTAAGTACTAATCGCCTTTTTTACACTTGATAACAAAGTTTTTTTTAGGTACCTATCTGGCCGTTTGGAAAGATTTCAAACGAAATTCCGGTCCCCCAGAAGTTTGGTTAGTTTCGGTATCGTTTTTGGTGCTCAAAATTTATTTGGAATGTGTAAATGGACAAAAAAGGCTTCCTTATACGATTTTTTCACGAAAGCGACCGGAAAATATGGTTCAGGTAGGATTTTCGAGGAATTATGAGGAAAGAACTTGCAGAATGAAATTGATCGATTTTCGTAAGTAAACGGGTTTTGGATGGCCATCATCGGTCTCTAAATGATTATTGTTGATCGTTTTCACGTTTCAGAAAAAGAACCACTTCGTATAAGCCCATTTTGAATAAATTTGTGTATGTTACATTCAACGGTAGGTATTTGCTCTTAATCGAAAGAATATATTATATCTAGTGCTACTTCTTTCAAAAGAGAACACAAGCTTTTAATGCTGTAGGTGCCCTATAATGTGGAGGAGTTTGTGTCTTATTTTAGAACAGGTGAATGATAAATGTGAAGCATATGTTTGACCTGTTCCATATTATTTGTACAAACCTACTGTGGTTGTAATGTATGAATATTTTTCAAACTAATAAATTACTATACAGTCAGAATATTTTACTCCTTGCTCATAAGATCAAATAAATGAAATGTATATCTTCTACTCTTATGTTTATTAAGTTAGCTATTAAGGTTATGTTCCAAGAAAAAGTTCCTGTTGCATCAGAACTCCCTTCAACTATTTGGATTCCAGTAGAGGGATATAATGTTCCATTATTCTTGATTCAACAATTGATGTCAAGTCTTGAACTTTCAGTTCAAGAGGATAATAAACATTAAATCTTCACAGCCATGCATATGAAAATCATGTGAAAGCAATGCAATTTTCTTCCATGGCGAAAAATAATATATTTCAACAGTGATCTCTTGTATTTTTCATGCAAATAACTAGAAAAGGAATCCTTTCTATCAATTCATATAAACGTTAATTATTTTCGTCCGTCACATCTTTTCCAATTCATTCATTTTCCGAATAAATTCACATTCTGAGAAATACGCTAAGAATGTAGAAAGGGCAACATAGTGTTGACTTGGAACATAAAAATATTTTGAAAAACGGCATAACTTCTATACAGAGTGGAATGTGTCAAATTTCCAAGGCCAGAGTTGTGATTTTATAATTGTGAATGGAGTATATGTATTGTTATGGATTTGATTGTTTTGATTTATAGTTTTCAAATTTAATTAGATCCAATAACAATTTAAAAAAAAATTAATATTTTCAATTCCTTTCACCGGCGACTCTATATCTCAATTGAGAGTTCTCTGAATTAAATAAATTCACCTCTTGAATTTTAAATTAATGAATTTAATCAATGAAAGTTAAAAAAGAACATATACAACAAAATCCTACTAACTATTCCTAATTATTAACTAAATTTTTGATGCCCATTTAGTGTGTACTAGGCCTTAGATCTTCCGTCATTCATATTATTCTGTGCCGAACTGCCAACTCCAATCTTTGATTCTATGGTTCTGATCCTAACCTCTTATTTATTTGGTTACGTCCGTTCGCTCGTTCAGTCCAAAATAATTTGCAATATCCAATATCTCCAGAATCCAATTGTTCACCAATATCCGTGCAATTTCAAGATTTCTTCATATTTGGGTAAGTTTTATCTTCTCATTCCAATTACCATTATTTTAATTTATTTGTTTCAGGTTACTTTTCAGCTTGACTTCCAAATTTGAACAGAAATCAGCGATCTTTTTGAAAAGTTTTGGAGAGGATCTGCTACAGTCTCTACGATGGTTTATAATGGACTGACTGTCTATTGTCTAGCGTTTATACCTTTTCCAATTTTTTAAAAAATCAAGCTTGCTTTGGCTGTCAAATTTTCTTCCAAAATCATGCTTTCGCAATTTTCTTCTTTGTGGTGAGTTTTCCTTCTTCAGATCCACTTTTGAAAATTCGGCCACATTTTTTCGTACATTTTGGTATCTGTTTAGCCTAGCTTAGTGAATTCTAACATATAACATTTTACAATTTCCTGCTCAAATTTTACCATTTTACAAAATTTTCATTTTCATTCATCTAGAATTTGTTAATTTCCAATTAAATTATCCAAAATATGCTTTCTTTATATACAACAAACCTTCTTACAACATAGTAGATGTAATTTGTATCTATCGATCACCTTTATATTACACAATCTTTCAACGTAATGATCGATATCTGTTATAATCACATTTTCTTTGAAGTTCTATATACATTTTCCTATTTGAAGGTGCTCTCTATGTTAAATTTCAAAATATCATTACATTTTTTTTTATAAAGATTAAGAAAAATCATTATTATTATTTATTTTGAGCTTATGTTGAATGAGTTTTTTAAAATTCAAGATGTTAATTCAAATTGATCTTTATTTTCATATCTTGAAGACTCTATTTAATGGATAATTATCAAGATTTATGTTAACTGAATCAGCTACCAAAATATTGGAATAATATTGATTTGTTTGTTATTGGATCTTGTATAAATTTAACTTTTGGTGTATACGCTAATATAATTGATGTGTGAATTTACTTATATGGTGATGTATTGAAAACTGAATATATTTTTTTAATGAATTTAGCTAGTTTAGCTTTCCATGACAGTATATTCTCAAAAAGGCATGGCCCCAGCCAGATAAGCCCCTGACATGAGGACAGCCAAGATATGGGCTCAGCAACTATAGGCTATGTACCCAGGCTCAGTGTATTAAAAAATAACTTTGATGCTGGGCCCGGGGGCGTCAGGAGTCTTGGAAGTCCAATCCCAGGACCAGTTTTAAACAATAATTAATCTTCGTCATTGAAAAATACAGGAAACACTTGATACAATCACAATTTATAAACTCGATCACTAAATTTAAAATGATTTTTTCAAATAATTTCTTGTGATTTAAACAGATTGGGAATTCCAAACCAGGAAGCGAGGAAATGTATGTAGTCATCTCGCCGTAACAACCATTTTGGAACTCCAATGTTAGATATGAACGCAACGTTGCCGTTTCTACATATAAATCGTAGAAATTACGTATTTATCAAAATGTTTATTTACTTTGGGAAAACAATGAATTTGAGGAAATATTATGTGAATTCAATAATTCCAAAGATCTGACGAATATTAAAGAAATTTTTTTCTCTGTTAAAACTGGAAATATCTCACGAGTATAAACATGATTGGAAAATTCAGTTATGCTATTTTCTTGTACGGAAATCAAGAACCGAGTGTTGAAATTTTACTGAGAAATAATGGACACAATAGTCCGTTACTTTGTGATAGTTCACTAACCCGACAGAAAAACTTTTAGACGGACGTATGGAAATCCCCACTTTTCAAAATTCTCAAAAAATAAGCCTACAGAGAACAATTAAATACCTCTTTGCGCAACTTGAAATACTCCAGTATGAAAATGTAGTGGTACTACAATTCCTGTGTCACAGTTTATACTCCATTCACTTTTATAAAAGTATCTTGGTGGGCCATGGTTTAGGTTTATCAAGTTCTTCTACTTAAAACGGACGCAGGTTGGCAATCGTGAAAATCAAGCGACATTGCCAAGTCTACTTTCTATTTACTCTTTTTCAACTTTGTGAATGGAGTGGTTTATCCTGTGACACAAGATTCGTAGTACCACTACATTTTCATACTGGAGTATTTCAAGTTGCGCAAAGAGGTATTTAATTGTCGTCTGTAGGCTTATTTCTTGAGAATTTTGAAAAGTGTGGATTTCCATACGTCCGTCTGTTCTGTTCTTCTGAAAGTTTTTCTGTCGGGTTGATAAACTACCACAAAGTAACGGACTATTCTGTCCATTATTTTTCAGTAAAATTTCAACACTCGGTTCTTGATTTCCGTACAAGAAAATAGCATAACTGAATCTTCCAATCATGTTTATACTCGTACACGTGAAATTTTTCCAGTATTAACAGAGAAAAAAAGTTTTTCAATATTCGTCAGATCTTTGGAATTATTGAATTCACATAATATTTTCTCAAGTTCATTGTTTTCCCAAAGTAAATAAACATTTTGTTAAATACGTAATTTCTACGATTCATATGTAGAAACGGCAACGTTGCGTTCATATCTGACAGAAGAATGACTATAACCTAACATTTTCAAAATATACGCGGTGAAATGTGTCAGAATCCCAGGGCCTCCCGGGCTACCTTATAAAAGTGAATGAAGTATATATGTATACTCAGTGTACCTACATTCGCACAATTTTTATGGCTGATTTCGAGCCAAGACAAGATCGGTTATGTATACAACTAAAACCTTTGATATTTTGATCAAATGCAACGTATGGGGAATGTTGTTATTATTATTATACAGTTAGAAGAGTTGAGGCAAAGCCTATAAACTCACAAAATGAGAAAAAAAAAACACAAATTTGAGAGTACAAAAATAACACAAAAAAAAAGTACTAAGTGATACAACTATAGAACACTACAGCCCAAGCCATCGATCGTACGAGTTCTTGAACGCATTCACCGAGCCAGAACCGACAACACTATCAGGCAAACGGTTCCAAGTGTCGAACACGCGGTTGGACAAGAAATGCTGCCTGTGGACCGAAGAAAAACTTTATTTTTTCAATTTCATTGCATGACCACGTAATCTTTGGTCTCTGTTAATCTCGAACAGGTCCTGCAATTCAACGCCGAAGAGGTCACGGAGGCACCGGAAGGTGACAATAAGATCGCCACGCGTTCGACGGGCTGCAAAAGACGTCAGACCCATTATTGCGAGCCTCGTCGCGTAGTCAGGACGAAACACACCGTACGGCATTCGCGTAACCCGCCTCTGAAATTTTTCCAAAATGTCACGGTCGCGGCACAACACTGGACTCCAAACTGGTCCAGCGAATTCCAGAATGGGTCGAATATAAGTTTTATATACTGCACTACATGTGGCTGGATCACACCTACCGAAAGTCTTCTGGACCAAGAAAAGGGATCTTCTCGCTCTGTTTACTGCAGATTGTATGTGCTCGGACCAGGTCAGATTTTCAGTTATGATAACTCCGAGATCAGAGTGGCTGCTGGCAGAAGAGATCCGTTGACCACAAATATTGTACTGGAGACGGGGATTGTTGGTACCCATATGCAAAACTGAACATTTGTCAAAATTTAAAGGTAGCTGCCAATCTTCACACCAACGTGCTATCGAGATCAAGTCCTGTTGCAGAGTTTGATCTCCTGGAATGGCGTATATCTTCGTATCGTCCGCAAACTGGGAGCAGTGAGATTTAATGCAGTTGGCTAAATCGGCTATATACATAAGGAAAAGGAATGGTCCCAGAACTGAGCCCTGCGGTACACCACTGGTGACTGGCCTAGAGGATGACAAGAAGTTGCCCACTCTAACCTGGAATGAACGGTCTGAGAGAAAGGCTGCAATCCATGCAAGAAGCTCACCGCGAAATCCAAAATGATAAAGCACGTGCAATAGCCGGCCGTGGGGGACACGGTCGAAGGCACGGGAAAAATCGAGGTATACCACGTCTACGGGAACCCTCCTGTCGAGCGCTCTCGACCAGTTATTGACACATTCCAGTAGGTTTGTTATTACTGAACGACCAGGAAGAAAACCGTGTTGGCAACCGGGGATGATATTATTATCCAAAGCAAACCTCAGTGCAGAATCCAGTATAATCCTTTCACAAATCTTAGCAGCTATGGGAACCAGGCTAATGGGGCGGTAATTTGATGCGTCCAGCTTGTCACCCTTTTTGAAGATAGGAGTAACCATAGCACTCCGCCATGATATAGGAAGCGAAGATGTCTCAAAAGATTTGGTGAAAATCCTTCATAGGGGAAAAGACAGGGAATGGGCACATTTCTTGAGAAGTGTTGCAGAAGTTCCATCACCACCAGGAGCTGAAGACACGTCGAGAGTAGACAGATGTCCCTCGACCAGGGAAGGGGGAAAATCGATGCTCGTTAAACCAATGTCGACACGATTCGTTGTAATTTTAGGAGGTGAACCTGTCTCCAGGCTGAAATCTGCAGCAAAAGTATCGGCCAGGACACTTGCGGCCTCCTCGGGGCTCTCGCATGGTAGTTTACTTGAGTTGCGGACCAGTGGGTTTTATACAGTGTTGGTTTTATAAAGGGTCTTTCACGAGGAACCTCACCCATATTTATACGGGAAACTACTGAACGTATTTTCATGAAATTCAGCACTTATAAGTATTTCACGATGCTGATGAAATCTAAAATATTTTCAAGGCATGAGCACCTCCGGTTTTTCCGGAAATGACGTCAACTTCCGTTTTTCAAATTAGAACACCATTTTTTTATTGCAGAAATAGATTCCTTAGAAAATTTCAAGTTATTTTGATGTAACATTTTTCAGTTTTGGTTGGAAAATTCTCTCTGAGCGGGAAAATTCGAAAAAAAAAATCGAAAATAGAGCTCCGCTGAAACAAGAATGACTTCAAGGTTTTTGGATGGAAAATTTTCATTTTTGGGATTTTTCAAGATGTAAGATTGATGTATCCACTTCAAAAATCGAAATCGCGATTCATGATACAGGGGATGAAAAAATCGCTTTCAAGGTTAGGGATGATATCATTAATTACATCTACTGAATAAAGAGGAATTTGGCAGATGTAATTAATGATATCTATCATTAAAAAAAAGAATGTAGAACATGGTAAGTTTTTGTATATGCTTCATAAGGAATTATTTATTTATCACTGGAGAGAAAACCGATGGCCGATTAGTTGAAATGAAGAGGTTTCCGATACAAATTCGAATCCAAATTCGCCATCTATTTAGGAACAACCTGTAACTTTTTTCTCTTGCTTATTAGGGTAGTAAAATCTAAAACATGGTTTAAGTAACAGTTCCTGGAAATTTCATCTTTTTGGCGTGAAGGGAGAAGAAAAAGCTGAAAATTCAAGACGAAAAACAGTTTTTTGTGAATAACTCAAAAAATATCCACTTTAGGGCAAGGGTGTGATGCATACACTCACATTATTTTTTAACGTAGATTCAATATCTGCCATAAAAAAATGGGGTTCTAATTTGAAAAAATTGATTTTTCACGATTTTGTCATCCCTAACTTTGAAAGCGATTTTTTCACCCCCTGTATCATGAATCGCGATTTCGATTTTTAAAGTGGATACATCAATCTTACATCTTGAAAAATCCCAAAAATGAAAATTTTCCATCCAAAAACCTCGAAGTTATTCTTGTTTCAGCGGAGCTCTATTTTCGATTTTTTTTCGAATTTTCCCGCTCAGAGAATTTTTCAACCAAAACTGAAAAATGTTACATCAAAATAACTTGAAATTTTCTAAGGAATCTATTTCTGCAATAAAAAAATGGTGTTCTAATTTGAAAAACGGAAGTTGACGTCATTTCCGGAAAAACCGGAGGTGCTCATGCCTTGAAAATATTTTAGATTTCATCAGCATCGTGAAATACTTATAAGTGCTGAATTTCATGAAAATACGTTCAGTAGTTTCCCGTATAAATATGGGTGAGGTTCCTCGTGAAAGACCCTGTATATTAAAAGTGCTACTAACGCCATCTATAAATGTTTGTATGAAGCACAGTCTTATGGCAGATGCCGAAACGTTCAGGTCGTGTTCTTTATTCTTAAACTATCCACCATTTTTAACAGGTTTTGGACCCTGTACGTATTTAGTTTAGTTTATTCGAAAACGCGAACAGTTTCGAGTGCCAAGATGACAAGTTTCCTAACGTGTGTTCCAAAATTGATCGGTCGTGAGAACTACGCAGATTGGGCTTTCGCCCTGCAAAACGTGTTTGTTTTAAGCCGGTCCCAGACAATGTGTGTATTTGACGAATGTGCCTTCGGATACCCTCCCACACACTGCGGAAAACGCGAAATGTTCGACATTCGTTTCTCTGTTGACAACATAGAAATCATAATATATATACTTATTCTAGAATGCTAATTCCTTCTAGTTCCGCAGCGAAAAACGTGCCGCATAGGCAACTGATTCACAATGTGCGCATGCTCACTATTAGGAAATTTCACGTAGAACGATGCGAAGTCCCTAAATGTTTTGTCGGTTCTATTTTAAGTCAATATTATTAAACAATAAAAATATTCCATTGAGTAACAGACTTATTTTATAGCTCATGCGCGACTTCCTAAGACTATTAGACACATTAATATCATAAGTGAATTGCAATATTTGTGGAATTGGTGAGAAAATTAGAGCAGTAATGTAGTAGGTTTCACTAAATAGATATAGACCACGCAACACCGCTTTTTCTGTCTCATGGCAAATGACTTTGAAATGACCTTAGTGAAAATCTAGGCAGGACCGTGTTGAGTATCAGTCTGCAGCCACAGTTTAGTTTACTGCATAGACAAACTAGTTTACTGGTGCGTAACTATTATTTTCGTGTTTGATATTCTTCGTGTGCATTTTGCTTTTGTTGTGTGTTGTGTTCGATTTGGATTTTTTCGTATCCGATAAACAATGAACTGTATAGTGTTGTGGTGTCCTTGTCTTGACCCGCTCATTTCCCACTTGAGTATGTAAACTATGCGCACCTTTTCATTCATATAAACTGTTAGAAATTTATGATTTACGCTTTGCTTTTCATTCGATTGACACATATCTATCCACTCGCACCATGAGATTGGTTCTTTATATAGAAAGAGAACGCAATTCATCATGAAAAATCATGAAATCTTGTGAGTAAACCATCTTTTAATGGATAATTCGAACTCGAAAATAAAATATATTGAAGTGAAACTTTGCAGTTTCATTCAGATAAGATAAAAGATTGATTTTGGAATATACTCGGAACTCAAAAAGACAAATGACTTGAAGAATGAATGTAGGTATCAGAACTCATGAAACGATGCAGAGTAACGCATTGGCAGATGTACAATACATTTTCATGTTTCCACTATTTTCAGGAACACCGAAGAATAGAACTGTCCTGAAGGGATATATTAGTATATTTTGCTCATTTGATTTTTTTCTGTACTTTACCAAAAGATTCGTTGTTTGTGAACCAGAATTTGTCTTCCTTGATCCTTGAATTAATTTTAATACCGAAACCGGGTTTTTTCAACGCCTGAAGAGGTTTTGGAATAATGAAAGATTTTCAGCTTATCTTCCAGTCGCTGATGATTCCAAATTTCCATTCAAATAGCTGTTGAAAATTATCAATATGTTCAAAACAACTAGTAAGTGTCGAATACTAATTATGAATTGATTAAATCCAACTGCAACAATAACAGCATAAAATTTCATTGAAGCCGACCCTGTTCAGAAACAACCTGATGGCACGTATGCGCATTGTGGACCACACTGAAATTTTTACAACACTTCGATCCAATTGATTTAGCATTCTAGAGTAAGTATATAATATATATTATGATTTCTATGGTTGACAAACGTTCGCCGCACGGTTTGGCGCGACTCTGGCTGAAGACAGAAGAGGCAATCTACTACGCGTAGTTAAGCACACTGTCTGGGAGCTAACGCGAATGTACTTCGTCTTCCTTTGATTCGTGCCGTTTTACCGACAAGACTTCGGATAGCAGGCGAATGCCGAACTATACCCGCAGTTGAGCTCCCACACAGTACGCGGAGCACCGCGAATGCCGAACATTCGTCAAATACACGCATTGTCTGGGGTCGGCTTGAGAAGGACTCACAGAGTGCATCAATGGTTCCCAAACGGACACAGTGTTGGTCAGTAAGGCCAAAGCAAAAATTATTCTCACGTTGGATACTTCATTGTATATTCATGTGAAAGACTGTGATACGGCTAAAGAAGTTTGGGACAAACTCAAAAAGTTGTACGAAGACAGCGGTTTCGCGCGTAAAATCGGTTTGCTACGAAAATTAATCTCGTTACGTTTGGACAATTGTGAATCTATGGAACATTATGTGAATCAGGTGATAGATACATCCCAAAAGTTGGACAGATCCGGCATCAAACTCAGTCAAGAATTTATTGGAAGCCTGATGTTGGCAGGATTAGCGGAAAGGTTTGAACCAATGGTGATCGCAATAGAGAACTCTGGAACAGATGTCAATGCAGATTCCATTAAGTCTAGATTATTGGACATGCATCTAGATGGCGATAGAGTTGCAGAAAACGCTACCGCTGGAGCATTCGCCAATAAAGGATTCAATAGAACGTTTGACAGAAATTACAGAGATGGCAGCACACACAAGAATGCGAACAAAAACAAAAATGAAGTTACCTGTTTTAAATGCCGCTTACCAGGACACTTTATGAACAAATGACCGGAATTCAAGAAAAAAGAGGAATTCAGAAGCGCTTTCAACGCAACGCAGCATTCATAAGTCGAGCATTCAATAAATCAGACTGGTATATTGATTCAGCTGTAGATTCAGATGTAGCATGCATATAACTTCGAGAAAAGATTGGCTTAAAAACATCAAGAAAAATCCAAATCTAAAGGAAATTACCGTGGCTAACGATAATAAATTAAATGTAGATTGCTCAGGCATGATGACAAATCTGTTATATGTGAGCCAACTCATAAATGGCGGAAACAAGGTTATATTTCACAACAAAGGATGTAATAATACAACGTCCGAAGGAATTGGTAGCCACAGCGAGTCTGGTCAATAATGTGAATTATACTGAAATTATACTGAAACGCAATTGACCATATTCATCAGCTATCGGTTGCAGCTTTTTGAGCATCTTTGGGTTGGTACCATTGTGTTATCAATGTCATTGTTTAATGTCAAACGTCATTACTCATTATTTATATTTACAATTTTTGAACGTGCTATTTATTTTGAATTTTTGGAAGAGAACAGACATGGAGAAATTCATCTCAAAAAAACACATTCCCATTATTTTCAGGTATCCGTGGGTGGATAGCTCCAAGGATCTTTTCATAGAGGAAATTGATTTCGATGAGAACCTATGGGTAGACCAGAGTTTATGCATAATTACCCCGTACTACCTTTTGATTATGTACCTGTTAATATATATGTATGATGGAAGTATCTGTGGTTTTTTATAAATACTCAATACTGAACTAGTATTCTGGAAGGAAGTCTGTTAGTTTACTTTGGACAGAGTTTTTTCTAAATGACTTCTGTCAGATAATTCTTTCCTTGCGGCAATGTTGTTATCGACACTTGAAATCATCAAAATAGTGTTGTTTGCTGCTGCATCACAAACCTTCGTGACAGTGGATCTCCACAAAAACTTGCTTGTAATAGACTTTTTCAGTCCACTACAGGCGAGGTTTCATCAAAAACGAGTCCATCTTGTCTGAGGATTTTACATTGTTTTAATTCGGGACTTGGAAATTGGTTCATTACATGGGAGTTTCCATTATATGCGAGTTCATTATAAGTGGACTGCATAACAACATCATCTGCACATTCATAGGGAAGGGACATTTAGAAATGAAAACAATTATTGAAATTAAATACTTTTATATTACTTATATACTTCTTCGATCTAGAAGGGGTGCTTTAGAGAAATTGGGAATCAAACTGTCCATATATTATTCAGTTGGTCCATGGTACTGATGGGAATTGTAGATTTCAGTATATTGAAAATTTTCACTTCACCAATTTTCCTCTTGACATGAATTCTGAGAACTACAAAAATTAAGATATAAAAAAGTTGAGTAGCAGGAACGTATTAAAATGTATATACTATTTTTCTAGTTGGGCATATACTCACTAGCAATGTCTTTGGTTACTTGTTCTTCCAACTCATTAAGTTGATTATTATTTTTGAGAACAAATGGTGGTATATTGAGATCACAGTCCACCTGCCGAAGTTCATCAACAATGGTGAAACGTCTGTTTGCCATCACAGAATCACCAGGTTCCAGTTTTTGAATAAGGCCACTTTTCAAAACTAAGTCCTTGTCACTGATTCTACCTGGATATATTTCAGACACAAATGACACAAAACCATTGGGACATATGGCAATTAATCCTTTTCCAGTATTTGTGGGTTTATAATGCGAATATGTCTGGCTTTGATTATTGTAATCAGATGGTTTTTGGATTCTTCTTTCTGTGGCATCTAATATAATTCGTGTACTCGGATAAAGAATGTAACCATTTTGTAGCAAGTGTTTTATCCTTTGGAAACCTATGGAATTTTAATTTGGAATCTTTGGCCGAGCTAGGGCTTTGTCAGTGCTCCACACAACATTTCCAGCCACTTCCAACAATATTGGGGTTGCTGAAATACAGATCATGAACCCAATTGAGGATTACTGTACTCCTTGACATGCTGAATGTACTCAAAATATACCTACACCTTTTTAGAATTCATTTTTACCAAAAATTCAAAATAAATAGCACGTTCAAAACTTCAAAAATTGTAAATATAAATAATGAGTAATGACGTTTGACATTAAACAATGACATTGATAACACATTGGTACCAACCCAAAGGCTCAAAAAGCTGCAACCGATAGCTGATGAATATGGTCAATTGACCATATTCACCGTCACCATATTGTTGTTCGACAATACCAACTACCCAGGGTCCTCAACATCGAATAACGAAAGTCACTAATTTTTTAGGACCGCGAAAGTTTAAATGGACATATTTTGGTGTCAGGTTTTTTATTTTTAGATCTATTTTTTGCCGAACAATTACTGACACAACAATCATATACTGACTATACTGATATCTACCCATATTTCCTGGATTTTATCACAAAATACTTAACCAAAGTTTACCACCAATTTTATATAACCTCTCATACCACATACCATACTGATCATAATAATTCTTTAATCTATGATACTAATAATCTGATAGTACTTTTGATAAACTCAATATTTCTCCATTGGGAACACTGAGTAGTTGGTATTGTCGCACAACAATATGGCGACGGTGAATATGGTCAAATCGACCACTCTAGTACACTTGGCGGTAATCCTGTTGTTTAATCAAGTAGAATTTGGGTAGTGGTGGGGGTCCGTCAAATTCGCCGCAACGTTGCCAGGTCGGGCGATTATTCCGGTATTTGAAGAAAAGGTCATGAACTTTTTCTTTGAAGGTTTTCTTTGCTTAGTTCTTTCCTTCATTAGCACTTCGAACTAAGCAACCCTGAATAAATTATTAGAAATCATATGATTTCTTTCAATATAGTGTTTAGTCCAAAAACAATTCTAATCCATTAAATTAGAATTAAATTCTAATTTATTAAATTAGAATTTAATTATTTATCAAATTAGAATTTAATTATTTATCAAATTAGAATTTTCTAATATCTTTATAACGTGAGGATAGACGAGATTAAAAAACAATTATGTGAAATTGAACTGGATTTTTTTCCCTCGCATTTTATTTCATGCCACTAAGGTAAATTTCAGGACAAATGCATAAAATGTTGTCTAGGAAGTGCAAAAAAATTTCAAATTACTAATTTCAAAATTTACGCTCCTTCTGATTAATTCAACTTAGTCATTATTTATTAACACTCATAATTTTGTTTCAAATGGAATTAAAACTTATTTCATCGAAAAATGCGGAAGATATTTTCAAGTGGTGATGCCTGCCATTGAGAGGCCGAAAAAATTACCCTTCCAATTCCTGAACGCCGTGGATAATTCTTATTCCTTTTCTGACATTATAATTCACTCTGAAGAAATGGATTTGCACAATCTGGCAGCAAAATCAGGTTTTGACACAGTTCGCGCATGCGCAAATCGGCCTTCAAATTCTACTTGATTCAATAACAGGATTACCCACTTGGCTGTTTCTGGCGAGACATGGCACAGAAGATTTGGTCACTTGAACTACAAGGACCTCAATTTGATGAGGAATGGTCTTGTAGATTGATTGTTTTTTGAAGGACCACTTAAGAAAAATGAAATATGTGAAGTCTGTTGTGAGGGTAAACAATCACGACATCCATTTAACCCCCAAGGAAGTAGAGCAACTGCAGCGTTGGAATTGATTCATGGAGATCTATGTGGACCTATGGAAGTTACATCCCTAGGAGGTTCAAAATATTTTTTCATCCTGGAGGATGACTATACAAAGATGGTCTTTGTGTATTTCCTCATGAGCAAAGATGAGGCCTTCAACAGCTTTGTGGAGTTCAAAAATTATGTGGAAAATCAAAAAGGTTCCAAATTAAAATGTTTCAGAAGCGATCAAGAATCTGAATTCAACTCTAACGAATTCAAGACCTTATACAAGAAACATGGAATTTTGCATCAGCAAACGAATGCATATTCTCCTCAACAGAATGGAATGTCAGAACGAATGAATCGAACCATTGTTGAAAAGGCTCGTTGCTTATTGTTCGATGCAAAAATGCAGAAGCTGTGGCAAATGCAGTATATTTGAGAAATCGTTCTGCAGTTTCAGGTATAGAGAAAACTCCGTACGAAATGTGGTTCAACAAGAAACCTGATGTTTCTCATATTAAAATATTTGGTAGTACAGCCATGACTATGATACCCAAAGAAAAGAGGAAGAAATGGGACAAAAAAAATGATACTGGTAGGCTATAGTGACTCAGCAGAGATCTCATCATAGAAGAATCTCCAACAAAATCAATGGATTTACTAGTTGAAACATTACCAGAACCAGTGGGGGCTAATGTTGAAGAAGAAGTTTCAAATGATGCACTACCAGAAACAGGAAGGAGAAAATCAACTAGACCACCTAAGCCAAAGCAGTTCGATGACTTTGTTACGTTCGCATGCCGAGGAAATTTTGATCCAGACGTTGATCCACTAACAGTGGAGCAAGTTTTTCCTTCGACTGACTCTGATCAATGGAAAAGGGCGATGTCCGAAGAATTGCAGTGCTTCGAAGTAAATGGTGCTTGGGAGCTGGTTGAGAGCATTCCAGAATCTGCAACGGTCGTTCCTTGCAAATGGGTTTTCAAGAAGAAGACTAGTGAAACTGATGAAGTGAAATATCGTGCGCGGTTAGTGGCAAAAGGTTGTGTACAAAAGTTCGGGATTGACTATAATGATGTGTTCTCTCCAGTTGTAAGACACTTTGCGATTGTTACTATTGTTAGTATCGTTAGCTGTTAGTTTGAACTTGAAAATTGTTCACCTAGATGTTAAGACTGCTTTTTTAAATGGTTCACTTGATCGGCCAATTTATATGAAACAACCAGAAGGTTTTATTGTGGAAGGTCAAGAACACAAAATGTATAAATTGAAGAAGGCAATTTATGGTCTTAAACAGGCATCTAGAGCCTGGAACATTAAAGTCAATCAAACCTTATCAAAGTTAGGCTACAATAGGTCAAATCTAGATGTCCATTAAGTTAGCAGTGCCACTTTCGAGAAATTCAATGAAACCTATTGCACTAATTGTCGAATAATTGTCGAGAATTTGTCGTGAAAGAAAAAAATTTGTCGCGTCCTTAGTTTTTTTTCTACGGGGTGGCTTTGCTAACTTAACGTTAAGTTAGCAGAACCACTTTTTCAATATCGCCCGAATCTCATGAAAATAGTTACAAATAATTGTCGAGTAATTGTCGTAGTCGATTTGAAGTAAAAAAAATCCATTCCTTTTTGTTTATTTTACGTCTTTTTCCCGCGAGTTCGAGATATTCCTAGAATTATCGCATTTTTGGCAACAGCGCATTCGTAATTGACTCTTTTTCTATTGCATTAATTGTCGAATACCTGCCTCGAATTTGTCGTGAAAGAAAAAAATTTGTCGCGTCCTTAGTTTTTTTTCTAGGAGGTGGCTTTGCTCGCTTTATATTAATTTAGCAAAAAGTGGTCGAATATCGTCACGATGATCATGAAAGATTGTCGAGTAATTGTCGATATTGAAATAAAGTAAAAGACACACAAAAAATTTAATCTTTCTAGCAATTTCCACTCCATTTTCTCGCGATTTCCCCATCTTTCTTGAAATATCGCATTTTTGGCAACAGCGCATTCGTAATTGACTCTTTTTCTATTGCATTAATTGTCGAATACCCGTCCCGAATTTGTCGTGAAAGAAAAAAATTTGTCGCGTCCTTAGTTTTTTTTCTATGGGGTGGCTTTGCTAACTTAACGTTAAGTTAGCAGAACCACTTTCTCAATATCGACCAAATCTCATGAAAATGGTTACAAATAATTGTCGAGTAATTGTCGTAGTCGATATGAAGTAAAAAAAACCCAAAAAATTCATTGGTTTTTGTTTATTTTACGTCTTTTTCCCGCGAGTTCGAGATATTCCCAGAATTATCGCATTTTTGGCAACAGCGCATTCGTAATTGACTCTTTTTCCATTGCATTAATTGTCGAATACCTGCCTCGAATTTGTCGTGAAAGAAAAAAATTTGTCGCGTCCTCAGTTTTTTCTTTCACGACAAATTCGGGACAGGTATTCGACAATTAATGCAATAGAAAAAGAGTCAATTACGAATGCGCTGTTGCCAAAAATGTGATATTTCAAGAAATATGGGGAAATCGCGAGAAATGAGAAAATGGAGTGGAAATTGCTAGAAAGATTAAATTTTTTGTGTGTCTTTTACTTTATTTCAACATCGAAAATTACTCGACAATCTTTCATGATCATCGTGACGATATTCGACCACTTTTCGATAAATTAATATAAAGTGAGCAAAGCCACCCACCCCGTAGAAAAAAAAACTAAGGACGCGACAAATTTTTTTCTTTCACGACAAATTCGAGGCAGGTATTCGACAATTAATGCAATAGAAAAAGAGTCAATTACGAATGCGCTGTTGCCAAAAATGCGATAATTCTAGAAACATCTCGAACTCGCGGGAAAAAGACGTAAAATAAACAAAATAAATGGATGTTTTCGGTTTTTTTGCTTCATATCGACTTCGACAATTACTCGACAATTATTTGTAACCATTTTCATCAGATTCGGTCGATATTGAGAAATTGGTTCTGCTAACTTAATGTTAAGTTAGCAAAGCCACCCCATAGAAAAAAAACTAAGGACGCGACAATTTTTTTTCTTTCACGACAAATTCGGGACAGGTATTCGACAATTAATGCAATAGAAAAAGAGTCAATTACGAATGCGCTGTTGCCAAAAATGCGATATTTCAAGAAAGATGGGGAAATCGCGAGAAAATGGAGTGGAAATTGCTAGAAAGATTAAATTTTTTGTGTGTCTTTTACTTTATTTCAACATCGACAATTACTCGACAATCTTTCATGATCATCGTGACGATATTCGACCACTTTTTGCTAAATTAATATAAAGTGAGCAAAGCCACCCCATAGAAAAAAAAAACTAAGGACGCGACAATTTTTTTTCTTTCACGACAAATTCGAGGCAGGTATTCGACAATTAATGCAATAGAAAAAGAGTCAATTACGAATGCGCTGTTGCCAAAAATGCGATAATTCTAGGAATATCTCGAACTCGCGGGAAAAAGACGTAAAATAAACAAAAACGAATGGATTTCTTGGGTTTTTTTTACTTCATATCGACTACGACAATTACTCGACAATTATTTGTAACCATTTTCATGAGATTTGGTCGATATTGAGAAAGTGGTTCTGCTAACTTAATGTTGAGTTAGCAAAGCCACCCCATAGGAAAAAAAACTAAGGACGCGACAAATTTTTTTCTTTCACGGCAAATTCGGGACAGGTATTCGACAATTAATGCAATAGAAAAAGAGTCAATTACGAATGCGCTGTTGCCAAAAATGCGATATTTCAAGAAAGATGGGGAAATCGCGAGAAAATGGAGTGGAAATTGCTAGAAAGATTAAATTTTTTGTGTGTCTTTTACTTTATTTCAACATCGACAATTACTCGACAATCTTTCATGATCATCGTGACGATATTCGACCTCTTTTTGCTAAATTAATATAAAGTGAGCAAAGCCACCCCGTAGGAAAAAAACTAAGGACGCGACAAATTTTTTTCTTTCACGACAAATTCGAGCCAAGTATTCGACAATTAATGCAATAGAAAAAGAGTCAATTACGAATGCGCTGTTGCCAAAAATGCGATAATTCTAGGAATATCTGGAACTCGCGGGAAAAAGACGTAAAATAAACAAAAAGGAATGGATTTTTTGGGTTTTTTTTACTTCATATCGACTACGACAATTACTCGACAATTATTTGTAACCATTTTCATGAGATTCGGGCGATATTGAAAAAGTGGTTCTGCTAACTTAACGTTAAGTTAGCAAAGCCACCCCGTAGAAAAAAAACTAAGGACGCGACAAATTTTTTTCTTTCACGACAAATTCTCGACAATTATTCGACAATTAATGCAATAGGTTTCATTGAATTTCTCGAAAGTGGCACTGCTAACTTTATGGACATCAAATCTAGAATCTTGTTTATTTATTAAGAAAGATAAAGATTCAGTTAGCTTTATTGCATTGTATGTCGATGATTTTTTTATTTTTTCTAATGAGAGTGAACTTCAAAATTTGAAATTAAAATTAGGTCAAGAATTTGATATTAAGGATTTAGGTGAAGCTAAACATTGTCTAGGAGTAAGAATAACTAGAAATTATCAAGATAATACCATTCATTTAGATCAAGAAGAGTATATTGATAAGATCTTGTCAAATTTTGGTATGGAAAATTGTAAAGTTGTGTCAACTCCATTAGATTGTTCTTCAGACACAGATAAGCTTAAGGAATCAGGTAAAGACTTGAGTATGATACCTTATCAAAGAACAATAGGAAGTCTGATGTATTTGTCAGTTTTGACCAGGCCAGATATCACATATGCTGTTAATTATTTAAATCAATTTAATAATAACTACTCGGAATATCATTGGCAATGTGCAAAAAGAGTTCTCAGATACTTAAAAGGTACGAAAAATTTGAAGTTGACCTATTCTAAAAATGAAAATTTGAATGTAGAAGGATTTGTAGATTCTGATTGGGGATCTAACAAATTAGATAGGAGATCATACACAGGTTCCCTCACTGGGATTGGCACCTTGTCGCTGGTGTGAGGGCTTAAGTAGCTGCAAGGACTCTTGGAGCGATGTCGACGGAACGCAGTTCCGGCAGGGCCTCCCATGTCGATAAGGTCCAAGATGAGCGGTGAAAACTAAGACTGATCCATAGGCCTCCCTGTTAGGTCATGTCTCTGCAGGGAGTGCTGGGGCGGTGGGGATCCGCCCGAGTAGCTTCTATGGTTTGCTCTCAACAACCCCCCCCCAAGCCAACGGTGGAACAACATATGCCAAGGGCTGCGTGGCCAGCGGGGAGGCTGGTCGCTAATATGTGGACTCCTGGCACCGGGGGACCCCAGGTTTCAATACCCTTGCTACATCAAGAGGCTCTGAGGTAGTGGACTGATAGTTCCTCATAAAGAAACAATCGCATGGAAGATTCACAAACAAAAAAGAAGGAAGAGGAAGTATCACCAGGGGAATCGCTAGGCGCATCTACTGTGCCTTCGATCCCCATGGAGATAGAAACGGTTCAGGCTATTGAAGGCCAAACCGAAAAAACACCTGAGGTGCAGAACCCTACAGTTCTAACCTCAACAGAAGAAGACCGACTCCTCGCCAGCACTTCTTCGGACGGGACTGTGCGGGCTCAGCCTCAAGGGCAGTCCAACAGGCATCGTCTGGGGAAGTCTGAGAGGAAAAGGTATAAATGGTTGATGAGCCAGGGAAATACGCACGAAGAGGCGTATAGACTCTGTAAGTTCACCATCGAAGAAAGGAAGGCTCTACAACCTGCTCCTGCTTTTAAGCGGGTCAGGTCTGAGGAGTCAACTCCAAACCGAGGCTCTCAGAAGAGGGCAAGAACAAATTACCCTAAATCGTCGACCTCTCGAGCTGGTCCCAATCAGGACCAATCGAAACCATCGACGTCGACGGACACAAGAGGTAAGGGCGCGCAGAGACCGTCGAACGAGCGAACAGCCTTTACATGGGGCACTCAACAGAAGTCGACCTCTCGAGCTGCCATGAAGACGACCAAAGCCACCTACAGCGGGATGCTCAAGGGAGTGAAGGTGGGACTTATCCCAGCCGAACATCCCAAAGAGAACCTAGCGGTAGAGGATCTCACCGAGCTAGAGAAGAAACTGGCTCGCCTAATCCTGGGGTGCGAGGATAACATATCTCCCTCCTTCAGGAACGTAGTATTTCGCCCAGGCTTCATGGTCATAAACTGTGATGATCAAGCTACAGCTGACTGGGTGAAATCCAAAGAAAAGGAGCTACAACTCCCCCACATGAAGGTCCGGGTCAGGGATGAAAACGACATCCCAGGTGCGGCAGTGGCTACTGCCTTTTTCCCGAACAGCCTGGAATACACCGTAGATGAAGTCCGGACCTTCATTGATAAACAAAACCCCACTGTAAACACCGCTCAGTGGAAAGTGCTGAAGGTGGCGGATACAGGAAAGAACTGCCTAGAGATAATCTTCTCGTTGGACTGTGCAAGCCTGGATGCTTTACAAGCTCTAGATTGCATGGTCAACTATAGACTGGGCAAGGTAAAGTTTTGGGTGAAAAAACCAATGGGCACACAGAGCTCTGCGGCTGCTGATGAGGTGGTCCCTGCGGAATCAGGCGCTGTGTCTCCCGCTCCTGCCTCAACGGGAGTGGAGCCCTCGGTGTCATCCCAGGCGACTGCTGCGTCGGCTCCGATGGAAGTAACCCAAACTCCCACCAAGGCGGAGGAAGAACCTAAGCCAGAAAACACATCGGCCCAAATGAAGGGCCAACAACAAAAAGGAAGATCGCCTCTACTCCGGCAGGAGAATGACAGGCGCCCTATCCCCCGAAACAAGGGGAAGCCGTGGAAGCACCATGGCAGGGACCGCAAGGAACCCCATTAAGTGCCTCCAAATCAACCTCCATCATGCTACAGATGCGGCCCTCTGGAGGTTGATCAAACAAAACCTCGATATCGTGTTAGTCCAAGAGCCTTGGGTCATGGGAAACAAGATAAAAGGACTACCAAACGGTTCAGGTAAACTGATTTATCATGAAGGAGTGGCTGCGCCTAGAGCGGCACTCTATATCAATAAGAATATACAATATCTGCCTCTTTCTAGATTTATACAACGCGACATTGCAGCAATAATCCTAGATGTCCGACTTCCCGGAGGTAACGTCAAAGTTGTTTTAGCTTCAACGTACCACCATGAGGAGGAAGCATCCCCACCCGAGGAGGTGGCCAAATTAGTGAAATATTGCAAAAAGATGAATATGCAATTCATCATTGGATGTGATAGCAACGCACACCACTCAGTCTGGGCGAGCTCTAATATCAACAAAAGAGGTGAGTACCTTTTAGATTTTCTTATAACTGAAGGGGTGGGAGTAGCAAATCGGGGTACTGAGCCTACGTTCCGTAATGCGATCAGGGAGGAGGTATTAGACCTTACCCTCGTCAGCCCAGCCCTACATCACAAAATATCTAACTGGCATGTCTCAGACGAGGCTTCTCTCTCTGATCATAGACAGATCCGGTTTGACATCGACATCGAACCAAAATTACAGGAGTCTAAAAGAAATCCCAGAAGGACGGACTGGGAGCGCTATCGTGTACTGTTGGAAGACGACGAAGATCTCTCAGGGGTCCGGGGTATGGACTCTGTGGATGGCATAGACCTAGCTGCGGAGCACCTCCAAGGCCGAATTCTGACGGCTTATGAGGATAGCTGCCCGCTTAGGCGATCGACATCCAATAGGGACGTGCCCTGGTGGAACTCCAATCTAGCAAAGCTACGGAAAAAAGCCCGCAAACTATATAACAAGTGGTCTAACTCCAGGGCACTGGAGGACAAGACCGTATATAGAGCGGCAACAACCAAATATGGTAAAGAATTGCGTGAATCCAAGAGAAAATCATGGCGTACCTTCTGCCAAAGCATCGAGAACACGCCAACGGCCTCCAAACTACATAAGGCCCTATCAAAAGATCATAGCAATGGTCTGGGACAGCTAAAGGGAATGGATGGTGAGATGACTGGCACAGACGACGAAACGTTGTCACTCATGCTAGAGACTCACTTTCCGGGTTCTCGAATCTTTCATGGCAGCAAACCGAGTCAAGGTGTCTCGGCACCCAGACGAGGTGCCAGAAAGATAGCTGCCAAACTCTTCACAAAAGAAAGGATTCAATGGGCCATCGAATCCTTCAAACCTTATAAATCCCCAGGCGGGGATGGCATGTACCCAGTGATGCTTCAGAGGGGACTGCAGGTCCTACTACTGGACCTCGTGAACCTCTTTCGTCGAAGCTTCATCTGGGGATATGTCCCAGAATGCTGGCGGGACGTGAGAGTGAGCCGGGGACTGATGCTAAATCATTCCGCCCCATCAGCCTCTCCTCCTTTCTCTTGAAAGCGATGGAGAAGATAATTGATCAGGATATCAGAGCGGGACTACTTTCTAAGTACCCTCTGCATAAGGATCAATATGCCTACCAGGCAGGAAAATCAACAATCTCTGCTGTCCATAGCCTCACCAGGAAACTGGAGAAGACCTTGGAATACAAAGAGATTGCTTTATGTGCTTTTATTGATATTGAAGGCGCGTTCTCGAATACGCCAAGACAGTCCATTCACCGTGCGCTGGTCAGAAGGGGTGTGGAGCCGGCAACGGTGACTTGGATTATGGCATCGCTGAGCAGCCGGATAATCAATATGCAACTTGGCGCGACGTCCCTAACTGCGACACCCGGAGACGGGTGCCCACAGGGGGGTTGTTTATCGCCACTATTGTGGTCGCTGGTCGTCGACGACCTCTTAAAAATACTTTCGGAAGCGGGTTTCGAGATCTGTGGTTATGCCGATGACCTTGTGATAGTGGTTCGGGGCAAGCATGACGATACGGTCAGTGATCGGATGCAAGCCGCTCTAACCCTAACTCACGAGTGGTGTATCCGAGAAGGTCTCAATATAAATCCCAAAAAGACAATACTAGTGCCATTTACCAGGAAAAAGAAATTTTCTCTCAAGGCATTAATAATGAACGGGACTGCCCTAACCCCAACGAACCAGACCAAATATCTAGGTGTCATATTCGATCAAAAACTCTCTTGGAGTCCACACCTCGAGGCTGTGATCAGTAAGGGCCAGCGAGCTCTCTTCACATGCCAGAGAATGGTCGGAAAAACGTGGGGGCTTAAACCAGAACTGACCAACTGGATCTACAAATCCATCGTTCGGCCAATCATTAGCTATGCAGCGCTCATTTGGTGGCCGAGAGCAAAACTAGTGTCAGGGCAATCAGCCCTGGAAAAACTACAACGAACAGCGTGTCTATCTATCACAGGAGCAACACGCTCTTGTCCAACTGCTGCCATGCAGGTCATCTTGGACCTGCCTCCCCTAGATATCTTTCTGGAAAGTGAGGCGGCCAGGTGGGCTCTCAGGGTGGCAAAAGAACAAGAACTGAAAACTGGCGACTACTCAGGACACCTTCGCATTCTAAATGAGTGCAAGGGGCTCCAGGATGTGGTCACAGATGACTTACCACTGAGACTCGAGTTTCAGAAAAACTTCAACGCGACATTTCCAAGTCGTGAACAATGGGCTAATAATGAAGTGGCTTTCCCCAGAGGGTCTGCGGTATTCTATACCGATGGCTCGAAAGTCGAAGATGGGCGAGTGGGAGCTGGTGTACACGGTCCCTTGGTCCAATTAGCCATACCTATGGGTTCTTGCCCTTCGGTATTTCAAGCAGAAACATTTGCCATTAGGGAATGCGTTGCGCTGTGTACAAGACGCAACTACCGGAGGGCAAGAATATACATAATATCGGATAGTAAAGCAGCCCTGCTAGCGCTTGACTCGCCACTAGTTAGGTCAAAGTTAGTCTGGGAATGTAAAACATCCCTCAACACACTCGGAGAAACAAATCAGGTCAACCTTATTTGGGTACCTGGCCACTCCGGGATAGATGGCAATGAAGCGGCAGACCGACTTGCCAGGGAAGGGGGGTCTATTCCCTTCACCGGTCCAGAGCCATTTTGTGGCTTCCCAGCCAGCCATCAAGCGATGGCGGTTAAGGAATGGGAACAAAAGAGAAAGCTTACGTTCTGGCAAACGATCAATGGCCAAAGACAGGCCAAGTCATTTCTCTCCTACTCGACGAGCTGGACTAAAAAAGTTCTCTCACTCAGTAAACAGGAACTGAGGAAACTGACAGGCGCACTCACGGGACACTGTCCCGTGAGGTATCACCTGAAGAACATGGGTAAGTCGCTAGAAGACACATGTCGTTTCTGTCAAGAAGCCACTGAGACAGCCAAGCACTTGTTATGCGAATGTGAAGCTGTTCATCGGAAAAAACTACAACACCTTGGCTTCTGGTTTCTAAAGCCGGAACAAGTGATGGATGTAGCCCCCAGAAAGGTGATAAAGTTCATGGAGACACTATTGCCTAACTGGTAAACAGCGCGGGGATGCACAATAGATCTTTAGGTCAAGGTGCTTGCGAGTTCAGATGATCTTCCGCCCCTCCTCTAATCTAATCTAATCTAAATACACAGGTTATGTCTTTAAGTTATCAAGGGGTGTAATTTCATGGAAAAGTTGTGAACAGAAAACCGTAGCTTTGTCGAGCACTGAGGCTGAATATATGGCCATTAGTGATGCTTCTAAAGAAGCTATTTATCTACGAAACCTTTTGAATGAAATTTATGGCGATATCAATCGTATCACAGTTTATAATGATAATCTGGGTGCCAACAAATTGTGTTACAATCCAGTTTATCATGAGAGTTCAAAACACATTGATATAAGGCATCATTTCATTATAGATAATATTGAGAAAGGTATTGTGAAAGTAGATTATTTGAGTACTAATGAAATGGTAGCTGACATTTTAACGAAGAGTCTTGGGAATGTCAAGCACTCTTTATTTATTGAGCAATTAGGATTAAGATTCTTTTAATAAGTGGGTGTGTTGGTTTTATATATTAAAAGTACTACTAACGCCATCTATAAATGTTTGTATGAAGCACAGTCTTATGGCAGATGCCGAAACGTTCAGGTCGTGTTCTTTATTCTTAAACTATCCACCATTTTTAACAGAATGAGCACCCTATGAATCTCATCAGTCCCATTCATTGATCTGGAAAATTCGCATACAAAAAATCCCAAAGCCGCCGATGATTGTGTTGTAGCGGCCATTTCTGTTTGAGGAATGAAGTACAGGAATAATATGGTTATTCAGTTACTGCGTTCGTTATTACCAATCCGGAGAGAAAACGGACACAGAACATCTAATAAATACGGATCTCTCTCTCTCCTCTCTTTCAGCCAGAGAGAGAGATCCGAATTATTGGATGTTCTGTGTCCGATCCGTCTCCGGATTGGTAATAACGAACGCAATTATTAAATCTGAATACACCAATCGAGTTTCCGTCTGTTAAAAATTTGACATATTATTGACAGTTCCCACACAAAAATTAATTGTATGGATGTCATTTCAGTTATGTATAAATTTTTTTGCTTAGCCATTTTTGTTCCAAAAACTTAATTAGGTAAGGTGAAGTGAGGTAAATGTGATATAGTATTTGAATCGCTCATAAACAAAGCGTTATAAGTAACACTTTAAATAGAGCTAAACATTCAAAAAAATTCATGCATGATCACAATATAGTTCTCAATTGATTGTATGATGGTCACTCTTTGAAATATTTTCTGAGAAATGTTGGGTTATTTAAAAAAAAAATGATGTCGGTATATCACAATTGCCTCAGAATTTAGGGTAAATGTGTTAATAATCATTCATCTTCAGTGTTCGTGTTCTATTCATCAAATATGTAATAAGGGTAGTGGCTAAGAGGATTGGGGAAATAAAATCCTTTATTTCCCCAGTCCTTTTAACCACTATACCTATGGTGACCATACGTCCCGATAAAATCGGGACAATCCCGATTTTTAGAGGTTTGTCCCGGCGTCCCGAATTATACAAGAACTGTCCCGATTTCCTAGAGTTTTTGTCGAAATTGAATTTTACAAGCGACGCGTTGGCCGTTCCGTTGTTTCATCCCTGATGATAATTTTCTGCAACGCTAAGATCACGAGTACCGGCAAGGGGAATCCCTGTGTCTCTGAAGTTAGCACATTTTTCGCGAAAAAAAATCGGAAATTTCTCCGTTAGTAACAATTTGTAACATAAAAATTTTCGTTTGTAACCTAACCTTCAATGACGAAATCACACCACTAGAATGCGAAGTTAGCACCCACATTCTCGAAAATTTACGAATTTTCTATTTCATTCGTTAGTAACTCGTTAATGATTATTCGTATAACACAAACTTTTCCGTTTGTCACCTAACTCTTACTTAATTCATCAACGTAGTGTTTGTTACAAGTATTGTTCGTCGTGAGTCTATCGCAATCACTGGCGGACACATGGAGGGTATGTCTTTTCAGTTTTCACTCGAAATGATCTAGTACTCATTGGAATATCTGCAAACAATACAAATAGTAATTTTGGTGGGGCACAAAGAAAAGGAACAAATAATTTGTTTTGTAAACTTTCATCAAGTACCAATAAGACCATATGGTTGGCATTGGCTGCATGGCTCATATAATAAATAACTGTATCAACAATGCTGCAGATTTACTTTTTGTTGATGCTGAGGTGGTAATTGTCAAATTATTCAAATATTTTCATATTTATACAGTTCGAGTTGTAGAATTCGTCGTTATATCCATAGAATACCGTAAACTGATGTCTTATTCGAACACTCTATGGCTAAGACTTCTGTCAGCACTGGAACGAGTAATTCAAATGTTTTAACACCTCAAACAATATTTTGCCTCACAGCCCCATACCCTTGAAGTATTGAAGTCCTAAGTGGGGAGTTTTGGCAGTGGTTTCTGCACAAAATAATTGGGGTTTTTAATGAAACTCTCAAGAAAATGGAGTGAAACAAAATATCGGCAAATGAAGTAACGAATGAATTACCTACAAGATCTTGCTCTAAAACGCACAGAAAGCAATTCTCATTCTTGCCTATGAAAAGTTATAAAATTCAGAGGAAAAACTTTACCAGTGGACTGGATACTAATCCAGAAAATATTAGAAATACAGCGACCTCCTTTTACCAGCAATGCATTGATTATCTGGATCTCTACAAATCAAATGTAGAACACCTAAGACAGACTTGATTTGAAGAAAGAGATTAAGTGGGCAGAATTGGAGGAAAGCTGTACTATCTTTCGAGATAGTTTGCCCCCGCTTTCCACAGATGACCTGGTCAACTAGTTAAGTTTACTTAACTGTCCGAAAGTGTCTTATCGGAATGGAACATTGAAAAAAGACAACTGAACAAAGACGGCTAACCATTTTCAGGAACACTCGAGTGCATGATACAAATATTCCGAACCTGAGGTTATTTTTGGAGTTCGTGCTCTCTTTGCCAAGAACTAATGCTTCTGTGGAACGAGCATTTTCATTAATTATTAATTTTTGGAGTTCGAACAAAACCCAATTGTCGATTGAGCTAATTATTCAAATGAACTGCACTATTTCCTTCCTGGAGCAGCCTTGAGATGTAAGAGAAAATCAAGAAAAACAAAAGACACTCTTGAAAACTTTGACGTTCTCGGAAAAATATGACAGGTGTAAGAAAAAAACGCAGCCCTCTACTTCAGCGGATGCCGATGGATTAGAAACTCGAAAAATGTTCATACGATTTTTTCCATTCAGTTACTTCATTGTGCTAACCAACAACCGAACCCACTCCACCCCCCCCCCCCGTTTTTCCATATGTCCCGATTTTGACCACCAGTATTATGGTCACCGTGACTATACCCTTACTACATATGTGTTAATAATTTTTAGCTACCTATGACTAAGTTATTTGGAAAGGACTGGGGTAAATGTATAAAAAACTTATTTTTTTGAATATTTTGTTTTTTACAAAATTGAAATATTTCAGTTATTAAAAAATTTATAAACTTATTTCAGTCAACGCTTGCAAGTTCGAACACGTGTTAGATAGATGGCAGCAGTATTTATAAATTTGATCTGAATATATAGTTCCGTGACTATTGCCCCATAATCACATTTACCCCACTTCACCTTATTTGTTGATTGTTAATAGTATATTGTTCAATGAGCGGTAATGTAAGTCATAACACACGCAGATGAATTTTGCAGCCCCAGCCGTCAGGCGAGGGGTGTAATTCATCAAGTGTGTTATGACCATTACCGCGAATTGAACACTATGCTTTATCTTCGACTTCTTCAGTAAAATTCGAATTAATCTGCATTTTCAAAATTGACAACAGTTGTCATAAGCGATTTCTGTGGTTGAAAATAGAATCGATATCGAATCTCGTAAAAAACGTCAAAAATTCACGTTTTCCAAATGCAATTTTTGGATATTCAGACCTAAGAATATGTAGAAATGGATGGCGAGAACGTTACCTTGATGTCTGAAATAGAGTTCCCGATCGATCCTACACTTTTATTCATTTCGTAAGCCATTAAATTTTTCCTATTTGTATTAGAGAGAGTTATAGGCGTGAGTTATTATTACCTCACACTATTGGTTTATAGAGACTATTACAGATCAAAATCAGTTGAATAATGGATATATAATTCTATAGGAGTAGGTAATAGTTATTTATGTACCAAGTGCGTTATATGGATCCTAACGCCCGGAGGGAAACATTCGGCCCGAGGGATGAATGTTGCCCGATGGGCGTTAGGATCCATATAACGCACTTGGTACATACAAGATTTTATTTTTCACGAATATATCATTTAATTACAATAAAATTCGATTGCTTCTATAATTTTTTTTCCATTTAACTTTCAGTAGTAACCATGGCACTTGTTAATATTTTGAAGTTCGTTATTGCTGTCACCATTTTATTAAGTGAATGTCATTACTGTTTTCGTTGTGAAGATTTAAAGAAATAACAGAAATTAATAGCAATTTGCCAAATAATATAATTGAAAATGCAGCCAAAGCTGCAAATAATCTATTACCAGAAAAATCCAGACTCGTCTACGACAAGGATTATGAAACATTCCATTAATGGAAGTTGAAAAATGAAATAATTGCTATAGATGAAACAGTGTTATTGGCGTACTTTCAAGAATTGGTATGCTATTTTATTTTTCATTCTGTTCATGTGTGAGTAATTTTTTTTTATTTCAGTCTGAAAAATTTTGTCCTGCGTCATTGTGGACGAAATATTCTATTTTGAAATCTACACTGATTGTCAATGAAAATATCAATATTTCACAATTCTCCCGGCTAGTAGCGTTTATGAAAATGAAATCTAAAGGATATATTCCGAAGAAATCCAAAGTTTTGACAGCAGAACAAGTTCATACATTCATCAATGAAGCTCCTGATGAAATTCATCTTCTTCATAAAGTAGTTCTAATAATGGGTGTTTTTGGAGGACTAAGGAGAGATGAATTAGTGAAAATGTCCATCAAAGATATAGAAGATAAGGGTAGCTGTTTACTTGTTAAAATACCCGAAACTAAAACCGGTATGTCAAAAGGATTTAGCATTGTAGAGGAAGAAAAAATAGGAGCTTTGGGGCTGGTCAGAAAATATATATCCTTGAGACCCAGTGGAGTGAAGAATCCTAGATTTTTCCTCACGTTCCGAAATGGTCGGTGCACCATCCAACCTGTTGGCAAAAATACCATAGGAAGTGTGCCTTCCATGATTGCCAAATACTTAAAATTGGATAATGCAAATGAATATACAGAACATTGTTTGAGACGGACTTCAGCAACTCTTTTAACTGAGGCTGGTGCATCATATGAAACGTTCAAAATGCACGGAAGATGGAAGAGTGCATCTGTGGCGGAAGGTTACATAGAGCAAAGCATTTTTTCCAAAAACAAAGTATCGACGATGATTGTGAATTCGGTAACAGATTCTCATGAATTCTCTAGTGGTTCTCTTGTGAACGAACTTCCAAGTACTTGTGGTCAAGTTTTCGCTCCTCAGGTTTCGAAAACATCCCAAGATTCACGATTGAAGAATTTTTCCAGGAAATTCGAAAACTGCACTTTTAATTTTGATTAAGAAAGACTTTGTTTTCGTTTGTTGAGTTGTCGTTGTTTTAGTATTAAAATTCTGCGAAATAAATAATTTCTTTCTAGCTTATTTTGCTTCTCGCACAACGAGCGAGCGTTATGATCCATAATGCCCGCTAAAATGCCCACGGGCATAATGAGTGTATTTATAGCAACCGTTTCTAAGGTTAAATAAACATATAATGTACAAGTGAAAAATAAAATATTTTTTCAATATGTTATCGGGTAATTTGATATTACCCTTATCAGTGAACGTGATATTTTTTTGAAAACAGAAGCGGCTGAATTTTTTTCCTCACGAATAAATCAAGGATGGAAAGCTTCATCTTTCTTCCAAATTTCTTTGATATAGGCGTTTACGAGAAAATGTCTAGTATACGTTCCAACGGCCGTAGATTGGTGAATCAGATTTTGTCATTTTTCTACAAAACCTTGAAATATACAAATTTTCTTTCTTCACGGATAATTTACGTATGAATCACTGAAAAAGATGAGATGCACTGTTTTTCGCTGGAAAAATTTCTGGGTTGTTGTTTCCCGAAGTTGATATCAAGTTAGCGAAACATTTTTCAAAAAACAAGAGTGGTGATGTTTTTTTCTTCACAGATAGATAGATAGACAACTGTTTTTTATTGATGTAATCAAATGGCCATCGACCTTCAGCCTCTTCACAGATAATTGAGATAATTACGGATAAATTACTAAAAAAGATGAGCTAGTTTGTTTTCTGCTGAAAACATTTTTCGGATAGTTGTTTCGCCAAGTTGATATCAACTGAGCGAAACATTTCATATTTTTTTTAATATAAGAGCGGCAAAATTTATTTTTTCACGCATAAAAAACAGTAAAATATCGAGCTATTCCGAGTTTATTCGCAAGAGTTGTTTTGCTAACTTTATGTACATGGCTGGAGCGCCAACGCCATCCATTTGGCGCATTGAAAGTCATTAATTCAATTTTCGATTACGTCAACTTAAATTCAGAAACCCCCCCCCCCCCCGTATTTTCTTCGTAAATTGAACACCCAACAAACAGACCTCCTGTCTCGTGATGTGTAATTTTGACTTTTCTTTAACACAGCATCATCAAAATTAATTGATTGAATTTCAGTTTGGTAAAAAATTGGAAAACATGCATTTTTTCAAATTGTTCCATATTGATTATGAAAATGTGTTTAATGCATTCGATGCGGTAATTAATTTCTACTCTTTTCCTAAAGGAATGTTCCGAAAAAGTCTAATTACTAGAAAACCGCAACATTTCAAATTTGAACTGAGAAGTGAGAAGCTATTTACAGGACACTATAGGCGGTCTGCATATTCTTGAAATGAGACATCTGGTGGTGACTTTCGTCAAAACATGAAGTAAAGCTTAATGATAGGTTAGCTTATTGTTGCTTATTGTTTCTGACTTTTGAGCGAATTTTGGTGTTTATACAATGGATATTCAAAGATCTTTTGGATTTAAAAAAATAAAATTCGATCATTTCTCGAAAGGAAATGAAGACAAAGGCCAAGCTTTGAAAAAAGCTGGTCATGTGTATGAGGTGAGAGAGCGGAGTGGTCTCATAACTTCTAAAGTAATGAGACAAACCTCTGTTAATTTGCCACCGTATACGGTCGAAATCACCGTAAGTACATAACAGTCAGTATTATGATCTTTCTTTTAAATAATGCATGTTTTCCAGCTGGACAAAGAGAGAAACGTGAGGCGTGGAACATGCTCTTGCATTGCTGGAATTTCTGGACATTGCAAACATTTATCTGCGACAGTTTTTTGCGTAAATGCTTTCCCCTACGACAAGGGCCAAAAAAAATTGAAAAAAAAATTTTATTAGATAACGTGCGTTCAAAAAAATTCGAGGTCAAGTAGGCTATGGAACCTGGAGGCTGGAATGTCAATATTCTGCGTTTGAACGCAGTTCAAATATGGTTCAAATTCGATAAATAAATAATTTCCATAGCCTACTTGACCTCGAATTTTTTTGAGCGCACATTATTATCATTTGTATGTAATTAATTTATATTCTGTAAATTGTGAAATCCTCGTTCCTTCAATTTCATTATTTAAATATTAGAGCCGTACAGAGTGTCAAATTCGTTTTTGCAATGGGTTGAAAACTTTAGGTCAATTTGATGAAGGGGTGGTAATAATGAATAAATATAACAAATTTGTAGTGTTTAGGAAATGCAAAAATATAGAAAAGATTTGTTTCCTGGCCACTCAAATTTGTAGCTTGAGTTCAGGAGACCGACAATTGAAATTTTGGATAAATTGGACGATTTATAATTATTCATCATGTAAAATGGTGATTGTTTTCTTGGTAGAACATACTTTGTGTGAGTTGTTTGATTTTTGTGAATATTTTAGTTTTTGTTGAAAAATATTTTGATATAGTTTTGACCGACTCATTTTTCATTTCAACCACTTCCCTTATTGCCAAACAGAATAGCATTATGCTAAAGAATATCTGTGAAACAGAGTTTAGTGTAGTAGAGTCCATATAACTCAACATTGTTTATGATACAGAGTAATGTACTTCCTTTAAATCCTAGAAGATATCCTTATTCATCATCTTCACAATTTGCGATAATTGGTGGTTGAAGATTAGTTAACACACAGCATATATGTACAATGTCATCTAAATATTTAAATAAATTATATGGTATTTCATGTAAAATTCTATAAATTTTTATACGTTGAATTGATCTTTCTACATGAATTCTAACACTCGCAACCGGCAACACTATAAGTTTCTTCAACTTCTTCAAGAGATAGTTGGCCATTCAGAATCCATATTCAATACAATAAATAAGTTATTGAAAAAAAACCAACTCAAAAACCCTTAATATCGACAAAAAAATTAAAATTTCAACAGCACTTTAGCATGCAAAACACGGTAAAAGCGTTATGTTTTAACGCGAGTATTGCTTAATTTCACCACGGAGGCCGCCACCTACAAATATGCAGACCGCCTATTGATTGAATTGCGGATATGCAACACATAATACTTCAATGTTGTTTTACCTGTTGCAGATGCGGTCGTGCTGACAGAAGCGACACCTGCTGCTAATTTCCCAACATCTCTAAGAACAGGAGGTACGAATCTCGGATTATTACCACCATTACTACCACCTACTGTCAATAAATGTCCCAAACCGATCTTGTTTTGTTTGGGAGAAGTCATTATGTAAACAATGCACTGGTTTCAACTTCCGACGAGAATCTCTTCACATAGATGTATCCATCTCTTCAGTCTTCACGATAAAATTGTCAACCGTTTCGAATGAAATCTATTAGAGTGCAACACTAAACAAACATATTTTCATCGTTTTCATTTTATTTCGCAAAAGACACTGTTGTTATTGCAAGAATAAACCGCAATAATTATCTGACGAACTGTCAAATCATTCACATTTCACAGCGGCTACAGCGCACTGAACAGTTTTTGAGGTTAACAAATGTATCCTTGGTTGCCTTGCCTGCCTCTACTCGATTATCGATCACAGGTTTGGATCAAGAGAATTTCATCAAAACTATTCAAAACCTTTTAGCTGAAGCATTGTTTAAAACATGGCTGAAGGAAACGCATTGAGGTTCTCGCATTCGCACGAGAAGCTTATACAGGCTAGTCCTTAAATAAATGTTGTATACATTGTTGGGCGCGGTAGAATATCACAGGACACTAGAATACGACTTTATTTGAACTCTTAGAAAATATATAAATTCCTGAAATGCGTCCCTGTACTCCCTGCGATACCACGTGATAGTGATTGTCAGAGGCGCCTCTCCAGCTGTGTTTGTGGTGATTTCAATTCTAAACGTCATGGTCATATTCTATTTGCATCTTCAAATCGCTCGGTTTTTGGACTGTACAGTGGTGAAACCCCAATTTACAGTGTATATAATCACATCGAGATTTTAGGAATTGCAAATATCCAAACCTTACTCTAGAACTTTATTATTATTGTGACCGGATTAAAGAATTATCGTGAAGAACCATTCACCATTGTATCCATTAAGTTGTTAAAATAGCAAGATGAACAATACAGTGTCCGAAACGCCGAGAGGAACTAACTCCAGAATGAAGTATTTTTTCAATTTCGTGATTGCATTGATTCGCTTGGTGTTTTCCTTTTATGACTTCTTGATTCATAATACTTTCGGTGTTATGTACAAATACATCTGTGCAAGAGAAAAAGTGCCGCCAATTTCTGACCTACTGTTATTGGATTCCGCCACTCAAGTAGCATATAAAATCAGGATCAAAAAGGTAGGTCATTCCCCATAGGATAGGGTTCGTCTTTGCGCATCCACCATTTTTGCTTCGGTCACTCGTGGGAAGTTGGACCTTTTTCAAAAACACTTTTCTTTTGGAGTTCTGGAGTTCCTGACACATATTTTGAACTGTCCCGGAAAAGTGTGGTTTCTGAGCAAAAAACCACGTGTCGCTGTGTTTTTTGCAAAAATTAGTACCTACTGGTAGTATATTTTGATCATTATAGAAAAGTTCTGAATCTATTTTGAAATTAGTTCTGTGGAAATAAAAAATATTTAAAAAATTATTTTTTTATTTTTGAAAATCATGAACGGTCGGAAAACGAGAACTTTTTACCTATTGCATATCACATGGTATGAATTTGCAAAAAGCTAAATTTCAAATAAAGACAAAAAATAACCTCAGAATATCCCTGATTAGAGCTCGATGGGTTCTACAAATAATATCCATGAAGTTTGGTCGAAATACCAAACATGTTTCACTTATATTACGTACCTATGTATTTAAAAGTGCAAATTTCCAAACAGCAAGATTGTGACTGAAGATAAGAAATCGAGTAAAAATAATCATGTCTATTAAGTTAGCAGTGCCACTTGCGAGAAAATCAATGAAACCTATTGTATTAATTGTCGAATAATTTTGGATAATTTGTCGTGAAAGAAAAAAATTTGTCGCGTCCGTAATTTTTTTTCTACAGGGTGGCTTTGATTACTTTGTATCGAGTTAAGATGACCACTTCCTCAATATAGATATCGAAAATCATCACAATGCTTATGAATAATTGTTGAATGCCGATTAATTGTCGAAGTCCATATAATTTCTGGAATTATCGTATTTTTGGCATTATCATTATTTTTCGCAGAATCCAACGCAATCATAACAAAAACAGGGTTCTAATTTGAAAAACAGAAGTTATTGCCAACTTTTGATCAAAGTTTTCGACACAAAATTTGAAAAACTGTGATGATATTTATGAAATTCAAAAGATGCATAACTTTTCCAAATTCTTCTTCTTTGACGTTAAGGGAACGGTTTGCGCTCAGGATGTTCAGAATAAGAAAAATGAACATGACTATGAACATTTGACGAGACCTTTGACTTTTTTTTTTCGATATTTCGAAAACTATTTGAATGAATGCAGTGGTATGAACAGACTCAACCATATCAGAAACGAAAAAATTAAAAAAAAAAAAATATACGAACTTAATAATAACTGAGCACTGCTCGGGCTCACAAAAATATTTCAGCTCAGTAAAGTATTTCGAACCACATCATAATTACAATTTTCAGATTTCAAATATGGCCAGTTCTCCAGAAACGTCTAATAAGCATTCGAACTTAGAACACCCTGTAGTTTTCCAATGAATTTTTTATTTCAGAACTGTTTTCAAGAACGATCAAGAACTCTTCCATATTCATGGAAAATACTACCATAACTCATTTTTTTGCGAAAAAGACACCGTGTGAATCTGGTTATTCGCTTAAAATCAACAGTTTGCCCGAACTGTTCAATGTTTGTATTAGGACATCCAGAACTCTGTAAAATCTTCACAGGACCAAAAAAAAATAAGCCGCGTCAATTTTACATGAGTAGCAGGGTCTGCTTATTCCATACAGAGTCATGGGAATAGAATTTTGAATCGTCGGTTTCTTTCAGAATGTTAAGCATTTAATTGACTAATTATAGATTCCATTGAAATCGTAAAAGTCAAACGAGCAGCCTAATTAAATGACAATGGGAGACCTTGAACATGAATATATCATATCATATTATATTCATTAGATTAGAAAGTGTCTTTGTTCGTACATACATCATCCCTAATCACATTAGCACATGATAGTTCCACGAAAAGCGCAAGTAATACATATTTTCCTCAGAAATCAATTTGAACTGAAAATTGTTTCAATCACCTTCGCATTCATTCTTTCACTTTTCACTGATGTATCCTACTTAACATTGTGCTTTGAACTATACCTTTGATGTAATGATTATGAATTTTGTATTTCGATTTTTTCGTATCTAATTATTTCAATGCCAATATTCCTGTGGGATATAATCGAAGAATTTTGTATCTTCTTCCATTTTCGCAAGCATCTGTCAACAGAAAAACAATCTTGCCTGGTAGTCTGTGGGTTGCAATGTTTGCGCTCGTATTGAGTGATAGGGATGTAAATTATTTTAATTTATTTTCAATATACGGTGTGCACTTGATCTTGGTACAGTAGTGCATCGTGCGAGGTAGATAGATCTCGGTCAATAACTTACTGTATCTTCCATGACGGTATTAGCGAATCGTCCAGGGCTTGAGCCACCAACACTGCTGTTATTACCGACTGCTAAACCAATTAAATTCAACTAATTTTTTATATATACACAGGTGAGTCTTTGACTTGTACATATATTTTAACTGAAGATTCTTGAGGTCAAAAGAAACCTTTTTTTCGTTTTCCATTTTTCCGAATTCGGCTCTGTTCAAAAGATATAGCCATTTGAAAAAAACATGGGGCTGAGTACGTGCCTGAAAACATTTCTCTGGAACCAATGCAAAGTTCATATTTCCCGATTAAAATTAAGTTGATATATTTGGGGAAACTCAAGTACTAACCTTATTTGAATAAGAATGTTAAAAACACGATATTTCTAAAAAAAAACACTCCGTTTGGTCCGATTATATCGGCAATTGAAAAGCCATATTTCTCCTATATAATTGAGTTCCTTCTTCGATTTTACTAAAGATTAGTTTGTAAACACTAAAAACCTGTCCATATCCTCCTCGATATCCCAAAAATATTTTGTGAATGATGGTTTTAAATTCAATTTATAATTTTGATCAAGCTATAACCTAGAATCGATGTTAATGAAATCTTCTGTGGAAAATTCACAGAACTTGAATGTATATGTTGCCAGTTTCAGCAATATTCTTGAAACTAGGGAAATTGATTTTTCTGATTGCATGACTAGATAAATATCTATGAATTCGACCATAGATCACCTTCCTTAACATTAGGAATCGACCTATATTAAACGACTCAAATTACTACCACTATTCCGTTCTTATACTTCACATGTCTGAGGTAGATCAGACGGTTCAGCGTAGTTCGGTTACATAGCGTTCTTCTTCTTCTTCTTCTTTTTATGTGCTTGGCAGCAGGGCCATTGAACATATCACTTAAAGATATACTATCTTGTTCGGAAAACTTTATTTATTGGGTTCTTTCAGCTCCGGGACGGGAAATGTCCATAAAGTTAGCAGTGCCACTTTCGAGAAATTCAATGAAACCTATTGCATTAATTGTCGAATAATTGTCGAGAATTTGTCGTGAAAGAAAAAAAATTGTCGCGTCCTTAGTTTTTTTTCTACGGGGTGGCTTTGCTAACTTAACGTTAAGTTAGCAGAACCACTTTTTCAATATCGCCCGAATCTCATGAAAATGGTTACGAATAATTGTCGAGTAATTGTCGTAGTCGATATGAAGTAAAAAAAACCCAAAAAATTCATTCCTTTTTGTTTATTTTACGTCTTTTTCCCGCGAGTTCGAGATATTCCTAGAATTATCGCATTTTTGGCAACAGCGCATTCGTAATTGACTCTTTTTCTATTGCATTAATTGTCGAATACCTGCCTCGAATTTGTCGTGAAAGAAAAAAATTTGTCGCGTCCTTAGTTTTTTTTCTACGGGGTGGCTTTGCTCACTTTATATTAATTTAGCAAAAAGTGGTCGAATATCGTCACGATGATCATGAAAGATTGTCGAGTAATTGTCGATGTTGAAATAAAGTAAAAGACACACAAAAAATTCAATCTTTCTAGCAATTTCCACTCCATTTTCTCGCGATTTCCCCATATTTCTTGAAATATCGCATTTTTGGCAACAGCGCATTCGTAATTGACTCTTTTTCTATTGCATTAATTGTCGAATCCCTGTCCAGAATTTGTCGTGAAAGAAAAAAATTTGTCGCGTCCTTAGTTTTTTTTCTATGGGGTGGCTTTGCTAACTTAACATTAAGTTAGCAGAACCACTTTCTCAACATCGACCAAATCTCATGAAAATGGTTACAAATAATTGTCGAGTAATTGTCGTAGTCGATATGAAGTAAAAAAAACCCAAAAAATCCATTCGTTTTTGTTTATTTTACGTCTTTTTCCCGCGAGTTCGAGATATTCCTAGAATTATCGCATTTTTGGCAACAGCGCATTCGTAATTGACTCTTTTTCTATTGCATTAATTGTCGAATACCTGCCTCGAATTTGTCGTGAAAGAAAAAAAATTGTCGCGTCCTTAGTTTTTTTTTCTATGGGGTGGCTTTGCTAACTTAACGTTAAGTTAGCAGAACCAATTTCTCAATATCGACCGAATCTGATGAAAATGGTTACAAATAATTGTCGAGTAATTGTCGAAGTCGATATGAAGCAAAAAAAACCCAAAAAATCCATTTATTTTGTTTATTTTACGTCTTTTTCCCGCGAGTTCGAGATGTTTCTAGAATTATCGCATTTTTGGCAACAGCGCATTCGTAATTGACTCTTTTTCTATTGCATTATTTGTCGAATACCTGCCTCGAATCTGTCGTGAAAGAAAAAAAATTGTCGCGTCCTTAGTTTTTTTTTCTACGGGGTGGCTTTGCTCACTTTATATTAATTTATCGAAAAGTGGTCGAATATCGTCACGATGATCATGAAAGATTGTCGAGTAATTGTCAATGTTGTAATAAAGTAAAAGACACACAAAAAATTTAATCTTTCTAGCAATTTCCACTCCATTTTCTCGCGATTTCCCCATATTTCTTGAAATATCGCATTTTTGGCAACAGCGCATTCGTAATTGACTCTTTTTCTATTGCATTAATTGTCGAATACCTGTCCCGAATTTGTCGTGAAAGAAAAAAATTTGTCGCGTCCTCAGTTTTTTTTTCTATGGGGTGGCTTTGCTAACTTAACGTTAAGTTAGCAGAACCACTTTCTCAATATCGACCGAATCTCATGGAAATGGTTACAAATAATTGTCGAGTAATTGTCGTAGTCGATATGAAGTAAAAAAACCCAAAAAATCCATTCCTTTTTGTTTATTTTACGTCTTTTTCCCGCGAGTTCGAGATATTCCTAGAATTATCGCATTTTTGGCAACAGCGCATTCGTAATTGACTCTTTTCTATTGCATTAATTGTCGAATTCCTGCCTCGAATTTTTCGTGAAAGAAAAAAATTTGTCGCGTCCTTAGTTTTTTTTTTCTATGGGGTGGCTTTGCTAACTTAACGTTAAGTTAGCAGAACCAATTTCTCAATATCGACCGAATCTGATGAAAATGGTTACAAATAATTGTCGAGTAATTGTCGAAGTCGATATGAAGTAAAAAAACCCAAAAAATCCATTCCTTTTTGTTCATTTTACGTCTTTTTCCCGCGAGTTCGAGATATTCCTAGAATTATCGCATTTTTGGCAACAGCGCATTCGTAATTGACTCTTTTTCTATTGCATTAATTGTCGAATACCTGCCTCGAATTTGTCGTGAAAGAAAAAAATTTGTCGCGTCCTTACTTTTTTCTCTATGGGGTGGCTTTGCTAACTTAACGTTAAGTTAGCAGAACCACTTTCTCAATATCGACCGAATCTCATGAAAATGGTTACAAATAATTGTCGAGTAATTGTCGTTGTCGATTTGAAGTAAAAAAAACCCAAAAAATCCATTCCTTTTTGTTTATTTTACGTCTTTTTCCCGCGAGTTCGAGATATTCCTAGAATTATCGCATTTTTGGCAACAGCGCATTCGTAATTGACTCTTTTTCTATTGCATTAATTGTCGAATACCTGCCTCGAATTTGTCGTGAAAGAAAAAAATTTGTCGCGTCCTTAGTTTTTTTTTCTATGGGGTGGCTTTGCTAACTTAACGTTAAGTTAGCAGAACCAATTTCTCAATATCGACCGAATCTGATGAAAATGGTTACAAATAATTGTCGAGTAATTGTCGAAGTCGATATGAAGCAAAAAAAACCCAAAAAATCCATTTATTTTGTTTATTTTACGTCTTTTTTCCGCGAGTTCGAGATGTTTCTAGAATTATCGCATTTTTGGCAACAGCGCATTCGTAATTGACTCTTTTTCTATTGCATTAATTGTCGAATACCTGCCTCGAATCTGTCGTGAAAGAAAAAAAATTGTCGCGTCCTTAGTTTTTTTTCTACGGGGTGGCTTTGCTCACTTTATATTAATTTATCGAAAAGTGGTCGAATATCGTCACGATGATCATGAAAGATTGTCGAGTAATTGCCAATGTTGAAATAAAGTAAAAGACACACAAAAAATTTAATCTTTCTAGCAATTTCCACTCCATTTTCTCGCGATTTCCCCATATTTCTTGAAATATCGCATTTTTGGCAACAGCGCATTCGTAATTGACTCTTTTTCTATTGCATTAATTGTCGAATACCTGTCCCGAATTTGTCGTGAAAGAAAAAAATTTGTCGCGTCCTTAGTTTTTTTTTTCTATGGGGTGGCTTTGCTAACTTAACGTTAAGTTAGCAGAACCACTTTCTCAATATCGACCGAATCTCATGAAAATGGTTACAAATAATTGTCGTAGTCGATATGAAGTAAAAAAAACCCAAAAAATCCATTCCTTTTTGTTTATTTTACGTCTTTTTCCCGCGAGTTCGAGATATTCCTAGAATTATCCCATTTTTGGCAACAGCGATTGACTTTTTTTCGATTGCATTAATTGTCGAATACCTGCCTTGAATTTGTCGTGAAAGAAAAAAATTTGTCGCGTCCTCAATTTTTTTTCTACGGGGTGGCTTTGCTCACTTTATATTAATTTAGCAAAAAGTGGTCGAATATCGTCACGATGATCATAAAAGATTGTCGAGTAATTGTCGATGTTGAAATAAAGTAAAAGACATCAGGATTTGATGCCGACACAAATATACTCAAGATGTGAAATATTTCTCACTTCACGATGGTCATGACAAATTACATTTGAAAAATATTTTTGATAACTCGGTTTCACGAATATTTGTGTTCGTTAATATTAAAACCTTTCTTTTATTCTGAAAAATTTTTGATTCAAGAACATCATCATATTTATCGATTATAACAGGAAATTAACCGAAAAAGTCTTCAAACACATGCGCTGTTGCAAAAAATGCGATATTTACAGAAATATTATGAAATCGTGGAGGAATGAATTTTTTGTGTTTTTTTTTTAATTTATATGGGCTTCGATAATTACTCAACAATTATTTATAACCATTTTCATGATCAATAAGAGAGTCAATTACGGATGCGCTGTTGTCAAAAATGCGATAATTCCAGAAATATCACGAACTTGCGGGAAAAAGACGTAAAATAAACAGGAAGGAATGGATTTTTTGTGTTTTTTTTACTTCATATGAGCTTCGACAAATACTCGACAATTATTTATAGACATTTTCATGATATTTGGTCGATATTGAGAAAGTGGTTCTGCTAACTTAACGTTAAGTTAGCAAAGCCACCCCATAGAAAAAAAAAATAAGGACGCGACAAATTTTTTTCTTTCACGACAACTTCGAGGCAGGTATTCGACAATTAATGCAATAGAAAAAGAGTCAATTACGAATGCGCTGTTGCCAAAAATGCGATAATTCTAGAAATATCTCGAACTCGCGGGAAAAAGACGTAAAATAAACAAAAAGGAATGGATTTTTTGGGTTTTTTTTACTTCATATCGACTACGACAATTATTTGTAACCATTTTCATGAGATTCGGTCGATATTGAGAAAGTGGTTCTGCTAACTTAACGTTAAGTTAGCAAAGCCACCCCATAGAAAAAAAAACTAAGGAAGCGACAATTTTTTTTCTTTCACGACAAACTCGGGACAGGTATTCGACAATTAATGCAATAGAAAAAGAATCAATTACGAATGCGCTGTTGCCAAAAATGCGATATTTCAAGAAATATGGGGAAATCGCGAGAAATGGAGTGGAAATTGCTAGAAAGATTAAATTTTTTGTGTGTCTTTTACTTTATTTCAACATCGACAATTACTCGACAATCTTTCATGATCATCGTGACGATATTCGACCACTTTTTGCTAAATTAATATAAAGTGAGCAAAGCCACCCCGTAGAAAAAAAACTAAGGACGCGACAAATTTTTTTCTTTCACGACAAATTCGAGGCAGGTATTCGACAATTAATGCAATAGAAAAAGAGTCAATTACGAAAGCGCTGTTGCCAAAAATGCGATAATTCTAGGAATATCTCGAACTCGCGGGAAAAAGACGTAAAATAAACAAAATGGAATGGATTTTTTTGGGTTTTTTTACTTCATATCTACTACGACAATTACTCGACAATTATTTGTAACTATTTTCATGAGATTCGGGCGATATTGAAAAAGTGGTTCTGCTAACTTAACGTTAAGTTAGCAAAGCCACCTCGTAGAAAAAAAACTAAGGACGCGACAAATTTTTTTCTTTCACGACAAATTCTCGACAATTATTCGACAATTAGTGCAATAGGTTGCATTGAATTTCTCGAAAGTGGCACTGCTAACTTTATGGACATGGACGGGAAGGGTGACACAAAGACACCACAAGATGGGACTGAAAGGGGTTGGGGGAGTTAGTAGTTGTACTTCACATTAAAGCCTATATCCGCAAGAATTTAAAAAACCATAGAGTGATTTATAAACTAAAGAATTCTGGGAAAATATTAAATCTTGAATATTCAGGGGGAAAAAACAATTGGGAGACAGCCTTACTATGTCATCATATAGAAGTCTGGATTTACACTCATTAAGAGAACATGCAAAGAATATATGTTGTAAGTCTCCTCTCTCACCACATAAACATCTATCATCGTCTTTAACTTGAATTTTGAACAAGTGGGCAGGGGAGGAGCAATGGTTTGCCCTTAGTCTAGTAATCGTGGTGATATTACCTCTAGGGAGATCAACTGATCGAAACCATGGACTCTGATTAAATTGAACGGTATTTATCATCGTTGAATACAAATGACCCCTATGAAGGGATGTCTGTGTCCACTCTTCCTTCCATTTTTTCCAAATGTGTCCTCTAAGCAAGGGCCAAAATTCTTTTATGTCTCCTTTAATGGGGGAGGGGTGAGGCAGTTGACTGCCTTCTTTAGCCAAGCGATCAGCACTTTCGTTTCCTTTTATGTTCGTATGGCTGGGCACCCAGACGAATTTTATTTGCCGGTTGGTAGAAGAGAGGAGGTAGATTTTATGTCGGATGGAGAGGGTGGTGTGGTCATTATGGGAGTGGGGAAGCCAATATTGGATTTTTTCAAGGGCGCTTTGGAGTCAGTGATCACCAGAACCCTATTGACGTCCATTTTTTCGATAATGGATAGGGCCTTATCGATTGCAAGAAGTTCAGCAGACGAGATAGAGAAAAAGGAAGGAGCTCTCTCCCTCAAGGAAACGCCCCCAGGGTTATACACCCCAATACCAACCTTTTCCCTTGACTTTGAGGCGTCAGTAAAAATCCACGAGTAGTGGGGGAATTTTGCACTGCATCTTTGAACAAATAGGGCAGAATTGTCCAAGTCCGATTTACTCAAATTCAAGGAGAAGTAGGGAACATCGAAGTAGTGGACTGACTAGGGGAGATGAAAACAAGGAAGCCGGGAAGAGGAAAAATGGGAGTCGGCCTCAGGAAGCATAGCGACAGCCCCCACTATGGAAGGAACGGATCTACTGCCCCACGCATGGTGCCAAGATGCTAGCTGCGAAATTTTTGTGAGAAGAGGGTTGGGAGATATTCTGGCTAATTTTGTCAGAAATTTAATAGCCAACCAGGAGCGACGATAGGACAGCGGAAGTTGGTTACATAGCGTATGACGTGAGATTTCTATGGTTTGGAGGTTAGAAATTAAAATTCTTCCAACGAGAGAATAGGTTATGTTGATGTTTGTGACGAATTATTATTTAAATTTGAATAATGAAATGAGTAGCTAGAAATTATGATGTATTTCTGCCGGAGCCCGAAACTGATGGAATAAACTAGGTGGACGAGATATCTCTATAGTCAATTTATTCACAGAGTTGGATTGATTCATTGAATGAAATAAAATAAGTGTCCAACTATCAATATCGAACAAAAAATGAGTTGAACCTTAGACCATAGAAAGAGGAGACACAGCATCTCATTCATAAATTCGGGAATTGATGAAGCCAAAATTCAGTCAGATTTCAATGAGTGGGACGAAGATAGCAATATCATTTTACATTTATGTGGCAACATTGCAGAATCTACTTTTGAAAAATCCAGTGGCGTGGAGTTATTGATTTTGAAGAATGGAAATAAAATAACGAGCTTATAATCTTTTTATGGCGAATTCTTTCAATATTGGTACGAGGGTGGTTTATAGAAATGTGAAATTATTTTGTACTATAAATATATTTGAAGATTCGTAATTGATGCAAATGAATTATTGAACATATTAAAATGCGTAGCTTTTTTATATTACTTGGAATTAATGAAAATAAGTATGAAAAATTATAGAAAAACAATTGATTCTTTAGGAAGTCAATTAAGGTATATAAAATAAACTACACGATTCATCAAATGCTGAAACTGACCACAAAAATGTGTAAATTCATGTGAAGGAATCAGATTTTCCTCTTCACGAGATTTTATAATAAATTCAGGTATTTTATCACGTTGTAACAAATATGATAAGTAATGGCTGCAAAAAGCATCAAACCGAGTCATCAATATTTGAGATGAAAACCTACGGGGCGGCGAATTGCATTATATGCCTATGAACGGCGTTCAGTATGAAAAAAGCAACAATAATTCATGCCTTCTTTATTTATCCACAAAGTTTAGCATAATTCCTTGAAGAAAATGAACCTCATTTATTCATCCACTATCCACATCATGAAGAAGAACATAATAAAACCATAGTAAATCTACTGAATGCGGTATTAAAATAAACATTGATATTGAAAACAGGTCCATTTGTTTTTAACTGCTCCTCTCAAAGCCATATATACATTCGATAGTCATAGTTCTATTTGGAAGGCAGAATCCAAGTTGATACCAATATTAACATATCCTGAGAATCTTGTACCAGTACCAGGGATATGAAACTTCTTCTTGTCTTTGGACCAAAGCAGTCTGCTTCTTTTATGATGCCTGGACTTCCATCCACAGATCTATAATACCTTGAGATAGTTTCTAAAATGGGAGGGCTGTTGATGAATGTTTTTCTTGGGGAAAAAAGAGGCCAATGTTAATGCAAAGGCTTTCAATGATGGATTGTACGTTGTACTCCTGCTTGCTTGGATCTTTTAACATTCTTTGAAACGAATCTCTTGCAACTCCTGAATTAATGAATGCCTGAAAAGAAGAGAAGATTTTTTGATATGATCATGACTTAGTTGTCAGAGTTAATGGAATTTAAGAGATTTGAGATGAAATATTCACCTTATTCTTCTAATTTTAGAAGAAGATGGTGCCTCAGTGAAACAGAAAGATGAATCTCATTTCTCCACTGGCTCAATTTTTTCAACCCTGCAAAACAGATTACACCAGATATAATTAATCACTAATGCAACAAAAATTGCAACCATTCCACCTGCCGGTAGGAGAACAGGTACTGGGAAGAGACATCAATTTATCGAATTTATCATATGTGAGATGCTTATATCTGATCCATCCCTCTGTTGAGTTTCCAGAGTACCGGCACAATGATGATTTTTTTGATGAAATGGCTAATATTTGATTTCAATATTTTGGTTCTTTCTCTGGAAATTCCCAGAAACTTACCTTAAGGACAAAAGTTCGAAGATTGGTTTGGCAAGAAGGGGATTGGCATCATTTTTGAGATATCTGGTACCATTCACTCGAATAACGAAATCTTTTAGTTCAAAGTGTTCGGAACATACAAACAGTTTCTGAGAAAGATCATCAAGTAATATTCAGGATTGAGAACCAGATGTTCCTCTTCTCAATATCAGAATGGAATCTGAAAAGTGAAATTCTAAAAGTCTACGCCTCTGATACTGATATATGAAAAGATTAGAACATACCTGTGCAAATTCAAGTTAGGATTCAAATAGTCCAATTTACCACACACAAGACACTTACGAACCATTTTCTTATCGTATTTAGCTGGAGATATTCAAAAATAAATCCAAATAACGCTTTTAACATACAATGAAGCTCAAAATCTTATTGACAACACTGTTCGAATTGTCAGAAATTTCATAGAACAAAGATGGCGGCACGTAATTAATGAATGAACTGGACATAGATTCAAAAAAACGTATTGCCAAATGTTTTTATACATTAATCTGGGGCAAAAAGATCGATCCGTTTCGAGAACATTTACATATACTTAAGTATATGTAATGTGAAGAATGCACAATAGTTGAAGAAACCAATACTCGTTTCTGGCATTCACGCACAAATGAGTAAATGAATTTCAATCCAAGAAACTTTTCATTTTGATTGAGAGTTTATTTATTAGAAAATTCAACGAACGTCACAACGTTGCAAAAATTTCTACTATATTTTGATTCCGTAGTATTACAATCACCCAGTTCAGTTCTGATGATTTTGAAACTTGGCTTCATTATTTATTATTGAAAGCTGTGTCTCTTCTTTCTATGGTCTAAGAGTTGAACTGTTGAACACATGAGTCAGAAGATCTCTCTCTGAAGCAAATCACTGCTGATAGACGGTAAAGTAAAAAAATGTCGAAATTTTATATGACATAACAAACGTTTTCCCATCATAGAGATTTAGATACTTAATAGGTCAGTGATTTCCAAAAGAAAATTCGACAAACATTCTGACAACGTTGTTAACTTTTAATTCGATTACAGAATATTGACACATCTTCGATTCGGTGATATTTACAAGGCAGGACAGCATTCAGATTATTCTTGAAATTCATGATTTTTTCCTCTAATTCAATCTTATACAATTAGGAATTACTCGAGAACTACGCGTTTTATTGAAAAAACTAAAGAATGATTTTATTTTCCAAACCGATTGCTTCTTTCGAAAATAGGAACCATTCTTCTTTTTCACGTGGTTTTATAGTATTTTTACGCGAATTTATGAGTTGGCTAGCTGTAACTTTCATACCGGGAATATTGAAGAAGTTTTGATTTGGGAATATGCATCATGATAGGAATGAATACTTCACCAAAATTCAGTTCATTTGAAATAACGGTTCCGAAGATATGAACAGAAAAGTGTTTTTTTCGTGGATTTTTGACACCCTGTATATTCCAAACGAAACCGAATTTAGAAAAATGGTATAAGAAAAAAGTGTTCGGTTTGATGAGAGGAATCTACAGTTAAAATAAATGTACAAGTCAAAGACTCACCCTGTATGTATATATACTATATATTTTTTTTTAATTTCACAATTATGTTGTTGGGGTTACTAAATAGACCGGGCGCGGAAGCGCCAAGGTCAATTCAGTGCAAACGTTAATGCGGGAAGACGATCTGTCTTATAATATTCACCGTCCCCAGAATCACAGCCTTCAGCATCCACAGGATGGTATTGGGAGGCAGATTCAATTCTCTCAGATGTTCTGTCGTCTTCCTATGTACCAGTCCGTTACAAGTGATGATTAGAGGTTTTATATCCACTCTCTTCAGTTGCCGCATGTCTCTCATCTGTCGACCCAAAGCCTGATATTTGGTGATTTTCTCGGCGTAGGCTTTGTTGATGTTTTGATCTAAAGGCACCGAGAAGTCAATGATCAGAGCTACTTTCTCTGGCTTGTTCCACACCACCATATCAGGCCTGTTGTGGCCGACTGCCTGGTCCGTTATGACTGCCAGGTCCCAATATATTTTGGTATGCTTGTTCTCGAGCAGCGTTTGGGGCGAGTATATGTGATGTGGTGTGAAGTGATCCAGCAGGTGTTCCTTGAGGCATATCAATTGGTGTATCACCTTCCCCATGTTGTCGTGTCTTGACAAATACTTTGTGTGGGCTATTGTTTCGCAGCCGGATGATAAGTGCTGGACTGTCTCTTCGTGATTGTTGCATAGTCTGCACATCGTAGTATCAACCTCTTGTTTCAATATATGCCGCCTGTAAGCACGCGTTGGCACCACCTGATCTTGGATTGCCAAGAGTGTACCCTCCGTTTGGGGAAAGATGTATCCCTGCGATAGGTGGGTGTTAGATTTTGTTATGTCCACCTCCGGTTGGTGTATACTGGCGAAAAATCTTCCATGCAGTGCTTTTGATTTCCAGCTATTTTTCAATTGGATCTTCTCTTTCCTGCTGTGGATTGGAAATTGTGGATGTTGTAGAGGTCTGACGGTTGGCTGCTATCCACTGATGCACAGGTGAGTTTCTCTGCCGGAAATATTCAGTGATTTTCTCTTCTTCTTTCTGACATGCGTTCTCTATACTGCTGAGTCCTCTTCCTCCCTCTGTACGTGGCAAATATATTCTTTCAATTGCAGAGTTCGGGTGTAGCATGTCATACTGTGTTAAGGCTGTTCTAATTGTTCTGTCAGCTTTTTCCAGGTCGGTTTTTGACCACGTGAGGACTCCAGCAGTATATGTGAAAGAAGGTATTGCCCAAATATTGATGGCTACCATTTTGTTTTTTGCTGATAGCTGCGTATTAAGTACTCCTCGGACTCTTCTCATGAGCTCAGTTTCAGCTATTCTCTTGTTTTCTTGATGTTTTATCTCGTATGTCTGCTGGATTCCGAGATATTTGTATCTGGTTTCCATTCCTAGAGTCGCTATTGTTTGTCCATCAGAAAGTGTGATGTTTTCTGCCTCTGTCAGTTTTCCCCTCTTCACTTCACCGCTGCGCATTTATCAGTACCAAATGACATCCTTATATCCTCACTATATTTCCTCACCAGCTCAAGTTCCCCCTCTAGTTGTTTCCTACCCCTGGCGTACAACTTCAGGTCGTCCATATAAAATAGATGGGTTAGTTTAGTCCGTTCGTCTAGTGAGTACCCATATGCTGACCTATTTAGCATGTTGCTCAGTGGATTCAATGCGATACAGAATAGTAGTGGGCTCAAGTTGTCCCCCTGAAAAATGCCCCTTTTGATCGATATTTCTGGTGTTTTGTAAGAGGTTGTTTTACTTTTGAGTGTCAGTGTCGTGCGCCATGTTGCCATAAGAACTTTGATTAAACCAATGGTTTTTCTGTTAACCTTATACAGTTCGAGGATCTCAAGCAGCCAGGAATGGGGCACTGAATCGAATGCCTTCTGGTAGTCGATCCAGGCCATTGCTATATTTTTCAGTTACCCCTTTGCTTGTTTCGTGATTTGGTTATCAATCACAAGGAGTTCTTTGCTTCCCCGTCCCTTTTGTCTACACCCATTCTGCTCCCATGCCATAATTTTGTTGTTCGTCAGGTGCACACTGATTTTGTGCCCTATGGTGGAGGTGATGATTTTATAGGCTGTTGTAAAACAAGTTATAGGTCTATAGTTTTTGGGTTGAGATAAATCACCTTTTTTCGGGATCATGAGTGTTGTGCCTTCTGTCAAGCTCTCGGGTATAGTATGAGGGTCTTCCAGAGCACGCTGTATAAGTCTGGCCATTAGTTTGTGCGTTGATGTTAGCCATTTCCACCAGTAGTTGTGAATTCCATCTATTCCTGGCGTAGTTCAATTTTTAAGCCTCTTGACGGTGGCCTTTATGTCCTCTTCTTTCACAGTTATCTCGGGCATCTCTCGCAGGTCGGATTTTTCTTTCCTCTCGTGCTCGATCCACGTAGCGTCAGCATTATGTCTGCTGTCTTGCGACCAAATTCCTGACCAGTACTGTTGCATTTCCAAGGGGTTCGGAGGTTTCGCCGTGGTTGCGTTAGTGGCTTCTTCCAGATTTCTGAAGAATTCTCGCTGGTTGTTAGAAAAGAGATTGTTCTGGCGGTATCTCTTCGTTCTTTTATGGTAACGTCTCGTTCTGTTACCCAGCGCTGCAATCTTCTGTTTTAACGTTTCGGCGTGTGTTCTCAGTCGTTCGTGGTACTCTACGTCATTTCGTTTAAGATTTATTCTATGGGCGTAGCCTTGGATTTTCCTCTCCACCTTCCTACTGATGCTTTCACTGGTAAGATATACGTGAAGAATGCCTATCTCTTGTCTTAATGCGGATATCTTTCTTTCGATTCTCTCCTCCCAAGGTGGTTTCCGTTGATGGTGGTTTTCTTGTGTTGTTGTTCACGGGGTGGCTATGCTAACTTAACGTTAAGTTAGCAGAACCACTTCCTCAATATCGACCAAATATCATGAAAATGGTTATAAATAATTGTCGGAGTCCATATGAAGTAAAAAAAACCCAAAAAGTCCATTCCTTTTAGTTTATTTTACGTCTTTTCCCCGCGAGTTCGAAATATTTCTGGAATTATCCCATTTTTGACAACAGCGCATTCGTTATTGAATTTTTTTCGATTGCAGTAATTGTCGAATACCTACCTTGCATTTGTCGTGAAAGAAAAAAATTTGTCGCGACCTTCATTTTTTTCTACTACTTGATTTAGCAAATAGTGGTCGAATATCATCACGATGATCATAAATGATTGTCGAGCAGTGGCGCACCCAGAAATTTTATTCGGGGGGGGCTGCTCAAGACTAATCAGGTTTTTGTAAGTTATACAGGGTGTTTGGAGGGTGAGTAGCCATAAGTAAATGGTGGATAGGTGATGCTCTTGGCTACTTGTTGCGCCTAATAAAATAACATTTTGCCCCAAAGTTCAAGGTGTTATAATTTTTTTACCATTTTTCTCATTAAAACCTTGAATTTGTTCAAATTTAATGCTCGAGGTGCCTATAAAATGATTCATTTCCTTAGTCTAGTCTTGTCTTATTCAGATTGAATCAAAATTTCATACAAACGTCTTCAAAAAACCTGACAGCATCGTATCAAACTTCAAAATGAAAAAAAAATAATGTTGTGTCCACTTTACAAAGTGAAATAAAAAAAAAAATTTACATAGTGTCGGGTTTTAAAATGGCTTTAAAAACTTCTCTGGTTCATACTCTTTGCAATGGTATGTAACATGTACCATTAATAATCAGATAACTCAACAAAAAACCGTTTTGTCTTCAAGGATGCCTTGAAAGGATGACGACAAAACTATTCCATTGAGCAGGCAAAATCTTTTCTCTCATTCTACCACAGCTAAAAATAGCGTGCTCTCTCTATTATCGGCTAACAATACTCCCATGGGCGTCGCCAGGGAGGGGGCAGCTGCCCCCCGTGCCCCCCCAGCTCAAAAGCTGGGGGGTAATTACTACATTTGCAAGTCATTTCATAGGCCTGCAGTAATGCAGTTTTGAGTTCACTCAACATTTCGGTGGTTCATCAACATATTCTGTAGAAAACTAAAGATAGAGAACTTCAGATAATTTATTTTAAATCTTGTTCAAATTGTTGGCCATTGACACAAGAGAGCAATTAATAGAAAAAATAGATAATGCATTCGTGATAATGAAGCAAGAAATTGGACTAAGCTATACCACAACTGAAATAAGAAAGAGATGTTACGCATGTATTAGAAATAATGGCCAACAATTTGAACAAGATTTAAAATAAATGATTTGAAGTTCTCTCGAAATGCTGATGAATGCTGAAAAAAAAATCGAAATATCTGTGACCGTAGTGGAAAAATCGAATCTTTAGTTTTCTACAGAATATGTTGATGAACCACCTAAATGTTGAGTGAACTCAAAACTGCATTACTGCACCTTTACTGCAGGCCTATGAAATGACTTGCAAATGTAGTAATTACCCCCCAGCTTTTGAGCTGGTGGGAGGCACGGGGGGCAGCAGCCCCCTCCCCCTAGAGCTCAAAAATCCCTTGAAAACTTATGAAATAATAGCATAATATACGAAAATCAGTTCATTTTTTCTATTCCGATTGGGGGGGGGCACGGGGGGCAGCTGCCCCCTCCCTGGCGACGCCCTTGGGAGTATTGTTAGCCGATGATAGAGAGAGCACGCTACTTATTTTTAGCTGTGGTAGAATGAGAGAAAAGATTTTGCCTGCTCAATGGAATAGTTTTGTCGTCATCCTTTCAAGGCATCCTTGAAGACAAAACGGTTTTTTATTGAGTTATCTGATTATTAATGGTACATGTTACATACCATTGCAAAGAGTATTAACAAGAGAAGTTTTAAAAGCCATTTTAAAACCCAACACTATGTAAGAATTTTTTTTATTTCACTTTGTAAAGTGGACACAACATTTTTTTTTTTTTCATTTTGAAGTTTGATACGACGCTGTCCGGTCTTTTGAAGACGTTTGTATGAAATTTTGATTCAATCTGAATAAGACAAGACTAGACTAAGGAAATAAATCATTTTATAGGCACCTCGAGCATTAAATTTGAAAAAATTCAAGATTTTAATGAGAAAAATGGGAAATTTCTAGAAAAATGGTAAAAAAATTATAACACCTTGAACTTTGGGCAAAATGTTATTTTATTAGGCGCAACAAGTAGCCAAGAGCATCACCTATCCACCATTTACCTATGGCTACTCACCCTCCAAACACCCTGTATAATTTAAAAAATGCGCCGCAAGCGAAAACCTTCTTAAGTTATGGGTATATCGCATTCGTTATTATACCGGGTGTTTCATTGGTAAATGAACATACGGTAACCTGAGATGGAGCTACCCTAGGCGGATCCAAAAAACCGATATATGATAGGTCTAATCAATTCCATAACCGAGATACAGGGTGCTTTATGTATTCACCAAAAATTTCAATTCCTCATAACTTTTTAACCAACCAGTATAGTCGGTTGATATTTGGAACGTATGATTCACTTCTACAGGTCGATCGAATTACTTTTGAATTTCCAAAAAATTCCAGGTCCGTATTTGAAAAATATGGGACTTCTTCCAAGCTGAGATTCAACACCCTGTATATTGAAATTTTACGATTTAATTGAGATATTTGAAAAGAGAAGAAAATTTTCAATGGAGTTCAGTAGATTTCATTGTCCCGCACATCATTTCCAATTGAATATTGGAGTTCCACAAAATTCTCAGAAAAATCGTACATTATGATCTAATTGAATTTTTTTTGTCCCACTAATTGCACGTTCGAATTTCATAATATTCTGTGGAATCATTCGGAGTTATTTCCGGAAAAACATTATTCATCGAGAAAAATTTAGTTGAAGTCAACAAAGATGAATAAATAACTGAAGAAACATAAAAACTCAACGTGAAATACAGAAGGTGCTCGAAAGTACCACCATTTTGTTCAATACACATTCTTGCCCTCTTCAAAAAATATGTCTGACACTTTTTTTGATCATGTCTGGATTATTACGTATTTCATTGCATAATAAAATTCTGTTGACCATTCTTTCATTTCGTAAAATCCAGCTACTAAAGTTAGTTCTTCTGATTTCATCACCTGGATCCAATCGTTGTACCTTCTGGAGATCAATTTGATCATAATGTACGATTTTTCTGAGAATTTTGTGGAATTCCAATATTCAATTGGATCTTTCCCTTAAGCTCTCTTTGAGCAAAATGACGTGCGGGACAATGAAATCTACTGAATCCCATTGAAAATTTTCTTCTCTTTTCAAATATCTCAATAAAATCCCAAAATTTCAATATACAGGGTGAATCTCAGCTTGGAAGGTGTCCCATATTTTTCGAATACAGACCTGAAATTCTTTGGAAATTCAAAAGTAAATCAATCGACCTGTAGAAGTGAATCATACGTTCCAAATATCAACCAGCTATACTAGTTGGTGCAGAAGTTATGAGGAATTGAAATTTTTGGTGAATACATAAACCACTCTGTATCTCGGTTATGGAATTGATTAGACCCATCATATATCGGTTTATTGGACTCCTCTAGCTCAGGTTAACGTATGTTCATTCACCAATGAAACACCCTGTATATGTATATCAATCCCTATTTCTATCTGTGAAGGAAATATTTAAGTTTCCATTCTGTTCTAAAATAATTATTATTACTTTTAGAAAAATAATAAGATGGATATATTCGAATTACTTTTCTTTGTCACAGCTCGGGGGGGGCTGCAGCCCGACAGCCCCCCCCCCCTCGATGCGCCACTGTTGTCGAGTAATTGTTGATGATCAAATAAAGTAAAAAACACACAAAAATTTAATCTTTCTAGCAATTTCCACTCCATTTTCTCGCGATTTCCCTATATTTCTGAAAATATCGCATTTTTGGCAACAGCGCCTTCGTTATTGACTTTTTTTTTCTATTGCATTGATTGTCGAATATAAAAAAATTTAGGACGCGACTATTTTTTTTCACGGCAAATTCGGGACAGGTATTCGACAATTAATGCAATAGAAAGAAAGTCAATAACGAATGCGCTGTTGCCAAAAATGCGATAATTCCAGAAATATCACGAAATCGCGTGAAAAAGGCGTGAAATAAACTAAAAGGAATGGATTTTTTGTGTTTTTTATACTTTATCTGGACTTCGACAATTATTTATAACCATTTTCACGACATTTGGTCGATATTGAGAAAGTGGTTCTGCTAACTCAACGTTTGCAAAGCCACCCCGTAAAAAAATTAAGGACGCGACATTTTTTTTCTTTCACGACAAATTCGGGACAGGTATTCGACAATCAATGCAATAGAAAAAAAGTCAATAACGAATGCGCTTTGCCAATAATGCGATAATTCCAGAAATATCTCGAACTCGCGGGGAAAAGACGTAAAATAAACAAGAAGGAATGGATTTTTTGTGTTTTGTTCACTTCATATGGACTTCGACAATTATTTATAACCATTTTCATGATATTTGGTCGATATTGAGAAAGTGGTTCTGCCAACTTAACGTTAAGTTAGCGAAGCCACCCCGAAGAAAAAAATTAAGAACGCGACAATTTTTTTTTCTTTGACGACAAATTCGGGACAGGTATTCGACAATAGATGCAATAGAAAAAAGTCAAAAACGAATGCGCTGTTGCCAAAAATGCGACATTTTCAGAAATATAGGGAAATCGCGAGAAAATGGAGTGGAAATTGCTAGAAAGATTAAATTTTGTGTGTGTTTTTCACTTTATTTGAACATCCACAATTACTCGACAATCTCTTATGATCATTCGACCACTAGTTGCTAAATTAATATAAAGTTAGCGACAATTTTTTTTCTTTCGCGACAAATTCGAGGCAGGTATTCGACAATTAATGCAAAAAAGGAGTCAATTACGAATGCGCTGTTGCCAAAAATGCGATAATTCCAGAAATATCTCGAACTCGCGGGAAAAAGACGTAAAATAAACAAGAAGGAATGGATTTTTTTTCTCCTTATGGACTTCGACAATTACTCGACAATTATTTATAACCATTTTCCCGACATTTGGTAGATATTAAGAAAGTGGTTCTGCTAATTTAACGTTAAGTTAGCAAAGCCACCCCGTAGAAAAAAATACTAAGGACGCGACAATTTTTTTTCTTTCACGACAAATTCTCGACAATTATTTGACAATTAATGCATTTCATTGATTTTCTCGCAAGTGGCAATGCAAACTTCATAGACATTCAGCAGAGACCCCTGGCCATGTGACTCCAGGGACCTCAGCGTGGCCTGGCTGTCCGTGGTGATGAAGATCCTCCTGAGCGCATTTTTTTTTTCAATGTTGTGGTTTTCACGAAAAGGAATATCCTGTAATGTTCAGAGAACATCGTGAGAACCAAGGGCAAGCAGGTAGGAATTGGTGTTCTTCTTGAATTTCTGGAGGTTATATGCCTCGGGGAACACCTCCCAGGGGTGGTTTTCAGGGGGGGGGCGACAGGGGCGATCGCCCCCCCCCCCTAAACTTTAATTTTATTAGGTTAACATAATAATCGAATGAAATAGGTCTGACTGGCATGACCCCTGATACCTGAAAAGTAAATATATTCAATATACAGGGTGTCCCAAGTTCGAGTGCCTATTAGACGTTTCTGGAGAACTGGACATATTTGAAATCTGAAAATTGGGATTATGATATTGTTCGAAATTCTCTACAGACCTAAAATATTTTTGGATCCTGAGCATTTCCGGTTATACAGGGAGTGAAAATAATTTTTTTTTTCAATCTTTCCGTTTCTGATATTATTGAGTATTCAATGCCGAATACATTTCTGTTGTTTTCAAAACAAAGAAAAAAAAACTGAAAAAAGTAAAATTTTCATAATCGGAATTATGTTCATTTTTCTTATTCTGAACATCCTGAGTGTAAACCGTTTTCACAACGTCAAAGTAGAAGAATGTGGAAAGGTCATGCATCTTTTGAATTTCATTAATATAATCACAGGGTGTTTCAAATTTTGTGTCAAAAACGGTTATCGAAAATTGGTCATAACTTCTGTTTTTCAAATTAGAACCCTATTTTTGTATTATTGCGTTGGATTCTGCGAAGAAAAATAATAATATCACTCTAAGATACTGTTGCTCCTAAATTCAGTAATTCCTGAGTTCTTTGAGCTTTTCTGGATTCATGTTGTACGTAGAATCAAATTCATCTAATCTTTTACTTGAGAATATTCTGTGACCATAGAAGATAAATGATCCCATTTACAGTGGCTTTATACAGGACAGTGGCGACAATAGACGTTCACGTTTTGATTGGTCGGGCTGTTTTCGACCACTAATGGCGGACTTTCATTGTTTGTTGTCCTGTCATAAAACAAAAAACAAAAGATAGAGTCAAATGTCAAACAGCACGACACTCAAATGTAAACAAATATCTGCCATGTTTGTGCAAAAACGTGTTCTATGACTATATTGTCGCCACTGTCTTGTATGAAGTCACTGTAATCTCATTAATAATTCACAAATGAATCTGTTTAGATTAGATGAATTTGACTCTATGTACAACATGAATCGAGAAAAGCTCAAATATCTCGGGAATTGCTGAATTTAGAAGCAACCGCATCTTAGAGTTCTATCACTATTTTTCTTCGCAGAATCCAACGCAATAATAAAAAATAGGGTTCTAATTCGAAAAACAGAAGTTATGGCCAATTTTCGATCACAGTTTTTGACACAAAGTTTAAAATACTCTGTGATGATATTCATGAAATTCAAGAGATGCATGACCTTTCCACATTCTTCAACATTGATTTTGTGATAACGGTTTACACTCGATATTCTGAAAACTATTCGAATGAATACAATGCTTTTAACAGAAATGTATTCAGCATTGAATATTCAATCATATCAGGAACGAAAAAAATTGAAAAAAAATTTTTTGAGCGAATTTATTTTCACTCCCTGTATAACCGGCTCTGGAAATACTTCAGGTCTGTAGAGAATGTCGAACAATATCATAATTCCAATTTTCAGATTTCAAATAAAGTCCAGTTCTCCAGAAACTCCAGAACTTTGGACACCCTGTATATTTTTATTCACCTCATTCAGAATTTTTGTTTTAGTATTATCATTGTCGTCCCATTGAAAAAAATCCCCACGAACTGCTTTTTTATTTTTTCACTTCGCCCCCCCCCCTCAGTAGATAGATAAAACCGCCACTGACACCTCCCTAGGCAATGTGTTCCAAAGCCTCGCTGTTCGTTGGATGAACGAGTCTTTGAAGAGAGATGTTCTGCAGGTCTCCAAAGTTACCACGAAGGGGTGTGAAGACTTAACTTGACGGGTTAGTCTGGAAGGGACTGCCAGAGGGGGAACGATTGCTGATAATTCAGAAGAGCATCGCCCATGGAAATACCTATAAAATAGAGACAGATCGCCCACTTTTCTACGGTGTTCCAGAGAAGTGAGCGAGCTTGTAAGCGATGCATCACCGACGAGACGAATTGCCCTTTTTTGTACGGAATCCAAGAGTTTTATGGTGTGTTTAGGTGCAGCACTCCAAATATGGGAACAGTATTCCAGGACAGGTCGAATCTGTGCCTTATAGATCATAAGCAGCTGACCTGAGGTGAAATAGCTCCTGGCACGAAACAGAAAACCAAGTTTTTGGGATGCACTTTTAGCAATGGATCTCACGTGATTCTCCCAGGAAAGGTTACTGCCGACAGTAATGCCAAGCATCGAAATGGATGACTTCAATGGTATGGTCACTCCCGACAATTTTATGCTGGGCACAGTAAGATCGGCTTTTCTAGAGAAAAGACATGCTTGTGTTTTGTTTGCGTTGAATTCTACCAGGTTATTAGATCCCCATTCAAGGATTGCTGCCAAGTCCATATTTATGTTGTTAACATTTCTTCCTCGTTCGTTTTTGATTTGGCGGGCTGGTATTGGAGCCCTAGAAGAAAAGGCGGTATGGAGGGTACTATCATACGTACACAGCCAGTATCTCGGTCTGTGTAATAGGGGGTTCACTTCCCAGGGCTTTAGAGATCTTCAATCTAGGCCCATATATCCCAATGCCAGTGCCTCTTTCAGATTTTGATCCATCGGTAAACCATATGGATGACTTTTTGTCCAAGCGATTCATGAAACTTATTGCACTGTGACCGTTTCAAAGGGCGTTTCGAAATCAAAGATTAGCATAACATCCGATGGTTTTGCCAAGAGGTTTGAATTCAGTTGATTCAATATCCTCATGTGCTTAACCCAGTTTTCAGGTAGGAGTTTCCCATTAAGGGTTATTCCTATTGCATCCAGCAGGCTGCATTACCTCACATGTAGATGTGATAATTCCTAGGTCTCCCGAGGAGACCCCTCAGAAACTACAAGCTTCTGAGCAAACTTACCCTTTATTTTTCAGTTATTTTTATGGCCTCCTATTACTGCGTTTCGAGCCCATCACCTCACTTTTCAAATTTTCAGATAAAATGCATTGACGTCATGGAGTCCTTCATTTCGCGCATAGAGCAGATCAACCCCATACTCAACTGCATGGTGGCGGACAGATTCAACGAGGCTAGGGAAGAAGCGAAAAAGGTGGACCAACTGCTGGCTTCTGGAGTGGTACCGGAGGACATGTTAGCCAAGGACAAACCGTTCCTGGGCGTACCGTTCACCACCAAAGACGGCATAGCAGTGCAAGGGCTGATTTATTCGGCGGGGTTGGTGGCTAGAAAAAATAAGAAGGCCGAGGAGGATGCTGCGACTGTGAAGAATTTGAGGAACGCTGGGGCAATTCCTATAGGTTTGACGAATGTTTCAGAACTCTGCATGTGGTGAGTGACTGATTATTTTTCATAATTCTTCGCCATTCTTACGGAATTTTGATAAAAAAAGAAATATAAAAAAAAATTATTTTGAGGCCAAAAATGTTTTCTCATGAATCATAGCATTCTAATAATGAAGAATCTAATTCCAGCATATTCCACAATAATGGTACATATTTAATTTTGCATTTTCAATATTAAATTAAATCCAAATGCTGTATTGTTTACTACAACTGTGGCGATGTGTATATCAAATCGGCACTCTTGATTGAAGTATTTGTTCTAATTCCGGAATGATTCCCAATATTTCACGGTCAGGGCGTCATGGTTAGTGTGAAATAAGTTATGTTATGCTTTTAGCCATAGAATTATAAATATAGAATTTGAGCGTAGTGATCAAGTATACAAAAGTGTAGGCCTAAATCCAGCAAGGATCAGAGTTGTCGCTATAAGCATGCGTCGGGCGAAGAGAAGGAAAATATTATTATGAATCCATGGTTACCTTATGGAATTTTACTCCTGCTCCCGACTACCCAATCACAATATTCCTATCGCACATGCGCAATAGTTCCAACTGACCGTCATCAGAGCCCTCTAGATGTTTCACTATTAATCTCAAGGATCTAATTATAGGTATAGAATTATGTGCTTTCAGCAATGCCTTCGGAGAGATGACAGATATAAAATGTCTTTATCGTGTTTAGGAAGTACATATCAAAAATTCCTTCGAAACATTTATTGATTTTGAATGTCATATAAGATTGTGGTTATGGGAGAATAGCGCGACCCCTTTCGAGAAAAAAATGCAGGACAAATACTCAGATGTTCTATCGACAAGAAAGTCTTAAACAAAATCTGATCAGTTGTTAGAAACACCTCCTATGAGATTCGACGGAAGAGCGGCCTTCCACCAATCAAGGAGTGTTATTAATCACGTAAAAAGAATAATTTTTCAAAATAATTGGTCAACTTATCAAAACAATGACAAATTATCAAAAACTTGGGGATTTATCAAAACAACTAAACCGAAAACTTGGGGTGATTTCTGGACTCTGGATTTCAAATGCTTTTGACGTTACGTGCAGTTTTCTAACGTCAAATCGGCAAAGCGTATACTCAAAATTACCTGAATTTTCTCTTTCTGACAGATAATCAAAAGGATGATGAATACATCCTCAAAACAACAAGTCACAGATTAACTTTACTCCTGGTCTTATAGACGTGATCTAAATATTTTAATAAATACTAAATTTTCAACTTACGATATAACACTTTACTCCGCCATTTCCCGAATAGCACTTTTTCCGTCTCCGCTTTGAGACCGTACTTCCAAACACTGAAGTATACTTCCTAGATCTCCCTAAAACCGATTTTCTTAATTAAACGCTGCCTTTGCATCCCAACCACCCAGATAGAGGGTAATTTTTGGTATCTCGCTTAGTTTCATGAGGAAACTTGACCTGAAAATCAAAACTTTGTTCGCTTATCGTCTTGTCTACATCCTGTTTAGTACCGATTTGCAACAAAATAAGATTCGAAGCCATGAATATGAATTTCAGAAATTTATATTGGTTTACAATGCATCTTTGACTAATGTCAAGATATGAAGATAATTCCAAAAAGAGACTTCAACTAGCACAAATAATTATACACTTCTCCTCCCCCCACACTTTTTCGACTGTTTTTCGGTTACAAGGAGTCCCGGTCCTATGTGATGTTTCCTTCAAATCAAACAAAACATCTGCATCCCACTTCAAACACTTTGGTTGATATAGACTTTCATTTTCTAGGTGGGAAAGCGACAACAATGTTCACGGTCGCACGAATAACCCTTACGACACTGCAAGAACGGTTGGCGGATCCTCGGGCGGAGAAGGATGCATCCAAGCAGCTGCAGGCTCAGCTTTCGGCCTAGGATCTGACATCGGCGGTTCCATCCGCATACCCGCATTTTTCAACGGCGTGTTCGGACATAAACCCTCGCCTTCTATTGTTTCAAACAAGGGACAGTTTCCATCGCCAACTACTGAAGAACTACAAAGTTTTCTGGGGCTTGGTCCCATGTGTAGGCACGCAGATGATCTGACGCCGTTACTCAAGGTGCTAGCAGGCGATAAGGCGGCCATATTGAAGTTAGATGAACCAGTGGATGTGAAGGATATCAACGTGTTTTATCAAGAGGACGATTGTGGATCGCTCTATGTATCTCATGTCAACAGAGAGATAAGGTCGCTTTTTAGTGAGTACAGAATTTGTATCATTAGGCCCATAAACACTCATAACTGAATGGTGAATAGTCTAGGATCTCTCGAAGACATTAGAAAGAGGGCATACATACACGTATCAATACTAATCACCGTATATATCGTTTCCAATAAGAGGTGTTATTTTGAATAGCCCGCTATTTCGGTAGATGTCACTTTTAAAGCTCTCATTTTTCGATATTTCAGTAGAATCTACGCCATTAGTAAAAATGGAACGATACAACCTTCAACAACGGATTGAAATTATTAAAATTCACTATAAAAATGGTGAAAATTTGGCGGAGACGGTTCGTAAAACTCGAACATCTTTGGGTAGTCGTGAAGCACCTTGTCGAACCGCAATAAAGAAATTGTTGGGACGAGTTAGTGATTTGAAGAAAAGAACCCGTGCACGTCGCTCAAGAACAGCTGAGAATGTTGCTGCTGTGGCTGAAAGTGTTGAAGAAAACCCATGTTTGTTAATTCCTCGTCGTTCTTTAGAATTAGACATACCACAAACGTCTTTTGCATAAGATTTGGGCACTAAGGCTTATAAAGTTCAGTTAGCACAAGAACTCAAGCCGGCCGATCATTAACAACGTCGTGTCTTGGCTGATTGGGTCCTTGTAATGCATGAAAATGATCCGGAATTGCATCGAAAAATCATCTTGAGCTATGAGGTCCATTTCCACATCGGTGGCTTGACGAATCCACTGATGTGGCTAACTTGTTGTATCTGGAGCTTGGAAAACCCAAGAGTTATATATATAGTTGAAAAGCCTCACTATTCACAACCTGTGACTGTTTGTTGCGGCTCATGGTCTGGCGGGGTCATTGGACCTTACTTTTTCGAGGATGGGACTGGGGCAACAGTTAAGGTGATAATTCTTTTATGACCGGAATTGGACGATATTGATCTGGGCAACATTTACTTTAAACAAGACGGAGCTACGTGCCACACATGCACTGAAACCATTGATCTTTTACGGGAAAAGTTTCCGGACCGTGTTGTCTCTCGAAGAGATGATCACAATTGGCCACCAAGATCTTGTAATTTATCATCTTGCGACTTCTTCCCTTGAGGCCATGTAATAGAGAAGGACTACTCCAGGAGCCCAGCGTCGATTGAAAATTTCATGAAAAGGATTTGGACTCCATTATGAAATAAACATCCGATTCATCTGAAAAAATGGCATATTTTTTTTAATATCAAAATAACACCACTTATTGGAAAACTACAAAGTCTGTGCTAAAGGACGTGCAATCCGTCGATTGAAATCTGATCGTGTAGATGGACAATTTCTTTTTGCTTTTGTCTGCACAACATCCACTAAGCATTCTTAAATTCACAGAAAAAGTTTCTACCTACTTCGAGAAAGCACACAAGAAAAAAATTGAGAAATTGGAGCTGAAAGATTTCCGTAGGAGCACTCAGATATGGCTAGCAGGTATGAAAACTGCTAACGGACCAACATTCCAACAACAGCTTGCTAACTTGGAGGGTGATCTGAATATGCCGATAGAATGCTTGAAATGGTGCTTGAGGTGTTCCAAACACACATTTATTGCTTTGGGTACTGCCATCACTGAAAACTCCGGAGTTACTTTCGGAGGCAGGGAACACACTCGACTTTTAGGATTAAGAGATGAACTAAAGAAAGTACTCATCGAAATTTTGGGTAAGTTTCCATAACTACACATCCAAGAATCACAAAAAAATTTCCAATGGATGCATAGAAACCCGGGTGTAATGACTCCTAACTAAAAATCGTGACCAAAATTTGTAGTGCAAATCGGAACTCCAGATTATAAAGGGTGAGTCTTTGACTTGTACATATATTTTAACTGTAGATTTCTCTCATCAAACGAAACACTTTTTTCCTATACCATTTTTCAAAATTCGGTTTCGTTTGAAAGATACAGGGTGTCAAAAATCCATGAAATGAACACTATTCTTTCCATATATTCGAAACCGATAATCCGAATGAACTGAATTTTGGTTGATTGTTTACTCTATTCATGGTGCATATTCCTCAATTGAAACTTATTCCATATTCCTTCTAGTATAAGAGTTACAGCCTACTCGTCTCATGAATTCATGCAAAAATACTATAAAATCACTCGAAAAAGATAAACGGTTCATATTTTCGAAAGAATCAACCATTTTAGAAAATAAAAGTATTCTTATATTTTTTCAATAAAACGCGTCGTTTTCGAGTTATTCCTAATTGTATACGAACAAATTCGAGGAAAAAATCATGAATTTCATAAAAAAACTGAATGCAACCCTGAATTAAATATCATCGAATATTATGTATTCTCTGATCTTAACAAATTAACAACGTTGTCAATGTTTATCAACTTCGTCAAGACTAAAATCTACATGATGGAAAAACGTTCTATGTAATAATTGAATTCTGAGAAGCATGAAATGAAATTACACAGTCTATAAGCACAGTTTCTATTGAAAATGTATTGTTACCGGTCTTTCAGGAAAATATCTGTCTCAACAATATTATCCTCTTGGAGATTTCAATCGACACTACACGGTCTGCACATCACAATCATCACCTGTTTGCTTTATTATCTGCAAGTAAATTTAGATAGATAATTAAGGTTATCCCGTTTAAGCGTCTTTCATTATCATAGACTGGCCTGCGGTTCGAGACACAGAAACAGAACAACCACAACACAACGGCCTGTCCCGCCTGTCTGCCTTGCGTGCCGGCTATATCGGCAAGAATCAGAACTCGTTTGGCATCTCCAAAGAGCCACGCCTAGACGCCTTTAGCCGTTAGCGATTGTGATAGTTCATTCGCTAACGATAGGGGACGTACTGCTTTCTTGAGTTCGCATTGTTTGAAGAGAAAATCGGCAATCTGGCATCGTCTTCTCTAGAGTTCTGTGCTTAGACAGGTTCTGTGCACGGCCTTCTAAAGACTTTAGTCTTTAGATGGCCGTGTTCTGTGGAATATCATATCACAGAAGATGAGTTAGGTTAGGTCATTGACCTCGAATCATCTGACTTAGGTTGATGGAGTTAGAATAGGTTGGTGAGAAACCAATTTTCATGAGATCGTTCCAAAATATCGAGGAAAATATTAACCAATTATTAGTGTTAATAAACTAATCTTCAGGAAAATCGAAGAAGGAACTTATTTTGGTGGGAGAAATATGGCTTTTCAATTGCAGAAATAATCGGACAGTGTTTTTGTTAGGAAATATCGTTTTTGTTACATTCTTATTCGAATAAGGTTAGTGCTTGAGTATTTTCTAATTGTATCACCCAGAACATCTAATCACCTCAATTTCAATCGAAAAATATGAACTTTGAAGTGTTTCCAGAGAATGTATCCAGGCACGGACTCAGCACTATTTTTTTTTTCAAATTATCTTTTTAACAGAGCCGAATTCGGAAAAATGGAAAATGAAAAAAAGGTTTCCTTTGGCCTCAAGAATCTATAGTTAAAATATATGTACAAGTCAAAGACTCACCCTGTATATCGGGTTCTAGTTCCGGAATTATCCGCAATATTTCACGGTCGTGGCGTTGTTGCGACGATGGAAAATAGAGCGACCCCTTTCGAGAGAAATGAAAAGTAGGACCTCATCACAGATTTTCGATCGACAAGAAAGTCTTAGACAAAATCTAATCAGTGCCATCACCATGTATTCTATGCATCTATGTTTTACATTTCGTAAGCAATAGATTAATATTATAATAGAATAGTTTCAAACATCGGATGATGATTCTAGGCGACAACGGAGTGCTCATCTATCCCACTCACCCCACAGTAGCTCCCTACCACAATGAGCCAATTTTCAAACCTTTTAACTTTTCGTACACGGGAATCATCAACGTTCTAGGCCTACCAGCTACCCATATCCCGATGGGTCTGAATTCTGAAGGTTTGCCATTGGGACTTCAAGTTGTAGCGGCACCGAATAATGATAGGTTATGTCTAGCAATGGCCATAGAATTCGAGAAGGCTTTTGGGGGCTGGGTTCCCTTAGAAGTCGAGTGATTTCGAATGTCAAAATGGCCGTATATATTTTTCAGATGTTTTATAAAATGATATTCCTCAGTCATTGTGATAAGACTGATAATCACTAGAATTCAGTATTCTGCATTTATATATTATTCTGGTTGAAGTTATCTGTTTTCTGAGATTTAACTATAAGACACACAGTAATTGTGATACTTCATATTGATTGATATTTTATAATACTTGTGATTTTTAGCAAATATATTAGGAAAATTATAACATATGTATATTGTAATATTGATCCATAACAAATATATATGAAAGAAAATATTATATTCAACCGAATTAAAATATCTATCTTTATGTGATACGTGTGATTTCAAAAATATAATAATGATTATCTTATTTTATATTGCCTCTGAAAACTCACTCAATATTTTCAAAAACATTTATATAAAAAAAAGCGATAATCTACTGTCACAATAACTGTGTAATGATTACGTGTATTATTTTCATGAGCTTGTTGTACCTTATACTAATCATTTCATATTCAACCTCACATGTGCAACTTTTCAATAGACATGTTATTCTATTCCGGAATCTATATTTTTCTACACAAGTGTAAATTGTTTCAGCGAAGAATACATTTTCCTTTGTTTAACTTGACTTTTATTTTTGGAATATACCCGATAAATTAGTTGCATGACTTGACCAAAAATTAAGTCCTGTTGATGGAAAGTGGAAGTTCAAAAACAAATATGAATGACTACGAGAGAAAATACGCAAGAACGTACCGGGAATTGATCTTTAGCGTGTTGCTATATATTATGGATCGGGATGGGGTTTACTTTTCGTCCCAGCTATCATGAGCGAAGCCTGTCAGGAACGTGGGTGCTGAAGTTGCCCTGCTCGAAGCGAAAGAGGATACCGGGTTGAAAGACGGGGCTCGTCTTGAGCTTATATGCCCGCGGTACTTCGGTTGGCTTTGGAATGGCGCCCTGAGCACTTTCTCAAGCGCTGGCAGTGTATCCTATACCCGCTGTGGTCAGTGAGTGTCGAGTGACCACATGACACTCCCCCAGTGAACAGGACAACTGGTGACAAATCGGTGGATGGTACCTGCAGACTTTGGAGGGCTCCAGCGGGTGAATTAGTGACACGTCGAAGAGCTGGACACGTGACATCTCCAGTGGAGGGATGTGCGTATAGGAATTTCACCTAACGTTTCGCCTACAACTACCGTAGGAATCTTCATAGGTACCTCGGTCGCAGGTTGTAACCCGACTATTGGCTGCTCCGAATTGCTGATCACTAATTCGGTCAAATATTCTTCGATATCTACAGTATAGATTATCTACAAAATTTCAGACAAACATCATCAAAACCATATTAATGTGTCCATAATCCAGCAGGGTTATAATATATATATATATATATATATATATATATATGCCGAATCCCTGCATTTCATTTCCTCTACAAAATGTACACACCCACTCAATGTAAATGTCTGTTGATGCATCAATTTGGCGTTGACAACATTTCTATCGATGAAGTCATAGTCAAATCATTCCTATTATTATATCTCGAAGAGGAATTTCCATTCAAGTAATACTTCTTCATACTAATTTGGAAGAAATGCGAATGAATTCATTAAGAAATCTTCCTGAAATATACGTTGATTATATCATTCAGTTTTTTAATCTTCAGGCGTTTTCTAAATGGATTAGCATTCAAGTATGAGCAATGACAAAAAAATTTGATGAACAAGTCCGAGGTGGTTCGCCGACATTTCCCGAATGATCGATCATAAACCACAGATTTGGATTCTATGAACGTCAATCAGCGATCGCCATGATATGCTGCAAGTACATTGGAAGGAAAGTGGCAGACTTTTTAGTCCGGAACTCTCTAGTTATACTAGGGCGCCATATATTAGAAAAATATCCCAATATGAGATGCTGGCCATAGTTTCGACCTCATTCGGTCTTTTCAGAGCAACCAAGTTCATCCTCTTTTTGAAAAGTAAGTGAATTTTGTTGGTCTTGTCAAGTTTGGGACCGTTGTGCAGGTTGTTATTTGTATCAATGAATTTGATTTATCTGATTATCTCAGATAATTGTCATTCTTTATGAATCTCAAAACTATTGGTGTTTGGCAGAGAAAACATTAATTCTCTTTAGAAATCAATTAAAATGGAAATGCTCAAATTAAACTTAGTTGAGAAACTTGTGCGACTTTTAAGGAGAGGATAAAAAAAAACAATAATACTTTTCCTTCTTTCTATTGCATTCCTTCCTATGCTTTACTAGAGCAGACAGTTTTTCACAGTTCAAATCACAATAAGGACAGGTGTAACCTGTATGTTTCTTCATATGAAAAATTAGGTTAGTTTTATATTTATAAGATTTTTTACATATATCACAAGTGTACAAAGCATTAGTCTTATGAGTTAGTTTGTGACTCTTCAACTGATTTTTGGTTTTGAAGCATTTCTCACAACTTTCACATTTTAAATTTCTACCATCTTTATGAGTTTCTTTATGTTCCAATAAATTACTTTGATCACAAAAACTTCTTCCACAATTTTGAAAATCACATTGAAACGGTTTCTCATTTGTGTGTGTCCTGTTATGTCTTTCTAATTTACTTGGAACAACAAATGACTTCATACATATTTTACATTGATACTGTTCAGAGTGAATTTTCGTGTGTATTGTTAGTTCACTTTTTATTGGAAATGCTTTACCACATTTAGAACAAGCAAAAGGGCGCTTTTGAGTGTGTATTGCTAAATGAGAATTCAAGGAGAGTCTTCTTATAAAAGCTGTGTCACAGTGGGGGCATTTGTATTTTTTTTGTGGTTTAATTTTCCCAACATTAATTGCATTTGATAAATTCAATGTATTTCTCACTGAATCTACAGATATCAGGTTTTCTGTGGCATTTTGTTTTTGTATACTCTCTAATTTTTTACAGATCTTTCTCCTATTGAAATCTTCAACATTATTAGTTTCTTCAAAGCATTCCTCAAGGTTCAATTGGTTTTGTGTTGTGAAATTTTTACCTTTAATAGGTTTAGTTACTCTGTCTGGAAACTCATAACTCAAGTCATTATGAGAACCTAAATTGTTCGGTATGGCAAGATTTTCAACATCAGACGAATGTCTCAACACTGTATTGTTGCACTCAGGGTAGTATGGGATGTATTTTGATGTGGTTGTCATATAATCATTCAAACTTTCCTGCAAATTTGTTGTATATATGTTTGAATTATCAACAATCTGCAATACTTCTTCATTTAAAGTTGCATTTACATTTTCTAGTAGTAAAATACTATCTGACACATTTGAACAATTTTCAATTCCATTTTTCAAGTTGACAATAACACTTTTCTGTTGCATACACTCAGGTACATTTAAATTTTTAATTGCTGGCCAAGAGGTTTTACTTAAAATTAAGGAGTCAAATCTCTGGTTTGCATCAATACACATGTCAACAAAATCAGAAAACTGTTCAACTTTCACTAGACACTGTCCACAGATTCCCTTCGGTTTACAGTCCTCTTTGAGTATCTGCAAATTCATTTAATGAACTTCTTGAAATTTCAAGATCAGTTACATACAGAAATATTGAGACATTTTCTTATTTTATCCTCAATAGTTTCACTACCTGTACCTACGAAACCAAAAACTGAATGAACATTGGAGCGGACAATTCCGCAAAGTCTACATAAATTTTCCAACCAAATCATTTATATTTGTTATTGATATCTTAAATACATGGTAATAATAATGACAACAGCATCAATATTATAAAATGAAGGATTTTTATGTGATTATTGCTGTCATGTATGTCCAGGAGGGGCTTAAATGCAGGAAATCGTACCAAGCTTCGAGTATGCTCGTATACGGTTCGTAGATGGTCGGAAAGCGTATCGCGTCGATTGAGAGGTATATTGTATATTTCAATCTCATGATAGTTTGATACTCCCAGAAGTCCCAGAATCATAAAATAATTATTAGGGACCGAATTATTGATGAAATGAATAGTTAAGACTCCTACAAACTACGTTGATGTTCGCCTTAACACACAAAAACACTAACGTGGAAACACCTCAGCTGTCATTAATTAATGTGCATACTAATCAGTATCACACGCGTCAGAGGTAGATACAAACAAATGCCACTTTATTATATAAGTGACTATAGTTATTCGGTTGTGACGATTGTGTTCGATCGCACTGAAAACGTTGCTGAAATCATAATAATCTAATTATGGACTCGGATGAACTCGACGAAGAATCTGTATCTGTTTCAGGAGCTGCAGTTGTTTGTGGGAAGAATTTGTCTTGTTGATTGTAGTGTTGAGGGTTTCGAAGGTTACGATATTCTGCTTGAAATACAACTTGAGACACCTCCGATTTAACCCTTATACGCTCTTCTGGTTTTAATTTTTTTACAAATCTGGCCAAACTCAAAAAGAACATTTCTTCTTCGTCATGGAGGCAAGTTCGAGAATTAGCACTTTGATTTTGAGAAAGTTTTTGTGAGCTTTTCATTATTGGAACCAATTCGTTCAAAGTGGCTTCAATTCTTTTATTTTTTCTCTTTGAATCGTTTGAAGGCGATTCAGGAGCAAAAAAAGGTGGTTTATCAGTAGAAAGAAATTCGTTGACTTTCTGATACTGGAAAGGCTGAGTATCGTCTGCTCTTGCTTCAATTGCTTCAGGATCATCAACAATATTCTCTACTTCTTGAGTTTCGTCTTGTGAAATTTCACTAGAATTTCCATGAGTTCTGTAACATATATAAAACCTGTTGAGCTACCAACCTAACTTAAAACCTAAAATAGCACAACATAAGGTTTTGTTTTCACTTACTCACTAGTTGCCACGGTGGGATTTAGGAATGCCATTTGATCTTCATATATCCATTTTAACATTTTTTTGGCTGCTTCACCGGATTTGGTTTTTCTCCTATTCAAAGCGTTAGTGTAGGCATTGCGTAGTTTATTCCATGCATGTTTACACTGATCACCTACAAAATAAAAAATGAGAAAAATAATAATATTATAATATGATTGTCTATATACAGCGTGATTTTTTTAAGTGTTTCATTAGACGTATTCGAGGAAGGAATTGCGATACAAATTCAAAATTTTTTTTGTTTGTTTAAGAGTACATGAACTCAATTTCTAAAATATTTTCAAGCCGAATCTACTTCCGGTTTTACCGGAAACGATGCGAACTTCGTTATTTCAAATGCAACACCCTGTATATTTATACATATTTGAATTATTCGTTCAATTCTGCAATGATTTGATGTATGACATGCGCAACCACATCAAGCGATTATTGAGTTATAGCGTGATTCTCAATTTTTTTGACAGAAAGATTGTCACAAATTAGTGTTCATAATATCTTCAAAATCCCTCATTGTAAGAATTTTTTTTGCAACAGTGGAACAAAAGAAAGTACGCTGATACTGCTTATTGTATGAATTATGAGAAAATACTATACAGGGTGTCTGAAGCGGGGCTTCAAAGTGAGCCTCAACAAAACTATAAAACCTCGTTATTTTCAAATGGAAACCATATTATTTTGTAATTCCGATCGATTATTGCTCGTCAAAAACTAGCTAGAGTGTGCCAAACATTTCATGTCTTTAAAATTAGTAGTTTTGCCGTTATTGAATAAAATTCGAATTTCACGAATAAATCCGGGTTTCAATCAGTCGAATTCATTGGTATGCATGTCTTTTTCAAAGTAGACTATGGTAGGAATTGTTATTCTTACTTCTTTTCATTAATCGAGCACCATTTGGTCATCGTTAATTATCTGTTTTTTTATTTGTCACATTCGCCGCAAATAGAGAACAGACTTTTGATGAATCATTCTAGTGCACCTAATTATCATTGCATGTTCTGCATGGTGCTCGATCCATAAAAATAAGTAGGAATGACAATTCCTAACATAGTCTTCTTCGAAAAAGACAAGCATACCAATGGATTTGACTGGGCGAAACCTGGATTTAGTCGTGAAATTCGAATTTTATTCGATAACATCAAAACTACTGATTCTTAAGACATGAAATGTTTGGGACACTCTAACTAGTTTTTGACGAGCAATCGATCGGAATTACAAAATTATATGGTTCCCATTTGAAAATAATGAGATCTTATAGTTTTGTCGAGGCTCACTTTGATGCCCCGTTTCAGACACCCTGTATAGTATTTTCTCATAATTCATACAATGAGCAGTATCAGCGTACTTTCTTTTGTTCCACTGTCGCAAAAAAAATTCTTACAATGAGGGATTTTGAAGATATGAACACTAATTTGTGACAATATTTCTGTCAAAAAAATTGAGAATCACGATATAATTATCGCTAGATGTGGTTGCTCATGTCATACATCAAATCATTGCAGAATTGAACGAAGAATTCAAATATGTATACATATACAGGGTGTTGCATTTGAAATAACAAAGTTCACACCGTTTCCGGTAGAACCGGAAGTAGATTCGGCTTGAAAATATTTTAGAAATTGAGTTCATGTACTCTAAAACAAAAATACAAAATTTTGAATTTGTATCGCAATTCCTTCCTCGAAAACGTCTAATGAAACACTTAAAAAAAATCACCCTGTATACCCATAAATTCACAAGAAAGGAAATGAATAATTTTGTTGAAGGTTCTTGAAAAGGAAATCATGATACCCGAGGAAGAATTATGTGACACTGATTCTTAGAAACTATATATACGCGATGCTATTCAAACAAGGAAAACATTCAAAGATTCTAAAACTTTTCACCAGAAGAAACAGCACTTGTCCATGACAATGGGATCACATACGGCTGGGCAGAATCTCCCATTGAACAATATTCAAAATTGAAGTTTTCTTGCGCTTTTCGAGAAATACAATCATAAAATAATATTAATTAATTTAATAGTATATTATATTATTTAATTAAATAATATTATTAATAATTTATGATATACATATATATGTAATCCACATTACCAAAGATACTTTTATGACCGTTTTTATTTGTTAAAATAAATTTGTTATATAATTATGATGAAATAAGAAAGTATTAAAATTAACTAACCGTGGTATTATCATTGACTTGTTGACGAAAATAACAATACACTTGATGAAGCTATGATTTCCTTTTTACGGTATTGCAAAATTTAAAAATATCTTATTCATTTTTGTACATTGTGATGAAATGATTCATTCAACGCTATGTTTTGAGATTCCAGGTTTGCTGAATTACCACAAATAAAATAAAACTAAAATAATATGACGAATCCGTCCCAATAGATAAAAACATGCAAAAGTATGCACTTAAATGTTTTATATACTCACCCGATTTGCCCAATTTTTCTCCGATCTCGTCCCAAGCCTCCTTTCTAATAATTTTGTTTCTGTACTGCTTGTTTTTGAAATCGTACAACATGGGATAAGCTCTCACACACTCGATAAGCTCTTCCTCCATGTTCAGCCTTCACACGACTGACAAAAATCTAAAAATAGGATCGGCAGCTGACGCGTGTTCACCCGTCACGTCAGGCCATAGATTAAAGAACTGAAGCTGAATACAGATTACTCTGACGTGACGTGTAAGGACGTCACGTCAGAGTAATCTGTATTCAGCTTAATGTAAACATAACCTGACATGTAAGATCGTCCGGAAATAATATTTCACGTGAGATGACGCGTTAATGCGTCACGTCTGCGTAGTGTGTATGAGTCTTGGGACTATGTTGCCACAACAATAAGCAAATACCGGCTACCGCAATCATTGTTTCTCTTCAAACAATGCCGCAATCATATTTTACTCTGTTGAGGCTGATTCCCGATGAGATAGAATGATAGAAAAGCTTTATAATTGGAAAGATGATGCTCATGAGTTTGATTGATTAAAATCTTATCGTGAACCATATCGCACACCTAGATCTAAACAGAGTCAACTCAAAAATCTCCATTTTTGAGTTATTCACGCTATCGAATTCCTCATTCAAATGCCCACCGACCAATAAAACAGAATCAAATGTAGCACCTTTACTCGACCCTAGATGGCGCTGTATGTCCCTTTTTTTGAACGATCAAGTCTCGCCTTATACCACCAAAACAGCAATATTGCTAGTAACAATCGGACTTGCAAGCGGAAGCGACGTACTCGAAGTCAACAAGTTGGAGATATTTCCAGTTGAATCCGTTTTGCTGGAAATTGAAGCAAGTATATTTTGTGTTGACTCCGTTTCGACGACTGGAGCAGAGTATTTTGATATATTATTTTGAGTTGAACCAGTATTGATGGCAGGGTAAGTAAAGTTTCCATTTTTATTTAGGATTGTTACTGTTTTGTTGAAAAATTCTTCATTTTAGAGTTAATTCTGTTTTGTTGCGTAATTTTTGTTTGCCCTTATATTTCTTCAACAAACCATTGAAATGAAATTCTGTTGTTGTTGATGATAAAATTCATCCATTTTAATATAATTCAATATTTATCGTGAAATCTCGAGCCTTTTTTCCCTTCCATATAGATGAATTTTTGAGTTAGATCCCTTTCGATGGATTCAGACAAATCAAATTCCACTACATCGTTAATGAGGTTGAATATTTCTTCTGAGAGCTTCTTAAATCAATCGGGCGAATAGGACTCCATGAGTTAATGAATGAATACTTGCTCTTTCAGGGGAAATTTGGAACGTGGCCGGTTCTTGGTAAATTTAGTCAAAGAAAGAGACAAAGAAAACACCACTCCTCCCAACATACTTTCGCAACATCCACTTCTGGAAGATGACAGTAAGATGTCATCAATTATTGATGAAGTCCTATCTGTAGAAACCCATGCTGCATTATCCAGGTTTGATGAGTCAATTCCGAGCACGTCTGATTTACATAAGAGTAGTGTACCGAATTATTATAATATTTCACCAATCCGGAGCGATGAAAGTGATTTTGACGACACCGATGAGGATCCCAATTTCCAATTGTTTCAGAGGAGTAAGTCTTTACCTAAAGTCGTACCACTCATACCTCCTGATGCATCACTGAATTCGTCCAGCACCAGCAGTTCGAGTTCGAGTTCATCCGAATCTAATGATTTGTCGGACAGCGATAGTGACAAAGTCGTCCCTCAGAAGGCTATAGTAGCTGAAATAAATTTTCAAGAAACCGAGGTAGCGAAAAAAGGTAAAAAGAGACTGAGGAAACCAGCAAAGTGGAAATCTAAGGTCGCAAAAGCGCTGAGGAATTCTGGTAAAGCCTATGAGTCTTTGTCAAAATCGAAGAAAAAAATGCCAGAGAGAAAAGTTGGACCACCCTGTGAACAGAAATGTCGGCTGAAATGCAGAGATAAAATCGACGAAATATCGCGGCAACAGCTTTTTGATGGATTTTGGGGCCTCGGAGATCTTGAAAGGCAGAGGGAATTTGTTGTACGGCACTCGGAACAAATAAAGCCGAAATATCGATACTCCAGCACACAAGATTTCAGAGCTCTCAACACCGCATTTTATTTCGAGGTAAATGGATGCAAACTTAGAGTTTGTAAGCCATTTTTCAAATCTACACTTGACATAAGCTATAAAGCGATAAAAACAGCACTGTCCAAGAAAACGGAATCAGGAGTTATACACGCCGATTTGAGAGGAAAGCACGATAAACATCCTACTATTGACCCACAAATTAAAAAGAGCGTTATAGATTTCATAAATGCCATCCCAAGGATTGAATCTCATTATTTGAGAGCTCAAACATCAAGAGAATTTATCTCAAGAGATAAATCATTAGCTGATATCTATAGAGATTATAAGCAATTCCGTGAGAGGGATGGATTACCTACTGCTACGTCTTCCACATTCAACAGGATATTCAACACAGAATTCAATATTTCATTTTTTTTTACCGAAAAAGGATCAATGTGATCTGTGTGAAAGGTACAAGAACTCGGACGAAGAAGAAAAGCGCCGTCTCAGCCAAGAATATGAACAGCATCTGAAAGAAAAGAGCTTGGCAAGAACAGAAAAAGAAACTGACAAAAATAGGACAGATGGTACCATCACAGCAGTATATGACTTACAAGCTATATTGCAGATTCCGAAAGGACAAATATCCCTCTTCTTTTATAAATCAAGGATCAACTGCCTCAATTTTACCATCAGCGATTTGAAAGTGAAAGATGTAATTTGCTACTTTTGGGACGAAACTGAAGGAAAAAGAGGAGCTGTAGAAATTGGTAGCTGTATACTCCACTACATAAAATCTCAGACAGACGAAAATCCCAATAGAGAGATCGACTTGATTTTCTACTCGGACAATTGTGGTGGTCAACAAAAAAATAAATTCATTTTATCAGCCTATGCCTACGCTGTCAATAAAATGAGAGTTAAGTCTATCACTCACAAGTTTTTAATACGTGGTCATTCACAAAACGAGGGTGACAACGTTCATAGCGTGATTGAGAAACAAATAAAAAGATATTTGCAGTCGGGGCCGATCTACATTCCTGAGCAATACAAAACGTTAATTGGTACAGCAAAAAAGACAGGAAAACCTTACAGAGTGGTTGAAATGACGAATAATAAATTTTATGACATCAAAGCATTGCAAGAATCGTGGGGAACCAATTTTAACATTGACGAGGAAAAGAACCAGATCAAGTGGCATGATATAAAGGTTCTAAGAGTTGAAAAAGAACAACCTGAAGCATTTTTCTATAAGACTTCATTCAGTGAGGAAGCTTATAGACAAGCTTGTGTACGAAGAAGAGTTCCTCGCACAAGAGTGAACAGATCACCGAGGGATCAATCATTATTTTCAATAGGCTTAACACAGGCTTACACTGAAAAAATTGCATTGTCAGATGCGAAAAAGAATGACATACAAGAATTGATCGATAAGAACGTTATTCCAAAAACGTACTATGATGTATATTATAAAAGTGTTCTGGGAGGAAATGATTTATAATTATCACTCCATTGTTATCAAGATTTCTAGTCCTTAACTACCTTACTCAATTATAGAGAGGAATATTTCACAGAAGAAAAGTTGTGGTGATATTCAATACCAAAGTTATTTTTAAGTAAGTTATAACACCAATGATCTCGAAGTGCCATTGTTAGTAACTTATCAGAGTATATTACTCAGATTTGTAAGTCAACTATAAGTATGTGATCTGTATTTGTAGTAGTTTGTCATAGAAGATAATGTTCTTATATTTTTGTATTATGTAACAATTAATGAATAAAGTTTATTTTTCAGTTCTTACTTTCAGCCGTACATGAAAGACATTATTTTTGATCAAAAATATTTATTGATTGTTTTAAGTACATCATTTCGTTAATTCATCATCCAATCTGCACATTCCATTTTATTGAGATCTCTTCATATCCTTATACATTGTTGTTATTATCGCCCTACCAATCGAACTTATTGTGATGAACACGAAATGCTTATTCAATTTCAGTTCATGTTGCCTCTCTAAAGAGAGCCAACTCGAAACTGAATTCACCAACACGGATCCAACTCAAAATGATACAACGAATATTTCGAAATTTGTTAAGCGAAAGGGAAATAATTACAAAAATCAAATTTTCAGCACCAAAACATGATCAAAACATTTCCCACAACATAATTGTTCTCCTAGCCATACATAAAACGAAATAATCCATAGATAAAATTTCTGCAGTGGATAGAAACGAAGAGAACCGTTTTTCGGCATTTCTGAGAAATCAGCTTTTTCGAGTTGATTCTGTTTAGATCTAGGTGTGCGATATGTAATGAAGTTTTTATGCATGTAGCCGTCATGTGTATAAATAATACATTTATAGAATAAACTTATTTTTCAACGGGAAATTTATTTTTTCAGAAATGCCAGATAATCATCTCACCGAAAATTCTTCGAATAAATTTTTTTCTGGTTACGGCCTCGGATGGACCCCCCCGAATTTTTTTTCTAGCTACGGCCTTGTCTATAGGTCGATCGATTTACTTTTGAATTTCCAAAAAATTTCAGGTCCGTATTTGATAAATATGGGACTTCCTCCAAGCTGAGATTCAATGGGGTTCAGTAGATTTCATTGTCCTGCACGTCATTTTGCTCAAAGAGAGCTTCAGGGAAAGATCCAATTGAATGTTGGAATTCCACAAAATTCTCAGAAAAATCGTACATTATGATCAAATTGATCTCCAGAAGGTACAACGATTGGATCTAGGTGATGAAATTAGAAGAACTAACTTTAGTAGCTGGATTTTACGAAATGAAAGAATGGTCAACAGAATTTTATTTACCGATTCACGACGGATGGGGTCATTATTAGGGATTCGCATTAGTGGGCTGCAGAGAATCTGCATGCAGTCAGGCATACGAAATCCTTATACAAATTTTCAAGAAACGTATGGTGTGGCGTTTAATAAAATCGATTTGTATCTGTATCTGTATCTGTTTCAGGAGCTGCAGTTGTTTGTGGGAAGAATTTGTCTTGTTGATTGTAGTGTTGAGGGTTTCGAAGGTTACGATATTCTGCTTGAAATACAACTTGAGACACCTCCGATTTAACCCTTATACGCTCTTCTGGTTTTAATTTTTTTACAAATCTGGCCAAACTCAAAAAGAACATTTCTTCTTCGTCATGGAGGCAAGTTCGAGAATTAGCACTTTGATTTTGAGAAAGTTTTTGTGAGCTTTTCATTATTGGAACCAATTCGTTCAAAGTGGCTTCAATTCTTTTATTTTTTCTCTTTGAATCGTTTGAAGGCGATTCAGGAGCAAAAAAAGGTGGTTTATCAGTAGAAAGAAATTCGTTGACTTTCTGATACTGGAAAGGCTGAGTATCGTCTGCTCTTGCTTCAATTGCTTCAGGATCATCAACAATATTCTCTACTTCTTGAGTTTCGTCTTGTGAAATTTCACTAGAATTTCCATGAGTTCTGTAACATATATAAAACCTGTTGAGCTACCAACCTAACTTAAAACCTAAAATAGCACAACATAAGGTTTTGTTTTCACTTACTCACTAGTTGCCACGGTGGGATTTAGGAATGCCATTTGATCTTCATATATCCATTTTAACATTTTTTTGGCTGCTTCACCGGATTTGGTTTTTCTCCTATTCAAAGCGTTAGTGTAGGCATTGCGTAGTTTATTCCATGCATGTTTACACTGATCACCTACAAAATAAAAAATGAGAAAAATAATAATATTATAATATGATTGTCTATATACAGCGTGATTTTTTTAAGTGTTTCATTAGACGTATTCGAGGAAGGAATTGCGATACAAATTCAAAATTTTTTTTGTTTGTTTAAGAGTACATGAACTCAATTTCTAAAATATTTTCAAGCCGAATCTACTTCCGGTTTTACCGGAAACGATGCGAACTTCGTTATTTCAAATGCAACACCCTGTATATTTATACATATTTGAATTATTCGTTCAATTCTGCAATGATTTGATGTATGACATGCGCAACCACATCAAGCGATTATTGAGTTATAGCGTGATTCTCAATTTTTTTGACAGAAAGATTGTCACAAATTAGTGTTCATAATATCTTCAAAATCCCTCATTGTAAGAATTTTTTTTGCAACAGTGGAACAAAAGAAAGTACGCTGATACTGCTTATTGTATGAATTATGAGAAAATACTATACAGGGTGTCTGAAGCGGGGCTTCAAAGTGAGCCTCAACAAAACTATAAAACCTCGTTATTTTCAAATGGAAACCATATTATTTTGTAATTCCGATCGATTATTGCTCGTCAAAAACTAGCTAGAGTGTGCCAAACATTTCATGTCTTTAAAATTAGTAGTTTTGCCGTTATTGAATAAAATTCGAATTTCACGAATAAATCCGGGTTTCAATCAGTCGAATTCATTGGTATGCATGTCTTTTTCAAAGTAGACTATGGTAGGAATTGTTATTCTTACTTCTTTTCATTAATCGAGCACCATTTGGTCATCGTTAATTATCTGTTTTTTTATTTGTCACATTCGCCGCAAATAGAGAACAGACTTTTGATGAATCATTCTAGTGCACCTAATTATCATTGCATGTTCTGCATAGTGCTCGATCCATAAAAATAAGTAGGAATGACAATTCCTAACATAGTCTTCTTCGAAAAAGACAAGCATACCAATGGATTTGACTGGGCGAAACCTGGATTTAGTCGTGAAATTCGAATTTTATTCGATAACATCAAAACTACTGATTCTTAAGACATGAAATGTTTGGGACACTCTAACTAGTTTTTGACGAGCAATCGATCGGAATTACAAAATTATATGGTTCCCATTTGAAAATAATGAGATATTATAGTTTTGTCGAGGCTCACTTTGATGCCCCGTTTCAGACACCCTGTATAGTATTTTCTCATAATTCATACAATGAGCAGTATCAGCGTACTTTCTTTTGTTCCACTGTCGCAAAAAAAATTTTGAAGATTTGAACACTAATTTGTGACAATATTTCTGTCAAAAAAATTGAGAATCACGATATAATTATCGCTTGATGTGGTTGCTCATGTCATACATCAAATCATTGCAGAATTGAACGAAGAATTCAAATATGTATACATATACAGGGTGTTGCATTTGAAATAACAAAGTTCACACCGTTTCCGGTAGAACCGGAAGTAGATTCGGCTTGAAAATATTTTAGAAATTGAGTTCATGTACTCTAAAACAAAAATACAAAATTTTGAATTTGTATCGCAATTCCTTCCTCGAAAACGTCTAATGAAACACTTAAAAAAAATCACCCTGTATACCCATAAATTCACAAGAAAGGAAATGAATATTTTTGTTGAAGGTTCTTGAAAAGGAAATCATGATACCCGAGGAAGAATTATGTGACACTGATTCTTAGAAACTATATATACGCGATGCTATTCAAACAAGGAAAACATTCAAAGATTCTAAAACTTTTCACCAGAAGAAACAGCACTTGTCCATGACAATGGGATCACATACGGCTGGGCAGAATCTCCCATTGAACAATATTCAAAATTGAAGTTTTCTTGCGCTTTTCGAGAAATACAATCATAAAATAATATTAATTAATTTAATAGTATATTATATTATTTAATTAAATAATATTATTAATAATTTATGATATACATATATATGTAATCCACATTACCAAAGATACTTTTATGACCGTTTTTATTTGTTAAAATAAATTTGTTATATAATTATGATGAAATAAGAAAGTATTAAAATTAACTAACCGTGGTATTATCATTGACTTGTTGACGAAAATAACAATACACTTGATGAAGCTATGATTTCCTTTTTACGGTATTGCAAAATTTAAAAATATCTTATTCATTTTTGTACATTGTGATGAAATGATTCATTCAACGCCATGTTTTGAGATTCCAGGTTTGCTGAATTACCACAAATAAAATAAAACTAAAATAATATGACGAATCCGTCCCAATAGATAAAAACATGCAAAAGTATGCACTTAAATGTTTTATATACTCACCCGATTTGCCCAATTTTTCTCCGATCTCGTCCCAAGCCTCCTTTCTAATAATTTTGTTTCTGTACTGCTTGTTTTTGAAATCGTACAACATGGGATAAGCTCTCACACACTCGATAAGCTCTTCCTCCATGTTCAGCCTTCACACGACTGACAAAAATCTAAAAATAGGATCGGCAGCTGACGCGTGTTCACCCGTCACGTCAGGCCATAGATTAAAGAACTAAAGCTGAATACAGATTACTCTGACGTGACGTGTAAGGACGTCACGTCAGAGTAATCTGTATTCAGCTTAATGTAAACATAACCTGACATGTAAGATCGCCCGGAAGCATTTTTCCGTTCCCTATACAGTCAGCGCGACAGGTCGCTCTCACCGTATAGGAAACGGAGTGCACGATGAAGCACTCCGTTTCCTAGCAGGTATACGCGATGTGCCTACTGCCCTGTGTCCGATCGCATATGTATCTAGGAACGTATAATATAATTGTATATTCTAGAAGTAGTTGCAGAATGGGCTCCTATTCCAATACGAATGCGAATGATTGTTGGAATTACCTTCTGCAACGAGTATTAGACGATATTTTATCTATTTCAGTCAAATTTCGTGAAAAACTGTTGAAATTCGAGGAATACATCCTAGTGACTTTTGTATTGTATCTTGGCAGTTGGTGACTGTTACGAAAATTGAAATTTCCAAATTGACGTGTGTTGACAATTGATAGGATCGGAAGTCTTTGTTGACAACCACGAAAGGAAAAATATAACTGAAAACATTGCTGTAATGAGTTCATTACAGCACTGTTTTTAGTAGGTACTGTAATGAACCCATTACGATACTGAAATAGAAAATAATTTATTGAACATTTTTGATTCTTAGTCGAAAGAAGACAAAACTTGATATAATCAAACCGAACTTTATTAATGCAGAACAACAAATACATACTGAAAATTTATAGGATTTTTTTGTAACATAAAGAATAAATAATATCATAGCAATCCAAATGGATGTTCAATGTGCCCTGCCATGAGTTTTAGCGTTTGTGGTATTCTGTTGGATGTTTGCTATTAATGATCGCTTTTTGCGAGGTCTCTTTCTTGAACTTAATTCACTGCTGGATGGCCGACCTGCTTGCATTGCTTTGGCACCCCTACAACTAGATGCTCTTCTAGTGATACATGATGACATGTCCATTCTCTTCTCCCCCCGCATGCGTATATCGACAACTGACCCTGGATTTAAGGGGAACGAGGACTACACTTTTGTATACTTATTAGCCACTACCTACGCTCGAATTCTATATTTATAATTCTATGGAATACTTTCGATCTCACAATTTCGTGTGAAATGTTTCGATCGCTTTATATTTGACATATTTTTATCCTCGATATCTATTTTCTTGTTGTCTTTCAAAATAAACATACATTTCTCCAAATTTTTGAATTTTCAGTTGACGCAAGCCTAAAACTCAATCCGCACCAAAGATTTGCGAAATAAGTTCAAGAAAGAGACCTCGCAAAAAGCGATCATTGATAGCAAACATCCAACAGAATACCACAAACGCTAAAACTCATGGCAGTGCACATTGAACATCAATTTGGATTGCTATGATATTATGTATTCTTTATGTTACAAAAAAATCCTATAAATTTTCAGTATGTATTTGTTGTTCTGCATTAATAAAGTTCGGTTTGATTATATAAAGTTGTGTCTTCTTTCGACTAAGAATCAAAATTGTTCAATAAATTATTTTTCTATTTCAGTATCGTAATGGGTTCATTACAGTACCTACTAAAAACAGTGCTGTAATGAACTCATTACAGCAATGTTTTCAGTTATATTTTTCCTTTCGTGGTTGTCAACAAAGACTTCCGATCCTATCAATTGTCAACACACGTCAATTTGGAAATTTCAATTTTCGTAACAGTCACCAACTGCCAAGATACAATACAAAAGTCACTAGGATGTATTCCTCGAATTTCAACAGTTTTTCACGAAATTTGACTGAAATATATAAAATATCGTCTAATACTCGTTGCAGAAGTTAATTCCAACAATCATTCGCATTCGTATTGGAATAGGAGCCCATTCTGCAACTACTTCTAGAATATACAATTATACGTTCCTAGATACATATGCGATCGGACACAGGGCAGTAGGCACATCGCGCATACCTGCTAGGGAACGGAGTGCTTCATCGTGCACTCCGTTTCCTATACGGTGAGAGCGACCTGTCGCGCTGACTGTATAGGGAACGGAAAAATGCCGCCCGGAAATAATATTTCACGTGAGATGACGCGTTAATGCGTCACGTCTGCGTAGTGTGTATGAGTCTTGGGACTATGTTGCCACAACAATAAGCAAATACCGGCTACCGCAATCATTGTTTCTCTTCAAACAATGCCGCAATCATATTTTACTCTGTTGAGGCTGATTCCCGATGAGATAGAATGATAGAAAAGCTTTATAATTGGAAAGATGATGCTCATGAGTTTGATTGATTAAAATCTTATCGTGAACCATATGTAATGAAGTTTTTATGCATGTAGCCGTCATGTGTATAAATAATACATTTATAGAATAAACTTATTTTTCAACGGGAAATTTATTTTTTCAGAAATGCCAGATAATCATCTCACCGAAAATTCTTCGAATAAATTTTTTTCTGGTTACGGCCTCGGATGGACCCCCCCGAATTTTTTTTCTAGCTACGGCCTTGTCTATAGGTCGATCGATTTACTTTTGAATTTCCAAAAAATTTCAGGTCCGTATTTGATAAATATGGGACTTCCTCCAAGCTGAGATTCAATGGGGTTCAGTAGATTTCATTGTCCTGCACGTCATTTTGCTCAAAGAGAGCTTCAGGGAAAGATCCAATTGAATGTTGGAATTCCACAAAATTCTCAGAAAAATCGTACATTATGATCAAATTGATCTCCAGAAGGTACAACGATTGGATCTAGGTGATGAAATTAGAAGAACTAACTTTAGTAGCTGGATTTTACGAAATGAAAGAATGGTCAACAGAATTTTATTTACCGATTCACGACGGATGGGGTCATTATTAGGGATTCGCATTAGTGGGCTGCAGAGAATCTGCATGCAGTCAGGCATACGAAATCCTTATACAAATTTTCAAGAAACGTATGGTGTGGCGTTTAATAAAATCGATTGATTAGACCACAGGTCATACCAAGACGGCTTAAAAATTTCCTCCAACATCATTTTCCTGTATTACTCGAAGGTACGGACACTGCAGGATGGAGCTCCACCCCATTTTAGAGTAATGATCAGACAATTTTTAGATCAGAACTTTCCAAATATGTGGATAGGCACAGGTGGACCGCATGCCTGGACCGCTAGGTCACCAGATTTCAATCTTGTTGATTATTATTATTATTATTATTATGAGTGCCCTTGGTCCAGTGGTTAGGATGTTGGATTAGGACCCGGCAAGTCCGAGTTCAATCCCGAGCTAGGAAAGAAATTTTCTAGTCTCGGTAGGGGCCACCATTTCACTGTTGGGTCAAAAATTAACAGTGCTGTGCCTAAGGTGGCGTAAGGACACAGTAACAAAGCCTACACAGAACACAACTGCTTACTCCGAACTCGGCACAAGTTGCAAGCTTCGAAGCTTGTAGTTTCAGAGGGGAGACCTAGGAGTAATCAGGATAAACAATATATCATATCATATCATTTCATTTGGAGTTATTTGAAATGTTCAGTAAATTCATCTGAAATAGGAAGTTTCGATGTATCGAAGTCGCGTGCAATGAAATACGTTATAATCCAGACATGATCAAAAAAGTTTTCATGTTTCTTCAGTTATTTATTCATCTTTGTCGACTTCAACTAAATTTTTCTCGATGTTTTTCCGGAAATAACTCCAAATGATTCCACAGAATATTATGAAATTCGAATGTGCAATTAGTGGGACGAAAAAAATTCAATTAGATCACAATGTACGATTTATCTGAGAATTTTGTGGAACTCCAATATTCAATTGGAAATGACGTGCGGGACATTGAAATCTACTGAACCCCATTGAAAAGAGTAATCAGGTTTTTGTAAGTAGTATAATTTAAAAAATGCGGTGCAAGCGAAAACCTTCTTAAGTAATGGATATATCGCATTCGTTATTATACAGGGTGTTTCATTGGTAAATGAACATACGGTAACCTGAGCTAGAGCTACCCTAGGCGAGTCCAAAAAACCGATATATGATAGGTCTAATCAATTCCATAACCGACATACAGGGTGCTTCATGTATTCACCAGAAATTTCAATTCCTCATAACTTTTTAACCAACCAGTATAGTCGATTGATATTTGGAACGTATGATTCATTTCTACAGGTCGATCGATTTACTTTTGAATTTCCAAAAAATTCCAGGTCCGTATTCGAAAAATATGGGACTTCTTCCAAGCTGAGATTCAACATCCTGTATATTGAAATTTTGGGATTTGATAGAGATATTTGAAAAGAGCAGAAAATTTTCAATGGGGTTCAGTAGATTTCATTGTCCCGCACGTCATTTCCAATTGAATATTGGAGTTCCACAAAATTCTCAGAAAAATCGTACATTGTGATCTAATTGAATTTTTTTCGTCCCACTAATTGCACATTCGAATTTCATAATATTCTGTGGAATCATTTGGAGTTATTTCCGGAAAAACATCGAGAAAAATTTAGTTGAAGTCAACAAAGATGAATAAATAACTGAAGAAACATGAAAACTTAACGTGAATAACAGAAAGTGCTCGAAAGTACCACCATTTTGTTCAATACACATTCTTGCCCTCTTCAAAATATGTCAGATATTTTTTTTGATCATGTCTGGATTATTACGTATTTCATTGCACGCGACTTCGATACATCGACACTTCCTATTTCAGATGAATTTACTGAACATTTCAAATAACCCCAAATGAAATAATCAACAAGATTGAAATCTGGTGATCTAGCGGGCCAGGCATGCGGTCCACCTGTGCCTATCCACATATTTGGAAAGTTCTGATCTAAAAATTGTCTGATCATTACTCTAAAATGGGGTGGAGCTCCATCCTGCAGTGTCCGTACCTTCGAGTAATACAGGAAAATGATGTTGAAGGAAATTTTTAAGCCGTCTTGGTATGACCTGTGGTCTAATCAATCGATTTTATTAAACGCCACACCATACGTTTCTTGAAAATTTGTATAAGGATTTCGTATGCCTGACTGCATGCAGATTCTCTGCAGCCCACTAATGCGAATCCCTAATAATGACCCCATCCGTCGTGAATCGGTAAATAAAATTCTGTTGACCATTCTTTCATTTCGTAAAATCCAGCTACTAAAGTTAGTTCTTCTAATTTCATCACCTAGATCCAATCGTTGTACCTTCTGGAGATCAATTTGATCATAATGTACGATTTTTCTGAGAATTTTGTGGAATTCCAACATTCAATTGGATCTTTCCCTGAAGCTCTCTTTGAGCAAAATGACGTGCGGGACAATAAAATCTACTGAACCCCATTGAAAATTTTCTTCTCTTTCCAAATATCTCAATCAAATCCCAAAATTTCAATATACAAGGTGTTGAATCTCAGCTTGGAGGAAGTCCCATATTTATCAAATACGGACCTGAAATTTTTTGGAAATTCAAAAGTAAATCGATCGACCTATAGACAAGGCCGTAGCTAGAAAAAAAATTCGGGGGGGTCCGTCCGAGGCCGTAGCCAGAAAAAAATTTATACGAAGAATTTTCGGTGAGATGATTATCTGGCATTTCTGAAAAAATAAATTTCGGGGGGGGTCCGGACCCCATCGGACTCCCCCCTGGCTACGGCCTTGCCTATAGAACTGAATCATACGTTCCAAATATCAACCAACTATACTAGTTGGTTCAAAAGTTATGAGGAATTGAAATTTTTGATGAATACATAAACCACTCTGTATCTCGGTTATGGAATTGATTATACCTATCATATATCGGTTTTTTGGACTCGCCTAGGGTAACTCTAGCTCAGGTTAACGTATGTTCATTCACCAATGAAACACTCTGTATATGTATATCAATCCCTATTTCTATCTGTACAGGAAATGTTGTAAGTTTCCATTCTGTTCTAAAATTATTATTATTACTTTTAGAAAAATAATAAGATAGAAATATTTGAATTACTTTTTTTTCACAGCTCGGGGGGGGGGGGCTGCAGCCCGACAGCCCCCCCTCGGTGCGCCACTGATCCAACAGATTCAAACTCATGTATTATTTGAACCCAATTATTTTATTTTTAGATTATTTTGTATCATCTGAAAGGGTTATTATAAAATTTAGACTAAAACTGTGTTTTATATCACGACAAGGAATATCAATTCATTTGAAAAGATATTAATGTTATATAAGAAACTTTAAGTGCTGTCTTGCGGCATCAATTAACGAATTACCAAATTGATTATTCGTAAGCTTATACATGTGGGATCACGCAATTGACCACTTTTCATTGGTTTATGCTTGATTATTAACTTTTGTAATAAAGTGTTAAATAAAAATGACCTATATTGGTTCTATTGATTATTTGTCTGTTTTTAAACCCATGTTAAATTGACTTTGAGTTCAGTATACCCACTGAAGAATCTTCTGTTTATCTTTTCACACCAACTTTCATAATTCATTTTCAAATAATACAATAAGCAAAAAAAAAGAATTTCCTTTTCACTCCTAGTAATAACTGATGATGTCTTCCATTACTGCGAGGTTTCAAGGAATACATTATACGTTGAATTTGTTGAAGATCATAATTTATTCCCATTGAGCTTTTCTATCTAATTCGAAATTAACATCGAATATCTTAGCATCTGAAAGACAGTAAATCAATATTCTTTTGTTCATCGGGAGAAATTGATTTGTAGAACCGTATTCGAGCATACCCGAAGCCAGGAACGTCCTGCATTTAAGCCCTCCTGTATGTTGTCAAAGACGATTGATGTTGTTTCTCAAACGTCATACACCGTGTCTGATCACTACCTTACTAGAACACAAGGCCATGAAACAACATTGGTGACGTCATCATAGGTAGTCCATTAGTGGAAATGTCAAAAATATGTTGATCGATTTATATTTCCTTTTTTCCAACATAAACGAAAAATAATGTTTTTCTGAAGAGATAGGATCGTTGTAAACACAAGTGTTTCGTAAAAATAGTGCTTTTTCTCAGTATAACTGAATATTCTCGTTATTTAGGAGCAAATTTAGGTCTCCAAAACATAGCATGAAGGCGAGGTCATTCCTTCATTGAAATACATGAACAATCATCCATTATCAAAAGAAAAACATTTTAGAAGAAGCTTACATGCTGGTCATATTATTGTGTGTAGAAGTTTGAGGAAAAGTGATGCTTCCAGTATTGGAAATATGTTCAGAAACTTCAGCCTTCTCAGCAAGAATTAGTGGAAAAATAATGATTGATAAGGAATTTGCAACAATGTCAGCTTCTAGTTGTTCCTATGAAGCTGGTGCTAATATCAACTATTTAAATATTCTAAAAATGATTGAAAAGTGAAATGAAATACATATTTTTAACTCAAGTAAACAAACAAGATTCATGTAGTCACAGTTACCAGAAGGCCAAATGAAGCTGTAAGGTCCCATTTCAAATAATGATATTGGTCCCGTTCCACAAACCTAAGCATTTCTGTTAGATGTTATGTTGATAAGAATGTAGATAACAATATCAGTATACAAATTGACAATATATAGCTATAAAACAAGTTGGGGTAATGGAGCCGATACAAATATAAAACCCTTGCAAGCTGTACAGAACAAAGTCCTAAAGACCATCTTTGGATATAGCAGACTCACCAGCTCAGATTTGATCTATAGAGAAACTCGGATAATGGACATCAATGAAATTCACTATTTGGAAGATGCTAAACTGGTACATGGTATCATAAATGGATATTTTAAGAGAACGCAAGCAGTTCACTATGGAAGGGAAACTCATGAACATAGAACTAGATCACGGGAACTAATAAGAAGACCGCTTAGAAGAACAAGGAAGACACAATGTGATACAGAGGAGCAAATTCAGTAGACTTGTTGTGGAATTTCTGAAGCCAAGAGATTGATTTATGTGATAATTAGAGACTGTTTATTTTATGTGATAATTAGAGACTTTATGAAAGTGTGCGCTGTGGCAGCGCACTTTTTTGGAGTTTATGGTTAGCTGACCGATGTACCTATTGTACTTGTAGGCCTTGTCACCAGTTCCCAGGAACTGTTTTGAGGTCAGCTGTAAATTGTTTAATGAATAAATTATATATTTTTTGCTCTCAATCAGAAAAAATCTGCAGGGATATTTGAATTGATGGTTATAAATAAAATTCCAATATTCTGCTTCATGGAAACCTTTATTAACATTATACTAACATTTAGATAGTTTTCGGCATTTCAAATGAATTCAACCCTGTCAAACTTTTGGGTTTTCACTTAGTGTGATATGGTCACGAACTGCCCTTATTGATGAAATATTGACCTGTATAAAAACATCCTTGTACTTCACTTCTGCTATAGCATATACAGCTTCAGCAGCTAACAATTCATCGGGCATGTGTATCGTTTCCTGAAATTTTAATATTATCGTTTGACTTAACTAGAATACTCAAATCTTACTCTTGGTCATATTTCAACTGAAAATTTTGCAAATATTAACAGTATTTTGATTGAAAAGGATCATTATGAATTCAGTCTTTCTTCCCCTGTGGTGTTCTCATGGGAAACTGTATGAAGGTTTTTTGTTGGGACAGGAATTCTTTTCAGCTTTTGGCGTCTCAAACATTCTTCATCTGTACCTGGAAAACTTTAATGGGATTTCGACTTTTTGACCTGTGACTTCATGTATATAACTGGTAGATCTTTCAATACATTCTGTTTGGAAATGTAGTTCCCAAACCTAGAAATAAGTAAATTCTTACAGTTTCAGGCAAAACAGTTAAATTTGCAATAATTCATACCTTACTGCTGATACTGGGAACGAAATCTTTCCTTCTAATTGCGTTCAATCAAATTTTTTTGAGTTGCTCGTCTTTGGAAAACCCAAAGACTGCTACTTTTGGCTCACCTGCATAATTGCCCCTGCATTTGGGAACAGAGCAATGAAAAGGCATGATTTCAGCTGGAAAAAATTGGGCGATTAGCTTAGAAACGAACTTAAGAATAGCAAAAGTCTTGAAGAAAAAATTAAAATCAAATTAACATAACCTCGAAGATGAAATGCGAAACTTTTATGAACTGGAGGTATTATCAGTTAAAACAAATAAATTAGTGGACAAATATAAGTGCCTCACCTGTTATGGACTGATGTAACACCAAAATAAATAAAATTACAACTATTAAATAACGAAAAACACTCAAAATACCGGCCAAAACATAAACAAATAATGGCGACACACACTTCACCCCCCTGCCGCTGTCATTCTGTTTCATGGCCTTGTCTTCTAGTAAGGTATTGGTCTGTGGTATTGGTCTGATCCAGATGTCAATTGAACCATAGAAATTTGTTCAGAATTTTCCCAACTTCATCTTTCTTCCAGATTCCACGTTTCTTTAGAATTTCCTAGCATTAAGTTTTTATTGTTGGTTCTTGCAACATTTGGTTGAATAATTTCTGAGTTTAGGTTGTTTGTTTTGTATTTGCTGCATACTTACAAGGAAAAGGCATTCTACAGGAGATATCAAAGGTCAAATATAATAATAATAACAGAGGATCAATACGGCCACTATACAGGGTCTTTCACGAGGAACCTCACCCATATTTATACGGGAAACTACTGAACGTATTTTCATGAAATTCAGCACTTATAAGTATTTCACGATGCTGATGAAATCTAAAATATTTTCAAGGCATGAGCACCTCCGGTTTTCCGGAAATGACGTCAACTTCCGTTTTTCAAATTAGAACACCATTTTTTTATTACAGAAATAGATTCCTTAGAAAATTTCAAGTTATTTTGATGTAACATTTTTCAGTTTTGGTTGGAAAATTCTCTGAGCGGGAAAATTCGAAAAAAAAATCGAAAATAGAGCTCCGCTGAAACAAGAATAACTTCGAGGTTTTTGGATGGAAAATTTTCATTTTTGGGATTTTTCAAGATGTAAGATTGATGTATCCACTTTAAAAATCGAAATCGCGATTCATGATACAGGGGGTGAAAAAATCGCTTTCAAAGTTAGGGATGACAAAATCGTGAAAAATCAATTTTTTCAAATTAGAACCCCATTTTTTTATGGCAGATATTGAATCTACGTTAAAAAATAATGTGAGTGTATGCATCACACCCTTGCCCTAAAATGGATATTTTCTGAGTTATTCACAAAAAACTGTTTTCCGTCTTGAATTTTCAGCTATTTCTTTTCCCTTCACGCCAAAAAGATGAAATTTTCAGGAACTGTTATTTGAACCATGCTGTAGATTTTTCACCCCTTCTTGAAACCGACTTCAAGTTACTATTAGGAGAACCATGGCAAACTCTCGCAGTTATAACTAGAGAAGATGCTCAAAGTTTTGACCGTTAATTTCTAGACATTTATTTATACATCTCAGGAATGCTTCGTGCGTTGCTCTTCTTATTTCATCGGGAGGAAGAGATCTGCAAAAGTGTTTAAAAACCAAATTGAGTTTCAAAACTATGAATCTAAAAATCTAAACAAACCTGAACGCATTTCTGACTCGTTCTATGCAGTCCTCTTTATCAGTCAGGGGAGTTGAGTAGACAATATTTTTATCCTACCCCAAACATAATAGTCTAAAGGAGTTAAATCGGGAGAACGTGGTGGCCAAAGATGTGGACCATTGTTCGCCAACCATCGATCTTCAAATAGCCTGTAGAGGATATTTGACACATTGAGTGAATTGTGTGGAGGCGCGCCATCTTGTTGATACCATAAGTCATTATGGTTCTGTACTAGCGGCTCAATTATTTGAGTCAATATGTCAGAATATCTATCTCCTAAGGGAGAACATTCTTTAAATAATGCAAATATGTGTAGTGTTCTATCTTACCAGTTAAAGTCCCATCATCAATGTGAACATCGAGAATTGCATTATTTTTGATGGCGCAAAAAACATTGAAACTCCAGGTCTCTTGAAAGTTCCATTGTCTGAAGTGGTGGTTGTTCTCTTCATCCCAATAATGACTGTTATGCCTATTGAAAGAACCATTCTTTGTGAATTTAGATTCATCTGTCCAAATTATACAGTCCAAAAAGTTTTCATTCTCTAGAAATCGAATCATCATAGCTTCGCAAAACTCTGTTCTCCTGACGAAATCAGTTTCCTTCAAATGCTGTACCCAGTGTACCCTATTGAATTTATATGGGTGCATTTTATGTTTTTTTAATATTCTCCAAATACTCGATTGAGATAATCCCAGATCAATCTCGGCATCTTTGAGAGAATTTTTAGGATTCACACGAAAATATGCAAGAACTGTAATTTCGTTGTTCCCATCTTCTACTACACTTTTTTCTCTGTGCATAGTTTTCTTAACGAAAGATTCGACATTTCTCAAGTTTGTCTTGGTTCTGTTAATGGTATCTCTCGTTGGTCTGGGTCGGTCAGGAAACGTCTCAATGAACAGTCGAATCGTTCTATCTACAACTTTATTACATTCTCCATGAAGTAGAATGAGATTTAAATAATCTTCATTGGTAAAATTAGGCATAGTGATCGATTTCATAACTTAATACGAATTATCACCAAATTAATAGTAAACACAAAATGCTACTGAATAAAGAGGAATTTGGCAGATGTAATTAATGATATCTATCATTAAAAAAAAAGAATGTAAAACATGGTAAGTTTTTGCATATGGTTAATAAGGAATTATTTATTTATCACTGGAGAGAAAACCGATGGCCGATTAGTTGAAATAAAGAGGTTTCCGATACAAATTCGAATCCAAATTCGCCATCTATTTAGGAACAACCTGTAACTTTTTTCTCTTGCATATTAGGGTAGTAAAATCTAAAACATGGTTTAAGTAACAGTTCTTGAAAATTTCATCTTTTTGGCGTGAAGGGAAAAGAAATAGCTGAAAATTCAAGACGAAAAACAGTTTTTTGTGAATAACTCAGAAAATATCCACTTTAGGGCAAGGGTGTGATGCATACACTCACATTATTTTTTAACGTAGGTTCAATATCTGCCATAAAAAAATGGGGTTCTAATTTGAAAAAATTGATTTTTCACGATTTTGTCATCCCTTACTTTGAAAGCGATTTTTTCACCCCCTGTATCATGAATCGCGATTTCGCTTTTCAAAGTGGATACATCAATCTTACATCTTGAAAAATCCCAAAAATGAAAATTTTCCATCCAAAAACCTCGAAGTTATTCTTGTTTCAGCGGAGCTCTATTTTCGATTTTTTTTCGAATTTTCCCGCTCAGAGAGAATTTTTCAACCAAAACTGAAAAATGTTACATCAAAATAACTTGAAATTTTCTAAGGAATCTATTTCTGCAATAAAAAAATGGTGTTCTAATTTGAAAAACGGGAGTTGACGTCATTTCCGGAAAAACCGGAGGTGCTCATGCCTTGAAAATATTTTAGATTTCATCAGCATCGTGAAATACTTATAAGTGCTGAATTTCATGAAAATACGTTCAGTTGTTTCCCGTATAAATATGGGTGAGGTTCCTCGTGAAAGACCCTGTATGACGGTACCGCTATGTATGAAACCATACATTTAAACGTCGCATGAGGATAATGCCCCAAATAGTTTGCGTTTAAAAACTTTTCCGCGTCCTTCTGTTACCGTAATTCTCTGATAGAGCAACAATATAGTTTCTATGGCAGGAAAGAACTAGTTCTCATAAGTAAAAAATAATTTATTGTAGGTAAATGTAAAATGTTCGAGGTCAACAATTATATTTATCTTCTAAATTTGATCAAGTTCTGTAAATAATTCGAAGGGTTTTTATCCGTGAATCTTGTTGTGTTCGCGAGGAGCTGAGAAAACTTGTAGTAATTCAAAAATTCATGCGCTAATACAGAATTGTTGAAAGCTGGATTTTTACATTCGTTGTATATCTCTTCGGCTCTCTGTCTGAAACTTTTACCGTCTATATTCTGCACCTGGGTATGCCACTGAAGAACGACAGCTTCGGCAGCTAAAATAGGCTCGAAATCCAAGTGATACACCAACAAAGGATCAAAGCTTTCTTCAAAGTCTAAAAAAAAACTGTGTTACGATATTACAACATTGAATGGTACAAATACTTGCCAATAGGTATGTTGGAAAATGTTTCTTCTGGTTTATCTCCGCAGTAACATCTCAAATCACACAAGCACTGGTCTCCACAACCCTCTCCTTCAATACTAATGAGTTCGACAGAAGTTGGAGTTTCTGGTAAATCAGTTATGATAACGCTGTCGCATTGGTGTACGGTTTTATCTGCTAATTCTCCAATGAAGTCTTTCGCCATATTTCTTTCATCTTGGATTTCATCATCCCGCTCTTGTACTGCCCTTTCGTGAGCCTCCCTACATTGTAATTGGTACTGAACATATTTCTTACCTGAAAGGGGATAAATCGCCATTAGTTTTTATTCATGACCTCCCCAAAGTTGAAGACTGGGCAGTCTGCAATCACCAAGAAGCCATTATCAATGGCCTTTCTTGCTTCATTGATCCTCATTTATAAAAACAAGAAGGTACATGTATCCTTCATTATTGATCAGTAGATAACGGCAGTTTGTTAAAAAATCCTTCTAACGATGTGAATTCATCCTATTACCATAGTCATCGTCTACCCAAATATTTCGGAGGGTCTTTAAAACCTGAAGGTGCGAATATTTCTATCGTTAAGAATCTAGGTCTAATTAAACGTACCTATGTTAGAATCCCAACACACAGGCCGATCCAAGATAAGCCCTAAAAGCTTAGCGAAACCTACAGCTCCGTTGTGGTCTTTGCAAAAGTCCACCAGCATGGCCGAGTAGTTCACAGTGTGTTCGTTTATCTTGTACAGATCGCAGATGAGCTCTTTCAGCAAGCTCATTCTCTTCATATCTGATTCGTCCCCTCTGCAGAAGCAACCTTCAAACCAAAAGTTGAAAGCTTTAAAGTCTTGCATGGATATGTTCTCCGTGTTGCCCTTGTCCTTTTTTTGAAACAGCCTCTTCAGCTCAATGAGATGCTCCGAAGAAGGCATCGTGATCATGAGGTTGTAGATGATGAAGTCTTTCCAGTGGATGCACTCGGATTTGGAGAAGAGCTCGTTGATCACCTTTTCGAGTTCAATGGTGGTAAGTTGACGCCACATGTCTGGCGCTAAGGGCTCTTTGCCATCTTCTACGTCGTGAACCAACATGTCTTGGAGGAGGAAGGTAAACTGTCTTTCTGTAGAGACAATTCTATATAGTTAGCCTGGTGAATTTTCAGATTCAGTTGGTATAGTTGGTGTACAGGGACACAGGGTAGGTAAAATTCTGCCTACTGAAGGGATCTCGAGAACAATCGCTGCTAGAAAAAACTGATAACACTTTCTCGAGCTCTTTTTTCCTGAATAATCCTAATCTGAAAACAGAACCAGCCTATCGTTCATAGATTTCGAGCTTTGAACGAATCCCGAAAAATTGCCATTTTCATAAATATAATAATAACTAGCTGGCCCGGCAAACTTTGTTCCGCCTAAATGATACTTACGGTGGATTTCACAGATCGTAATCACCGGTGATCGGAGATCAACAACTTGGTTCTCTGATTTTTGAACTGTCAAATGTTTCGATGGATATGAGCTGTCACACAAAACAGATACATAAAAATAATATGTCAATTACCAATTATAGCAATTTTGGATTTAGTGATTTCCGCAAATATATTTATTACCCAAACAGAAATTCAAAAACATTTTAAAAATTATGAGAAAAGATGAGAATGGACATATCACGATTGAAACTGATCGCCAAAATCGTATATACTTGACATTTCAATAAAATTCACTGTGATATTCACGCGCTTCTGGATCTGTTAATAGCCCTTCATGGTACTATGAGTCCTATGCAAATTACACAGTAATTGATGGCATGTGTTCTTTTTTCGACCGAAATTCTCGAAAAAAAAAACAGATCTAATGGTGCTAATGTCAAATATAGTACCTTCACGATAAGATGTCTAGAATAATGGTATAGGCACCCGTCAATTTTTGAATGGAATGACATTCGACCAAATCGAAAATATTAGCAACGTGGCGGCGCCGCAACATCATTTCAGTGTATTTTCCGTTGTCAATTTGATGGATGTATCAACAGCTGATTTGCCAAAGTCAATTATGACATGACAGCAGAATGGCATCTTTTTATAATGAAAGTTTTCTACTTTTCCTAAGAACTAATATACCTCAGAACGTCAGGAATATAAACACACATTATTGCTTGACAAAATTATCTACCATTAACACGCCACGTTCGCCAGAATAAATTCAAATATTTGAAATAACTGATGAAAATCAGTCATAATTTGTGAATAGCGCCACCTGAAGTGGAAAGAACGAAACATTGCTAATATAATCAATTTGGTCACAACAAAATCTAATCAGTGCCTACACCTTGTATTCTAGACATCCTACTTCACCATTACGTTATTTCGAATAAATAACACTATAAAAATAACTAATAATCAGTCATAATGTGTGAATAGCGCCATCTGAAGTAGTACGAAATCTTATCATTTTAGACATCTGTACTACTGTACTTCTACGCTAAGACTTTTTGGTGTTGGCCAACAGCGCAGAGTTGTAGGCAACTCAAATTACACACTATTACAGTGACCATAGTGGTAATATAGTCACTGTACACACTATTTGTTTACATCGCCATCTAACGGAGAGAATATGAAATCAAGTACCTACGAATAAGCGATAGCGTAACTGTAACTGTAGCGAGACCTAGTGGCCTCGCTCGAAAGGAGGAAAAGCATTTCCTGTATAAGTGAAATTTTCATCGATTTTCTTGAAGTTTTATTGTATTTTATAATAACCAGACCGTAGACGAATCCATATAAGAAGTTTCATAACAAACACTCCATCCGATCTCGAGTTATAAATGGTGTAACCAACATCTATCTTTTATATATATAGATAATAACTCGCTTGTTTGAACTCGTATTCGAAATCTTTTGTGACACTCTACAGGAACTTTTAAGGTGGGCGTTCAATGAAGTGTGTTTTTATTTCAAGTTGCATTTGAAAATGGTTTCACTTTAAGAACTGAAATTTTGTGGGTAAACTCCGAAAGGATTAGAGTTCTTAGTGAAAAAATTGAAATCGATTTTATTCCGAAAGTTCATTTTTTTCTTCAAAAAATAGAAGAAAATAAGCCAGCTCATGCTTCTATTTTATTTCAAACGAAAGACCCGTGAAAATAGTTCAACTTCCGATTAAAAGTGAATTTACAGATAATTTCGTTCAGAGAAGCAACTTGAAATACGGAATTGGCAGAGAATGACAGAGAATATATAGCGAAAAATAGTTCCTGCTTCACCCACATATTCTCTAATTTCATAGTTGAGCGATTTTCGGATAGAGAGCGCCATTGTACATTTCATCAATAATTAGAGATATTCATAGAACTTATGTATAGTGATAATATAGTGAGTGAGTTATCGACTGTTTGATTACAATTTGGTTTGGATGTATTGGGAAGGCCTTCCCAATACAATATAGTGTATAGTGATAATGTAAGTTCTATGGAGATATTCCCTAAAATGCACGGATTAGTTTTCCTACTTGTTTTGATCGGTGTTGAAAATTGAAGGCCCATAATTCAACTTTCATCTAGTGAAAATAGGACACTCAGTATACGGAAAATATGGGTACTGAAAAGACATCAGGTACGTCACTCAAGAGCGTTCGATGTCCGTTTACGACCGGTTCATCAGAGCGCATCTCGCTGATTTCATCCTCCCTACAGCTGTGCGAGCTGCATTTTCCGATAAATCAATACAAGATCATCTCTGCACTCCATAACACAATGTTATTATTCTGACCATCTCAATTTCATGAAATGTAATTCTAGATTCACTTCGAACCAGGCGCGTATCCAGGGGGGGCTATTGGGGCTCTAGCCCCCCCCCCCCAAGGCTTTCGCCTCAGGCGAAAGCCTCATTCTTTCCAGTGAATCAAAAAGATGGAAAAAAGTGGGCTAGTTCAACACCTGATGATTCTAAATCATGTGCTTCATCTGCACTTTCAGCTCTGGAGAAATGTAGCGGAGATTTCTATCCAAATTTATACATATATTGCTTCAAATATTTGGGTACACTGTGTCCCATTTTGGTTGAGATTGCACTGTATCTCAGCTATGATTGAAGATAGAGACATGCGGTTATCGCAAACCTGTATCACATTTTCGTAAAACTTTCAAAGCCACAAACAGAAATATTCCAACTACTGCTTGTTCCTGAAATACAGGGCGAAAACGAAAATGTTCACTTTTGGAAATGTAATTATTTCTTAGGCCCTGTATAAGATAGGAAAAAAATGAATTTTTGTTGAGAGCACTGTTTTTAAGATTGGACACAAACTTGGTATTTTTCAAATGTATCACCCTGTTTATTTCATCGTCAAATTTTCGCAATTTTTTTTCTGAATACATTGATGTATCACAACCCAATCTTCAATAAGTTTTAACTTTGAGAATCAGATAAATCCGAACTGATGTTTTTGATACTAGGCCATGAATCCTTTCACACATGCATAAAAGTTGAACATGCATAAAATATTGTTTTGTTTATTGCATTCAAGAAAACTGAGTCACAAACAGAGTCAAAACAAATCAATGATGATGGCTGACGGTGAAAACATGGAATTTCAAAATCTGAAAAATATTATATGAAAATATAAAATGTAAGCATATCGGCGTTATAATATAGATGAGCCCCAACCAAAGAAGCATTCAGAAACCCACAAAGGCAATCCTTAATAATTTTAAATGTCGAATTGAAACTGTGTGGTTTATGTATAAGACAGTTCATTAGATCTATATGTTTATTTTTGGTTTATGTAATAAATTGTCTGATTAGAATCTTGTAATTACATCAGTTAATGTTAAATCTGTATATTTTTTTGTTTACAACATTTTTAAGTTTATGTTGAAGAGTGATATTTTGAGTTGATGTTCAAAATATAATTGAATAAAAAGGTTTGAATCACATGGCGTTTCGAAAAAGTAATAATTTAATGCAGGTGTGGAAGAATTCATGGCCTACTATTAAAAAACAAACATAAATATGGATTTTTCTGATTTTTGAAGCTATAATTTATTGAAGATAAGGTTGCGATACATCAAGGTACCTATTCAAAAAAATCGCGTTTAAATATACAGGGTATTCCATTTAAAAAATACCAAGTTTGTGCCCAATCTCAAAAACAGGGCTCTCAATATCTCTTATAAACCGTTTTAATTTTTTTCTATCTTATACAGGGCCTAAGAAATAATTACATCTCCAAAAGGGAACATTTTCGTTTTCGCCCTGTATTTCAGGAACAAGGGTAGTTGGAATATTTCTGTTTGTGGCTTTGAAAGTTTTACAGAAAAGTGATACAGGGTCGCGAAAATCGCATATCTATGGCAGAAAACCGCTTGAACGGATTAGCTTTAATGCACATAAATTACGAGATAGTCATAGATACAGAAATGGTTGTGACCAGATTTGCTAATGCTGGCGCTTGGAACTTTTATTTAATAACTAAAAACTAATAAACCCTTGGATGATTCAAAATTAATTTGTTTTTTTTTTGTTTTTTGAAGATTCATATTTACAAGAAATAAATGCATGCTTTAATATTTTCTTATTCGTTTTCATGATTTCTCATGGTTAAAAAACATAACTATTTTTGGATGAAAGCTGAGCCCCCCCCAACACACCTTTCTGGGTACGCGCCTGCTTCGAACATCTCAATTTAATGCAACTCGTTTAATTCTGGTGCAAATTCAGTGTTTATTCTAAGGTAATGTGATTTAAATCTTATTGAATAAATTATATCGTTGTTTCCTCGACCACTCATGCCCATATTCATGTGTTCTCATTTTTAGATATGAAATCTATTTACTGAATTGCAATAATCGGTCATCTCAAATTTTAATATTGCCATCTCGATTCACCTCGTTTATTTGCACACTCCACAATATATATTTTCTAATATTTTTGGCAATTCAGTAGTATTTTTCGATCTTTGTAGATTTTACATATGGAACATCTCTTTGCACCAGAATTGAACTTATTTTAGCCTGCTCTGTACTCTGAATTGATAATTAGATTGTTAATTTGTTACATCTCTACTACATTTCATATTTTTCTTTGATTAAATGAATTTTTAGCCCACTTTATAATGTTAACCTCAATAGGACCATGTGCTAATACTGTTCTCGAGTTTCAGATACATTTATGCCCTCTCAACTTCAGGGAGGACCCTGGAGTGGACCAACTGGACCAGGTGGTAGGATTTTCAGACTTCTCGTTGGAGAATTTCCAGTTTTCAACTTAGTTTCCACGTCTGGCCAGCTGCCTCGCTCCATGGGTTCGATCCTGACCGGCCATCTCTTCGTTTGGTATAAGATTTCAATTATTACTTGTAATCTCTTATATTCAATCATTCATTCATGTATACTCATTCACTCGTTCATTTATTTACACTCACTCGCTCGAGAACTTGTCTTGCATTTCACTCACCGTTCGACTCAGATCTCTTTTATACAAGTATACCTGCTCGGTACATCTCTAAGTTTATCAGTTCAGTTTCCTATTTTTCTGATAGAATAGAACTGCTCGTGCTTATTTTCCTAAGCACTCTGTCACTGTAAATGTTAACTTGATTCATAGACATGTACACTTCATTCATACATTACGATCACACTCTGAATTCTTTACTTTATTACAACTCGAGACTTCTCGTTATAGTTTATCATATAAACCTTCTGTTTTTCTGGTTAAATCGAAACACTCACTTTTAATAATTCTATTGAAAAGTTAATCACTGTAAACGTTGTGTTGAACAATAAGCTAAGTCCATTTCATGATTCATCGCTTTTCTTATTTGAACCCTCTGAATCATTTCACACTCTTAAATATTTGAATAATATTTAATTATGAATTATTTTCATTTAGAATGTATATTTTTAGAACACTCATCACTCATATTTAATTCATAAAAGAACTTGCACCATCTCATAACGAACTCTCATTTTATAATGATCTTTCAACACTCTCTCATCTCATTTGTTTGTGAATAACATATCTCAGATTTAGATGCTGTTAATATTTATAGTAGAATTTATTGTATTATTGACTTCATGCGAGTGTATTATTCACGATGTTTGTATATAATGTAAATAAATATCTTTTACACTACCATCTCCAACTCAATTATCTGGTAACAGTCCACAACAAGTAATTAGTCAAAATCCTAACACCTCGATTTTGAACAATCGGCGACCTTAAGGTCGCCGTTCAAAGCGCGTAGGAAAACTCATCCGATAGAGGCGCCAACGTCTATTTTATGGAATATCTCCATAGAACATACATTATCACTATCAAGTTCTATGAATCTATCCTCATGAATAAAATGTACAATGGCGCTCTCTATCCGAAAATCGCTGAACTATAAAATCAGTGAATTTGTGGGTAAAGCCATTGAGTTTAAATATACATAGAGACACAGCCCAGTTCAACGATTTGAAGCTAAATTTTGTGTAGTTCCTTCGCCGGTTCATAGATGGATAAGTGTGTTTAAGACAAGCGAAAATTTTTACTCCCGCATCTGGCGGTAAGTAGCTGAACTATAAGGCACTATTTCCGAAGCCGAATGCGATGACGATCAGGACCGGCATATGGAAATGTGGGATGTTCAGTATTTCATCACCTGAATATTTTGATGCAATAAACGACAATTATTTTTGATCTTTCATGAATATAAAATACTGATGTATGAAAAAATAAATGCATGCAATTTTTTCTTCATTCATAAGTATTTATAAAAAGATTTTATATGAATTTTCAAAAATATTTAATTTTTTATAAACAGCGGGATGCTTTGTAGCAGAACGCATTTATGTTGCGCAGTGGAGGTGTAGCTTCAGGATAGTCCGGCAGATTATTAACCAATGTGTTAAGAATTTTTGATTCTGTTCGCTGACGTGTGTCGATTAAGTAACCTTTGAAACTAGAACCATAGGAGAAATAAACCATACTTTGATTTTAGAAAAGTTTTGTTTTTCTCGGTGTAGGTAAGCATTAATTATATCATTTGTTTTGTGTTTAATTCCAATTCATTTTAGCATGTATCTAATAATTTTCTTTCATAAATTGTAGTGACAAACTATTTGTTGACACATATCAACGTTACCACCTGAAGGGCATATTACCGAATAAAGGATAGCTTAACCCAAGGGTAGTTTTGATATTCATACCTGACGACCCTGTACAGCTTCTGTGTCGAGATTCCTTTGGTTTTTTTCTGTTCCCTGTACAGCTTCACTCTAATCAGTTGTCTCAACAAATGAATCCTGGAGTTAACGGAGAGTTCCAATCTTCTATAAATTCATTTTTTTAAGTTTTCCTAAAATATACCTTTGAAGTCATATCTTTTCTGATATTGTGACCATAATTTTCTTTATGACCAACAGCGCTTTCCTCATCAAATGTTTGGAATCGGTTGAGGGAATTCTCAAATGTATCCGATTTCGATTTGCAATATAATATCCAATCATTACCAAGCTTATTCAAATCATCAATGAGGAGTGCTTTTTCGCACTTACCGCATTTGTTTTTTTTAGCGATGTTCCTCATCAAATACCCCGAGAAACTTGCGGTTGAGTTGGATTCTAGGGGGTTCAATTAACTCTTCATCCCTTATATACCCTCACAAGGCTCACCGTTGCCCGAATCCGCAAAAGAAATGGTCGAATCTGTCCAATCAACCACATCAAAGGGCCGACTTTCGGATTCTCCCATTGTACACAGGTCGTCTTGGCAGTTAGAATTATCGGAACATTTTTCAAGACAACCAGTCATGACCGACGGCAACCCAAATCTGAAGCATCGAGCTGAGGGGTTTGGATCATAATCCCCACGCTGTCTTATTTTGAAGAATGAATTCTCGATTGGGTCCTGGTTGAGCCGACTTTTTATCAAATATGGAAATGTTTCCTTCGTCTCCTCCCATCAATTGAAGGATGCTACTGATGGTTTGTATCAAACCGTTGAAACAATAGGGAATATTTTTCCCAACTTTCCAAGACTTAATGAATTCAATTCATTCCGTCAGAGTTTGTATTGCTGATGGATGATAATTTCCTTCAAATTTTCCATTCGAATTGAGGCAGTCGAAAAGATCATTCATTTTCAGAATGAACTGAGCAGTTCTGATGAAAATCTGCGTGGCCAATTTAACCTTCATTTTCAGGAAGGCGTTTAGATTTATGTGGTTTTCAGTTATCTTCAAGAGAGTACGAGAAATACAAAGTCTTTTCATCGATTAAGTACGTTTCTTTTATGTCCCTCCAAGAAACATTTTCACCCCTCATTTCCTACCTGAGAACACTCCTTTGGAGAAATTCATGGCTAATAGTTCATCATTATTGAATCACACCGTTTGTAACGAATTTGGACGAATCCGACCCTGCCTACGTTTCATAGAACTAGAGGAAAATAAATCTCCTACATATTTTTATGAATGATTAGTGACAAAATGGATCGGACGAATATAGTTCCTTTAGTAGCTACTATGTGCCGCCACTTAAGTTGGCAAATTGGCAAGTAAACTGCCAAAAATTTGTGCATCAAATCAATGAACTGGGTTGTGTCTCTATGTATATTTAAACTCAATGGTAAAGCAGAAACTTTTTCCCGCCATATATCTGAATTTTGCCATTCTCTACCAATTCCGTATTTCAAGTTGTTTTTCTGAACGAAATTATCTGTAGATTCACTTTTAATCGGAAATTGAACTATTTTCATGGGTCTTTCGTTTGAAATAAAACAGAAGCATGAGCAATTTCTTCTATTTTTGAAAGAAAAAAAATGAACTTTCGAAATGAAATCGATTTCAATTATTTCATTAAGAACTCCAATCCGTTCTGAGTTTACCCACAAAATTTCAGTGAAACCATTTTCAGATGCAACACACTACCTTGAAGCGAAGATCAAATATAATATGATTGCAAAAAATGCAAAAATTTTTTCGAGAAATGAGAAGGGTTTCTGATTTCTGAAATAAAAACTCTAATCGAAAGTTCTCTTGATACAAAGTTTATGCTGATTTAAAAAATGTATCTTATGTCGCCATTCACATGAATATTAAAAATATAATCATGAAAAATGAGGATAATGTCCCTAAGTTGGAACAAACTAAAGTACATATAATGCCGGGTTTCCACCAAGCGGACAGGTCAAAACAAAACACGAACTGTCCGTTCGAACAGAAATTTTGAACAGTTTTGTTCGGAAAATGTTGGGGTTCCTAACGGACTTTCTGTTTACACCAGTAGCGGACAGAAATGAATGAAAACTGTTCGTGTTTTGTTTAAGTTTCATTCAGTTTACACCGGACGTGTAGTTGTGAGAATGTCGCGCGCTGCAAACTTGAGAAAATAAGACGACGAGGATTTATTTGCTGGCAGTTACATTTTACATTATTAAAAAGAACAAAACTAAAAGCCGGTTTTGTATTAGGCCATCCTTAAGGCAAAAAGGAGGAAATGTGACGTCTAAACTGTTACAAGATCTCAGAGGAGATGATATGAGTATAGGAGGTGAACTTCGATCAAGTTTTAATAAACATTACGACTTCTTCCCTTCACGCACCGAATCAAACTACCACTAGATCGCAACAACGTAAATAAAAACAAACTGGGCGTTTACACCAAGCTGACAAACAGTCCTAGAACTCGTAAATCCTTTGAAGTTTACCGACATTGGATGGGACTCTGTTTGTGTCCGTAAAAACGCAATTCGCGGACTTTCGAGTCCGGAAAACAATCCACAAGTTCTAGAACAGTTCGCGGACTGTCACAAACGGACCGAGTTCGTGTTTTGTTTTTGTTCTGTCCGCTTGGTGGAAACCCGGCATTAGAATAGACGAGTCCCTTCATGCTGGCCAACTGTTTAAAAATACCTGAAAATCACTTCCCTTTTTTTCGCAATGATTCAACTCTTACCTGAAAGCTTTAATCCCAATGAGTGTATCCTGAAAATATTAGATGTCACGAAGGTCTTCATCAAAAGCTACAAATTTTTGTTTTCTTATGTTTTCATTAATGGAAATCTATGACTTTCCAACCTAGAAAACGACTTGTTTATGTTTATATTTTTACTTGCTCCTAAGCTGTTTTCATTGACTTAGAAATTAGAATATCTATTCTAAATCAATGGCTGTTTCATGTATTCTTGAGGGATATGATCCTCGTAATTCGAGGTACTGAGCTGTGACTTCATCTTTCTGTAAGATGGAAATCAGAAAAGGTGAAGTAGGTATCTGCACGAAAAGATTTTTATGTTTCAATCCTCATGATATATTTGAATTTTAGGCCAGTAGATGATTATATAACAATGTAAGCAAAGTACTAGTACTGGAAAAAACTGTTCTCAATTGCTCTTCAAGGAAAAGTAAAAACATGGCTGTTCGTTTTGATAAATTTCCTGAGAAAGATGCCTCAACACCGAATATCACTAATGCCTTTGGCATATTGCATAAATTGGACTGGAGAAAAGCATGGATAGACAAACTATGGATGGGAACCTTGCTGCAATATGTGTTTGTTCCCTTCACGTGGACGATTATGTCAAGTTAATTTCAGATTTATATCCAGATTGAAAAATCCATAAATAAATTGCTCCAGAGAGATTAGTTCTAGTATTAATAAAACTGAAACTGTTTGTGAAGTAGCCATTTTTAAGGGAGTTTCTCAATCAACTGCGAACAATATTTTTACTATATATATTGTCTGTATTTATTATTTTGAGATGTGGTATACACTGGCCAAGATCTGATGTTGAATTGATGAATTTACCACCCTACATATTAAGAATATACTATGATTTCAAAGTGATACTTCATTATAATGATTTTCCAGTACAATGATCCTAATTTCTCACGAGGCATCAGAACTTATTCACATCCAGATCATAGTCTATGGCAGTTGTAAATACTTTTGGGTTGTTATTCTGTATTAAGTTTCCATGCAAATGAAGAACATTAAAAACAATCATTTATTTCCCTAATTTCCTTTGAATTCCTTGTAGAATTTCTATCCAATTAGAAGCAAAAACCCAATTATGCACCTATATTTAATCAACTCCACAATATAGGGTTAATAATACATTAATTCACTGAAAGTCTTCCTATGATCTCTACGAATTCAAAGAAAACACCTATAATAATCAGTTTTACATCTTGCAATAGGTCTTTATACGAGTGCTCCTTCTTCGGAAATTAATGAAATTTCGATTTGATATTTCTGCAGTATCTTGAATCATTTTTTCACTGTTAATAGAAACATCTCATTCATCAGAAAAGTTATTATAAAAAACAAACTCAAGCGAAATCCTCATTTGATTCGAAAAATTCAAATTCTCCATTCAAACATTTTGTTGGGATATTTATTTTCCATTGATGAAACCCTAAGAAAACAAAAATTTATAGCTTTTGATAAAGACCTTCGTGACATCTAATATTTTCAGGATACACTCATTAGGATTAAAGCTTTCAGGTAAGAGTTGAATCATTGCGAAAAAAAGGGAAGTGATTTTCAGGCAATTTTAAACAGTTGGCCAGCATGAAGGGACTCGTCTATTGGACTAGTAGAGATCTAGTTTCCGAAGCACACCACCAGGTGGCACCACCACAGGAAGACAATGCATTACCGGTTTCCGGCTTATTAGCCGTCATCAGATAGGCAAATGTCTAAGCTTCATCCCGGAGGTTACCTCAAAAAATAGATCTCTACGTACATTCATTTTTCCCATTCGGAGTTTCGCAAGTACTTATATGAAGTCTCATGCACTTACCGAGGGAAGTCGAATACGCCCGGTTCATACGGTTAAGGGGCCCGCAAATATTAATCATGAAAAAGGAGGATAATGTCCCTAAGTTGGAACAAACTTGTAACATTCCAAGTTTGTAAATCCTAGGAACATTATGAAAAAGAGAAAAGGGGCAACCCTGCTCTGAAGAGCTGAGGGTAGAATTACGTTAAAGGGGGTTTTATATTTATACTCATATTTTTGGCTTGTGATGTGATCGTCTAGATTGGTAGAACTCTATGTTATGTCGTAGTAATTCAGATTCGTAATAACTCAGATTAGTGAAATATAGGATGGGAAATAATGAGGTAAAATTGATAAATAAAACACTAGATTGGACATAAAGGTGGAACAAGGGCCCTTTATTCGTCCAGCGCCATAGTTCCGGGAACCATAGCCTATGAAGGAAAAACGAACGAGAATCAATTGAAACTCAAAGCAAAAAACCTTCTAGCATTACAGATGATATGTTTACAATCCATAGAACAATTATTAACAAGACGAGCACTGGTGATATGTACAATATGGAGCTTCCTATACTCCGGTAAGGTTATTACTGGCACAATTGTGATAAAAAGCAGAATCCAATACATCCAAAGGTTATAGGCATATAGAGTGTGTCACTTTATTGTTGCGCAGAGCTTTTAAAGTTCCATGTGTAAGAATCCTTCCTTCCAAGTGTGTGTGTGTGTGTGTGATTTTATTCGCGTTGGTTTGGAAGTGGACAATAAACTCTTTAGATTTCCTGTTGACTGATGAACGGTGGACCCGGGACGAAGCAATCCGGCCTAGTATACTTGCCCGGCTCACCAAGGCCAATGACCAAGGCTTGTTTTACTGAGGACGTTCGTTTACAGAACTCTCAGAGGGAAGTGTCCTCCACGATGCTAGGGAGGATGTTTTCCTTAGGCACAGGCGATATAAACAGTCTACCTTAGACCTCCAAACCATGTTTCCCCTGTACGTGAAATATTATACTAAAAGCAACAACTCCAATGCGTATACCATAATGTCGAGTGAATAGTTAAATGTGCAGTAGGCCTTACGAACAGTATAAGAATATTCCAAATGGGTTGGTAGCAGAACAGAGTTCCACAATGTTCAATAGAAATGCAATAATCATATAGAATAAGCTCACATGAGATTAAATCCTGTGAAATGAAACAAAGATATTTAAATGTACATACTAGATAACAAAGAAGCGTCTTTAAAATATACTTAAATGGCGGATTCCTAGAAGAGGAACTCCATTTCAAAGGAACACTATTGTGAACCAGAACATGAAAGTGAAAACAGACCGCCGCCGACTGAAAGAGGCCCTTCCATTTTTTGTCGTTTCGGAGGTTAGTTTTACTTCCACAGAATCGTATTTCTTCGATGGTCACAGAAGAACAAGTTTACTTCATGGTGGATCTTCGATATGATTAAAATCTCCTATTTATAAAGATGCGAATTGCCTAAAGTATTGATTGAAGTCGTACTAATATTCATCATTCATAGAATTATATGTTAAAGATAAAGATATATATGTTCTGTGAATGACAGTTGTTATTCCTGCTTAATATATTTCTATGCGTAGAATCAGTTCAGGTTAAGTTCTCGATATTTGTATTAACGAGTGTTCTCTCTATTTTTACAGTATTCACTAAACGTCAAATATACATTTTATATTAAGAGCTTCTTCTGGTTATTTAGTATTATCCACTTCACCTCAAAAGGTTATGCGCCCAGGTCGACGTTGAATAATCTGGAAGAGTTCTCAGTTGAATATAGATTGTACAGTGCAGTTCCAGACGAGTGAAAGATAAAATGGCCGACATCAGCGTGGGAAGCGGCATTCTAATAAACAAATTTACTGGCGATAACTACAGCCAGTGGAAGTTTCAGTTGAAGTGTGCCCTTAGAGCTTAGTGTTGGGTAGTACACGACTCAAAATTGAGTTTGTAAGAGGCGCCTCATTTTTGTACTGAAGCGGTACAGTGTACCACTTCAAATGAGGCGAGGTGGCGAGGCGTTCATGACGCGATAGGGAGTCGGGACAAAATATGTACTACTACAGAATCTGTAGTAGTACATATTTTGTAGTAGTACAGAAACAGACTGACGACGAGTAGTTGAGGCGAGGTAGGAACGTTGACGGTCGGTCTCGATGACTAGTCACACTTCAAATAAGTCTATGCAAAAGGAGGGTAACGTCGACTGAGTTGAAATACATTCGCCCTTTTATAATAATAATGATAATGTGAGAAATGGACTAGTAGAGATCTAGTTCCAACTTAGGGACATTATCCTCCTTTTCATTCTTCAATAATGATAATAATAATTCGTTCAATTTTTCGTCGAATCGACGATTCATGTGCATTAATTTTTCTTTATCTGTGTCGAACAGAATTCTCAATAATAATTAATAATTATTGTTCAATCGGAAAGATTAACACGCTAATGTCATGAGATTCTAGTAAATAAATAGCAGGTTATAATCGAGTGCTGAGCATTTTGATCCTTCTCTGAAGAATAAATATTCTCTTCAAACAATGATTGAAAATAAAATTGATTTTCTGTTGAGTTGAAAATCAAAGGAAACTCCTACAAAATCCCTGCATATTCGGTAAGAGGAGCCAAAGATGCCGCCCCATAAAACCAACCGTAATTCCATAATTTATGACATCTGTGTAATATGAGTATGAGTCATGAACATGAAACACTTCAGTAGTTCAGTACATTCCCTCATCATACATAAGAGACTTCATCCCTTCCCCCTCTTTCGGATCCATTTGTCGCGTTCTCCTCGATCGCCTCTTGGGCCTCCTCGAGGATTCGAGGCATAGTGGGACACTCGAATTGAGGTGGTACATTTTATAAAAATGAGCCGCTCTTACATTTCTTCGTCGTGTACGGGACAAATGAGCCGCCTCTTGTAAGACGTACCCAACACTATTAGAGCTAAAGGTTTACTCAGTATAGCAACCCAAGTAATACCGAAACCAACAACTGATGCGGAAAAAGTTGAAAAATGGAACAGGGACGACGCAACAGCCATGTGCGTGATTACATCTGCTCTGGACCTTAAGCAGATATGTCTAATCGAAAACTGCCAAACATCCAAGGAGGTATTTGACAAACTAGATGCCATTTATGAGCAAAAGTCTGAAACGAACAAAATAATGGTTCACGAGAAATTTTATACCTATAAAATGGAACCAACAGACTCAATAGCTCAATTCATCTCAAAAGTTGAAAGTATGGCTCAGCAAATCAAGAATTCTGGAGATTCAGTAAGTGAGACAGCTGTGGTGACAAAGATACTGTCCTCATTACCCTCTAAGTTCAGCACTTTTCGACAAGCTTGGCTGTCGATGGAAGCATCTAAACAAACATTATCTAATCTTACAGCAAGACTTATTGATGAAGAATCAAGTTTAACTTGCAGAGAAACTGAAGAAAACGCATTCTTTGCAAAAAGTAAGAAGAATGAATCGAAGAAAAATTCTGCAGTCAGATGCTTCAACTGCAACAAAAAAGGACATTTTGCTAAAGAATGTCGTGCTCCGAAGAAAGCAAAACCAAGAACAGAACAACACAAAGAAAGTCCTCACGGAAGTGCCTTCATTACAGAAAACAATGAAGAAGTGGAAGCCCTGATCATGAACAGCGATTCAACATGGATCTTAGATAGTGGTGCTTCACGTCACATGACTCCCAATAGAGAGATATTTGCTACATTTAAAGAAACTAATGGAACAACTGTTAAACTTGGAAACAACGAAAGTCTTCAAGTTAAAGGAATTGGAACTATTAATATTGACAAGTGGGTCAACGGAAAGTGGTACAGTGGATCGTTAGAAGAAGTGTGGTACTCCCAGGCTTAAGGAGAAACCTATTCTCTGAAGGTGCTGTCACCAGGAAGGGTTTTTCAATAAATAAATGTGACACTAGAGCAAGTATAATGAAAAATGAACAAACAGTGGGACTTGCCATTCGCGACGAAAATAATCTATATAAGTTATTGATTCGTGTAACATCGGCTAACGAAGTGAATTCAGTGACTACCGGGACATTGAAGCAGTGGCACGAAAGACTTGGACATTTAAATGTGAAATCATTAAAACAGTTACTTTCAAATAATGCATTCGACAGTGTGAAACTAACGCAAAGTGAAGACTTTTTCTGCGAAGCGTGCGTCTATGCTAAACAGCATAAATTGAAATTCGCGCCAACTGTCACTCGTGACATTGAACCCGGTGATTTGATCTACAGTGACGTTTGCGGTCCTATGAGCACAAAATCGATAGGCGGCGCATTGTACTTCGTTTTATTCAAAGATCACAGAACAGGATATTGTGAGGTTAGATTCATTAAACATAAATCTGACGTTTACGATCGTTTTCGGGAATACATCGAAATGTGTGAAAAGAAATTTGATCACAAAATAAAGACTGTTCGAACAGATAATGGAACCGAATTTATCAATAAAAGATTGACAGAATATTTTCATTCCAAAGGAATCGTAATTGAGCATACAGGGATATACACGCCCCAACAGAACGGTAAATGCGAGAGACAAAACCGAACCATTGTTGAAAGTGCCAGGGCTCTTTTATTCACAAAAGACTTACCTAAACAATTATGGGCAGAAGCTGTCAACACGGCAGTTTATTTGAGAAATAGAACACCAAACAATGATGGTAAAACTCCATTTGAATTGTGGACAGGTAAGAAGCCAGTACTTAATCACTTGAGAGTTTTTGGCTCTGAAGCCTATCTGTTGATCGATAAAAATTCAAGAAGAAAGCTAGATGAAAAGAGTGAGAAACTTATTCTTGTTGGTTACGATGGAATATCTACAAATTACAGACTTTACAATCCCGATACCAAGAAAATAAAAGTATCACGACATGTAATTTTTAATGAAACTAAATCCATTGAATTTAGACAAAACTTCGTCCTGCAGGATATAGAATGTGAGAATGAGGTAACCAGAGATGTTTCCAACCAAGAAGTTCTAGATCAGGAGCACTTCGTGGAAAACATTAACAATGAAACAAATCTAGATGATGACACTAATTCTAATCATGATGAGATGCCTTATGAAACCAGGTATAACCTACGAAAAAGAGAGACAATCAAAATGCCTGCTATGCTGGATGAATTCATAGTAAACGAAGTTAACTACACAGAAGTAAACATACCTAACTCATATGAAGAAGCGATGGAAAGTCAGGAAAAGGAACAATGGAAAGCAGCAATTCAAGAGGAACTAGAGAGTTTGGAATCGAACAAAACATGGGAGTATGTACGCTTACCAAACAATAGAAGAACTGTAGGTTCCAAATGGGTTTTCAAACTTAAGCCTCCATCAAATGAGAAGCCAATGATATTCAAAGCAAGGTTATGTGCAAAAGGTTTTTCTCAATTAGAAGGAATTGACTACAAGGAAACCTTCTCTCCAACGACAAGGTACGACAGTATAAGACTCCTATTGGCCCTTGCAGCTAGTCATAAAATGGAAATATCACAATTTGATGTAAAGACTGCCTTTCTCTATGGCGAATTGGAAGAGGAAATATATATGGATCCACCAACTGGAATAAAAGTTGAAGAGGGTGTAGTGTGTAAATTGTAAAAATCACTATATGGACTAAAGCAGTCTCCACGCTGCTGGAATTCAAAATTCAACAATTATTTGGTAGAAATTGGTCTTGAACAATGCAAATCAGACAAATGCATTTATGTAGGAGAAATGGACAACGAAAGAATTATTCTTGTACTTTATGTGGACGATGGTCTAATACTTTCAAGAAGTAAATCAGCACTGACTAAAACACTGAAATTATTGGAGATGAGATTCAAAATTACTCATCAGAAACCAGATATATTTGTTGGACTGGAAATCAAGAAAAACACAGATTCAAGCATTTCAATAAATGTGAGTAAATTCATAAACAATGTAGTAAAACGGTTTGGTCTTACAGATGCATGTGGACTGAAGATCCCAGCTGACCCAAATGTGTGTCTAACGGATCCACAACATCAACTCATGAAGGAAATAGTTCCCTACAGAGAGCTGGTTGGATCGTTGATTTTCATTGCTACCACCAGTCGACCAGACATCTCGTACATTACCAATGTATTGAGTAGATACATGAATAATTATGGAAAAATCCATTGGAACGCAGCGAAAAGAGTAGTAAGATATCTCAAAGAGACAGCTAACATCAGTATTGTATACAAGCCAACCGAAACAATAGTCATTTCTGGCTATTCAGATTCAGACTTTGCCAGTGACCTAGACACTCGAAGATCCATAACAGGTTATATCTTCACCCTGAATGGAAGTGTTATTACTTGGAAGTCACAACGACAAAAACATGTAACCACATCGACAACAGAAGCTGAGTATGTAGCAGCCTCGGAAGCGTGTAAAGAAGCAGTGTGGCTAAAACAGTTATTGACTGAACTAAATGAAAGTGTCGGTATGATAAGTTTGTGCGTGGACAATCAGAGTGCTATAAAACTTATCAAAAATCCTGTGTTTCATCATCGTACAAAACATGTAGATTTAAGATATCACTTTGTACGTGAAAAATATGAAAATGGACTAATTAACATTGAATATGTTCAAAGTAAAAATCAGTTAGCAGACATTTGCACAAAGGCTTTGCCTTTTTGTATTTTCAAAAATATAACTGATATGATGAACTTTAAATATACAAACTAAATTCACAAGTAAATCTTTCATGGGAGTGTTAAAGATAAAGATTTATATGTTCTGTGAATGACAGTTGTTATTCCTGCTTAATATATTTCTATGCGTAGAATCAGTTCAGGTTAAGTTCTCGATATTTGTATTAACGAGTGTTCTCTCTATTTTTACAGTATTCACTAAACGTCAAATATACATTTTATATTAAGAGCTTCTTCTGGTTATTTAGTATTATCCACTTCACCTCAAAATTATAAAATAATATCAAATAAGTTCATTCAACGTAGTTCCACGTTTCGACAATAGACGTTGCAAAGTTGGAAGCCATGGAGTCTGGCAATGGTGCATTTCATTTGCAGAGTAGGAAATTCAGATATGTTACAAACTAAAGTACATATCAGAATTGGACTAGTAGAGATCTAGTTTCCGAAGCACACCACCAGGTGGCACCACCACAGGAAGACAATGCATTACCGGTTTCTGGCTTATTAGCCGTCATCAGATACATATAGCCATATCCTGAGATGAGAACCAACTGAAACGGCAGAACTTATATTACTCCCTAGCAAGAACTATTGAGTACAGTTTTGTACAGTAGTTCCACCTAGGGGGCAAATGTCTACGCTTCATCCCGGAGGTTACCTCAAAAACTAGACCTCTACGTACATTCATTTTTCCCATTCGGAGTTTCGCAAGTACTTATATGAAGTCTCATGCACTTACCGAGGGAAGTCGAATACGCCCGGTTCATACGGTTAAGGGGCCCGCAAATATTAATCATGAAAAAGGAGGATAATGTCCCTAAGTTGGAACAAACTTGTAACATTCCAAGTTTGTAAATCCTAGGAACATTATGAAAAAGAGAAAAGGGGCAACCCTGCTCTGAAGAGCTGAGGGTAGAATTACGTTAAAGGGGGTTTTATATTTATACGCCCGGTTCATGCGGTTAAGGGGCCCGCAATTATTAATCATGAAAAAGGAGGATAATGTCCCTAAGTTGGAACAGACTTAAGTACATATCAGAATTGGACTAGTATTCGACTTCCCTCGGTAAGTGCATGAGACTTCATATAAGTACTTGCGAAACTCCGAATAGTAAAAATGAATGTACGTAGAGATCTATTTTTTGAGGTAACCTCCGGGATGAAGCGTAGACATTTTTCAATTTTCGTTCATAACTCAAAATCTATGAACTATATAGGATGGATCTGTTTTGAAATTCAGATTGAGAAGGTGATATCAGTTTTTTTCTAGCTGCTATAGTTCACGAGATTCCTTCAGTGGACAATGAATTTTGAATTTTGCCCAAAGAGTGAGTGTTCGACTTTAAAATTTTTTGAGCGGTATCAAAAGAAACTCTTTTTTTCAATATATCCAGAATTCGTTTTGATTCAACAGTTATAGGGTATTTCAAATACATGGAGGACACTTTTCTTCCCACATCTTTGAATTTGTTTTTTTTTCGAATTAACTGAATTTCGATCAAGAGTTCACTCTGCTTATGTGTACCATTTTCTTCAATTAAGTCAAATTGAATATTTTTTTCTGTTATCAAAGAAATGGCTCGATCGAATCTTAAATATTCACCTGGGATAGTTCCATTCGGTGCCAAATCCAACAGTACCGTGTGCAAATTTTTGAGCTGCTCTATCGTGAAAACGGACTCCTTTTTCCATTCTTTCACAGGAGGCGGAGGAGGTGGAATATCATCGGGAAAAAGGAAAACCTCCGGTTGGCAATAAAACTGATCTCTGTCGATCAAAAGCTCCACCTGTATGGGCGTCTCGTTTTCTATGGCGTTCGCTATAACGTCGTACAGCTGATCTATGCTCGACTGTTCGTTGTTGTACCTCCTGCGAATCAATCCGTATATCTCGTTCATCATCTCTCTCACTTTGGCTGTCATCTCGCGGAAATGGCGATCACTGTCATATTTGATGAGTTTCAACCTGAATACTGCCTAGAAACAGAATTCATCAGGACACGAAATCGCGATATACAATAGATTCGCATGTTTTAGAATAAGCATACAGAATATGCATCTATTGTCGGCTCTTACGATCAGGAAATTTCCCGATCAACGGTGAAATCCTCAATTCTTATGTTTATCGCTTGCGCATCAAAACAACAACAAACAAAAATGTTACTAAAAAAAATTTAAAATTCTAATTATTTCTATTCTCTTTTCACCTTGACAATACAATGTAGTGCACCAGTTGTCCGAACAAAAATGTGGCGTTCATTCAAAAATTAAAGAATTTGGTTATGAATAGACTACCGTAGAGCGGTGTGACTTTGCACCACTTTTTAGAGTATTCTTGATGTAACTTCCTCGTTTTTTTGTAAAATGAGCTGTGTTTGAATTATGTTTAATTTCAACAATCTAGCTATCGATTTCTGTTATTAGAAACGCAAGAAAAAGTGTGAAACAATTTTTTTTCCATCTTAAAAATTTGGCAAAGTCACCCGCACATCGGTGCGAATTTGCCACTTGCATCAAAATGCATTTGTTGGCAATTTAATCAAGTGCGGGTGGTATTTTTGCCACGAGAACGTTTTTCTTTAACTTTTTTGAAGGTTAGTTAGCTAGGTACTAGTCGCGAAAAAAACAACAAATTATAAGAAAATAAAATCTATTATTCTTCATAAAATACATAAAATGAGTCTCTTCGTAAATGAACAATATATAATAATGATAATTCATATTCCAAAACAGCAGAACTGTTGCTTCCATTCAATTTTTTATCCTCCTACAAAAAATCGCTTCCATTTTCCTCTTCCCAACGTAGATGGGTTGTCTGCATAAATCTGCAAACAATAGAATAATTTCCTGAAATTTCGAGACCCGCCCAACCAAATGCTCTCAGTTTTTTTTTACGTGACTCTAAATACGTGTGAAATAAGCTGCTAAATGTATTTTGATGTACCATTTTTCATGTTTTCTACACAACCCTTAGCATTTCGCATTTATAAACACGTTTAAACTTACCTGCTCACACAACACAGCATAGCACACCTTTCAATCCAAGCCAAAGGACTGCGACTGTTGAAACAATGTGGGGATATAGAGTCTCTTAGGTTCCGATTCGTGCTGTCGTTGAGAAGTTACTGACTTTACCAAAATAAAATGAAACATAAAACATTAGGTAGTTTGGCAAAGTCACCTCCGTTGGCAAAGCCACACCGCTCTACCATATATGCATTTATCGGATATAACTTTGCTTATGTTATAAATAAACATTTGATTCAACTGTCCCACGAAAAAAGTTCGGTAATTTCTCAGTTCACCGAATGAAACTTGTTGGTCTCGTGAGTCTTTTTTTTCAGAACTAACATAACTAATCATTATATTTGACATTTAAATTTCGATTAAAGTTTCCTATTTTCATACCTTTGGACGGATACGAAAATTCTTCTTTAGAAGTGAAATGTTGCTCGAAGTGGTAGAAGGTACCTGGGACACCTTTGGGGTTATGAAAAAATGTTTTCAATTGTTTATACTTGTAGCTATTTACTTTGAAGGCTGAAGATTTAATAATAAATATGAGAAAATGGACTATCAAAATAAAAATGCAGAAACTCTACCCCAGTTGAATATGGAATATCCATCCCAGGTCGTAATTGCGAATTATTCGAAAAGAAAGTGGTAGTTTCATGGAATTCAGTTTGAAGATTACCAAGGGTTGAAAAATTGGTTTGGTAATTTTCCCTATAAGTATGAGTGCTGTTTCGGTTTTGCACTGCAGTCCTCTGCAGTCTGAAACTGTGTATACGAATTTTAGTGTGCTGCCGAATTTTCTCTTCTTGAGATAATTCTTGTTCTATTCTATTTGACAGTTTTTCAGTTGTTGCCGATATAATATTCTTAGTATTGATGGAGTGTTTTTGTTTAAATATTAGAAAAATAACCCTGGCGACGAAACGCAAAGGGAAGATGTGAAAAAATTCACAGCTGACATCCTTAGACAGTGTTAATATTCTTGGCATCAAAAACATATCATTATCATAAAAATAAAGATGTCATTTCACCTGACGATTGGTGTGATACTTTTACTGGATACCATTCGTTTGTTACAAAAAATTCAATGTGAACTAGTATTTCAATTGTTTTTTTTTTCATTAGATTTGAATAAAAATGTCAGTAAACAATTCGAATTATACACTTTCAATTAAAATCAATAGTTTCATTTCAAGAATAATCGAAGAAAGATTCTGAAACAAAACCATATTTTTCAAGAAGTTTTTTTGTCGGACTAAAGATTTGCCGCATTTTATATGGTGGACCGTTGATTTTCTATGAAAAGAATCTCTCCAAAATATAAATTCATTCTTGTCCGAAAAATATCAATGAATTTGAAAACTCAAAAAGATTGTCGATATTCATTTGTCGGACAAGAAAAACGCCACATATTTTTGTCGGACAATTGCATTTTCATATGGTCATATCAACCGATTCTGAAAGAATCGGGAGGGTATTAATAATTTTAAAAAAATGCGATTTTCGGTCATGTTCATGTTGGTAGACACGCTCAAAGCCACACTATTTCCTAGGAGCATAGAATAACTGGAGGAAAGGCTTCATACGCTCGACAGATCATTTTGAACTGCCAATAACGGCGGAGGTTAGAGTTTCGTGTTTCTCCCGATGAGCGCTGTGATCGTTTACTATAAGACTGTCACATATCTTGTTCTGTGGCGCCACAATTCCAAAGAATATAATGTGACTGTCATTGTTATTGATAGATTTATGCTTCTTTTTAATTGAAAATGGCCATAAATCATAACATAGTAGACAATATTGATGACATATCATCGCTTTATTTAAGATGCCTAGAATAATGGTGTAGGCACTGATTAGATTTTGTTTCGACCAAATTGAGAATATTAGCAATGTTTCGTTCTTTCCACTTCAGGTGGCGCTATTCACAAATTATGACTGATTTTTATCAGTTATTTCAAAAATTTGAATTTATTCTTGTTAATGGTCGATAATTTTGTCAAGCAATAATGTGTGCTTATATTCTTGACATCCTGATGTATATTAGTTCTTAGAAAAAGTAGAAAACTTTCATTATAAAAAGATGCCATTCTGCTGTCATGTCATAATTGACTTTGGCAAATCAGCTGTTGATACATCAATCAAATTGACAACGGAAAATACACTGAAATGATAGAGAGTTGAAGTGCGCACGATACGTAAGGCTTTACGTACACGTTAACGTAGGAAATATAACGTTTACGTCTGGTTTACGGATTGAGTGAAATTTGAGTTGAAGTGTATGCGTGGTTGATGAACGTTAACGTTATGTCAACCACAGAACACAAATATTGTCAACCGTTAACAACCCTAACCTATAAATTTGAGTGTATTTACTGTATTTTGTTTTGTGTCAACGAAATAATAAAATTTTAGAATTGAATTTGTTGAAATTCTACTGAAAATAGAAGCTACATTTTATGGTAAGCACGTCGTTATACATGTTCAATTAGGCTCTATTTCAGAAAATTTAATTCCAGATGGAAGGTATTCTTGATGCAGCGCAACTTGGGGATTCAGATTTCAGATTTCGAGGATGACATGGATGAGGCAATCCTGTTACATATATTCAACAATGATCCTGTTGGGAATCGAGCAGTGCTTTATGGACGATTCACTCTGGACAATGTATCCAATACCGAGGCAAAAAATTGGTTTCGCTTTGAAAAATACCATATTCCTCGCCTTGCAATTGCATTAGGCCTTCCGGAAACTATAACGACGGAAAACAACATTACATTGAATAGTATGTTCTTTTTATAGGTTCAATAACAATGTTTTAACATCCTTATTATTTTCTAGATGTGGATGGTTTATGCATACTCTTAAGAAGGTTTGCATATCATATCCTAATCGCCTCATAGATTTGGAATGCATATTTGGTTACAGTTATAAGAGTATCTCCAGCATTATTAACACTGTCATGATGGTCATATGCAATAACAAAAGCCATTTATTGGAAAACCTTGGAAATGTGCCATGGTTGAATGAAGCCAAGTTGAGAGCATATTCAGAGGTATGTGATATTCTTATAAAAATGATACTCTCATCACTTTCAGGCAATAATGGAAAAAGGTGCTCCCATGAACAATTGTTGGGGCTTCATAGATGGCACTATCAGACCGATTTGTAGGCCAACAGATAATCAAGAGGAGTATTACTCCGGATACAAAAAAGTTCATTGTGTGAAATACCAATCAGTTTTATGCCCTAATGGAATTATCATTGGTCTGAAAGGTGCTTATCCTGGTCGCCGACATGATGCAGGAATGCTAAGGGAGTCAAGACTTTATGAAGAACTTCTCCAGTATACAATATTTGGCAACCAGAAGTATGTCATTTATGGAGACAAAGACTATGGCTTGAGGGAATTACTATTGAGGCCATATACAGAACTAGAAATAGTAGGACACCCAGACCGTCAAATTTTTAATACAACTATGAGTAGTTTGAGAATTGCTGTAGAATGGGGATTCCAAAAAATAGTTCAGGAATTTGCTAACACCAGACACAAAGACGACTTAGTCATGAACTATCACCGTTTGAAGACAACACAGACTTCTTTGAATCATTGGTGTTTCAAGTTCTATAATAAAGTTCCACAAAGTCTGAAAAACTTACCAATGCCGAGGTTCATACTTGCTAGTAAGAAGCTGATGTTGGAGAGAACCTTCTATAGCGTAAATGAGTACCTGAGTGCGGATTTCACCTGATCGTCACAACTGACTGAATTTTACTTTATTGTGTGTGTATATGTATATCTTTTTAAATGTATGTGTATATGAGTATATGTCCGAGTAATTTAGAATTTATTGCCTTTTGACGTGCCATGTAATTTATTTAAATGTAAGAAATTTAAATTTGATGGTGAATAAAATTATTATTATTATTATTATTACTTATACATAATAAAAAAAGTTTAAACTACTAGAAGAGTTTTTTTTGTCTTTACATAATATATAAATAAAATAAATAAATAAAACTGATCTGGAATAAAACAAAAACAAATATTTAGTAACTTCTTTATTAATTTTCCAACTGAATGTATTCTAATAACAAATATATATTAAAAAAAAGTGAAAGTCCTAGTTCACATCTCTACCACAATCAAAGTAATATTACCACAAACATAATCACAGTTAGTAGCGTTTCAGTCATTTCTCAAATATAAAATAAATAAAAAATCTAATCTGAAATAAAACGAAAACAAATATTTAGTAACTTCTTCATGCATTTTCCAACTGAATGTAATCTAATAACAAATATAATATATTACAAAAAAAAGTGAAAGTCCTAGTATCACTACCATTCATATGAGATCAATTATAATCTCAGTAGTATTACCACAAACATTATAATCACAGAAACGTTTCAGTCATTTCTTAAATATAAAATAAATAAAAAAACTAATCTGAAATGAAACAACTTCTTCATGAATTTTCCAGGTTATGGATATCTACTTCGAATTCAAAATTCGGCCATTCGGAACTTATCGGTATCATTCGTATATTCTTCGGTTTACGTACGTTCCTTTTTAACGTATCCGTGAGAGAACGTTTGGTTACGTAGACCCGTAAACTCATTTTCTACGTTAACGTAAAAACCTGACGAATGCGCGTGCGTAGATGCCAATTATTACGTTAACGTTTACGTTCATGGCAGCACTTCAACTCTCTGATATTGCGGCGCCGCCACGAAACATTGCTAGCACAGAACATATAATAGATTGCTAGTATTTTCGATTTGGTCGAACGTCATTCCATTCAAAAATTGACGAGTGCCTACACCATTATTCTAGTCATCTTAGCTTTATTCTAATCAACTTTTTATGCGCGATTATATGGAAAGTCTGTGATCGGAAATAAATTTGTCAACACAATATCCTTTTCGGAAAAAGCGAACATTCAGGTAAGTATTATCACAGAATACCTAACTACACAGAAGCGTCACTAAGCGTCGGCACTTTGATCTTCAAGGGGCAAATTTTCGTGACCTTCATTCCCTGTTAGGTAGTACATATGTCATTTTTGAGCGGATAATCACAGAATACCTAACTAATTTAGGGTATTCTGTGACATAATTCTATACTTTATTTATAATTCTATGGGTCCAGCAGGAAGTTTGAATTTCATGTTGACATTTGTACTACCTAGCATGGCACAAGCGTCATCAAATAAAGTTTTGGCGGGAAGGCGGAATGACGCTTCTGTGTAGTTAGGTATTCTGTGGTATTATTATTCTTATAGGGGAAGACAGAGGTTTTATCTGTTCTCGTATATCATACGCAGAATTGTATGGTACCCCGTTTACATTCCCTCTGCTAACAGTGCTAAAACTTAGATTCGGAGCGGAAAACAGATTTTTCTTTCCATATTCAATCTGTTCTTTGAAGCATATGTATTATATTGTCGAATTTACGAAAAAAAGTATGTATTGCTTTCTTCCAAAAGAATATATATTATGATATAGTAACAAATGGTACCTAATAAGTAATAACACAGAATACCTAACTACACAGAAGCGTCATTCCGCCTTCCCGCCAAAACTTTATTTGAATACGCATGTGCCATGCTAGGTAGTACAAATGTCAACGTGAAATTTAAACTTCCTGCTGGACCCATAGAATTATATATGAAGTATAGAATTATGTCACAGAATACCCTAAATTAGTTAGGTATTCTGTGATTATCCGCTCAAAAGTGACATATGTACTACCTAACAGAGAATGAAGGTCACGAAAATTTGCCCCTTGAAGATCAAAGTGCCGACGCTAAGTGACGCTTCTGTGTAGTTAGATATTCTGTGGTAATAACAACTAATAACCATTAAAGATAATTTTACTAAGGATAGCCATGTTATAGCAACGAACGACGTTGTCGCCATCTCGTGACCTTGCGGCGAACTGACAAGTTCGGACGTTTTCGGCAGTTCATTTTTGTAGCGGAGCCTTCACTCCAGTTATTCTATGCTCCTAGCTATTTCTGTCGGACAATCATGTTTTCTCATTTCTCTCAGATGGTTTTTATGATTGCATTTCACAAAAAAAGAATAGGTACATATGTATGATTAAAAAAATTGAAAATAGATAGATAGATAGATATGCTTTATTAGATCTCATTTTACAATACCATAAGGTGTAGATCATGTCACAAATTGAGGAACTTGCAAGGATACACAATAACAAAAGTTCAGAAACAAACAAAATACAAAAATATAAAAATACGAAAATATTCCCCCTATAGGCCCAAAAAATCCTTCTCCAGAAAGTATTCTCCAAGAGAATAATAACTTTTAACACATAAAAACTTTTTTAACATTATCTTGTACTTATTATTGTTTCTTCAATTTATTTTCAACCTAAAACTATTGGGTAATTTATTCCATATCGTGAAAATACTGTTGTTATAATATTGTAATTAATATTTGAATTAACGCGCACACCTTGCGCAGGAACCGCGAAGTATATCTACGTGATATCTGCAGGACAGTCCTGCTACGTATGTAAAAGAGTGTACTTGTATTACAATAAAGATACAATCAGATTCATCTTGATATATATTGAATCCTATACCAATTATTTCTTGGAACCTATTAAAACTAAAGAATATAACATGGCGCAGTCGTAGGATTAGCTGAATGGAAATTCTGGAAGTTATAACTCACAACTAAGCTGAGTCAGTTGCGAAATTTTGGAAAATTTTCGTACGTCGAAACCTGTTCTACGTTGTACTGTTCAAGATGGAAGCCAAAGCCTTGCCACCACTTAGGCTGGAGGGTAATTTCAACAATTATCAAACCTGGTTGAGATGGAAACAGCGATTTAATAATTATTTGATCGCAATGGAATTAAACAAGAAATCAGAGACAATACAATGTGCTATGTTTAAACATCTTATCGGCGATGCAGGTATGCGAATTTACGACACGTTTACTTTCGAAGAATCGCAGATTGAAAAACTTCAAGAGATTGTTAATAAATTCGAAAATCACTTCAGACCGCAAACTAATCTTATATTGGAGAGACATAGATTATTAACAACTAAACAAGCCGAATTACAATCGATTGATGACTACGTCATTATACTCAAGAATTTGGGAAAAAACTGCGAATTGTCAACATTAGAAGATAGCCTGCTGCGGGACATATTTGTTTGTGGAATCCGTTCAGATGTGATTAGAGAAAAACTCCTGCAAGAAAAGGATATCAAGATTTTGGACGAAGCCGTTGGTTTAGCGAAACGATACGAGTCAGCCAAGGAGAAAAACCGTATAATTGGTCAACAAGAATCATCTACAACAATAGATGTCGACCATGTTCGAAAACCTTTTAGAAAATTTCAAACATCAGGTGACCATGTATCTAATCATTTTAAGTCTAAAAACAATCTTAGAAATAATAGTTGTAATAAAACTAACCCAAAGTTTAATGTGAATAATGGCAGGAACTTTACTAAACCGTGTAGGAATTGCAATTATAAGCATGATTACGGAAAATGCCCGGCATTTGGGAGGATTTGTTCTCAATGCAATAAACCAAATCATTTTAAGGCAGTTTGTAAGTCAATGAATGGGAAAAAAATCGGACAGATCAATCGGTTGACGGTTTTAATTTGAGTGATCAGGATTTCATGTCTTTAGATGCGGTTGAACGTGAATTTGATTCTGACGACTCGTGGGTTGTTGATGTTGAGATTTATCACAATAATAAAACGATCAGAGTTCCATTTAAGTTGGACAGCGGAGCGGCAGCGAATGTCATTCCGGAATCCGTAGTAAGGGGATTGTTGCGAGGTTCGGGAATTTTGAAAAAGACAAATTTAAAGTTGGTATCGTATACAGGGAACCAATTGGAGGTTAGAGGTGAATGTGATCTGAAAATTAGAGTTGGTAAAAAGTTTGGAAATTTTAAATTCTATGTAATAAATGATAGAAGTTCTGGTTTGTCGCCTTTGTTGGGTCTCCGAACTTGTGTTGCCTTGGGTTTGATTAAACGAATTACAGAAGTAGAAAACAGCGTTGTGGTACCTGAAAATGCAGACTTGAATAAGTTGTTAAATGATTATGATTGTATATTTAAAGGTATTGGAGTGCTTGAGAAGCCATATCACATGGAATTGGAAGAGGGTATAAATCCAGTAATTAATTTTGCTAGAAAAGTACCATTTGCGTTACATGATAAACTGAAGTTGACCTTAGATAATTTAGAAAATAATGAAATTATTTTGAAATGTGATGACGAGACTCCTACCTGGGTAAACCCCATTGTAATTGTCAAAAAACCCAACAATGACTTACGTATTTGTTTAGATCCCCAGAATCTCAATAATGCTGTCAAAAGACATTATTTCCAAATTCCTACTCTGGAGGAGCTGACGAGTGAAATGGATGGAAGTGAGTATTTTTCGACCATAGATGCCACGCAGGGTTTCTTGCAAATTAAGTTAGATGACGTGAGTAGTAAACTGTGTACGTTTGCAACTCCATTTGGGAGGTATAAATTCCTAAGACTTCCTTATGGTTTGAAGAGCGCACCTGAGGTTTTTCAGGAGCGGATGACACAGATTTTCGGGGATATTAAAAATGTAAAATTTTATATTGACGACTTGATAATATATGCGAGATCAGTCGAGGAACATAATAGAATCTTGAAACAAGTTTTTGAAACAGCAAAAAAGTTTAACGTAAGATTTAATAAAAATAAATGTCATTTTCTGGTAAAAGAGGTGAAGTATATGGGACATATTATCTCAAAAAGTGGTTTATCAATTGATAATTCTAAGGTAACCGCTGTAAAAAATATGAAGTCTCCTAAAGATAAAACTGAATTACAACGATTTTTCGGGATGATACAGTACGTTAGTAAGTTCATTCAGAATTTGTCTCAGAAAACAGAAGGGCTCAGGCAGTTGTTGCGTAAAGATGTAGAGTTTGTTTGGACGAAAGAACATGAAGTTGAATTTGAAAAACTAAAAAATGAATTAACGAAAACACCAGTACTTAAATTTTACAACGTTAATGAACCGTGTGTAATTTCGGTTGATAGCTCGTCTAAGGGCATGGGTGCTTGCATTTTACAACAAAATAAACCTTGCGCGTATGCGTCTAAGGCATTGACTGAGACACAGAAAAGATATTCTCAGATTGAGCGGGAGCTGTTGGCTATTTTTTTCGGTGTTGATAGATTCAAACAGTATGTGTTCGGGAAAAAGTTTGAATGCCAGACAGATCATAAGCCCCTCATATCTATCTTTAAAAAGCGCCTCGATCAATGTCCTCCAAGATTGCAGAAAATCATCATGCAGTTAAGAAAGTATGATTTCACGCTGACATATGTGCCCGGTAAGAAATTGTTAATAGCTGACGCATTGTCAAGATCTTTTGATGAAAGTAGTTTTGATGAGAACATTGATATTGAGATCGGTGCACAGGTTTGCTTGATTAGGCTCTATTTAAACGTATCAGATCGAAGACGCGAACAATTGGTAAAGAACACTCAGGGTGACCCAATTTTGAGGGACCTAATAAGGTTTGTAGTTGATGGATGGCCGAAGAATGTCAAAAAGGTTCCAGAACATTTAAGATTTTATTTTAAGTTTCAAAATGAAATATCTTATATAGACGGTTTATTGTACAAAGCCCAAAAAGATATTATACCTGAAATTGATAGAAAGGAAATTCTTACAAAGTTGCACGTAGGCCATCAGGGCATATCAAAGTCAATTTCTGTCGCAAATAATTCTTTTTACTGGCCTGGTATGAATGATCAGATTAAGAATCTTGTTGCCAGTTGTTCAACTTGTAATACGTTAGCGCCGTCTCAGCGACCGGAGACAATGGTCTCCCATAAAATTGTAAGCCGTCCTTGGCATAAATTGGGCGTGGATTTGTTTTATGTGTTTGGTAGGACTTTTTTGTTGTGTGTTGACTATTTTACAAAATTTTTCGAGCTAACGGAGCTAGGTGCGAATAAAACTAGTCAAACTGTGATTTTGGAATTGAAGAAAATATTTTCTAGACAGGGTATACCTGCTGTGTTATGCAGTGATGGAGGACCTGAATTTTCCTCTAGAGAATTCGAGATTTTTTCGAAGAACTATGATTTTGAACATGTGAAATCATCACCTTTGTATAGCCAGTCAAATGGTCAGATAGAAAGTTTTTGTAAATTGATAAAAAATACATTGAAAAAATGTCATTTAAGTAAAACGGATCCGTACCTGGCCCTGTTGGCATTGCGAAATACACCTATTAAGAATTCTACTTTAACACCAGCTAATGTTTTAATGAACCGAAATTTACGAGATTTGTTACCCAGAAAATTTATTGACACTAAAAATAATAGAAAATTAGGTAAAATCATAAAAGAAAATCAATGTAAAGAAAAAATGTATTATGATTCAAAAGGTGTTAAAGATCTGCCAGATTTGAAAGAAGGTCAAAAGGTTTATGTACAGAATCTCAAAATGAAAAGGTGGGAAGTAGGTGTTATTTTGGAAAGAGTAGCAATAAGAAGTTATAGAATTAAGCTTGACAATGGTTCTATCGTAGTTAGAAACAGACGATTCATAAAGATAATGAATGATCAAAATTGTAGAACTGATACTGGTAGTTTAGGGCACGATAAACATTTCAATTTGAATGAGAACACAAGTTCATATAGAAACGATAATGAGAGTGAATGCAATTTTTATTTTCATAGGAAACTGTGTGAGAGTAAATGTAAAACTAGTCTGCCTGAACAGGAAGAAAATTCACATGAAGATTTAAAATCTTTCGAGGATGAAACAGTTCATAGAAGGTTAGTCAGTGTCGAGAACAATGTAAAAGATTTGAAATTAAGAAATGAACCAGATAATGATGAATCAGAGGTTCCTAAAGATACAGATCTTGAATCTTCTAATCCTCAAAAAGGGGATAAAAGTAATGTTAAAGTGTATAGAACGAGTAAAGTGAAAAAACTCACAAAAAATCGTAATCTTAACAAGAGTAATGAGTCGTCAACAGAAAATGGCGATTATAAAACAATGTCAGGCAGAACAGTTAAAAAACCAGATAAACTGAATATGTAAATTAAGATGATCGAATACTTAGTATACAAATACTGTGATTCATAAGTCGTTGATGTTAGTTAAGTTGTTTTGAATTTTACTGTGTATAATATAATGTTAAGTTGTATGTAAAATAGTTAAGGTAGGTCAGTACAGGTCACTGACCTATTTGTTCCTGAAAAGGGAGATGTTATAATATTGTAATTAATATTTGAATTAACGCGCACACCTTGCGCAGGAACCGCGAAGTATATCTACGTGATATCTGCAGGACAGTCCTGCTACGTATGTAAAAGAGTGTACTTGTATTACAATAAAGATACAATCAGATTCATCTTGATATATATTGAATCCTATACCAATTATTTCTTGGAACCTATTAAAACTAAAGAATATAACAACTGTATGTCACATTTCTCTGTATATATGTTAAGTTAGTAAAATCTTGAATTAAAGACTTCTTATTTCTTGTTTCATAATTGTGTTTTAGTTCATAATTCTGAAATTCAGTATAGTTGTTAGTTACATAGATAATGCATTCATATATATAATGGCTATAAAAGGTTAAAATTTTTTGTTCAATAAAGAGATTTTTACAACTATCAGTTGGTTTCATCTTGAATATAATTCTTAAGCTTCTTTTTTGTAGTTTGAATAATCTTTCTGCTTCACTGCTTCTGGCCCAAAATATAACTCCAATTCTTAATCTTTGATTGAACGTATGCGTGGAACGCTGACAGTGCCGCTTCTACTCCTATTTTCTCTCTTATAACTCGAAGGGCATAACAATACTTTGAAACATCTATGGCTACTTTTTCTACTTGTGGTTTCCAATTCAAACTTTTATCTATGACTATTCCCAGAAACTGTATTTGGTCTACTGCTTTAATTTCAGTGTTTTGAGTTGTTATTGTGGAAGATTGTTCATTTTCTCTGAATATCATCATTTTAGTTTTAGATACATTCAAAAGAAGATCATTTTCCATCAACCACATATTTATATTCTCTATCTCTGTTGTTATATCTTCCCTGCATTGGTTTTTGTTTGTTGCCTTACATATCAATGAAATGTCATCAGCAAACATTATAATCTCATTTTTAGATATTTGCACCATATCATTAGTGTAGAGTATATAGAGTAGAGGTCCCAAAATGGAACCCTGTGGGACTCCTTGTTGTGCACATAATGAATCAGATCTAATTACTTCTCCTTTATTGTTGTTCTCTATGACTCTTTGTGTTCTTCCGGTCAAGTAGGATTTTATTAACTTTAAGGCAGTACCTCTGATTCCATACTTATCAATGTTTTCCAATAATATTTTGTGGTTCACTCTATCAAAAGCTTTTGATAAGTCTAGGATTACTGCTACTGTGAATTTTTTCTCATTAATGGATTTAATGGCTGACTGCAATACTTGATATGGTCGACTTACGAGAGGTTTGCTGAAAAAAAGCCACGACTACAAAAATTTTCACAAAGGAAAAATGTGGTAGACTCTACCTAACGAAGCTATACACAAAGTAAGAAAACTTTATTGATAATTTGCAATTTGTCCGACCGGCACTCGGACTACGACTCATTATTCTCATGTTTTGTTAATAAATATAATAGTATACGAAAAAAATTGAAGAAGAAATATGAATTTCATGAATAATCTGGATGCTTCCCTGGATTAAATATCATCGAATATAATTACTTCTCTGTTCTCTAAACAAGTTAATAATGTTGTCAGAATGTTCACTTTGTCGAGACTAAAATCTGAATAGCGTTCGATGTAGAGATATGTAATAATAAAATCCCACGAATGTGGGAGATAAAATTGAACACCAAGGACCATTAAATTGTACATTTAATACGTACAGTTGTTACGTTGTTTAAGCACAACGTTAGTTGTGTATGGTCTTTTGACCAATTGTACCTAATTAAAAAAAACACAATTTTAATTAAATCTATTATAATTCTATCTAATATCTTCAATTACAATTCTCTGTCATTCATTGAAAATAGCATGAGCATGTACATGTGTTCAAATTTACCTGAGTTTTCTCAGATAGTGAACTGCAAATATACCCAAAAATATACAAAATCGTATAAATATCAGGGTGTGAGTTCTCTAATTGTAGGAATAAAAAAATAATATACGCCTCAAGTTCGAGTGCCTATTAGACGTTTCTGGAGAACTGGACTTATTTGAAATCTGAAAATTGGGATTATGATATTGTTCGAAATTCTCTACAGACCTAAAATATTTTCAGAGCCAGAGCACTTCCGGTTATACAGGGAGTGAAAATAAATTAGCTCAAAATTTTTTTTTTCAATGTTTTGGTTTCTGATATGAAATGATGAATACATTTCTGTTGAAACTATTGTATTCATTCGAATAGTTTTTAAAATATCGAAAAAAAAACTGAAAAAAAGTCAAACATTCATAGTCAATATTATGTTCATTTTTCTTATTCTGAACATCCTGAGTGTAAACCGTTTTCACAACGTCAAAGTAGAAGAATGTGAAAAGGTCATGTATCTTTTGAATTTCATGAAAATCATCACAGGGTGTTTCAAATTTCGTGTCAAAAACTGTGATCGAAAATCGGCCATAACTTCTGTTTTTCAAATTAGAACCCTATTTTTTTATTATTGCGTTGGATTCTGCGGAGAAAAATAATGATAGCACTCTCAGATGCTCTTGCTCCTAAATTCAGTAATTCCCGAGTTATTTGAGCTTTTCCGGATTCATGTTGTACGTAGAATCAAATTCATCTGATCTTCTACCTTAGAATATTGTGTGACCATAGAAGATAAGTTATCCCATCAATAATTCACAAGTGACAGGTCTAATTTTAGGTTTTATCCATATATCTAATAACATCAATATGGATTATACCCCTGCTTTTCACAGTCTCAAAGTGAAGCCAAATCTTTGGTAACGATTGAGTTGTACGCTTGCGTCAACTGGAAATTCAAAAATTGCGAGAAATTTTGAGGTTATGTTTATTCTGAAAGACAACAAGAAAATAGATATCGAGAATGAAAATATGTCACTTAAATACTTTCAGTTCAATTTTAGAATATGAATAGGAGTTAACAATGATATTCAGGACTTGAAGAAAACGGAATAAAGCGATTGAAACATTTCACATGAAATTGTGTGGTTATGATCGAAACTATTCACATGAAGTTAAGAATGACATACGTTTCACGACATAATACCTAGGAGCATAGAATAACTGGAGGGAAGGCTTCATACGCTCGACAGATCATTTTGAACTGCCAATAACGGCGGAGGTTAGAGTTTCGTGTGACGCCCGATAGATAACGCTGAGATCCTTTATTCAGTAACATGTCAGATATTTTGTTCTATGGCGCTACAATTGCAAAGAATATAATGTGGCTGTCATTGTTATTGATACATTTATGCTTCTTTTTAATTGAAAATGGCCATAAATCATAACATAGACAATATTGATGACATATCCAGGGCCGATCCTAGCAGGTGTGCAGCGCGTGGCCCGCACGCGGGCGGCTAAACTCAAGGGGCGGCCACAGGCCGCCACATTTTTATGTCAGTTTGTGAAAAATATTATTTTCAACAAATCTTAAAGAGATTATTGTTTTTAATTATTGATTATTACTTTCCAACTCTAATCATCCAAATTTTGAATGAGACGAGAAAAAAAATTAAATGAAACTGAATTTTCCAATCTTGTCAAATCAAATATTCCTTGTTCCCCCTTACCGACAAAAAAAACAAAGGAATGCTGGCACATGGTGGGGAGTCGCATGAATGCTATAAGATCTTTAAAACAGGACTTTAAAAATATCGTAGGAGCTTTAAATTGGAGATCCCACTAGGGATAATAGGACAAAAATTGCAGCTAAAACTTTAGTGAAAAACATGAAAACATTCAAGTTTCTATGCTCAATGTTAATTTGGCATGACTTATTAACAAGAATAGACGTTTTAAGTAAATTGCTACAAAACCCTAGAGTAAGTATTGCAGAAAGTATAAAGGGTTTAGAAAATTTAAAAAAATATAATTTCACCAAGATCTGATGAGAATTTCAGAACATTTGTTGATTCAGCAACATGTTTAGCCAATGACTTAGAAATTGATTCAAGCTTTCCCATCCCTTACCCAGAAATAAAGTTCGCTTATTTAATTATGAGGGCAGCGAAGAACCAATTTCTAATTCCTACCAGAAATTTAAGGCTCAAAGGCTGAGTTTTATTATACAGTTCTGGATCACGCTACATCCTCAGTACAGGAAAGATTTACTTCACTGTCTAAATGTTATAATCAATTTTGATTCCTCTATGATGATTTTTCTAATGATGATCTTATGAAAGCCTGCATTGACTTTAGATATTAGATTAAAGGTAAATGCGAAAGGAAATATTGTTAAGGATTTAGATGGCGTACAACTTTTTAACGAAATTAATTCATTTAAACATATTTTCCTGGGTAAAGATCAACCTAGAGAAATATTAGAAATTATTGTTGGAAATAATTTGATTTCTTGTTTTTCCAATTTCACATTTGCCATAAGAATTTTATTAACATTGCCTGTCTCTGTTGCTTCAGGAGAAAGGAGTTTCAGTCATTTAAAAATAATTGAAGATTACTTGAGGAGCAATATGTCACAGGAGGGACTCTCGAATTTTGCCATTATCTCTATTGAATCTGAAATATCCGAAAGAATTGATATGAGCGAAATTATTGATTTATTTGCTCCTCAAAAAGCTAGGAAAGTTATTTTATAGGTACCTGTTTATACATAATACTAGTCATTACAGACTTAATAAAAGACTGTCCCTGTTCGTGATTATACTTTTTGTTATATTTTAGTTCGTTTATCAGATTTTTCTTTTAGTATTAAAAAGGGTATACCGTATGTACAGTTTTTTCCTAACAATAAAAAGAGGCACATTAAAGATTTTTTATATACATATATGTCAAAAAAAGATATATTTTTTTGTCTTTGGGGCGGCACATAAGGATTCTGCACGCGGGCGACCAACACCCTAGGATCGGCCCTGGACATATCATCGCTTCATTCTAATCAACTTTTTATGCGATAGCCATTGGCTGTTCCATGGTGCCAGCATTCTCCGCTTAGGGGGAGTTCAAGCGGTGAAGTTGGTGCAGAGAAGCAAGAAAGAAAGAACTTTTTATGCGCAATTTTATGGGAAGTCTGTGATCGGTAATAAATTTGTCAAAACAATATCCTTATCGGAAAAAGCGAACATTCAGGTAAGTATTATTATTATTATACGGGAAGACTGAGGTTTTATCTGTTCTCGTGTATTATACGCAGAATTGTATGGTACCCCGTTTACATTGCCTCTGCTAACACTTAGATTCGGAGCGTGAAACAGATTTTACTTCCTATATTCAATATGATCCTTGTAGTCATTTCTTTACAAGTGCTATATGCATTATATTGTCGGATTTACGAAAAAAAGTATGTATTGCTTTCTTTCAAAAGAATATATATTATGATATAGTAATAAATGGGACCTAATAAGTAATAACAACGAATAACCATTAAAGATAATTTTATTAAGGATAGCCATGTTATAGCAACGAACGACGTTGTCGCCATCTCGTGGCCTTGCGGCGAACTGACAAGTTCGGACGTTTTTGGCAGTTCATTTTCGTAGGGGAGCCTTCTCTCCAGTTATTCTATGCTCCTAGATAATACGATGTGTCGGAGAGAGACAGATTTAAAAAAATATTTTCATTCTCACTATTGCTGCACAAGCGCAGATCTGAATTGTTACCAAAGTCCAACTTCATGATTGGCTCATGGCCCATATAGGAATTATTAGATATATTGGTTTTATCTGTACTTTTCGATTTTATTCAATGGTTTCATAAAAATATTCATCGAATATGTTGCATGACAATATTCTGTGACCATAGAAGATAAATGATCCCATTAATAATTCACAAGTGACAGGTCTAATTATTACTTGTTACTATGGTTTCATGAGAATATTCATCGAATCTGTTTAGATTCGATGAATTTGACTCTACGTACGACATGAATCCAGAAAAGCTCAAATAACTAGGGAATCACTGAATTTAGGAGAAAGAGCATCTGAGAGTGCTATCATTATTTTTCTCCGCAGAATCCAACGCAATAATAAAAAATAGGGTTCTAATTTGAAAAACAGAAGTTATGGCCGATTTTCGATCACAGTTTTTGACGCAAAATTTGAAACACCCTGTGATGATATTCATGAAATTCAAAAGATGCATGACCTTTTCACATTCTTCTACTTTGACGTTGTGACAACGGTTCACACTCAGGATGTTCAGAATAAGAAAAATGAACATAATACTGACTATGAATATTTTACTTTTTTCAGGTTTTTTTCGATATTTTGAAAACTATTCGAATGAATACAATGGTTTCAACAGAAATGTATTCAGCATTGAATACTCAATCATATCAGAAACGAAAACATTGAAAAAAAAATTTTTGAGCAAATTTATTGTCACTCCCTGTATAACCGGAAGTGCTCTGGCTCTGAACATATTTTAGGTCTGTGGAGAATTTCGAACAATATCATAATCCCAATTTTCAGATTTCAAATATGTACAGTTCTCCAGAAACGTCTAATAGGCACTCGAACTTGGGACACCCTGTATTTAAGGTTATTACAAAAAAAATGAAGGCGTGAGGCAGGCCATGGAGGATAGAGGTCTGGAAGAGGAAGATGCATCGGATCGAGACGTATGGAGAAGAAGAAAGGGATTACCGCTATAAGCAGTTGTGGGTTGCTGTGTTTTTGATCTGTAACTTCAATTAATTCACCGGGAAAGGAAAGTGAAAGAAAAGGTGCAGGCAAATATATCACAGTTTTATTTCAACCCAACTATTTGTTTTGTCCCTGAAGTTTGAGGACACCGTTTTCAGAAAAACGATTTATTTATAGTGTTGTGACAGAGTCGTTATCGTTGGTCCAGGCGCCAAGTGTCGAGATTATGCGAACCAGATGTTGCGGACGAAAGTACTGGCTTTCTTCAGTGGTCGTGCTGCTGTGAAACAAATGTGCGTTGATGGACGGTCTTCCTTGTCGCTGGTCGAGGGTTTTGATAAAAACCTTTTAAGATTTAGTGGTTGTCGACGATTATAGCTGATTTCTTCTTCTCGAGTGCTGGTGCTCGTTCTAGGTGATGAATCGATGAGATCTCCTTTCTGGTTTGCATATCGGCCCTTTATATCCAATTTCTGGACCGATTTTAGTTGCTCCAATAAGGTTGCTCGAATGAGTTTTCTCATCTCGAGGCGTGGTTTCCCAGATTCCACATTTTCTCTGTCCGCCGAATTTGCACTCGAAACTCATTTTATTTCTTCGATATTTCTGTGGAAATTAGTTTCCCACACAGTATTTATAGATTTCTATGTACTTGCACATGTATCTATACCCGAAATATACAGGGTGATTCACGGTGGATGGCACATTAGACGTTTCTGGTGAACCAGATATGGGATCGGTTTGAAAATTTGCACGAGTGCGTTATCGGACATTATCTACCCAATTAAAATATTTTCGTCAATGCGGTGTTGCCACTTCCATTAGAAAGTAGTAGAAAGTAGTTTTTTCAAGTGGAACACCTGGTATATTATATTATTTTTGGAATCTCCAACAACTTCTCTACAACTTTTCCTAACATTTCCCTATACCTATCTGTTACCGTTTTCGAAATATAAATTATTTTCATTTTTTTTCACCGATCATGACCTTCAAAAATGCTGATAACTTCGGCTTGAGAGACACTATGGCATTGAAATTTGGTTTGCATTTAGGTGATACATGAATGCTTCCAACACGTCAGCCTGATCTACGTTACTTATAATACAGGGTGGTGAAAAATACAGTCTATTCGTTTGCTTGAAAAAGTGACTGAAAGTTGTTTATTTCAAACGGAATGCCCTGTATATTATTTGAAATTCAGAAAGCTGATGAAATTTGCTACTATTGTTAGTAGCCTATAGGTACCTAACTTGTCAAATTTCAGACTTATGAGCATTTATTTGTCGAAATGTCCCTTCAGAATGGTATTCCCATTAGGTATTGGGTAGGCAGGCCATGATTACTATTTCACAGTACCTTGTGACATTCTCCTAATAATAAAGGCAACAAGAAACATGAATTTCGACATTTTCGTCATTTCAGAAGTTGCAAAAATCCTCGAAACGATGGAAGAAAACTATTCGAACGAAGTGCTCATGAATTTGTATATTATTATTAACTGGAGAGACTTTTTGACAATCGATGGATAAGGCGCTTGGGACCGTGGAATTGGCCAGCAAGATTACCCGATTTTAGTCCATTAGATTTATTATCTGTGGGGAATGTTGAAAGAAAAAGTTTACAAAACACCCGTGCATGCGAGAAATGAATTGTTGGAAAGGATTACCCAAGCATTTGAAGATTTGGATTTCAAAGAAACACGATCTGCCACGACGAAAGCAGTCAACACCCGCATTTTGAAGTACTTGGAAGTGAACGGCCAGCGATTCGAACATACTTTGAAGTATTTGACATGATTGTTCTACTTTCTAAAAATAATTCATATAAATAGTTTGACTCTCAAGTTTCTTGGTGCCTTTATTATTAGGAGAATGTCAGAAAGTACTACCAAGTAGTAATCATGGCCTGCCTACCAAATACTGAATGGAAACACCATTCTGAAGGGACATTTTGACAAATAAATGCTCATAAGTCCGAAATTTGACTAGTGAGGTATAGGCATAGTATACACATAGAATGAAAGCGAATTTCATCAGTTTTCCGAATTTCCAATAATATACAGGGCATTCCATTTGAAATAAACAACTTTCAGTCACCTTTTCATGCAACCGAAAAGACTGTATTTTTTCATCACCCTGTATTGAAGTAACGTAAATCAGGCTGAAGTGTTGGAAGCATTTATGTATCACCTAACTCCAAACCAAATTTCAATGCCACAGTGTTTCTCAGCCCGAAGTTATCAGGCATTTTTAGAGGTCATGTTTTCTGGTGAAAAAAATTGAAATTGATTTATATTTCGAAAACGGCAGCAGATAGGTATAGGGAAATGTTAGGAAAAGTTGTCGAGAAGTTGTTGGAGATTCCAAAAATAATATAATATACCGGGTGTTTTTTGAAAAAGCAAAGTTGCTACTACTTTCTAATATAAGTGGCAACACCGCATTGACGAAAATATTTCAGTTGGGTAGAACAGGTCCGATAATGCCTTCCATTAAATTTTCAGACCGATCCGAAGTCTGGTTCTCCAGAAACGTCTAATGTGCCATCCACCGTGAATCACCCTGTATTCCTGTATATATACAAAAAAAATATGAATGAATTTCGAAATGAATGTGTAATTAACAAAAAACAAATTGAATGAAAAATGACGAAGAAATAGCAATTCTCAGGATCTTAAATGTGGAGCAATTACTTAACTTAACAAGGCACAATGCACTCGGTCGACTTGGCGGTCTGAAATCCGGGTGACAGCTGACAGCACCTCGTGGTGGCAGTACTCGAAGATAATTTCCAATTTCTTGAAATATGAGGGGAATCCAAAGATCTCATAAAACAGGACTTCAGCGGCAAACCAGCAAAATTCAGCTCTAACTCGTGAATTCTTCAGAATAAAATGGGGGTTGATAAATCTAAAGGATATTCGATACGTATTTCTACATTTTTTCCAATTGAAATTTCTTACCCTCAGTCTTTCAAAAATCTAACAAGGCCAATCCGGCATAAACCGTAACAATCTGGCAAAAGCAATCAGAATTCTCGGCTTACCAAAATCTCTACTAATTATAACCGTTATTCACTCCGAGTTCTTCAAGTTAATTTTCTAAAAAGAAAGAATCATTTGCGACACGCGAATATAAACCCAATTTCCACTACAAAAAATTATCTTTCGTATCACATGCGCATCGATATTCGATAACTACGTACAATGGAATATTAAGGAATTATAATAATCTAAGCATAATGAAAAAAATGTAAACAAATCTATAAAACATAATTTTGAATGATTTAGGAAATGTTTCGAATTTACAACTTGAAAGTCTATACCGTAACACAGTTTCTGTCAAAAATTAATTGTTACCGGTCCATATTTAAAATAAATGTCCATGAAATACAAATTTCTGATATATGAATGATGAATGTCGATAAGAACAAAGTATCAAATTGAAATTAATGAAAAATAAAATAATACTTAGCACTAATTATTCTGTGGCGATGTTTCTATGTAAATAATATCCTCTTGGAATTTTATAAACTCGACACTAAACGGTTAATATTACATTCATTCACTGAGAGTCTTCACATAATCATCACGAGATCGAAGAAAAACAACTAAAACAATCACTTTTATAACAATATAGCTCTAGAAATGAATTCCTCCATATTTCTTTACGCCATTTTCGGATCGCGCCGGTTGTCGCTATACATATACGTCGTTGAGAAGGGTCGGTGCGCCTACATACCATTGTTTAAAGTGAAAATCAACAATCTGGCATCGTCTTATTACAGGCTTTTTGTAATATTCATAGAAGATGGGTAAAGTAAGGTCAATTGACCTTCTCCCATGAGTTAAGTAGATTAATCATAAATAATATGAAAATCAATTTTCCATAAGATATTTTTGGGATATCGAGAAAAATATGAACAAGTTATTAGTGTTTATAATCTAATCTTCAGAAAAATCGAAGAAGGAATATTTTGGTGGGAGAAATATGCCTTTTCATTGCATAAATAATCGGACAGAACTAAATATGTTTGCAAAGAAATATCGTGTTTTTAACATTCTTATTCAAATAAGGTTAGTACTTGAGTATTCCCTAAATGAATCAACTCAATTTCAATCGGGAAATATGAACTTTGAGTCTTTGCAAAGAATAGTATCAGGCACGTATTTGGCTCAATTTCTTTTAGACAGAACCGAATTCGGAAAAATGGAAAATGAAAAAAAGGCCTCAAGGATCTACAGTTGAAATTTATGTACAAGACAAAGACTCCCAGGTATACCTAAAGAATAAAGATAATTTCCCCTACCTCTACGTTCGAATGTTCTGGAAGGAATTCATCTGAGGTGACGTAGGTTTCAACTATTGGCTCTCGCAAAAAAGTCTCTAGAACTTGATAATTGATGAAAAACTGTTGATTCCCACTGCTTATCCGAACCATACATTTTATTATAAAAGCTTAGTTCGAACACCCATCGAAGTTTTAATTGGATTATTTTCATCTAGAATGAATGCGACTAGGTCCAAAATGAGAAAATGAAATAGAATAATTTCTTCTGTCATTATCCAAAGACTATAAAATACCTTGTGCTCATCAGAGGTTGCCAGGAAATTTCCTGACATAGAAACCGCCGCAAGAATACTGAAATCTTCATACCCTCTCGCCTTCCCCCTCTATGGCTGTTTTCCATTCATCAACCAGTTTATCCATGTTATCTCTTACTATATCAGACATTTGTATAGCCGGCACTCCTTTACCTTTCTGTTTTTCCGGCTTTGGCTTCCCCAAAGCGAATTTTCCTTGTGTATTAACCACAATCTTGAAATATAAAAAAATCAATATGGTCTTCTTTCGCAAGCGAACTAAGACACGGAAAAACTGAGGGACCAAAGTAATAAAATACCTTCAGAGCAGAATATTTTGTCTTTTCCACAAAATCGCAGCTTTTTGTCACCTTGGTCGCCATCTTATCGTTGAAGAATTTTATGTCGAAAGCGTCTTCCCACATGGCATAATTTTCGTAAGTGTGAACACTGTCAGATTCTAGAATTCTAATCAATTCCTTTGCGAAAGGAGGATCTTCAGGTGGCATATTGGTTATTCCAGAGACGTAATAATCGGTCAGCAACTGAATAGTATCTGGAACAAGTCATTTGTATTATTATCAACATTCTGAAGATAAAGTTTCGACTGAAACAGATCGATTAGTCTATTCCCATTCACATTGCACTTTTTGGTTACTTATTCGAAAGAACGAGAGCCTGTAGTTTTAGAATTTAGTGTCGAAAATGGACCTAAACGTTCAGAATGAAAATAATTAGTGATTGAATTCAATTCTGATTTCCAAAGAGAATACGAAATTTTCAATCTTGTGAAGATGAAATTTTGGGTGTGGATGACTAATATCCCGTGTATCATATACGTAGGTATAATGAAATAAATCCCTCATCATCAGGATTGTTCAAAATCCGAGGCTATTCGAAGACATAGGTGCTAAAACGATAAAAAGTGCGTGTTTTCAAGTTGTATGGTCCTTATGTCATGAAATGTATTTAAAGAGCATCCAATGACGATACACATTGAAACGATATTATAACATTCCTGTATCCAATGTTTCCTCTACAATCTCTGCAACGCCCCAATACCGAAAGTTGTGTTTTGAGGTTAAAACCGGTGGAATTAGGCAAATCCACCATTGTCAACCTCAAAACGTTTCTGACAGGTCACTGGCTTGCAGTAAATATGAGGAATTTTATTATCTTATGCATTTCTTGAGTAAACAAGTGAGTTTTTATGATTTGTTATATCAAAAATATCCTGAAGACACTGACGAAGAAAATTCCACTCAATCATATGATCACAACTTTTAGTATTGGTCCGAAGAGTCCGAAGAGATTGAAGAGAAAGTATGGGGGGAGAAATATTCATCAGAGCACTGAACCTGTAACTGCTTTATCCTTTTATCTATATATACAGGGTGTCCCAAGTTCGAGTGCCTATTAGACGTTTCTGGAGAACTGGACATATTTGAAATCTGAAATTTGGGATTATGATGTTGTTCAAAATTCTCTACAGACCTAAAATATTTTCAGAGCCAAAGCACTTCCGGTTATACAGGGAGTGAAAATAAATTTGCTCAAAAAATTTATTTTCAATGTTTTCGTTTCTGATATGATTGAGTATTCAGTGCTGAATACATTTCTGTTGAAACCATTGTATTCATTCGAATAGTTTTCAAAATATCGAAAAATAACCTGAAAAAAAGTATAATATTCATAGTCAGTATTATGTTCATTTTTCTTATTCTGAACATCCTGAGTGTGAACCGTTGTCACAACGTCAAAGTAGAAGAATGTGGAAAGGTCATGCATCTTTTGAATTTCATAAATATCATCACAGGGTGTTTCAAATTTCGTGTCAAAAACTGTGATCCAAAATTGGCCATAACTTCTGTTTTTCAAATTAGAACCCTATTTTTTTATTATTGGATTCTGCGGAGAAAAATAATGATAGCACTCTCTGATGCTCTTGCTCTTAAATTCAGTAATTCCCGAGTTATTTGAGCTTTTCTGGATTCATGTTGTACGTAGAATCAAATTCATCTAATCTTTTACTTAAGAATATTCTGTGATCATAGAAGATAAGTTTTTCCATTAATAATTCCCAAGTGACAGGTCTAATTTTAGGTTTTATCTTTACTTTTCGATTTTATTCAATGGTTTCATAAAAATATTCATCGAATATGTTGCATGAGAATATTCTGTGGTCATAGAAGATAAGTTTTCCCATTAATAATTCACAAGTGACAGTTCTGATTATTTCATTCACACATGGCTCCGCCAATGAAAAGTCACGAATTCAGTCAAGCGATATGCAATATTATCGACTATTACTTGTTACTATGGTTTCATGAGAATATTCATCGAATCTGTTTACTTTCGATGAATTTTACTCTACGTACGACATGAATCCAGAAAAGCTCAAATAACTCGGGAATAACTGAATTTAGGACCAAGAGCATCTGGAAGTGCTATCATTATTTTTCTCCGTAGAATCCAACGCAATAATAAAAAAATAGGGTTCTAATTTGAAAAACAGAAGTTATGGCCAATTTTGGATCACAGTTTTTGACACGAAATTTGAAACACCCTGTGATGATATTTATGAAATCCAAAGATGTATGACTTTTCCACATTCTTCTACTTTGACGTTGTGAAAACGGTTTACACTCAGGATGCTCAGAATAAGAAAAATGAACATAAAACTGACTATGAATATTTTACTTTTTTCAGGTTTTTTTTCGATATTTTGAAAACTATTCGAATGAATACACTAGTTTCAACAGAAATGTATTCAGCATTGAATAGTCAATCATATCAGAAACGAAAACATTGAAAAAAAAATTTTGAGCAAATTTATTTTCACTCCCTGTATAACCGGAAGTGCTCTGGCTTTGAAAATATTTTAGGTCTGTAGAGAATTTCGAACAATATCATAATCCCAAATTTCAGATTTCAAATATGTCTAGTTCTCCTGAAACGTCTAATAGGCACTCGAACTTGAGACACCCTGTATATAAAAGACAGATGTTGGTTACACCATTTATAACTCGAGATCGGATGGACTGTTTGTTATGAAACTTCATATATGGATTCGTCTACGGTCTGGTTATTATAAAATACAATAAAACTTTGAAAAAGTCGATGAAAATTTTACTTTTACAGGAAATGTTTTTCCTCCTTTTGAGTAAGGCCACTAGATGTCGCTACAGTTACAGTCACGCTACCGCTTATTCGTTTGTACTTCATTTGATATTCTCCGCGTTAGATGGCGATATAAACAAATAGTGTGTACAGTGACTATATTCCCTCTATAGTCACTGTAATAGTGTGTAATTTGAGTTGCCTACAACTCTGCGCTGTTCGGCAAAACCAAAATGTCTTAGCGTAGGAGTACAGATGTCTAAAATCATTAGATTTCGTTGAGATATGAGAAAAGCTTCGTTCTTACCACTTCAGATGGCGCTATTCACACATTATGACTGATGATTATTAGTAATTTTTATAGTTTCATTTATTCCAAATAACGTAATCGTGAAGGTACTATATTTGACATTATCACAATTAAATGGCGATGAATTTGTTGAGGCTTTCGCGGCCATCTATTGATGTCATCTGTTCTTTTTTTCGAGCACTTCGGTCGTCGTGGTTTGAAATGGTCGAAAAAAGAACAAATGACATCAATTACTGTGTAATTTATATAGGGATTATAGTACCGTGAAAGGCTATTAACAGATCCAGAAGCGGGTGAATATCACAGTGAATTTTCATCGAAATGTCAAGTAAATCGTATTTTGGCGATGAGTTCCAATCGGGAGATGTCCATTCTCATCTTTTCTCATAATTTTTAAAATGTTTTTGAATTTCTGTTTGGGTAATAAATATATTTGCGCAAATAACTGAATCCAAAATTGCCATTATTAGTGATTGACATATTATGACATATTATTTTTGTGTATGTGTTCTGTGTGATAGCTCATATCCATGGAAACATTCGACATTTCAAAAATCAGAGAACCAAGCCGTTGATCTCTGATCACCGGTGATTACGATTTGTGAAATCCACCGTAAGTATCATTTAGGCGGAACAAAGTTCGCCAGGCCAGCTAGTATGACATAAATTTAAATATTCATCAGTTTTAAATTCTTCATGAACTGAATATTGCTCATTTCAGTGTCTACGAAGAAATATTCACTTTAGTTTCATCATCGATGTTGTCAAGTATTGATGACTGCTGACCAAATTTCCCTTTGTTTCCTGTTAAGTCACTTAATATGTGTATAATACACCGAGTTACACACACTTGAGTGTTCCAAAATATTCAAGAAAATCCTCTCAATTCGAACGACTTGCACATCTAACTTTGGCACACATTTATGGCATTGTTTTATTGAAAATGCACTCAATTTAATTGATTTTCACTGGTCTGATATTTCTAAGAGTAAGAATGACAAGAAATATCAAAAAAATTTTCACATAAAACAATTTTTCGAGCAAATAATAGTATATTGTTCAATGAGCGGTAATGTAAGTCATAACACACGCAGCTGAATTTTGCAGCCCGAGCCGTCAGGCGAGGGATGTAATTCATCAACGTGTGTTATGGCCATTACCGCGAATTGAACACTATACTTTATCTTCGACTTCCTCAGTAAAGTTCGAATTATTCTGCATTTTCAAGGTTGACAACAGTTGTCAAAAGCGATTTCTGTGGTCGAAAATCGAATCGATATCGAATCCCGTAGAAAACGTCAAAAATTAAAGTTTTCCAAATGCAATTTTTGGATATTCAGACCTAAGGAAATGGATGGCGAGAACGTTACCTTGATGTCTGAAATAGAGTTCCCCATTGACCCGACTTTTTTATTCATTTCGTACGCTACATTTTTCCCATTTGTACAAGGTGCGGCACGGAGGGCGGACGTTTTTCAGATGGGCATAACTTTCCCCCACTGAGGACGAGAGAAGTGGGGAAGGTGCCGTTAGACTCGTGTGTTCCTAGCATTTATTTACCACACAGCCCAAAAGTTACGGTTTGGTGCGCTGTATCGCAAACTCGCATCATTGGCCCTTACTTCTTCGAAGACGTTAATGGTCGTGCTGTTACCGTGAACTCAGAGCGGTACGTCGAAATGATCAACAACTTCTTTATTCCCGAATTACGACGGCAACGTGTTCCAATCCGACGTGTGTGGTTCCAACAGGATGGGGCGACCGCCCACACAGCCAGAGCATCAATGGACGTTATTCGCCCTCTCTTCCCTGGTCGCCTTATTTCCAGGTTTGGCGATGTTCATTGGCCTCCCCGGTCCCCAGATTTATCCATATGCGATTTTTTCTTATGGGGACACCTCAAGGCTAGAGTATACGAGAACAAGCCCCGAACTCTGGACGAATTGAAAAGGGCTATTCGCGTGGAAGTTGCCCAAGTTGAGAGAGCGATGTTGGAGAGAGTCTACGCGAACTTCCAAGAGCGCCTCCAGCACTGCATCACCGATTTCGGCCACCACATGCCTGATGTGATTTTCCACACTTGACTCAAATGCTATTTCCTTGAGAATCTGATTCCGTCAATAAATGTGTTTTTGAGTAAAAATTAACGCTTTTATTATTTTTTTAAAACCATCCATCCTCCGTGCCGCACCCTGTATTAGAGTGAGTTATAGGCGTGAGTTATTATTACCTCACACTATCGGTTTATAGGGACTATTACAGATCAAAATCAGTTGAATAATGGACATATTATTCTATGGGAGTAGATAATAGTATATTATTCGATGAGCAGATAATAATAGTAATTATGTGCGAATAGAATACTCTACTTTGTCCACGACTTCCTCGGTAAAATTCGATTTAATCTGCAATTTCAACAACGAAAATAGTTATCCAAAGCGTTGACATAACATTTTCTGTGTTCGCACTGAATAATGCAAAATCTCGATAAACGTCAAAAAGTTCAGTTGACATCGATTCATTTCCATAATTTCGCTCTGATGAAAATGAAATATAAGCTAGTGTTTTACCTTCATCACAAGATATTTTTGATCGTATGCTTCAGGAATAATTTCTTCGCCAAAAATACTCTGGCTTTCTTCCTTCTGATTTCCTTCTCAAAAGTGAACGGAGGTTTTTATAATTTCCAATATCGTTGCCTTCATTTATGTTGAGAGTATTCTTAAGCATGGAATAATGGCTCCATAGGGTTGTTTGTTTATAGGTAGCTGATATTTTCGAAAAATAGGCCAGTAAAACTGACTCCAAAAATGATTGAATTTTATTAATTGCTCTCAGTCCATGAAATCATTAAACGCTTTCAGGCTGAGATTCCTTGATTTTTCCGGAAATAGGTGTAATGCAGAGTGTTTCTTACAGCTTGTCTTATTTCAGGTGGGGTACACAACATTTCTTCATGACCCTGTGATGCAGGTATCTTCGAGAAGAATTAAAATTTATGGGAGGCACAACGAAAACAGAAGTTTTGAATATTTTTCAGCTTGTCAAACTGAATGGGAATCATAGAAGAAAACATTAAGTGGTTCTTTTTTCACTTAATTGTCATCGCTCTGATGGCTTGGTGGTTGGCTGTCCAGTTTCCATCGTGGAAAAAGGGCGTCTCTGGTTCGAATCCACGGATTAAAAATTTTCAGAAGTGAATGTTTAGCAGTGATTCTTTGAGAAAGTAACATTTCCCGGCCTAGGCCTTTAAAGTACGTACTTTCCGGACTAGGCCGGAAAAACTCACGTCGTTGTTGTCATTGTGATGATCATCACAATAGCAACGAAATAACGGATGACAGTTCTGATCTGTTCAATTCAAATAATAATCGAAATGTATATAAAAGAAATGTGTCGTCTCATTGATTTGTAATTCTACACGAATTTTGTCTATTCGTCCAAAAAACCCTATTTTCCGGACTTGTTACGTAAATTACTATTCTCAAAGATCATTCGAAATGTAAGGATTACCTATAGGGAAGTCGTGGACAAAATTATTTTTATAAATCAATCTTTTGACAGTTTCCAAAACATTTATAGTGAAATAGATGCATAGAATATCTGGTGTATCGACTCCTTACTAAAAATCGTAGATCAAAACGGCATTCTAGATTTCAGATTTTGGTACAGTTCCGGAATAAATCCGCAATTTTCATCGGTCGTGGCGCTACTGCGGCAACGACAAATAGCGCGACCCCTATCGGGAGAAAAGAAAAGCCGCACAAATTCTCGGATTTTCGATCGACAAGAAAGTCTTAAACAAAATCTAATCAGTGCCAACACCAGGTATTTCTATGCATCTATATAGTGAAATTCGATATATGTATTTATAATGAAAATTAATTAGGTTTCAAAATTATTCTTAACACCCTGCATGAAAAAAGTTTAATGTGCAATATTTTCTCTTCCAAATACTATATCGAGGAGAACGTTTCAAATATATGCCTCCCTGACGTCACAGTAGAAAAAGTGAATGTTGGCAAAAATCTACCGTCATACATTCGTGAATCACCTTGAAAATAAAAATATTTTTGATCACACGAATCCACTAATTTAATTACTAGAACATTTAGTAAACGTCTTCGTGCAACTGAAATCCAATCCAACTTTTAATAAATAACAAATAAATCAGAAAAACTGGGCAATTTTCAACTTCAACACAGACAACTAGCCATAGGATTGGTCACTGAGTCGGGTACAACAACATACCAAACTATTAGAAAATTTGACCGTCCGCCACTTTACATAAAAACCATTTTTATAGTGAATTTTAATCATTTTAATGCGTTGTTGAAGCGCGTATCGTTCCATTTTTATTAATATCGTAGTTTCTTCTTGTCAAATGTCAAAAAATCACAGCTTCAAAAGTGACATCTACCGGAATAGCAGGCTTTTCAAAATTACACTTCTAGTTGGAAAACCCTTTACCATAATAAAAATAATTCGAAACTTTACAAACTCACCAACAAACCTATCCATCTCCAACTGCATGGCACACAGATAAATCTGCATCAGTTCGTGGAGCTCTTTTCTCAGCCAGTGCTGCTCCATGATCCGCTCCCTCTCTCCAAATGACTCCGTGATATTCTGTTCGCTGGTGGCCTGCAGAGCCTTCCGCAGATCGTCCGCCCGGCAGTGTAGCTCGGCTTTGACCTCGTCGTCAGACCTCAGACACTCTGAGATGGCGTTGAAGGTGGTCTGGAACTCGTGGAGAATCTGCTGGCGGTCGTCCGGTCTCTGGAGAAACTCCAAAAGGTGGGTCTTGGTATGGGAGATGTAGGGGATGACGCTGTTTAAGACTAGTCGGCGCATAAAAAGGATCTGAAAGAGATGAAGAGGTGTCAGCGAAAGTGTACTTGGGCAAGCTCAGGGGGTGAAAACGGGATTGACGCGCGAGTACGTGATCAGATCCGGCATCGAAAACAACCAGGAATTGGCTACCAGACACAGAAGAGAGTGGGAATCCATCAGGATCATAAGACAAATACGAGAAGGTAGAGAAGAGGACTGGCTAATGGAGGTAGAACAATCACTGGCTAGATACCTGACAGAGACTGGAAAGATCCAACTGAAGAAAAGGGAAATTCAAGTAAGCCCACACAACGCAAACAACAACAAAATATGTTTCAGATGCCACAAGCTAGGTCACCCACCAACAGAGTGCAAACAAGAGGAAATATGCAAAAGATGTGGGGGAAAACACAGCAGAGAAGACTGCCGACAACAAACGAGGGTCAACTGTTACAAATGCAAGGAAGCAAAACTCACGCCCAGAAATCACGAGGCCGACGACCCAGCCTGTCCGATCCTAAAGAAGGCGAGAGGAACACTCCGCCACGCACCGACAGACGACGGAACAGAAGCCAACCAATCAAGTGAAAATAAGAAGAGCGAGGAAACAGAGGAGAAGAAGATATCAGTAATTCAGATCAACCTGCAAAGATGCAAGAAGGCACACGATGCTCTCTGGAGTAAGATCACAACACAAAACATAGATTTAGCTCTGTTGCAGGAACCCAACGAGAAAATATCCAAAGAGAAGAAACTTCAGACGGATGACCAGCTGGTAAGTACAATTGTTACAGGAAACGACGCTAGGAAAGGAAGAAATGGAGGCGGCCAAGGATTTTGCTGGATAGACATAGAAGGAATAAGAGTAATAAGCTGCTACTTCTCCCCAAACGACAAGGACAAGAAGAATCTTAAGAAATGGCTGAAGGACATAGGAGACACAATCCAGAGCGGAAAGCCCACCGTCATAGCAGGAGACTTCAACGCCAAATCCGAACATTGGGGTTCAGATCACACAGACGACAGAGGGAAAATGATTATGGACTGGATAGAAGACCTAGGACTGGTAATCCACAATATAGGCAACGAACCAACCTTCATCAGAGGAGACCAGAGAAGCAGAATCGACCTGACCCTATCGACCGAAGACCTCGCAGACAGGATACTAGAATGGAGAGTGTCGCACCAGGAGACGATGTCAGACCACGCCGACATCAGATTCGAAATCAAAGTCCAAAGAAGCAAGAGAAGAACAGAAACCAAAGGCGCATGGAAGCTGGATGAAGCCGCCATTGTAGGACTGAAGAAGAAGTTCAACAACCACCCGGGGCTAAAAGAAGAGGCACCCAAGTTGGACCCAGCCGAATTCACCGAACTGGTAAGTAGCACAATTAACGAATTTGCTTCCAGGAAAAACAAGGGCAAACCAAAAGCACCGGTCTACTGATGGAACGAAGAAGTTAGAGAGCTGAACAAAATCTGCAACACGGAGAGACGCAAGACCAAGGGACAACCCGACGCGAACCAGGAAGAGTACAAAGAAGCAAGAAGAAACCTCAAGAAAGCGATCAGGAAAAGCAAGAAAGAAAAGTGGAAGGACCTCATAGAAGAATTAGACAACGACATCTGGGGTCAAGGATACAAGATAGTGGTCAAGAGAATTGGACTAAACGCACGGGAGAACCTAGACGAAGAAACGGAGGACAGAATCGTAAGCACACTTTTTCCTAACAGGGACATTTCAGACATGGAGGACATCAGCCCGGGGGCCACAGCAGAACCGTTCACCATGGAAGAACTGCAAGAAACCGCAGCTAAGATGAAGAAAAAGAGAGCACCAGGACCAGACGGGATCACCGCAGAGATTATGAAGATGCTACTAGAAAATAACAGCGAGAAGATCCTCGAGATGTACAATGAAGTATGGAAAGGAGCCGACTTTCCGGAAATCTGGAAGGAAGCAGAGCTGGTTCTGGCGAGAAAACCAGGAAAAACAACCAACGAGCCGGGGAGCTTCAGACCGATCTGCCTGCTGAGCGTCGCCGGGAAGCTATACGAACAGCTGATCAGAGGAAGACTACACAAGGAGATGGCAGGTAAGTCCACACTCGCAGATAACCAGCACGGCTTCAGGGAAGCAAGATCCACCATAACGGCCATCGAAGAGGTCACCAAGTTCGCAAAATGGGCCAAAGGAGGAACGCACAGGACGCAACAGATAACACTACTCACGACCTTCGACGTGAAGAACGCCTTCAACAGCGCTGGGTGGAAAGAAATCCTGGAAGAGATGAAGAAGAAGGGAATTTCAGAACACGTGCGAAACGTCATCAGGAACTACTTCAAGGACAGGACCCTGAGGACAACATACAAGAGGGTAAGACTAACGTGCGGCGTACCGCAAGGTTCTGTTTTAGGTCCGACCCTGTGGAATATCCTGTACAACGGAGTACTAGAACTAGCGGGAGACGACCTGGGAACGAAACTGGTGGCGTACGCGGACGACCTAGCAATGGTGACAACAGGGAGAACGGAAGAAGAGGCATGGGAGAAGACCGAAAAAACTGCGGCCAAAATAGCTACGTGGCTAAGAAACAGAGGGCTAGAGCTCGCACCTGCTAAGACTGAAGTGCTGACCATTACCGGGAGAAGACCACTACAAATAACCAGGGGAAGAATCGAAGGAGTCGAGATAGAAGCCAAGAAGCAATTGAAATACCTAGGAGTTATAATCGACAAGGACCTGGGATTCCTGAGACACGTAGAGTACGCCGTTGAGAGGACGAGAGATACAGCGAACGCGCTCAGAAAGATCATGCCGAGGACATATGGACCAGCAACGAGGAAGAGAAGAGTTCTAGCAGCCGCAGCGATGTCCAGACTACTATACGGCGCGGAAATATGGGCGGAGTGTCTACAGAAATTCAGTACGGCCAGAGAGAAGATCCGAAGAGCACAACGAGGAGTAGTAGTAAGTTCAATCAGAGCATACAAATGTGTTTCAGGTATTGCAGCACTCATCATCGCTGGTATGCTCCCGGCCGACCTGTTGGCAGAGGAGAGGATGGAGATATACCAGAACCAGCTGAAGAAGAAAGAAGCCAGGGAATCGACGAGAATAAAATGGGCCAGAGAAGTGTGAGACCACAGAGGCGCAAAATGGACGAAGACAATGATAAAGGACCCCCTGAAATGGATGGACCGAAAGCACGGAGACCTGGACTACGAGATGGTTCAACTCCTGAGCGGTAACGGATGCTTCGGGACCTTCAGGAAAAAGATCGGGAAGAGCAACACCGCGAAATGCTGGGACTGCGACGGACTCGACAAGCCGGACCACATCCTAATATGCGGGAAATGGGAGGAATCAAGGAAGAAACTAATGGAGAAGATCGAAGGAGACCCGGACTTCACCCTGAGCAGACACAACCTGGTGGAGAAGATGCTCGAAAGCGAAGAGAATTGGAACCTCATCGCCGAATGGGTTCGGTCCGTGATGATGGCTAGGGCGGAGGAAGAGAGAGAAAAAGAAGCGAACGGCATATACGACTAAGATAAGATTACAAAATAGACTAAGTATGTTACAGGAACCCACCCAAATGACCCACAACCCAGGCACAAAAAGCGAAGAGTAGACACCAAGACTACCACAAGGAAAAGACACGCAGGGTAACTATGGCTCTGCCGGCCCCTCGAACCCGAAAGCGGGATTGGGGCAGACCCGGAGAGCAAAGTTAGTACCTTGTGCAATCAGAACCAAGCAAAGTAATACATGACAACTATGGCTTAACTGGCCCCTCGAACCTGAGTAAGGATCGAGGTAGACCCAGTGAGCAACGTTAGTACTCCTGTAACCCACCCAGACGACCCCCAATCCACAACCCAGGCACAAAAAGAGAAGAGAAGGTTACCATAAGGAAAATACATGCAGGGTAACTATGACTCTACCGGCCCCTCAAACCCGAAAGTGGGATTGGGGTAGACCCGGAGAGCAAAGTTAGTACCTTGTACAATCAAGCAAAAGCAGCACACATGGCAACTATGGCTTAACTGGCCCCTCGAACCTGAGGACGGATCGAGGTAGACCCAGTGAGTAACGTTAGTACTCCATGTAACCCCATCCCAATCCCAAAAAATCCTCTCAGACAGTAAAGGTCTTAACTGACCAGGGTACACGGTAACTGCTTGGACGAGGAGTTACCGACAAATGTACCAGGACCCTCCGGGGATCTATACCTGTTGTTAATAGTTCCGTGAAATAAGCCAGGTGAAACTTCGGAACGATGGTCAGCCGCAGTTTCGCAGGTCCTCATAATGTGAGACAGCGGTGGGACCTTAGTGAACGCGGGACGCTCCTCCTATCACCCAACAACTCCAAGGGGAGGAGATACCGGTCAGTTCGAGTGCGCGTACTGTAGAATTCCAATAACATTGGAGACCCAGTAGTGCCCATTTACAAAGTGCGATAGTAGTAGTCGGTGTCCTCCAACTCTGCTTTCGCGCTGAGGAGGGTGGTTTTAGTGGGTTAAAGTCCCACACAAATCTGGAGCATTGCACGCCCGCTCCGGAGATGGTCATGATGCTTTCCCCCGCCTCAAGGGCACAAAAAAAAGGGGGGGGCGAAAACGGAAATTGAACTAAAATCATGCAGGAGAAATATTTTACGCGGCGTCTTTACAGTATCGAATACATTTTCCATAGGCAGTGTTTTCAAAATTCATTAATTTTTGATGCCACAAAGTTCATACTGCGAGTGGACTTCGTCGATAACAAAGAAGATCTAGATCTCTATGGTTTACCCCCCATCTATTCGACTCTGGGCGGGTTGTAACTCAGCAGGTTAACCTCTGGTTTCCGTTGACCATTGGTTAACGTTGATTGGGTTGTTGTATGACAGAAATCTTGAAGTTTACCAGTCAGTTTACTGTCGAATTTCCAACCATCTAGTTTTGAGAGTTTAACCTATGGTCTAGACAAAAAAAGCACAGAAAATGACATACTACATGAATTTTTGAACGGTCAACTTTCAAACTAATCTAAACTGAAAATAATCTATCCTATGTGTGTATTGTGTTGATTAGAAATTGCTCTGCTTGTTTAGTTATTCGAAATGAATATGCAAAGAGAGAATCTGCGTGAGTTAAATCTCACTGATGATGACGACTTTATGGAACTTGTCGAATTAGAATCATTTCCGAGGAAAAAACGAAATTATAGACCGAGGGATGATAATTTTTTTAAATGGAATGACCAAGAATTTCGATCTAGGTTTCGGTATCAACCTGCACCCAAAGATTAACGAGTAGTCACTTTAATCTTTGCCTGCACCTACACGAAGATGAATAAACAGATAAACAGTCTCGGAATCTGAATTCTGAATAAAAACTTACAGTCAGCGTGTCACAGATTACAGTTAGATTATGACAGAATTATAAAAATATTCAATGGATTCCGTGATCTGGGTTCAGTGTGGCCAATGAAAAGACAAAAAGGAGACGTTTACTTGACCATCATCTGAATATATTCATGTTACAACAGAAATTGACTTAACCTTACTTGGCAGGTTAACCATTGGTTTCAAGACCAACTGGTTAACCAACTGAGTTACAACCCGCCCTCTGTCGTCTGAAGTTCTCAAGGGGAGGTACACATCAGTACCCCACCAAGGTCTCCTCTCCTTCTCGTCTCGCCACGGTTCTATAGCCATCAGAACGCTTCTTAAGTTGCCCCACGCCGAAACTCGTTAGTTTCTTATCAATAAAGTGAATTCGTTCCGTGAGAAAAAAGACTCTGATTAGTACACTTCCGACAGAAGCCATATCAACCGTACCATTCTTCCACTATTCACTTTGTGGTATTATTCAGTTTCATACATACATTTTTTGTTTAATTCACGTGGTGATAAGAATCGGTACAACGTATACTTAATACAGCGATCAACGAAAGTTTCGAGCTGAAGCTATTATTATTATTCGAACTGGGGTCGTTATGGCTCAGTCAGCCTTCCGGGAACTGCGACCACAAGGATCTTTTGCCCACTACCCTACTCATTCATTGAAACCCAAGGAGGTCGTCTATGGTGTTGGTAAAACCGACAATATCCCTAGAAGCCTCTGCCTATATCTCGTGGGTATCCAGGACTACTTTCCCCATATAAATGGTTTTTAGATCAGCCAGTTCTGGACATTTGCATACCATGTGTTCAGCTCTCTGATCCACAGAGTCTACAAATCTCGTCTGCTGACTAGAAACGGTACAAACATCATTTGTACCGTGCCCTTTCAGCAGACCTACCGTCGCCTTCAGTTCAGCTCGTGACAGCTTCAGGAGCTTAGTGGTATAGGTCGGTAAAATCATCACTGGGTAAGTCCAAGAATGTTTCTCCAGAGGGTCATTCTGTTGTTCAACTCCCATTATTGAACCACTGCCTTATATTGGTCTTTTCCAAGCCCACAGAAAGGCTCAGGTATAGCAGGTGTTAACATTGAGGCACTTTTCGCAAGCCCATCGGCTTTTTCTTTTCCTTCGACACCACAATGCCCTGACACCCATGGTAGAGTCACCTTATTGTCTCTGGCTAGTTGCTTCATGGTGTTACGTCACTCCCAGGTCAGCAGAGACCCCTGGCAATGTGACTCCAGGTACCTCAGCGTGGCTGTCCGTGGTGATGAAGATATGCGCCCCTTTGAGGTTCATTTTAAGACACTCCTGAGCGCATACGTTCACGTCCAGTATCTCGGTCTGTGTAATAGAGGATTCACTTCCCAGGGCTTTGAAGATCCTCAATCTAGGTCCAAATATCCCAATGCCAGTGCCTCTTTCACATTTAAATCCATCGGTAAACCATATGGATGACTTTCTGTCCAAGAGATTCACGAAACTTATTGCAATGTGACGGTCAGCTATGACCGTTTCAAAGGACGTTTCGATATCAAAGATTATCGGCATAACATAAAAGGTTTAAATCCAGTTGATTCAATATCCTCATGTGCCCAACCCAGTTTTCAGTTTGCCGTTAAGGCATATTATTAATGCATCCAGCGCGCAGCGGCTGCATTTCCTCACATGTAGATGTAAGGGAGGCAAATCGAGTATGACTTCAAGCGCTGCTGTAGGAGCTGTGCGCATAGCTCCCATGACACCAATACAGGGCACCTTTGTAGTTTCTTCAACCAGCTGAGAATGGTGACCTCTTCGGTTTTTGCCCACCATGCTAAAGAAGCACAGGTAACAATAGGGCGTACCACCGCTGTGTATAACCACAGTACCATTTTTGGTTTCACGCTTTCCAAAGAGTCTCTTGCAGGCCCACATGTCCGCCGTGGCTCTGGAGAGGTTCTTTTATATGTGTTTCCTCACATTGAGTTTACTGTCCAGGATGACACCTAGATATTTCCACTCACTAGAGAAGTTCAGAGTCTGGCCATTTAGGACTGGCGCTCTGAGATCGAGATTCCTTCTTCTAGTGAACGGGATTAGTGTTGTTTTCGAGCGATCGACAGTTAGCTCCTCTTTTTCGCACCACTTTTCGATAATACTGAGGGCAAGTTGCATTCGGCTGCTTAATCAGCCTTCATGCTTGCCTCTAACAGTCACCACTTTGTCGTCGGCATATGCCTGGCGTTGAAACCATCGGCCATATGCCTATCCAGAAGACCGTCCCTGACCAGGCTCCACAGCAGGGGTGATTACCCGTTCTTGAGGACATCACCTGCATGTCAGCACAGTCACTTCAGTTTACCTCAGGCAGGTCTTGACGGTTCGCCCAGTCAACATAGCTGAGATCCACTTGATAGTGGAGGATTCCACCCCTTACCGTTTTGCTGCATTCATTGCATATGGAAATATGTAGGGTATTATCAAAGGCCCTCTTCGAGCTGAAGCTATGGCTTAACTCATTCAAAAGACATCTTCGAAGTGGATGATGTAGAGTGCTACCAAGAAGACAAATATGCTAAATTGGGCCATATAGAGGACCAAAGTGATGAAAACAAGACCATTCATAAGCCGTTGAAGCTGTAAAAACAAAATGGATAATGTCGGCACATCGACAAAAACACAAGAAGGCAACTGATAGACAACAAATATCGACCAACTAGGACAGCTCAACAGAGAAGTTGCAAAATCGAGTCGCAGAGATATCAAAACTTATGATAAGAACGAAATACACAAGGTTATAGTTACCTCCAGGACCTCCCGAACTTGCTTTGATGAGATCTAGTCGTACCTCCAAATTTCAAATCATTAGTTTAAAAAAAGAGCTAGACAAAAAACCCTAACAAATCCTTTCCCCACCATTTACCGAAATTTTTGATCCGAACCATATCGACCACATCCACTACGGTACTTGGTGTACAGGTTCAATAAGTGTACATCTCAAAGCTTTCAGGTTTGGCTCTAAAGAAAGAAGTGTATATTGTGAAGGATCACGGTTTTCTTACTGTATTCGAATTAACGAATGAAATAAAATAAAGACACCTGTTTGAAGTCTTCGACATAAAGATCTTCCATATTTTCGCACATTCTAGCGAGCACCAACAAGAGCTCTTCGGAAATAGGTATTTCTAGATACTTCCACTTTTCATCCCCTGGCAAAATATCCAAATCTTCCTCTTCGACTATGATCTCGAAAATATCCTCCAGTGGTGGTACCTGGACTTGCTTGTTCTCCCAGGTAGTCTCCGTCATGTATTCCGATGATTTTCTCTTTTGAGGTTTCTTTTCTGGAATTATCAATATCAAAACATATGGAAACACAAAAAAATTTAAGCCGAATATATGAATCGAACAAGTTGTAGCCCGGGAGCCAGTGATAGTTTTTGGTGACCAATTTTAACCCTGGCCATAACTTATATATAGCTTAATTTGCATGTTGTCTTATAGCATAGTGACCGTCAGCTGGCGCACCAGTGGTGGGTTTGCCAACGGGAGCAACGAAAACACGTAAAAAAACTATCAAGTTTCAGTCATTTTAACCCTGCTGAAATTAACAGAGGTGGTAGTTTATATAATTATTCGAATAAAAAAAATCGTCCGCTGGATGTACGTTGGTGGAAAACCCGTCCGCTGGACATGGAAACTTGTAAAAAAAATTTTGAGTTTCAGTCATTTTAACCCTGCTGAAATTTACAGAGATGGTAGTTTATATAATTATTCGAATAAAGAAAATCGTCCGCTGGCTGTACGTTGGTGGAAAGCCCGTCCGCTGGACATGAAAACGTCCGCTGGACATGAAAACTAGTAAAAATTTTTTGAGTTTCAGCATTGAGTTTAAATATGCATAGAGACACAGCCCAGTTCATTGATTTGATGCATAAATTTTTGGCAGTTTACTTTCCAATTTGCCAACTTAAGTGGCGGCACATAGTAGCTTCTAAAGGAACTATATTCGTTGGATCCATTTTGTCACTACTCATTTATCGAAATATGTAGGAGGTTTATTTTCCTCTAGTTCTATGAATCGTAGGCAGGGTCGGATTCGTCCAAATTCGTTACAAACGGTGTGATTAAATAATGATGAACTATTAACCATGAATTTCTCCAAACTCCAAAGGAGTGTTCTCAGGTAGGAAATGAGGGGTGAAAATGTTTTTTTGGAGGGACATAAAAGAAACGTACTTAATCCATGAAAAGAATTTGTCTTACTCGTACTCTCTTGAAGATAACTGAAAACCACATAAATCCAAACGCCTTCCAGAAAATGAAGGTTAGATTGTCCACGCAGATTTTCATCAGAACTTTATATTCGGCTATGAGAACAGTCATTGCAACTGTTGAGCTGAGGTCGAGAATTGCCAATTCAACTGCTCAGTTCATTCTGAAAATAAATGATCTTTTCGACTGCCTCAATTCGAATGGAAAATTTGAGGGAAATTATCAGCCATCAGCAATACAAACTCTGACGGAATCAATTGAATTCATTAAGTCTTGGACAGTTGGGAAAAATATTCCCTATTGTTTCAACGGTTTGATACAAACCATCAGTAGCATCCTGCAATTGTGGGAGGAGACGAAGGAAACATTTCCATATTTGATAAAAAGTCGGCTCAACCAGGACCCAATCGAGAATTTATTCTCCAAAATGAGACAGCGTAGGGGTTATGATCCAAATTCCTCAGCTCGATGCTTCAGATCTGGGTTGCAGTCGCTCATGACTGGTTGTCTTGAAAAATGTTCCGATAACTGCCAAGAGGACAATGATTTCGACCTGTGTACAATGGGAGAATCTGAAAGTAGGCCCATTGATGTGGTTGATTGGACAGATTCGACCATTTCTTCTGCGGATTCGGCCAACGGTGAGCCTAGTGAGGGTATATAAGGAATAAAGAGTTAATTGAACCCCTAAATACCCTAGAATCCAACTCAATCGCAAGTTTCTCGGGGTACTTGATGAGGAACATCGCAAAAAAAAACAAATGCGGTAAGTGCGAAAAAGCACTCCTCATTGATGATTTGAATAAGCTTGGTAATGATTAGATATATATTGCAAATCGAAATCGGATACATTTGAGAATTCCCTCAACCGATTTCAAACATTTGATGAGGAAAGCACTGTTGGTCTTAAAGAAAATTATAGTCACAAAATCAGGTATATTTTAGGAAAATTAAAAAAAATGAATTTATAGAAGATTAGATCTCTCCGTTAACTCCAGAATTTGAAAAGCGCTGGATTCATTTGTTGAGACAACTGATTAGAGTGAAGCTGTACAGGGGACAGAAAAAATACCAAAGGAATCTCGACACAGAAGCATCCCGCTGTTTATAAAAAATTGAATATTTTTAAAAATTCATAGGAAATCTATTTATAAATACTTGTGAATTACATGCATTTATTTTTTCATACATCCGTATTTTATATTCATGAAAGATCAAAAATAATTGCCGTTTTATTGCATCAAAAAAATCAGGTGAGGAAATACTGAACATCCCACATTTTCATATGCCGGTCCTGATCGTCATCGCATTAGGCTTCGGAAATAGTGCCTTATAGTTCAGATACTTACCGCCAGATGCGGTAAGTTGCTGTTGTTGCTTCTCTGAAACACACTTATCCATCTATGAACCGGTGAAGGAACTACACAAAATTTAGCTTCAAATCGTTGAACTGGGCTGTGTCTCTATGTATATTTAAACTCAATGGTTTCAGTCATTTTAACCCTGCTGAAATTAACAGAGATGGTTGTTTATATAATTACTCGAATAAAAAAAATCGTCCGCTGGCTGTACGTTGGTGGAAAACCCGTCCGCTGGACATGAAAACTTGTTAAAAATTTTTGAGTTTCAGTCATTTTAACCCTGCTGAAATTTACAGAGATGGTAGTTTATATAATTATTCGAAAAAAAAAATCATCCGCTGGCTGTACGTTGCTGGAAAACCCGTCCACTGGACATGGAAACTTGTAAAAAAAAATTTGAGTTTCAGTCATTTTAACCCTGCTGAAATTTACAGAGATGGTAGTTTATATAATTATTCGAATAAAAAAAATCGTCCGCTGGCTGTACGTTGGTGGAAAACCCGTCCGCTGGACATGAAAACCTGTAAAAAATATTTGAGTTTCAGTCATTTTAACCCTGCTGAAATTTACAGAGATGGTAGTTTATATAATCATTCGAATGAAAAAAATCGTCCGCTGGATGTACGTTGGTGGAAAACCCGTCCGCTGGAAATGAAAACTTGTTTTCCACCAAAATGCAGTCAGCGAACGATTTTTTTTTATTCGAATAATTATATAAACTACCATCTCTGTGAATTTCAGCAGGGTTAAAATGACTGAAACTCAAATTTTTTTTTACAAGTTTTCATGTCCAGCGGACGGGTTTTCCACCAACGTACAGCCAGCGGACGATTTTTTTTTATTCGAATAAGTATATAAACAACCATCTCTGTAAATTTCAGCAGGGTTAAAATGACTGAAACACAAAATTTTTTTTACAAGTTTTCATGTCCAGCGGACGGCTTTTCCACCAACGTACAGCCAGCGGACGATTTTTTTTTATTCGAATAATTATACAGGGTGACTGGTGACGTAAGGGACAACGGCTAAGTGGAGATAGAGGACCTCAAACTGAATGAGAATTTGGGTTTCAAATCTCCCATAAGGGTATTCGTTTCGGAGATATAGGGTGATTTATGAAAAAATGCTAAATCTATGAACTCCCATATCTTCGTTAATATGATATGTTTTTCGCTGATATTTAACATGTTTGTTCATACAGGCATTCTCTGTCAGCATAAGAAAAAAAAATTGAAAAAATTGCTGGCCCGTACTCAAAAATTTCAATTTACATGTCAAGTGAGAAATATCACACGGTATATGAGATTAAAAAAAAATCAAATAGAAATTTGGAAAGAGGGAAAAAAACTGATAAAATATCTGTTTTTTGTTTGAATGGCACAAATTTTCTCAAGTTTCTATGATATGTTGAAGTAAGAATATTACAATATTTTTATATTCAAATCATGAAAATTAGTACTACTGATAGAAAAAACCTTGAATTCGAGGCGCTAGAATGAGCCTGGCATCAAAATATTCCTTCAAATCTTGAAATCTATTTTTATCAATTAATATTTCGATGCCATATAAAATTTCAAAATAAAATTTGTTGTAGATGGGGTGATGAAAGAGTTGGATACTCAAACACAAAAATAGAAAAAGTCGCAAATATAATTAATAAAAAAATCAAGTAAGCAAATATTTTGATGCCAGGCTCATTCTAGCGCCTCGAATTCAAGGTTTTTTCTATCAGTAGTACTAATTTTCATGATTTGAATATAAAAATATTGTAATATTCTTACTTCAACATATCATAGAAACGAGAGAAAATTTGTGACATTCAAACAAAAAACAGATATTTCATCAGTTTTTTTCCCTCTTCCCAAATTTCTATTTGATTTTATTTTATCTCATATACCGTGTGATATTTCTCACTTGACATGTAAATTGAAATTTTTGAGTACGGGCCAGCAATTTTTTCAATTTTTTTTCTCATGCTGACAGAGAATGCCTGTATGAACAAACATGTAAAATATCAGCGAAAAACATATCATATTAACGAAGATATGGGAGTTCATAGATTTAGCATTTCTTCATAAATCACCCTATATCTCCGAAACGAATACCCTTATGGGACATTTGAAACCCAAATTCTCATTCAGTTTGAGGTCCTCTATCTCCACTTAGCCGTTGTCCCTTACGTCACCAGTCACCCTGTATAAACAACCATCTCTGTAAATTTCAGCAGGGTTAAAATGACTGAAACTCAAAAATTTCTAACAAGTTTTTATGTCCAGCGGACGTTTTCATGTCCAGCGGACGGGTTTTCCACCAACATACAGCCAGCGGACGATTTTTTTTATTCGAATAATTATATAAACCACCATCTCTGTAAATTTCAGCAGGGTTAAAATGACTGAAACTCAAAATTTTTTTTACATGTTTTCGTTGCTCCCATTGGCGAACCCACCACTGTTGAGCCAGCTGACGGTCACTTTGGCTAAGAAAACAACCAAATCAAGCTATATACAAATTATGGCCAGGGTTAAAATGACTGACTAAAAAGTATCACTGGCTCCCGGGCTATTGGAGAGATGTTATTCAATGAAGATGATGTGGATAGATAGATCGATTGAACTGAATTAACAAAAGAGAAAGTAACAGTATTTCTGGAAACGGATGAAGAGATTTGATTATGGGGGATCGAACTAAGGCCGCTATTGATTTTTCTTCAATAACTCTGAGCATAATTGAAATTCTGAGAAAGCGCATTCATTTTATTAGGTTTAGAAGCCTAATTTGTACCTCTTCATATTATGTCAAGTGTGTTCCGCCGAGTATTCTGAGCAGAGGACTTGCCACTTGTGCTCCTTAGACAAATGTGAGTTCTGAGTTTCGATTTCCTCATTACTTAATCTGCTATTACTTTCTGACTATATTCAGGTAATTAGATTGATAGCAAACCTTTCTCGTCTTTTCCTTTACTCTTCTTGTCCTTAATCGCGCTTTCATCTTCGCTCTCCCTCTTCACGTAAAGCTTCTTCTTATCCTTCTCCTTTAACGTTATCTCCTTGGAAGACTTCGCCATTCCAGAACCAGTCTCGTCTTCGAAATCCTCCTGGCCAAGAAGCACAGATCTTCCAAAGAGTTCTATGGACGGTTTTCTCGGTAAACTAAAATCACCGATCACCAGTCTAGCAAGGTATTTAACGGTGTTGTAGTCGAACGTTTCATAGAACATGAAGTAAGCGCAACCTTGCTCAGCGTAGAACTTTTCTAAAGGATCAGCGGACTCTTCAATGTAACGGGTGATAGGTGGTAGGATGGTTTCAGCCTCTTCAACACCGTCCAATGGAGTTTTTATGATTTTGATGTATGCTGTTAGTACCGTATCGTATACGTCGTCGTCTCTGAGCTTCGGGGGGCGAGGAAAGATCTTCGAATATCTGTGGAAACGTTCAAATCATAACAATTAAGTCCAAATGATCATACAATAGAAAATGCAATCAATAAACAGGGTGAGTTTTAACTTGCACATATATTCTAACTGTAGATTCTTGAGGCCAAAAGAAACATTTTTTAATTCTTCATTTTCCGAATTCGGCCTCTTCTGAAAAGACATAGCCATTTGAAAAAAATAATTGTGCCAAATATGTGACTGAAACCATTCTCTGAAATTATTGCAGAGTCCATATTTCTCTATTAAAAATGAGTTAATACATTTAGGGAATACTCAAGTACTAACCTTAGGAATAAAAATGTTACAAACACAATAATTCTCAACAAATAACAAAACACTTAGTATTAAATAAATAAATAAATAAATAATGAGCTTTACTTCGAGATACAGTACATGTCACAAAGTCTTTCAAGAATTTGGGAGAGAGATCACAAAACATATACCAGAAGTCGAAATAGGGTCAGGAAACAAAACATGCAGTTACATTTGACTACCTGAACATAATGAATTCAGCTATATTGTATGGTTCAATTTTGAGAAGATGTTTATAAATCTCAGATTTGTATTTAATAAAATTATTTTCCTTCTTAATATTAGATGGTAGTTTGTTGAAATATTTTATACAACTGTATAGAGGTCCTTGTTCTGATTTAGCAAGCCTGTGCATAGGAAAATCCATGTTCAATGTGCGGGTGTTATAAGCAGTGTTTTTGTTGTCCAGATACCTGCTCAGAACCCTCAAAGAATAGCATATAGAACTAAGTTGATTGCACAGTTCTGAAATATGTTTTTTCCATGTTGGTTTGTCATCTAGGTGTAAACCTAGGAATTTGGATTAATCTTTTAATGTTAGTTGAAGATCTTCTAACCTTAGGTGTTCGGCTATTTTTAAATAGCTATGTGATGTTCTGAACAACATTGTATTAGTTTTCTCTGTATTCATATGCAGATTGTTTGTATGAAAACATTTTTGTGCTGTGCTTAGGATGTGAGCAGCTTGATTTTGTACTTGTATCTGGGTGTTAGCTCTGACAGTGATGTTTGTGTCATCGGCATAGTTCACAATTTTTGCTTTATCTACTGCATTTGTAATATCATTAAGATCGTTTATGAAGATAATAAACAGCATTGGTCCTAGAATGCTGCCCTGGGGTACTCCAATATCAATGTGAGTGGGTTCAGAGAGCACTTCAGATTTGTCGTTTTTTATTAATACTACTTCTGAAATTCACAAGCCACATTTCTTCCTTCAGAATTCTATTTTCCTGTTGATTAGTTTGTAAAACGCTCATAATTTGTTCATTTTTTACTCGATATCCCAAAAAATATCTTATGAAGATAGGTTTTCATTCAATTTGTGATCAATCAAGCTATACCAACCCACTGTGTATTCAAAACAATAATCTCCAATGAATATTTCCCAGAGCATGCCGGCTTGTAGATTTTTCCAATAACATAGTATAAATATCCATGAGAATTCTACCACCTTCCACATAATCTCAGGAATCGACTGATCTCAAAGGTTTGTCTCTGATCTGTGATGTCCGCGAAAGTTCACGACGCATGCGGTACAATACCTCGATCTTCGGTCTCTGCTTGATACATTCAAGGTCGGCCCGCCGATCCCGCGCTAACCCTGGTTATAAATTTCGCAGTTTCTCATCAGACGTTTTTTATCCTAGTGATTTTAGCCTCGAATTGATAAAAATTCTAACAACATTGTTAACTTGTGGTGCGATGAAAAAGTGGATGAATTTTTTTGCGATTCAGTGTTATTTAAAATCCAGAGAGAAGCATTCAGATTATTCTTGAGATTTAAGATTTTTTCATCAAATTTTATCGGATAAAATATCTCAAAAATACTTTTATTTTCTAGAATGATTGCTTCTTTCACAATCATAAATCGTTTATCTTTTTCAAGTAGTTTTATATTATTTTTACCAGGGGAAATATTGAAAAAGTGTTGATTGAGGAATATGCACCATAAATAGAGTAAACACTCAACTCAGTTCTTTTGAAACGACTATTCCGAAGATGTGGAAAGATAAGTGTTTTTCTCATGAATTTTCGTCAACCTGTATCCTTCAAACGAAACCGAACTTTGAAATATGAAATAGGAAAAAAGTGTTTCGTTTGATGAGAGGAATCTATAGTTGACATGTGATACACAGACTCACTCTGTATTGTGTATTGTCTGCCATTTGTATATGGCAGTGAAGCTCAACATGAGTTATTAACATTTATACAAGGTGATGCAGAATGGAGTTCCCGGTTTGACGATCTGGAATATAACTTGATCATTTTCAGGTGTATGAGGTGAACGTAATAATATGTAAAAAAACCTGAAATTAAATTCCAATTGTCCTAACCACAAGGTTACTGAAGTAGAGCCTTTGAGTAGCCTCTTCAAATTCAGACGATCCTGTGAATCAAACCCTGGTTTGGTCTGTATTTCTCAATAATTGAAGGCATACCTCACAGGTGTGCTATGTTTGAAGTAGTTTGAAATTTGGCGAGAAAAAACTCATTTGAACAAGTGACAAAAAATATATAAATTCAGCAACTGTAAATAAAACAGTCACCACAATAAATGTCTGTGAGCATTTGTCGTTACATTTTCAAAACATAAAAAATAAATTTTACGAACTAGTTGTATCAATTGCTGTGAAAGACAAATGTATTCCCATAGTTTATTCGAAAAAATTCTACCTTTTAGGATCCCTTTCCTTCCGCATAACACCCTCTACATGTTTCTCTTCCAACTCTGCAAGGTCCATGATGCTCTTGATTGCGCTCAAGTCCTTGCACAGTGGAGTGGATGATAAGTTCTCTTCCAATGTAACAGCTTGATTGTAATTAGTTGGATAGTTCAGCAAAGCCCATCCTTTCTTGTCGGAAATGGTGTACAGATATTCGACGATCATGGCAGCCAGAAGATAATCTAAGATTATGATTTATTTTAGGGGTTCAAAATGTCTGAAAGGTAATTCAAGAAGAAACAACAGAATCTATTATGCCGAATAGGTTGAGCTAGCTTTGTAAGCCAAAAACTTGTTCATAAATATGATTTTCGCTCTTTCTGACCACGCAATCAAAGTGAATAGAGGTTATATCTTCTGTCAGGTTTGTTCAAGTTTGAAAAGATACATTATAGGGTCCGATATATGATACATTTTTGGAATCAGCAAAAAGTTTGTAGCAAGACAAGAGAACTTTCGACAATAGTTTACAGTTGAGAAATCACAAATCCTTCTAATTTCTCGAAAGTAGATGGATTAAATGATTAAAACATTCAATCGTATATTCGAATTACTCCTAAAAAAGTGCCTGTAGAATGTAAATGCAGTCGTCAATGTATGATCTGATAGTTTGACGCATTTGAGGATGATAAACCTGTTATTTCATTGGGATGGTACGGTCCAATCATATACAGGGTGTCCCGAATAAGAGTGACTGATTTTAAACATAAATTCCCAGCTTATTAATTGCTCCAAAGGGTTCACTAGTTTATCAAAGAGATTTTTTTAGGCTTGGCTGACATTTCATCTCATCAACACAGGGTGTTTTACTAATGTTGGTCAAATTCAAAGGGGAAAATATGTATTATTTTAAATGGAACACCTTATAATTTTTTTCGTCAACCGTCCGGGAAATACCCATTTCCCGGACGCTTTTTCTTTGAGAAAGTAACATTTCCCGGCCTAGGCCGGAAAGTACGCACTTTCCGGACTAGGCCGGAAAAACTCACGTCGTTGTTGTCATTGTGATGATCATCACAATAGCAACGAAATAACGGATGACAGTTCTGATCTGTTCAATCCAAATAATAATCAAAATGTATGATAAAGAAATGTGTCGTCTCATTGATTTGTAACTCTACAAGGTTGCCGAAAAAATATTGTACGCAACACGCCCGAAAATAGTTTTGTTGGACTCACAGACTTCTAGAATTTTGTCTATTCGTCCAAAAAAACTCTATTTTCCGGACTTGCTACGTAAATTACTATTGATCTCATTCGAAAGAGCAATCATTCTCCCTTCTTAAAATGTATAGTTTTCAAGATTTCATCGTTTATTAGCAATAAAAAAAATACATTTCTATAAGCTAATCTGCTATCTATAAGTACATTGTGCACTTAAATGACTTTATGAGGTCCTCTTCATTGAGAGTACCCCTTTTATCATCCTATCAGATCTACTGGTTTGGGTAAGTGGATGGAGTATGTTTTTTACATGAGCTTCGATTTTATTGTGGTGTTTTTCACTTCTCTCCTTAATGACATCCTTGACGTAAGGTATCTTCAAGCAGCATTTCAAATATCGGGTATTTGGACAGAACTTTATTAAAATCTTAAAACAAGGCCAACGTTTCGAAGTCTATCGACTTCTTCTTCAGGGCTCCAAGAGAATACAACAACTTAGAATATGAAAATCGGCAAAACCAAGAAAAAGTGAAAAGGTTACCTAGTTAATGCAAGATTAATGTAGAGTGGTAGTTGTTAAACTATTGTCTCGGTATTCCATAAGACAATACATTAAGGAAAATTTGTTCTCTATTTTTGATTATTCACTCTGGCTGTTTGTTTTATTTTCGAATTATATCCAATCGCGCAACAACATGTGAGAGATGGTCTTATCGATGCAACATTACAAGGAAAGTAACCTCACTTTCACTTCTCCCCGGCGGCCGAAACAAATAAGAAAGTAAACAGTAAACTATCAGATCATGTTTACTTTCTTTGTTTCGGCCGCCGGGGGGGGGGGGGGGGGGAATGAAAGTGAGGTTACTTTCCTTGTAATGTTGCATCGATAAGACCATCTCTCACATGTTGTTGCGCGATTGGATATAATTCGAAAATAAAATAAACAGCCAGAGTGAATAATCAAAAATAGAGAACAAATTTTCCTTAATGTATAGCCTTATGGAATACCGAGACAATAGTTTAACAACTACCACTCTACATTAATCTTGCATTAACTAGGTAACCTTTTCACTTTTTCTTGGTTTTGCCGATTTTCATATTCTAAGTTGTTGTATTCTCTTGGAGCCCTGAAGAAGAAGTCGATAGACTTCGAAACGTTGGCCTTGTTTTAAGATTTTAATAAAGTTCTGTCCAAATACCCGATATTTGAATTCCTGTTTTTTATACCATGGACGATACTGAATCTCAATCTATGGTATCTTCAAGTCTTCATGAAGTGTTTGGTTTGTTACATACCATGCGGCATTGGTTATTGTTCTTAAAATTTTTGATTGGCTTCTCTGAATAATAGATATATTGGTTTTACTTGCAAATCCCCAAAGCTCAATTCCATAGGTCCATATAGGCTTTATGACTGACTTATATAGTAGAATTTTGCTTTCTAATGATAACTTTGACTTCCTACCAATAAGCCAATTGAGCTCTTTCACTTTGATTTCCATTTGTTTCTTTTTTTAACGATATGTTCCTTCCAAGTTAGTCTATTGTCCAGATGTACTCCCAAATATTTGATGGATGAGGACTTTGCTATTTGAATTGTATTTATATATATGGGTGGACATTGCTCTCTTCGAAGGGTGAAGTCTACCTGAACTGACTTCGTTTCATTGATCTTGATCCACTTATAAAGCCAATCTTCTATTCGGTGGAGGTGACTCTGCAATATATTAGATGCCTCTTCATGGTCTTCGTGAATTGCAAGAATTGCCGTATCATCTGCGAATGTTCCCATTATAGTATCCTCGCTAACAGGAAGATCTGCTGTGTACAGTATGTATAATAGGGGACCAAGGACGCTTCCTTGGGGAACTCCAGATTGGATTGGATAATTATCCGAGACTTTATCATTTACTCGTACCATAAATGTCCTTGTAAGGGTTGCAACAATGCAAATGTTAAGGTTGGCACCATTGATGATCTATGTTCGGTGTCCAACCATATAGGTTAAGTTAGTTTAAGTTCAACGAACCAATAAATGTACATGCAACACGAGGTGAATAAAAATAATTAAAACTTATCTACAGTTTATTAATTAAATCATAATAAATAACGTAACATGGCGCAGTCGGTATTGTATTAAGTGAACATACAAACCAAATAAATACATATTTTCGGGGAATTCATTTAAATAACCGAGATGAGTGATAGTCGAGGAATCACACCACTATCAACCAGAGGAAATCTCGCAGAAAACTGGAAACTGTGGAGAGCAAGGTTCGAAAATTACTTAATTGCAACAGAAATTAATAAGAAGTCCGAAGCAACTCAATGTGCACAATTGCTGCACTACATTGGAGATGATGGATTTAAAATATACACTACCTTCAAATTCCAAGAGGACGAAAAAGACAACGTGGGCACATTAATAAATAAATTCGAAGAACATTTCATAGGTAAGGAAAATATTGCCTATGAAAGATATAAATTCTTCTCCTGTTATCAAGAAGATGGCCAATCTACAGACCAATTCATAGTCGAATTGAAAAAGAGAGCCAGTAGATGCAAACTAGATACACTACAGGACAGTTTGGTCGTCACTATGATAACATGTGGAATTAGGAATTCAATAGTTCGGGAGAGATTATTGCAAGATGATAGTCTCTCTCTTGACAAAGCTGTGGAACTATGTCAAGTTATCGAGATGTCCAGGGTACACAGTGAGGCTATCAGCAAAGTGACTCCAGAAGAAATCTCAGCGATTAACAGGAACAAATACCAAGCAAAGGGCAAACAATCAATCAAGAACTGTAGAAAATGTGGGAAAGCTGAGCATCCTGTGAACCAATGTCCAGCTTATGGGAAGACCTGCAATTTCTGTAATTTACCCAACCATTTTGCTACAGTTTGTTTCAAGAAGAAGAAACAATATACAAGGAAGCTAGACGAGGTGAAGGAAGAACAATACGCAGAAAGTCAGCTAGGGCAAATCTTGTTTCTAGGAAGTGTGGACCAACCTGAAACCATTAATTCACTAACGTGGAAGACTGATCTATACATAAATAACAAGGTAGTTAGTTTTAAGATTGATACTGGTGCTATGGCAAATGTAATGTCATTGAAATTGTTTATGTCAGTGGGTTATTCCAGAGAACAGATAATGAAGTCAAATACAGTGCTACAATCATATACAGGCGATAAATTGAGAGTTATGGGCACATGCAAAATTCAGTGTAAAAGACTTAATAATTCATACAATTTAAATTTTTTTATTCTTGACTCAGATACTGAGGCAATCTTAGGTTTGGAATCCAGCATTCTGCTAAATTTAATTATAAAAATCGATGATGTATCATCAAATGCAAGAGATTACAAAGAGTTAATTGCTAAATATCGAAATTTATTCTCAGGTGTAGGCTGTATAGAAAAACCATATCATATAGATATTACCCCTAATGCAAAACCAGTCATACATGCCACTCGTAAAGTAGCTTTGCCTTTAATGGATAGTTTAAAAGAAAGTTTAGAGGAACTTGAAAAATTAAAAATAATTGAAAAAGTACAAGGTGCTTCTGACTGGGTCAATGCATTAGTATTAGTCAAGAAACCTAATGGTAAACTCCGTATATGTTTGGATCCTCGCGATTTAAATCAAGTTATTAAGAGAGAATTTTATAAGATTCCTACCCTCGATCAGATTACAAGTAAATTAGCGAATGCAAAATTTTTCAGTACATTAGATGCAGCTCAAGGGTTCTATCAAATTCAATTAGATGCAGAGAGCGCAAAGTTGTGTACGTTTGGTACTCCCTATGGAAGATACAAATTTCTTCGTCTTCCATATGGAATCAAGTCAGCACCTGAAGTCTTTCAGGCAAGATTCCGAGAAATTTTTGATATTGAGGGTGTAGAAACATACATTGATGATATACTAGTATGGGGTTGTACAAAAGAGGAACATGATGAAAGACTGAGGAAAGTTTTGAATTTGGCGAAATTAAATAATGTTAAATTTAACTTGCAAAAATGTAAATTTGGACAATCACAAATCAAATACATGGGACATATGATAAGTCGCTCAGGTGTCAGTCCAGACACATCAAAAATAAAAGCCATTGAAGACATGCCCAGACCTGAGAATAAAGAAGGTGTTCAAAGGCTGCTTGGTGTTCTGACATATATCAGTAAATTTATAAAAAACTTCTCAGATAAGACACTTCCGCTGAGACTATTGTTACGTAAAGAAAATGAATTTGTGTGGGAGTCAGAGCATCAGCAGGCATTTGACCAAATAAAGAAAATACTGCTGAACAAACCAGTGTTACAGTATTATGATGTAAATTTGGATACCATAGTTTCAGTGGATGCATCGAAAAGTGGATGTGGGGCAGTACTTCTGCAAAATAATTTACCATGTGCTTACGCATCCATGGCATTCACTGAAACACAAACAAGATATGCCCAAATAGAGAAGGAACTTCTGGCAATCGTGGTGGGTTTAGATAAATTTCATCAATTTGTTTTTGGAAAAAGAGTCGTAGTTGAAACTGATCACTTACCATTGATCAATATATTTAAGAAACCGTTGAACAAGTGCCCCGCCAGATTGCAGAGGATGCTTCTACAAATTCAGAAGTATGACATTGATGTGCGGTATAAAAAAGGCAAAGAATTAATAATAGCTGATGCCTTGTCACGTGCTTACATTCAGGACAAAGAAAATGTGGCATATGACAGAGACATTGCGGATCATGTTTGTATGATCATATCAGAAATTAATATAACGAAAGAAAAATTGAAAATTTTCCAACAGCACACAGATGCTGACGCAGAACTTCGATTATTGAAAAAGACAATCTTAGAAGGGTGGCCGAAACACGATAAAAAACTTCCTGAAATAATTAAAAAGTATGCCAAGTTCAAGCATGATTTAACTGTTATAAATGATCTGATCTTTAAAGAAAATGCAATTGTAGTACCAAAAACCTTACAAAAGGAAGTATACAGTAGAATACACTATAATCACTTAGGTATAAATAAATGTTTGTCATTAGCTAAAGAATCTGTTTTCTGGATTGGCATGAGTAATGATATAAAGCAAAAAATCTTGAATTGTCCTATCTGTGTAAAATATTCAAAATCACAACAAGCGGAACCAATAATTCAGCACACCATACCTAAATTACCTTGGAACAAGGTGGGCTGTGATTTATTTGAATTAAAGGGTAGAAAATATCTATTAGTTGTTGATTATTACTCAAAATATATTGAGTTAGCTGATGTAACTGATGACAGTACAAGTCTAAATGTAATTGATTGCCTGAAGAATATCTTTGCTAGACATGGAATACCACTGACTGTTGTGTCAGATGGAGGACCTCAATTCAGCTCATATGATTTTTCTAAGTTTGCTAGTGAATGGGAGTTTGATCACATAACAAGCTCTCCAACTTACGCACAGTCTAATGGTATGGCCGAAAGAAGTGTACAGACAGCAAAGAATATCCTTAAGAAAACCTTGGAACAAAACAAGGATATCAACATTGCTATGTTGTTATACCATAACATGAAAATAGATAGTAAATTATCACCTGCTGAAATCCTGATGTCGCGAAAATTAAGAACACTGCTCCCAGAGCACAGCAGCAACCTCAAACCTTATAAAGTCAATTTGTCAAATTATAATGAGTTTATTGACAACAATAAACAAAAAACTGAGGGATATTATAATAGGAATGTTAAAGTTCTCAAACCCTTAAAAACGGGGACGAAGGTATATGTTCAATTAAAACCCAAAGGGTTGTGGTTGCCAGCTGTTGTAGTGGAAGAATTTAGAAATAGGACATATAAAGTCAAATTGGCTGATGGTAGAATCTTTATAAGAAATAGAAGATTTTTGAAAACTTGTAGTCAGAACAAATATAAAAACAATAAGAACAATGTACCAATCAAACAAGAAAATAATGTTAGATATTATATAGACATAAGCGATACTGAAAATACAGATATTGTAAATGAAGATAATGTAAGTGACAGTGAAGTGATGAGTGAAACAGATTTAGCAATTTCAAGGGAAACAGATATAACAACTTCAAGTGAAACAGACATAACAACTTCAAGTGAAACGGATATAGAAACAGAGTTTATTAATAAGGACAAGACAACTTCTTCGGGAAGACACTGCAATCCTCCGAAAAGGCTAGATCTTTAAGATAGGGGATGTAAGGGTTGCAACAATGCAAATGTTAAGGTTGGCACCATTGATGATCTATGTTCGGTGTCCAACCATATAGGTTAAGTTAGTTTAAGTTCAACGAACCAATAAATGTACATGCAACACGAGGTGAATAAAAATAATTAAAACTTATCTACAGTTTATTAATTAAATCATAATAAATAACGTAACAGTCCTTTTATTGAGGTAAGATCTCATCAACTTGAAATACAATATTGGCAGATGTTTCTTGATTTTGTATAGAAGGCTAGGATATCAGACTCTATCATATGCTTGACTCACATCTTAGAAGACAGATGTGCAGTATTTTTTTGAGTTCAAGGGCTTTATTTATTTCATGACTTAGTCTGTGAGTCTGCTGTATAGTGGAGTGGTTTGTTCTGAATCCTAATTGGTGTTGAGGTATACATTCTTCAAGGCTGATGTCAGATTTTATTCTTGAAAGAAGGAGCTTTTCGAGTATTTTTGATACAACTGGCAACAGACTAATAGGTCCATAGGAAGTAACAAATTTTGGATATTTACCTGGTTTCAAAATGAGAATTATTTCGGATATTTTCAGCCGAACTGGCCAATATTTTTGTCTCAATTGAATATATAAGTCATCATCAGTACTCCTTTATTGGGCATTTCTTTTATCATTTTAGGTGTTATTCTGTCTACTCCGGGAGCTTTTCGTATATTCAGGTATTTTATTTCATTCTGGACTTCTCTTATTGTGAATTTATTGATAGGTGTCGTATTGGCAGGAATATTGGATAGTTCTCGTTCGATTTCGTCGTCAACAGAATCATCATTGGGTGAGAATACTTGAGCTAGGTGTTCGGCAAATGTTTTGGCTTTTTCATCATCAGTTCTTTCCCACTGAAGAGTTGATCCATTCAGATTTCGGATAGGGGGTATATGTATTATCGGCTTTTTCGAATTTTTGATTGGTTTCCACACTGAATTATCATATCTATTCAGGCCTGAGATGTAGTTATTGAATGACAGTTCTTTATGTTCTCTAATTTTGGACTTCAACTGATTTGTTATTCCATTAAGAATTTTCCTGTCTGAAGGAGAATGCGTTAGGTGCCATATCTTTCTTGCACTTTTTTTCTGTGTTAGAAGTTTTTTGATTTCTTCTGGAATGTTATAAGTTCTGGTCTGTTTTTCAGAACCAGGGGTGGCTTCTTCAGCTGAATGTTTTAGGATATTAACAAAAGTCATTAATGCTTCATCTATTTCATTTGGGCTTTTAAAACTAATACCCAGATTCACAAGTTCTTCAATTTAATTTCTGTATTTATTGGAGTCTGTATCTTTATTATGGAATTTTGGTATCGACTTTTTTTGAACATGAAACATGTTTTTGAATTCGTCTAGAAATCTGTTCATAATGATACTCATGTCATTTGATGGCATTTATCATCGTTCCCTGTCACCTCTGCATAGCTTCTGGACTGTTGTTGACGTGGATATGGCTTATATGTAGGTTCTGTACAAGTTGTAGGACTAATAATTTGATGTTGACTCGCTTCTGTATTGGATTCTCGGTGTATCTATCTGTGTATGATAATAATAATAATAATAAGCTTTATTAATCCAGTAAGACAATTTACATTGTGTTGGACAAGTCAGTATTCTATTTGATATTAACTTAATATGCAGAAATAGATTAAACAATTAAAATCCACATTTCAATTAACAAAACAAAAACCTAAACTTTAACAGATACCCATTAACCTTCATTTCCTAAGAAGCGTTTATACTGGTGTTGAAATAATCACCCACACTGTAAAAAGCCTCTTGTAATAATAGACCTTCAACAGATTTTTTGAAAGAATTTAAGTTAAGTGACCTTACTGCTTTTGGTAGGTGGTTGAAAAATTTAATGCCCTGATATGATGGAGAAGATTCATATTTAGCCAATCTGTGCTTCGGTATGCATAAAATTTCCCCATTTCTGGTATCATAGTGATGATAGTCAGAGAGTTTGGAGAACTTATGTTTATTTTCTCTCACATATAGTAGACACTTGTATATATAGATAGAACGAACGGTCATAATTCGCTTACCTACAAATATTGGCTTGCAAGAATCCATCGGTTTGAGATTGTATATCAAACGCAGAACACGTTTTTGCGTCAAGAGGACTCTATTAAGATCAATGGAGTTACCTCATAGAACGATATTATAACTAAGGTTGCTATAAAATAAGCCATAGTAAATATTCATGACAGCATGAATAGGCAACGAATCTCTTATTCTACCGATGGCGTAACAGACTTGGTTCAGCTTACCGCACAAAAAATCAACATGTTTGCACCATCTCAACTCACTATCAACTTGCATGCCAAGGAATCTAATGCTATCCCTGGAAACCACAGTGACCCCACCACTCTCGAAAGTAAGAGTCTCACTATTTGCAGCTCTTGTATTGAAGAAAATACATTCTGTTTTGTCAACATTTAAAATTAAAGCATTTCGGTGACACCATTCAGAGAAACATGACATCAATCTGGAACATTTCGCCGAAAGGTCCCCAGGTGTGTGCGCCGATATTGCTAACGAGGTATCATCCGCAAAGATAGTGACTCTACTCGCAACGACGTGCTCAGGTAAATCATTGATGAAGAGTAGAAAAAGTAAAGGCCCAAGCACAGACCCCTGAGGTACTCCCAAGCCCACATCATACTCATCAGACCAACTCTCCTGAACCTTGACCACCATTGTACGATTAGTGATGAAGGAACGTAACCATTCAAGTACAATTCCTCTGAAACCGATGTTATAGAGCTTACTCAGAATGAACTCAAAAACAAGGCAATCAAAAGCTCTCGACAGGTCGAAAAACAATCCGGCAACACATAGACCATCATCCAAGCACTCATAGATGTATTCCACAAAGGAAAGTGCGGCAGTCTGCGTCGATCTACCCGCTCGAAATCCATGCGGACAGTCGGTTACCAAGTGGAATCTATTCAGGAAGTCGATCATACGATTATACATAATTCTCTCAAATACCTTCGAGAAAACACTTAGTATCGAAATTGGTCTGTAATTGCTAATGCACGTAGGATCACCTTTTTTGAACACTGGAATAACAGTTGCCACCTTCAGTAAAGAGGGAAACTGACCAGTTGAGACCGAGATGTTGATAATGTGAGCGAAAGGCTCAGATATCAGTTGCGCTATTGCCTTCAAAATCTTAGCTGAGACAAAATCGACACCTGAACACTTCTTATTTTTCAATGTTCTAATTGAATTAAGAACTTCGTCGCTGTCTACTGGTAAAAAGAAAAACGTATTATATTTCACAATGGATAGTGAACAACATTGTGATAGGTTATTACCATAATACTCACGAAGACTCCTTTCGCTAATTGTGGAGAAGTAGTCCCCAAAAGTAGAAGCCAATTTGAAAGACTGAGAGACCTCAAGACCATCTATGTTCAACGTAATTTCTTTCGCTCGGTCAGATTTTCGGCCAGTAGCGTTATTTACCAGTTTCCAGACGGTTTTATTGATATTCGTAGATGTATATATTAATCTGTTATTATGTTCCAATTTGGTTTTTTTTAATAGGGATCTATAATTTATTTTATTTACTCTATAGTTGTTATGAGCTTCATGTGTTTGTGAACTTTTATATATCCAACATAATTTTTTCAAATCAATACTAGCTGCTCTGACTTCAGGTGTTATCCAACTCTTGTTTCTTATATTCAAACTTAGTCGCTTCAATGGAAGACATTCATTTATCGAAGAGCTTATAATTTGAATGAAATAACCGAAACAATAATTCACATCATCACTCTGATACATTGAGTCGAAACTTTTCCCAGAAATCACACTGAAAAGACTTTCAAGCTTATTGAGAGAGCAATCCCTGAAAGCCACCTGTTCAGTATTCCCGGCAAGATCCGTTTTTCCCCCATACAAAAAGTGAGTGAGAGTGCACTGTGGTCACCAATATGTGGCTCAAATACTCGGACATGGTAACAGTTAACATTAACATTTGTTAAGACATAATCTAGTTTGGAAATCGAAGTATGTCCCAATCTATTAGTGAAAATTCTCGTTGGTTGGGTGGATGAAACATGTAGATTGAAGCACATCATAAGATCTTGCAGAAGGCTTTTATACATGCAGTCAGTTTTCAAGAAGTCGACATTCAGATCGCCACACAAGAAAACAAAATTGGACATTCGAGAACATCGTTGGAGAATGCAAGCTAATTCATACAAAAAAAACTCAAAATTACCACTAGGTGATCTGTATACACTTATTACACATACAGACTTCTTATTCAATTTGAGTTTTACAGCACAGAGATCACAGTGAATTTGGCTACAAAGTGAAGAATATTCTAAGTTTTTAAATTTCAAACCTGTTTTAACATAAATAAGAGAACCCCCGTGGCAGCCAGTTGGACGGCAAAAATGAGCTGCTAGAGTATAACCAGCTAGAGTGCCATATGAAACACTTTCACTACTACACCAGTGCTCAGCAACACTCAGTACATCCGGCGATTCCTCCCCAACAAGAACCTCCAAACTATTCAGTTTATTAGATATGCACTGCACATTCAGTTGAATCAGTTTCAATTTGCTAGAGTTGTTTGTAGTTATCACAGGAAGAATTGATTCAGCAGGAATTAATTCGGAGGCTGATTTATTTTCCTTGGTTGAAAAAACCGCCTTACATTTGCCCTATCAGGCCAATTCTCACCATTCAGTGCTTTCTCATATTGGCTGGTTGGAATGAGTACCTTGAAAGACGAATAGCTTTCCGGATACTTTGAATTCAGAATTTCACATTTAGCTCCTGTAAATCTAGTCAAGAGAAATTCTTGAAAATCCTCCGCAGTAGTTCCTGGTTTAAGGTTTGAAACGTGGAGGGCTTTGAGCCTGTCCACCCCCACAACATTAGTTGAGCCAGAGAAACTCCCTACTGTCAGCGGTTTCCGCACCCTATTCTTTTTATTCTTAACATACTCCCAATTACCATCTGTTTTTGCAGGAACATTGGGGTTGTATAGTTTCAATTCCATCTTCGGGAGGAATCAGAGCGTTGGAAGTAGAAGGGTTAACAGAAATCCCTCTCGTGGCCCCCGAAGTCATATTTTCGGACTTTAAAGAAATTGCATAATTTTTTTGTCCTTTCATCTTGGATTTATTTTTTTTATTATTAATATTATTTTGCCGTTGTGCGTTGTGTGTTTGTTATTTTGAATATTTAATCTGTTGTTGGTATTGTTTTTCTTGATGAGGCTATGATAGAATTCACATCCTTTATAGTTTGCTGGGTGGGCTCCTTCACATAATGCACATTTATCTGGGGTGTCTCTATTTTTTTACAAACGGTTGTATTATGAGTTCCCCACATTTAACACAAACATAAGGTCTGTTACAATATGCTTTAGAATGTCCATATTGCTGGCACCTCGTACATTGTGTCATTCCTATGGTTTGAATTGCTCTATGTTGCAGGTATTGAATTTTAAAGATGTCTTTATTATTGTTGGCCGGTTCTAAATCTAGAAAAAACATATTAAGAGGTTCTTCCGTCACCCTTTTTATGCGGTTTAGGATATTCCTAACTTGATGTCCATTTTTGGCAAGTTCTAATTTAACTTCTTCTGTATCGGTGGTGTGATGGAGATGCTTAAAAACAAGCCTATATGCTCGGTCTTCTTTTGGCTGTTCTCTCTCATGTACCTTATCAGTTTTCTATAAGTTTCCGGCATCTCACAATTGATTTTGATTGTATTGCCTGCCAGGCATTTTGTAATGTAATTTCCATCTTCTGTTACTGTTCTCAAATTTCTCACCATTTCTCCATAATTGTTTACACCATAAACAAATATTGGTGGAGGTTTGGGTATTTTTTTAGCAGTTTCAGCACTTACATTTGACCTTTCATTTTCATCACCTTGCAATACGTTGTATCTGTTGCTTACTGTTACTGGAACTGAGGTATTCAAACTAATTTTTCTCTTCTTGGTAGTTTTGGTCCTTACTGTTGTCTGCCATGCATTATCAGTTTCCTTATTTCCAGGAAATCCTGCAAATTCTTCATCGCTTGTAGATGACATTCTACAATAGCTGGTATTTGCAGTTGTGGGTATATCTTGCATTGCGTCTTTCATTTGTGCGTCCTGTATAGTATTCTGATTTATTATCAGATTTCTGTTATTATCCGGTACATTATCAGAGCCAGGTGTTGAATTCATGTTTCCTTCAACTCCTTTAGCCTGTATCTCTTTTATATGTCATCTGGTGTAGATAGGAGGACAAGTTCTTGCTCTATTTTCTTGATTTCAATTCCTTTCATAAATAGGAAATGAAATCTGAATCGGGAAAAATTCCCGGTAAGCGGGAAATTTTCGAAAGTTTCTTTTTTACTCCACAGATCACTAAATATTTAAATATCCAGAGAAACTATTTTCATGAATTTATTTTCACTTTTATAGCTGCGAATTACTGATTTTGAAGAGCGTTTCAAATAAGTGTGCACTTTGTTAACGTTCCTCAAACTCAAATGTAGTTTTATATGAACGTATTTTTATGCCTAAAATCAACTTATATAACTTAACATAGAATATCTGGTGTATCGACTCCTTACTAAAAATCGTGACCAAAATTTGTAGATCAAAACGGCATTCTAGATTTCAGAATTTGGTCTAGTTCCGGAATAAATCCGCAATATTTATTGGTCGTGGCGCTACTGCGGCAACGACAAATAGCGCGACCCCTATCGGGAGAAAAGAAAAGCCGCACAAATTCTCGGATTTTCGATCGACAAGAAAGTCTTAAACAAAATCTTATCAGTGCCAACACCAGGTATTCTATGCAGATGCATAGATTATGCGTCAAACGGTCACAGCATGAACTGATTTTAGGCATCAAAATACGCTCATATAAAACTACTAATTAAAAATGTACTACTACATGAAACATCGAATACCTTTGTTGTTAATGAAACAAAAGATAGAAAACTATACATTTTTGGAAAGGAGAATGATTGCTCTTTCGAATGAGATCAAAAATTATAGGGTGTTCCATTTAAAATAATACATATTTTCCCCTCTGAATTTGGCCAACATTAGTAAAACACCCTGTGTTGATGAGATGAAATGCCAGCCAAGCCTAAAAAAATTTCTTTGATAAACTAGTGAAACTAATGAAAACCCCATCTCTTTGGAGCAATTAATAAGCTGGGCATTCATGTTTAAAATCAGTCACTCTTATTTGGGACACCTGTATTTGTCTGAATTGAGATACCTGTAAGAGGTTCACCCATGTTTAAAGAATTCTGGGCTATTTCGCCAAGCGTAGCTGCGTGGGACATTTTGACCTCTTCGCAAGGGTAGATACGTGGTGTTTGGTGTTTTTTATTCATAATTGGAGGCAAATCGACAGTTGTACTCTCAAGAACTGTTATGCCGCTCAATGACTTGTCTTCACTTTTTGATCCTTTTCCCCTCCTGCCTTTCGCCAATTTGGGAGTACTATTTTTCAATTTCTTTTCTTCAATCCCCTGCATATCGATCTAAAACACAATCTCTTAAGTATTCATATATTGCTTCAATTGATACAACATTGAACATACTCAATAATATCAGAACTATTACACTCACTAGTAATTATTTCCTGATTTTTAAACATGGAAAAAGCGCTTGAGTCTAAGCGAACGGGTTTTTGTTGAAAATGATCAATCTCGGAATTACACATCATTTAATTAAACTAATCCCAACATATTGAACTGAAAAAATTTCGTTGTCAAAATTGAAAACTACGGTAGAAAACCTATTGTTTTCAGCGAAAAAACTTCATTCAGTGTGAAAAAACCGTTTGCCAAAGAAAACTATTATAGATCCCTATAAGTCCTCATTGAAACAGACAGCATTCAACACACGAATCGCTTAAATGAACGGATATGAGTAATGTGTAAGAACACTTTAAAAACAGGCAGGTATTGGGTCTGAACACCACATTTGAAAATTATGTATCATCATAGAAATATACAGCACTCAACAATCAAAACAGAAATAGCTCGTAGAAACGGATATAATTTACGTTAGGGACTGCCATTGGAAACTAAAGCAATGTGTATCTGTAATCTAAATTAAATGCTGGGGAATATATTATATATACTCCATTCACAATTATAAAATCACAACTCTGGCCTTGGAAATTTGACACATTCCACTCTGTATCGAAGTTATGACGTTTTCCAAAATATTTTCATGATCCAAGTCAACACTATGTTGCCCTTTCTACATTCTTAGCGTATTTCTCAGAATGTGAATTTATTCGGAAAATGAATGAATTGGAAAAGATGTGTTTTGGACGAAAATAATTAAAGTTTATATGAATTGATAGAAAGGATTCCTTTTCTAGTTATTTGCATGAAAAATACAAGAGATCACTGTTGAAATATATTATTTTTCGCCATGGAAGAAAATTGCATTGCTTTCACATAATTTTCATATGCATGCTTGTGAAGATTTAATGTTTATTGTCCTCTTGAACTGGAAGTTCAAGACTTGACGACATCAATTGTTGAATCAAGAATAATGGAACATTATATCCCTCTATTGGAATCCAAATAGTTGAAGGGAGTTCTGATGCAAGAGGAACTTTTTCTTGTAACATAACCTTAATAGCTAACTTAATAAAAATAAAAGTAGAAGATATACCTACATTTCATTTATTTGATCTTATGAACAAGTAGTAAAATATTCTGACTGAATAGTAATTTATTAGTTTAAAAAATATTCACATATTACAACCACAGTAGGTTTGTACAAATAAAATGGAATAGGTCAAACATATGCTTCACATTTAGCATTCACCTGTTCTAAAATAAGACACAAACTCCTTCACATTAAAGGGTCCTCACAGCATTAAAAGCTTGTGTCTCTTTTGAAAGAAGTAGCACTAGATGTAATATATTCTTTCGATTAAGAGCAAATACCTACCGTTGAATGAAACGATCAACAATAATCATTTAGTGACCGATGATGGCCATCCAAAACACGTTTACTTACGAAAATCGTGCAATTTCATGCTGCAAGTTCTTTCCTCATAATTCCTCGAAAATCCTACCTGAACCATATTTTCCGATCGCTTTCGTGAGAAGATCCTATAAGGAAGCCTATTTTGTCCATTAACACATTCCAAATAAATTTTGAGCACCAAAAACGATACCGAAACTAACCAAACTTCTGGGGGACCGGAATTTCGTTTGAAACCTTTCCAAATGGCCAGATACCTAAAAAAACTTCGTTATCAAGTGTAAAAAAAGCGATTAGTACTTACTTTTGCTTTATTTATGCTTATAAATCGATTTTTGGTCCAATTCAAATTTGCCGTTTGTACCCATGCAAAAATATCTTTCATACTCTTACTTTGATGTAAACAAAAAAACTAGCAGCGTTTTTGTCATTAACGGTATTCTCTGTACGCGCACAGATTTTTTATCAGGGGCACCAACTCCTGAAAACGAAACCATGACCTCCTATATGTATATGGTTTTATTTTCTTTCATACATTTTCTTTCAGTTTCTATGAGGCATTTTCGGCAGGACTATTTTCCAATATTTCAGAAGATGTCAATTCGATTCTCCCAATAGATGTTTTACAACTAAACTCCATTCACTTTTATAATGTAACCCGGTTGGCCATGAAATTTGACACATTTCACCGTATATATTTTGGAAATGTTAGGCTATAGTCATTTTCCTGTCAGATGAATAAGCAACGTAGTCCACCCTACACAGAGGTCGTAGTAATCACGTATTTATCGAAATGTTTATTTACTTTGGGAAAATAATGAATTTGAGATAATATTAAGTGAATTCAATAATTCCAAAGATCTGGCCAATGTTGAAGAAAATTTTTTCTCTGTTGATACTGCAAATATATCACGTTTATAAACATTGTTGGAAGATTCAGTTATGCTATTTTCTTGTACGGAAATTTCACCAGTACTTTGTGATAATTCGAAAAAAAAATAAAAGTACTCGAATAACCCGACAGAAAAACTTATAAACGAACAGAGGAATTCCCCAACCTCAGGAAATTAGCCTACAGACATTTAACGGCCTTTTTGCACAACTTGAAACACTTCAGTATTAGTACTACGAAACTTGTGTCACAGTTAAACCTTAAAATAACTCCATTTACGAAGTTAAAAAAGAAAAAATAGAAATTCGCAATGGCAACGTCTCGGAGAATCATTGGACATTCAACGAGTACCAACCTGCGTCAGTTTTAAGTAAAAAAAACTTGATGAACCTAAATCATAGCCAACCGGAGAACATTATAAAAGTGAATGGAGTAATATAGCTCTTACTGAATCTAAGTTTTTTATTAGAATATCCTGAAATTACCTTGTGACTTCCTCTCTATCGATATCTATCGATTGATATGAATAAATATAATCCATTCAGTTTTATAAAGTATCCCGGTTTGCCATGAAATTCTGACAAGTTTCACAGCGTATATTTTGAAAATGTTAGGTTATGGTCATTCCGCTGTCAGATACGCTCGCAACGTTGTCGTTTCTGCATAAAAATCGTAGTAATTACGTATTTATCAAAATGTTCATTCACTTTAGAAAAATAATGAATTTGAGAAAACATTATGTGAATTCAATAGTTTCAAAGACCTGGGGAATGCTGAAGAAACTTTTTCTCTGTTGATACTGGAAATATTTCACGTATATATTGTTATGTAGTATAGGCTTAAGCATTCCTTAGAATAAAGTGAACATCCTCGAGTGTCGTCGAGGAATCGTCACGTAGTTTACGTCAGCAGTTTTCACTTTCAGTTGTTAAAGGAATAGTTTTACGATTCATTATTATTCAGACCTCCTTCAAATAAACTTTTTCCAGAAATAAATTGTGTTTTTAAAAAAGTGATTTTGAGAGGAAAAATCATAATTGGCGACGAGGATGGGATGTTGCTAGTGTGTTAGGCAATATCAGAAGACGTTAAATTCTCAATGAGAAAAACATCGATTCAGATACAAGGCACACGTGGAATTCATTCCTTTAAGCAACAACCGAAGAAGAGAATCAAGGTACAACGTGAACCCAAAGGAAACACCGAGCACCAGAATCAGACGAGTGCAGTGATCGACCAGCCAAGAAGAGTTGCTGAATCCCAGACCGAAGAGGTAGACCAACCCCGACTGGAGCGACACGAGCACCCCCCTCAAGAATCAACCTGTGGAGTTTGGAAGAAGCACCCCAAGCACCAGGTTAAAAAACAAAAGGTCAAACAACCAGTAAGTTGGGCTGTCATAATAATCCCAGTTTTTTCCTATCCCTGGACCAAAAGATAAGGTAACATTTTATTTATTTTTAACATTTTTTGATTTCATAAAATCAATTTCTCCTCCATCATTGAATTATCTTACTTTCTTGCATCATTACATTTAAAGAGTAGACCATCAAAAAAATAATCTATAATCATTGATTCGTTAATCGAACTATTCAACTCACTTAAAGTCAATAGTAAGAAACAATCGAAAATGACTACTCCAAACGAAAATCGTGTTGTAATAGATCTCAACACTGTCAAACATTTTGGTGAATTATTACCTAGATTCAACGGAAACCCTAATGAGTTACAAACGTTCCTTATAGAAGCACAAAATTTCATGAGTCAATTCGGAACCACAAATAATGAATTAATAATCAACAGATATTGTTTTGCAACGATCAAATCAAAATTAATTGATCAAGCTAAAACTATAGTGTATTCCGGACCATCCTGTAATACATGGGTAGAATTAAAGCACACATTAAATAGTAAATTCGGTTTTAAGATCAATTTCGATGTACTTCAAAGTGAGTACCAATACATGAAAAGAAAGCCGAGAGAATCTTTAGCAGATTTTATTGAAAGAGTGAAAGCCACAAAATTACAATATGACTATCAAATTCAATTACAAGGATTATCTCCCACAGAAATTAATGTTTACCGAAACTTATCAGATAAAATTGGAAATACTGTTTTATACAACAACGCAGATGAAAATTCCAGAAACCTTTTAGACCTGCAACCAAAACCTATCGATGATACATGTAATCTATTAGAGAATAGAGAAATCAAAAGACAACAACTTTATTTACCAACGATTCCAAAAACCGCCATTTTTCATCCAAATGTTTTATCAAGCGAACGGCAGAATAGTAGTCAAATTTATAATCAACGTCCTTCGACTAGTAGAGAATTGGTCGGGACGACCAATATCATTAAAATTTAATAGAATACCGGAGCCTAAATTTGCAACTAATAGTCAAGTATTCGGAAAACCGCGAGATGTGTTCAAACCAAACCCAAATCAACAATTAAATCTACCAAAACCGGAACCAATGTCAATCAGAACAAGAAATTATCCTATTAAAAGGCCAGCTAGCAGTCAAATTCGCCAAGAGCCTCCGAATAACCGGCATTTCTTCAGAAAAACCGGACCATCTGATTTCATATCGGAAGAGCTTACTAATACGGAAAATTTCGAAATTGAAGAATTTGAAGTAGAGCCAGAAATAGATTGTAATGACGACATAGGTGATCAGAACGAAGTGGAAAATATCGAACAAGATGATCAAAATTTTCAAAAATTAGCCTACAAGCATCACATGACTTGAATTTTACGAAAGAACATTTGGCAACTTTACCATTCATTAAATTAGAAAACCCAGCCTGTAAACTATTGGTAGTTCTATGCAAGGGCGTAGCCAGGAATTAATTTCGGGGGGGGGTTTTGAAATTTTGGCAATTGACTTTGTAAGTGCCGGGAATTGTGAGGGTCGCTTTCTGTAGCAAGAATTTGTTGTTTTTAAGAATCCAATAATCCTTTTCCTACTTCTGAAAGAATATTCAACATAGATATTCCTGGTTAGGTTAGGTAAACCTATTTTTCAAATATGCTTCAGAATTCAATTTTTATTCATTCAAACAAAAACATAAAAAACAATATTTATTTCCCAAACAATACTCACAGGATGAATCAATATGAAATTAGTGTGGATGTGTCAGATGTGTGCTTTCATTGAAACTAAATAGAGTTTTTTAATGTTTTATTCAAAAATAGTGTCAACAGGCAACAACATATAAATAGGTATTAAAAATTAAACAGTGAGAAAACTCAAACAATATTTCATTATGATGAATTCTTTTAGTTAAAAACTTATCCATCTTTTTTTTCTAGCGAATTGGTCAACCAGTTCATTTTCATCAATTTTCACACTATAATGAATATTCATAAGCGCCAACCCATTCAATCTAGTTTCACTAGAAGAATTGCGCAGGTAATTTTTAATTCTCCTCAAGCTGGAAAAACTTCTTTTCATTACACCGCTCTGAAAACCCTATCAAAACATATCGATTCAGGCCGAATTCTTTTAGTTAAAAACTTATCCATCTTTTTTTTCTAGCGAATTGGTCAACCACTTCATTTTCATCAATTTTCACACTATAATGAATATTCATAAGCGCCAACCCATTCAATCTAGTTTCACTAGAAGAATTGAGCAGGTAATTTTTAATTCTCCTCAAGCTGGAAAAACTTCTTTTCATTACACCGCTCTGAAAACCCTATCAAAACATATCGATTCAGGGCACCGAAAGTGACCCTTTTCCGTGCGGCCGCACCGAAAGTGACCCTTTTCCGTGCGCTGAGACATAGATGCATCTATGCTGAGACACAAAGCAACGATTGCGTGATGACAGTAGACGTCAGTGTTTCGAATAATTATTGTTTTACAATATCGAAATGCTTTCTGTCGAAGAACAAATATCGTTGGATTGTTTTCAGAGAGGTGTAATGAAAAATATCGTTCATTACACGTCCAGAAAGGCTTTTTCCGTGCTTGCACGAATTCCCGTGTTCGGCTCCGCCTCACACGGGAACTCTTCGCGCGCACACGGAAAAAGCTTACTTTCTGGACTAGTAATGAAATATACTATTTCATTACACCGCTCTGAAAACCCTATTAAAACATGTCAATTCAGGGCACCGAAAGTGACCCTTTTCCGTGCGCTGAGACATAGATGCATCTATGCTGAGACATAAAGCAACGATTGCGTGATGACAGTAGACGTCAGTGTTTCGAATAATTATTGTTTTACAATATCGAAATGCTTTCTGTCGAAGAACAAATATCGTTAGATTGTTTTAGGAGAGGTGTAATGAAAAATATCGTTCATTACACGTCCAGAAAGGCTTTTTCCGTGCTTGCACGAATTCCCAACTCTGGCCTTGGAAATTTGACACATTCCACTCTGTATCGAAGTTATGACGTTTTCCAAAATATTTTCATGATCCAAGTCAACACTATGTTGCCCTTTCTACATTCTTAGCGTATTTCTCAGAATGTGAATTTATTCGGAAAATGAATGAATTGGAAAAGATGTGTTTTGGACGAAAATAATTAAAGTTTATATGAATTGATAGAAAGGATTCCTTTTCTAGTTATTTGCATGAAAAATACAAGAGATCACTGTTGAAATATATTATTTTTCGCCATGGAAGAAAATTGCATTGCTTTCACATAATTTTCATATGCATGCTTGTGAAGATTTAATGTTTATTGTCCTCTTGAACTGGAAGTTCAAGACTTGACGACATCAATTGTTGAATCAAGAATAATGGAACATTATATCCCTCTATTGGAATCCAAATAGTTGAAGGGAGTTCTGATGCAAGAGGAACTTTTTCTTGTAACATAACCTTAATAGCTAACTTAATAAAAATAAAAGTAGAAGATATACCTACATTTCATTTATTTGATCTTATGAACAAGTAGTAAAATATTCTGACTGAATAGTAATTTATTAGTTTAAAAAATATTCACATATTACAACCACAGTAGGTTTGTACAAATAAAATGGAATAGGTCAAACATATGCTTCACATTTAGCATTCACCTGTTCTAAAATAAGACACAAACTCCTTCACATTAAAGGGTCCTCACAGCATTAAAAGCTTGTGTCTCTTTTGAAAGAAGTAGCACTAGATGTAATATATTCTTTCGATTAAGAGCAAATACCTACCGTTGAATGAAACGATCAACAATAATCATTTAGTGACCGATGATGGCCATCCAAAACACGTTTACTTACGAAAATCGTGCAATTTCATGCTGCAAGTTCTTTCCTCATAATTCCTCGAAAATCCTACCTGAACCATATTTTCCGATCGCTTTCGTGAGAAGATCCTATAAGGAAGCCTATTTTGTCCATTAACACATTCCAAATAAATTTTGAGCACCAAAAACGATACCGAAACTAACTAAACTTCTGGGGGACCGGAATTTCGTTTGAAACCTTTCCAAATGGCCAGATACCTAAAAAAACTTCGTTATCAAGTGTAAAAAAAGCGATTAGTACTTACTTTTGCTTTATTTATGCTTATAAATCGATTTTTGGTCCAATTCAAATTTGCCGTTTGTACCCATGCAAAAATATCTTTCATACTCTTACTTTGATGTAAACAAAAAAACTAGCAGCGTTTTTGTCATTAACGGTATTCTCTGTACGCGCACAGATTTTTTATCAGGGGCACCAACTCCTGAAAACGAAACCATGACCTCCTATATGTATATGGTTTTATTTTCTTTCATACATTTTCTTTCAGTTTCTATGAGGCATTTTCGGCAGGACTATTTTCCAATATTTCAGAAGATGTCAATTCGATTCTCCCAATAGATGTTTTACAACTAAACTCCATTCACTTTTATAATGTAACCCGGTTGGCCATGAAATTTGACACATTTCACCGTATATATTTTGGAAATGTTAGGCTATAGTCATTTTCCTGTCAGATGAATAAGCAACGTAGTCCACCCTACACAGAGGTCGTAGTAATCACGTATTTATCGAAATGTTTATTTACTTTGGGAAAATAATGAATTTGAGATAATATTAAGTGAATTCAATAATTCCAAAGATCTGGCCAATGTTGAAGAAAATTTTTTCTCTGTTGATACTGCAAATATATCACGTTTATAAACATTGTTGGAAGATTCAGTTATGCTATTTTCTTGTACGGAAATTTCACCAGTACTTTGTGATAATTCGAAAAAAAAATAAAAGTACTCGAATAACCCGACAGAAAAACTTATAAACGAACAGAGGAATTCCCCAACCTCAGGAAATTAGCCTACAGACATTTAACGGCCTTTTTGCACAACTTGAAACACTTCAGTATTAGTACTACGAAACTTGTGTCACAGTTAAACCTTAAAATAACTCCATTTACGAAGTTAAAAAAGAAAAAATAGAAATTCGCAATGGCAACGTCTCGGAGAATCATTGGACATTCAACGAGTACCAACCTGCGTCAGTTTTAAGTAAAAAAAAACTTGATGAACCTAAATCATAGCCAACCGGAGAACATTATAAAAGTGAATGGAGTAATATAGCTCTTACTGAATCTAAGTTTTTTATTAGAATATCCTGAAATTACCTTGTGACTTCCTCTCTATCGATATCTATCGATTGATATGAATAAATATAATCCATTCAGTTTTATAAAGTATCCCGGTTTGCCATGAAATTCTGACAAGTTTCACAGCGTATATTTTGAAAATGTTAGGTTATGGTCATTCCGCTGTCAGATACGCTCGCAACGTTGTCGTTTCTGCATAAAAATCGTAGTAATTACGTATTTATCAAAATGTTCATTCACTTTAGAAAAATAATGAATTTGAGAAAACATTATGTGAATTCAATAGTTTCAAAGACCTGGGGAATGCTGAAGAAACTTTTTCTCTGTTGATACTGGAAATATTTCACGTATATATTGTTATGTAGTATAGGCTTAAGCATTCCTTAGAATAAAGTGAACATCCTCGAGTGTCGTCGAGGAATCGTCACGTAGTTTACGTCAGCAGTTTTCACTTTCAGTTGTTAAAGGAATAGTTTTACGATTCATTATTATTCAGACCTCCTTCAAATAAACTTGTTTCCAGAAATAAATTGTGTTTTTAAAAAAGTGATTTTGAGAGGAAAAATCATAATTGGCGACGAGGATGGGATGTTGCTAGTGTGTTAGGCAATATCAGAAGACGTTAAATTCTCAATGAGAAAAACATCGATTCAGATACAAGGCACACGTGGAATTCATTCCTTTAAGCAACAACCGAAGAAGAGAATCAAGGTACAACGTGAACCCAAAGGAAACACCGAGCACCAGAATCAGACGAGTGCAGTGATCGACCAGCCAAGAAGAGTTGCTGAATCCCAGACCGAAGAGGTAGACCAACCCCGACTGGAGCGACACGAGCACCCCCCTCAAGAATCAACCTGTGGAGTTTGGAAGAAGCACCCCAAGCACCAGGTTAAAAAACAAAAGGTCAAACAACCAGTAAGTTGGGCTGTCATAATAATCCCAGTTTTTTCCTATCCCTGGACCAAAAGATAAGGTAACATTTTATTTATTTTTAACATTTTTTGATTTCATAAAATCAATTTCTCCTCCATCATTGAATTATCTTACTTTCTTGCATCATTACATTTAAAGAGTAGACCATCAAAAAAATAATCTATAATCATTGATTCGTTAATCGAACTATTCAACTCACTTAAAGTCAATAGTAAGAAACAATCGAAAATGACTACTCCAAACGAAAATCGTGTTGTAATAGATCTCAACACTGTCAAACATTTTGGTGAATTATTACCTAGATTCAACGGAAACCCTAATGAGTTACAAACGTTCCTTATAGAAGCACAAAATTTCATGAGTCAATTCGGAACCACAAATAATGAATTAATAATCAACAGATATTGTTTTGCAACGATCAAATCAAAATTAATTGATCAAGCTAAAACTATAGTGTATTCCGGACCATCCTGTAATACATGGGTAGAATTAAAGCACACATTAAATAGTAAATTCGGTTTTAAGATCAATTTCGATGTACTTCAAAGTGAGTACCAATACATGAAAAGAAAGCCGAGAGAATCTTTAGCAGATTTTATTGAAAGAGTGAAAGCCACAAAATTACAATATGACTATCAAATTCAATTACAAGGATTATCTCCCACAGAAATTAATGTTTACCGAAACTTATCAGATAAAATTGGAAATACTGTTTTATACAACAACGCAGATGAAAATTCCAGAAACCTTTTAGACCTGCAACCAAAACCTATCGATGATACATGTAATCTATTAGAGAATAGAGAAATCAAAAGACAACAACTTTATTTACCAACGATTCCAAAAACCGCCATTTTTCATCCAAATGTTTTATCAAGCGAACGGCAGAATAGTAGTCAAATTTATAATCAACGTCCTTCGACTAGTAGAGAATTGGTCGGGACGACCAATATCATTAAAATTTAATAGAATACCGGAGCCTAAATTTGCAACTAATAGTCAAGTATTCGGAAAACCGCGAGATGTGTTCAAACCAAACCCAAATCAACAATTAAATCTACCAAAACCGGAACCAATGTCAATCAGAACAAGAAATTATCCTATTAAAAGGCCAGCTAGCAGTCAAATTCGCCAAGAGCCTCCGAATAACCGGCATTTCTTCAGAAAAACCGGACCATCTGATTTCATATCGGAAGAGCTTACTAATACGGAAAATTTCGAAATTGAAGAATTTGAAGTAGAGCCAGAAATAGATTGTAATGACGACATAGGTGATCAGAACGAAGTGGAAAATATCGAACAAGATGATCAAAATTTTCAAAAATTAGCCTACAAGCATCACATGACTTGAATTTTACGAAAGAACATTTGGCAACTTTACCATTCATTAAATTAGAAAACCCAGCCTGTAAACTATTGGTAGTTCTATGCAAGGGCGTAGCCAGGAATTAATTTCGGGGGGGGTTTTGAAATTTTGGCAATTGACTTTGTAAGTGCCGGGAATTGTGAGGGTCGCTTTCTGTAGCAAGAATTTGTTGTTTTTAAGAATCCAATAATCCTTTTCCTACTTCTGAAAGAATATTCAACATAGATATTCCTGGTTAGGTTAGGTAAACCTATTTTTCAAATATGCTTCAGAATTCAATTTTTATTCATTCAAACAAAAACATAAAAAACAATATTTATTTCCCAAACAATACTCACAGGATGAATCAATATGAAATTAGTGTGGATGTGTCAGATGTGTGCTTTCATTGAAACTAAATAGAGTTTTTTAATGTTTTATTCAAAAATAGTGTCAACAGGCAACAACATATAAATAGGTATTAAAAATTAAACAGTGAGAAAACTCAAACAATATTTCATTATGATGAATTCTTTTAGTTAAAAACTTATCCATCTTTTTTTTCTAGCGAATTGGTCAACCAGTTCATTTTCATCAATTTTCACACTATAATGAATATTCATAAGCGCCAACCCATTCAATCTAGTTTCACTAGAAGAATTGCGCAGGTAATTTTTAATTCTCCTCAAGCTGGAAAAACTTCTTTTCATTACACCGCTCTGAAAACCCTATCAAAACATATCGATTCAGGCCGAATTCTTTTAGTTAAAAACTTATCCATCTTTTTTTTCTAGCGAATTGGTCAACCACTTCATTTTCATCAATTTTCACACTATAATGAATATTCATAAGCGCCAACCCATTCAATCTAGTTTCACTAGAAGAATTGAGCAGGTAATTTTTAATTCTCCTCAAGCTGGAAAAACTTCTTTTCATTACACCGCTCTGAAAACCCTATCAAAACATATCGATTCAGGGCACCGAAAGTGACCCTTTTCCGTGCGGCCGCACCGAAAGTGACCCTTTTCCGTGCGCTGAGACATAGATGCATCTATGCTGAGACACAAAGCAACGATTGCGTGATGACAGTAGACGTCAGTGTTTCGAATAATTATTGTTTTACAATATCGAAATGCTTTCTGTCGAAGAACAAATATCGTTGGATTGTTTTCAGAGAGGTGTAATGAAAAATATCGTTCATTACACGTCCAGAAAGGCTTTTTCCGTGCTTGCACGAATTCCCGTGTTCGGCTCCGCCTCACACGGGAACTCTTCGCGCGCACACGGAAAAAGCTTACTTTCTGGACTAGTAATGAAATATACTATTTCATTACACCGCTCTGAAAACCCTATTAAAACATGTCAATTCAGGGCACCGAAAGTGACCCTTTTCCGTGCGCTGAGACATAGATGCATCTATGCTGAGACATAAAGCAACGATTGCGTGATGACAGTAGACGTCAGTGTTTCGAATAATTATTGTTTTACAATATCGAAATGCTTTCTGTCGAAGAACAAATATCGTTAGATTGTTTTAGGAGAGGTGTAATGAAAAATATCGTTCATTACACGTCCAGAAAGGCTTTTTCCGTGCTTGCACGAATTCCCGTGTTCGGCTCCGCCTCACACGGGAACTCTTCGCGCGCACACGGAAAAATCTTACTTTCTGGACTAGTAATGAAATATACTATTCTGGAGTAGCAGTAGAAACTGGAATTGTACCTAAAATTTGTAGTAGGATGTAGATGTTCGGATGCATATTGTGATTGTACCTACCTAATAGGTACAATATGAGTTTCAAGAACAGAGAACCCTTCTTTTTTGTCGAACCGATTTTGATAGGAATTTTTTTTTAATGTAGGAAAACATGTTTCTGAAAGAGCGAAAACAGCCCTATGAATACCTACTTGAAATTTTGCCTATATTCGCCTAGGAAAAAATGCGGGGCATTTCTTGGGGACTGCCGATAGAAGTGAAAACAAAGAAACTTGTCAATTGTATCGTCGAGATTCTATCAGCGGTCCTCAAATACTACCCCGCATTTTTTCATATTAAGAGAGGCACCTATCGGAAAAAAAACAGCCACGTGATTAATCATAGAACTTACCTTCAATAAGTTCTGAAATTCAAAAACACAAAAAAAAGTCAATAATATTGAGAACTTTCACTCTGAAGGTCTGAACACAGAGTGAACACACACACACAACGAGGTTTCAAATTCGAATGTTTATTTGGCTAGAAGGGAAATAGAAATAAAATGATTTTCCTTATTCTGGAAAAAAAATCCTCAGTGGAGAATGAACAATTATTATTTAAATGTCAGGAAACATGAATAATCCTACATCAAAGAAGCCGCTCAAAAAGAAGCCGCCGATTAAAGCTATCATCTGGTGACGTTAATGGTAATGGGGTAATACATATCTCCTAATCCCCTAAAGATGCAAAGCGTTCGGTACGATTTCCACCAGAAGAAATATAAATACAAATAAGGAATTATTGGTTCGACGGATCCATTTGTGTGCGATGTTATGAAACTTTAATATCATCCATATTGCTGATATGAATTGATAATTTTAACTAGAGTTTCGGAGATAAGTTGCAAAATGAAAGATTTATTTTGCAACAAAAAATAACTCTGAAACATTTCGGGGGGTTTGAACCCCCAAACCCCCCCCCTGGCTACGCCCTTGGTTCTATGTGTATAATTGATCCAGCTGTAGCTTACAGTTTATTCCCTGAAAATATCTATGAAGAACACTCATATTTCAGAACAGCTGTGGGTAAAGATCATAGTGAATACAAAGTTGCTTTTCCTCTTAATTCATTTGGCCTAGATAACACATATCCGTTCGTAATTTATGAATTCCATACTCAATATGATGGTGTTATAGGTGCTAATCTATTGAAAGATTTAAAATTAAAATTTGATTGGAAAAACCATGAACTAGGAAATGATGTAAAAACTCAAAAATGTTATCTTCAACAAACTAGCCCAAATAAAACACTTCCCATTAAATTAGACCATTTAGATAATAATATTCGAAACCAATTAACAAAAATATTACAAAGTCACAAGCAAGCTTTTCAATTACCGAACCAGCCATTAAATTTCACAAATAGTGTTAAACACCATATTAGGACTCATGGGCGTAGCCAGCTAGGGGCAGGGGGGGGCAGCTGCCCCCCCCCCTGTAAGAAAAAATAAATTGAATTTGCCTATTCTCTTTATACTAAAATTTTACATTTTGAAGGACCAAGGAGGATGACCATGGTTTGCCCTCCCCTATTATAAATTTTGCCCCCCCCCTGTTATAAATCTTGGCCACGCCCTTGTTAGGACTATTGATGAAAATCCAGTGTACGTAAGAAGGTATAAATACCCAGAGATACATAAGCAAGAAGTTAAAAATCAAATTCAAGATTTGTTAACTAAAAATATTATTAGACCAAGCATCTCCCCGTGGTCGTTCCCTATCGTAATTGTTCCCAATAAAACTGACCAATCAGGTAATCGAAAATGGCGAATGGCAATAGACTACAGAAAATTAAACGAAAAAACGATCGACGACAAATTTCCCATACCAAGCATTGAAGAATTATTAGACCAACTCAAAAATGCCAAATATTTCAGCGCCCTAGATTTAGCTAGTGGCTTTCATCAAATCGAATTAGACACAGAATCGATCGAAAAAACAGCATTTGCTACAGATGAAGGGCATTACGAATTTCTGAGAATGCCCTTTGACCTCAAAAACGCACCGTCAACTTTTCAGCGTGCCATGAATAAAATCTTGAAACCAGTAATCAATAAAATATGTGTGGTATACATTGATGATATACTAATTTTCTCAGAAACTCCAGAAAAATATCTAGCCGACATTCAAACAGTTCTACAACTTTTAGAGAAAGAGAATCTCAAAATTCAACTAGATAAATCTTATTTCTTTCAGAGAGAAATTATATTTTTATGATACAAAATTTCAGAAGAAGCCTAATTCTCAAAAAACATTTTTGAAGATAAGCTTTTATAACAACACTCATCCGCCATTTTGAAGCCGCCATCTTGAATTCCTCGATTTTGAAGAATCCTAATTTCGGACCCAGAAAACTCCCATATACCAATTTTGAATAGAATATGATCATATTTACAAAACTCGTCCGCCATATTGTGGCCGCCATCTTGAATTTTCCAATTTTGACAAGAGCATCATAATTTACGAAGCCAAATACCCCCAGAATGGAATCGGATCATAATTACAAAACTCCGCCATTTTGAAGCCGCCATTTTGAAGCCGCCATTTTGTTTTTTTCTATATAAAATACTTCATGATGCATTGTCACCAGAATTAGGTACACCTGCAAAATTTCAAATCAATCGGACGTTTAGAAGTGTGTCATATTTAACTTGCAAGATTTGATTACAGACACACAGACAGACAGACAGACAGACACCGGGACAGGTGAAACTAAATAAAAGCTTATAATTAACGAATTAAACATAAACGATCTCTCGGATGATGATCTAGACGCAGAATCAATTATTCCTCAGATAACACATGAAGACTTAGAATTGTCCCAGAAAGAATTAGAGGAAATTATTACGAAAGCATGTTCAGAAGATGTCCAAGATGAACAATCTTCCTCTCAAACTATTCATAGTAATGCAGAAAATCCCATATTAGAAATACCATATACCGAACGTTCCCTGAACTCATCAATGAATCAAATAATATTTCAGAAGACTAACGTTTTCAAAATCGAAAAATTAAAATTGCATAAGAACACTCGTATTAGACTCATTGTCTCAATACAGACATCAGACGATTTCACTAAATTCTTAAAAGAATATGTCAGTCCGAATAAACAGTATGGTATACAGGCGCGTATCCAGGGGGGGGGGGCTATTGGGGCTCTAGCCCCCCCCCAAGGCTTTCGCCTCAGGCGAAAGCCTCATTCTTTCCAGTGAATCAAAAAGATGGAAAAAAAGTGGGCTACTTCAACACCGGATGATTCCAAATCATGTGCTTCATCTGCACTTTCAGCTCTAGAGAAATGTAGCGGAGATTTCTATCCAAATTTATACATATTGCTTCAAATATTTGGGTACACTGTGTCTCATTTTGGTTGAGATTGCACTGTATCTCAGCTATGATTGAAGATAGAGACATGCGGTTATCGCGAACCTGTATCACATTTTCGTAAAACTTTCAAAGCCACAAACAGAAATATTCCAACTACTGCTTGTTCCTGAAATACAGGGCGAAAACGAAAATGTTCACTTTTGGAAATGTAATTATTTCTTAGTCCCTGTATAAGATAGGGAAAAAATGAATACTGCTTACAATAGATATTTTTACATAGAAGTCAGTGCCGTATTTAAAATTTTTGTAAGCACTGTTTTTAAGATTGGACACAAACTTGGTATTTTTCAAATGTATTACCCTGTTTATTTCATCGTCAAATTTTCGCAATTTTTTTCTGAATACATTGATGTATCACAACCCAATCTTCAATAAGTTTACACTTTGAAAATCAGAAAAATCACACATGCATAAAAGTTGAACATGCATAAAATATTGTTTTGTTTATTGCATTCAAGAAAACTGAGTCACAAACAGAGTCAAAACAAATCAATGATGATGGCTGACGGTGAAAACATGGAATTTCAAAATCTGAAAAATATTATATGAAAATATAAAATGTAAGCATATCGGCGTTATAATATAGATGAGCCCCAACCAAAGAAGCATTCAGAAACTCACAAAGGCAATCCTTAATAATTTTAAATGTCGAATTGAAACTGTGTGGTTTATGTATAAGACAAAATGGACGACAGTTTGAACAACTTCATTAGATTTATATGTTTATTTTTGGTTCATGTAATAAATTGTCTAATTAGAATCTTGTAATTACATCAGTTAATGTTAAATCTGTACCGATATATTTTTTTGTTTACAACATTTTTAAGTTTATGTTGAAGAGTGATATTTTGAGTTGATGTTCAAAATATAATTGAATAAAAAGGTTTGAATCACATGGCGTTTCGAAAAAGTAATAATTGAATGCAGGTGTAGAAGAATTCATGGCTTACTATTAAAAAACAAACATAAATATGGATTTTTCTGATTTTTGAAGCTATAATTTATTGAAGATAAGGTTGCGATACATCAAGCTATTCAAAAAAATCGCAAAAATTTGACGTTTAAATATACAGGGTATTCCATTTAAAAAATACCAAGTTTGTGCCCAATCTTAAAAACAGGGCTCTCAATATCTCTTATAAACCGTTTTCATTTTTTTTTCTATCTCATACAGGGCCTAAGAAATAATAACATCTCCAAAGGGGAACATTTTCGTTTTCGCCCTGTATTTCAGGAACAAGAGTAGTTGGAATATTTCTGTTTGTGGCTTTGAAAGTTTTACAAAAAAGTGATACAGGGTCGCGAAAATCGCATTTCTCTATCTTCAATGATAGCTGAGATACAGAGCAGTCTCAACCCTGGCTCAGAACGTCAGAACCTATGGCAGAAAACCGCTTGAACGGATTAGCTCTAATGCACATAAATTACGAGAGATTCATAGATACAGGGAAATGGTTGTGACCGGATTTGCTAATTCTGGCGCTTGGAACTTTTATTTAATAACTCAAAACTAATGAACCCTTGGATGATTCAATATTAATTTGTTTTTTGAAGATTCATATTCACAAGAAATAAATCCATGCTTTGATATTTTCTTATTCGTTTTTCATGATTTCTCATGGTTAAAAAACATAAATATGTTGCTGATGACCTCTGTTTATTAATTGAATTGATGATGGGTTTAAAGGTCTAGTAGGATTTAAAGAAAACCAACTCAATAAAATGCCGACAGTTTCGGTCTATATTTAGACCATCTTCAGGGCTCTGGAACGAACAATACAAAATTTCACAAACATAGAGTGTGATTTAAAATTACGGTAAAATACAGTACGCACATAAAAACAATTTTCTCGAACTTACATTATTTTCTGGTTTTCCGTGTTCTCACTTTCAAATTCAAAGAACATAACAAATGCGAAAGTTGAGACGTTGAAATATGGAAATTTGGATGACCCTGTTGGTTTTATGGTCGTTGCGGGGGAGTTGATTTCATTTTCACGCTGAGACATACTACCAATTTTCTATATCCCTTTTATATCAAACACATGAGGAATCCCTGTCACCGATCGTTTGTTTACATGTTTTCAGTCGTGATCGATGCTCTCCTGCTGCTGGTATATTCAATTCCACCGCACTGTTATGTTCTTTGAATTTGAAAGTGAGAACACGGAAAACCAGAAAATAATGTAAGTTCGAGAAAATTGTTTTTATGTGCGTACTGTATTTCACGTAATTTTAAATCACACTCTATGTTTGTGAAATTTTGTATTGTTCGTTCCAGAGCCCTGAAGATGGTCTAAATATAGACCGAAACTGTCGGCATTTTATTGAGTTGGTTTTCTTTAAATCCTACTAGACCTTTAAACCCATCATCAATTCAATTAATAAACAGAGGTCATCAGCAACATATTTATTTAATACATTGGGTAACACCTTAGACCATAGAAAGAGGAGACACAGCATCTCATTCATAAATTCGGGAATTGATGAAGCCAAAATTCAGTCAGAATTCAATGAGTGGGACGAAGATAGCAATATCATTTTACATTTATGTGGCAACATTGCAGAATCTAACTTTGAAAAATCCAGTGGCGTGGAGTTATTGATTTTGAAGAATGGAAATAAAATAACGAGTTAATAATCTTTTTATGGCGAATTCTTTCAATATTGGTTCGAGGGCGGTTTATAGAAATGTGTATTTATTTTGTACTATAAATATATTTGAAGATTCGTAATTGATGCAAATGAATTATTGAACATATTAAAATGCGTAGCTTTTTTATATTACTTGGAATTAGTGAAAATAAGTATTAAAATTTATTGAAGAAGAATTGATTCTTTAGGAAGTCAATTAAGGTATATAAAATAAACTACACGATTCATTAAATGCTGAAACTGACCACAAAAATGTGTAAATTCATGTGAAGGAATCAGATTTTCCTCTTCACGAGATTTTATAATAAATTGAGGTATTTTATCACGTTATTACAAATATGATAAGTAATGGCTGCAAAAAGCATCAAACCGAGTCATCAATATTTGAGATGAAAATCTACGGGGCGGCGAATTGCCGAGCGGCGTTCAGTATGAAAAAAGCAACAATAATTCATGCCTTCTTTATTTATTCACAAAATTCAGCATAATTCCTTGAAGAAAATGAACCTCATTTATTCATCCACTATCCACATCATGAAGAAGAACATAATATAATCATAAAACATTAGTAAATCTACTGAATGCGATATTAAAATAAACATTGATATTGAAAACAGGTCCATTTGTTGTTAACTGCTCCTCTCAAAGCCATATATACATTCGATAGTCATAGTTCTATTTGGAAGGCAGAATCCAAGTTGGTACCAATATTAACATATCCTGTGAATCTTGTACCAGTACCAGGAATATGAAACTTCTTCTTGTCTTTGGACCAGAGCAGTCAATGCTTCTTTTATGATACCTGGACTTCCATCCACAGATCTATACTTTGAGATAGTTTCTAAAAGGGGAGGGCTGTTGATGAATGTTTTTCTCACAGAATTGTATTCTTGGGAAAAAAGAGGCCAATGTTAATGCAAAGGCTTTCAATGATGGGTTGTACGTTGTACTCCTGCTTGCTTGGATCTTTTAACATTCTTTGAAATGAATCTCTTGCAACTCCTGAATAAATGAATGCCTGAAAAGAAGAGAAGATTTTTTGATATGATCATGACTTAGTTGTCAGAGTTAATGGAATTTAAGAGATTTGAGATGAAATATTCACCTTATTCTTCTAATTTTAGAAGAAGATGGTACCTCAGTGAAACGGGAAGATGAATCTCCTCTGGCTCAATTTTTTCAACCCTGCAAAACAGATTACACCAGATATAATTAATCACTAATGCAACAAAAATTACAACCATTCCACCTGCCTGTAGGAGAAAAGGTACTGGGAAAAGACTTATCAATTTATCGAATTTATCATATGTGAGATGCTTATATCTGATCCATCCCTCTGTTGAGTTTCCAGGGTACCGGCACAATGATGATTTTTTTGGTGAAATGGCTAATATTTGATTTCAATATTTTGGTTCTTTCTCTGGAAATTCCCAGAAACTTACCTTAGGGACGAAAGTTCGAAGATTGGTTTGGCAAGAAGGGGATTGGCATCATTTTCGAGATATCTGGTACCATTCACTCGAATAACGAAATCTTTTAGCTCAAAGTGTTCGGAACATACAAACAGTTCCTGAGAGTCAGTAATATTCAGGATTGAGAACCAGATGTTTCTCTTCTCAATATCAGAATGGAATCTGAAAAGTGAAATTCTAAAAATCTACGCCTCTGATACTACGTATGAAAAGATTAGAACATACCTGTGCAAATTCAAGTTAGGATTCAAATAGTCCAATTTATCACACACAAGACACTTACGAACCATTTTCTTATCGTATTTAGCTGGAGATATTCAAAAATAAATCCAAATAACGCTTTTAACATACAATGAAGCTCAAAATCTTGTTGACAACACTGTTCGAATTGTCAGAAATTTCATAGAATAAAGATGGCGGCACGTAATTAATGAATGAACTGGACATAGATTCAAAAAACCGTATTGCCAAACGTTTTTATACATTAATCTAGGGCAAATAGATCGATCCCTTTCGCGAACATTTACATATACTTTAGTCAATGGAATGTGAAGAATGCACAATAGTTGAAGAAACCAATACTCGTTTCTGGCATTCACGCACAAATGAGTAAATGAATTTCAATCTAAGAAACTTTTCATTTTGATTGAGAGTTTATTTATTAGAAAATTCAACGAACGTCACAACGTTGCAAAAATTTCTACTACATTTTGATTCCGTAGTATTACAATCACCCAGTTCAGTTCTGATGATTTTGAAACTTGGCTTCACTATTTATTATTGAAAGGTGTGTCTCCTCTTTCTATGGTCTAAGGGTAACACCATCGAGACTCCGGAATGGACAGTGCACAGGGTTTCTTCAAATACATCGAGGAAGCCTTCGGGAGAGAAACACTAGCAGATATGAAGACCTGGCAAAACATTAACAAAAAGTTATCTCGATACGACAACCATAAAAAATTTCTGTTAAATTGTAAGAATCAGGGGATATTTCCCCGCCACATTCAACAAACATCAAAGTCAACATACTCTATACTTCTAGACGGAAAAAATCCGTTCATTAACAAATGTCATAATACTATTGTGAAATTTATGAAGAATATTTTGAAACTCGAAGTCGACTACATGCATTGGAAAATTTTTAGTTTAAAAAAACAGCTTGTAACAGCACGCACGAGAGTGTCGCTCACTATACCCCGTGACATTTACGACTCCTTCAGTACCATTCAGGAAAATCTTTATAAATATCAATATCTGAATATAAAAAAGAAACAAATACCAAAGTTCGCCTCCCTCAGAGATAGTCAACAAGCAGTAGACGGTCTAACCCCACCTGATGTACAGGATAGATGGTTCATCAACCTTACCTCATTTGATTTTCCCCCGAACGTCAAAGCACTTCTTTGTTTGGGTCAAAAATTCAACTTACCTCACCCCCATGGACACATCCCTTTGCTGCAGTTCATCGTAGATACTGAGTTCGTATTATCTTCGCTCAATGACAACGACGATTCAATTATAGAAAAACGCAACAAAATAGTTAATATTATAACCAACTTTATGAATGCTAATCCAAAAAGCACCAACAGTACCGACAAAATGCTGTTAAAGTGGGTCAATGAGACCAAAAGTTTTCTAAAGGAAAAAAAAGAAATTTTGATTGTCCGAGCAGATAAGGGTAGCTCGACCGTAGCACTGTACGAGTCTGACTATAATTCAAGAGCTCATGCAATGTTGAACGACACCAGCACGTATGAAAAGTTATCGTGCGACCCAACTGTCAAAGTTCAAAATAAATTAAACAAACTACTATTAAAACTCCACAAAGAAAAACAGATCGACGAGGCAACACTGAAATATCTGAGATGTACTAACGGCACTTGCCCAAAAATATATTTCCTTCCAAAAATACATAAGGAGAATTTCCCTTTACGACCTATTGTTAGCTTCATCGGAAGCCCGTTATATAACAGCCCCAAATTCATTTCCCAGCTTTTGGAGAACATCTTCATAAAAGACGAGAGATATGTCAAAAACTCGTTCGAATTCGTTAAGACACTAGAAAACGTGCAAGTCCCAGACAACTACCAACTTGTTTCTTTAGACGTTACTTCCTTATACACAAACATTCCATTAGAATTGGCGATACAACTAATAAACAAGCATTGGGATAGAATTCAACCACATACTAAAATGAAGAAAAAAGACTTCTTAGAGCTTTTCAAATTTTGCGTCGATAATAGCTACTTTGCTTTTAAAAACGAGTATTTTAAGCAGATCTTTGGTTTAGGCATGGGCAACTGTCTGGCATCAATAGTAGCCGAAATCGTTATGTCCGAATTACAAGAACAAGCACTGGGAGGGTTATCTTTCCATGTCCCTCTCTTCAAAAGATACGTCGATGATATATTCACAATTTTACCCCGTGAAAAAATAAATGAAACCGTGGAAGTATTCAATAGTTTCCATCCAAGATTGCAATTCACCGTGGAAGTAGAGTCTAATGGAAGCCTAGCTTTCCTAGACGTGGAAGTAATTAGAGACGGGGTCTCTCTTATAACCCAATGGTATAACAAACCGACTTTTTCCGGAAGAGTACTTAACTTTCACTCTCACCACCCCTTCTCCCACAAAGTGAACATTATCAACAATATGAAAAAGAGAGCTCTTCAACTCTCCCACGAAAGCTTCCACAACAACGTGCTTAAAAAGATCAACAACATCCTGATGGAAAATAACTACCCAAAATCGATGATCAAGAGAATCTCTGAAAGAAACTCAAATATGGAAAATAAACCTACCACTGAGGAAATACAATACTATAAGATCACCTACATCAACTCTCTCTCCGAAAGAGTGAGTCAGGTTCTGAAAAAAGACAAAGATAACATATCCATCGCAATGAGACCGGAGAATACAAATAAAACGTTCTTTTCCAAACTTAAATCGTCCACCCCCAGAGATCAATTATCAAACATCATTTACAGCATATCTTGCCTAGATTGTAATGGCGTTTACATCGGCCAGACAGGAAGATATCTTAAAACGAGAATCTCCGAACACACGAGAGATGCAAAAAATATTTTGAATCCCCTAAAACGAAAAGAGAACAACACAGCTCTTGCCGACCACGTACTAGAAAAACTCCACCGGTTCGATTTCGAAAACCCCACAATAACAGGATATCAAAAAATCCTTAAGAAGAGACTGCTACACGAGATGATATGCATCAAAGGAAATAAAAATTCCATCAACAAAAGGTCCGACATTGACAATCTAAATTCATGCTACTTTGGCCTAATCGACAAAATGCGAAAGTTGAGACGTTGAAATATGGAAATTTGGATGACCCTGTTGGTTTTATGGTCGTTGCGGGGGAGTTGATTTCATTTTCACGCTGAGACATACTACCAATTTTCTATATCCCTTTTATATCAAACACATGAGGAATCCCTGTCACCGATCGTTTGTTTACATGTTTTCAGTCGTGATCGATGCTCTCCTGCTGCTGGTATATTCAATTCCACCGCACTGTTATGTTCTTTGAATTTGAAAGTGAGAACACGGAAAACCAGAAAATAATGTAAGTTCGAGAAAATTGATTTTATGTGCGTACTGTATTTCACGTAATTTTAAATCACACTCTATGTTTGTGAAATTTTGTATTGTTCGTTCCAGAGCCCTGAAGATGGTCTAAATATAGACCGAAACTGTCGGCATTTTATTGAGTTGGTTTTCTTTAAATCCTACTAGACCTTTAAACCCATCATCAATTCAGTTAAAAAACATAACTATTTTTGGATAAAAGCTGAGCCCCCCCCAACACACCTTTCTGGGTACGCGCCTGATGGTATAGATTTCAGATCGAAAGAATCAGAAAAAATATTTTTGACAATGACACAAAATATATTCAAAGCTAATGCTTTTTCTTTCAAAATTTCTAATTTACTTTTAGAAGACATAGAAACGGAAGAAGAACAACAAGAGAAAATCAAATTATTTCATGAAACCAAAACCAAACATAGAGGTTTTCAAGAAAATTTAGAGAGCATTAAGAGACGTTTTTATTCCCTTTTTCGTAGACAAAACGTATATCAGTGAGTCGAAACACATATTGATGTATCGATTGGTTCAGAACGATATTAATCGACTCATTCTTACACAATTCGAAGAATTAACTATGAATAGAATTCTGACCGAAATCAACACAGCCCTCAGCTTTGCGAGACTTCATCTCCTACATGAAAGTATTTTGCCTTTAGATTTATTCCATGATTTTGTAAATTCAACAGATTTCATGAAAGATCTGTACTATTCAAAAGATTTTTACTCTGTTTGCTATACTTCGGTACAGTTAAGAAATAATCATGTAATCTTTATAATCGAAGTACCATTAACTTCTCCAAATATGTCCCATACCGAAATGTTACCCTCATCGAACAGCCCAAATACTTATTGGCCAAGGGAGAACAAATCTTATGGTCTATCAACGAAGAATGCCCCAAGGTGGAAAATTGCTGGATATGCCCACAGAATTTACCACGACCAGTGCCCAGATGTATGAAAGACTTAATTTTCCAGAAGAAAGAAAATTGTGAAAGACATCGTGTTCAGTGCAGAGACGATTTAGTGAAGTTATCACCGAGAAACTTTCTATCGACCGGTAATGTGCAAATCGGCGAAGTTTGTAAAGACCATACAGAATATTATAAACTTAGTGGAGTTCATTTGATAAAAACCGTATGTAATATTACGAATAATTTTAAGTTTTTTTATAATGAAGAAATTTCCAACATTTTTCATAATGTGCCCCTCCTTAATATGAAAACAGAAACAATTGAAAATCTTACTATACCAGATTTATTATTTGATAATTCGACTTTCCAGGAAACTATTTTTAATTGGAAAATCCACCCTAACCATGTATCTTCTATTTATTTCATTTTCAACCTAATTATTATCATGATGATAGCATATTGTCTGTATAGGATTTTTATTGATAAATTCACAAATATTGTTAAAACTCATAAAAATAATTCAACCTTTGATGCAATTGATGCTGAAGTTATTTCTTAAAAAAAAGGGGGACGTGTTATGTAACATAGGCTTAAGCATTCCTTAGAATAAGGTGAGCATCCACGAGTGTCGTCGAGGAATCGTCGCGTATAGTCCATCCAAGAATTATTGACATCAAAGCAGGCCTTGGAACCTTGGAAGTCCAGTCGCTCGTTTATTTCTATTGTCAGAAATGACAATGAAGTGTCAGACGTTTTTCGAATTTGCTCTTGCTTTTTTGCTGATTTTTTGCTAAAAACAACCACTCTAATCTATGGGAGATGATCCCCCAACATAAGGGGCCTGTAGCGTTCCTCGAACACCTGAAGAACAGAAGAATCATCACTTGGAAGATCGGACCTGATCGAAAGATCCTCCCGATCCATGAGAGAGTTAGGACTTTGTGAAAAGGTTTTTTAGCAGGTGAAGTATTTTTTTTTCTACTGCGTCTTTCTCGTTTTTCATCTTTTTTTCTTGTTACAGATATAATTTCAAGATATTTGCCTCCAGTTCGATGAAAAGGCTTGTTTTCAAGCACAAGGAGCTCTGTAACATAGATAGCAGCATATTTTTGAACAAATTCAGTATCACCACACATACACGGGGAGACAGAGTTTTTTCAGAGGTTTTTATCTGTTCTCGTGTATCATACGCAGAATTGTATGGTACCCCGTTTACATTCCCTCTGCTAACACTTAGATTTGGAGCGGGAAACAGATTTTATTCTTTTATACAATCTGTTCCTTGTCGCCATTTCTTCACACGTGCCATAAGACATATATTGTTTGATTTAAGAAAACAGTATGTAATTCTCTCTTTCGAAAGAATATATATATTTCTAGTTACAAAAAAGTCACTAAAAATTTTCTGTGCTTTCATCATAGCAATAAAAATAACCTTGAAATTAAATGGAATTTTTCAAAATAAGGCACTTTGAACATGAAATGTCCTCAATTATCGCATACAATTACCATCGTGTGAATCTGCTAACCAGAAGTAAATTGTTTTCATCTTCTATTGATACATTTTCGAACGATCATTTATATGAGCATGCATACAGTATGGAAATTCTGGTCCGATAACGAAAAATATCGTGGATAATAAAAAAACATGCTCCTTCCCAAAGTTCTATATGAATATTCGCTAAACCAGAAAAATCTAGTTGATAATTTGAAGTGTGTATCTGCAAACTCGATGGATTCGAATAATTGTAGTAGATATCAAGACAGAAACAAAACTCAACGGATGGATCTATTCAATATATGAAGAATTTTGTCATGACATTGTAACTTTCAATATTGGTGAACAAAGGAGTAAAATATTTTATATTAAAAATGTAAATATTCCTATTACAACCAATGTTATCATTTCCTCATCTGGGCAGAACTCGTCATGTTCATAATTGAAGGCATTAGGTCAGCAATATCATACCATCCCATATATTTTGAATAATCTCCTCTTATTTCTTTTTCTACGTCCTCTGTGCAGGCTTTCCATTAATTAGCTGTACCCACATCACAGTATAAGGTACCTTATACTGTGCCCACATTATTCAAGAGCCTCATTCCAAAGATTTTTCACTTGCGCAATTATTTGCCAAATTTATTCGAATATTAATGACAGAACAAAACGCCAGTGTTATTTCCAACACCAACCTGAATTTTGCAACTCAAAATATCACTGAACAAGCATTACCAACCTAATTTCGATTTTCCAAAGCCGCCCGAGATGTCAATAATTCTTGGATGGACTAGTTTATGTCAGCAGTTTTCACTTTCCGTTGTTGAAGGAATAGTTTTACGATTCATTATTATTCAGACCTGCTTCGAATAAACTTGTTTACAGAAATAAATTGTTTTTTTTAAGTGATTTTGAGAGGAAAAATCATAATCTATATATATAAAAGAAAGATGTTGGTTACACCATTTATAACTGGAGATCGGATGGACTGTTCGTTATGAAACTTTATATATGGATTCGTCATTCGTCTACGATCTGGTTATTATAAAATACAACAAAACTTCGAAAGAATCGATGAAAATTTCACTTATACAGGAAATGCTTTTCCTCCTTTTGAGTAGGGCCACTAGGTGTCGCTACAGTTACAGTTACGCTACCGCTCATTCGTAGGTGATATTCTCCGCGTTAGATGGCGATGTAAATAGTGTGTACAAGTGACTATATTCCCACTATAGTCTCTGTAATAGTGTGTAATTTGAGTTGCCTACAACTCTGCGCTGTTGGCCAAAACCAACATGTCTTAGCGTAGGAGTACAGATGTCTGAAAATGATTAAATTTCGTTGAGATATGAAAAAGTTTCGTTCTTACCAAGTCAGATGTCACTATTCACACATCATGACTGATTATTAGTTATTTTTATAGCTTTATTTATTCAAAATAACGTAATCGTGAAGGTACTATATTTGACATTATCACCATTAGATGGCGATGAATTTGTTAAGGCTTTCGCGGCCATCGATTGATGTCATCTGTTCTTTTTTCGAGCATTTCGGTCGTCATGGCTTGAAATGGTCGAAACAAATAACATAATATGACAATCACTGTGTTATTTGCATAGGACTTATAGTACCATGAAAGGCTATTAACAGATCCAGAAGCGGGTGAATATCACAGTGAATTTTTATCGAAATGTCAAGTAAATCGGATTTTGGCGATCAGTTCCAATCGTGAGATGTCCATTCTCATCTTTTCTCATAATTTTCAAAATGTTTTTGAATTTCTGTTTGGGTAATAAATATATTTGCGGAAATATCTGAATCCAAAACTGCCATAATTAGTAATTGACATATTATTTTTGTATATCTGTTTTGTGTGACAGCTCATATCCATGGAAACATTTGACAGTTCAAAAATCAGAGAACCAAGCCGTTGATCTCCGATCACCGGTGATTACGATTTGTGAAATCCACCATAAGTATCATTTAGATTTTAGGCGGAACAAAGTTCGCCGGGCCAGTTAGTTATATATAAATAATAAATGAACCTATAAATAATCCTGTATTCAATGAGTTGTTCAATGCCTCGAAATAGACCTCTTCTCAATAATCTTGTAGGTAAAAAAGAGAACTTACAGACTGAATATCTTCATTTTCATCGGGCTTCTGTTCGCAAGAGTATCTCTCCAGGCAGTAGTTGACAGCGTTCAACACCTCGAAGACTTCAATATCCTTGTAACTGAGCAGACTCTGAAGTTTTCCAGGTATTGTTGTATCCGAAAGACCGTTAATACACACGGCACATTCGAATTTGAAATCCGGTCTGGGCATTAATGGCGTTGTGGGATATTTCGCCAGCAACAGTCGATGCACAATATATCCAATGATGTTCATGCCTACAGAAAACGTGGAAATTAGGCATGACACCAGGTCAGCATATTACGTTACTCAGAAAAGGGATACCTCTCTCGATTAGTTTGTAGTCGAACTTGAACTCGCTGAGATTTTCGGTCTCCCAGGGCCACTCATTCTTGTGGTACTTTTCGAAATCTTTGGTATCCATCACCTCCTGCCTGGCTATCTCTTCCTGATATGCTTGTTCTTCTTGTTCTGGTAAATCCGAGAGGTCCTTGAAAACGAGTTTTACTGCGACTATCTCAGATCATAGATCAAATCGTAATACTCCTAGTGGCTGATCAATTAATCATTGCGTTCGTTATGTCTAATCCGGAGTGAAGGGAGACAATACGAACACAGAACATCTAATTAATTCGGATACGGACAGGGCCCCCGCAAGGCTGAGTGGCGCTCGCGTCGGGACACTATTTTGGCGCCCTTCATTAATGTACGAGATCCAGTTATAAAAAATATATTTTTATTATTTTATAATTAAACGAAAACTTTTCTATTTTAGTAAAAATAATAACAATCAATTAGGTATTAATTGATAACAAAAAAACTTGTTCGATCCGTCATATAAACTAAAACTTTCATTAAGTTAAATAGGTATTTTTCTTGATTTAGCAGCAGCAAATTCTCTCATATTTCATCAAAATCAATTTTGTCGACTGCTCAATAGCTAATAGATAGCCTCTCTTGGTTCATAGTTGATCAAAGGAATTTTTTTATTATTTTTATTTTTGAAAATGACCTCTCGCAACTATTATATCCTTGTAAGGATTACCGATATTTGAAGGTGGCATTTTTCATATATGGTTATATACCTAGATAAATTTATTCGAATCTGTTTAACTGGCAATAACTGAATAAACAGAGTGAATCTTTGAGTTATACATACAGGGTGAGCCATCCATAACTTTCCACCCCGAATTTTGAGCTTTGGGATGTAATAACGAAAAAACGTTCGGACAGGTCAGATTTTGTTGAAAGGGGGACAAATAAGGGTGTTCAAATGAGTTTGGTATCACTACCCCTCTAGCTGCAACCCCTAACAGCTCTAATTTTTTAATAGAAAAAAGGGGTCGAGCAGCATCTTGTTGGAAAGGCAATTCAATTTCCTGCATGGGTGTATTTTTTTTTCATCGCTTTATTATTATACAGAGTGGCTCAGTATTCCATCAATAACTTTCACACGCCGAATTTGGATCTTTGAAGGGGTAGTGATATCGAATTCATTTTTTGACCCGTCCGAGCGTTTTTTCCACTCAAAAATCCGAATTCGGCGTGTGAAAGTTATTGATGGTATACTGAATCACTCTGTATAATAAGAAAGCGATGAAAAAAAATACACTCATGCAGGAAATTGAATTGCCTTTCCAACAAGGTGCTGCTCGACCCCTTTTTCCTATTCAAAAATGAGAGCTCTTAAAGGTTGCAGCTAGAGGGGTAGTGATATCAAACTCATTTGAACACCCTTATTTGTCCCCCTTTCTGTCCGAGCGTTTTTCCGTTATTCCATCCCAAAGCTCAAAATTCGGGGTGGAAAGTTATGGATGGCTCACCCTGTATATATTTTAATCACCTATTCTTGAGTTTGAAAAAAAAAACTCTTTTCTTTTTCCATGTTTCTTAATTCGTTTCTGTTGTTAAAAACAGCCTTGTATTAATATTTACATGAGAGGTTGTAAGTTTTGTAAATTTGATGACTGTATGTGAAATTTGCGATCCTATACTGCAGTCGAGTGGCATGTAGGTTCGTGCCTCTAGCTGAAGAGACGTCTTTGATGTTATGAATTTCTTTTTTGAGATGTGAAAGGAAATTGCGTAATTCAATACATAAATGTACTGGGTCAACTGGGTGGTCAACTAAGGAATTCCGATTTAAAAGCGCTCTAAAATTGTTTTGAATAGGAATAGAGAAGTGGGGTTGGTCACAAAAGAGGGGTTCATGGAAATTCAGTCGCCATGGTTCGCTGGACGGGTGAGGAGCGTTCGTTTTGTGTGCGCGCTTATTACATTTTTTTCTCTGATGAAGCCCATTTTCATCTCAACGGCTATGTAAACAAACAAAATTGCCGGTATTGGTCTTCAGAAAACCACGAAAAGAAACATGAAACTCAATTGCATAGTCTGAAGGTCACAGTTTGGTGTGCAATACACGCACAAGGCATTATTGGTCCGTACTTTTTCGAAGACGGACGCGGCCGAGCAGTAACAGTGGATTCTGATCGTAATGTGGACATGTTGAACAATTTTTTTGAACCAGCCCTTCAAGACTTTGATGGATACAATCGGGACACTTGGTTTCAGCAAGACGGGGCCACTTGTCACACTTCAAATCGGTCTTTACCTGTTATTCAGGCGCTTTTTCCTGAAAAATTGATCTCTCGGCGTGGAGACCTTCCATGGCCCATGGCCCCCCAGAAGCCCGGACTTGACACCATGCGACTTTTACTTATGGGGATACCTAAAATATGTAGTCTACCGCAACAATCCCCGCACTCTCATTGCGTTGAAGGAAAATATCCGCCAGGAAATTCAAGCCATCGGTCCAGAAACTTTGCGACGTGTTTTTCTAAATTTGGGCGTTCGACTCGAAGAGTGCCAGCAGAAAAATGGTGGACATTTGGACAGCGTAATTTTTAAGAAATGAATTTCCATAGAGCTGAGCATTATTTGCAGAAAAAAAATTAAAATTGACTTAATAGTTTTCGTTTTATTTCTCTTTTAAATCGGAATTCCTTAGTTGACCACCCAGTATATTAAAATAAAGAATTTAAACTTTCACAGTGACCCAAATGACAAAATAAGTAACTCAGCATCTCGATGATCTTTCACGTCAACATTAATATCAATTAAATTCAATCAGTGTAAGCAACATCAACCAAACCAATGGTCAACTAGGACAATAAAAAAAATATCAATGTCCATAGATTCAAATGCTCAATAAATATGTTATTATATATACTTATATATAATATACTTAAATCAAAAAATAAACTTTGATGTCTTTAAAACTTTCAATCAAAAAATAAACTTCAAAGTCTTCAAAACCTTCTACATCAGTGCATCTTTCACACTAACACTTTACTCAATTACGTTCTGCACCATGATACGACCACTGTTTGTTTTGTGTACTTCCTGAACTCCAAATAAAGCAGAATTTAAAACAAAGACTTTTCTAGTCCGACTCTTGGTTTGATCATTTAATTCCGATTTTCGGACTCTGTTGAGCTCAACATTCTGAATATTAATTATTATGGGCCCCAACTAAACATATTTTTCGTCACAGAAGTACTATTCGCATCCTCGATATATTCCAATGAAATAAATCAGAATATTTTCAGTATTTCACTTGAATCTCACCAATTGAAGAATATCTCGTTGTATTTCACAATGAAGAACGGTCATGATAAAAAACAGGGTGCCCCATTCGAAAGTGTCCACCCTCAATAACGAATCAGAATTTGTGAAAACACTCAGACAGGTCCATTTTTGATGACAGGTGGACATGATTTGGGATACAAAGCTTGATTCTACTAGCAACACCTAGGAGAGGGTTGCAACCCCATCAGGAATTTGAATAGGGAAAGTGGGTAGTTTTGTAGCACAAATATAAACATGGATTCAAATTTGTATGAATCTGCATTTTGTGTTCTTATAAGTAAATATTCACAAAGTTACGGGGTGTTTTTTATGGAATTATGGTACCGATAGAACTAAATGAAACAGAGATGTTCTAATTGATCGTATAATTTCTATTGAAAGAAAAATATTTTCAACAAACAGTATTAATAAAAATTTACCGCAAATGCTCAATGTGCTCGCCATCAGATTGCATGCAGCGATACAATCGTTCTTCAAAATTATTTCGTACATGCTGTAGCATTTCAGGAGTGATGTTACGACATTCTGCCACAATTCGTGCTAAATCGTCTTAATCTGCAAGTCAGGTTTTATAAACTTGAGATTTCAAGTGACAACTTTGTAAATATTCACTCATAAGAACACAAACTGCAGGGTCATACAAATTTTAATCCATGCATACATTTGTGCTACAGAACTACCCCCTTTCCGAATTCAAATTCCTGATGGGGTTGCAACCCTTTCCAGAGAGTTTCTAGTAGAAACAAGCTTTGTAACCCTAACCCAGGTCATGTCCTTCTGTCATCAAAAATCGACCTGTCTGAGTGTTTTCACAAATTCTGATTCGTATAAAATAATTTGGAATGTACAACAGAAAAAAATTAAATCGAATCTTAATTAAGGAAAACCGTAAGTCTGCGGAATATTGTACCTGCACAATATCCTCAGCGGGCACCACTTTAGGCAATATAGGTCCACAAGAAAGGAACAGACTGACCCAATCGTCATATCTTCGTCTGGACGGTTCATCTTTGTTGTTCTCTTTGTAATCCGCAACTCTCAAAGCCAAATTGACAAGGTCTTCAGCGGTATCTTTACAGATCTTTTCGATTCTGGCCTTTTTCAACCTCTGTTTTTCAGCATACACCCTTCGATGCAACTGCTTTATCCTCTCACTTTCGTAGAGATAATCGCAAACGCATTCGTCAGACATCCTCTGCTCCATATAAAGTTTCTGCAGTATATCATCTTCCTTCTGCTTCATTATTTCATCATTAACGAAACTCCTGTTCTCTTTTATCACCTCTTGCTGGTGTTTAACCTGAAACATCTTGTTGATCATCTGCTTTTCATAATAAGACTGGGTGGTTATTTTGTCGTCTAGAAGTTCCTCGATTTGTTTTTCTTGATTCCTGACCATTTCGTTCCAGAATTCTTCGCAGAGTTCCGTATGTAATCGCATCTTCTGTATTTCTTTTTCTTTGTTTTCTATTCTTCTATTTTTAAGCTTCTTAACGACTTGTTTGGCATCCTCCAAGTTTGGTTCATGTTTTTTTATTTTTTTGGATTTGTTGTATTGGTCGATCAGTTGGTCGAAAGTGAATTGTTGACTTGCTTCTTCAGGGTAATCAATTCGGTCTTTTTTGCTTTCATATTTGGAGCAAGCGCATTGGAGGTTGCAAGTGCAGATTAGTGTTGGAGGTTTTTCGTTTCTTCTGGTATTGAAATACCTTAAATATTCTCTTCTAGCTTCCTCGCACTGCTTTGTGAGAGAAACAAGACGGTCTTTATGCCAACGAATCATGTCTTTGTTTTCTATTATTGGAAGACAATAAGGATTGAGTTCTAATTCGAGTTGATCCAACTTTGATTCTTTCACTATCTTCACTTCGAACTTGGGGTTTGGTTGTTTGGATTTTTCTGTAATCCTTTTTTGAGCAATCATGTGGAGTTTTGACTTATTCTGAAGAGCCAGGTATAGTTCGTAGAATACATTTATTGCTACTCTTCCTTTTCCGTCTAACAAATCCTCGAGTTCTAAGTCTTTCAAGCGGATATCTAATTTTCCAAGCCAAATGAGAACATAGTTCATGAAGTTACTCCGAGCTACTTCTCGGTTCTCGGTGGGCTTGATTAGGGACAGCTCTTCTTTAGATATTACTTCAAAACCGCAAAGTACTTGACCTATCAAGTATCCATCTTTGACTCTTTTACCGAAATCTATCTTCTTGAGGTCAATGATGAGACCTAGCGAGTCCATAAGCCATTCTTGAATTATTTGTAGCATTTTCACTTCAGCCAAAAAAACATTGACAAATTCGATGTGTCAGTATAAAAATGACAAATTGAGCTTTTGTATTAAACAATACCAAAGAAAAAGAATACGTTTTTTCATTGTTCAGAGTGCATCGAAAATTGCACATGTACTCAACTGCTTGAACATAGTGAATTTGCAAATATTTGGAAATTATTTCGAGTTATCACAAAAAAATTGAATACTGCATACAAAGAACATACAGAAATTGTATGCAGATGGTTTTCGTGATCCATGCAACGAAAAAAATTAGCCGCGTTCATCGATTGTTCGAAGATATCAAAAAATTTTTGCATTTTCAATTGATCTTCTCTGAGCTTTTTTTACCAGATTATGCAAATTTTATTTTTGTCAAATTCGGTCAAATATCAGGAGAATCACTTTGCAGACATTTGACGAACGTACAGAATCATTATGATAAATCAAAAATTGTTATAAGGAATATTCTAGCAATCTTTGATAATCGGATAGTATGGCTTAGAAACCGGATAAAATCATAATTTTTTATAATTGTGAATGGAGTATACATACGTTTGCAAAACATTTTAAGAAAGGTATATACAGGGTGATTTTTTTCAAAGTGTGTCATTAGAAGTATTCGAGGAAGGAATTTTGATACGAATTCGCGATTCTGTATTTTTGTTTTAGAGTACATGAATTTAAATTGTAAAATATTTTCAAGCGGGATCTACTTCCAGTTTTACCGGAAACGAATATGGACTTCGTTATTTCAACTTCAAATGTAACATCCTGTTTATTTATACATATTTGAATTCTTCGTTTAATTCTGCACTGATTTGATGTATGATATGCTCTTTAAGCGATTGTTGAGTTATAGCCTGATCGACAAATTTGTTGATAGAAAGAGTGTCACAAATTAGTGTTTATATCTCCAAAATCTCTAATTGTAAAAATTTTTTTGCCACCATGATCTAGAGAAACTACGCTGATACTGCTTCTTGTATAAATTATAAGGAAATATAATACAGGGTGTATGAAACAGAGCTTTAAAGTGAGCCTCAATAAAACGATGAAATCTCATGAAAATGAAAAGTTTGGCACACTCTAACTAGTTTTTGACGAGCAGTCAATCGGAATTACAAATTTATATGGTTACCATTCGAAAAAAATTAGATTTCATATTTTTATTGAGGCTCACTTTGAAGCTCTGTTTCAGACACCCTGTATAATATTTCCTCTTAATTTATACAGAAGCAGTATCAGCGTACTTTCTCTTGTTCCACTGTGGCGAAAAAAATTCCCACAATGAGAGATTTTGGAGATACATATAAGCACTAATTTGTGTCACTCTTACACTCTTTCTGTAAACAAATTTGATAATCAGGCTATAACTCAACAATCTCTTGAAGTGGTTGCGCATATCATACATAAAATCGGTCCAGAATTTAACGTTTCCGTTAGAACCGGAAGTACTTTCTGCTTGAAAATATTTTACAATTCAAGTTCATGTAATCTAAAACAAAAATACAGAATCTTGAATTCGTATCGAAATCCCTTCCTCGAATAAGTCTAAAGAAACACTTAAAAAAGTCACCCTGTATATAAATTAATTTGGTAACTAGGTGAAAAAAATCAGCAAATTTCAGGTAATGCCAACGTTTCACAACCATATATTTTCGCTTCTTCAGAGCTACAAGATACAGATAAAAGTCATATGCCAAAATCAAATGATGAAAAATATACATCACATGATAGGAAAAAAAAAACAAACACCTACGAAAATTAATGAACATATCTGAGTAAACTTCGTAAATGTCTTTTTTGGATCGAATTGAAACAGTCTTTCAGTATTTCTTGTTATGCTTAGCCAGGAATATGTATATAAAAAACAATGTAATTCTTTGATCATACTCTTTTTATTCCTATCCATCAAACAATAATTTCAAAGGATATATTTACAAAAATAATGAAATTAAGTGCAGGGAGTAATATTGAATACTTTTCAAAATCTTCATCAGCATGCATATTGATATGGCAATAGAAAAGGAGCAACTTACTGAAAATAATCAATATAACTTGATCAAAAGGATACAATATGATATCCCTACAATTAGAAATTGTGCGACTAGTTATTTAAATAAATAATAAAAAACATTCGTAAACAAAATAGCTGTATTTAAATCCCTGAAATGAAATTTGCTGCCCAGATCATAATTTTGAGATTTTGAAGAGTGCTTTTGATCTTAAAGTAATTCAGTTTCAAAGAAAATACAATTCTTATTGTCTACTAGCTCTGCAAATATCACAGACAACATCTACTTGACTACTGCAATGAAAAATTAAGTTTTAGGCCTTCGATTCCGAAAATATAATATGAACATTCAATTTAAGTATGAGAAAAATGGAAATATGGACCAAATCCATCGCAAGATTGGGTATGACACTGATAAAATTATATTAACTGGGAAACGTCATCTCTCAAACATATTTACATCTCATTGTTCTAATGCTTAACTACTTCTTAAATATCAAGAACTATAGTAAAAAATTTACACAACTTGAACACTTGACGAAAGTGCGATGACCTTTAGGCATACTATTTCTGAGTATGAATGATAAATGCGCAAAACACTTCGAAAGTTTTCAATGTACTAATGAACATGAGTATTTTGTGCTATCTATAAAGCTGTAATCATTATTTGGCAGATTCGGACTTGGTTTTGGTACATCAACTTGGCACATCTACTTTCACTAGAATCCAAGTGTAAAGTAAGAGATCCCTACTTTTCACCACTGAATATTTGAGTGTATTCAGACCATCTTTATCATACTTCTGTTGCCCTAGCTTGAGAACGTCATATCTAGAAAGAAGAAGGAAGTGAGAAGAATTAACCTAACAAAGAGCTCTGCATCATTACCATTTTGTATGTTTTTTTCTTCACAGGATGAACAAATAGGACATGAAAAATGATATGAAGGTGAGTATATTACATGCAGGAAATAAGGATACTACTGAAAAAGGGGATTAAAATGGGTGAAAATCTATTTTGGGAGTTCCACTAAGTTTGGAAAGTTGCAGGTATTAAATAGTACCTCAGTAAAGACATTTTAAATTGTATCTGTTGTAATACGCATGTCGATTTTTCACAGTGCTATTAGTTTAAGCTCTGCCATTTTTGAGTCAAATTTTGATGGTGATCAGAAGAAGTCTAATCGGATGAAATTTCTTGAACTGCATATTCATTTCGAGTTTCAGTATACTTTTACTGTTAGTGTTCCAACTGTTACTCCGGATCTCAGCAGCATAGAACTTATGAAGTTTATTTAGTGGTTTTCGATAGTGATTCTTGAATTTCAAATCTAACAAACGTCTACATATTTAGAAAATGTTCCCTGCAACGAGAATTGCGTTACATTTTCAGTGAAATCTTGAATGGTTTTTCCATGTTGGTACTACAATTATTATCATTTCCTTTTTTTAACTTTAAGTTAAAGACGACCAGAGCGAGGCCAATTTTACACATTATTTCTTCCGATTTTGAAAGCACTGTACCACTCATGCACACATTATGAAGTTGTTTCACTGTTAGCCTTACGAATATTTTCAGCTCTCGAAATCTTCAAATTCCATTTGCGATGTAAAATTTAAAACGTATTCTTTGTTCGATATTTTTATCCCTTGTAAAAACCACAAAGCATACTTGAGATGGACCGACAAACTGGAACACTGTTAACAAACTGAAAGGCAGATTAGATCTTTGATATTAGATTCCCATTCAATATAGGTAGGGTTGCAAATATTGTGGGGGCGTGGAAAGATCACAATTTGAGTATTCTATTGAATAGGATATTCTGGATATCCGTAGGTGATGTACGAGACCGTGGAAAATAGCAGACTATCCTTTCCTGTATAACTATGTCGAGGGAATTTCATATTTTGACAATTCGATGAGACCCTAATATCATGAAACTCAATGCAAGCCTACTCTCGATGGCAACGATTCGTCGATTTGATACACTTACAAGTGACTTCTACGCACGCAAATATGAACTTGCTTATCTATTAGAAAAATAAAATATTTCAACAACGCCTTCTGAAGTCAAAATTAAGCCCACCGAATTTTAAATTATTGAATGATTTTCTTTTCAAGGGAGAAAGATAAAAAGAAAGGTCTATATTCAGAGATGAGCTAACTAATGAACTAATATATTATTAATTCTAGAACTGGATAATCATGCAGGGTATGACCATAGGATTAGGAGAGTGTGACCTTGAGAGATGAAGCAGATACACACTTAATTTGAGCACAATTGAAATGTGGTCTGATTAATGTTTCATGGTTTCTCAATGCCCACTTGCAACAAATTATTCAGAATATGATATAATGACAAATTATATAATATTATTGCATGAGCTCTCTCAATCCTTTTTGAGATTATAAACCTTAGTTAGGTTAGGCGGGAATTTTGAAATATGATCCATCCGAGGATCCCAACTCTATAATACTTATATACATTTTTCTATGGGTTTAAAAATTACGCCTGTTTTCAGATTTATGTATTCCTTTATTTAATGAAATAAAAGGGTTATGCCCTTTCATACTATAATAACAAATAACACGAATAACTATGCTTTGGTAAATATCTTGAGATTCATTTCTGCTGGACCAGATTATGTACAGCTTTCACAACATTCTAGATTCAAAATCTCACAATGAATAGAAAATTACATTTTCAAAATAATTATTGAATATAAAATTGGTGAGCGAATTCAATGGATGCTTGTCTTTGCTTTAGGTTGTTATTTATTGGTGGGATGAACTTAAGCCTAGATGAAAGATTGCTTTAAACCTATTAAATGAATTTCAGATTGTCCTGGAAGTATTTACTTATAATGGAAATCTTGATGATCTTGAAGTCATTACTGATTGGAATCTTAACACAACCAAAAATAACTCACTAATGATGAAGGTACGCAATTTTTGACTTCTGTGTACTAACATTCACTTTTGAATGGCATGTTACCCTCTTAAAATTGAACCTTCATAGGACTTTCATGTTGAAAAATTTTAATATGGATTTCCTGCCAATAGGTGGATTTTAACCTGTCAGGAATTTATATTTCTTTTAGTCTTTTGCTGATATCTCAGGAACTGTTTGAATTACAGAAAAGAATTTTTATATGCAATAGTAATAGCTACTTTCTTGAACTTCGCTCGGTTTTCTTAGCCGTGCCAGAGGCGGAGATATTGAATTTTCACAAAGGTTTTACCCCCAACTTTTACACCACTAAACAAATTTTCATTTGCACATCAAATATGATGCCTGATGCGTCAATGTGTTTTAAATAGAAAAGACTCTCCTGGTTCATTACTCTAAAAGTGAACCCTCTTTGGGAAAACTGGCATTTTATGATCAAGAACAATTTTCTAACGCATTGTGAATTTCTTGTACATAATTGGAAAAGAGAGTAGTGACAATTAACAAGTAGCTATTACTAGTGACAATGTGTGTACAAAAACTCAATTCTGTAATTTAAAAAGTTCCTGAGATATAACTAAAAAAACTGAAAAAAATATAAATTTTTGACAAAATTTTCAAAAGAAATTTCAAAGGGTGTTTGAGAATACATTGCTAACGCATACATAAACCTATGATAAGATATTCTACCCAAACTATTATTCTGTCCACAAAATGAACGTTTTTCACCTAGAGTAAATGTGGATCAAAATAGTGAAGTTGGTTATGTTATGACATTGTAGTTACTCCCTCTATGTTAGGTTAATACTCTGAGCATACGAAAGACTCACCTATTTGGACTGGGTTTTTCTTTTCTATGGGACAGCATAGTATATCTTGCTATAGTGGGTGGGTATCTTGATATAAACAGTTTGTGATGACGTATTCTATTGGACATGTCATCGTCTTCGCCACCCCAACCCCAGAAAGAGTTAGAAAATCCATTTAGTAACCTGAAATGTTCAGTAGAAATTGCCGAAACTCCTCCAAACATTTCTCTATAAGGAAGCCTGAAAATTAAATGTGTTTTATAAAAAAAATAATGATCTACATGAAAATCATACTCACTTATACTTGAAACAGTCAATGGCTACACTCATGTGTCTTGGCTGGACTGGACAAGTATACAAATTCTTATCATTTTCTGGCAACAAATCGATATCATGAAGGATGAAGCAGTCGTAGTTTCTTCTTTTTAAAGCCTCAATATAACCAATGTTCATCAGAAGTGCACGATTGAACAGCCCATCACCTTCTTGTTCAATGATGAAAATTGTGTAATCCAATTGTTGCTTTTTCAAGAAAGGGTGCATATGTTGGAGAAAGAGCAAAAGGTGTTCGCCTCTACATCGGAAAGGTATCACAATGGCAACCTTTTTAAGTACTCTGCAATATTCAGGAGCATAGTGCCCACCTGGTTTCAACCAAGAAAAACGAGATTCAAGTTGTTCAATTGTAGGAACTGGAGATTTCTTGACAGGTATTGCTCCAACTGAAAAACATGCAATTTAATGAAGAATCCTGCTGAGAGAAATAGAAAACAACATTCGATTTTGGTATTTTAAACTTTTAGGAGACCGTAATTACATCTAAAAATCTCATTTTCAGACAACCAAATAATCGAACATGGATACCTAAATAAGAGGTGAAATACCTAAAATGAGATTAATGATAAATCTAATTCAAAAGCATTCTAACACTAATTCATTTCAACATCTTCCAAATCATGAATAAAACAGCAATAAGGGATGTAAAAATTACTACAAAACATTATGTGCATTACCTAAATCTGGAGGATCCTCTGGACATAATGGTTCAGTCATATTAAGTACTTTCACTTTGGTGGTATTCAAACCTGAATCAGATGTCGAATCTAAAGGTAATACAAAATGACTGAGATTCTTTGATGTAGCTAAAGAGCTTCTTGATGCATTATTAATATTTAATAAATAATTTGTATCATTTGTGAATTGTGTATCATTGCTGTGTATTTTGTTTCCGATTCCAAATATGTGCGATTCATTTTGATGACTTGGAATTCCTCTTTGGAGCCTAAAACAGGATTTCTCAGTAACTTTGTTCAGAAATTAATTATCATACTTACATTGCTGATTTGATAACATAATTGGTTGAATCAGATACCGATCCAAATAGATACTCAAGCGCTATGAGTATGAGAACTAGCACAAATATACCCTTATATAGGGTACCACCTAATAAGTACCCTTTCATCTCAAATGATATATTTTATCGCAAAAAGGTAAGTCCTCAGACATATTCAAAGGAAAAACGATGAAAAAGGATTTTCCAGATTTGAGAAGTTTAAGTGGATATGGTGAAGGACCATTTCAGAAGGAAGAGCTACTTTATTATCACATGTTTTTTCACTGAAAAATGTAGGCAAGCAATTTGGCAGAGCTACAAACAGAATCATTTTCCCTCAAGTACTGTAAAATAATTGTATTTATGGAAACTTAATTCAAGATCAAACATCACACATGATCATTTGAAAATCCTCTGAATATCATTTGGCACCATTTTGATTTGACATAGTTTTGGAGTTTTTGAATGGTGGAAGGATTTTCTACGATGTCTTATACTTGAACCAGTAATTAATTTTAAATTTGATCAAAGATTTTGGTTGAAAAAATAGTAAAAACACCTTTCCTTTGCCCATCTGTCATGTTTGATTTGAAATTAAATCAGGAATGTCTCAAACCACAGAAGTTGGAAATTTTTAGCATAGAACATAATAATTTCTTCTTATGGGTATGGTCCGTATATCAACCATGTTCGGTTGGTTCATGAGAATCTATGGTTGGTGACTGTCAAGGGGTGAAACCACGGGGGTGAAACGTATGCACCTCGAATGTTTAAAATGATTTTGAAAATTCCGAGGATTTTGATATCTTTGCAGATGGTACTATTGAAAATAATTATGCTACTGCGTAACTGGCCATCAGTTATATCTTGAAGAAATCAGAATTGACTGATCACAATAAATTTGGAAACAGAACGAAAATCACAAGTTTTGGTAAAAGCCACTTATTCATTTATGACGGTGAAGTGATAGATTTATGCTACATTTGAATTATTATATTTAAAACTTTTTTTCATGAACTAGGGGGAAGATTTGCGTTAGAATAAGGATATCAAACCTGTGATCATGTAATTTATTTCTAGTTGTTGATTTTTTTTTGATGTAGGTATTCATTTAAAGTCTTCCGAATCCAAATATTGTGATATTATACTGGAGAAAATTTTTTATTCGTTTTGATACAAACTATCTTGTAAAAACACGTTTAATTGATGTAAAAATGTATCTATTAATATTTTATTTTGCACATAACAATTTGTGACTAATGTAAACTTAGAAATTTCACTGAGCACTTTCAGCATTCAAGCATCCCAGTCAAGTTTCACAGTTGTGTCTAAATCTCTAGTCATGCGAGGATTTCGTCCCTGGAAGCATTATTTGATCCAGTGAACTGATACCTAACCACAACATGTCAGTGATTTGACGATATACCTATCCTCCAAATTTTCAGTGCCAATACCTCTGACCTCATTTATTAAGTTATTGATATTCGACAGATGATGGTTAATTTTTAAGTTTTCGAATTATGACTTGTATCTTTAGAACGGATGAATAAAGATCATAAAATCAATAAATCGTCTATTTGAAATCTGTCTTTGAAAAGACATCAATCCATTCCCAAGTGTAAAATTCTCGTTCACATAAAGGTTAAATATTAATAATGAGGATCTAACGTTTAATTATTTTTCAACGTAAGATCCTCATTATTTATATTTAATCTTGTGTTCGAGTCTCAAATCAAAGAAAATAATTCACTTCAGTAATTTCAAATAATCCCGCCACATTTTTCATTCCCTCACACCAGAAAAATGGCGGCCACCAGCTTTTCAAATGTCATTCGTGTTGCCATCGTTTTGAACCGCGCTTGCACTTCTCTTATATATATGTTCTGTGGCTTCATCCCCCTGATGACAAGCTTATATATATGTTCTGTGGTTCAAATCAAACTAATCACTCACTATGACACTATGTTGCCATGTTGGCCATATGGCAACAATGAGTAGTTCGAGCGGTTCGAGGAAGCTGCAGCTGGTAGTTTGAAATTCATTCATATTTCATCGCTGTTCATTTCTGTGCCGTACGGTCGTCATGAGTCATTTTGTCAATAATGCTTCTTGAACGTTCTGTTGTGAAGTTTTGAACTGTTTTTGTTGATGTTAATTTATTTTTATTTATAAAAGATTGTTTAGAGGTGAGTGAATGCCTTCACTATTATTTGTCCAAACCATACAGAGGATATTTTCCGTATGTTATGGGGAATTTACTATCGCCAAGCAGGCGTTGGCTGGTTTCTAACGACTAGAGAGGATACAAAATGACATATGCATAGTTTTGTTTATTGTTTTGAGTATTCATGGATAACTCCATAATATCTGAAGAATGAAAAAACACCAGAGATCTTTTTGAATTGAATATAGTTTTTCCTTTCAGGTTTTTTTGTATACATCATGTTCAAATTCATTAAAGGAAAGACTCCACATCAAAGCAACACAGAAAGGCAGAAGTTGCAGAAGGAACTTTTCTCTTACAGTAGGGTGAGTTTCAATAATGATCCCAAAATATACAATGAATGGTGGAATAAACTTTCCTTGCATTTTGATCATTTGTTAAAGTATGTTTCATTAGATAATGTGGTACATAGGAAAAAGATTATTGCAGGGTTTACCTGTGTTCAATGTTTTCTGTCAAGGATAAAAGGGGATACCTGCTGCAAATTTAAATATTTTGGTTATTGAAGTAAATGTATCAGACTAGTGAACTACATTCTACTGTTTTCAGTTCATAGTTTAATAACAAACAATTAGGTAACAATGACTAATTTTCTCACAGTCAAAATAATAATGAGTGCATGCTAAATTACCCAATGAAGTTAGTTTGTTGACTTGTTTAGATTTTATTGCCTTTATAGAATAGACCAGCTTAGTATAGTAAGAACTATGCAATTATTTCATTAACCGTATATTGAGAAAAGTTTGCTTGTAATTTCATTTTTCTGTCTTGAATGATTTAGTAAAATAACTTTTATAAGAAAACTACATTTGCATTTCTTTTGGTCCCGTGGATTACGCCAAAGGCTTGCATTTTTGCTTGCTGAATGATTGGGTCGGTCCCACTTGAAGAGAAAATTGTGGTTGAATTCCATACTCATTCATCCATAAACACAATATCTCGTAATTTTTAGGGAACATTTGAAGTGTATATGTCGCAGTCGGATACTAAAATCCGTCAGTTTGCGAAATGACTAGGCAGTTTGTAAACTGACGAACATTTTCTAAAACGCTCTTGAAATGAAGATCGTTTTACAATCGGTCTGAAAGTTTTAGTCAGTTTGTAAACTGCGAACAACGCATCCGACGGATTGTCAAATCATTTGAAGCGTATTCTGAAAACGTTACGTCAGTTACGTGTCTTAATGCAACTTGAATAACTCTTATATTTGTACAGTGCGGTGGAATAAGTGTTACCCCCCCTATTAACTGCTCTATTTTTATATCTTAAGAAAAAAGCTCAAACAGGTCAATTTTTATATTGAACGTAGTATATTATTCGAGCCTGACATAATCACTCTTCATGCTGGTGTCACCTCTTCGATTTTTTTAAGTGAGAAAGTGCATCATGTGACATCTCATTTGAAACCTATTGAAACATTGATTTCAAAAATCCATAACACTTTGGTTCAAAAATTAACGGAGTCTGAGTTATTGGAGAGTTTTAATATTACCTTGCATGAATTCAATGAATTGTGTTGGCTTGACGGTAGGTTTTTTCATTGGAGGCTTGGAAGTGTTTTGTCTTCAAATAAATCTTCCCTACATTGTGAATGTTGGTAACTGAATTTAATCATTTAATGTAATAAATTACAAGTAACAACTAAGGATGTACTGAAAACTAAATAAATTTTAAACTTAAACAGTAACCAAAGTTTTATACATTTTTGAAATCAGTGTTCCAATAGGTTTCAAATGAGGTGTCGCAAGATGCACTTTCTCATTTGAAAAAATCGAAGGTGTGACACCCCCATGAAGAGGGATTATGTCAGGTTCGTAACTTTTATGTCATAACATCCTACGTTTGATATAAAAATTGACCTGTTTGAGCTTTTTTCTTAAGATATAAAAATAGGGTAGTTAATAGGGGGGGCGGGTAACACTTATTCCACCGCACCGTATAATCAGCTGTACTTCATTATTCTGGATACAGAAATAATAAAGGAAAAATAATATTCACACTTATTATTTTAATATTTTGTTATCGAAAGACCACAAAAAAATAAAACCATTATTGCTTATTGCATCAGCAGGGGCCACTCAAATGGCACCTGCTGTTGCATTTTTGATATGCTTCGAAACAAAAGCATCTCCTTGTATTACACTGATTTTTGTTCGGACGGCAAGCACATTTTTTGAAGCCTTGGCCGCCCAACTTTGAGGAATTCGCTAGTGTTTCACTTGATGTTAGGTATTGCTTTTTCAATTGGAACGTTGAATTCTACAGAATTGGGTGAGCTGTTCGGTATCAGTTCCTCCCTCGAAAAACATCGGTTCAAAATGCCATTTTCATCAGTACCTATTTGATAAACGCCATTTTTTTTCTATCTATGATTGTAGCTAATATATTTTTCGGATCAAGAGGAGCGCAATCAATTTATAAAATTGCGTGAACGTCAGCAGTTGCACTTGGTTAAAAAAAAAACATGAAACTGAAGTAGTTTCAAGTGGAACGTTTAAAAGGATGTAAGATATGACAATCCGTCTGATACGTTATACGCGGTTTACAAACCGACTGAAAATTTCAGGCGGATTGTAAAACGATCTGTATCTTGAAAGCGTTTTAGAAAACGTTCGTCAGTTTACAAAGTGACTAGTCATTTTGCAAACTGACGGATTTTAGAATCCGACTGCGACATATATACTTTGGTTAAGTCTGTGAATAAGCCAGGTATGTATATCGTTTCAGAATTATTGATTTACATTTTTTTCTATACATAATTTCATATCCCATAGATTTGAAATTTGATAATAAGATTTCCAAGTGCGTCCACGTTTCGTGAAGAATCTCTATAGTAAGTATTGACGCATTTTGCTCTTGAATTTACCGTATATTCTATCCACATCATGTACATCAATTTCCCTCAATTAATTCTCAGAACAATCTGTGCAGAGCAATAACAAATCTCGATGACGCGTGACGTCTTATAAATTACATTGGTAATAATTCGCAATCATGATTCTGGAATGGGTGTGATCATTTTTTTAAATTTGATAGTTTGGGTGGGTAAACATTTTGCAAGCTTTATCTATCTATCTCTTTCATATCTTGGATAAATAAAGGTGATCTTGGAGAATTAATCAGATTGTGGATTTTTAAGAAAACTTATCTTATATTGATGTCCTATAATATACTCCATTCACTTTTATAAAGTATCCCGGTTGGCCATGAAATTCTGACACATTTCACCGCGTATATTTTGAAAATGTTAGATTATAGTCATTCCCCTGTCAGATGTGCACCCAACGTTGTCGTTTTCACACAAAAATCGCAGTAATTAAGTATTTATCAAAATGTTCATTTACTTGTCCGTTACTTGGTGATAGTTCATTCGGAAAAAGAAGAAAAGTACTCGAATAACCCGACAGAAAAGATTCTAAACGAACCTATGGAATTCCCCACTTTTCAAACTCAAAAAATATGCTTACAGAAGACCTTTTTGCACAACTCGAAATATTCCAGTATGAATATGAGTACATAGTACTGTGAAACCTGTGTCTCAGTTAAACTTCAGAAGAACTAACTCCATTCAGAAAGTTAAAAAAGAGTAAAAAAAAATTTACATTGGCAACGTCTCTGAGAATTATTTGACATTTCATGAGTAGTAACCTGCGTCAGTTTTAAGTAAAATACTTATTAAACCTAAATCATGGCCAATCGGGATACATTATGATAGTGGATGAAGTTAGGATTGTGGTTATGGAAAGAAGTAGGTTTCAATCTCTGATTTTTCTTTCGGCAAGAAAGTCTTGAATAAGATGTCTAAAAAATTATTTTGGAAACTTAGTCTTGAACAAAATCTAATCAGTGCCACCGGGTTTTCAAGCCAAATGTCGAATTTTGTTCAGTTCGCGTACCCAGACCCAAATTGAATTTAAGCGAAAATCGAAATAAATTCCCAATATTTCTAAAACAATGGATCCGGATCAAAGAAGCATAGCTGCTGTCGAATATTTTATTTGGTTCCATTTCTTCCAATTTGTTTCTCGAACTGGTAAATGCTAATTAATCTACCTACAAGCCACAAGGTAGTATACATACTTGGATCCATAAAATATCAGTTTTTTTTTTAAATGTTTATTATTCTATATTATCATTGAGTTTAAGTATATGTTATTCGCAATAGCCGAAATCGGCCACTGTCCGAAAATTTTGCTCACAACGCGTTATGCGTTACCCACGATGCGAACAGGTGGTTTTTTCTCGAGCATTGCGTAAAACGCAATACCCAGAACGCGTTGTGGGTAAATTAGGTAATCCACAATGCGAATCCAATTTTAGCGAGCTTTCATTCTGCGTTGTGAACAATTCATTTCACCCACGTCGCGTTGTGGGTATTGCACTTTACCCAGAAAGCGATGAACCAGTGATGCTATACCAGGGTACACAGCCTGCTCCACTCAACCCTCCAAAGTAAAAATAATAAAAAAACTGGAATTTTATAACAAGTTTATCATTTTCTTCAACTGTTAATGGATTCAATCTACGATATTTTTTGAATGATAATTGAAGTCCATCCCGTTTTCTTTGTAGTGTCACTTTGGTTTCATACATAATCTCTGAATAACCTTCGGCTGATAAGAACAACGACCTGTTCACTTAATTTTTGTTCGAATTCAGCTTTCATATTGAAATATTTTCGAAACCACGCACTAAAACCAAAACAGTCAAACCAAGTGCAAAAAATCACAACGTATCTATAGGCACTGTGGTTTAAGAAATCTTTTCATGCTACTCGTAATACTCGCTACTCGTACCTGCCAGTACACAACCTACAGCAGACTGACTTCGACGACAAATTCTGGTTCATCGCTTTCTGGGTGAAGTGCAATACCCAGAACGCGACGTGGGTAAAATGAATTGTCCACAACGCATAATGGAAGCTCGCTAAAATTGGATTCGCATTGTGGATTATCTAATTTACCCACAACGCGTTCTGGGTATTCCGCTTTACTCAGTGCTCGAAAAAGAAACATCCATTCGCATCGTGGGTAAATTTGGATAGCCATAACGCGTTGTGGGCAAAAATTTCGGACAGTGGCCGCTTTCGGCTATTGCGAATAACATATACATAGAGGAACAACGTAGTTGAACGATTTGATGCAAACATTTTTGGCAGTTTAGAGCAAACTCTAGTGCGGCACATAGTAGCTAATAAAGGAACTATAATCTGCCGATCCATTTTGCTGATTTTCATTTACAAAAATCTGTAGAATATTTATCTTCTTCTTGTTCTATGAATCATAGGTAAAATTAATTGTCGTTTTATTGCATCCAAAAAATCAGGCGTGATAAAAAACTGAACATCCCACATTTCCAAACGGCGTTCCACTGGCGGATACAAGGGGGGGGGGGCATGCCCCCCCCCCCCTTTGGACGCCGAAATGGACGATAATCCCTTTATTAGTAGTGAAGTAGGAATCACGTCCTTGGTTATTCATGCTGAGTACTTTAATAGGAATTAGGACAGGTAGTGAAGAACAAGACTGCTGAACTAAATGCCGACGTTTCGTCCGTATATTCGAACTTTTTCAAGGCTACAATGGAGATACAAGAAATTAATCAGTACAATCCAGTAAAAAACAAGAATAATGACGGCTAACAAAACAACGATAAATTGCATAATTAAATACCAAAAACTTATGTGATATAGATGAAAACATTATACACAAAATAATAAATATCGAATAATAAATACGATGACTAGACAAACATTTATTCAATATACAATGACAACAAACAAAAAATTGGGTAAGAAAACTGTGGTACAAAAACTTACCAAGTTCAATTTGTCTGATATAAAAGTTGTTGTTAACATTAAGATTCGGAAAAATTGCATCCAAGCTTTGTCAAATTTCATCCCAAACATGGAAAAACAGCTACAACTACCATCGAAATTAATTGATTAAACAATCGAGAACAGGTGTTATTACGCGCAGACACTATAGACATATGAATAATTTTCATATCGGAATACGGGAATCACGACAAAGAAACAATAAATTTGTGTATAATTGACTCAAATCTTGGGTGTCAGTTCTGTGGTTTACCGTGTTATTTAACCTAATATGAATCATCTCGCTAATGTTTCTTTTCTTCCAATTACTTTCATAATCAAGTATTTCTACATTGTCAAAATCAAAATTATGGCTTTCCGCAAATCTATGGGAAGCTAAAGCTGTAGAACTGTCTTTATCCCGGAACCTATCATCACAGTCATATTTGTGCTGCCTGATTCTCGCCTTCAGCAGTTGTCTCGTCTGTCCCACGTAACATTTATTGCACCCCAAACATGGTATTTTATATACAATACTTGAACGGTTGATGTTAGGGGTTGGATCTTTAAGTTTCGAGAAAAGAATCTGCGTCGTCAAAAGGTTATAAAAAACGAGCTCTGTAGTTTTAGATTTCTGTTTTATTGAATGAGCAATGTTATGACTCAGGCCTGATATATAGGGAAACTTGAAGTATCTTTTTACTTGATCTTCTGAGCTAAGGGTTTCGTTAATTCTAGGGTTTAATGGATTATATTCATTTATTATTTTATTCACGAATGTTGTTGGGTAATTATTAATTTTTAGAATTTCTTTGATCTTTTTCATGTTTTCTTTATAATATATTTTTGAGCTGAGGTGTGTTGATCGATAAATAAGGTTTTTAATGCTGCCCACTTTATAAGACCTAGAAGTTTCTGAATGAAAATTGACTAACCGGCCAGAGTTAGTGGGTTTTACATACCATTTTGTAAGCAAACTGCCATCTTCACCACGAACCACCTTTATGTCTAAAAAAGGTAGCTCTCCATCTTTCTCTTTTTCTATGGTGAATTTAATACGTGGATGATATGAATTGAATTCTGATAAAAGTTCATCAGCTTTATCCGAAGGTATGGCTGTGATTGTGTCATCTACATAAAGTTTGATGAAAGCAACGATAAATTTAAGTTTTTGTAGGACCTTTTCAATCAGATATGTCATAATAAAATTAGCCAAGGACGGACTAGCTGGATTTCCCATAGCAGAACCATCGATTTGCTGGTAAAATTCACCCTCATATTGGAAATAGCTAGAATCATATATATAAGCTATTATATCTATAAACAAGTTTTTTGGGACAGACGAGACAACTGCTGAAGGCGAGAATCAGGCAGCACAAATATGACTGTGATGATAGGTTCCGGGATAAAGACAGTTCTACAGCTTTAGCTTCCCATAGATTTGCGGAAAGCCATAATTTTGATTTTGACAATGTAGAAATACTTGATTATGAAAGTAATTGGAAGAAAAGAAACATTAGCGAGATGATTCATATTAGGTTAAATAACACGGTAAACCACAGAACTGACACCCAAGATTTGAGTCAATTATACACAAATTTATTGTTTCTTTGTCGTGATTCCCGTATTCCGATATGAAAATTATTCATATGTCTATAGTGTCTGCGCGTAATAACACCTGTTCTCGATTGTTTAATCAATTAATTTCGATGGTAGTTGTAGCTGTTTTTCCATGTTTGGGATGAAATTTGACAAAGCTTGGATGCAATTTTTCCGAATCTTAATGTTAACAACAACTTTTATATCAGACAAATTGAACTTGGTAAGTTTTTGTACCACAGTTTTCTTACCCAATTTTTTGTTTGTTGTCATTGTATATTGAATAAATGTTTGTCTAGTCATCGTATTTATTATTCGATATTTATTATTTTGTGTATAATGTTTTCATCTATATCACATAAGTTTTTGGTATTTAATTATGCAATTTATCGTTGTTTTGTTAGCCGTCATTATTCTTGTTTTTTACTGGATTGTACTGATTAATTTCTTGTATCTCCATTGTAGCCTTGAAAAAGTTCGAATATACGGACGAAACGTCGGCATTTAGTTCAGCAGTCTTGTTCTTCACTACCTGTCCTAATTCCTATTTATTAGTAGTCTTATAACGTTGTCATGACCAATCCCAAAAGTTTTCTTTGGGTTTAAATATACATAGAGGAACATCCCAGTTGAACGATTTGAAGCTGATTTTAGTGTAGTTCCTTTACATAGAGGGATAAGTGTGTTTCAGAGAATCGAAAATATTTACCCTCGCATCTGGAGGTGAGTAGCTGAACTATAAGGATAAGCACTATTTCCTAAGCCGAATGCGATGACGATCAGGAACGGCGTACTGGCGGATCCAGCCAGTTTTTCAGGGGGGGGGGGGAGGCATAAAGTCTTTCAGGGGGGGCCATCAATAAAAAAAATTTTTTCGGCCAACGGGGCCAAAGGGGGGGCATAAATACTATATACACTTTGTCCTAAGATTTTCCAACACAATACACTTTTCACAACAAAATCTATAAACACTTTGAACAGCTAGACCTTCACGAGCTACTGTGTGTATTTTAACTAGTCTTGTCAATTGAAAACTTCGATATTTATGCAAATCAGGGTTGGCATGTTTTAAAACACTTGTTTTAAAACAGTGTTTCAAAACATGTTTTAAACACAAGCCTCTGTTTGTGTTTAAAACATATTTTGCAAATTCGTTTCTTTATACTCTTTAGAGTGAATTGTAATGTCGTAGAAAAGGAATAAGAATTATCAACTTCGTTCAGGAATAGGGAGAGTAATTTTTATTGGCGATTCATTGGAAGGTAGCGCTACCTAGAAATATCTTCTTAATGAAATTTGTCTTAATGAACGAACTGCAGTTGAAAAAAAATTATGAATATTAATAAATATTGGCCCAGTTGTCGAAATGTTGGCTTTTTTTTGTGTAAATGAATCTAAAATTGTGTCTTAATTTTGAAATTAGTAGTTTTAAACTTTTTTCAGTTCTTAGACAAGAGAACCTATTTTTTGCCATTTGTTCTTTGAAATTCACCTCGGCGTGAAATAAAATGCAAAGGAAAAATATATTCAATTAAATTGCTCTTTATTGTTTCTCATCACATCTATTGTCACGTAATAAAGATATTATTAATTCTAATTTAATCAATTATACTTGTTTTGGAAGAGTTTTTTCATAGCAATGTTGCCAAAACTTTTGTTTTAAACATGTTTTAAATCATGCTTTTTGAATGTTTAAAAAAAACATGATTTAAATCAAATAAAACAGTTTCAAATAAAAAAAACACAATGTGTTGTTTTTTTTAAAAAACTTGTTTTTGCCAACCCTGATGCAAATCAAGATGGCTTCAACCCATTAAGGGAAAGGACCCAAATCTGGTGTTTCCCGGAATTACCTTGTCGGAATCTTGAGCAGCCGACAAAGAGTTTCGTACAAAATAATATAAAATTTTGGACCGAAACTGAATATTTCGGATATTACAAGTAAATGACCATTATAAATTTGAACAGAGATTTTTACGAGTCTTGGCAATTGAAAACTTCGATATTTATGCAAATCGAGATGGCTTTCACCCATTAGGGAAAAGGACCCAAATCTGGTGTTTCCCGGAATTACTTTGTCGGAATCATGCAAGATTCCGACCCAAATTTCTAAAACTCTGGAATTTCCTTGCCGCAATCTCGAGCATCCGAAAAAGAAATTATTTAGTAGATAATAATATATGTAAAAACAAAAAAATAAAAAAAATAGGGTACGTCGGATATAAAATGTTTATGACAGTTGCAAATTATAACAGAAATGTTGCACTAGAGTTTCTGAGGAAAAAAGTTCTAATGTGGGAATTGCTAACTCAAATTATTGAATCATTTCTATCCAGTACCATCTACAGTCCGTTCCGAGTAGGATCCTGGCAATCTCTTAGGGCTTTAAAAGGGAGCGTGGTTATGACCGCTGGACCAATAGGAGATTTTGTTCGTTTACAAAGCTCCTTCTTGTATTTGAACGGACTATAGACCCCGAGTAAAATTTTTGATTTTGAAAAAAAAATTATAACAATTCAGAAGATGATCAAAAGTGGGACGCTGTTGAGAGATTTTGAACAATGGATTTTTCGGTCAACCACCTTGTAGGTAGATTCGCATTTCACAGTTGATTGATTCGATTCGAAGTAATTTTTGACAACTGTCAAAAAATTTTCAGTAGATCTCAAACAAATATTGGGAGTTCTTTTTTCGTTAATTCGCTTAAATTTGATATAGTTCTGGTAACGCAAACTGAACAAAATTCCTCATGTAGCTTGGATACGTCATATCCCATCTATACTCTGTTCAAATATAAGAGACATCAAAATAAACAAAGTCGCGCAGAGGTAGGATGGGCTTCCTTCAGGTAGAGACTTTATTTCAGGGCTCCAGGGTCGGATCGAGGATAGTTCACACAATCATATAAACTCAAATTCAAATTCATTTATTCAACATATTCAAATTACAAATGTCATAAGTTTGAAAAAAATAATGCAGCGTCCAAAATAATATATTATGTATTACCCTATTAAAAATTATTCCGAATTTTGTTGGTCTTCTTCTGTGTCACTTTCATCCAGATTCACCAGCACTCGCTCTATTGTTGACTCCATGATATTATCGAGCTGACACATTTTTTCTTCGACATCAGTTACAACATGATGTATGCATTTCTTCCATTTCTCAGCACCAATCGAGCCTATAGCTCCCAGAAACAAATTACGAACTTCAGCAATTTTAAATGAGGAGTTCTGAGCAGCTACTTTTCCTTTTACTTGAGCCCAAATGAGCTCGATTGGATTCAGCTCGCAATGATATGGTGGGAGTCTCGATACTGTTCTTCCCGTCTCATTGGCCATTTCATCTATAATTAATTTTTCATACCTCCCTCTATTTGCCTTGACCAGAGCAAGAAGTTCCGCCTTCAAAAGATCATTTTCGAAGGAAATATTTTTACTGAGCAACCAATTTTTGACATCTTCCTTGCGGGTTGAAGAAGACGGAATCGATTCCATTTTTCTCGAATGATAAACTGGCGTTGTCCATTACGATGACAGCGTTATGATCCAGAGTTGGCAAAATTGTTGAGAACCACTTTTCGAACGATTCCCCGTTCATTTCCTCATGGTAATCTCCGGATTTTTTCGATTCGAAAAACCATAGGCCGTTCTCTACAAATCCGTCTTCTCCCCCTATATGACATATAATCAGTCCTTTTCTTTTTCCACTTGGGTTTTTGAGACCAGTTGACAGACCTTCTCGAAAAGCCTGTCTGTTGGACCCAATCGATTCATCGACCCATATTGAATTTTTTGTACATCCCGCATTTATCCATGTCTCGTCAAGGTAATAAATTTTTCGGCCTTGCTCCCTAAATTCTCGAATTTTCTTCAAATAATTTCTCCTCCAAACAACTATTTCGTCTCTATCAATCAATAAACTATTACGACCACGTTTTTTGAATTTGAATTTCATTTTTTTCAATAATTTATAAAATGTTGTTTTTTTAAAATTCGGCAGGCTGTCATCGTTATTAACAACTTCCAAAACCTTCGAAATTGTAGGAATTTCATTAAGAAAAAAACCGTGAACTATTCTCCTAATTAAGTTCATGTCGAAATCGTCTATTGAATCGATGCTTTTTAGCGACTGGGATTTCTGCTTAGGTGGAATCAATAGATGATTTCGTTTATATTATTTTTCAGAAATCTCGTCAGATATATCAGGTAATAACCGTTGCGAATTTTAAAGGACCTAATTACAAGGGTTACAAGGGTGTAACAAAGACATCCAAAACATTCACTTGTATTCAAATTTCATAACTCTCCTGTACCTACTATCGACATTCCGTTCTAAGCTTTAAGTACGATCCTGGCAGTCTTTTGGGGGCGTGACAAGAATTGTAGAGAAGGCCCTTTGACCAATAAGCTGTTAGTATGCGCAAAACAAACCGATTTGGTTTGTTTGTTTACATTCTCTTATATTTGAACAGACTATAAATGTAAAATGTCATCTCTATCAAATCCGTAGTTTCAAATTCCAGAAATAAGGCCGAAGATTAGCCGAGGAATGTGGCTCTCATATTTACCATTCATGACACACTTAAATATTACTTTTATAACGCGTATAATTGAACGCTCAAATTTGGAGCAAACGTATTTGACTACCCGAACGTGTTAATACTTTTTTTGTATTGCACAAATACATTATCTGTGGAATTCGTAGTTTTATGAGGTTTCCAAGCACCCAACGTACAGTAGGATCGGTGAGGTCTCTAATCTTGAATTCCAATGCACCGGACATCCACCTACTCAATACTACCTGCGCAAGGTCGTTAGCATAATGGAAATGGACAACAATAGCGAAATCTTCGAGTACTCGAAAAGTGAACGCTGACTGATAACGATGTTTGGACAGGCTGATTTAGAAGAAATATCACGGTACTCAATGGGGCCGTTTTCGTTTTATGGCGGGTTTAGACGCTTCCGAGGACTGCAGAAATGCTCTCGGCCTTGGAAACAGCCCGTGTCCTTGATGAAAATTAAGGCGTTTTCAGGCGTAGATATTTATGATGTACAAGTGGTTAGATTAAGAGCGGAACCATTCTTCGAGTCAGGGGGTCGCAGTAAAGAATATATTTCACAAAAATTTTGTTTCACCGTTTTCTTTTGAATTGAGTTATGAGTTCTTTCAGTTGCGGGTTCCTCCAGTTATTGGTGAACTTCCAGGAAAATTAGGGCGAAAACCTTGAGTAGAAAATAGGCTTTAGTTGTTTTATTGGTTTTGCGTAAACCCTATTCTCGCTTTTTTTTTCCAAAAAAAATCAGTCGGGGGCTTTTGAGCACTCGTTCATCCACCTACAAGTCGCATTCAAGAATCCAACACGACTTGTTGAATAAATTTGCAGCAGCTGTCATATAAAATGTCCACGATCCCGGATCTGTTCCAACATTAGGACTTTTATTTTTTTCAAAAATGCTCTTTCGTTTTATATGTTTCTGATTACAAAATCTGGATGAAATTGATAAAGGTACATAAAATAAGCAAAACAACTCTCGCGAATCAAACTCGGAATAGCTACAAATTTAGCAGTTTTTCATCCGTTATTTATCCGTGAAAAAATAATTCTTGCCGCTCTTATACTATTATATTAAAAAAAAATGAGATGTGTCGCTAAGTTGACATCAACTTGGCGAAACAACTATTCGAAAAATGTTTTCAGCAAATAACAGTTTATCTTCCAAGGTTCTGCAGAAAAATTACAAAATCTGATTGATCGATCTGCGGCCGTCGGAAAGTATATCAGAAATTTGTCTCGAAAACTATCCATGCAATATCGTTGAAATTTAGAAGAAAGATGTAGCTTTTCATCCTTGATTTATCCGTGAAGAGAAAAACTTTGCCGCTTTTATTAAAAAAAATATTCCGTGCTCTGCTAAGTTGATATCAAACACTTAGCAGCGCGCGTGATATTTTTTAAAAACAAGCGGCAAAATTTCTCTTCACGGATAAATCAAGGATGAAAAGCTACACCTTTCTTTCAGAATTCAACAATATTGCATGCGTAATTTTCGAGAAAAATGCCTTATATACGTTCCGACGGCCGCAGATCCATAAATCAGATTTTGTAATTTTTCTGCAGAACCTTGGAAGATTTCACCTCGGATAATCTGCGGATAAATCACAGAAAACGATGAGCTACTTTGTTTTTTGCTGAAAACATTTTTCGGATAGTTGTTTCGCTAAGTTGATACCTAGCTCTGGTAAATTTTGCGCGACATTCGAGAGCCGAACCAACCCTGAAAATTTCTAGTCTTTAGTTTAGGTTTATCCGTTCGAGAGTTATCGTTTGAAATCATTTCGTATCGTAGTAGGCTATGAATATACACATATACAAGCCTAATTCTCAAAAAACATTTTTTATAACAACACTCATCCGCCATTTTGAAGCCGCCATCTTGAATTCTTCAATTTTAAAGGATCGTAATTTCCGACCCAGAAATCCCCCATATACCAATTTTGAATACAATAGGATCATAATTACAAAACTCGTCCGCCATATTGTGGCCGCCATTTTTCAATTTTGACAAAAGTTTAATCATTTTCGAACCCAAATACCCCCAGATACTAGTTTTGAATGGAATCGGATCATAATTACGAAACTCATCGGCCATTTGTTTTTTTCTATAAAAAATATTTCATGATGCATTGTCACCAGAGTTATGTACACCTGCAAAATTTCGGACGATTAGAAGTGTGTCATATTCAACTTGCAAGATTTGATTACAGACAGACAGACACCGGGACAGGTGAAACTAAATAAAAGCTTGTAACAAATCGATTTCAAGCGGATAACCTGGTCATCATTGGTATTTACCAAAGATCAACTTCATTCAAGCGCTTTTGGTCCTTGTTGGTTATAATCATGTGACGTAATGAATTAGCCCTTCAACGTCATCGTTTGAACCGCAGATAACCGTACTCGAGAGCTGGGTTAAGATTCTGGTTACAAGAAGTGAGGTTAAATAGGCTTGATTTTCGCGCGATTCAGATAACTACATTCTAGAGCAAGTTGGTTATTCGTGGTCCTTTCTGAAGGGTTATAACCAAGGGCAAGACCAGAGATAACCGCGGTTATTACTGGTGATCCGCTTTAAATCGATTCTAGATTATGCGTACTAGGATGTAGACTGTAGGCATTAGAGTAAGCGCAACTGGGTTACCGTAGTTTTTTGTGAGTTTGCTGCTTAATTTTGAAAAAATGGTTACGAAAGAGTTATTAAAAGTATTGCTCATTGTTAGCTACAACTTTTTCCCATCTTTCTGGTGGAGCTCGAATATCGCCTTACGGTAAGAGTGTTCATCTTTAGAAGCTATCCACGAATCAAGCCAATTTTTGATGTCATCAGCAGTTCCACTCATATGAGTGGAACTGCTGATGAGCCAGATCATGTGCCATCGAACGGAATAAGTTATATTCTATCGGCGCAATATCTGGGGAATACGGCGGTTGAGGTAGGACGCACCATTTCAGCGTTTCCAGATATGTTTCAACGAGTAATGTGATAACCGAGCGTTGTCATGCTGTGGAATAACTTTATCGTGTCTGCTCGTAATGTGGCCGTTTTGCGCGCAGTGCTAAATAGCATCAGTTGCAAAATTTTGATGGTACTTTCTCATAGTCGTCCTGAATCGGATTGCAAAAATGTATGAAAGAATCTAATTCCTGTTTCAATTTGGTATAAATTTCACCAATCATTACTTCCATAAAATTACGTAAACTTCTTTGAGGGTTGGGACCTGGTTGTAATTCTACAAAACTCAATATGCTGTAATTTATGTGAATGAAATATATTCCTCAAAACTAGATCACATACGACACAACGTCAATGATAAAATTCCGTTTTCATAATCAGATTCCGTAAACATGTAGCAACGTTCCATAAAACCCTTGATCAGGCGATTACTTATCAGCGGAAACCCCATTTGTTCGTGTGAAAATCAAGGCCATTGTTGGTTCAATGGGTTAGTCCCGCTCTGTCATACGAGGTCTGGCTATTAAATAACGAGACTGCTTATGAAAAAGAGTTTTATTTTAAAAATTATTCTACAATCGAATGCTCCCCTTCAATATACTCCCCTTCCCTCGCCACACACCGTTCCATTCGTTTTTTCCATTGGTCAAAGCAATGCTGGAAGTCTTCTTTTGTAAGAGCATTTAGGAGCTCCGCCGATTTTCGCTTTACCTCTTCCATCGACTCGAACCGGGTTCCTTTTAAGGCAGACTTGATCTTCGGAAATAGGAAAAAGTCACAGGGTGCTAAATCAGGCGAGTACGGCGCGTGTTCGAGCACTGGAGTGCCTCTAGCGGCTAAATAACGCTTCACAGACAGCGCGTTATGGGCAGGTGCGTTGTCCTGGTGCAAGATCCACGATTTGCTTTTCCACAACTCCGACCGTTTCTTACGAACTCGCTCTCGCAGCGTTGCCAAAACTTTCAAATAGTAAGTTTGGTTTACAGTTTGACCCTCTGGAACCCATTCAGTCATCACGATACCGTTGATGTCGAAAAAAACCTGGACCTGGACGTTGGTCATCTTCGGTGCTCTCTCGGCCTTCAGAAAACCTTTTATACCATTCGAAAACACGCGCACGAGATAGAGAATTCTCACCATAGGCCTCTTTCAACAACTTATAGCACTCAGTCGGAGTTTTTTTTAATTTGACGAGAAATTTCACATTGATCCGTTGCTCGTGTTTTTCGTCACACATCGTTATCGGCACGAGAAAAAAACACGTTCGTTTCTAACCTCTACACAAAAAATACTACTACAGCGACGAAAACGTGTTTTCGTACTGGAATAGTAGACACTTCCAGCTATCCAATGCTGCATTCGTTTCCCACCCTACCCCTCTAGGACGCCTTCTGCGCGCGCAGTCTCGTTATTTAATAGCCAGACCTCGTATATTGGAAAAAATCACTATACATTTATAACGTAACATACTTCATTGAGAATATTAAGAGTTATGATTCCAACAAAAAATGGGTCACCTAACTTGTTAGGAGCTGTTGAGCGCTTTTTCATCCACATTGTAGATAGATTTGCATTCAGAAAGCTAACGAAAAAAATTCTACAGAAATTTGACAGCAGCTGTCAAAGAAATAGCATTATATATTGTGCTGGTTAAGCGATCTCGACAAAGTTGGATACTATTCCAAAATTTGAAAATACAGGCATCATGACGAGAGGATATAGCCCTCTTTTGAATAGGACGAGAGCTCAAGTTGTTTTTTCTCAAGCATTATGGTTCTTGAGTTTTTTGTATTTTTTCGAAACGTAACAACAGATGGAAGAACCATTACAGCTTTGCAAATAAACTGGTCATTTCATTACAAAAATGGTTCCTACAAGAAATTGTTATTTTCAGGTTGTAGGTTGATGATCCACGCTGCGTCGTTATTGGTGGGGCTGCTCGTGAAAAAATGTAGAACATAGAGAAACATGAATTCCAGAAATAATGTTCGTCCTTTCGAAAGTTTGCGCAGATATTGTTCAAGTGATAATAATAATGGAGAAAACCAGTTCAAACATGATTCCATTGAACTGTGGAAGTGGACCGGTTTATTCATAACTTTTCATCATTGAATATTCTCCTATTTTTTATTGAGGAAAAATGGATATTATACTCCATTCACTTTTATAAAGTATCCCGGTTGGCCTTTTTTACTTGAAACTGTCGCAGGTTGGCACTCGTGAAAGTCAAATAATCCTGGGAGACGTTGCCAATGCTAATTTCTATTCATTGTTTCTTAACTTTGCAAATGGAGTTAGTTCTTTTAAGGTTAAATGTGACACAGGATTCGTCGTACTAGTACATTTTCATACTGGAGTATTTTATGTTGTGCAAAAAGGTATTTAAATGTCTTCTGTAGGCTTTATTTATTGAGAATTTTGAAAAGTGGTGTTTTGTTTGTTTATAAGTTTTTCTGTCGAGTTATTCGAGTACTCTAATTCTTTTTTTTTCGAATGATCTATCACAATGAAACTGTTATCTTTATTTTGTTGTGTTAAATACGCGTCAATGTCGAATGATTCTCAAGGCGTTGCCAATGCTAATTTCTATCTACTCTTTTTTAACTTTGTAAATGGAGGGAGTTATTTTAAGGCATTATATTAATGTTATTTTAAGATTCAACTGTGACACAGGTTTCGTAGAACTACTGCATTTTCGTATTTCAAGTTGTACAAAAAGGTGTTTGAATGTCTTCTGTAGGCTTATTTCTTGAGATTTTTGAAAAGTGGGAAATTCCAATGTTCGTTTAAGTTTTTCTGTCGGGTAATTCGAGTACTTTTATTCTTTTTTATAACGAACTATCCAATAGTAAGGGAATATTCTGTCCATTATTTTTCAGTAAAATTTCAACACTAGATTCTTGATTTCCGTACAAGAAAATAGCATAACTGAATCTTCCAACCATGTTTATATACGTGAAATATTTCCAGTATTAACAGAGCAAAATGTTTCTTCAACATTCGTCAGGTCTTTGGGATTATTGAATTCATATACCTAATGTTTTCTCAAATTCATTATTTTTACAAAGTAAATAAACATTCGGGATTACTACGACTTCTATGTAGAGAGGACAACGTAGCCTTGACTATAACCTAACATTTTCAAATTACACACGGTGAAATGTGACAGAGTTTCATGGCCAACCGGGATACATTATAAAAGTGAATGGAGTATACGTTATCATCAGTGTTAGTGATTTCGATAAATCCCCCGGGGATTGATGAATAGTAAAATCGCAAATAAATCAGAAACTGTGACGAACCTCAATCATTTTCCGAAGGAAATGAAATTTGCTTTCGAATAAAAACATAAAATGCAGGTTGTGCCATTTGAAATAAGCCCGAAATTGTAGTCTGAGTATGATGTCAATGGGTTTTCTCATTTTGAACTCCTAGTAGAGTTTTGAATAATTATTATAAAGTGCGCGTCAAAATAATGAAACAAATTCATTTTCTCAGAAGAAAAATATTTGACAACGAAATCCTGAAACAGGTCAATTTTCGTTTCACTTTTACCAAATTTTTATGCATTTTTGAAGGATTTTTGTTGCACCCTGTGCCATCCCCATCAACCATCTAAATTTTTTTGAATAGGGAAAGTATGTCATGTGGTACTTTTTTGGCAAGGGAAGGTCTTTGTATCTTTAGAGGCGTGCAAAAATTTTCAAGAAATTTTTTTTTTAAATTAGTTAGTTCAAAGAGGTTTTCAGTATGTGCACTTTGTCATGGCTCATTTACTTTGAGACGATGATACCTGATGAAATTTGTCATCGAATGAAAGTTGACCATTACAGTTTTGTTCATGCACAACTTTCAACCCCCTCACGTGAAAAATTAGAATGTGTGAAATACTGCGCTTCAGTGAAAAATTGACTTGGATTTTGTTGCCAAATATTTTTCTTCTCAGAAAATTTTTTCCGTAATTTTGACGCGCACTGTATATAAAAACATTGTTCCAGTTCCATTATTCCAGTATTCACCACCAAAATTTCATTCCACAAAATGCATTCTTGTTATAGAGTTTTTTCGTCAAACAAACTTATTCTCATTTTTATCGTGCTTGCAAAATCTGCAGTAAAATACAGGGTGTCCCATATAACATAAGAAAAACATATGTTTGCTTCCCACAACTTTCCTGTAGATTTAAAAACAATTTCAGAATATTATGGGATTTCGTGTTGAGAAAAAATCCGCTTGAGAGAAATCGAGATCCGCGTCACCGGTGAAACACCCTGTATATGCATTCCGACAATTTTGTATTACAGCTCAGGATCGCGTGGTCGCGCCGGCAGTCTTTCCCGCTGGTGAACGCGTTTTCTATAGGTGTGGGTGACTAATACCATAACGGTAGATCAACGAAAGATCTGAGACTATCCTACCTGTAAATAGAACTTGATATCGTATCATCTGACATGTTACAATAGATAGTCGTCGACTGATATTTGCGGTTGTGTCGTAATCGAAAGGTTACACGGTGAGAACATAAAGTGGATACCACCACAAGACGAATATAAAATTACAAGTCGGTAAAGGATGACTATATTGTCTTCATGGATGACGAAATGGGTGATTTGTTTCTAGAACGAATATATGGGTTTATACCAGATCTGCATTTGCTCATTGGTTCAATTTTGAAATTTATAGTGTACTTTCAAGGTTTATATGTACCGGAAAAGTTCCCAAATGGGTAAAATCTAACCTTAGGATTCGTAGATATGATTTTTGACGTCAATGATATCCGCTCAAAATTGTAAAATGAAAAGAAGGCTTATGCAAAATTTGATGGGGAAAGTATCACTAGAAAATTCAAATAAAATTCTTTTTCTGAAAGCCAAGCTGCGTTGAACGAGTTCAGTACCTGGATAGGTAACCTCTCTAGCTGCGGAATTAAACAATCTTCCGAATTCGGACTTGTGGTTTCATAAATATTATAGAATGTTCTTGACCATTAGGCGTAGAATAACTGGTGTGGACACTCTTTGTCATATTTGCAAGAGTTTGTCGAGATCACTTAATTCTTTGAAAACAAATCAGACCGGTTTGATCATCAGTTTGTCTATGTAAAATGATTTCTCGAATGTTCCTGCTGAATTTCAAGAAGATCGGAAACCTCATTGGTATAAAATAACGGACAACAATGACATAATATAGTAAATCTCATCTCATATGTATACAGGGTCTTTCACGAGGAACCTCACCCATATTTATACGGAAAACTACTGAACGTATTTTCATGAAATTCAGCACTTATAAGTATTTCACGATGCTGATGAAATCTAAAATATTTTCAAGGCATGAGCACCTCCGGTTTTTCCGGAAATGACGTTAACTTCCGTTTTTCAAATTAGAACACCATTTTTTTATTGCAGAAATAGATTCCTTAGAAAATTTCAAGTTATTTTGATGTAACATTTTTCAGTTTTGGTTGGAAAATTCTCTCTGAGCGGGAAAATTCGAAAAAAAAAAAATCGAAAATAGAGCTCCGCTGAAACAAGAATAACTTCGAGGTTTTTGGAAGGAAAATTTTCATTTTTGAGATTTTTCAAGATGTAAGATTGATGTATCCACTTTAAAAATCGAAATCGCGATTCATGATACAGGGGGTGAAAAAATCGCTTTCAAAGTTAGGGATGACAAAATTGTGAAAAATCAATTTTTTCAAATTAGAACCCCATTTTTTTTTATGGCAGATAATGAATCTACGTTAAAAAATAAAGTGAGTGTATGCATCACACCCCTGCCCTAAAGTGGGTATTTTCTGAGTTATTCACAAAAAACTGTTTTTCGTCTTGAATTTTCAGCTATTTCTTTTCCCTTCACGCCAAAAAGATGAAATTTTCAGGAACTGTTACTTAAACCATGTTTTAGATTTTACTACCCTAATAAGCAAGAGAAAAAAGTTACAGGTTGTTCCCAAATAGATGGCGAATTTGGATTCGAATTTGTATCGGAAACCTCTTTATTTCCACTAATCGGCCATCGGTTTTCTCTCCAGTGATAAATAAATAATTCCTTATGAACCATATGCAAAAACTTACCATGTTTTACATTCTTTTTTTTAATGATAGATATCATTAATTACATCTGCCAAATTCCTCTTTATTCAGTAGCATGTAATTAATGATATCTATCATTAAAAAAAAAGAATGTAAAACATGGTAAGTTTTTGCATATGGTTCATAAGGAATTATTTATTTATCACTGGAGAGAAAACCGATGGCCGATTAGTGGAAATAAAGAGGTTTCCGATACAAATTCGAATCCAAATTCGCCATCTATTTGGGAACAACCGGTAACTTTTTTCTCTTGCTTATTAGGGTAGTAAAATCTAAAACATGGTTTAAGTAACAGTTCCTGAAAATTTCATCTTTTTGGCGTGAAGGGAAAAGAAATAGCTGAAAATTCAAGACGAAAAACAGTTTTTTGTGAATAACTCAGAAAATACCCACTTTAGGGCAGGGGTGTGATGCATACACTCACTTTATTTTTTAACGTAGATTCAATATCTGCCATAAAAAAATGGGGTTCTAATTTGAAAAAAATGATTTTTCACAATTTTGTCATCCCTAACTTTGAAAGCGATTTTTTCACCCCCTGTATCATGAATCGCGATTTCGATTTTTAAAGTGGATACATCAATCTTACATCTTGAAAAATCCCAAAAATGAAAATTTTCCTTCCAAAAACCTCGAAGTTATTCTTGTTTCAGCGGAGCTCTATTTTCGATTTTTTTTTCGAATTTTCCCGCTCAGAGAGAATTTTCCAACCAAAACTGAAAAATGTTACATCAAAATAACTTGAAATTTTCTAAGGAATCTATTTCTGCAATAAAAAAATGGTGTTCTAATTTGAAAAACGGAAGTTGACGTCATTTCCGGAAAAACCGGAGGTGCTCATGCCTTGAAAATATTTTAGATTTCATCAGCATCGTGAAATACTTATAAGTGCTGAATTTCATGAAAATACGTTCAGTAGTTTCCCGTATAAATATGGGTGAGGTTCCTCGTGAAAGACCCTGTATAGAGTTTAAATATACATATGTATAAATATTTAAATATATTTTTTAACGTTTTTTAACATTTCTCTATTTTTTTATCCGCCGAGATTCGCATCATTTTATTTCTGAATTCAAATATTTCAGGCTATAATGGGTCACAATATACAGGGTGAGTCTTTGACTTGTACATATATTTTAACTGTAGATTCCTCCCATCAAACCAAACACTTTTTTCCTATACCATTTTTTAAAATTCGGTTTCGTTTGGAATATACAGGGTGTCAAAAATCCACGAAAAAAACACTTTTCTGTTCATATCTTCGGAACCGTTATTTCAAATGAACTGAATTTTGGTGAAGTATTCATTCCTATCATGATGCATATTCCCAAATCAAAACTTATTCAATATTCTCCCCGGTATGAAAGTTGCAGCTAGCCAACTCATAAATTCGCGCAAAAATACTATAAAAGAAGCAATCGGTTTGGAAAATAAAATCATTCTTTAGTTTTTTCAATAAAACGCGTAGTTCTCGAGTAATTCCCAATTTTACCCGATAAAATTTGACGAGAAAATCATAAATCTCGAGAATAATCTGAGTACTTTCCTGCCTTGTAAATATCACCGAATCGAAGATGTGTATCAATATTCTGTAATCGAATTAAAAGTTAACAACGTTGTCAGAATGTTTGTCGAATTTTCATTTGGAAATCACTATGATGGGAAAACGTTTGTTATGTCATATAAAATTTCGATATTTTTTCACTTTACCGTCTATCAGCAGTGATTTGCTTCAAAGAGAGATCTTCTGACTCATGTGTTCAACAGTTCAACTCATTTTTTGTTCGATATTGATATTTGGACCCTTATTTCATTCAATGAATCAATCCAACTCTGTGAATAAATTGACTATAGAGATATCTCGTCCTCTAAAATATGCACCTAGTTTATTCCATCAGTTTCGGGCTCCGGCAGAAATACATCATAATTTCTAGCTACTCATTTCATTATTCAAATTTAAATAATAATTCGTCACAAACATCAACATAACCTATTCTCTCGTTGGAAGAATTTTAATTTCTAACCTCCAAACCATAGAAATCTCACGTCATACGCTATGTAACCGAACTACGCTGAACCGTCTGAACTACCTCAGACATGTGAAGTATAAGAACGGAATAGTGGTAGTAATTTGAGTCGTTTGAGATAGGTCGATTCCTAATGTTAAGGAAGGTGATCTATGGTCGAATTCATAGATATTTATCTAGTAATGCAATCAGAAAAATCAATTTTCCTAGTTTCAAGAATATTGCTGAAACTGGCAACATACAACACATTCAAGTTCTGTGAATTTTCCACAGAAGATTTCATTAACATCGATTTGAATAGGTTATAGCTTGATCAAAATTATAAATTGAATTTAAAACCATCATTCACAAAATATTTTTGGGATATCGAGGAGGATATGGACAGGTTTTTAGTGTTTACAGACTAATCTTTAGGAAAATCGAAGAAGGAACTCAATTATATAGGAGAAATATGGCTTTTCAATTGCCAATATAATCGGACCCAACTGAGTGTTTTTTTTAAGAAATATCGTGTTTTTAACATTCTTATTCAAATATACCAACTTAATTTTAATCGAGAAATATGAACTTTGCATTGGTTCCAGAGAATGTTTTCAGGCACGTACTCAGCCACATGTTTTTTTTCAAATGGCTATATCTTTTTAACAGAGCCGAATTCGGAAAAATGGAAAACAAAAAAAAAGGTTTATTTTGACCTCAAGAATCTTCAGTTGAAATATATGTACAAGTCAAAGACTCACCCTTTATGTACAGGCTGTTTCATTGGTAAATGAACATATGGTAACCTGAGCTAGAGCTACCCTAGGCGAGTCCGAATTCCATAACCGAGATACAGGGTGGTTTATGTATTCACCAAAAATTTCAATTCCTCATAACTTTTGAACCAACCAATATAGTCTGTTCATATTTGGAACGTATGATTCACTTCTACAGGTCAATCGATTTACTTTTGAATTTCCAAAAAATTCCAGGTCCGTATTTGAAAAATATGGGACTTCTTCCAAGCTGAGATTCAACACTCTGTATATACAAATTTTGGCATTTGATTGAATTATTTGAAAAGAGCAGAAAATTTTCAATGGAGTTGAGTAGATTTCATTGTCCCGCACGCGTATTGGCATTGTTTACTACGGTGCAACGCATACATGGTGTTGGAACGCGGTAAAGAATGGCTGAACCAATGCTCTCTCTACCCAGACAAATCTTACTACGGCTCAGCGCTGGATCGTGTTCAGACATAGTAACTATTGTACTATGGATACGCGACTGTTCTCGGGTCATTGTTTACCGCGTTCCAACTCAACTACGTTCCAATTTGTTTTCTTTCGCAATTTTGCAATCCTCGTTCATGAAGATAACAATAATATGCTATCGCCAAAAATAGTTTATCGAACCACACTAAAATTAAAAAAAAATAATATATAGAAAATAATACACAAAAATAACGTAATATGTACATAAAAATACCAATAGTATAATGTATAAATACAGTGAGTATAGGTGAAAACAACTACATTAAATGCAAAATCAACTGTAGTAGTAAGAAATAATCCTAGTGTGCATTTCCATGTGATTTTGCATTTGGTCTATTAATATCAATATTTTTCTTTTGGCATTTCTTTGTTGGATGGCCTACCAGCTTGAATGCATTTTGCGTCATGATAAACCACGTCTAATTCTTCTTCGGCTCACTGATGTTTGCTGAACAGAAATGTTCTTTTAGATATTTTTGATGCAAGAATAAAATGTAATAAGTGTAATAAGTCGGATGGTGTAACAATTTTGTTTGAAGAATGATAAATTTTTTCATGGCATTAACCATATCAACCGTTTTATGTTTGCAGGCTATTTTTGTAATGCGTTCAAAATTGTCTGTAAGTTCTGTTGCAGCTGCGGGATGTTTCTCACCTTAATTTGTTTCATAGGCATTCTAGACGTACAGTGTTTATTGGTACTACAGAAAAATTATCCTGTTGGGTAAAAACATTGCTTTGTAGTAATTGGGAATTCATTTTCTATACCCACTTCAGTTGTCATGTCGTCATAAAATTCTGAGGATATGTTTTCTCCTAGGGCTAATTTTGCTAATTCTTTTCTGTCGTTAGTGTTTATTTGCATACAGGTCCTAAAAGTGATTCCATACTTATTCCTTATGGCGCAAAGGTGCTTACAATACCTATCACCCTGTCCAAAAGGCAAAAACCCAGTCGCAAAATGCAATATCTACATAATGCCTTATAAAACATGTGATCATCGGTCTCCGAAGAAACTAAAAAGGTATTTTCGTAAACAATAACCCCAGAATAGGCGCGTATCCATAATACAATAGTTACTACGCCTGAACACCTCTGCGCTGAGTCGTGGTAAGATATGTCTGGGTAGAGAAAGCATTGGTTCAGCCATTCTCTACTGCGTTCCAACACCATGTATGCGTTGCACCGTAGTAAACAATGCCAATACGCGTCCCGCACGTCATTTTGCTCAAAGAGAGCTTCAGGGAAAGATCCAATTGAATATTGGAATTCCACAAAATTCTCAGAAAAATCGTACATTATGATCGAATTGAATTTTTTTATCCCACTGATTGCACTTTCGAATTTCATAATATTCTGAGGAATCATTTGGAGTTATTTTCGGAAAAACATTATTCATCGAGAAAAATTTATTTGAAGTCAACAGAATTTTATTTACCGATGAAGCCATATTCACGAGGGATGGGGTCTTCAATATGAGGAATTCGAATGAATGGGCTGAAAAGAATCTGCATGCAGTTAGGCATACGAAATCCCAATACAAATTTTCAAAAAATTCATGGTGTGGCGTTTATAAAAATCGATTGATTGGACCACACATTCTACCAAGACTGCTTACGGGTGATCTTTACTTGATTTTCTCCAAAATCATCTTCCTGTATCACTCGAAGGTACGGACATTGCAAGAATGCATTTTCAGAATGATGGAGCACCATCCCATTTAAGAGTAGGTAATGGTCAGACAATTTTTCGATCAGAACTTTCCAAATATGTAGATAGGCAGAGGTGGACCACATGCCTGACCCGCTAGGTCACCAGATTTCAATCCTGTCAATCCTGTGGATTATTTCATTTGGGGTTAATTGAAATATTCAGTACAAGCAGGCCGTCCCTGCTTCGCCCGGTGAGAAATTTGTTTCACTCGGCGGTTTCATCTTCAACGCTTTAACCTGCCATATCTTTTGATGTACTCGTTTTAATTGTATGATGTGAAGGGCAATTTCGTTCTAACTCAAATACTGGGGATAAAAAACGTATTAGGTTGGATAAGGATCAATACCCAATTCATAAAAACACTCCCAAATAGTGCATAATTTTGGAAAACATCTGATTACTATAAAAACAGGTTATAGCAAGTCAATCTTGAGAGATAGATATATGCTATCGCGGACTTTTTTGTAGAACTATTCAAGAGGTACATTTCCGTTCTACATTGTATCCACGGAAGTCTTACGGTTTTTGCAGCGCACGTGAAAATAGCTGATTTTGGCTGATTTTTTTGTAATTATTGAAGTTATAGTAGAAATCCTCATTTTTATAAGCTTTTATTTAGTTTCACCTGTCCCGGTGTCTGTCTAGTCTGTGTTTGTAATCAAATCTTGCAAGTTAAATATCACACACTTCTAATCGTCCGATTAATTTGAAATTTTGCAGGTGTACCTAATTCTGGTGACAATGCATCATGAAGTATTTTATATAGAAAAAAACAAAATGGCGGCTTCAAAATGGCGGATGAGTTTTGTAATTATGATCCGATTCCATTCAAAATTAGTATCTGGGGGTATTTGGCTTCGAAAATGATGATACTTTTGTCAAAATTGGAAAATTCAAGATGGCGGCCACAATATGGCGGACGAGTTTTGTAAAGATGATCATATTCTATTCAAAATGGGTATATGGGAGTTTTCTGGGTCGGAAATTAGGATTCTTCAAAATCGAGGAATTCAAGATGGCGGCTTCAAAATGGCGGATGAGTGTTGTTATAAAAGCTCATCTTCAAAAATGTTTTTTGAGAATTAGGCTTGTTTTCTGGTGAGAAGTATAGCCTATGTCACTCAGGGATAATGCAGCTTTCCAAGGGTGAAAAAATTTCTGAAATCGGTCCAGTAGTTTTTGAGCCTATTCGTATCAAACAAACAAAAATACAAATCTTTCCTCTTTATAATATTAGTATAGATATTCATTTGAAATATAGGAAGTGAGGATATCCTCATGGAACGTATCGAAGTCGCCTGCAATGAAATACGTAATAATCCAGACATGATCAAAAAAGTATCAGACATATTTTGAAGAGGGCCAGAATGTGTCTTGAACAAAATGGTGGTACTTTCGAGCACCTACACGTTAAGTTTTTATGTTTCTTCAGTTATTTATTCATCTTTGTTGACACTTCAAATAAATTTTTCTCGATGACTAATGTTTTTCCGGAAATAACTCCAAATGATTCCTCAGAATATCATGAAATTCGAATGTGCAATTAGTGGGACAAAAAAAACTTAATTTGATCAAAATGCACTATTTTTCTGAGAATTTAGTGGAATTCCAATATTCAGTTGGATCTTTCCCTGCAGCTTTCTTTGAGCAAAATGACGTGCGGGACAATGAAACCTACTGAACCCCATTGAAAATGTTCTGCTTTTTTCGAATATTCAAATCGAAATTTCAATATACGGGGTGTTGAATCTCATCTTGGAAGACGTCTCATATTTTTCAAATACGGACCTGGAATTTTTTGGATATTCAAAAGTAAATCGATCGACCTGTAGAAGTGAATCATACCTTCCCCATGTGAACCGACTATACTGGTTGGTTCAAAAGCTTTGAGGCAGGGTTGGCAAAAACATGTTTAAAAAAAAACATTGTGTTTTTTTTATTTGAAACTGTTTTATTTGATTTAAATCATGTTTTTTTTACATTCAAAAAGCATGATTTAAAACATTTAAAACATGTTTAAAACAAAAGTTTTGACAACATTGCTATGAAAAAACTCTTCCAAAACAAGTATAATTGATTAAATTAGAATTAATAATATCTTTATTACGTGACAATAGATGTGATGAGAAACAATAAAGTGCAATTGAATTGAATATATTTTTCCTTTGCATTTTATTTCACGCCGAGGTGAATTTCAAAGAACAAATGGCAAAAAATAGGTTCTCTTGTCTAAGAACTGAAAAAAGTTTAAAACTACTAATTTCAAAATTAAGACACAATTTTAGATTCATTTACACAAAAAAGCCAACATTTCGACAACTGGGCCAATATTTATTAATACTCATATTTTTTTTTCAACTGCAGTTCGTTCATTGAGACAAATTTCATTAAGAAAATATTTCTAGGTAGCGCTACCTTCCCATGAATCGCCAATAAAAATTACTCTCCCTATTCCTGAACGAAGTTGATAATTCTTATTCCTTTTCTACGACATTACAATTCACTCTAAAGAGTATAAAGAAACGAATTTGCAAAATATGTTTTACACAAACAGATGCTTGTGTTTCAATAGTATATTCTAAAACTAGTTGCAGAATGGGCTCCTATTCCAATACGAATGCGAAATTCGAAAACGAGCGATGAAGGAGCGAGTTTTTGAACGCATGAGTATTGGAATTGCATTCTGCAACGAGTATTAGACGATATTTTCTCTATTTCACTCAAATTTTGTGAAATTCAACGAGAAAATTCAAATTATAGGTCCTAGTGACTTTCATATTGTATCTTGGCAGTTGGTGTGAATGTAGGAAATACAAAAATTAACGTTTCTAAATTGACGTCCGCTGAAATTTAAAAGGATCGGAAGTCATTGCTGACAACCACAAAACGAAAAATATTACTGAAAACGATGCTGTAATGAATTCATTACAGCACTGTTTTTAGTACTGTAATGAACTCATTACGATACTGAAATAGAGAAACATGTTTTAAAACACTGTTTTAAAACAAGTGTTTTAAAACATGCCAACCCTGCTTTGAGGAATAGAAATTTTTGGTGAATACATAAACCACCCTGTATCTCGGTTATGGAACTAATTAGACCTATCATATATCGGTTTTTTGGACTCGTCTAGGATAGCTCTAGCTTAGGTTACCGTATGTTCATTTACCAATGAAACACCCTGTATATATTCTTATGAAAGGGAGCTGTACAGATTTGTTTCCATTCAAAAAATTATGGCAACAAGGCAACAAGGAACAGATCATTCAAACAAACAGATTGATCCATTCTCCGCTCCTAATCTTAGTATGAATGTTAAACGGGGCACCATACAGTTCTGTGTATGATGCAAGAGCACAGATAAAAACCTCAGCAAAAACTCTGTAAACAAATCCAATATGGGTCACAATTGAATTAATTGGAATAAAATTAAGATGATTCATATACAAACAACAAACACAGTTATCAACAAGAAAAACTAAATACAGTATAATCTTTCTAATCCGGACACATTTAAATCCGGACATCCAGTACTCCGGACGCCAGATTTCAAAACCCATACTCCGGACGAATCTTTATAATCCGGACATATACAATTCGCCGCGTCTAAAATTTTCGAGTTTAGACATGATTCCGACGATGGGATTTCAGGAAATTTTCTTGAAAGTGAAATCCTACTTACTGACAAAGATATTGAGAAATGGAGATGCAGTAATTGCATTAAAAAAATGTATGGAATTGGCATCAGAAAATTTTCAGACGACCGCATAAAAATGCTGTTCGATATGAAGAATATTGCAGTAAAAAATTAAGCTGCATCAAAACTTCAAACAGAAATTTCAGTTTTTTTCAAATTTGGAAATAATTAAATTCATATGTAAATAAATTCTTCTGGGATATCTTGATTATGAAAATTTGTAATCAATTTATGTTTTGTTACTTTTTTGAATTTTTTGTTTCATTTAATCTCTTGTTTTTTCAATTGATATATCGCTGTATGTTAATTGTATGAATCATATATTTCATTTATCACAAAGACCATAAGAATAATCCTGTATTTCTCTAATCCGGACAAATCGAAAATCCGGACAACTACTCTGCCAACAATTGTCCGGATTTAAGAGGTTGCACTGTATTGATATTGATGAAGATATACTTACGCACATCGTCAAAAGTATTGCTCCGCCCCATCAACTGTCGAGTTGTTGAATGGAAAAGCCACTTGCAACTGTCAAATTCACTTACCGAAAATTCTCTGCCGTTGCATACTACTAAGATTTCTAGGCATCTTACATACTACTTATAAGGCTCTATATATCTATATCTTTATAGTGCTCTACTACTTACGGTAGAATTCTCTGTGGAATTCCACAAAGAAGACAGAGAATTTTCGGTCAGTAAATTTGACAGAAAATTCTCGCGCGAATTCTCTGTCGTTGCAAGAGGCCTTAAAATGACAATTTTCTGTATGTGGAATCTTCGCTGTAAGTTTGCAGCGAATAACGAGAGTTTTTATCGAGAATATTCCGAGAAAATACCGGGACATCCAATTTCTCAGTTTGACTGGGGAAGAATAGTAGCTCTACATCAAGAATCTTTGTCTAACCACCAGATTGCGCAACGGTTGGAAATTCCACGGACTGCAGTAAGGAGCATAGTGGCCCTTTTTCTGGAAAACGGCAGCGCTGCCCGGAAACCGGTGCCTGTTCGAACCAGAGCAATCATCTGCAAGGGAGGACCATTATATCGCAAATTTTACTCGAAGGAGCGACTTAATTTCACCTAGGAAGTTGTGCCCTTTCAAGGCGGTTCAATAATGTGCTGAGGGGGGGGGGGGTTATAATGCTTGTTTCCGTACCCTCCTCTTATTATCATTGAACGAACAATGACTGGTGCCATCTAAGAAGAAAACATCATTGAACCAATCACAGTTCCTCTGCACAACGAATTTGGGTATAATTTCATTTATCAGGTTAACTAGCTGGCCCTGCGAACTTTGTTTCGCCCAACTTATACTTACGGTGGGTTTCATAAATCGTAATCACCGGTGATCGGAGATTAACGGCTTGGTTCTCTGATTTTTGAACTGTCAAATCGAGTTGATTCTAGATCAAACTCCGATCACCGCCCACCGGTGATTACGCTTTGTGAAACCCACCGTTAAAGTTGTATAAACTCACCATTGCTATTTTTCAAGCAGGAGATAAATTAGGCAAAATGAAGTTCAAAATATGCAAACTTTTAATATTATGGTAATTTACATGAAGAGAATTCTCTTTATTTAATCGGCACCTAATTGTTGAACATATAACTTTTAGTTTTTAATGTTTTGAAAATCAGTCATGATAAATTCTCAAAATCTAATCAGTGCTCACACCATTATTGTAGACATCTTAGCTATGCTGCTAAGCTCAAAATAGTGGGTAAACATCTCAGTCGGATGAGCAGCGAGATTTTCATATTTCCATGGATATGAGCTGTCACTGTCACACAGAATATGTGCTTGGGAGGCTGGGACGGGGTTTACCAATAAGGGTAAATGGAAAATTCCGGTAGATGTTATTTTATTTTATTGAAAAAATCTAAAAGGTTGAAACATGTATTTTCAAACTTTCCATCGTCACATACAATGCTTACCTAAAAGGTTGACCAAATTAGGTGAATTCCTTATTTTCGAACAATAGGTACGGCAAATAAACAAAAATTTTAGGTTTCAATCATTCTTCAATTTGTTCAGTTTAGTTGACGATATCAAGCTCGTAAGAAGGCAAATCGAGATGTTCAAATGAAGTCGATAGCAGAGCGTAAAATGCAAGAAAAAAAATGATCAACACTGCCGGTTGTGTTGAACTTACATTCAAATTTATTGATGATCATTCGACCAGATCAGATTAGGCAACCCATAAAACATTATTGTATATCATTAGTGAAACCCCGATGAGCAAACGTTTCAAAATTATTGAGGCTTACAGTACTGTATCTGTGCAAACAGAAACACTAAAATAATATGTCAATTACTAATTAACTAACTTTGGATTAAGTTATTTCCGCAAATATATTTCTTACCCAAACAGAAATTCAAAAACATTTCAAAAATATAGAGAAAAGATGAAGATGGGCAACTCACATTTGAATCTGATCATTCGATTTACTTGATATTTCGGTAAAAATTCACTGTTCCATCAACTTGAGATGTTCACCCGCTTTTTGATCTGGTAATAGACTTCCATGTTGCCATGAGTTATTTACGAATCACACATCGCCATCTAATAGCGGTATTATCAAACTAAGTACCTACGACTACGTACAGAGACTTATCTGGTCACTGTACGACTATACGCATCAACGGTAGCGACACCTAGTGGCCTTATTCAAAAGAAGGAAAAGCAGTTCCTGCATAATTAAAATTTTCATCGGTTTTTCAAAGTTTTCTTGTATTTTATAATAACCAGACCTTAGACGAATCCATAAATGAAGTTTTATATCAAACAGTTTATCCGATCTCGAGTTATAAATGGTGTAACCAACACCTTTCTTTTATTATATAGATAACGCCCCACCACACGAAGCGTTCAAAACATTCTTCAAGAGAACAATATCCAGAGAATGAACTGGCCAGCAAACTCACCGGACATGAATCTAAAAGAGCGCGTATGGAATTACTAAGGACCAATCGCCAAAAGCCTCGTTCAACTTTTCAGGAATTGAGTTCAGCCGTTCAGGAATAATGGAATTATACTCCATTCACATTTATGAAGTACCCCGGATGGCCTTGAAATTCTGACACATTCCACCGCGTATATTTTGAAAATGTTATGTTATAGTCATTCCCCTGTCAGATACGCACGCAACGTTGTCGTTTCTACATAAAAATCGTAGTAATTACGTATTTATCAAAATGTTTATTTACCTTGGGAAAATAATTAGCTTGAGAAAATATTATGTGAATTCAATGATTTCAAAGACCTGGCGAATGTTGAAGAAACTTTTCTCTGTTAATACTGGAAATATTTCACTTATATAAAAATGGTTGGAATATTCAGTTATTTTTTTTACGGAAATCAAGAAACGAGTGTTGAAATTTTACTGAAGAATAATGGACAGAATAGTCCGTTATTTTGTGAGTTCATTCGGAAAAACGAACAGAACAGACTCACTTTTCAAAATTCTCAAGAAATATGCGTACAGAAGAAATTTAAATACCTTTTTGCACAACTTGAAACTCCAGTATGAAAATGTAATAGTACTACGAAACCTGTGGCACAGTTAAACCTTTAAAGAACTAACTCCATTTACAAAGTTTAAAAAGAGTAAATAGTAGCCTTGGCAATGTCGCTCAGAATTGTCTGATTTTCACGAGTGCCAACCTGCGTCGGTTTTAAGTAAAAGAACTTGAAAAACATATATCATGGCCATCCGGGATACTTTATAGAAGTGAATGGAGTGTACATATATGCCAGAAAATTCCATGAATGACTATTTTGTTTGGATTCAGTTGTTGAATAACTATATCAATTAATCAAAGATAAATAATCGATAAATTTAGATTTTTTTCTCATTTTTCCTATTTTGTCTCATCCTGCCTAAGGCAAAGAGTAACAAACAAAGATTTTCTATTGATTATATTACAGTTGAAAATATTCATCTCCAGAATATAGATTATTTATTTCTTGGGAAACATTGGGCGGTCAAAACTTTTGACGATGCCTATATTTTCCAAATATTCGGTAGGTTTTCATCAAGAATTGTGATATCGAAAATTTTCAAAATTTGTTCAGATGATTTATTGAAAAGACGCACAACTTCCATACGCTTGAATTAAATTCAATTTATTAATATTTGTGCTCTTTTATACTCAATTGAACCATGATATGGAATGGTCGAATCATGTGACCATCGGGAAGTGAACTTTTATGCTACTTAAGTATGACTGACGTTAATTGGGTTGCATTTTTCATTCGAGGCTCTCTCCACATTTGAGGTAACTACATTTCAATATTGCGTTCACAATATTTATACAATAAAAACTAATCTGAAAAGCTGAAATAATTTTTTCAGAGTTTCGTACAATCGGTGAAAAAACCAAACCCTTTGTAGAATAATACGTCTGTCCGCCTGAGTCTCATTCTCAGGTTTTTCCTTTATGGTAGAGATACATGGTGCCGGGAAGAAAAACATTTTTTGTATACAATATGAATAGGTGTTTTCTTCACAGAGTTCTCCATTTTCTGTTGCATTAGTTGTTGCCCAAGAGAGTTGTAGGATTCCCATTCTTCTCTGGTTTTCACACTACTGGTTGAATCAGAAAAATAACAAGAATGATAAATATTATTTCGAAATATTTTCATTCAGTTTTTCCCGTTTCCTTATCAGTTTTTAAATTGGCACACTTTTTTTTCAGACCGCCCAGCATGGCTTTCCCCACAAACCGACCGCCCTCGCCTGGGACCCCAACCTCCGACTCCTCGCCCTCGGAACCGCCACCGGTGCCATAAAGGTCTTCGGACAGCCGGGCGTCGAGTTCTACGGCCAGCATCAGAATCCCACGGCCGTCACCAAGCTTATTTTTTTACCGGCCCAAGGCAGGGTCGTGTCTCTGTGCGACAATAACTCCTTGCATCTGTGGGAGATAAACAACGCTCTAACGGAGGTTAAGTTCCAGTCGTTGGAGGGCAAGCTGAAGAAGATCTCTACCGTTTGCGTGGAGTCCACAAACAAGCATCTTCTGCTTGGTACCGAGGGCGGAAACATCTATCTGTTAGATTTGGCAACGTTCACTATGACGCCGGATATAATTTATCAGGATGTTGTCATGCAAAAGTGAGTATATGGGTCTTTTTCGGTATTGTCATCAGGGCCGGTTCAACCATGTGGGGGCCCCTTTCCAACCATACAGGGACACCCATTTAAAAAAAAATCTACTGAAATAACTCCTTGGGAACATTAAATTTTTTTCGTGCACGGGGCACGCGGGGCCCCTAGGCGGTTGCCTACTCTGCCTATTGGTTAATCCGGCTCTGATTGTCACTGAGTTTAAATTAACATAGAGGTACATCGCCATTGAACGATTTGATGTAAAAATTTTTGGCAGTTTACTGCCAACTTTAATGGCGGCACATAGTAGCTATTGAAGGAACTTTAATCTGCCAATCCATTTTGTTGCTATTCATTTACAGAAATCTGTAGGATATTCATTTTCCTCTAGTTCTATGAATCATAGTCAAAATCAATTTTGTCGTTTTATCGCATCCAAAAAAATCAGGTGTGATGAAATACTGAACATCCCACATTTCCATACGCCGCTCCTCGCCATCGCATTCGGCATAGAAAATAGTGCTTTATAGTTCAGCTTACTCATCGCCAAATGCGAGGGTTAAAATTTTCTATTCTCTGAAACACACTTGCCCATCTATGAACGGGTGAACGAACTACATTAAAATCAGCTTCAAATCGTTCGAGGGCGATGTACCTCTATGTATATGGTATTGTTCAGTTATTCAATCGGAGCTGTAAGACTGTTTTTAGTTTTCAGAATTATTTATTTCTTTAATACTTCAGTTGATATTCAGCGTCATTAACTCAACAGTATTCTTTTACGACGTATAGTTTTTGCCATTGCAACTGGTTGTGTGTACAGGGTGGCCAGATTTCGATGGGTTAGTACCTGAACTATTAGAGATGGAGATGAAGTAATATACATGTCATGAGAAATATAAATTGCTGAAAACCCCAACTTGCTACGGCGTCTAGTTTCCGAGCTACAGGCCGATTTTGGTATTTGGTGCATTGTCATAATTGACTACTTCCGTAGTATAGGATCTACGCCCTCGAAATGAACACATATCTTTCGGCACTTTTTTTAATGCTTTTCAGCTGTGTTTTTAGTTTTTTTTGTATGTGCTCAAATTTTGGAGCAATAACAATTTTTTTCAAAAGGAAATCATAATGGGATATGATATGTTCAAATTGATATTTCTTCAACGATTTCAAAAGTATGATATACTTTCGAGTTCATTGTACAGGCTGCGGCACGGAGGATGGATGGTTTTAAAAAAATAATAAAAGCGTTAATTTTTACTCAAAAACACATTTATTGACGGAATCAGATTCTCAAGGAAATAGCATTTGAGACAGTCAAGTGTGGAAAATCACATCAGGCATGTGGTGGCCGAAATCGGTGATGCAGTGCTGGAGGCGCTCTTGGAAGTTCGCGTAGACTCTCTCCAACATCGCTCTCTCAACTTGGGCAACTTCCACGCGAATAGCCCTTTTCAATTCGTCCAGAGTTCGGGGCTTGGTCTCGTATACTCTAGCCTTGAGGTGTCCCCATAAGAAAAAATCGCATATGGATAAATCTGGGGACCGGGGAGGCCAATGAACATCGCCAAACCTGGAAATAAGGCGACCAGGGAAGAGAGGGCGAATAACGTCCATTGATGCTCTGGCTGTGTGGGCGGTCGCCCCATCCTGTTGGAACCACACACGTCGGATTGGAACACGTTGCCGTCGTAATTCGGGGATAAAGAAGTTGTTGATCATTTCGACGTACCGCTCTGAGTTCACGGTAACAGCACGACCATTAACGTCTTCGAAGAAGTAAGGGCCAATGATGCGAGTTTGGGACAACTGGTAAATAAATGCTAGGAACACACGAGTCTAACGGCATCTTCCCCACTTCTCTCGTCCTCAGTGGGGGAAAGTTATGCCCATCTGAAAAACGTCCGCCCTCCGTGCCGCACCTTGTATATAGAAAATATCGATAAAACTCTTCGATCGACAAAATCCAAAATTTTTTGTTATTGCTCCAAAATTTGAGCAGATCCAATAGCATCACTTAAAAGCATTAAAAAAAGTGTGTTCATTTCGAGAGCGTAGATCCTATAATACGGAAGTTATAGTCAATTTTAATAATGGACCAAATACCAAAATCGCCCTGTAGCTCCGAAACTAGACGCCATATGAACTTAAGGTTTTCAGCAATTTTGTTTCTCGAAAAAATAGAACATGGCATGTATATTTCCTTTTCTCTATCTCTAATAGTTCAGCAGTTGTAGCACTACACCATCGAAATATCTGGCCACGCTGTAAATATCTCGAGTGAATTTATTATTATAGTTAAGAACCGAAATCTGGTAGCGAAATGACACAACCAGGAGAAAACTCGTGTAAGATCGTCAATGTTCACGGGCGGTATGACATGTGGCACCGTCCTGCCACACATGTCAAGATTATTAGCTTCCAATGAGGCAAAAGAAACTGTGTTATAGTACGATAACGTTCGACACTCACCGTTACTGCAATTTTTGACTATCAGGACGAGCCGTTCTAACGTGTTATTTCCATGTTCCATGTTTACTAACTCCCATCTGTCAATTTTCGATCCGCCACGTGGAAATCATGTGGCATTATGACTGCCAAACATGGCGCGCGCAATTCAAATCTTGCGCTCTTTTTGGGACACCCTCTAGAATTTCGATTTTCATTTTTATGAATTGGGTAGTTTGTCATTCACGCACTACGGGGGCTAGAGGGTAGTCCTTTTCTTTTTTATTGAGAACGGCATTTTGCCACATCCCCATGAACTTCTATTGGCCAATACTCTTCTGTTGACAAGATTCTGAATTTTGCTTTCCTCAAATTATAAAACTGATGTGTGTTGTACTTCAAAGATTCCTAGTATTTCCATAACTTTTTTTTATGGATGATACACAAAAAATTATAAGCAAAGATTCGATGTTGTGTTGGTCAACTCTTGTTCTCTGTAATAAATATTTGCAAACAATATCAATTTATTGATCGAAAGCTTTCGAATCAATATGTTTATTTGAGTTGGTTGGGTGTTTACTTATCTCTTATCTTGAATTAATAAAAGATTAAAATCCTTCTATATTTCATTCCTCCTCTTGGATCCTGCTTTCATTCACCAGGTGTCCAAAATATATTTTTCCAATTTTGCTGCATCAATGATTTATCCGCAGAAAAATATTTCGAATTTTCATTTTAATTGTGGGTTATTGTAGAAATGTTTCAATATGATGTTCTAAAAAACTTATTAAATTATACTACACATTGATGTGAATTTGAGCTATATTGTTTTCATTTTCTTTAATGATGTGTGATAAACGATTTTCATAATGTTGCAATTGTAAATGATAAGCTGTCAGAAGCAATGAATGTTCGACACTTTCAGCGTTCCAGAAGATTACAAATTGAACCCAGGAGCTGTTGAATGCATAGAGGAACAACCTGGCAAACCGGACAACATATTGATTGGCTATAATAGAGGACTTATGATACTATGGGATAAATCAAAAAGCACTGCCATTAAGTCGTTTGTAGTGAGCCAACAGCTGGAGTCTGTTTGTTGGTGTGATGATGGTGAAACTTTCTACAGTTCTCACAATGACGGTGAGTGCAGATGTGATATGGGTACTTCTTCCAAGTTCCAAATAATCAATTATGCAGTCATAGAGTTCGTTTTCAATTAAATATTTCACATTCGGTAGTTTGAAAAAACTTCTTGTATTTAATTTCTTCCCATTCGTGAAATTAGGGTCTCTAGTAGCTCTTAGATAATACACACATCAGAATAATGGAAATTATACTTACTCCCAACTGTTCAAAGATCTGCCATTTCTGGACAAAGGTGTTCAAGATTTGGGAGCTACATTTTTTATGAAATGATGCTTCCTCGAATATCTTTTCCGAATATTGAAAACTTATTGTAAAGGGTTTTCCAATAAGAGGTGTTATTTTGAATAGCCCGCTATTCAGGTAGATGTATCTTTTGAAGCGGTAATTTTTTGACATTTGACAAGTTAAAAATACGCCATTAATAAAAATGGAACGATACACGCAACAACGCATTGAAACTATTAAAATTCACTATCAAAATGGAGAAAATTTGGAAGAGACGGTTCGTAAACCTGGAACATTTTTGGACCGTCGTGAAGTACCTTGAAGAACCGCATTCCGCAATAGTGTTGAAGAAAACCCAAGTTTGTCCGTTCCTCGTCGTTCTTTGGAATAAGGTATTCCACAAACGTCATTACGCCATATTTTGCATACAGATTTAGGTCTTAATGTTTATAAAGTTCAGTTAACACAAGAACTCAAGCCGGCCGATCATAAACAACGTCGTGTCTCTGCTGATTGGGTCCTTGAATTGCATGAAAATGATCCGGAATCCCATCCAAAAATCATTTTGAGTAATGAGGGTGGAGCAATAGTTACGTTTCCGAACCGTATTATCTCCCGAAGAGGTGATCACAATTGGCCACCGAGATCTTGTGATTCAGCACCTTGCGACTTCTGCCTTTGGGACCATGTGAAAGAGAAGGTCTACGCCAAGAGCTCAGCGTCGATTCAAGATGGAATACGTGAGGCTGAATAGGGGACATAGGGCAGCAACTTTTTGATTTGGTTATGGAAAATTTCATGGAAAGGATATGGTCCTGTAGTCGTGGTGGTCATATGGCTGATGTTATTTTCCATTATTAACGGCATACCTTCCTCTTTATGAATAAACATCCGATCATTCATCTAAAAAAATGGCATTTTTCTTTGAATGCCGAAATAACACCTCTTATTGGAAAACCCTTTGGTATCTTCTTCCTCAAAAGGAATGGAATTGAATAATTTGCTTCATTTACCCAGTGTCCATTTTTTTTATTATCTAGGAATGACACATGAAAAGACCCTGTATAATTTTGGTGTTCCCTTCAGGTTGTCATATGAAGTGGAATATCAACGAAACGGTCCAACCCGAGCCAGGAACACCTTACGGGCCATTTCCCTGCAGAAGTGCACCGAAAATTTTGGTCAAAGAACAAAACGACACGCCTTTGATTGTTTACTCTGGCGGCCTCCCAAGAGCAACTTATAGCGATAAATATACTGTCACCGTGATGCACGGAGATGATCACCATGTGTGTTTTGACTTCACCAGTAAGGTGAGGAGAATGATGGACATTCTTTAATTACGCTTTTTACTGGCTTAGTATTCGTCATTGTGTTTTTTTAGTCATATTTTTTGGTGTAGTTTTTGAGTAGTTCAAATGAACTTAGTGTGCGTTCTAAAATTTCATACAATTTCGTTTCATGCTAGGCAGATAATGAAACGACAGATGGAGAACCGCTTAAAAATAAGGTATTATTCAAGCAAAAAGTGGTTATTTTTAATGTAACATAGAAATTACCAATTTATTCATTTTTATTTTATATGAGGTGTGTGATGTACAAGCATTTTTTCAAATTTGAAACATCGATCACTGACAATTTGGAAATGTTTGCTGAATAGATTTTTCACCATGTAGGTAGGCATGAGTAAATGTGCTAATGGCTTATTTTTATTAATATCGAGGTGAAGACACAAAACTATGATGATATCTTGTTGGGCTGAAGTTGGAAACACTACATGTCTTTATTTTATCTTTATTCCTTATTTGACCACATGTCCGTCTTCTGAAAATGATATACATAAATGCTCTAAATGTTCAAAACCTTCAGAGTCATAAAGAAACTCTTCTGTAGGTGATAGATTTTATAATAATTGACTCCAAGCCTCAAAAAGCTGAAGGTAGCAACGAGAACCTCGTGAACGGTGATAGTGCTACTCAAAAAGGTGAACCGGAAGCGTTGATAGTTCTTGCCGAAGAGGAATTGGTTGCTATAGACCTGGAATGTAAGGAGTGGAAAATGATGAGCCTGCCCTATTTAGTTACATTACATGCCTCCGCGATCACCTGCAGTCAATACGTCTCGGGTAAGTCTTCTAATTTGTGCAAGCTCTGCACTGAGCTTCTGTAGTCATTATTGTCACTCTTTTAATAGATATACAGAGTGAGTCTTTGACTGGTATGTAAATATATTTTAACTGTAGATTCCTCTTATTAAATGAATCTCTCTTTTCCTACACCATTTTTCAAAATTCGGTTTCGTTTGAATGATACAGGGTGTCGAAAATCCATGAAATTTTCAGTAGTAATATCACAAGAGATTGAATTTCCGTGACTATTTCACTCATTACCAAAACTGACCAATCACAGTCCAAAGACAGCTCGTATTAACGCGATAATACCAACTGTCTCTGAATTATGATTGGTCTGACAACTTCGGTATTTTCAACGATTGAAATATAGAATAATCTGTGATTGAATTATGGATACAAACGGTTTGACAACTGATAAATATAAATTGTAGACGTCAACGTGAGTTTTTCTTTGCTTTTCTCGAATATGGATTATCTGACTTCTTATTTTGTTCGTGAAATAGTCTTATAAAATATCACACGAGATTGAATTCACCTCATAAGTCTATCTTTTATTTCCAAACTCAAATGAGTTGCTTAAAGGAAACACCACTCGTCCTACGGACTCGTGATATTTCCAATAAACTCATTTTTGTTTGAAAATCGATAGACTTATCACGGAAATTCAATCTCTTGTGATATTACTTCTGACTATTTCACTCATTTCAGAAACTGACCAATCACAGTCCAAAGACGGCTCGTATTATCGCGATAATACCAACAGTCTCTGCATTATGATTGGTCTGACAACTTCGGTATTTTCAACGACTGAACTACAGAATAATCTGCGATTGAACTATGGATACGAACGGTTTGACAACTGATAAATATAAGTTGCAGACGTCAACATGAGTTTTTAATTGCTTTTCTCGAATTTCGAGTTTCTGACCTTCAATTTTATTCGTGAAATAGTCTTATAAAATATCACACGAGATTGGATTTACCTCATAAGTCTATCTTTTATTTCCAAATTCAAATGAGTTGCTTAAGGGAAACACCACTCGTCCTACGGACTCGTGATGTTTCCAAGCAACCCATTTTCATTTTAAAATAAATAAATCGATAGGCTTATCACTCTTGTGATATTACTACTGACTAGTGGTGTTTCCTTGAAGCAACTCATTTGAGTTTGGAAATGAAAGATAGACTCATGAGGTGAATTCAACCTCGTGTGATATTTTATAAGGGTATTTCACGAACAAAATAAAAGGCCAGAAAATCCATATTCGAGAAATGCAAAGAGAAACTCATGTTGACATCTACAATTTATATTTATCAGTTGTCAAACCGTTCGTATCCACAGTTCAATTACAGATTATTCTGTAGTTCAATCGTTGAAAATACCGAAGTTGTCAGACCAATCATAATTCAGAGACAGGTTGTATTATCGCGATAATAGGAGCTGTCTTTGGACTGTGATTGGTGAGTTTTTGAAATGAGTGAAATAGTCATTTTAATTCATTTATTCATCCATATGAATAACAAACTTGTACAAATTTCATTTCTCATGACTATAACAGAATAATCGAAATTCAAATGTTCTTTCCGGAAAAATGAGAAGTGATGGGCAAGTTGAAGGCCTGCTTTACCCCTCCCATCCTTCCAAGGAGGACAATGATACTTGACAAAACATCTTCCTTCCTACACTTGATGACATGTACTTTCGGAACCGTTATTTCAAATGAACTGGATTTTGGTTGGGTGTGTAATCTGTGGTGCATACTCCCAAATCAAAACTTATTCAATATTTTTCCCGGAAGGAAAGTTACAGCGTAGCCGACGCATAAATCCACGCAAAAATACTATAAAACTATTTGATAAAGATGAACGATTCATATTTTCGAATGAATCAATCATTTTAGAGAATACAAGTATTCTAACGTTTTTTTTTAAATAAAACACGTCGTTTTCGTGTTATTCCGTATTTCATTCTATAAATTTTGACCAAAAAATCTTAAGAGAAATATCATCGAATAGCGAGAAAATTAATATTTCTTTGATTGCAGTCCAAGTTAACAATATTGTCAGAATGTTTATAAACTTTGTCGAATTTTCATTTGGGAATCACTAAAATCTCTAGATGGAAAACGTTTGATATAGAGAAGTGTAATAACGAAATCCCTCAAATGTGGGACATAAAATTTAATTCTTGAGAGCATGAGATTTCTCAAAGATATACATACTAATAAAAATTCACCTAACGCCACACAACAGATTTTTTTTTCGAAATTATACATTTTATACGTGCAGCTTCCATTAAAAGATTATTGTTGATCCATCCTTCAAGAAAATGAATGTTAATACAGACCACGTATTAAATTAAAATTAACGGAAAATAAAATGATAGTTAGCAATAATTAATGTGTGGCGATGTTTCTACCTGAACAATGTCCTCTGTGATAATACCCAAAAATCCTAACCGTAACACTGAAACTAGAACAAACTATGAAAAAAATTCTTCACAAAAATATTATGTTTTTAACATTTTATTCCGAAAATGTCAGTAGTGGAGTATTCTCTAACTGTACTAATCCAATTACATTCGAGAAATATGAACATATTTCATTTTGCCTCAAGAATCTTACAGACAGCATAACATCGATCAATATTTTATTTTGAAAAGTATTCAATGGTGTACATTTCTCCTTAGGCGTACCGGAAGAGCTTTGGAACCTCCTCAAAGACGCAGGCCGCGCCCAGACCAGCCACCTCTACTCCAACAAAGCCTGGCCCATAGACGGTGGCGATCTCCTCCATCCCAAAGAGAACGACAAACCCCGTCGAGAATTACTACTCACTGGCCACGAAGACGGTACCGTCCGTTTCTGGAACGCTGGCGGTGTAACCCTCACGCCCATCTACAAATTTAGCTCCTCCCAGTTCTTCGTAGGTGACGCCTTCGACGAGGTCTCTCCAGACGCCGAGGATATGGAGGAAGAGTGGCCCCCGTTTAGGAAAACAGGCATCTTCGATCCATATTCCGACGATCCCAGGTAAGCTTTATTGAGCTGTTGGGTTCGCTCTTAGTCTGTTAATTTCTATATACACGAACTTAACAAAAAAATACTGCTCACAAGTGATCCTCTTATCTATGTACTTTGCGCGGATAGAAGTCGGATGAAGAAACCTTCTATTTCCAGATTCGCCGTGAAGAAGATCGACATGTGCCCCCTAAGCGGTACCTTAGTGGTGGCAGGTACAGCCGGCCAAGTTTTGATCTCCAAATTCGATACCGAAGTGCTGGAGGGACCTGTGAAGACGGTGACGATGAACATTGTGAGCGACAGGGACGGATTCGTTTGGAAAGGACACAGCCAGTTGACGGCTAAAACGGAAAGCGTGAGACAAAGCAGAGGGTTCCAGTGTACATCGTTGGTTCAGCTCCACCCGCCGGCGGCGGTCACTTGTTGCGTGCTGCAAGCCGATTGGGGTCTGGTGGCCGCTGGTACCGCCCACGGGGTGGCGCTGTTCGATTACGTAAGGAAGGACACGGTTATGGTTAAATGCACGTTGAATCCTAATGGTGAGTGACGCTTATCATGTTAGACGAATGTTGAAGATATAACAAACAAAAAATGTTTATTGAATTGTTCTTTAACTAATGAAAGTCATATTACAATGACTACTTGAAGGACGAACCGAAGCTATCCTGATATTTGGGGAAGCTCAATGCAATTACCACCTGACTAAAATTAAATGCATACAAAGAGAACGGACATGAGATATCTAAGATCCTGTTTCACCACTATCTGATAAAGTCCCGGATAAGCTATTCATAGATAATCCAACAAATATACCTAAAAACTGTGTTTCATAGTTGTCGGATAGATGACACTAGTCGATTATCTATCGGTTAGTTTAACACCTAGATTGCATGGCTGATAACCCAACTTCTTTATAGTAGGCGGGTTTGTGAAAATTAATCTTGACGAGTTTGGCGATTGCTTTGCACTTCGTGAAATTGAAACGATGAAATATTTAGGTTTAGTTTTGATATTGATACCGAATTTTGAATTCAACAAAAGCCTCAACGTCTTGGGCGATCACGAAACTTGAAACGATTGGCCGTTGCGCTCAGCTGGGTTTTACTACCTCAACTTCGACGAATGCGATTGTTATGCAGGGTATTTCAAAGAAAGGTGATCCCGTCTCTAGGATAGATAGAAAACTGAAGAATAATTGAAGTTTGCTAAGTAAAACATTTTCTTTACGCCATACGTATTCAAGAGGGGGTTAAAGAAAAAAATACACATTTTTCACGATTTTGTCGAAACTGTAATGAAATTTCATACGAATATGTTTTGGAAGCTGATGCATCCAATGAATTTGTTTTTATGCCTGACTCTCATAAAGGGCGCTGGTTACACGGATCGTCCAAGTAGAATTGAACATAACTTTTTCAATATATATGTAAGATTTACTGAGCAAAATTTCAAGTGGACTTAAGGTGAATACAGACTATTCTGACATGACGTGATTCCACGTCACGTCAGACGTGTATCAGTGCTTCCATTGGCCTAATATGAACGTGAACGTCAAAATGTGAGTGATATAAAAATTCAACACATCGTTCTGTGCGTTCGCGTTCATATCAGGCCAATGGGAGCACTGAGGGTGCCTGACGTGACGTGGAATCACGTCACGTCAGAATAGTCTGTATTCACCTTTATACATCATTTTTACACCAAAAATGTACTCTCGATTAAACTCCATACTGTGTACCTTTTTCGGAATATATCGATTCGAAAATTATGAAGTAATAATCGATGCTGGTATGAAGTAACTATAAATGTATTAATTAAACAAAAAAAAGATGAATATTAAAAAAAAGGCTAATTACATAAATCTATACTAATTCTATAAAGACTAAAGAGGAAAGATTCGTATTTTTGTGTGTTTGATACGACTGGACTCAAAATCTACTAGACCGATTTCAGAAATTCTTTCACTCTTAGAAAGCTACAAAAAATCAGCCATAATCAGCTTTTTTCACGTGCGCTGCAAAAACCGTAAGACTTACGTGGATACAATGCATGACAGAAATGTACCTCTCAAATAGTTTACAAAAAAGTCCGCGATAGCATATTTCTATCTCTCAAGATTGACTTGCTATTACCTGTTTATGGTAATCAGATGTTTTCCAAAATTATGCACTATTTTGGAGTGTGTTTTTATGAATTGGGTATTGATCCTCATCCAACTTAATACGTTATTTATCCCCAGTATTTAATTTAGAACAAAATTGCCCCCTTTACATCATACAATTACAACGAGTACATCAAAAGATATGGCAGGTTGAAGTGTTAGAAGATAAAACCGCACGACCGCACCAAAATGTATCCCCGTGGTAAGTAGGCGGGTAGGAGAGGGCACCGAAGTGTTAGAGGGGGACATGCATATCTATAAAGAGCAGCCGCTTGGATCAACTTTCAGACCATAGACTATTCAGACACGCGGGTCGACTCAATACGAAGCGCAAGCAGAAGCCTTTTTCTACCTGCGCGAAGCTGGGACGGGCTGCTAGTTACTTATATAACTTTGAAAATCGAGATCCTATATCGATAAGACTGGATTTTTGTGAAACGTTCCAAGAAACGACAGCCCTCATTCCCAATTTTTTTAAATGCATCCTTTTCATCGATGGGGTCTCATTGACGCGACATATTGCTTTCTGATTGATAATATTAATAACAAGCAGGCCGTCCCAGCTTCGCCCGAGTAGAAATTTGTTTCACGCGGCGGTTTCATCTTCAACAGTTCAACCTGCCATATGTTTTGATGTACTTACTCTTTGTATGATGTGAAGGGCAATTTCGTTCTAAATTAAATACTTGGGATAAATAACGTATTGAGTAGGTTGGATGAGGATCAATACCCAATTCATAAAAACACAATCCCAAATAGTGCATAATTTTGGAAAACATCTAATTACCATAAACAGGTAATAGCAAGTCAATCTTGGGATATTGATATATTGTTTATCCTGATTACTCTCCTCAGAGACCCCTCTGAAACTACAAGCTTCGAAGCTTGTAACTTGTGCCGAGTTCGGAGTAAGCAGTTGTGTTCTGTGTAGGCTTTGTTACTGTGTCCTTACGGCAATTAGGCACAGCACTGTTAATTTTTGACCCAACAGTGAGAATGGTGGCCCCTACCGAGACTAGAAAATTTCTTTCCAAGCTCGAAACTTCGGACTTGCAAGGTCCTAATCCAATGCTCTACCACTGTGCCAAGGGCACTCATATAGATATATGCTATTGCGGACTTTTTTGTAGAACTATTTAAGAGGTACATTTTCGTCATACATTGTATCCACGTAATTCTTACGGTTTTTGATGTGTGAAGTTATCGGGTAAAATAATCACAGGCTCGATGTTCACCTCTTTATTGTATATCCAAGCTTTCGGTCACTTTCGTGACCATCCTCAGGGAACTAAAATATGTTAGTTAAAATAATGCCCTACACAGATTTGAGGTTATGCCTCGCTACTAACAACATCCAATGGTGGCTGATAGTGTCATAAACAATTAAGAAGTACAATTTTCATAAGTAGGGACGACAAACCAATGAAGAAAAACAATTTATTTGCTTATTCCTAGTTTTTCCTTCGTAAATCAATTCAACAAAAAACAAGCTACAATAATTGGGACGCATTTGGCAATCATTCAATCTAAAATGGTGGCATGACAGGCGCACGCGTCAACCAGGGCTAATGTCAGGTGAACTGGATCTGTCATTCTTTTTCTTTAATAGATGTACTATGTTTGAATAAATGGGATTTAGCTTATAGGAATCCGTGATCAAGTTTGAATTTTCGTCATGGCAATGTATCTCCAACATCTCAAGGAAAGTTCTTTTAAATCTGTTGTTCTGGATGTGGGCTATTGTAGGTTCATCGAACTTAATTGTGTGACCTGTGTCATGTACGTGTTGGGAGAGACCGCAAGTAGGTTTCAGCTGCCTACAGTCCCTCCGGTGTTCGTTCAAACCTGTGTTAACTTTCCTGCCCGTCTGGCCTATGTAGTAGCCCCCGCAGTCATCACACTGTACCCTGTATACCGCGTTCGTTCTTTTCTGGAGTTCAATCCTATCTTTTATATTAGTAAAAACTGTGTTGCCTATCGTCAGTGGAAGCCTTTTTGCTATCATCAGTTTGCAGTTTTCACTTTCACGGTTTTTGCAGCGCACGTGAAAATAGCTGATTATGGCTGAATTTTTTTGTGATTATTGAAGTTATAGTAGGTATCCTAAATTTTTTCGGGTGAAAAGTATTGCTTATGTCACTCATGTAGCTTTCTAAGGGTGAAAGAATTTCTGAAATCGGTCAAGTAGTTTTTGAGCCTATTCGTATCAAACACACAAAAATAAAAATCTTTCCTCTTTATAATATTAGTATAGATAATAATAATTAATAACTAAATCAAAATACCCCGAAAACGGTACACTGTATCGAGTTTCCAAAATTCTCCGCCTTGTCACTCCATATGAAAACGAAAAAGTTTGATTTTTTCAAATGGAACATCTCATGTATTATCTCATATTTTCAGAGAAAATAGAAGGACGCATCTAATGAAGTACCGTGTTCCAATACTCAAACCTCATGCTTTCGGAAATAAAGTGTAATTTCTGTGAAAGTGAGTTTTTTCAGCGAACGACTTCTGATGCTACCGTTGACCTACGGCTATTTTGATTGATATCTTATTGGTTCTTAATAGAACCGCTTATCGATTTTTTGAAAATCAAACTATAATCAATTTTAGGACATGACAGATAAATGAAGGTGTATAACTCAGATTGAATAGACAAGTATAGTACGCAGATAAGAGAAACCGTTTCGTTATTTTCAGATCTCACAGGGGCCGGCGACGCGCCCATATCCCGCAGGAAATCCTTCAAAAAGTCCCTGAGGGAGTCTTTCAGGCGTTTGAGGAAAGGCAGATCGCAGAGGAGAAGTAACAATCCCCAGGGAAATACGGCAGCTTCACCCACTTCGCCACCGGTTCGCAAACTCCCGCCTAGCGACGATTTCGCCGAGACCAAACCCATAGAGAGGCAAATTGAGGCCAGGCCAGCGGACGAGCCCATGGGATCGTTCGTCCGGTGTTTGTACTTCGCCAGGACGTTTCTTATCAATTGTAAGTTGACAGATGATAATACAGGGTGTCGTATTGAAAACGAATTAGAGGTCCTGCATCGTCGAAATTGGTAATTATCTTATGCTCCAAGTAAATTGGGTGAAAAACCTTTTCAGCAACATATCGCATGACCTATCTTCCCTATTTGAATTCGAGGGAGTTGAGGTTGCCGTGCAGAGGGATGCAATGATATAATTATGGTTTTTATGTAAAAAATGTCCCGCTCATGAACCCAATTGACGTGTCCAAGCGATTTTCTGAAATCTTGATTTATACTCTGTTTCCTTCACAATGTGACACCATGTATTACTTTTCCATTAAAAATTCGTGCTTCCCAAAAAACACAACGTATTAAACAATATGAATTTCACCACTACCGTTAAATATTGCGCATTATCGCGGAACTAGAACACAAACTGCTATCATGAGTGACAATTTTTTGACAAGATTTTACTGTAATGCATATGAGTTGCTACATCGTAGTATCTATGCAACTACTCGACCCTACAAAAATTATTCATTCGCATCATGCCGAATATTTCATCTCTGGTGATGAAATTTTCGTTGTATTAATAATTTACCAACATGCCAACACAGAAGTTTCCGAAAATAATATGAAAGCAGCAGATGCAAAGGCAATGGCTCAAAGTTCATTTTTTTGAATATGCAAAAAATTTCAAAATACACTGTGGCCAGATTTCGTTGGTTTAGTACCTAGCTAGCTAGGCTCCTAAACTATATGGCTACGTCCGCATAGGTAGGAGGCTTGCTTGGCGCCTAGAACCTAGCGAGTCATCTGGCGTGTCACCAAGCGAGTAGATTAGTGAAACGAACGTTTTAAAATGTATTGGTGATTGGCAGGGCCGGATTAACCATGTGGGGGCCCCTAGGCAGTGCAATTTTTGGGGCCCCTCCCTATTCAACCATTATCAGAATTTTTCAACTTAATAAGTAGGGGGAGATCGTTACCCTTCGTACGCGGGGCACATTCATACAGTCAAAATAAAACTTGAACAAAACGACGTACGCCTTGCTTTTGTATGTGTGCTTGAGTGGAGGTACCAACTTTACGTCAACGTACTATCGCGCCATTCGCACTGGTGAGAGCGAAGTGTCAGGCACGAACGTGTTTTCGCGCTCGCTAAGTAATTTTTTGATCAATATTTTTGTCTTTTGTTACCGTAGATAAGATAGGTTTTCGTGTAGAGAATTCTATCAGTAACTAGCAAAATATACTTAAGATACGTTTTCAATAATAAATTTATGACGTTTTCCTATCAATATTGAAAGAGGATATATTTTGCTGTTATTTAGTAAGTGGGGTACTTTCGTACAGAACTAGATGGGGCACATTTGGACGCGTAAGAATGTGCACCAACTAGGTACGATTTAGTGTGTTAGTGTACTAATTGCTCATTTTTGCATTAACTTCTTTCTTGGAGGTTCCGCCGTTCCGCGAGAACAAACTATTAACCCACCATTGATAACTTATGATGAACTACAAAGGTTTAATTTAGATCCTTTGAATAATTCACCAAACCATCAAATAATAGTAGCTCCTTTGAAGACAGTTTTGACACTAGAGGCAATTCGACCCTATCCGACTGGTGTGAGAAGTAATGAAACAAACAATGGACGACGGCCAGGAAAATCACGTATTTATACTGACTGTATGTAGGTGCCCCCTTGTTGGGGCAGGTTCGTACATATTCCAGATTTAGTTTTAAATCATAATTATGGTTGAAACATCTGATGAAATCATCTGTAAATTTTTTATATGAATCTCAGATAGTAAGACTATACATTCAAGCTGTCAGGTCATTGAGTAATGAAAAAACAAAAAATAAAAAAAATAAAATGTTGAAACCGTACGAAGTCCCCACCTTCCCCTACCTATATACAGGGTGACTCACCCCAGACGCGGTTCTCATTTTTAGGCAGTAAATGAAGACATTTTGAAAATTTTTTTCGTGAAATGTAAAGGGCAATCAGATGCACAATTTAAAATTGTTTTCACATATCCAGAGTGTTCGATAACAAAGATATAGACCATGGTTTCACTTTTTTCAATGAATTCAAAAATTGAATGGCACGCTCAAATAAGGATGAGTTCATAAAGACCATTTTATGCCTTAGGAGAACCACTTAAGAGAAAATGTTTTTTCGTGTAGACATATTGGCTACCCTTATGCAGAAGAAAAAAATGTAACTCTGGAATATACTGAGTGATCATAATTAATATTCAAACATTAACTACAAATAATTGTCAAAAACTTTCCTATTTCAAATGGCACACCCAGTATTTCTATACCTATATATTAATATCGAAACTATCTTCATTGGGTTTCCCTATACTATACCTAAACCTGATAGTTTTCCAGTAATTTTCGATTTTTAATTCAACTAGTAAACAGGCTATTAGGAGCAATGATATTCATAGAAATACGTTCTATGATGAATGATCTAACATCTCCAAATTTTTTATGGGATTATATCAAAACTATATATTGTGTATGAGAATCCCGTAACAACTTCTCAAGACATGAAAAGAAGAATAAAAGACGCTTTTGCAAGCATTACTTCCCGAGTATTTGCTAATGTTAAAAACTCTTTTCTTAAAGAATTCGTTTATGCATTGAGGAAGATGGGGGATCATTTAAGCGGTTTATGTAGATTTTCAATTATTTTTCTGGTGATTTTTGTTATTTGGTATTTCCTTTGTATTTTATGTAGATCTGTTATTGATTTTTATTCTAATATCCATACGCACCCGGCAATTCACTTCCGATCTTGTTCCGAAATTTCCTGAAATACTTAGTATGTATGTCATTCTAGAAAAATAGCGGAAATCCACCCGAGAACATTGAAAATAAAAAAATAGAAGAGGCGCCCAACGGAGAAATTAGCAACGTTATAGAACCTACCTTCAATAATACAATTCTAAGTAAAAAAATCCAAATACATACACTAAAAAAGTCACAGAATATTGAACACTTCGACTCTGAACAGTCTGAACGCATTCGTCGCATTCTCAACGTGGTTTCACTAGAATGGAAATAGAACTAAAAATAATCTGGCATATTGTTCCCCTTCTGGAAGAATATCGTGATTGGAGACTGGATAATCATTTTTGAAATATAGAAGATGCCGCCTGTCGCATGTGAATCGGCTATCACATCAGAGGTGCCGCCTGCCTAATAAAACTATCATCTAGTGACGTTAAGAGAATGCCGACACTCTTGATGAGTATAAAAAGCTCTTGAAAACAGGGGATCTGATATGCCGACTGGAATGTATGTAATTCGGGAATATTTTTCTGGTATAGGTATAATTATACCTTCCTGGGCTATTGAATTTATTTGTTTTGCTCATTATTTTAGAGAAATTTCGCGAATCGGTAAGTTTGCGATAATCGGGGGTCCATTTATTGCTCTTTCGTTTGGCTCGGGGACACCTTTAGTTCCGGGCACAGGGACGGGGCACGGCCACGGGGCCCCTAGCTGATGCGGGGCCCCTAGCTGATGCGGGGCCCCTAGGCAGTTGCCTACTCTGCCTCTTGGTTAATCCGGCCCTGGTGATTGGTGACGTCCATAGTGAAATAACTTTTACAGGAATTTGGACACTTTTAATTTAAATTTAATTCCTCAATATTACATCGCCAACGTTTCGAATCTTGTGTGATTCTTTATCAAGGCTAAAATTTGTCAAATAATAATTTAAGTATGAAACAGCCGGAACCGACTCGTCACTCACCAACCTACTACATAAAAACTTGTATAAATGTCTACAAGAGAGCTAAATGTAAACAACATATAATTTACCCGAACAATGATACGGACGTGGGACGGTGAACACAGCACAAGACACATCAACATCACAAAACGTAGCTCCCAAAAAATATTTCAAACTTGTCTTTTATCCTATCGTATCATATAAAATGGAAAAAATTTTCCGAGAATATAATGGTATTCTTAATAATAAAAAAAAAAAATTTACACTAAACTAAAAGAGAAAACACCAATTTACAACAGTCGGAAATAGTGTATAAAATAGAATGTAATAACTGTACAAAAAGCTACATAGGCCAAACGAAGCAGTTGCTCCAAGAAAGGATAAGACAACATAGAAATGATGCAGAAAAAGCAAACATAGCACAGCTCTCGCTTCACACGTTCATGCTGAAGGACATAAGTTCGACTTCGCGAATGTTACGCTTCTGGATTATGAGCCTGTATACAGTAGACGATTGATCAGTGAAATGATACATATAAGGTCCAACAACACGGTCAACTATTGGGAAGACGTCCAACATCTCAGTTTGGTTTATGATGGTCTGATTCTGAGCAATAATGAAGCTTCAAGAACCTAAAGTAAAATAGAAGGTGATAAAATAAAAAAAGAAAATACCCAAGAACATTGAAAGCCTCGGTTTGTGTGTGCGATTGTTTTCGTTATTTTACAGTGAAAGTCTTTTCAATTGTTGGTGCATTCACCATAATTTTAGATTTATTTATCTACTTATTGTTTTTACCGCTTTAATTTAATTTCTCAAGCTTTGGATAACATTCCAAACGAACTGATAAAATATGGAGGCGATTCACTCATAAAATTGTTAACACAGCTCTTCAACAAAATACTGACTACAGGAACCATACCGGAAGACTGGCACGAGAGCACTACTACGTATTCCCATTTTCAAGAAAGGAGAGAAAACAAACCCTGAAAATTACAGAGGGATAACACTTTTGTGCTACTCCATGAAACTTTTTACTAATATAATAAAATATCATCTGGAGAAAATAATAGCTAACAAGGATGAACAACAAGGCTTTCGGAGAAATAGATCCACAACCGCGCTTTATTTATTATTCGCCAAATCAAAGAAAAGGCCATCGAATATAATTACCCTACATTTTCGTGCTTCATAAATCTGACAAAGGCATTCGACAGGGTAAAGCTATCAGATATCCTAGGAATACTTAGGAAAAGAAAAGCCCCTAAAGCACTTATAAACATCATTCGTAATCTCAATTCAGGTAACAGAACAAGGATCAAAACGGGTCACCAAACAACAGAGCTCATTCCAACCTCCAAAGGAATAAGACAGTGAGACAGCCTTAGCCCTTTCCTTTTCAACCTTATTATGGACGACATCATTGAGAAGGTAAATGAGTTGGGATTGGGGTATAGAACGAACAGCCGTTTGATCAGCATAATTTGTTATGCAGATGACGCAACAATACTCGCGGAAACAGAGTCCGAACTGCAGAGGCTAATCCAGGCATTTCTTCAGGCGGCTGAAACCCTGAATATGCAAATCTCCACCAGTAAGACCAAATGCATGACATTCTCAAAAGAACCAATAAGATGTGAGCCAGTGATAAACGACAAGATAATCGAGCAGGTGATGTCCATCAAGTATCTGGGAGCAGACATAGAGAGCGGTAAAGGAGCGGTAAAGGAGCTGAGATCACAGGTCAACAAGGCGTCTGTTGTATCGGGATGTCTAAGAGATATTGTCTGGAATAATAAGTATATGCATATTGAAAACAAAACACGCATATATAAAACATGTGTGAGGCCAATACTCACATGTGGCATGGAAACCAGGGCAGACACAAGCAGGACGAAAAGCATGCTGAGAACGGCCGAGATGAGAACACTTCGAACAGTGGCAGGAAAGACACTAAGAGACAGAGAGAGGAACGATACAATCAGGAGAATATGTGGAATCGAGGACATAGTAAGATGGGGGAGAAAGAGGAGAAGATACTGGAACGAACATGTGGAGAGAATGGAAGAGAACAGAATTTCATATGTAGTGAAACATGGCAAACCACCAGGCAGGCGTCCCCTAGGAAGACCACCCAAACGATGGAGAGACAGCTGGCAGTCCACTTCCAAGGAAAACCAAACTTAAACAGACCATTAGGTCTTCTAGAAGAAGAAGAAGAAGAATTTAATTCATTACACGTGTTTGTCCTGTATATAAGGATATTGCAACTATTTGGGGATTAAGAAAAGAGGAGAGTTCAGATTGTAATAGTGTTCAGGAAAATTGTTTGTCATCTTCGTGTTGCCTAACGTGATTTGCGGAACATGCCCGGGACGGATTCGTTTTCTCACCGACGTATTTATTAAACAAGGCATTGCATTTCCAATACATCGAGAAGAAATTGAAATATGTATTATGACATTCTTATGAAAATCAATTCGACCAAACTTTTATTAATATTGACGATATTTAATTCGATGAGAATACGAGGTGAGTGACGAGTCGGTTCCGGCTGTTTAAGACTTGAATTATTATTTGACAAATTTTAGCCTCGATAAAGAATCACACAAGATTCGAAACGTTGGCGATGTAATATTGAGGAATTAAATTAAAATTAAAAGTGTCCAAATTCCTGTAAAAGTTATTTCACTGTTTTAAAATGTACACAAGTATGCACAATGAAGACTGCAGTTTTGGAATATAATGAAGAATAAACTAAAGAGTTTTCTTAAGAAATCAGTTTTTGTTTTCATAATGTGAACTATATTGTATCAGAATGAATATGAGTCTCAACTCCTCAGAATTAACAACTCATCAAATGTCGATGCATAAACTTCATCGAAATGTGTTTTCGAGATTATGTGGATTTAATTCTCCAATTATTCTTGGTGAATGAAGCAACCCCTTTTTCAATTGTATGAATTTGCGAAAGTGAGATCTCCTTTGAAAGTGACATGCTAGGATACACTGTGTCGGCACTGAGAGATGGTTTGTGCGATCATTGCCGACAAGCAAATGACCAAGCACCTAGCGGCCCATCGCACAAACCATCTCTCAGTGCCGACACAGTGTATCCTAGCAAGTAACCAGATCGCAAGCCGCTAAGCAAGCCTCCTGCCTATGCGGAGGTAGCCTAAGAGATAGAGAAAAAGTAATATACAGGTCAAGTTCCCTTTTTCGAGAAACATAAATTGCTGAATACCCTAAGTTGCTACGGATTCTAGTTTCCGAGCTATAGGGGGATTTTGGTATTTGGTCCATTATTATAATTGACTATAACTTCCGTATTATAGGGTCTACGCTCTCGAAATGAACACATCTTTCGTGCCCTTTTTACAGGGCACTTTTTATGATGCTTTTCCATAGGTACTATTGGATTTTTTGTGTATGCTCAAATTTTGGGGCAATAATAAACAATTGATCTTTCTTCAACGATTTCAAAAATATATATCATGATATACTTTCGAGTTCGTTATATATCGAAAATTTCGAATAACCCTTTTCGTTCAAAAGAATCAAAGCAGGCTTTGATTCACTTCCTTCAATACTGAGGCTCTCATAGAATTTCATGTATTGTTTATTTTCACTTGTCAAATTCCATTCAGTCATATTATCGTCTCAGGCTTCTAAATGTCTTATTTATATCACATCATTAAAAGATGCAATTTATGTTTTTCCTCGGATGGACAACGATTTGAATATTTGCTGTGAATCTTATTTTCTCGAATAAGCTTTTTTTGCCTCTGACGGAAGCATTCATTTCTGTCATCAACGGTTTACATGAAACTTTTTGTTAATGGGCGCTTTCATCCGACTAGCAGCTACCGCTACCGCTCCTTCAAACGTCAAAACCATATGATTTTTTCGATTCGTTGTGTCAAAATTACTAACTAATTTGACACAACGGATCGAAAAAATCATATGGTTTTGACGTTTGAAGGAGCGGTAGCAGTAGCTGCTTAGTCGGATGAACGCGCCCATTGTCATCATTAAATCATCAAGTGTGCATTTCATTTTTCACTTCAGCAGAGAAATCAAACTAGAATCAACAGGTGTCGCCAAACCGTCTATTGGTCTGAGTAATAATAAAAATTTTATTTCCTAAATCAATTTGACAGCTTACAATAATTTTGAGATATCGAATTCAATGGCCTCCTCAATTGGGCGGAAGAGAACAGGGACAGTTTCCTTTCTCTATGGAAGTGAATCAAAGCCTGCTTGGATTTTGTTGAACGAAAAGTGATTTTTCTCGGGATTACATATATCATGATATACATTTTTGAAATCGTTGAAGAAAGGTTAATTCGAAATATCATTTCCCATTATGGTTTCCATTTGAAAATTTTTTTTTGTTATTGCTCCAAAATCTGAGCAGATACATGAAATCCAATAGTACCAAAAGCGTCGTAAAAAGGGCACGAAAGATGTGTTCATTTCGAGAGCGTAGGTAGATCTTATAATACGGAAATTATAGTCAATTATAATAATGGACCAAATACCAAAATCGCCCTGTAGCTCGGAAACTAGAAGGCGTAGCAACTTGGCATTTTCAGCAATTTATGTTTATCGAAAAAAGAGAACATGACATGAATATTAATTTTTCTCTATCTATAGTGAGAAGGGGTTACAGTTCACTGCGACTTTAAGGTCCATTGTGTCCTCTAACAGAGCTGATATCATCGCGCCTCCTACAGCTCGCCTTCCAGTTCCATAGATTTGATGAAATCAACTATCTGGGACAGCTTCTCTTATAATTTAGGAGTTTTAGTATTTACAGTAATCCATCGAAATCTGGCCACCCTATACAAGTATTTGATGTTTTCAATTTCACTTTTTTTTTCTCTAAAATTAATATCAATTTACTCCAAGGCATCTCAATATTTCATGCCGAAATTCACCTCTTCCAGCCCAAAATACCAACCCGACTCTATGGGCGGGTACACACAACGGCACAGTTTACGCCTTCACCATAGCCGTACCGAACAGCGGCCTAAGAGAAGTTCAACCTGTCATTTGTCAACTGGCCAAAGAGATACAACTCAAACACAGAGCCCCAGTGATCGCTGTGGCCGTCTTGGACGGTTCCAACAAGCCTCTCCCCGAACCGTTGGAGGTTGAAAAGGGAGTATCACCCCTGCCCGATACCACTCAGGCACACAGAGTTATCATAGCGTCCGAAGAACAATTCAAGATATTCACCCTGCCCAATTTGAAGCCCTACTGTAAATACAAGCTGACGGCTCACGAGGGCGCGAGGATCAGAAGAATGAATTTCGCCACTTTCAATGGTAATCATCCGGAATATAAGGATTACTCGGAGATTGACTTGCTATGTTTAACCAACATCGGAGAATGTCTTATATTGACAATTCCGGATCTAAAGAGGCAGCTCACCGCTGCGACTATAAGGAGGGAAGACATTAAGTAAGTGGCTTCATTTTAGACCTTTTTGTTTAGTTTTTATTAGTAATAACCAAAGATAGTTGATGAATTTTTCGATCAATAAAAGGATTTGAGAGCATAGAGCTTGGAATCAGTACATGGTGATTGAGAATTATCAAAACCGCGATTTTAGCAATAGTTAGATTTCGTTTCATCTTTCAGTTGAATGAAAATTTGAGTGATGGTTCCACCTTCAAATTTTCTCGAAAGATGTCATGCTATTTTCCATTTCCTATCTTTAAATATCCCCTAACGTTTCCTTAATCTAAGGATTGAGGAAGATCATTTACAAGGCCCCAAGAAATCTTCATTGACATACATACTCATCTCAGTCACACAAAATTCTCGTACGTGATCGTGGCACACTTGCCAATAATACAAGTTCATCTGATTGTCAAATGTCATGCCCTCACGCCGTTATCGTGTTTAGAAAATTACTCTAGGCAAGTGAGTAGTTCTATCCGTTCATGATGTCAGATCAGATATATTTAAATATAATATGTATTGAGACTTTGGAATAAATAGCAAATAATTCAAAGAACGAGCTGAATTAATTCATAGAAGATGATGGAATCACTGAACACAATTAGTATCAATATCGAAGTAAATCAGAAAATGGTTTTCTCTATTTCAGTATCGTAATGTGTTCATTACAGTACTAAAAACAGTGCTGTAATGAATTCATTACAGCATCGTTTTCAGTAACATTTTTCGTTTGTGGTTGTCAGCAATGACTTCCGATCCTTTTAAATTTCAGCAGACGTCAATTTAGAAATGTCAATTTTCGTACTTCCTAACATTCACACCAACTGCCAAGATACAATATGAAAGTCACTAGGGCCTATAATTTGAATTTTTTCATTGAATTTCACCAAATTTGAGTGAAATAGAGAAAATATCGTCTAATACTCGTTGCAGAATGCAATTCCAATACTCATGCGTTCGAAAACTCGCTCCTTCGTCGCTCGTTTTCGAATTTCTCATTCGTATTGGAATAGGAGCCCATTCTGCAACTAGTTTTAGAATATACTATTCTATAATAAGAATGAAACTATCACCTGAATTCAGTTCATTTGAAATGATGATTCCGAATATAGTAAAAGAAAAATGTTTTTTACTCAAAAATGGGAAATACATTTTAATAATATGTATAATGAAATTGGTCAATGAAGGGCTGGAGCACCGTGATTCGCACATTATATCAAACTGATTTTGATCAGTTTGTTGCCACTGTGTTGTCAAGCAATTTAACAGTTTATCTCGCGTTTGAAACTCCTCCGCAAGATTCAAAACGCGCTTCTGCTGTATATCTCACATATGTTCGATGGAATTAATGATCTTACACATTCCACCGTGTATATGTATTTTCAAAATGTTAGGTTATAGTAATTTTCCTGTCAGCAAAATAGGCCACGCTGTCCTTTCTACTGTTTCTACATGGAGGTCGTAGTAATTATTTATTTATCAAAATGTTTTTATACTTTGGGAAAATAATGAATTTGAGAAAATATGTGAATTCAATAATTCCACCTGACGAATGTTGAAGAAACTTTTTTATCTATTATTACTGGAAATATTTCACGCATATTAACATGGTTGGAAGATTCAGTTATGCTATTTTCTTGTACGGAAATCAAGAATCGAGTGTTGAAATTTCACTGAAAAATAATGAACAGAATAGTCCGTTACTTTGTGATAGTTCATTCGAAAAAAGAATAACAGTACTCAAATAACCTGACAGAAAAAAATTATAAACGAACAGTGGAATTTCCCATTTTTAAAAATTCTCAAGATATAAGCCTACAGACGACATTTAAATACCTTTTTGCACAACTTGAAATACTCCAGCATGAAAATTTAGTAGTGCTACGAAGCCTGTGTCACAGTTAAACCTTAAAAGAACTAACTCCATTTACGAAGTTGAAAAAGAGTAAATAGAAATTAGCATTGACAACGTCTCTGAGAATCATTTGACATTTCACGAATACCAACCCGCGTCAGTTTTAAGAAAAAAAAATTGATAAACCTATACTCCATTCACAATTATAAAATCACAACTCTGGCCTTGGACATTTGACACATTCCACTCTGTATCGAAGTGATGACGTTTTTCAAAATATTTTTATGTTCCAAGTCAACACTATGTTGCCATTTCTACATTCTTAGCGTATTTCTCAGAATGTGAATGAATTGGAAAAGATGTGATGGACGAAAATAATTAACGTTTATATGAATTGATAGAAAGGATTCCTTTTCTAGTTATTTGCATGATAAGTACAAGAGATCACTGTTGAAATATATTATTTTTCGCCATGGAAGAAAATTGCTTTCACATAATTTTCATATGCATGCTTGTGAAGATTTCATGTTTATTATCCTCTTGATCTGAAAGCTCAAGACTTGATGACATCAATTGTTGATTCTAATCAAGCGAATTCATTAAAAAAAAATCAACCCAAAGGTATAAGATGAATTGATGGGTAATTACAAAAAACAAGAATGATGTCAATTTTATTTTGTTGATAACTTTCTTAAAATCAAAGTTGGGATATAAAACTCGGCTGCGTTTGTTGAAACAACATCTAAAGAATACATTTTTCATCATCTCGACCTTTGAAAGGCGTTTCTTATAGGAGCATTAGCTCTAAGTTCCACCTCATTAGTGAGGTACCTAACTTTTGCAAATCTGCTCCAAACTGGTGCTAAAAACAATAAACATACGTTAATTTTCGATATTCGGCGAAAAACTCACCTGCAAATATCGATTAAATACCAAAAATCTGCGAACAATTTGTAAACCTAACAAAATGTGGAATATCTTTGATACTTTAACTTTGATGTAAACAAAGAAACTGGCATCGTCGTTTTGTCATTAACGATATTTTCTGTGCGCGCACTGACTTTTTATCATATGTTCTGTGCTTTTCATCAGGAGCACCAATTCCTGAAAACGAAACCATGACCTCCTATGTGATTAAATAAAAGTGAATGGAGTATAAATCATGTCCAAACGGGATACATATGAAAGTGAATGGAGTATATGTCAAGAGATTTTCAGGCCACGTAAAAACCACAATTTCCTGTTCACACAGTGCCTGTGTACGCTAAATTAGGACGAGCATTTTCGTGCATTTAAAGAAAGTTTTCACCGAAATCTGCAGCATGATAACAGGTTGCAGAATGTATTTTTGGTATTGTCAAGTTGTCATGAAAACCTTCTATAAAAACAAGATGAGTTCAGCGGCTATTTCAATGCCCCTCAAATCATTACTGTGTTATCTGTGAACAATACTCTTCCCCATTCTTGTTCACTCCAAGTTGAATGTTCCACATCCCAATTTTCCTACGGAATAGAATAGGAACTTTTTGGGGGCGTCTAGCATGAATGCCAGCCACATGTAAACAATTTCTCACCGTTTGGATGCATATCGTTTATGTTATGAGGATTCGGCATTTCACTTCTAAATTGAGCTGCTCAGCAGAATGATGGCCCAACCCACATAAAATTCAATATGGGGTTAGCACTGTCATATGTTAGCGAAGGCCTTAGCTTTCAGAATTCTAGTGGCCTAACCATTTTTTTTGGACGTCATTCGAGAGAATAACATGAATCCGCAGTTTTTCGTCTCTTATCGTTGCATTCTTTTTTTACGGAAGAGTGGCACAACATCAAGTGGTTAGGCCATTATTCTGCTGAGCAGCTCAATTGATAAGAGGTAAAAAATGGGTTTCGTCGAGCTTATATGCTCTTGAAAGACCAGCACGTCTTTCTCTTTTGTTTTCTGAAAACGTATTACATAATTCTACACAGTGTGCTTGAGTACAACTACCCAAACCAAAGAGAAACTCACCAAACTCAAACCTTTCAGCGGGATCTCTTCACTGATCTTCACCAAGAATGCGGAAGCCCTCTTCTTCCATTCCTCCTCCGAATTGCAGCGGTTATCTCTATCAACTACATTCTCCACGCATGCGAGGTGTTTTCTAAAGATACCCAAGGGGGCCAGGGAAGAGGCAGCTACGGAAGACACTGCCGAACAGGAGGAGCGACAACCGACTGCCGAAAATTTGGATTTGGAGGAGGCTGTGGTAGTTAACGGCAACGCCGAAACGAAAAACAATAGCATAACTGATAAGGTAAGTTGACATGATTTTTGTATATTTGATAAGTTCTATGTTCTATGTTGGTCCTTTTTCAAGCGATGTTTTTGTTATGATCCGTTTAGATTATGTGTTCAATGTTGGTTGATGTCCTGTTGTGAAATTTACGTTTCAGTCGAATTTATCTACAACACTTTTCAGGGTATCGATATTTCAGCGTTAATTCTTCTTAACTTCAAAATATACTACGAACGGTTGGAATACCGGATGATTCACGGTGGAAAATAGTTCATTTCCGATGAACCGTGCAACATACTTTTTGACGGAGACAATAATCAAACTTTTTCCAACAAACTGAAAAAAATTAGGTGATGATTATCATTACATATATTTTTCCCATTATTCATATTCACTTTATTTCCTCAAAACATTACAGGAGATGTCAAAAATGTATAGAAAAAAATATTAGCTACATAATTGGCATTTGAGCATGAAATTTCCACATATCCACCTGCATTGAATTATTTCAAACCCATCCAGTTATTAATTTTCCGAAAATCAGGCACTAAAAAAATTGTCACTAACAAAAGTAACCGAACCATCAAAGCTCGTGTAACACCCTCGCCCTAAAACCTTACCATTTCCAGACTGAAGATGTGAAAGAGAATGGCGACGAAACGCCGCTTAACATGACAGTATCGAGCAGCATAGGTGATATTACGATAGACAGCGTGAGGGACCATCTGGGCCTGGGGTCGATAGATGATGTAAATAGGCATCTAGCTAGCATGTCCATAACCAAAACCATAACGACAGTGATCACTAATAACCAAGAAGGCGTGACTAGTTCTACGACAACAACTACTACGACGACGGCGGCAGCGAATAACGAAGAAAGTAAGTTTTTCGAATGGCGTTTCGAGTTTGTGTATTGTTTTGCTTTTGATGTGTTTTATGTTGTTTGGCTTGATCTGTTGAATGAATGCTTATTTTATTCTGTTCTTAACCATTTTTCTCATCTTGATTTTTATTTGGACGAGGTCTCGAAAACGAAGAGCAATATTGCTTAGAAATCTAGTTCCCGGACGCATTCGAGTCAACTGTGCCATTTCATCACTTGAGTAACATTTTCCCCCAAAATTCAACTTTCCAATTGGTATAAATCGAAAATATTCTTTCATTGTTGGATCAAGTGGATAAGTATTACGAAGGACCATTGTTTTAAATCAAAAATTTTTCAAAATTCGTCTGGAACCCAAGACTTTTGAAAATGAATGAATTCTCTGAAGTTAAGATATTACTAAGCATTATTTTCAATAATAAAGGGTTTTCCAATATGGATTTGACAAGTTTTGCACTTTGAACACCGAACTATCTATCAAACATTCAGTAGAAATTTTCATCATGGTGAAGTAAACTAACTTTAGAAATCGGGGAATGCAACTCAACGTTAACGCCATTTTTAGAAAATAAAATTTTTGGTGCTAGGTTTGTGTTGCGTTGATTTTTTTATTTCATACTGTTCTCATGATACGAGGGTTGCCTTTTATATTTCGGGATTGGACAACCCTAGTGTTTCAATCTGGCAACTGACAGCTCTATCGTAAAGTTTGAGGTTATGAGTATTCAGAAAGTTCTGACATACGAGCGTTATTTGTGTTGTTTACACTAACTAAAGTGATTCATCTCGGTCAAAAAATGGAATTGAATCGTGAAGATTTTCGAGCGATTATTTTTTACAACGTTCGATGTGGATTAATTGAGCAACAGTGCACCGATGAACTAATTCAATTTTTGGCGATGAAGCTCTATCAAATAGCAGTGTTTATCGATGGTATGATGAATTCAATCGAGGTAATAGTTCGCTCCAAGACGAATTTCGTGAAGGTCGTCCAAAATCAGTTGTGGTTCCGGAAACCATTGATGCTGGGTGCGAACTGATATTGCAGGATCGTCATTCGTCATGGGACCTATCGTGAGATTGAGACAACCTTAGGCATCAGCGGGGCCAGCATACATTCAATATTGCATGAACATTTGACTGTCAAAAAATTTGTTTGCATTGGATCCCACACAATTTGTCAGTCGTTCAAAACGAGGCTCGTGTTAATTTATGTGTATGAGCCCGAAAGTAAACAGCAGTCGACTGTGTGGGTGTTTCGAAATGAGCCAAACCCAACAAAAAATGTTCGCGCACGAAGCACTTCCAAGCAAATGCCTGCCTGTTTTTTCGGAAAAACTGGACATGTCGCAACCGTACCACTAAAACAACGCAGAACAGTCAATTCTGAGTGGTACACAACCATTTGTTTGCCAGTTGTCTTCCAAGAAATGAGGAAAACCAACCGCCAACCATTCTTCACCACGACAACGCTAGCTCTCACACATCGGCTCAAACAATTGCATTTGTGAGCACTCAAAACATCGATTTGATGAGTCATCCGCCGTATAGTCCTGACTTGGCACCGAATTACTTCATTTTATTCTCGTATTTGCGTTTTTAGACACCTGAAGAAGCGGTTGATGCGTTCAGAAAGCAAGTTTTGGAGATACCTCAATCAGAGTGGAAAACGTGCTTCGAAAATTGGTTCAAACGCATTCAGAGGTGTATAAATCTTCATGGGGAATATTTTGAAAAACAATAAAACGATTTTCGATTATGAATATTTGTTTTTGATCTTTAATCCCGAAAAAGTTGGTTTCAACGTGCTCCACTTGTAATGAGTTGTGCCGTTCGAATTTTTCCGAAAGTTCTTCTGATTTAGCGAGAAACCATGAATAAAGAGAAGAGCCCAGCACTTTTGTTTTTCTTCTCAATTTTGCGTTCGGCACGGATCCCCATCGAGCAATGCCTCCAATTCAGTGCCTTCGAATGTTTTTGGCCTTTCTTCACGCAGACGTCAACATCGAAATCACCGTCTTTGAAGCGACGGAACCAATCGCGGCACGTTGTTTAACTTCGAACAGCATCTCCGTAAACTTTTTGGGGCTCTCGATGCGCTTAAGCCGCCATTTCCTTCGTATGAAAAATAAAATCAACACTTTCCGAAAATTACGATTATTTGACCTAAAATCAGACATATTAACACAACCAAAAGCATATGACGCCAAAACAAAATCACGAATGTGTTAAAACAGTTGTCTACGCACTTACCGCTGGAGCCATCTATTGATAATCAGCGCACATAATAAATGAATCAATTATCGATAAAAAAGTTGTCGAGTCATTAATGGAAAATCCGATATCTGCTGATCCCATATCTGAATTGTTTTCGAGAGTTTGGCCTGATTAGGATTGTTAAATTTCTAGCGGCCTGAGAGATTATTTTTAGTTATGATGGAAAACTTTTATTTTCAGACTAAATAAAAAAAATGACAGCTTCGAGGCGATGGGACGATGTTCAACATCATTGAAGCACACTTTATATCGGAACAATATGCCATATCTCTCATCAGTTTTTTTGGTATTTCACACAAATAATGAATTCTCTACTTAATTCGAGCGGTGAACTACTTATTTCACTTCATTCCATTTAGTACAAAATCAAAATTTAACAATTTTGTATGAAGTACCAATTTCAGACTATTACTCGATGTGAGTACATAATTGAGGTAAATTCCATAAGTTTAAATTTTTAAGCAATATGCAGTATTGTATACAAAAGGAAATTGTGATAAGATTTCGAAATTCTTAAAAAATGTTAAACAGTATTTTTTCAGTTTAGTTACAGTGATTTTCTCTAAAAGAGAATTTTATTACGAATGTATTTGTTTTATTAAGCCAGGAGTACAAACTCTGAGGATTTCTGAAACTTTGTTTTGATATACTTTTTTTCGTCTTGTGTTCTATGAAATTTACAGTTGGTGGAGGTACTGTGTGTGAATGATGAGTGGTTTGTTGATGATTTTTGATATTCGGAAAGATTTTAAATGTACTGTTTTTTTCCGAGAATTGTCTAATGCCTTAACATTTTGTTAGTATTTTATATTGATATTTTATCCAGTTTTATTATAAATTTATATTTATAAATGATTTATGCGAGATAAGCATCACTAAATAAATAAATGATTTTATTAAACTGTGTTTTCTTCCCGGTTACCTAAGGTTCTTCGAAGATCTTCAGTTGGAAGTAAATTATGTATTATCATTGAGTTTAAATATACATTATGTATATTTAAACTCAGTGGTATTATAGCCATTTTTTCGCGTGAATCACGGTTCAAAACTATTTCAAAAACATTTCGAAGTAAACGTCACCAGTTCATGCATCGCTAAAATGCCACAATTTCAAAACGGTGACGTCATCAAAGAAATGTCAATTCAATTGATGAATTTAAAAGTTAGAAACATGATACACGCACATAATAATGAAAATATTTATAATTTTAGGTGTGTTTATCTGTATATTATTATTAAATCTTGTATTTTCAAATTGGACTCCAATCAGTTTATGATGAATTTGAATGTTAATGAATGATTAACGACTTGTTGAAAAAAATATATGCAATATTCATATTGATTGTATCAAGAGGAAGAAGCCGTAAAATCAATTTCAAAAATTTGAACATACATTTTCAAAACTAAATAATATTTCAGAATTCTGAAATAAAGGTGTGCTCTACTCGAAGTGATTTATTACTTCACAGTCACAGGTTACAATGCATTCTAAAAACAAAGCTGTCATATTCAAATAATATTCAATGCAATGAAGAACAGTTATTATTATTATTATTTATTCAAAATAAAAACGGTGAAAACAAAATAAATCCAAGAGACATAACCTCTATTCTTCAATCAGCTGATTCCAAACTTCAAACTGCAGTTCGAAGTTCGAACTATTCAGCTACCTGCTTTCAAACCGCTTCAAATTCTTTTGAATCATTTGGTGCGTGACGTCACCAGTTCGACGCGGAAACACGAATATTTCAAAACGGACGAAATAGTTTTAAAATATTGTCACGCGAAAATTCGGCTTATGAATACTTCATTAATTTACACCCTCTCTCTTCTACGGAATTCTACCCTATCGGCGCAGGTGCCTAGTTCAAAATTGTATTGTTGTTTAAAAAATAAATAATTCATGAAGGCATTGTGTCGCTGTCACGTACAATTCACCTCATCATTGTGCACTGGTCCATCGTTGAACATTTTAGCAAGAACTACTAAAACGATTGGTAGTAAGGCTTAGGTAAGATTCCACAGTTACTAAGCACTTCACTTATTTGAACTTCCCCTTAAGTATGTAATTCCAAAATCAGTAGGTTTAATGAAGATGGTATTCCTACCATATGCATTGAAGCATATAAACTGCTCCACATGAGTTAGGGATATTGACTTAAATTGCAAAAAAAATATAGTTGAAATAAGATTTTTGTGATGAAAATTTATATTAATATGATTTCAAGTTGCAAATTGATTTTAGCCTGTAGGTCTGCAGCGTATACAGGGTGGTTAAGAAAAATCGAGTAAAATAACGAAATTTTATTCCCAGAGAATTCAAGCGTTTTGAGACTATCAATACAATGTATGGCCTCCACGGGCATCAATAACAGCTTGACATCTTCTTGGCATACTACACACGAGGTTGTTAAACATTTCTTGAGGAATTTGGTTCCATAAACGGGGCAGAAGCTCTCTCAGATCATTTGATTCTGGGGTAGGTTGATGATTATGTAATCTTCTTTGGAGCATATCCCATGCATGTTCTATGCAATTCAAATCTGGTGAGTGCGGAGGTATTGGTAATTGTGGAATACCAAGCTCCTCGCGCGCATCCCCAACTATGGCTGCACGGTGCGGTCTAGCGTTATCGTCTAGAAATTGAAAAGTTTCACCACTAGCAGCGTGAAAATTTGGCAGAACATTGTCAATGACATGCTCCCTATAGTGTAAGGCGGTCATATTCCCACGACAAATGTGTAGATCTGTGCGCCCTTTGAAACATCTCCCGGCCATACCATAACACTACCCCCTCGGAATGGATGGACTTCTTGGACATAGCGACGATTAAGGGGTATGCGTGGGATTGTCCATAACCTTATTCTTCGAGAATCTGAAAATCGTCCATATCTAGATTCATCAGTGAAAAGGACTCTACGCCATTGTTCCAATTGATATGTTGCCTTTGCCCATTCCAGTTTTTGACGCTTATGGTCACGTGTTAATGGAACTCCTCTAAATGGACGTCTAGAACCTGGATTAACCTCTCTCAAACGTCGTCTGATGGTTTCGATGGAAGCTTGGACCCCATCTGCATTTTGAAGAGTATTCCGTAGCATTCTACACGTAGATGTAGGGTTTCTTCTCGCCGAAACGGTGATGAAACGATCCTGAGCAGGTGTTGTTTTTCGTCGCCCACCAAGCCTTGGTCTTTCCAACACGGAACCTGTTTCCCTGAACCTATTCCAAAGTCGAGATATCACACTTTAGCTGACTTGGAGCCTTTCCGCTACAACAAGCCTGAGTTAGGCCACCCTGTAGCATTCCGATAGCCCTATTACCCTCAGCGTTTGTTAATTTACGTCTTGGCATTTTCAGAAAACTCGTTTCAAATCGAAGCCGTTGATAAACTGACTTCATTTCAAAATAAGAACATTCATGAAGCGTATGCCCAGAACCAAAATTCAGAAAAAAGGCGACCATATTGACGAAATGTCGCATACTGATTTTTATTGGATCGATTCAAGTTGTTATTGAGTTTTAAATGATTTTACAGCGATTTTCTCGAAGATAACATACTTTTAAAAACGATTGAATACGATATACCTAACTCTTGTGGAGCAGCATATATTATTATTTCACATATACAGAATAGTCGGGCCAGCAGGTGCAAGTTTTACATAGATCAACCTTAGGCGTCTTTGGCTAATACTCCCTTTACTTATTTAACATTTTTCTCTATGATAATACGTGGTACGGAGTGAATAGGCGCTCTCTGTAAGTCTGCAAATACATACCTATCCGTTCACCGGTTCACTCCGTCCTATGCTAAACAGTCGCGACTATACAATAAGTTGAGTCTTTGACTTGTACATATGTATATTTTAATTGTAGATACCTCTCATCAAACGAAACACTTTTTTTGTCATTTCTCAAAATTCGGTTGAAAGATATAGGGTGTCGAAGATCCATGAAAAACAAGCCTAATTCTCAAAAAACATTTTTGAGGACAAGCTTTCATAATAACATCATTCATCCGCCATTTTGACTTTTGAAATAAAATAGGATCATAATTACAAAACTCGTCCGCCATATTGAATTTCCCAATTTTGACAAAAGTATCATCATTTTCGAACCCAAATACCTATTATTATTCTATGCTCCTAGCAAATACCCTCAGATACTAATTTTGAATGAAATCTGATCATAATTACAAAACTCATCCGCCATTTTGGAGTCGCCATTTTGTTTTTTTTCTATAAAAAATATTTCATGATGCATTGTCACCAGAATTATGTACACCTGCAAAATTTCAAATCAATCGGACTATTGGAAGTGAGTCCACTGGCGAGGGGGGGAGGTGCATGGCCCGAAATTGACGGTAATCCCTTTATTAGTGGTCCTATAACGTTGGCAAAAAATTTCTTTCTATTGATTTATTGTTACCGGTCCATTCTTCAGGAAAATATAAAAAATAAATATCAATGAAAAACGAAATTCAAATATATGAATGTCGATGAATACCACGTATCAAATTAAAATTAATGAGAAATAAAATGATGCTTGGCACAAAATAATCTGTGGCGATGTTTCTATCTAAACAATCTCCCATGTGATAATTTGCAAAAATCCTATCTGGAACAATGGAACTACCAACCAGTAAAAAATTTCTGTACAATAAATATGCCAATTTATTCACGTAAATTTTATAAACTCGACAGTGCACGGTTAATATTACATCAACTCACTGAAAGTCTGCACATTATTATCCCGATATCGAAGAAAAACACCTATAATTACTCTTTTCTCTTTCATGACAACATAGCTCTAGAAAAATTTTTCTCCGTGTTTGTTTACAGTTCCTCCAACGGTTGTTGAAAACGGTAGTTCAAAATAGAAATAATGAACTAGAGGTAGTGTAAGATGAAATAAAATTTATTTTATGTTTCATCAGCTTACAGAACTATACAGGGTGTTCCTGAAGAGGTATATCAAGGGTCAATTATATTCATATCTTTTTCAGTTTTTTGCTAATTTCTCAGGAACCGTTTAAATTACAGAATTAAGTTTTCGTACACACATTGTCACTAATAATAGCTACTTTCTTGTACTTGTGAAAGACATTGGCGCATCAGAATTTGCTGCGCAAATGCAAATTTGTCCAGTTGTGTAAACGTAAACGACACTGGCACGTCTTATAAAACTGAGTAAAAAGCAAGAAAGCAATCTATTGTTAGTGACAATGTGTGTACAGAAAGTCAATTATGTAATTCAAACGGTTCCTGAGTAATTAGCAAAAAACTGAAAAAAATATGAAGTTTTGACACTCTACAGTTATTTAAGAACAGCCTTTATAATGCATATTAAAATAAAACCTAATAAAAATTTCAAACTTACCAAAACACAAACTTCTTGGATTCTTAGCGAATCTGTTGTTGAAGTGAGACGACTATCAACCATCGTACTTCTCAGCCAGGTTTTGATCCTACGAAGGCTGCTGAATGATCGCCCCACAGTGCAAGTATTGCACGGTAGAGGGATCAAAACTTTTTCCGCCCCGGGAAAAAAATTCCCCTCTTTCCCTCAATACATCAATAATTGCCAGCTCCAGGTTTCTGCGGCCATGTCCTTTGCCACAATTCTACTCAATTTTTGAAACCGGTCAGATTCTAAAATTGTATCAGTGATACTTTGTAACAAATTGTTTTGCATCAGAGCAGGGTGCAGTCTGTCTTATGTATAATACGCCGGCGTTGATAGATGAATTAAAAGCACCCCCCAGGGGACGTCCATAAGTATGAGAAAACCCCCCGAAGAGTACCAAAGACAAACGGCATTTCTAGATCTTCGCGTTGCCGAAATTCTCGATCTTCATTACGTATATCTTCCAACCATCGACATTTTTCATCTGGATATTCATGGATGTTTAGTGGATAAATGTACGCTGTGTCTAGAATCCCGGTACCGGTAATACATTTTTTACCGGTAGTTTTAATGACGTCACCTACATGACGCAGTGGGTACCGGGATTTAGGTAAATCCCGGTATTTTCATTTTGTATTTTATGATTATGTTGAAAATTCAAAATGCACTAAATTTTTATGTCAGTTAATTTTGAACGAATTTATTTATTTATTTCATGCCAATACGTGTAACTAAGTGTTTTGAAATAATATTTTCTCGTTACTCTGAAAATTTAAAATTATGTAAATTTATGTGGCAGTTATAATGATACAGATCAAAAGCCAAAACGTAATTCCGTGTTTTGATTTTATGGTGATTTTGAAGATTAAAAATTATGTCAATTTATATGGCAGTTTAGTGAGATCGAATTTATTAATTTACTTCAAGCATTGAGTTTAAATATACATAGAGACACAGCCCAGTTCATTGATTTGATGCATACATTTTTGGCAGTTTACTGTCCAATTTGCCAACTTAAGTGGCGGCACATAGTAGCTACTAAAGGAACTATATTCGTCAGATCCATTTTGTCACTACTCATTTATCGAAATCTGTAGGAGATTTATTTTCCTCTAGTTCTATGAATCGTAGGCAGGGTCGGATTCGTCCAAATTCGTTACAAACGGTGTGATTCAATAATGATGAATTATTAGCCATGAATTTCTCCAAAGGAGTGTTCTCAGGTAGGAAATGAGGGGTGAAAATGTTTCTTGGAGGGACATAAAAGAAACGTACTTAATCGATGAAAAGAATTTGTCTTTCTCGTACTCTCTTGAAGATAACTGAAAACCACATAAATCCAAACGCCTTCCAGAAAATGAAGGTTAAATTGGCCACGCAGATTTTCATCAGAACTTTATATTCGGCTATGAGAACAGTCATTGCAACTGGTGAGCTGAGGTCGAGAAGTGCCAATTCAACTGCTCAGTTCATTCTGAAAATGAATGATCTTTTCGACTGCCTCAATTCGAATGGAAAATTTGAGGGAAATTATCAGCCATCAGCAATACAAACTCTGACGGAATCAATTGAATTCATTAAGTCTTGGACAGTTAGGAAAAATATCCCCTATTGTTTCAACGGTTTGATACAAACCATCAGTAGCATCCTTCAATTGTGGGAGGAGACGAAGGAAACATTTCCATATTCGATAAAAAGTCGGCTCAACCAGGACCCAATCGAGAATTCATTCTCCAAAATAAGACAGCGTAGGGATTATGATCCAAACCACAAATGCGGTAAGTGCGAAAAAGCACTCCTCATTGATGATTTGAATAAGCTTGGTAATTATTGGATATATATTGCAAATCGAAATCGGATACATTTGAGAATTCCCTCAACCGATTTCAAACATTTGATGAGGAAAGCGCTGTTGGTCATAAAGAAAATTATGGTCACAAAATCAGAAAAGATATGACTTCAAAGGGATATTTCAGGAAAATAAAAAAAAAATAAATTTATAGAAGATTGGATCTCTCCACTTACTCCAGAACTTGAAAAGCACAGGATTCATTTGTGGAGACAATTGATTAGAGTGAGGCTGTACATGGGACAAAAAAAAAACCAAAGGAATCTCGACACAGAAGCATTCATAGCAATTCATAGAAAATCTATTTATAAATACTTGTTAATGATAAAAAAAATCGCATGCATTTATTTTTTCATACATCAGTATTTTATATTCATGAAAGATCAAAAATAATTGTCGTTTTATTGCATAAAAAAATCAGGTGATGAAATAGTGAACATCCCACATTTCCATACGCCGGTCCTGATCGTCGTCGCATTCGGCTTCGGAAATAGTGCCTTATAGTTCAGCTACTTACCGCCAGATGCGGGAGTAGAATATTTCGCTTCTCTGAAACACACTTGTCCATCTATGAACCGGTGAAGGAACTACACAAAATTTAGCTTCAAATCGTTGAACTGGGCTGTGTCTCTATGTATATTTAAACTCAATGCTTCAAGCCAATACATTACTATACAGCTTAGGATGTAACCTCAATGAAATCAGTATTTCAATCTTCTTTTATGAGTTTTGTAACATATTGGGTATTTTACACAAACAAGCATAAGTATATATTCCATTTTTTATTTATAATTTTGCATTCGGAACAATACCACATTTTGGATATTTGACACAAACTGGCACATTTCATATGCCTTTGTAACAAACATAAAAAACAAACAACAGTTTTGATGCCCTTAATAATTTCGTTTTGACAAACTGCGCAAGGGATGGGATGATCATGTTTTAATTTGATCCGTTCCATAAGAAGCTTCCAGGCTTCTTCTTTGGAGGATGGCGGACAATCCATGATGGCGGAATAGTTATTTTGTATGCACGTCTGCAATATGAGTATCGAATGAAAGGGCATGCTGAGAATATTTAGAAATAACTAAAAAGTGAAAAATTAATTAAAAGCAAAAAAACCTTATTAAACAAAGCTTTTATTTAAAAATGCCCCAAAGAGAAGAAAATAAAATTTTCCTTTAAAATTTCAACTATCAAAAGCTTGTCGCGTGATTTACTTTTGTAAATAAACTAGTGCCTATTCAATTGAGTATCTCAATCTGCTAGATGAATTCTTTTATATCAGTTCAATTAAATACTTATAGGAACATACTAAAACAGACCTCGCGACAAGCTTTTATGATCATATAAATTATGTATAATGAAGTTATAAGTTGACATTAGGTCTTTGAAATTTTAAAGGAAAATTTTATTTTCTTTTTTTAGAGCATTTAAATAAAAGCTTTCTTTAAAAAGGTTTTTTTTTGCTTGTAATTCATTGTTCAACTGGAAGCAATTAATCGGGCGTCCCTTCTCCAGTACTTCTCATGCACACACAAAGTCTCCTTAACTTCTTTGAAACAATACTTTGGAAGGTTTGTTCAACAATGAAAATCATTTTTGAGCGTAAATTCACGCATCAACATGACAACTGAAAACGTTAAGGTTAGGTTATGTTCCACTTTGAGACCGCCAACGACTAAATTTTTTACCGGGATTCGCTTGTATCCCGGTACTTAGTGCCTCATATGGGTGACGTCATCAGAACTACCGGTAAAAAAAGTGTTACCGGTACCGGGATTCTAGACACAGCGATAAACGTATAAAGAGATTCAAATCAGTTTATGCATTGAAGAAATTTATTAGATCTTCCCCCTCAACTATCTTACTTATGATTAATGGTTAAATTTAAAGATCAATAATAAAGAAATAAAAGAAACATGCTGCAAAATGGTGAATGAGATAAGGCATCGCAGGTATATGGTTACACCCCGTACTCCTCCTTCATCGTGCCCTTGTTGAGAGCACGAACCTTCATACAGGAAGCCGCTCGACTGCAGTATGATCGAAAAATGCCATAAATAATTCACAAAATGTCTAACCCCGGTTTTTCAATAGAAAAATGCAAAAAAAGATAAAAGAATAAGAGATTGAGAAAAAACAATAAATATGAAAATCTTAATTGAGATTCCGCACAATATGAGCGAATGAACGTTCGTGAAAAACTTGTATCTGAAAACGTAGGATCTATTATGAAGACGACGTCTAATATTGGATATCGAATTTGAAATGTCCTGTATGTTTATCAATTAAGAACGAGTAAATCCAATAAGAAGGTCTGATTCATCATACAACTGTATATTCTAGTACGTATCTTAACTGGGTTCAAAAGTACAATACGTCGACAATCCACTCAGCATCGAATTATTCTAATAAATATACAAGCAACAGATCAATTGAAAACCTTGTGTTCGAAATAAAATTATCAGGTCAAATTCAAAATCATTCCATGATGCCCATTATACACTAATACTCTTATGATCTTGCCACATTGTTGAGCAATATATGTAGATATGGCATCAAGTTTAACTTCTGTATTTTATTGATTGAAATTCAATTACACCTGCTTTCAAAACTGGTTTTCGATATTTTTTTAGAAAATGCTAATACCCACATGTCACCCACATATTTATAATCATGCGGATCTACTTTGTACTAGCGGCATTTTAACATTCGATGAAAAAACTCATACTGTGCGTTGAAGATCGTTTCAACCAAATTTGGTGTACGGCATCACATTTTATGTTTGTATAATCACGTATAACATCACTGCCCGGACTGCCCTAGCCGGTAATAAGTACTGGAGTTTTGGTATTTTCAGAAATCACTGAAATGTCTCAGTCCACAGTCAAATCTTTGTAATTTTGGTTCAATGAGGCATTCATCTCCTAGAGAAAACGTCACCTGCCATTTTTCGTGTCTGTTCTCAACTGTGGTGACTCATTTCTATTTCTCGTGAAAATTCGGGTGTCCCACAAAATGGTTCATATTCATCAATAATAACTTCAAACTAATCTTATTGTTTTTGTATTTTATTTGGAATTTTAATAATACTACAATTGTTTTCGAGCTTCATTTTAACTGAGATCATAATGTACATCCAATGAAAAATACATATTTCCTATCATGCAAAGAAGGCAAATTTTCAAAAGAAAAAGGTATATGGTACATTTGAAAAAAAGCTTGTGGTTCGATGAAATATGCCGAGCTCTTTTATTGTGTAGCAATACCGAACAAAGTTGACGCTACGTCTAAGGATGCTTCAGTGTCTAAGGATGCTTCAGGGTTCAAACAACCCCCCCCCCCCGAAATTAATTACTGGCTACGCCCTTGAAAGGAAGAGAATTGGAGTACTTGGGACATCTCATGAGAGGGCAAAGATACAGTTTACTGCAGCTTATTATGCAGGGCAGAATAAGAGGAAGGAGAAATGTGGGTAGACGCAGAATATCCTGGCTCAAGAACCTGAGAGAATGGTTCGGATGCAACAGCTCAGAACTATTTAGAGCGGCGGTTAACAAAATCCGAATTGCTGTGATGGTTTCCAACCTTAGATAGAAGATGGAACTAGAAGAAGAATACCAAACACTTTCTACCAAACTCTGTCGGTGTTATTATTAATTGCTGCGAATAAAATGCCAACAAAATAATTAATTCAATGTTATACCACCGATAAGCCAGTAGTATACAGGGTCTTTCACGAGGAACCTCACCCATATTTATACGGGAAACTACTGAACGTATTTTCATGAAATTCAGCACTTATAAGTATTTCACGATGCTGATGAAATCTAAAATATTTTCAAGGCATGAGCACCTCCGGTTTTTCCGGAAATGACGTCAACTTCCGTTTTTCAAATTAGAACACCATTTTTTTATTGCAGAAATAGATTCCTTAGAAAATTTCAAGTTATTTTGATGTAACATTTTTCAGTTTTGGTTGGAAAATTCTCTCTGAGCGGGAAAATTCGAAAAAAAAATCGAAAATAGAGCTCCGCTGAAACAAGAATAACTTCGAGGTTTTTGGATGGAAAATTTTCATTTTTGGGATTTTTCAAGATGTAAGATTGATGTATCCACTTTGAAAATCGAAATCGCGATTCATGATACAGGGGGTGAAAAAATCGCTTTCAAAGTTAGGGATGACAAAATCGTGAAAAATCAATTTTTTCAAATTAGAACCCCATTTTTTTATGGCAGATATTGAATCTACGTTAAAAAATAATGTGAGTGTATGCTTCACACCCTTGCCCTAAAGTGGATATTTTTTGTGTTATTCACAAAAAACTGTTTTTCGTCTTGAATTTTCAGCTATTTCTTTTCCCTTCACGCCAAAAAGATGAAATTTTCAGGAACTGTTACTTAAACCATGTTTTAGATTTCACTACCCTAATATGCAAGAGAAAAAAGTTACAGGTTGTTCCTAAATAGTTGAAATAAAGAGGTTTCCGATACAAATTCGAATCCAAATTCGCCATCTATTTAGGAACAACCTGTAACTTTTTTCTCTTGCATATTAGGGTAGTAAAATCTAAAACATGGTTTAAGTAACAGTTCCTGAAAATTTCATCTTTTTGGCGTTAAGGGAAAAGAAATAGCTGAAAATTCAAGACGAAAAACAGTTTTTTGTGAATAACTCAAAAAATATCCACTTTAGGGCAAGGGTGTGATGCATACACTCACATTATTTTTTAACGTAGATTCAATATCTGCCATAAAAAAATGGGGTTCTAATTTAAAAAAATTGATTTTTCACGATTTTGTCATCCCTAACTTTGAAAGCGATTTTTTCACCCCCTGTATCATGAATCGCGATTTCGATTTTCAAAGTGGATACATCAATCTTACATCTTGAAAAATCCCAAAAATTTAAAATTTTCCATCCAAAAACCTCGAAGTTATTCTTGTTTCAGCGGAGCTCTATTTTCGATTTTTTTTCGAATTTTCCCGCTCAGAGAGAATTTTCCAACCAAAACTGAAAAATGTTACATCAAAATAACTTGAAATTTTCTAAGGAATCTATTTCTGCAATAAAAAAATGGTGTTCTAATTTGAAAAACGGAAGTTGACGTCATTTCCGGAAAAACCGGAGGTGCTCATGCCTTGAAAATATTTTAGATTTCATCAGCATCGTGAAATACTTATAAGTGCTGAATTTCATGAAAATACGTTCAGTTGTTTCCCGTATAAATATGGGTGAGGTTCCTCGTGAAAGACCCTGTATATTTCATACCATGTATTCTTAAACCCTCGGTTCGGTTTTCCGATACCACCGATATTCACAGGACATTCACTCAAATCTGGAACGGATCGCTTTACTTCTTGAACTATGTATACATATGATTTATTCTCATAGGAATGACTGAAAAATTTTAAAATTACAAGTATTTCGAGTGATTACATTTAACTGGGCAACTTGTGACATTACACTTGATCCCTACAAATCCATTTCGCCTTCATGACTCGGATAGTAATTGAATCTACTGACCATATTAAAAGAATTTTCGAACCTACACGAAAAACATTTCAAACTCTTCTTACAAATCCAACCAAATTTGAAATTGGACGGAGTTCCTCATTAATCTGAATAATGCAGAATATTTGTAGTTTGCCCTTCGCGAGAGAACATCTGGATTCGAGAGGCGAGAGTCTTCTCAGGGTCATGTCGTGTCCCTATGATGTAGAATAACACGCTAGACGAGGAAGTGCGAGGCCTGCCTCTGCCGGTCACTGGGAGATGAGGAAGTGAGATTGATACACAAAAATCGTGAGATATGTAAACGTATATCCATGGCCGTTGTTATTGCCATATAATGAAGAGAAACTACGATATGAATGCGTATGGATGCAGATAATAAAAAAAAGTGAAATGATAAATAATTAATTAATAAAATATGATATTTATACATGTAATTTTCGACATTTATTGGTGAGGCACTGCCTCACACCTGTCTCATAAGACAAGACGCCACTGAAAACTGCATGCATTTCTCAAACTTAGAAAGAATAAATCGGCGGCTAGGAATATATTTCTCAATATTTATTATTAATAACACCAATCGCAAATTGTTAATTTTGTAATAGAAAAATAGTCTAACAATTTTTTTCAGTCACATGTTCAATCGAATGTCCTTTCATTCAATACATCACAATCCATATACCTATGTATTCCTATTTGAAAAAGAGTAGAGGAGTGTGGAGCGTAAATTCAATATGTAAATAAAAAGCAAAAAAAAACTTTTTGAAAACAGCATTCATTCAAATGCTCTGAAAAGAAGAGAATGAAAATTTCCTTTAAAATTTCAACTATCAACTTATAACCTCCGTATATACATTGAAATAAAAGTCTAATTTCAGTTATATTTATTCACCCTTAATTTGTATTTTTCTGGCTTACATGTTTCGGCTTACGCCATCTTCAGAGCCTAGAAATGCCTAGATGGAAAAGGGGTAAGTACAAAAACTTAGTAGGTTGCCTGTTTGTTGAGTCTCAGATGGACTAGTTTTAACAGTTGAAGTACATCTACGTACAACAATAAGCATCAACAAACTAAAACAAAACAGTTGAAGGATGGAACAGTACTTACTAATTTAGGTGATGTTACATATATGCCGATTTAAAACCGTTGGTCGAATACAGCAGGTCTTGTCATTTTTATAAACATTTTGAACTAAAAATAAACAGCTATAAAATGTCATTAATTTGGACACTTTCAAGATTTAAAATTTTCCTAAAAAAGGTGGCAATTAGTAATCTGTCAAAAGTCATTCAAAATCCCGGAAAAATACCAGTAAAATGAAACCCCGAACGTGTAGAAGTCATCTCAGTCTCCGGAAACCGAAAGTTGTTCGAGGTTAGGATCAATCACAAGAGAAGCAGGCGCACAGAAATTCTCCTAGAGCTCATGCTCAGATGATTAAAAATACAGGAAACCCAAATTTGATCCTATTTAATGCGTGGGAGGTCTTCAAGGCAAATGAAGCAACACCAACAAACGGGGTGGGGAATCGACGTTTCACCGAAGACAAAACATGTGTAAATGAAAACTCTCATTCATAATAGTATATTCTAAAACTAGTTGCAGAATGGGCTCCTATTCCAATACGAATGATAAATTCGAAAACGAGCGACGAAGGAGCGAGTTTTCGAACGCATGAGTATTGGAATTGCATTCTGCAACGAGTATTAGACGATATTTTCTCTATTTCAGTCAAATTTTGTGAAATTCAATTGAAAAATTAAAATTATAGGTCCTAGTGACTTTCATATTGTATCTTGGCAGTTGGTGTGAATGTTTGGAAATTGACATTTCTAAATTGACGTCTGTTGGAATTCGATAGGATCGGAAGTCATTGCTGACAACCACAAAACAAAAAATGTAACTGAAAACGATGCTGTAATGAATTCATTACAGCACTGTTTTTAGTACTGTAATGAACTCATTACGATACTGAAATAGAGAAAATTAATTAAAGAAACGGAAAAGTGAAGTTTTGGAATTGATTGTTCTATAGGTCTCTGAATGTGTCATAGAAGGAATTTGTCATTTGAGAATTAAGTGCATTAATATTTTTATCATTACAATGTTTATAAATTTCCATCTCTTCCACGGTTTCTTGTTTTGATCCCGCCTCGCAATGATGTAACAGGCGTAACAGCTCAGAATCATGGCATCCAAAAATTGATTTATTATTATTCGGAAGTCTTGTACTGGCCAAATGTTCTTTAATTCTAGTTTCGAGATTTCTGCCTGAACGACCTATGTAAATTGCATTACACTCTGGTTCTCCGCATTGAAGCTTATACACTCCTGACTTTTCAAGGAAACTGGAAAGGGATACTATCTTTGTTTCGCACCAAATATTGTTGAAGACTGTTGGTTGACTTGAAGGCTATTTTCAAGTTAGGAATATCTCTAAATACTCTGGCAATTCTTTAGGAAATTTCACTATAAAATGGGATGGTTATGAACTTTTTCTCAGTGGGATCAGTTGAAGTTTCGCCATCATCCCGATGAGTATCTGAAGAAGCAATATTCATGCGTAATTTTTCTTCCTTTTTAAGTATCAACGAGTCAATAATCCCAGGGTTGAAGCCATTTTCTTTTGCCATATTCTTGAGAATAGATATCTCATTTATTCTATCTGTTGGATTCAGAGGCGTATTAAAAAGTCTGTGTATGTCTTGTAAGCAGCCAGCTTATGACCCTCAAAATGACATGATAAGTTATTAATGGAGTGGTTTGTCTGTGAAGGTTTCCTAAATATATTGAACTGAATACTGTTACTGACTTTCATAAGGGTCAAGTCCAAAAAGTTTATCGAGTTATTTGATTCGATTTCAAGAGTAAAATTTATATTGTAATGTCTCTCATTGATCCACGAGTGAAATTGATGTAGTTCCTCCAGACTGCCATTCCAACCCAAGACAATGTCGTCGACATAATGGTACCAAAAGAAAATCCCACTCTTAAAAGGCTTAGATGGATTCAAGATGAACTCGTTCTCGAAGTATGACATAAAAATCTCAGCAAAACATGGCGACAGGCAGTTAACCATGCTCAAACCCTCATTCTGAATGAAAATCCTGTCATTAAACGAAAAAAAAACTTTGTTCAAGACACAGCTTCGACAACTGAAACAGATTTGATACATCAAATGATGCCAAGATAGTATGATCTTCAAGTGTGATGTCTTTTAATTTGTCTATTAGACCCTTACTATTATCAGACTGAATCTTGACTTGAAAACTAGATTTTTCATCAGGTAGTCGTTGATGAACTTGGACCGTCTGTATGCTAAACTGTTACAGAATGAAACAACAGGTCGAATTGGGACATTATCTTTATGAATTTTTGGGAGGCCGTACAATCTAGGTATGTGAAAATTCATTGGTATGAGACTCCAATTCTCAATCAGATCTGGAGCAAAGGAAGTTAAAATATGTTTGAATTTTTTATTGTAATTGTTGATATAATTATGAGAGGACTCAGTGAAACCATTAAATGTTATGAACTCATTGACCTTCTCTATGTAATCAGACATGTTCATGACCACCATACAGTTACCTTTATCCGCCTTCGAAATAAGGATGTTATTATTTTTAACTTTAAAAAGTATAGATTTTAAAGAATCTCGAAACCTCTTGAAAATAGGGTCAAACCTCTGGTTCCTCCGTTTGAAATTATTCAGAACTGAATGATTTCGCTTCTTAGCAAAAGTATTTGGAAATTAATTATTATTATAATTATCTTCAACTATTTTGGGTTTATTGAAACTTGGGATCGAAAATTTCAAGCCCAAACTTAGCAATCTAGTTTCATCCATATCAGAAGAAGTATCAGATAAATTCAGAACTCTACGGTGAAAGTTAAAATCCCCATTATTATCAGTGTTAACCACTTGATTCAAACCACAATTGGTTTTAATTTTTTCTATTTTCTTTCTGTGAATTCTATATTTAAATCTCGTATATACAATTTATATGATCATAAAAGCTTGTCGCGCGATTAACTTGTAAACTAGTACCCATTCGATTGAGTAACTTAATCTGCTAACTTTAATTTTTGAATTTCAGTTTAATTAAATACTAATAGGTAGATACTTACGCGACAAGCTTAAATGATCATATAAATTGTGTATAATGAGGTTATAAGTTCATAGTTAAAATTTTATAGGAAAATTTTATTTTCTTCTTTTCAGAGCATTTAAATGAAAGCTTTATTTTTTTAAAGGTTTTTGCTGCTTTTAATTTTTTTTTACTTTTAATTCATTTTCTACTTTTTAGTTATCGCTGGCTAGGTTTCTGAGTAATTCTCGGCTCATTTGATACCCATGTTATGGAAATGCATTACAAATAACGAATCCGCCACCTTGGATTTGGATGGTCCATGGTCCGCCATATTGGATATAGAATGACGTCATCATTATTTTTCGAGTTACTCTCAACAAGCCCTTTTATTTGATACCCATATTGTAGGAGTACATAAAATTAACTATTACGCCATTTTGGATGTTCAGCCATATTGAATTCAAGATGACATCACATTATTTTTCGAGTTACTCTCAACAAGCTCATTCATTTGATATGTACCCATATTGTACAAATGCATAAAAAATAACTATTCCGCCATCTTGGATGGTCCGCCATAGGCGCCATATTGGATATAGAATGACGACACAGAGTTTAGAATTACTTTTGGCATGCTGGTTAATACGAAAGCTAACGAGAGCTTTCTCGCATTTGACAAGTAGTAACTAGTTCCAATATAACACATTTTTCAACTGAAAAAAAAATTCTCCTGTCTTATAATGAACCCAGGAATTCCCAAATTTGTATTAAAAAGTAAAAAGTTCGAATTCCAAACTCGTATTCCATTTCTTCATCACCTGAATGCTGTTACTTTAAGCCCACATCACAGCAATTCCTTTTCTCCACTCTCGTCTCTCAACACTTAAAAATCCCATTCATTTCATCCCAAACGAGTTTATTACTCCATTATCTACAGATAATCAAGCGAATCCCTTCACTCACGTGACCGGCTCAGTTTATAGTTTGTAAATATACCGGTTGGTGGAATTCCACATGAAAAATATAAAACGGTTTCGCGTGATCTTATAAATTAATTGACTATATACATATTTAAGCGGTTCTCGAGTTACACAGTTGACAGACGGTCGCGCATGTAAACAAACGGTTTGCCAAGAATCGCTTCTCGAATCGGCTAAGTTTCGAGTATTTTTTGTGTGAACGTCTTCAGGATAGGGTGGTCAAAGATGCAGATAAACGAGTACGAGGCGCCAGGAGATGAAGTGCGGATACACATGTGAGTCTTATCGTGTCATGTTTTGTTTTTGTTTTATTTGTTTGGGGATTACTTATTGAATTATAGTTTCATATATTTGTTGTTTTCTTTTCTGTTTAGGGATTTTCGTTCTTGTTTGGGTGTTGAACAACAAGGGCGGATATAGCTCTTTTTCATGGAAGGGATCATAACGATCATGGGGGGGAGGTAATAACGAGTGAAAACCATTGAATCAGGTACATATTGTATGAAATATTTTATGTGCACCACCTTTTTCTTAGGTTTTCGATACTCATGGGGGGGGGGTAGTTACCCCCAGTAACCTCCCCTCCCCGTAAATCCGCCCTTATTGAATAATGCGATGTTCTCATTATTTTATTAGAAACGATTATTGATTTGTAATCTTACTGTATATCATTTTGATGTATATGTTGCCATGAAAACAGAAATAAAAGAGATCATTGATAGTTCCGACAAAAAAAAGGGCTTTCAACTAGAATTCGATAATATCAATGTTATCGAGTCTGTCTATATTTCTTTTTTTTTATACGAATATTATCGAATACTAGTTGAAAGCCCCTTTTCCGTCAGAACTATCAATAATCTTTTTTTTAGAATAGAATAGAATAGAGTTTATTGATAGTAATTCTACATGGATAAACTCTTAAAAAATAACTGTGAGTTATGCACCCTGGGGTGATATCTGTGTACAGTCTTAACAAAATCACAATTCTTAACCCTAATTGAAGGCAATAAACAAAAGATAATTTATTTAACTTTTTACAAGTTACCCCTCAAAATCAATTTTAACCCTATCTTGATCTCGGTGGAGAATAATAAATAATTTTCAATAATCATTTCAAATAAAAAATTCAACAGTAGGCTGTCAAAAATACTGATAGGTATTCTAAGCGCAGTCGATCAATATTTAAGATTCAAACGTTTGATTTATGCTTTTTGATTATAACATGAAAAATACTCAAATTAGCAAGAAGCTGAAAGAGTCAAAAAAGTTTCGCAGCAATATTTAATTGAAATAAGATTCTTATGAACAATACTTACTGCGAAAAGATGAAAAAGTAGGATATACCTAGATTTGATTGATTGAAACGTACAACTTGTTGTAAAAATGTATTTTCGAAAAAAAAACACTCCCACCGCCTTTATATTGCATGAATACAAACATATCGAGAAATTACGCTAAATAATAGAAATCAAATCTGGGGCAGTTGAAAATGAACATATTTCGTAAAAAACCTACATCTAGAAGAAGCTTTCCATTAAAAAAATCAAAACACTGTGATATATAAATGCACTTACTTACATATTACCAGAGCTGGAGAAAAGGTGCAATTTTTTCAGAAAATATGTAATTTTTCATGACTTTACACGACAATCCAAAATGTTCCCTTTTTCCCCGCATTGAATATGAATGCATATTGCCATCAAATCTTCTACGATGAATTAACGTCGGTGAAAACCCTATCAAGATCTGAAATTTCGTTTATATTAGTAAAAATAATAACATGATAAAGTGCTTTCGTTAAAATATAATTTTGTTAAGAGTGTTTCGGAGTCTTCATCAGTGTGTCCCACCTAATCCGTTAATAGTTATTTTCCTAACAAGTGCGAAAAGAGATATTTTCCCACACGAAACTGCCGTTGCCCGAACGACGCGAAGCGGAGTTCAGGCAAGCAGTTGAGTGCGAAAGACACTTTCCGCTAACAATAAATTATTAGTAACATAGTAACAGTAAAAGCATAAAATAAGGAGAAGGGATAGTTTGCACAGACGGTGCAGTTTGGGAAAGGCTACTGTTTTTGATCGAGATGAATATTTAGTATTGAGAAAAATTATGAAATTTCAGACAAGAGCAATATAACCATCACAAGAACTACTTAGAACAGAATATACAGAGTGATCCTACTAGTTTTTTCTCTTTTATGCGTGGTAAAAAGGATCATAATGGTATATCATGTGAGATAAGCTATGGTGACCGTACTTATAATGACCTCACTGAAATAGCCTCAATATTCGCATTTTGGATCGGTGTTCGAACCAGAGGATGCTGGCTGATATGAGTGTTCTCGAGGAAAGTACTTTGGGAGGCTTCAAATTCAGCAAGATAACTGCGGAACAAGTAATACATAGTAATCATAGTATTAAAAAATTGAAATCCAAAAAGTCATGTGGACCAGACGGTATTCTGGGATATACAGGGTGTCCCGAAAACAATGGATAAGCCTGCAACTATAGATAGACACTGTCGTGGTCTAACATTCCAAATTTTGACCTCAATGAAAATTCCACTGTTTCCGAGATATTCATGGTTTTCGTATTTTTAAAAAATTTCCAAGTGCGATTAGTTTTTCTAGTGCCATTTCTACAAATGGAGAGGTATTTCGATATGGTTTTTTTTAATTTCACATGAGATAGTTCAGCTATCGGAAACAAAGACTTAAATTCATCAAACTAGTTTAAAAAGTTAGAAACTCGTGAATTACAAAGAAAAATTGAAAACTAAATAAAATTTCCTTCAAGTTTGATGAGCTACAGTGTAAAAAAAATGTAGGACGCCCCTGGTAGACATCATCTTAAAAACTTGCTCAGTTATTGCAGATTCCAAAAAGGTATCATAAGCCTAGGCATTCTGTAGTTTTTCATTCTCGTAACTACTTGATTACCAAATAGTCGAAAAATTTCGAAAAACTGTTTTTGTTGTAATCGTTATTCTGAGCTCATGTGTTAAAGTCAGGAGGCCATTTTTGTTGGAATCTAGTGGGAAATTACGAAAATTATTTTTATTTTGAAAAAAGCAGAAGCGTATCGTTTCTCTGGTTGAATAGAAATATGGCATTATTTGCATATCTTGAAAACCTTACCAGACCTAATTGTATTTGACAAAATTTCTTATTTTCTTACATTCTGTACAGTGTTAAAAGGAAAGTATCAACTTAAAAAATACCCTTCGTTGCTACAATAGAGGTATGTGGAATATTCATTAAAAATAAAATAAAACGAATTATTACCAAATTATGGCTCCAAAATGATGGGTGTCCAGCTCATTACGCAGTAAGAGTGAGAAATCACCTGAATGCAAAATACCCTCAAAGGTGGATAGGCCGGCTTGGCCCTATTTCATGGCTCCCGAGATCACCGGAATTAAACCCCCTGGATTTTTTTATTGGGGGTGCCTAAAAGATCTAGTCTACTCCAAGCCAATATCTTCGATTGAGGAGTTACGGGCTCGTATCCAAAATGCAGCGGCTCAAATTAATACGTCGCATTACGCGCATTTAAAGTGCGTTCATTAAAGGATGTAGAGCGTGTATAAGGGAGCAAGGACGTCAATTTGAGCATTTATTATGAATAAATGTTCGATATGAATAATGAACTTATTGTTTTATTTTGCATTCTTCATTCATTTCCAATGAATAGTAATTTGGTAATAGTATTGAAGTTCTTTGAAAGATTCATACTTTCGCTATTGAAAAATAACCATAAGGTTAAACAAATCAGAATAGCTAGGTATAATCATACATTTACATTAACACATGAGCTCAGAATAACGATTACAACAAAAACAGTTTTTCAAAATTTTTCGACTATTTGGTAATCAAGTAGTTACGAGAATGAAAAACTACAGAATGCCTAGACTTATGATACCTTTTTGGAATCTGCAATAACTGAGCAAGTTTTTAAGATGATGTCTACCAGGGGCGTTCCACATATTTTTTTCACTGTAGCTCATCAAACTTGAAGGAAATTTCATTTAGTTTTCAATTTTTCTTTGTAATTCACGAGTTTCTAACTTTTTACACTAGTTTGATGAATTTAAGTCTTTGTTTCCGATAGCTGAACTATCTCATGTGAAATTAAAAAAACCATATCGAAATACACCTCCATTTGTAGAAATGGTCCTAGAAAAACTAATCGCACTTGGAAATTTTCTAAAAATACGAAAACCATGAATATCTACGAAACCGTGGAATTTTCATTAAGGTCAAAATTTGGAATAAGTTAGACCACGACAGTGTCTATCTATAGTTGCAGGCTTATCCATTGTTTTCGGGACACCCTGTATATTTAAGGGTTTTTCCGATTTTTTGTGTGGACCCCTTATGCATATTTTTAATTTAGCATTAGATCAGGGTACATTTCCTGAGCTGTTTAAAGCAAGCACGGTGACACCTGTTTATAAGGGTACTTGCGCTGAAAATTATCGGCCTATAAGTGTTTCTAATTGCACTGCTAAGATATTTGAGAGCATAATTGGTGAGATTATTTTTCAACAGACTAAGAATAGTATATCTCATTATCAGCATGGCTTATTTCCTGATAGATCGGCTGTGAGTAATCTGTGCGTATTTTCTGAGTATGCCTTTGATGCATTGAATAGAAGAGAGCAATTGGACGTTGTATATACGGATTGTGCTAAGGCTTTTGATAGGATGAGTCACCAGACCTTATTGGTTAAGCTTTCTGGTCTTGGCTTTTCTCGGGAGGTCTTGGGGTTCATTTCCTCATATCTGACAGATAGGAGACAAGTAGCTAATTTAGGTGGAGGTGTCGAATCGCAAAATTTTGTGCCGACCTCCGGGGTTCCACAGGAGAGTTACCTCGGACCACTATTGTTTTCTATTTTCATTAATGATTTACCTATGTGTGTTGAAACTCTCGGTGTTTATTGTATGCAGATGACTTCAAGTTGTTCAAGATTGTATCTTGTCTTGATGACTGTGTTGGATTACAATCTGAAATCAATGCAGTATCTGAGTGGTTTACCGAAAATAAAATGACTGTTAATATTGAAAAGGGTGCATTGGTAACTTATACACGTAAAGTTGGCTTCATAAGGGAAACATATTTCATCCGTGATTCTGAGATCTTGAGGAAGACCGAATTTAAAGATTTAGGTGTGAATCTTCAAGTGAACATGAAGTTCAATAACCATTATCACTTTATCATTGGAAAATCTTAGAAAATGCTTGGATTTGTCATTCGAAATTGCAGAGATTTTGAGCCTGCTACTGTTATGAAATTGTATAACATCCTAGACCTCATCTCGAGTTTGCCTCAGTTTATTTGGATGCCAGCTGAAGTGGCTAACCAAGATCTCATTGAAAGGGTTCAAAATAGTAATTTACGTAACAAGTCCGGAAAATAGGGTTTTTTTGGACGAATAGACAAGATTCTAGGACGAGCCGGAGGCGAGTGCTGGAAGTCTGTGAGTCCAAAAAAACTATTTCCGGGCGTGTTGCGTACAATATTTTTTCGGCAACCGTGAAGAATTACAAATCAATGAGATGACACATCTCTTTATTGATTTTGATTCATATTTGAATTAAACAGAACAGAACTGTCATCCGTTATTTCGTTGCTATTGTGATGATCATAAGAATGACAACAACGACGTGTTTTTCCGGCCTAGGCCGGGAAGTACGTACTTTCCGGCCTAGGCCGGGAAATGCTACTTTCTCAAAGAAAAAGCGTCCGGGAAGTGGGTACTTCCCGGACGGTTGCCGAAAAACGGTTTTTACGGTATCTGTATCTCAGACAGACTAGAACGTATCCATATGTGGTGTCATATAAGTGAATGTTGAAGGATTTCGGTTATGGTGGTGGATAGAAGGAATGTTCAGCCTGTATTATTTGTTTATTATGTGGTTAACAGTATGAAATATAGTGATTGTGATATCGTTTCATTCATAAACTTCAGGGTTCCCAAACTGCACCTAAGGTTACAAAACCAATATCTTTTTTCGGCAACCGTCCGGGAAGTACCCACTTCCCAGACGCTTTTTCTTTGAGAAAGTAACATTTCCCGGCCTAGTCCGAAAAGTACGTACTTTCCGGACTAGGCCGGAAAAACTCACGTCGTTGTTGTCATTGTGATGATCATCACAATAGCAACGAAATAACGGATGACAGTTTTGCTCTGTTCAATTCAAATAATAATCAAAATGTATAATAAAGAAATGTGTCGTCTCATTGATTTGTAATTCTACACGGTTGCCGAAAAAATATTGTACGCAACACGCCCAAAAATAGTTTTTTTGGACTCACTCGCCTCCGGCTCATCCTAGAATTCTGTCTATTCGTCCAAAAAAACCCTATTTTCCGGACTTGTTACGTAAATTACTATTTCATATAGAAGCAAAAAAAGTTTCCGGTGTGCAAAATATGCTTCAGGTGTGCAACGAATTTTTATATAAGAATAAAGACATTGATTTGTTCAATATAAATTTAGTTTCATTGAAGAAGAAATTGTACTTAATGGATAGTATAGTTGGTATTATTGTTTTCAGTTACATTTTTCGTTTTGTGGTTGTCAGCAATGACTTCCGATCCTTTTAAATTCCAGCAGACGTCAATTTGGAAATGTCAATTTTCGTATTTCCTAACATTCACACCAACTGCCAAAATACAATATGAAAGTCACTAGGAACTATAATTTGAATTTTTTCATTGAATTTCACAAAATTTGAATGAAATAGAGAAAATATCTTCTAATGCTCGTTGCAGAATGCAATTCCAATACTCATTCGTTCGAAAACTCGCTCCTTCGTCGCTCGTTTTCGAATTTCGCATTCGTATTGGAATAGGAGCCCATTCTGCAACTAGTTTCAGAATATACTATTATTCTTTAGAAAAAGCGTGCGAGAAAAACCCCTGCTATTCATTTCCCGCACGGAAGTATGCGGGAATGGAATAGCGGGGGTTTTTCCTGCACTGTTTGGGAATGTGACTCTTTACGAATTGAAATGCGTGCGAGAAAGGGGTTGAAAGCGCACGCTTGTAAAAGAATTCCGCATTTGCAGATATTCAGACAAAATTATAACTAAAATCACACAAAAATGTTTCGAGAAGATTTGCTATCTGGCAACACTTGAATACTTCACTTCACCGACTTCACGTCGTAAAATTTCCAATAACCTATAACAACTATGAAGATCTACAACCCCTTTGGATTAGTTCAAACTTACCAGTATTTTACAAGGTTAAAATTCTCGTAATTTCAGTTTATGTTTGTGTCACCTTTGAAATGTTAGAATTTACCAAACAACTGTTCCCAAATAGAATTTTGTAATCACATGTCGAAAAAATTATTTATTTCAGGAACATTCATGAGATTTTCAAACCATTAGACTGTAAGTTTGAACGCAATACGTAATAGCATTAACGTCATATTTTCTTTATTAATTGTTCAGAAAAGTAGCGACAAAAAAATATCGGTCACATTTTTTTTTCTTTTTTTGCAGTCGGGTTTTTTGTATTTTCTTCAATATTTCGTTGCAATTTTTGTGTCGGAAATACATTTATTTTGTTTCTTCTTTTCAGTTCAATGTTTTTGCAGTCCGTTTCTTTGTTTTTCTTCGATGATTTGTTTGAATTTTTGTATCTAAAAAACATCCAAATGCACGCTAAAGTTCTATTCTAAGCAAAAAATGGATGTATGCAAAGAGGTGAATTCTGAAACTCTGACAAGATGCCAAATAAAAACGTCAGCTAGAGTTCGTAGATGGGTTCTTGAGTAATCGAATATCGATGAATTGGATCCTTTAGTGTTTAGTGGAAGGGCCAATTATAGCTGTGAGAGTGACGAAATCGAGGTCGACTCCTTCATAGCTCCAGAATCCTTAGCTCCAGCCACTTTTTATTTTCTTATGCCAAAGCATAGGCTATTCCAATCACTGGCTCAGAACTGAAGAATGGGCCAATTGCTTCACTACTGGCAAGGAAATGAAGAAGCCTTTTATTTCCTTTTTATTCCTGAGTGGTCATTGGTTTTTTTCCATAAGCAACAAGAGTCACTGGGAGCAATAGCTTTGCCGGTCTCCCTGCCTGCCGCTCGTTAATAGTTCGAAGGGCCACTGATCAACGGTGAAAATCTTAGGTTGAAAGATTGTCACTTATCTGACTAAACTACATATAACATTCTTTGATTTAGGTACGTCCGTAGACTCGTGCACCTGCACCAGCTCCTGTACTAGTTTAGGAGCCGTCGATAACGTAACAGGGTCCCTGGAACTTTGTATGAATCTAAACGTTTCTGAATTGTTGATATGATATGATATATTGTTTGACCTGGTCTCCCGAAGAGACTACAAGCTTCGAAGCTTGTATAACTTGTACGAGTTCGGAGAAGCAGTTGTGTTCTGTGTAGGCTTTGTTACTGTGTCCTTACGCCACCTTAGGCACAGCACTGTAACAGTAAAATGGTGGCCTGATATACACCATGTATATCAGAAAATAATTTCCTGAGATGCAGAAATGAAGGTACAAGAGGTCTACTTTCCAACGAAATCTCTGAGATGTCTGGTTCAGCAGCTATGGAAGATTTTCGCACTATTGCAGGACCCTGTAGATATATTGATCATATATATGATTGTACAGCTGGCTTTCTTTTAGGAATTCTATTGCTGCTTCAATTTGTGTTGCTGATGAGTTCATTATTGCCACTATTCCATTATAACTCGAAATCCTTGTTTAATTTGAAATAATTTCTCATTCTTAAATTTTTCTCTCAAAACCATTAGCTGAAGAGAAAAAAAATTTAAACTTAATTTCATCACCACCTTTTAAAAGATGATATCTCGGAAATGGATGGGCTGAGGAAATTTTGTTATAAAAAAATCCCATCTTAATTTCATACGAGCAATAACAAACTGAATTTTTTCGCATGAATTTAGAAACACCCTGTATAATGAAAAGTGACTCGATTAGGTTTGTTTACTCAATTCACTTTGTGTTGGCCATGATTTACGTTTATCAAGTTCTTTTACTTAAAACTGACACAGGTTGGCACTCGTGAAAGTCAAATAATTCTGAGAGACGTAACTTTCTATTTATTCTCTTTTAACTCTGTAAATGGAGTTAGTTCTTATAAGGTTTAACTATGACACAGGATTCGAAGTATTTCTACATTTTCATAAGGGACTATTTCAAGTTGTGGAAAAAGGTATTTGAATGTTGTATGTAGGCTTATTTCTTGAGAATTTTGAAAAGTGGAGAATTCCATTAGTTCGTCTGTTCTGTTCGTTTAGAAGTTTTTCTGTCGAGTTATTCGAGTACTTTCATTCTTTTTTCGAATAAACTACCACAAAGTAATAGACTATTCTGTCCATTATTTCTAAGTGAAATTTCAACACTCGGCTCTTGTTTCCGTAAGAGAAAATAGCATAACTGAATCTTCCAACCAGTTTATATACATGAAATATTTCTAGTAGTAACAGAGAAAAAAGTTTCTGCAACATTCGCCAGATCTTCGGAATTATTGAATTCACATAATATTTTCTCAAATTCATTATTTTCCCAAAGTAAATAAACATTTTGATAAATACTACGATCTCTATTTCGAAAGGACAGCGTTGCGTATAAACCTAGAGTAACCGGATGTGACAGCTATTCCCCTAATTAAAACTATCTTACTTGATTGGCAATTCCAGATTTTGAAATAATTCCCATCTGCTATCTTTTAAAGATGCAATTTATGACCACTCGGAAGTGCCAAAATCAGGAATATATAACTCACCTCCAACAATCACGTTTTATAGTCGTGCATCTTACCTTGGCCTAAAGAAGATCCGTTGAATATTTCGCCAACCAGTCTGACTGAAATGATGTTGTCTGGATTGGCAATCAAGTTCAAGTTTACCTGATCTCATTTCAAGGCCAACCACGGAAGTTTAATCCTCCCCGAAACGGTTTATACCTGATTTTGATGGAACTTGATTGGTTTAAACGCAATTATTAAAAGTTTGAATCGTAAAAATTCGATAAAATATCAAATTAAAATTAGGTTTGAATGACAAATTGGTCAGATCCTGGATCGTTGGTTCAATATTCTCAACAATACTCAGGATCTAGGAAATACAAATTTTCCGCTCCTTCCTTATGTGTGTTCTACAAGCTTCGTGACAAACTTCAGCAGACGATAGATTAGTCAATTCTGCAGAGTTGTTCTGAAATGAACATTCAGGTAAATCTTTTTGGAGGCTAAAATTTAAATTATATGAGGAAGGTTTAACGTCTGTAAATATAATTATGTTATTTCTTTCCTTAATTTAAATTATATTTCCATATTTTAAAGTAGGCTGATAAATTGGAATGCGGTTGATAGGAGGATAATCACAGTTTATGTAGGATTTTGAACTAGTAAAGTCCCTAGATCTACCTATTAAGTAGTTATCCTCATAGGTAGTGTTATAATTATTATCTTTGGTATTTCGCACTCATACACAATAAGAATTATGTAATTTTGAATGGCTTCATTCTCAATTTCTCAACAGCTCAACACAACTATTCGCTACTCAACTCAAAAACGCAACTAACTGCTTCTAGAACGTTCCCTAACCTAACAATATCGTAACCATTGAATCTAATGGTAATGTAAAATCTTTTTCTTAATAGAATTATTATAACAGTAGATTTCTCCAAATTGGCTGATTTTATAGGAGAAATGTCAATGTCTCATCTGCAAAATTGTCATTTCTCGACATTTTCACGAACCCAACAGTAAATAAAAAAAACAATAGAACAAAAGAAAAACAAATACAAATGACGAGTGACGTAGTACCTTTCTAAATTAAATCGTCGAAAATTCCCATTAAGATATAAAAATTTCTTTCTTACCAGACAAAACACACACGAAAACACTTGCTGTTAATCAAATAAAAAAAAAGAATCACTTACAAATTACCTTTTAGCCTTAAGGTACATACATTACTTCCAATTGGCATAGGAACTCCCTACGATTTAATTCGCATTTCCCCTCCTCCGCGATGCACACGTTGTGCTTCTAACCGCCTGAAAATTACTTATTTTGTATTTGTCTCCTTGGAACGCTCTAGAAGAAATTTGGCTAGGGCGACGTGGTCTTACACTATGGTTGAACAAATTCTAACTATAAAATTCGGTGAAACGGCTTGGCCCGTCGAAGTTTTGATTTATGTGCCCGGGATAATTTTACACGTTTAATTGACTTTCATCTAGAATTATTTCAAAATTGAATTTTAAAGACGGAATAATTCCTTTTCATTACTCAGGGTACCTACTACAGTGGTCGTGGTGGTCATTTGGCTGATATTTTCTCATTACTAACGACCTACCATCCTATTCATAAGGAAATAAACATCCGAATCATTTATCTAAACAAGCATAATTCCCAAAAAACATTTTTTAAGACAATAAGCTTTTGTAACAATACTCATCCGCCATTTCAAAGCCGCCATCTTGAATTCCTCAATTTTGAAGAATTTCCGACCCAGAAAACCCCCATATACCAATTTTGAATAGAATAGGATCATAATTACAAAACTCGTCCGCCATATTGTAGCCTCCATCTTGAATTTCCCAAATTTGACAAAAGTATCATCATTTTCGAACCCAAATAGCCCCAGACACTAATTTTGAATGGAATCGGATCATAATTACAAAACTCATCCGCCATTTGGTTTTTTTCTATAAAAAATGATGCATTGTCGCCAGGATCAGGTACACCTGCAAAATTTCAAATCAATCGGACGATTAGACGTGTGTCATATTCAAGTTGCAAGATTTGATTACAGACAGACAGACACCGGGACAGGTGAAACTAAATAAAAGCATATAAAAAATGGCATTTTTCTTTGAATCTCAAAATAACACTTCTCATTGGAAAACCCATTACTTGAACGAATTCAAGTTGCCATTTTTTCTTTTGTAGAAGAACTAGTGTTGATCATGTTATAAGAGGAATAATAAATGGTCCCAATGAAAAACTTGAACCTGAGAGAGAAAATACATCCACATTTTTTATAACTAGAAGTTTTCGGAGATAATTTTTGGGCACTGCTGCATCACCAGCTTTTGATTTTAAGTAATAACTAGTTAAGTCTTTGAATGTAACGAAATAAAGTGAACTAGTACCACAGTATCCATATTTGAAGGGGATCAGATGTTTTGTTGGTCTATTGGTAAATCCTATAGGTAAAATTATCTGGCAACAGTGGAACTGGACTTACCATCGTTGTAGAAGAAGAGTAGGTTGGGCTCTTGAGATTCCACGAAGACACCTTGAGTTCGATGACACCTGACAAACACCATCATTTCATCGAGGTAGTAACAAGATGTTGAATAATGAGGGGGGAAGCAGAGAGGCTTGGTTATATCGGGTAAAACCAGTGATGACGAAATTTGCTACACAACGAGTGTCAAAAAATCGACTTTTGCAAGTGATGTTCAGCTTGTACTGCCAATATTTTATTGTATCGATATAACTGTCACTTGCATTTTATTCGTTTTATGGACACATCTCTACTCATAAAGGTCCGCAACTTCACAACGAGTTTATTTTAAATACTTAAAGAAAAAATAACAATAAAAATAAGTAAACAGAACTGAATTTGACCACGGATTCGTCATCGGTGAGTCGAACCTCATAGTTTCAAATAATATTCTCGGCTCAAGAATACAAAATTATATGGCCGTGTAAGTTGAACGAGCTCTCGCAAACATCGAACAAAATTCTACGTTATATTTTCAAAGTGGCAAATGTATTCAACTTTATGGAGACATTTGTATTAGGTATATAAGAATGGAAATCAATCCTTATTTCTTATTTCAAGAAATAGACGATTTGATGGCTTCTATCTGAAAGATTTGAAGATTTGTTTTCTTTAGTTGAAAATATAACAAACAAACTCTTCTAACTGAGAATAACTTACGAACCTGAAAGAAATCAAAAACAATGCTATTTTTTCGAGTTCTCAATACATATTGGCCATGACATTCTGACCCATTTCACCGTGTATATTTTGAAAATGTTAGGTTATAGTCATTTTCCTGTCAGATGAATAAGCATCGTTGTCCTTTCTAACATAGAAGTCGTAGTAATTACGTATTTATCAGAATGTTTATCTACTTTGGGAAAATAATGAATTTGAGAAAATATTATGTGAATTCAATAATTCCAGACATGGCGAATGTTGAAGAAACTTCCTTCTCTGTTAATGGGTACTGGAAATATTTCACGTATATGAACATGGTTGGAAGATTCAGTTATGCTATTTTCTTGTACGGAAATCAAGAAACGAGTATTGCAATTTTACTCAGAAATAATGGACAGAATAGTCCGTTACTTTGTGATAGTTCATTCGAAAAAAGAATACAAGTAGGTACTCGAATAACTTCTGAACGAACAGAACAAAAGGACCTGTAGAATTCTCCACTATTCAAAATTCTCAAGAAATAAGCCTACAACGACATTTGAACACCTTTTTGCACAACTTGAAATACTCCAGTATGAAAATGTAGAAGTCATCATTATTCAACCAGAGGAGCCAGTAAATATGTTCTTGATATTCATAAATCTTCAAAATTTGAAAATTCAGCAGTGTACACTGGAAAAAAACTTATGAACGGGTTACCAAGTGATCTTAAGAATTTGCCGGTCATAGCTTTTATGAGGGAAATAAAAAATATTTTTTTGGAGCGATGCTACTATTCGACATCGGAGTACTTGTGTGAATCGTCTTCCTAGCTTTCGAATTTGTTTATATTTGCATTGTTTTCTATTTCTCTTGTGATTTCTATTCTGTATTGACGTGTATTTGTAATGGCAGTTATATGAATATACTAGCTGACCCGGCGAACTTTGTTCTGCCCTAATGATACTTACGGTGGATTTCACAAATCAAATCCACTCTGATTTTCGAACTGTCGAATGTTTCCATGGATATGAGCTATCACACAGAACAGATCCACAAAAATAATATGTCATAATATGTCAATCACTAATAATGGCAATTTTGGATTCTGTTATTTCCGCAAATATATTTATTACCCAAATAGAAATTCAAAAACGTTTCAAAAATTATGAGGAAAGATAAGAACGGAAAATTCACGATTGAAACTGATCGCCAAAATCCGATTTACTTGAAATTTCGATAAAAATTCACTGTGATATTCAACCGCTTTTTGATCTGTTAATAGCCTTTCATGGTACTATGAGCCCTATGTAAATTACACGGTAATTGATGTCATATGTTCTTTTTTCGACCATTTCAAACCACGACGACCGAAATGCTCGAAAAAAGAACAGATGACATCAATCGATGGCCGCGAAAGCCTCAACAAATTCATCGTCATTTAATTGTGATAATGTCAAATATAGTACCTTCACGATTACGTTATTTGGAATAAATAAACCTTTAAAAATAACTAATAATCATCAGTCATAATGTGTGAATTACGCCATCTGAAGTGGTAAGAACAAAACTTTTCTCATATCTCAACGAAATCTAATCAGTTTAGACATCTGTACCCCTACGCTAAGACATTTTGGTTTTGCCCAACAGCGCAGAGTTGTAGGCAACTCAAATTACACACTATTATAGTGACTATAGAGGGAATATAGTCACTGTACACACTATTCGAGTCACTGTACACACTATTTGTTTATATCGCCATCTAACGCGGAGAATATCAAATGAAGTACCAACGAATAAGCGGTAGCGTAACTGTAACTGTAGCGACATCTAGTGGCCTTACTCAAAAGGAGGAAAAGCATTTTCTGTATAAGTAAAATTTTCATCGATTTTATTGTATTTTATAATAACCAGACCGTAGACGAATCCATATATGAAGTTTCATAACAAACAGTCCATCCGATCTCGAGTTATAAATGGTGTAACCAACATCTTTCTTTTATATATATATAGATTATTATTATTCTAGATATTTTCACGTCCTTACAAAATTTGAAACTGGATATTAACAGGGACTAGGACAACCAATAAGACAACACTTTCAATCAACCGACGTTTCGCATATATATTTATGCTTCTTCAAGGCTAGAAAATACAAAATGAGATCATGATTATCAATAAAACATCCGGACAAGACAACAGAACTTACCGCTAATTGAACTGTTGTTGGTTTAGAGAATTTTGCGAAAAATTACATTGAAAGCAATCGAGCACTAAAAAATACACATCAAACAGCATTTAATTTTTCCAATAAAAGTACATCGCTCGAATAAAATAAACAAAGAAACGGACATAGGTCAACTGTCAAAAAAGTAAAAAAACGTAAAAGGTGAAATGCACACTCGCAACAAACATCGCACCGAGCCAGCGCAACCGCAAAAACTGAGCTCACATTAATTATTATAAAGATTTTTATTTTATTTTGGGCTTTATGTTCGATTTCTGTATTTTTTATGTATATTAAATAAGTTGGAGTATTGTGGGCTGAGAGATGCAATGTCTGTCCTAAAATTTACGGTTTCATTTAGGTTTATATGGATAACTTCGCTTATACCCCTCATTCGATAATTTGTTTCAACATCTAGAATTTCAAACTCCGAAAAATTAAAATTGTGACCATGCTCGAAGTGATGGCTTGCTAAAGCTGTTTTTTCTTTCTTGGCAAAGTTGTTTATTATTATTACTACGAATCCTGTGCCACAGTTAAACCTTAAAAGAATTAACTTCATTTACAAAGTTGAAAAATAGTTAATAGAAATTAGCATCGACAACGTCTCTCAGAAATATTTGGCATTTCACGAGTGCCAACCTGCGTCAGTTTTGAGCAAAACTTGATGAACCTAAATCTTGGCCAACCGGGATACTTTAAAAAAGTGAAAGGAGTATATACCTTCAACTTTCCAAAATCCCCATATGAAGCCACTGTTGCATAGACAAAACATATTCGATCATTACGAGAAAAAGTACCTTCAAAATGAGATATTGAGTTCATCACATATTTCTGTTCGCAATTATTTATAATTTATATTGAAAACAAATGAATAAATTTGTTTGGAAAAATTAATTAATTGAATTTTGTATTCCGACAGATCCCTGACAGAATCATAATCTCCTTTTCATAGTTATCTATAGAAATTGCATTTTGGCAACTAAAGGGATGAAGGTGGTGTTTTGTATAATATCCGACAACAGAAACAATGGGCAATCGGATTTAAATTGTTGTTTCAGTTGATACTTAGCTCAGGCTCAGATTATGTTATTGTCAATTTAATGCTATTTGAGCTTCGCATTCAGAATATACCGGATTTGTTCAAGAATATGTGCTCATTAAAATTCACAATTTCCGATTGAACAAAAGTTTTTTTTGAAGAAAATATGTGATTCAATTGCACTAAAAAAAAACATAATTAATTGAATGTTCTTATCTTGTTTACCCCAAGTTCAAAAATATTTTGAATCCAGTTTTCATCGAATAAGTTTCGCCCTTTTTTTTCATTTTTTGGGCATTTGAATAAAAGCTTGTATCCAAAATTTTTTCATTTTTAATCTTATTTTCTCCTGTTTAGTCAGTAGTCGATTTTCGATTCCATTCATGATCTTCGACCCCACAATTACTTGCAAATCTTTTTTTGGTAGAATGGTGTAGAAAGGTACCTATGCTATTGAAAAAATCTATCGAAAATAAGGGTGTTCCGGGTTTTCTAGCTGTGACCCTATAGGAATTTCACCTGAAGTTTTGCCTACTACTGCGGTAGGGTCTTCAGAGATGTAACCCTACGATTGACTGCTCCGAATTGATTCTGTCACTGCATCTATCGCTGTATTTATAGCCGCAGTCCCACTAGCGGCGTGGCCAGTGGGCTTATCCCCTCAGATTCCTACAAATTTGGTCGGAGTATTTCAGATCGGTGGCAACCACGCACTATGAACATGGGAGTTTTTCTCTCCTGTTAATTTTTTTGTGCTTATAGACTTCGATGTTCTCCATATTCATCCTAGGATAGGAACTCGTGATGTTGGAAGTGACCTCGATTTTACGGAACAGAATGTTCAATGCCCATCCATCGAAGCATATTATTCCGCCAGTGCACCGTCCATGTTCTTCGATCCGTGATTGATAGCTCCTTTTAGGGGTCCCGATGTAAACGTTTATACAGTCGTGGTATTCCATAAACACCAGCTTGACAGAGTGGATCATTTTGGTCTTTGGAACTCCTTAGGACCTTATCCAGCTTTTGTGTAGTTTCAGGACAGATTTGATATTATGTCTTTTTAGAAGTTTGCAAATTTTGTCCGCCACTCATGAAATTGAAGGTGGGTATGCCTTTTCCTTGGAAATGATTTTGGAGAGTTTATTTTCAATTGTTGTTCACTTTGGTGTTAAGGCTCGATCGATTTCTTTCGAGTTGTACCCATTGTAAAAAAACGCTTGTCGCAAATGTTCTACCTAGTCTGGCAGATATTTAGGCACAACCAGTTTGAGCACACCCCGCTTCTATTGGGGATGATTATTGGACTACTTCTGAAAATATCTGTCTGTGTGGGTTGATTTTCAATGAATCTTTTTCCCAGTGTGTCATTAGGCTTCGTTCATATCAATACATCCAGGAAACTCTCTTTACTACCATGATGAACTTAATGTTTGGATGCCTGCTAATTAGGTATTCAAGGAAGACATTCAGTTGTTCTTCACCGAGACTCCAAATCTACAAGGTATCTTCCACATATCGCACCCTTTTGGATGGTTTCTTTGCAGGGGCTATGATTTGACCTTAGACTATATAGGGTATAGTCGAAGGGTGGAACTATCCTTTTATTACCATATTACCCACGAAACATAGTAACTTGCAAACATTTCTATGGAACATTAAGATTATTCTATTTAAGAATATTGCTAAATTCTGAGATAATTTAAATCGGTGGGGTTAGCTTCGAGTGTTTGAAAATTTTGATATTCATTACAGGGAAGTAGCCACGGATATGGAGGACATACAGGGTGAAGGAGGTGGCGGTTTTTTGAAATCCAATGCTTACATCAACCATGCTTTATCTGTTTCTACCCAAAATTTGAGTAGCAACGGAAAACCATATGAGGGATGTAATAATTTCGAAGGTAAGAGATTTATTCATTCAAATGGACTCAAGATCAAGATGTTTGAAAATAATATTTGCCGTTGGAATGATATAAATCCATATAAGAGAGATATTTGGGGAAAAAAACGAATTTTGGGAGATCCTTTATTACTAGTAGAAGGAAATTCAACCGTTTTTGTAATTTCGGTTCTCAACCGACTAGGTTGAAGTTGCTGGCCAAATTCAATTCTGTCTGCCCGTAAACACGATAACTCTCGAACTAGAGAATTGAATTTTTCATGGGCAAAATTATAAAATTCCCCGTATTTTTGTTATAACATATTCAAGATCATGAATGATTGCTTAGACTACTGCTGTCATTTTTTTAAACTGTCAAATTTTTTTTCATTGGATTCTTGAAAGCGAATCTACCTATAAGATGGATATATATATATATATATACAGGGTTGGGATAAAGTTTGGCACCAAATTAATATCTTTAAAATGAAACGGGCGATATTTTTGAAATTTGGCAGCTGAGTGTAATGGACCACAATGCATCTGATGAGCATATTTTCATTAATGAGATACTTCCGGTTTAACCGGAAATGACAAAAAAAATTTTTATTTAAATGGGACACCCTGTATATTTCTGCAGATTCTGAAAGTGCACCTTGTTTCGGATCTGTCCATATCGGGTTCCATGCTTTTCATGTCGTATTTTTTATGAAAATCTATAGAGAGAAGAAATACAGGGCTTTTACTAGTAGAAAAAATTTATTGAAAATAATAAAAAAAAATCATTTTAAATGTTCGAAGTGCTTGCCATTCACTCAGCTGCCAAATTTCAAAATTACCGTCCGTTCCGTTTTAAATATATTAATTTGGTGCCAAACTTTATCCCAACCCTGTATATTCTTATGAAATGGAGCTGTACAGATTTGTTTCCAATTATGGATCAACTTACAAAATGAATCTACCTACAAGCTTTATACACAGTACTGAAATTCGACCGAATTGATTGATGTATCAGCAGATGAACACATCGTCAAAAGTCTTGCCCCCCCCCCTCAACTCTCAACTTGCTGAATTTTACATGATGATTTTTGTGTGTGGAATCTTCGCAAGTTTATCACTTAAATGGAAACAATTAACCAGCAAAAAATGTTTCTTTTTCGGGAGAATACAGGGGTATTCGAAGTTAATCAGTTTTCAGCTAATAACGAAGTTGTAATATTGAGAATATTCCGTGTAAAATGCCCGGACATCCAATTCCTCAGTTTGATCGGGAAGAATAGTAGCCCTACATCAAGAAGTTTTATCGATCCAGATTACGCAACGTTTGAATATTCCACGGACTTCAATAAGAAATAAGGCTTTTCCTGGAAACCGGCAGCGTTTCCCGGAGACCGGTGCCTGATCGACCAAAAAAATAACACATGCAAAGGAAGACCATTGTGGCATTGTATTGCAGTAATATAACGGTATCTGTAACAGCCCTTCGAAATAATTCTTTGGGGACCTAAGACGGGTAGTCCCAACCAGTACCACAAGTAGACGATTATATTCCTCAATTAATGCAAATATGCGCACTTTGGTTCGCGGCATCCGCGCTGTCAACGAATACTTCTTGGTCTTCTTAGCCATACATTAGGTTCACTCTGATAATAATCAACAAATTCTAATTTCCCTTCATTGCTACATGAAACATTCATTTTGAAAGCTAATAAAGTCACTGAACTGCCATTCAGTCGTTACTGCGCAAGTACCGTGAAGGGCCGTGAATGTGGATGATGCCTATGTCCTATGTCCCCTTCCGCGATTCCTAAGTCGCGGTACAAAATACAAACTCAGACCGGAAAAGGCTGCGAAACGCGAACGTGACACCAAAAAGTCATCCACACTCACATTCGCGGCCTTCGTGGCCCATGGGTGACGTAGGAATGTGTGCGATTTTAATCTCGGCATCCATGTTCGCATGTGTTCGTACCTAATGTATGAAATTGAGATTAAACATATTATGAAATTTGAAAAGTGGATCTTTTTACACCGCAGTTTTAATTTGACGCAGATACCTTGATTGAGGAAATAAGGCATATCTCCCAAATTCTCGGTGAGGGCCATTTTCGATGTGTGTCCCAGAATCTGACCTCATCAATCAAAATGGGCTTATCGAATTGTCGTAATTGGTAGATTAATACCATTCATGCCTATTTATGGGGCATCCTCGATTACATCTTGCCGATTAATTGAGGAGCACATGGTTGAAATCATGTGATTAGCACGTGTGCGACTTGTTTAAGAATGAATCACGGAGGTTTCTGGAAAAACGGTCAATGAACCTGAGTATGTCAACAACGCTGAACAGCATTTTACTGAAAATTGGAATTGAATGTTTTGAATTTCACTAATTTCAGAACCAGATACAAAACTATTCTGGATAAACATAGATCCATTGAAGACGTTGAAGTGATAATTGTTCCGAAAAAGCGATAAAAGATGTAGAAAACTTATTGCCATAGAAGTCCTCAACCTTCTATGACAAAGAGTACCAAAACTTTGTGAAGTGGGTAGCAGAAAACTGAGTGGAATATATTAATGAAACTGTGTTGCTCCGATCCTTATGGAAAATTTTGTCCCAGTTTTTTATGGTCCAAATATTCAGTGATAAAGAAAACTCTGATGACGAACAGAATTTAAAAATTACCATAACTTGGACTATTATTTCAAGCAAGGATCGAAAGGATACCCGCCGAAAAAGTTCAAAGTGTTAGCCAGAGAAGATTTTCTGAAATTTATCCATCGAACAATAAAATAAGACGTTTGTGTAAAATTGCATTTATATTCGATAAATATTAATGAATTGATGAAGGCCAGATTCAACTTCACATTTAGAGATTTTTTTAGCAGTGGTCCAATAGAAATTTCACCTAATGTTTCGCCTTCAACTGCCGAAGTCAAAGAGATAATCAAGAATCAAGGAAAGAAATAACGGCATACAGACAATTGAATATGTTTGAAATTCCGGAAATATTCAATTGTCTGCATGCCGTTATTTCTTTCCTTAATTATATTTACAGACGTTAAACCTATTCTCATAATCAAGAATTTTTATCAAGAAAGGCTCCTGGAAAATACAGAATTACAAATCTCATGCTGAAGAAAATGTCAAAGAAAGGAACAGCAACTCTAACTAGCACAGCAAATGGAGTGATGAGAACAGAGCACTCTCCAAATAATCCATATATAAATTGAAAAAAGATGGAAAACTGCCAAAGTGATAGTTCAAACCATAGAACTTATAGTACTATAAGTTCTATGGTTCAAACTCACAACTATAGATCAACTAGCTGGCTCGGCGAACTTTGTTTCGCCTAAATGATACCAAGATGACTAGAATAATGGTGTAGGCATTCGTCAATTTTTGAATGGAATGACGTTCGACCAAATCGAAAATATTAGCAATGTTTCGTGGCAGCGCCGCAATATCATTTCAGTGTATTTTCCGTTGTCAATTTGACAACCTTAATAAAATTATCTTTAATGGTTATTAGTTGTTATTACTTATTAGGTCCCATTTATTACTATATCATAATATATATTCTTTTGAACAGCTGATTCGCCAAAGTCAATTATGACATGACAGTAGAATCTAGGAGCATAGAATAACTGGAGAGAAGGCTCCCCTACGAAAATGAACTGCCAAAAACGTCCGAACTTGTCAGTTCGCCGCAAGGTCACGAGATGGCGACAACGTCGTTTCTTCCTACAACATGGCTATCCTTAATAAAATTATCTTTAATGGTTATTAGTTGTTATTACTTATTAGGTCCCATTTATTACTATATCATAATATATATTCTTTTGAAAGAAAGCAATACATACTTTTTTTCGTAAATCCGACAATATAATGCATATAGCACGTGTATAGAAATGGCTACACGGATCAGATTGAATATAGGAAGAAAAATCTGTTTCCCGCTCCGAATCTAAGTGTAAGCAGAGGGAATGTAAACGGAGTACCATACAATTCTGCGTATAATACACGAGAACAGATAAAACCTCAGTCTTCCCGTATAATAATAATAATACTTACCTGAATGTTCGCTTTTTCCGATAAGGATATTGTTTTGACAAATTTATTACCGATCATCACAGACTTCCCATATAATTGCGCATAAAAAGTTGATTAGAATAAAGCGATGATATGTTATCCATATTGTCTATGTTATGATTTATGGCAATTTTTAATTGAAAAGAAGCATAAATCTATATATATAAAAGAAAGATGTTGGTTACACCATTTATAACTCGAGATCGGATGGACTGTTTGTTATGAAACTTCATATATGGATTCGTCTACGGTCTGGTTATTATAAAATGCAATATAACTTCGAAAAAATCGATGAAAATTTCACTCATACAGGAAATGCTTTTCCTCCTTTTGAGCGAGGCCACTAGGTGTCGCTACAGTTACAGTTACGCTACCGCTTATTCGTAGGTACTTCTCACCGTTAGATGGGGTGTACAGTGACTATATTACCACTATAGTCACTGTGATAGTGTGTAATTTGGGTTGCCTACAACTTTGCGCCGTTGGCCAATGTTTCGTTCTTTCCACTTCAGGTGGCGCTATTCACAAATTATGACTGATTTTTTTCAGTTATTTCAAATACTTGAATTTATTCTGGCGAACGTGGCGTGTTAATGGTAGACAATTTTGTCAAGCAATAATGTGTGTTTATATTCCTGACATTCTGATGTATATTAGTTCTTAGGAAAAGTAGAAAACTTTCATTATAAAAAGATGCCATTCTGCTGTCATGTCATAATTGACTTTAGCAAATCAGCTGTTGATACATCCATCAAATTGACAACGGAAAATACACTGAAATGATATTGCGGCGCCGCCACATTGCTAATATTTTCGATTTGGTCGAACGTCATTCCATTCAAAAATTGACAGGTGCCTACACCATTATTCTAGACATCTTATCGTGAAGGTACTAACTATATTTGACATCAGCACCATTAGATGGCGATGAATTTGTTAAGGCTTTCGCGACCATCAATTTATGTCATGTTTTTTTTCTCGAGAATTTCGGTCGTCGTTGTTTGAAATGGTCGAATAAAGAACATATGACATTAATTACTGTGTACTTTGCATAGGACCTATAGTACCATGAAGGTCAATTAACAGATCCAGAAGCGCGTGAATATCACAGTGAATTTTTATCGAAATGTCAAGTATATACGATTTTGGCGATCAGTTTCGGTCGTGATATGTCCATTCTCATCTTTCCTCATAATTTTTAAAATGTTTTTGAATTTCTGTTTGGGTAATAAATATATTTGCGGAAATCACTAAATCCAAAATTGCTATAATTGGTAATTGACATATTATTCTTATGTATCTGTTCTGTGTGACAGCTCATATCCATCGAAACATTTGACAGTTCAAAAATCAGAGAACCAAGCTGTTGATCTCCAATCACCGGTGATTACGATTTGTGAAATCCACCGTAAGTATCATTTAGGCGGAACAAAGTTCGCCGGGCCAGCTAGTGTATCAATAACAATGACAGCCACATTATATTCTTTGCAATTGTAGCGCCATAGAACAAAATATCTGACATGTTACTGAATAAAGGATCTCAGCGTTATCTATCGGGCGTCACACGAAACTCTAACCTCCGCCGTTATTGGCAGTTCAAAATGATCTGTCGAGCGTATGAAGCCTTCCCTCCAGTTATTCTATGCTCCTAGGTAGAATGGCATCTTTTTATAATGAAAGTTTTCTACTTTTCCTAAGCAGTGGCGTAGCTAGAAAGTCAGGGGCCCTGGTGCAAAAATCAAAGAGGGTCCCTTTAATGAATTATTTGGTTTCAAACGCGATTTGATGGTCAGCGCTTCGGGGCCCCCTAAGGACAGGGGCCCTGGTGCACTGCACACTCTTGCACCTACGTAGCTACGCCACTGTTCCTAAGAACTAATATACATCAGGATGTCAAGAATATAAACACACATTATTGCTTGACAAAATTATCGACCATTTACGGTGGATTTCCATGCATCCGTCATCCGATGTCCGATTCGGATATCGTATACATTTTGTCGGACGGACGAAACTGTCAATTTCCATCCATCCGAATTTTCAAAACGTTGTCGTGTGTTTTAATGAGTAAAATGGTACCATTTTGTATATACATTGCGCGTCAAAATTATGGAACAAATTCATTTTCTCAGAAGAAAAATATTTGGCATCCTGAGACAGGTCAATTTTTGTTTCACTTTTACCAAATTTTTATGCATTTTTGAAGGATTTTTGTTGCCAAATATTTTTCTTCTGAGATAATGATTTTGTTCCATAATTTTGACGCGAACTGTATAATTATTGAATCATCAAATCACAAACCTTAAAGTCAAAGGTAGTCTTTCACCCGGTGAGATGGGTTCTCGTATATGGTACATTTTTGTGAGAGATGGTCCAGCAATACTCAATAATTTGTTGAATGTGATATTGCTCATTCTCGAATAATTGGAATACTGCCCACTATCGCATTTTTTGTACCAAGTTATTGAACATTCCTTGGGCCTTTCTGCTCATAAAAATATCTTTCACCCATAATAGGTTTCTTTCTTTTCAATAGAAGAATCAAAAGCAACAACAACAAGAGAACGTCAAACATTCAAAAAGTTGTGTCAAATTTGATACGATAACGGACCAAAGTTAAACATTTTTCAACTTTCTCCGATAACGGAAGGGAGTTGAAACTTTCGGACGAATGTTTGCCGCTCTTTCAATTTTGAATATTTCCGCCAATCACAACACTTTCGGACGATCGTATCATCGGATGACGGATGCATGGAAATCCACCGTAACACGCCACGTTCGCCAGAATGAAATCAAATATTTGAAATAACTGATAAAAATCAGTCATAATTTGTGAATAGCGCCACCTGAAGTGGAAACAACGAAACATTGCTAGTATTCTCAATTTGGTCGAAACAAAATCTAATCAGTGCCTACACCATTATTCTAGGCATCTTAAATGATACTAAAGGTGCATACAAATTGTTGTCACGTCAGGAAAATGGGAAGAAGATATGGAAAATATAGCTGCTTTTACAGTTGCTGGTGATTCTCATAGAAGGGATTCGATTTACCAAATGAATCAACGAACAGAGGAAGTGGGGGAATGCCATCAATTAATTCAAGAATTATTGAATGAGCATCCAGATTGGTTTCAAATATATGTCAGAATGACATTTCACAAAATATCAGACGGAATATCACGTGCATTCGGAAAATGTGCGGAATATAGATCTTGCGTGCTTTCAGTGCTATAACGTGACAGCAGATACAATGTTGCAATAGTATATTCTAAAACTAGTTGCAGAATGGGCGACGAAGGAGCGAGTTTTCGAACGCATGAGTATTGGAATTGCATTCTGCAACGAGTATTAGACGATATTTTCTCTATTTCACTCAAATTTTGTCAAATTCAATGGAAAAATTCAAATTATAGGTCCTAGTGACTTTCATATTGTATCTTGGCAGTTGGTGTGAATGTTAGGAAATACGAAAATTGACATTTCCAAATTGACGTCTACTGAAATTTAAAAGGATCGGAAGTCATTGCTGACAACCACAAAACGAAAAATGTAACTGAAAACGATGAATGAATTCATTACAGCACTGTTTTTAGTACTGTAATGAACTCATTACGATACTGAAATAGAGAAAAATTTTTACTACATTTAGATTCTGTAGTATAATCACCCAGTTTAGTTCTAACGATTTGGCTTCACTATTTATTATTGAAAGGTGTGTCTCTCTTCCTATGGTCTAAGTTCCATGCATTATCGTGGTTGGACATTTTGGGAAGATGACGTGATTTGACGTGACGTGATAACAATGTGTCTGCACCTTAAGGTGCATACAAATTGTTGTCACGTCACCTGTTTATGGTAATCAGATGTTTTCCAAACTTATGCATTATTTGGGAGTGTGTTTTTATGAATTGGGTATTGATCCTCATCCAACCTAATATGTTCTTTATCCCCAGTATTTAATTTAGAACCAAATTGCCCTTCACATCCTACAATTACAACGAGTACATCAAAAGATATGGCAGGTTGAAATGTTGTAGATGAAACCGCCGCGTGAAACAAATTTCTACTCGGGCGAAGCTGGGACGGCTTGTAACTTATAAAATTAGATTTTATTTTGTGAATAGCGCTTTCTGAAGTGGAAAAAACGAAACTTATCTGTTGGCTAGTCAAAATCTAATTAGTTCTCACACCATTATTTTTAACATCTTAGTCTTTTGGTGCTCAGCTTACAATAATTGGTAAACATCTCAGTCGGTGGAGCAGCGAGATTTCCATGTTTCCATGGATATGAGCTGTCACACAGAACAGAAACACAAAAATAAAATGTCAATTACTAATTTTGGCAAATATATTTATTACCCAAACAGAAATTCAAAAATATTTCGAAAATTATGAGAAAAGATGAGAATGGACAACTCACGATTGAAACTGACCGCCAAAATCCGATTTACTTGAAGTTTCGATAAATATTCACTATGATATTCACCCGCTTATTGATCTGATAATAGCCTTTCATGATACTATAAGTTCTATACATCGCTATCTAATGTTGATCAAATATAGTACCAACACGATTACGTTATTTTGTAAGTGGTAAGAACGAAACTTCTCTTATATCTCAACGAAATCTAATTATTTTAGAGATCTGTACTCCTACGCTGAGACATTTTGGTTTTGGTCAACAGCGCAGAGTTGAAGGCAACCCAAATTACACACTATATGTTTACATCGCCATTTAACGGGGAGAATATCAAATAAATTATCTACGAATAAGCTGTAGCGTTACTGTAACCGTAGCGACACCTAGTGGCCTAACTCAAAAAAAGGAAAAGCATTTTCTGTGTAAGTAAAATTTTCATCGATTTTTTCAAAGTTTCATTGTATTTTATAATAACCAGACCGTAGACGAATCCATTTATGAAGTTTCATCACAAACAGTCCATCCGATCTCGAGTTATAAATGGTGTAACCAACATCTTTCTTTTATATATATAGATAAGCTTTACTCCCAGCCCTAGGGAAAACTGTGAGAAAGTCTCAGCCAGACGACTTCACAGAATCCCTAGCGACTATTCCAAGTGAACAATTTGGATTCAGACAACAACATTCAAAGGAACAACAGATACCTGTTTGATCACAGAAATACAAAAATAATTTACAAAATACTTCGAGAAGCTGCAGATGATATTAGTCAATGGTGTAACAGATGGAAAATCAAAACCAATGGGTAAAGGCGTCAAGCAATACTCCTTCAAAAGAGAAGGCTGAAGATGGAATCGAAGATATCCATAGACGATAATGAAATAGAATGGCAGCATAAAGCTAAATACCTAGGAGTAATATTAGACAAAGGATTAACGTGGAAACAGCATATCAAGTAGGCATGCAGTGGATATAACGAATGTAGCAATGAAAAGGTTATACCCGATTATAGACAGAAGAAGCCAAATGAACAGAAACACGAAGTTGGGGATCATAAAAGCAGTCGCCAGTCCGACTCTAACATAGGGAGCAACACCATAGGACTGCACTGAGAGGATATAAAGGATACAAAGTACAGAAAACAAATTTTTGAGATGAGCATTAGACGCCCCCTGGTTTTAGGCAATTAACAAATACAAAAAGACATAAAATGGGAGTCCATTACTACATTCATCAAATGAAAAGCTGCAAAAGCCTATGAAATATCTAGTGAACATCCAAATGACAAACTTAGAAGGTTAGTTGATGATGCCAAAACAGCGAGAATATACCGCAAAAGAACCAGAGACCAGTTGCGAAAATGAAGAAATAGAACTCCACGTTTACAGAGAGCGATATCTGATTGAAGGATAAACACAAACAGACAGCATAAAAATGCGAGAGAGAAAATATATAGATGAAAAGATGGAAGGTTTAAAGCCACATGCCCGGAACCAACCGCAGTAGCGGTGTTTAGTCGGTAAGACACCCAGAAAGACTGGGTGTCTTATGTAAAATTGGCCAGAGGCAGCAAAGCGACTCTCTTATGAATGGCAGGGCACTATGGCATAGAGGGTAATGAGAAGGTTAATGCACTTGCGAAAAGGGCATCAAAGGTTATACCTGTTGGATCGGAACCCTTCGGTGGAGATGCAAACCATGACACTTCTTTGGAGAAGATTTCCAGGACTTAAACCGGCGAAAATATTTCTAGAGTTCTCGTGGTTTTACACAAAGAAGCTTGTCCAGCTAAAGCAGATAGAGCTTCGGTGTATCGTGGGACTGCTGACAGTACACTATCGGTATAAGAATCTCTTGTATCGAATTGCAGGGTCGGCAGGCGAAATTTGCATTTAGGCTTGTCAACTCTCGATCCTCACGATGTGATTGCGAGAGCTCCTATAGGGAGATCATACGATTAATAAGGATGGTAGATGATCACCTCAGGAACTGATTCAGTATGAAAATAAAGTTTATATCAAAACTGATTGATAGCTTATTTTATTTCCATGAACATGTATTGGATGAAATCACTTATTCAGAGAAGGAAATCAGAAATCACATTTTAATTTGATTCAGCGAATTGGATTAATCACATGCAATATAATCGCGGACTCATGCTACTTAAATTGATCACATGATTGTACCTCGAGGCCCTCATCAATTTATATCCAGTTAACTTTTACACAAGGCCTATTTTGTTGCACTACATCTATTTTTGTTATGTTCTCACGCTCTCACTACTTGATTTCCCTGATGGTTGCAAGAACCAAAGACCGCACATAGAGGAAGCTTAGGCACATGTTAGAGGTAGAAGCAAATACCTTCGTTGAATTCAATTTTAGAATTTCCTTCGACCTGATATTTTGGCTAGGTAGCAGTATATAGAACAAATTTTAATATTTTATTGCGTGTTGCTATAGATAGTGTATCGGGATGTGTTAAGGTTTTGTTCCAGCTGCGCTCATCGGCCTCAACAGATTGGCTCGGTTTTTTTTTTAAAGAAGAGGTGAATCTTATAACAGACCAGTCTTTCTGGTTAGTGTCGGATTCTAACCGACTAAACACCTCTCCTGCGGCCTACGGTTGGTTCCAGGCATAAGCCTATAAACCTTCCATCTTCTTATATGTTATTTTCTCTTTCGCATTCTTTATGCTGAGTGTTTGTGTTCATCCTTCAATTGGATATCTCTCTCTAAGTGTAGAGTTCTATATCTTCATTTTCGCAATTGGTCTCTAGGTTTTCTGCTGTATATTCTCGTTTTTTCGCATCATCAGCGTCATAATCAACTAAGTGTAATGTTTATATACATATGTGTATTGTTGTTTCAATGTAGCATATTTGCTAAGTATTATTTTTCTGACAAACCGTGTAACCTTTTTGACGGTAAATATTAATCTTGTGGGGCATCACTTATTGTAATGATTGTGCATGTATTAATATTATTATTAACCTTCTAAGGTCGTCATTTGGATGTTTACTAGCTCTTTCTTAGGATTTTGCAGCTTTTCGTTTGATGAATGTAGTAATGGACTCCCATTTTATGTCTTTTCGGATTTGTTCATTCCTAACATACCAGGGGACGTCTAATGCCCATCTCAGAAATTTGTTTTCTGTACTTTGTATCCTCTTTATATGGGTTCTCGCCGCATATCCCCATGCTGTTGATCCATATGTGAGCTGCGGTCTGGTGACTGATGATCCTCAATTTTGTGTTTCTGTCCATTTGGCTTCTTCTGCCTATAATCGGTTATAATCTTTTCATTGCTACATTAATTTTATCCACTGCATACTTAATGTGCTGTTTCGAAGTCAGTCCTTTGTCTGATATTATTCGTAGGTATTTAGCTTCTTCTTCCATTCAATTTCATTATTGTCTATGGATATCTTCGATTCCATCTTCAGTCTTCTCTTTTGAAGGGGTATTGCTTGACTCTTTTCTCCATTGGTTTTGATTTTCCATCTGTTACACCATTGACTGATATCATCTGCAGCTTCTTGAAGTCTTTTGTGAATGATTTTTGTATTTGTGTCCCTTATTGCTATGCCCGTATCGTCTGGGTATAGAGCAAGCAGGCATCTTAGATTTCTGGGTATATCATGTATGTGTATGTTGTAGAGTAGCGCTCCTAGTATGGATCCTTGGGGAACTCCTGCTTCTAAATATCTGAGTGTGGAATGAACATCACCTTTTTTAGCTTTTTCAATAAGGGGTTTGCTGGTCAGCACCTGAGGAGGAGGGGCGGTGAATGATAACATTCTCAAATATTGATCAAAAATAATAATAACTAATAGGTAACTAGTATTTGAACTTTGTATTTGATGTAAAACACATAATTTGTCCACAGTTTCAGTTGAATTCTTTCGAATAAGTCTCACAAAAGTAGCAAATATGATAGCAATTCACTTTTTTCAGTTGTGGAATCCTCCAACACCTTCACGTGTACACAGACCTGCCACGACCTCAAGGACTGGTCCAGAACGAAGGCCAGAAACGTTTGTTCCAAGAAGACCCTCTACAGAAGGCTGCCGATATTGACTTGGTTGCCCCAGTATACGACGGAAAAAGCTATTGGCGACCTAGTGGCCGGAATAACTGTCGGTTTAACTGTGATACCTCAAGCTTTAGCTTACTCGAACATTGCGCATTTACCCATGCAATACGGACTTTACACATCCTTTTTGGGATGCTTCATTTATATTTTATTGGGAGGCTGCAAGGATGTACCTTTCGGACCTACCGCTATAGTGTCTCTAATCACATATGACACCGTTGGTGATAAAGGACCCGAGCATGCTACCCTTCTGTGCTTGATGAGTGGTGTTATACAGCTTCTTATGGGTTTGTGTGGATTTGGTGAGTTGAAACTCTTCATTCCTTATACAGAGTGAGTCTTTGACTTGAACACCTTCTAACCGTGGAAATCTGACGTTGAAAGAAAAGTTTTTTCGTTGCATTCTTCAAAATTGTGCTTTGTTAAAAGTATACAGGGTGTTCCTAAATAAGTGTATCAACGGTCAACTGTAGAGAGAGAGAGAGAGAAAAAGATAATTTATTGTCTGACTTATTACATCAGGCAAAGAGCCATCGACAATCAACTGTAGATTTATCATGAAAAAATAACATTTTGTTTTCTCTTCCATTTTCCCTCCGAGATACAGGGTCCCAAATATTTATGTTTTTTTTTCAGTTTTTTGCTAAAATCTTAGCAACCGTTTGAATTACAGAATTGGGTTTAGGTACACAAATTGTCACTTATAATAGCTACTTTCTTGCACTTGACGGAGATATTGAATTTTCACAAAGGTTTTACCTCCCAACTTTTACACCTCTAGACAAATTTGTATTTGGACAGCAAATTATCACTACACATTTTTCCAATTGCAAGAATTTATAATGCGTTAGCAAATTGTTTTTGATCATATGATGCCAGTTTTCTCCAACACGGTTCACTTCAAAGTAATGAATCAGGAGTACCTTCTTTATGTTAAACACATTGGCGTATCAGAATTTTCTGTGCAAATGCTAATTTTTCCAGTGGAGTAAAACGTTTGTGCAAATTCGATATCTCCGCCAAGTGCAATAAAGTAGCTATTATTAATGACACTATGTGTACAAAAACTCTGTAATTCAAACGGTTCCTGAGATATTAGCAAAAGATCTAGTGATCAGAATATCTAAAGAAGGAACAGGCAATGAGAGAATCAGGAGTCAGAGAGTTTGGTCCTCTCTGAATGACTACATATCATCTGCAAACCTTCCTAGTGATGTAATGATCGAGAAAGTGAGCATTGAGAAAAACTCCAGTACAATGCTAAGCAAAATAGAGGATTGGGAACGGGAATACAGCGACTATAATCTCGAAGAGAATAGAAAAAAAATGCTATACAGATGGCTCTAAACCAGTTACAGGACCTGGCGCTGGGATTTATAGGACAGGTATCAAGTGTGCACTATCGTTAGTACTTGCAATCAGAAGATGTCTAGATATAATTCTAGAAAGAAACCATCAGAAGTGCGATATAGCTATTCATACAGATAGTCAAGCTGCCGTTGAAGCACTGAGCTTCTATGTCATTGATTCAGAGCTGATTTGGGAGTGCCGGAACAAACTGCATGAGGTAGGCTAGAAGAAAAAGGTCTGGGTTCCCGGTCATTCGGGAATTGTGGGAAACGAAGAGGCAAATACACTTGCCAGAAAAAGCGCACAAACTGCACTCGCTTGCCCAGAACCCTTGTGTGGTATAACTGCTATAGGGAGGAGTTTATGGTGAAGGAGAGAACCGAAAGGGAGAACTCTGGCGGAGTCTCCCAGGGATGGATCACTCCAAAAATTTCCTCCGGAACTTTGAAACTGCTAGATCCAAAAAATATCTGGATCTCAGCACGAACCAACTACACCTATTCAGTGGCTTTCTCACAGGACATTGGCTTCAGAAGCATCTGTTGGGAATGGGTTTATCGGACCTTGACGAGTGTAGATTCTGTGGGGTGGAGGAAGAAACTCCTATTCACTTGGTTATGGAATGCTATGCCATTGCAAGCTAAAGGAAAAAGTGCTTTGGACAAGAAACCTGTAGAAGTGGATAATTATCCTAGTTGAAGCCGTCACAGATACTGGATTTCATCAAATCTCTGGAACTGGAAGGTGAGCTGTAGGAGGCGCAATGATAACAGCTCTGTTAGGGGGCACAATAGACCTCAAGGTTGCAGTGGACTGTAACCCCTTTTTTTGCCTGAAAAAAATTATTGGAATACCCTGTAGGTATGCATTAATTTAAATTTTCAGAAGACTAAAATAATATTTTTCTACAAATGTCAAAAAATGACAAGGTTCGCGCATAGACACAATATGCGAAGTGACTCTTTTCTTCATTTTCCTTCGTGACCATGACACCGTGCGCGGAGTAGTGTGCGAAATACTTACTTCGCACACTGCATGTAAACTATATGGGATTTTTATATTTTAACCTTTATGTTCCTCAATCAAGCAAAAATCCAAGATATCATTTATTTATTAATGTATAACAATAATTAAGGCTTTCAAATTGTGAGAAAATTTAACATTATGTACTTAATTCTATTTATTATTTACAATGTTAACATTTATGGTACAGCCAGTGCACGAACGTTTGTAGAAAAAATTTTGTTTGCATCTCATGCGCGAAATACTTTGGTGATCTCGACTATTTTTTTTAACTCGGCTGCGCCTCGTTAAAAAAAATTAGTTCTCGATCACCAAAGTAGCATTTTGCGCACTAGATACAAAAATAACTATTTTCTACGAGCGTGCGCTTTCAAGCCTTTTCCTACTGAATTATGATATGTCTCTATGCACCAAACGCCACCGATGACGTTGCTACGGAAACGACATGTGAATTGACATTTGTCATTAGTATGAAATTATTTGAATATAAATATCAAATCGAATTTGATCAGTGTGTTGAAATCAAATCGATATCGTATAAGTGTTTGTAGAAAGAATATTGTTCCTAACTCGTGCAGAAAGAGTCTTTCCCGCACTCAACTGCTTGCCCCCAACGGCAGTTTCGTGCGGGAAAATATATCTTTCCGCACTTGTTACGAAAATAAGTATTTCCAATACATATACGTATATACATATCGACTCATCTCTTCGTGAAAGACCCTTTATCAGAGAGTTGGAGTATAATGTTATTCTAACAGCACATGAATTCTTGAGAAAATACGAGTAATTTGAATTCCAAACCTTAACGGATTGAATGTTCAAGCATTACCTCACTTGCATGGGAAACTACTAATTTGAGAATATATTCATTTTCAATACAATAAAAAAAGTTACTCATTTTGTGGATGGATCCTGTTGAAAGACAGTTGCAAATGTTAACGCTCCCAATATAAATATTTACCTACGCCTGAATAAAGAATAACTAGAATGATATAAATCTATCCGACTTTCTGTCATAAGTATCATCAGGCCAATACAAACAGGGGACGTTTGTATTTCCTCTATATTGAAAAACTGGCTATCATTAACCTTGGTCCTTGACTATGAAAGAATAACTGGAGTTTATCAGGAGTTATATCAACATTAAGTTCATGTACATATTTTCATCATAACAGGTAATAAAAAGATAAGGTCAGGATTTTAAGATTCAATTGACTAGATGGAAAGGATGTTTAATCATATGCAATTCCAAATTCCTGTGAAAGCGATAAAGATATAATAACATAATAGTCACAATTGGGTTTTCTGTAAACATACATATCCTTGACTTTGTATAGCCAACAATTCAGATGGAATCAAAGACTTATGTAAGGATTGCTGGATTAAAGGGTTATCTCCTTCAGATCTTGAAACATGTCTGTTTTGAAATTGACTTTGAATTCGCTTCGCCTGTAACGAAGAAGCTCCAGGCCTCAGTGGCTAACTCTCTTCGAGCTCAGCCTTTTTTTTTGTTACCTATAGAAGAGGTGAATGTGAATATTATATCAGACACCCAGTCTTTCTGGGTAGTGTTGGATTCTTATCGACTAAACACCTCTCCTGAGGTTGGTTCCGGGCATATGCCTATAAAATGTCCATCTTCTCATCTGTATATTTTCTTTTTCGCATTTTTTATCCTGACTCTTTGTGTTTATCCTACAATTGGATATCCCTCTCTGTGGAGTTCTATTTCTTTTGCGGTAAATTCTCGCTTATTTTGCATCTTCAGTGGCGTTATGATCTAACCTTCTGAGTTCTGGATTATCTCTAGCTCTTTCATAGGCTTTTGCAGCTTTTCGTTTGATGTACGTAGTAGTGGACTCCCATTTTATGTTTTTCGGATTTGTTCATTCCTAACAAACCAGGGTTAGTCTAATTCTCATATAAAAAAAATTCATTCTGCCATTCTATTTCATTATCGTCTATGGATATCTTCGATTCCATCTTCAGCCTTCTCGTTTGAAGCAGTATTGCTTGACTCCTTTCTCCATTGATTTTGATTTTTCATCTGTTACACCATTGACTAAAATCATCAGCAGCTCCTTGTATTTTTGTATTCCTGTGCCTAATTGCCATGCCCGTATCGTCTGCGTATGGAGCAAGCAGGCATCTTGGATTTCTTGGTATATCATGTATTGTAGAGTAGTGTTCCTAGTATGGATCCTGAAGGAAGTCCTGCTTCTAAATATCTGAGTGTAGAATGAACATCATCCATTTCCACACAAAAGTTCCTATCCCTCAAATAATTTCTTATTATTTTGCATAGCTTGGGTGGATAACCTGTGGTCATCATTTTATAAGCTAGTGCTTCATGCCATACTCTATCAAAAGCTCTGGTTTCATCTAGAAGTAGTAGTCCTGTAGCTTGTTCATTCTGAAATCCTTCTGTGATATACTCCGCGGACATTCTTAGCAGCTGTTGCTCAGTTGAATATTGTTTATTTCCAAACGTTCGATAACAACGTCAGTTCTCGACTGACAGGATCATCGAAAAGTTCTATTTCTCCGCCTAGGCGGAGAAATATTTACTTTTCCCTCCGGCCGGCGGCAGGAAAAGTGTTGCTACGAAAGAGATTACTTGGTTACCATGAACAATATGAACATAGATGCATAGAATACGAAAACTTCCAATTCAAACGTCATTTTTATTTGATAAAGTTACAATATAAATGTACAATTTTCATGAATTTGAAAACGTTTGGAAATAAAATAGCATATTTCATTCGGAGAAGAAGTGACTTTTCGTGGCTCGCTTTCAATTATCCGCCTCACTCCGTTCGGCGGATAAACTCAAGCTCGCCACGAAAAGTGACACTTCTCCTCCTAATGAAATAATATACTATTACTGAATCCAAATTGTTCACTTGGTATCGTCGCCAGGGCTTCTGTTACTTCATTTAGTCGTCTGGCTAAGTTTATCTCCACAATTTTCCCTACGGTTGGGAGTAGGCTTCAGCAGTTTTCCATCTTTTTGAAAATGCTCATCATTCCATTTGCTATGCTAGTGAGAGCTGCTGTTCCTTTCTTTGGCATTTTATTCAGCACGAGATTTGCAATTATATATGAGCCTGTCTTGTTTTTAAATTATTGATTATCTCTTCGAAGAGCTAAGCAAGAATCGACCTAGCCCACTCTCTATTCAATTCACCAGTAACTATACTCCATTCACAATTATAAAATCACAACTCTGGCCTTGGAAATTTGACACATTCCACTCTATATCGAAGTTATAACGTTTTTCAAAATATTTTCATGTTCCAAGTCAACACTATGTTGCCCTTTCTACATTCTTAGCGTATTTCTCAGAATTCATTCGGAAAATGAATGAATTGGAAGAGATGTGAGGACGAAAATAATTAACGTTTATATGAATTAATACAAAGGATTCCTATTCTAGTTATTTGCATGAAAAGTACAAGAGATCACTGTTGAAATATATTATTTTTCGCCATGGAAGAAAATTGCATTGCTTTCACATGATTTTCATATGCATGCCTGTGAAGATTTAATGTTTATTATCCTCTTGAACTGAAAGTTCAATACTTGACATCAATTGTTGAATCAAGAATAATGGAACATTATATCCCTCTACTGGAATCCAAATAGTTGAAGGGAGTTCTGATGCAACAGGTACTTTTTCTTGGAACATAACCTTAATAGCTAACTTAATAAAAATAAGAGTAGAAGATATACATTTCATTTATTTGATCTTATGAACAAGGAGTAAAATATTCTGACTGTATAGTAATTTATTAGTTTAAAAAATATTCATACATTACAACCACAGTAGGTTTGTACAAATAATATGGAACAGGTCAAACATATGCTTCACATTTATCATTCACCTGTTCTAAAATAAGACACAAACTCCTCCACATTATAGGGCCCCTACAGCATTAAAAGCTTGTGTCACTTTTGAAAGAAGTAGCACTAGATATAATATATTCTTTCGATTGAGAGCAAATACCTACCGTTGAATGTTACATACACAAATTTCTTCAAAATGGGCTTATACGAAGTGGTTCTTTTTCTGAAACGTGAAAACGATCAACAATAATCATTTAGAGACCGATGATGGCCATCCAAAACCCGTTTACTCACGAAAATCGTGCAATTTCATTCTGCAAGTTCTTTCCTCATAATTCCTCGAAAATCCTACCTGAAACATATTTTCCGGTCGCTTTCGTGAAAAGATCGTATAAGGAAGCCTCTTTTGTCCATTTACACATTCCAAATAAATTTTGAGCACCAAAAACGATACCGAAACTAACCAAACTTCTGGGAAACCGGAATTTCGTTTGAAATCTTTCCAAACGGCCAGATACCTAAAAAAAACTTCGTTATCAAGTGTAAAAAAGGCGATTAGTACTTACTTTTGCTTTATTCATGCTTATAAATCGAATTTGGTCCAATTCAAATTTGCCGTTTGTACCCATGTCAAAATATCTTTGATACTTTTACTTTGATGTAAACAAAGAAACTGGCAACGCCGTTTTGTCATTAAAGATATTCTCTGTACGCGCACAGATTTTTTATCAGGTGCACCAATTCCTGACAACGAAACCATGGCCAGAGTTGTGATTTTATAATTGTGAATGGAGTATAGGAATCACCCCATCCTGTGATTGGTACGCCTGAGAGTTTACCTATTATAAACTTTTCAATCTACTATTTGTGACCAAACAAAAGGATAAGAACAGAAATCACACGTAACACATTATGAACTGACCCAACTGCTACAAAATATTTCGAAACAGGATCGAAGTAAAAGATAAATGAAATGCTAGCTATTTACAAAATATTAAAACTGGATCCAAAGGAAAATAACTAAATTCTAGTAATAATCAGTTTATTATCAGGAAACTGTATTCACAAAAAGAAGTTAAGAAAATAAATCCTCCTTATCACAAACTCATGAACCAAAATCCTCTTCATATCGGTAGCAAATTGATTTTCTGCATTCTGTCACGTTTATGGGGAAGAAATGGTCGGTTTGACATTATCGCTAATACTGTCTTCTTCACTACTGTATTTTAAGGGATATTCAACTTTGGGACTGTCAGTTCTAGTGCACTGATTACTGTCGAATAAATCTGTACTTTCAGTCAGTTGTCCCAACAAACCCTTACGAATTACATTATTCATAATCGATTCAGCATAAATGGCTTGTACTGGATCCATTTTCGCCAATTTTTTGCCAATATTCATTCCAACAACGTCAAATTCTGAAAGACCCTGGTTTGTCGTTTTAAGGTTATCTGTGCACATCTTGAAGAAGCCTTCCTCATAAGAAGGCGTAGCTTTCCTTTTATCAGGGTGTCGTGTTACAAGTGGAAGGCTGTCATCCTAAAAATAATAAAAGAATTATTTGTCATTTTCAGGAAATATTGTACTTTGAGGAGCGAACGGATTCTGAATATCTAGGGTCCAGCTCTAAAAATTTTGCTTGCTTGTGTCATCCATAAAAATTTCACCCTGTGCATGTTTTTTCCTATGTTTGATAAGGAATATTCAAACCTTTGTAATAAGGGATTAACTGCCAAAAAAAATTGTCTTAACACTGTTGTAGGATTTTCAATTGAATCATGAATTTCAGTAACTATTTCCGCTTTGCATTAAATAACAAATTTTTCATTGAATTCATTATAAGGAGCTTGACTAAGAGTCATCTTTACAATCATAAAGCATTTTTGTAATGTCGTGCTGATTTCAGAAACGGCTTAGATATGAAATTTTCCCAATTGAATTGGTTCTTATGAACCAATGGCGGTTTATTGCTCAACAATGAGTTCTGAGCAGGAAAATTGTCTGAACTTTTATTCACAAGATAAATATATATGTATAAAATTATAGTCTACGAAACTACGCTGAGCATACTGAGAACTCGAAGGACCATTCAGGTCAAGTTTTCATTTGAACCATAATAACCTACACAAATTATTTTATGTGATTACTCCTAATTTTTTGTTACCATAATATTAATAAAAGAATGAAATTTTCATTTAGATGTTGGCTATCCATCAACATCTGAATGAAACATAAAGATGGATAGAGAGAGGATGCTCTTTTGCTTGGCCACCAAGGTTCCCTGATTTAAATCCAATCAATAATTTCGTTTGGCGCCGACTGAAAGAGCCAGTGTTCGCAAAATCTTTACCTTACGATGTACGATTTTCGTGGTATAACGAATATTCGCCCTGACAAAGAGAATCACAGACAGACAAAACATTCTTCAATGTTTGCTTATGTTTAGATAATTAAGATATTCAGAAACAGGGTGAATCTTTGACATATATTTTAACAGAAGATTCTTGGGGCAAAATGGAACCTTTTCCCCATTTTCCGAATTCGGCTCTGTTAAAAAATATAGCCATTTGAAGAAAAAAATGGGCCAAATACGGGCCTGATACCATTCTCTGGAATTAATGCAAAGTTCATGTTTCTCGATTGAGAACGAGTTAACACATTTAGGAAATACTCAAGTCCTAACCTTATTGAAATAAACGAGTTACAAACACGATATTTCTTAACAAAAACAGTTTTATCCGATTACAACTTGTTCATATTCACCTCGAAACCTCAAAAATAACTTGTGAAGAGAAGTTCTTCATTCAATTTGTGATAAATCTTGCTATATTAATCTATTTTTCATTCAAAACAATCAAAACAATAATCTTCTATGATCAAAGCTTCTGAAAATACGTTACCAGCCCAGATGAATAAGTGTAAATATGTTTAATTTTAACATTCCTTGATATCAGGAATCGACCCATCTCAAACATTAGCCTTTGATCTGTAATGTCCCTTCTCTACGCCGCGAAAGTTTAAGAGGCATGCGCATAGCGAACACCGGCGCTAGATATTGGTGATTTCAACTACCGTTGCAACCCTTGCGAACTACAAAAGTGGAAAGTGATTATTATAGATGTTTATCTTCGATCTCGTCATGATGATGTGAAGACTCTCAGTTTATTAATTCAATATTAACCGTATGGTGTCGAGTTTACAAATTCGCGAATTTTCTGTGCAGAAGATTTTCCCTAGTTGATAGTTATCAGCAAATTATCACGGAGAACATTGTTTAGATAGAAACATCGCCACAGATTATTTAGTGCTGAGTATCATTTTTCATTTTTCACATGGTTTGTATCGACATTCATCGTTCTTCTTTTTTTCCTCACCATCATTCATATATCTGAATTTTGTATATCATTGACATTTATTTTCAATAATTTTCTGAAGGATGAACCGACAAAAACATTCGTATAATTTCATGTTCCTTCGAATTCAATTTTATCTCCCACATTTGTGGTATTTTATTACATATCTCTACATCAAACGTTTTTCTTCTATCATAGAGATTTTATAGACTCGACAAAGTTGATAAACATTCTGACATCATCGTTCACTTGTAGTGCGATCCGAGAGTTAATAATTTTTCCGCGATTCGGTGATATTTAAAAGTCTTCAAATCTTCAAATCAGGTGACAAACTAGATGCTAAGAACTACCGCCCTATCAGTTTAGTTCCAGTCGTTGCTAAAATATGTGAGAGGATTATATTGGAGAGGTTGGTCCAGTTTTCTTTGGTCAATAACATCATACCCGATTGTCAACATGAGTTTTTGCCTGGTCGTTCTGTCATAACTAACCTCCTGACCTGTGTTGATGCTTGGACCAAGTTGGTTGATTCGGGCTCATCTGTGGATGTAGTCTATCTTGATTTCTCACGTGCGTTCGATCGTGTTCCGCATAGACGCCTTCTCTTGAAGTTGTGGAATTTGGGCATACGTGGTGACCAGCTTTCGTGGATTCAGTCGTTTCTTTCTGATCGGAGCTTTCGTGTACGAGTTGGGGATACCCTATCATCATCTAGGGTGGTGCAGAGTGGTGTTCCGCAGGGATCCGTGTTGGGTCCCAAATTATTCCTACTCTATACGTCAGACTTACCTAATATCGTTCGGTCCAAGTGTTCACTTTTCGCTGATGACGCTAAAATCTTTGGTGAGCCTACTTCTAGCCATTGCGCTATCCAGGAAGATCTTGATGCTGTATATAGATGGTCGGAGGAATGGTGTTTGCCTCTCAACCTCCTGAAGTGCGTGGTTGTTCACATGGGCAGGGCCAATCCCAGAGTCACCTATCATTTGAATGGTCGAGTTATTCCAACCAAAAGCTCCCATTGTGACCTGGGAGTGATTGTTTCGGAGGACTTGTCTTGGTCCGATCACATTCTGCATGTTGTCAACAAAGCTAAGCGATTACTCCATCTTTTGCGTAGGTCGTTCTACCGTTGTGACCCTGCCACCTGCCGTCTCCTATATGTCACCTATGTACGACCTATTTTAGAATATGCGGGACCAGTTTGGGCGCCGACGCTGGTTCGTGATGTGGACCTTCTTGAGAGAGTGCAGCGTAGTGCGACAAGGATTCCCTACGGTATACAGAGACCCGACTATGAACAGAGACTTGAGCTCATGGGTCTCCCAAAATTCTCTGAGAGGCGTCTTCGTGGTGATCTCATAGTCGCATATAGAGCACTTCGTGGCCTCTTCAATTCTAACTTAAGATCGCTCTTTGAGCTCAATACGGATGCTCGACTGCGTGGCCATGCATTCAAGTTGCGGAAAGAAAATTTCAGATCTACTCAGAGGCAACATTTTCTTAGCAATAGAGTGTTGGATGTTTGGAATCGCTCACCTTCTACTGTGGTTGGTGCTTGTTCGGTGAATGACTTTGAGAACATGTATGATGAGTGGTCTATGAAGTGACTTTATTTTCTTTTTATTTTCTGTTCATATCATTATATCTACTGATTATAACTGATTTTTGTTTTCGAACTAGTTTTTAATTTTTGTATTTTGAACCTATGTTCACTTGAATTTTTGTTATTTTTTTGTGAGTTTATAGAATTTTCTAAACTCTTACCCAATAAATAATAATAATAATAAAAAGTTGATTAGAATAAAGCGATGATATGTCATCAATATTGTCTATGTTATGATTTATGGCCATTTTCAATTAAAAAGAAGCATAAATGTATCAATAACAATGACAGCCACATTATATTCTTTGCAATTGTAGCGCCATAGAACAAAATATCTGACATGTTACTGAATAAAGGATCTCAGCGTTATCTATCGGGCGTCACACGAAACTCTAACCTCCGCCGTTATTGGCAGTTCAAAATGATCTGTCGAGCGTATGAAGCCTTCCCTCCAGTTATTCTATGCTCCTAGATAATATTCAATGAGTTTTTATGGAGGAAACTGCGCCACGAATAGAGTTAACACTAAACCGAAATAGAAATTATTTGAAATAACGGTTCCGAGTAGGTATGTGGAAGGAAAAGTGTTTCAATACCTTGCTATAAAAAAGTGCTTCGTTTGATGAGAGGAATCTATAGTTGAAATATATACAGGGTGAGTCTTTGACTTGTACATATATTTTAACTGAAGGTTCTTGAGGTCAAAAGAAACCTTTTTTTCATTTTCCATTTTTCCGAATTCGGCTCTGTTAAAAAGATATAGCCATTTGAAAAAAAACATTGTGCTAATTACGTCCCTGAAATGATACTGTGGAATTGATTCAAAGTTCATATTTCTCGATAGAAATCGAGTTTATACATTTAGGCCCAATTTAGGGAATACTCAAGTAGTCAAGTACTAACCTTATTGGAATAAAAATGTTGCAAACACGATAATTTCAACAAAAACAGTTAGTTTCATCGGATTATGTCTGCAACTAAAAAGCCATATTTCTCACACCAAAATAAGTTCCTTCTTCGATTTTTCTGCAGATTAGTTTGTAAACACTAATAACTTGTTCATATTTTCCTCGAAATTTCCAAACAATATCATGAAGAAAGACTTTCATTCAGATTTATTATTAAACAACCTAACTCAATCTAATTTGTATCGATTCTGTGAATTTTTGGACAGAAATGTCAAGAACATGTTGTCAGCTTGCTGATATTTTCATTGAGGTTAAGGATTTTTTACGAAACATAGTATAAATCACGATAAATTTGTGTACCGTGGTATGAATATCTATGAATTCTGCCGTTTCCATCATAAATCGACTTTGCCGCCAAATTTTACCACGCATGCGTAGAGCGAAAACCGAAATATTGGTTATCTAGTCTGGAGCCAACTAAAACAATAACAATGCAGGCTCTGAACAGTCTCAACAAACTGTAAACATTATTTGAAGTTCAGAATACATTCATTACATTCAGTGGATTAATTGTTCTAATGTGATTATTACGTGTAGTGAATTAATATAATTTCAACCGTGTCGAGTTTATAAAATTCCAAGATGAGTTGTTTAGGTAGAGAAACATCGCCACAGATTATCAGGTATCGTTTCATTAACTTCAATTTAATAAGTAGTTTGTGTTGAGATTCATCATTCATATCCGAATTTTGTATTTCATCGACATTTAACTTCAATATGGACCGGTAACTATGAATTTTCAATAGAAACTGTGCGTGTTAAATCCTCCTTGGTGTTCAATTTTATCTCCCACATTTGGGGGATTTTATTATTAAAAAATATCTCGACAAAGTTGATAAATATTGTGACAACATTGTAAACTCGTCTGAAGACCAGAGATCGAACAATTTTCGATGAAATTTAATTCAGAGACGCATTCAGGTTATTCTTGAAATTAATGATTTTTTCGTCAAATTTCTGCGGGTAAAATTGGAAATAACTCGAAAACGACGTGTTTTATTGAAAAAAAATAAGAATACTTTTAGTTTCTTAAATGATTGATTCTTTCGAAAATATGAACCGTTTATCTTTTTAAAGTGGTTTTATGGTGTTTTAGCGTGTATTGATGAGTCGACTACCCTGTAACTTTGATACGAGTAGAGATATTGAATAGGTTTCGATTGAGGAATATGCACCATGAATAGAGTAAAAACTCGACCAAAATTCAGTTCATTCGAAATAACGGTTCCGAAGATATAAACAGAAAAGTGTATTTTTCATGGATTTTCGACACCCTGTATCTCCCAAACCAAACCGAATTTTGAAAAATGGTATAGGAAAAAAGTGTTTCGTTTGATGAGAGGAATCTACAGTTAAAATATATGTACAAGTCAAAGACTCACCCTGTATGTACAAGGCAAAGACTCACCATATATACATTTTTTTCGTTGGTTTCTATAGTAGGTAGATATGTTACAAATAATTTCACTTACTTCTGAACTATCAATACTGCAACTTCTGGCATGGAGTTCCTGGTCTTTAGTGAAAAGTAAATACTTATAGTACCACAAAGAAGATCTGTAGACATCGGCTCCCTTTTTAGTGCGCTGGCTGTTACGAACTTTGTTGAGTTCCTTTCGAAACGATCCTCTCAAACTTTGTATTTTTTTAACTACGAAGTCTCGATTGGCTTCAGTAAACCCTTTCTCCTTACAGAAATCTACCAATTTGCTATAGGCTTCGTCTTTGTGGCTCTTGCTTTTATACTCCTTAGTTTTAACCCTCCATAGACATGGTAATGATTGGTACAAGGCAAGTAAATCAATTATCATACTTCTACTCCACGTTCTCATGTCAGTCATCTTGCTTATTTTCGTGGACTCATGCACTCGAGAAAGAATGTACGACGTAGAAAAGGTGCCTAAATTATTGACAAACTCTTCCCGCAGTAATGCGCGTGTGACTGATCTGGATTCTGGCGCAATCCCGCGTGCTCATACAGGGATGAACGGAAAACGTCGATACGTTTGCGATGCGCCAGTTCCATGCTCTGAAATATATCCGATAATTCGGTTGATGAATAATTTCACGGCCGGTTCAAATAATAAAAATAGAAAATCCCGGAATGCTAGTCGTCGTCTAATAGAGGAATTTCACCGTTTCGCCTAAAATTTCTGTAGACATCTTCACAGGTATCTCGCCGGTCGGAGGTAGGAACTAAACAATTGATTGCTCCAAATTGACGAAGTCAATCCTTGAGATTATTGGGTTTTGTATGAGGATCGGAAATTCTGCCTTTCAGCTCTCATGCCTGGTTGATTTTTCACTAGGGTTATGCAATTTGTACAAAATTTGGAAAACAATACGATGAAAGGTCGCAACGGACGAAGAGCGTTTTTCAATAAGTGGTGTTATTTTGAATGTATTTTCGGTAGAGATCACTTTTGAAGCTGTAATTTGTTGACATTTGACAAGTACCTACCTCGAAACTACGCCATTAATAAAAATGGAATGATACACGCTTCAACAACGCTTTGAAATGATTAAAATTCACTATAAAAATGGTGAAAATTTGGCAGAGACGATTCGTAAAACTACCCGCCCTTTTTCTTGATAAGGAATCACCCCCAGAACTTTAGGGGGGATTCCTTATCGAGAAATAGCGCGCAATTGAGCCCCTGCTTAGTTACAGTTTCTCTTGAAAACCAAGAAACTGACAAGAATATGATTGAATAATGAATAGACATTTTATGCGAGCGAGAAGGTATTTCAAAAATTTGTTGGTTGTGTTCCTCTATGATAACAAGGGGTAGAAAAAGCCACGTCTAAACCTTGTTTCGCAAAAAAAAATTAGTTGTAGAATGGGCTCCTATTCCAATACGAATGCGAAATTCGAAAACGAGCGACGAAGGAGAGAGTTTTCGAACGCATGAGTATTGGAATTGCATTCTGCAACGAGTATTAGACGATATTTTCTCTATTTCACTCAAATTTTGTAATGATTTCATTACAGCACTGTTTTTAGTACTGTGATGAACTTATTACGATATTGGAATAGAGAAAAAATTATTTATGAACAGATATTACCTACGTCGCGCGTCGTAGAGGAAAAAAGTTTTTTGCAAAACAAGGTTTAGGGGTGTCTTCTCGCTAACATAAAATGTCTGCTTAATTTTATTCTTGTCAGTTTTCTGGTTTTTAAGAAAAAGCTGTAACTAAGCATCAGGGGGTGCTCAAAAGAGAAAAGTTTATATAAAAGACCTACCCTAATTTTAAACAAGGAATCCCCCTCTACATTTTTGTTACAAATGTTCTTCACACCGTATAGTATATTATATTAGCGCTGAAATGAGAAATTTTATTTTCATTGATGCTTGTGTTGTCTAGTGAGTGAAACTCTTCTTGACAAACTTCTCGAGGTAATATTGACTTCTTAAAAACGTTTTCTGACTGGTCTAGGGAAATTAAAGTAGCAGTCATATCTGACGTTGTGTAGCATACCGCTTCGATAGGTTAGGTCAATCACACTCTGTAGACCCCATGATGCATTTTTTCCGTAGGTAGTTTCGATGAAAATGCAATCGGGCTACCGGTCAATTCATGATATATTTCATCTAGAAAACTATCGATGTTTCGTAGTGCACATCCCTTTCCCTGTCCTTCAACCGACACGCTAACCTTCTTCTCTTCGACAAGCGCAGTAAGCGCACTCAATGTAGGTAGGTATGCTGTATCGCCTGTTCACGTAAGACTGTAGGAAAGAGCGTACATATGGGTTCTTGTGATCGAAAGATTTTATTTTCAGCGTATTAGCTTGGCAGGGAAACTCAATTATCTGACAATTCTCCGTCTGGCTTTAGCATGAATATTATTCAGAAAAGTTATTTCTATGTGATTTCTGTTCAGATTTTCTTCAAATGAATTTTCACATGCATATTCTGTAAAAATTTCGTTCATTGTTAATTTATCAAATATTTCTTCAGAGAGGTCTGCTGTGAGAGTTTCTTGAAAGGAAATTTCTTGCAAGAACTTCTTCCAGAAAGAGAAGCTGATGCAGGACGCAGGCAATGAAGGCATTGAACCTTTTTTTGGCAATTTTTGGAAAGTAAAGACATACCTTACAAGTTTCAAACTTCTCAATTCATCTTCTTTAACAATTGTGAGAAGTTTCCTTTTTTCGTTTTTTGTCTATGGTACATTCACCAGAAGAACTCACTCTTTAACATTTTCATCTTGGGCATTCATACCACCTGCATCCGCCAAATACATCGAATATTAATGCGATTTCATACTTTGATGTCCCATGAATAAATTTCAGAACTTCGGACTTTTTTGGCCGCTATTCTTTCGATCCTTTCTTCTAATATTCGACCAATTTATCGTAATCGGCGATGTTCCTATTCTTGTTCACCTTCAAAGTCTTCTACATCATTGAATATTTCGACCTCTCATCAGAAATAAATTTTCAGAGAGATCGGTAAAGTATCTGAGTAGCACAGTGCAATCTACAGATTCCATACAGTATTCTGCCAGTTCTGCCACCCACTTCACAAAATTTTCGTACACTATGTCGCGAATCGCTAGGAAATTTTGACATTCCAGTCAAAATTTGTCATAGAAAAAGTCAAGATTTCCTAACTGTTAGGAAATATTAATTCATTTCCTAACTGTTAGGAAATAGTCATTTCCTTACTGTAAGGAAATGATATTTCCTTACAGTTGGTTCGACATATGCATATACGAACTTTTCTCATGATTTCTTCGGCAATTTTTCTAAAGAAGCAGTATCTTCACTGCATCAACTAGCTCTGGAGGAGTCCCAGAAATAGAAAATTCATCATCACTTTTTTTAACACTGTTTTATCATATGTAATACTTCTAGAGATGGAATTTTGCTGGCAAAATTTCTCGATTGTAATATGAAAGTTTGTTGCTCGGTTATTTCACGAACGACATTTGTATGTCATGAGCGAAATTTCCGAAAAGCAACAAACTTGAATATTACAAGAGAGGAATTTTACCTGCTTAAATTTCATCTCGAGTGGTATTCGGCATGACTATTTCCCGAAAAAATGTCTAACATTAAGTAAGATGGTCACATTTGACACGGATTGCGCTATTTGGCAAATTAGACATTCATAGATTAACTAAACGTAGTTTGTTTTTTCTATGATATTCATTTCCGAAGCTATCTATGAATTGGAGAAACGTCAAAAATTTTATCGCTGGAAAACCAACTTGTTGGTTTTGCCGGGTTGAAAGTTATATCGAGATGAAACGATCAACGATCGTTGCTACGGAAACTTCCTCACTAAAAATGGAAAGTGTGGAATAGTCAACGGAAACACTAGCAATTAAATTTATATGCGTCAACATTGACAATTCAACATGGGTACGTTTCCATAGTAACGTATTCAATTTCAATACGAATTTCGAAGCATCATTTATTTATGAATTAAATAATTCGCGATTTCATCAGAATTAATTGAAATCTGTCGAATTTTAAACGATTTGCGGAAAAATAGTATGTTCACCCCGTAGGAAAAGATACATTCCTGGATTCTGTATTTTCACAGTCGTCCAGGAATGTTACGCTTTTCCTATACCCGGTGAACAATGTACTATTCTTGACAATGAGTTTTGTACTGTTTCGTTTTTTCGAGAATTTCACGTCTTCTTGATTGAAGCATTTCGTTAGGTTTCGGAATGATCCGCAATATTTCAAGGTCGTGGCGCTATTGTAATGGAATGGAAAAATAGCGCGACCCCTCCGATTTTCTGTCGACAAGAATGTCTTAAACAAAACCTTATCAGTACCAACACCTGCATCTCTGAGAGCAATGACAGAATTAATATAGTGAATGAAATAAGGTGAAATTGGATTAAATTTCTATGACATAAAGTTTGTATGCACCACCGGCATAAAGAGATGGTGATGACATCGGAACATTATCGGGTGTTTTTTAGAGTGATAGAACTTCGAATTGAAATAAAACACATTTAAATTTAGATTGAAACCAATTTTTTTTTATTTGAAAGATTTCTGTGACATTTTCAAAAATAATTTCCAGCATATGTCCAACACGACTAGCTCTGAGGAACCGCATTAGACCAGACCAATTTGGACCACTTTTTCGAGTAATTCAGGCTTTATTTCACAATAATCCCAAAGAAAATAATCCATTGGAGTAATGTCTCATGATCTTGGAGGCCAATTAATTTGGACCATTTCTCGAAATAATGTTATCTTTCTTTCAATAAATCAATCGTTACGGTAGCACCATGAGGTGATGCACCATCTTGTTCGAACCAAAATACTTCTGGGTTGATACCATTCAAATTCAAGAAATATGGACCGATGATGCCTCCAGATGTGAGAAGCACACCATACAATGCATTTTTCAGGATGCAATGGAACCTGCAGAACTTCTTGAGGAATGTTTTCAATCCATATACGGCAATTTTGCTTGTTTACGTAGCCGTTCAACTAGAAATTAGCTTCATCACTAAACACAATTTCTCGATGAAGACTTCAAGCTGTTCTAGGACCCAATCAGCTAACAATTATAAACGACGCTTATTATCATCAAGTGGCTTTAGTTCTTGAACTAGTATAGATGTAGACTAAGATTTTTACACAAAATTTTCCATGTAGTATATGCACCGAGTCCAACTTGTGAACGTCGACGAATAGACAAATCTGGATCTTCATTAACACTATCACTTACAGCAGCGATATTTTCTTCTGTACGTACAGTTCTTTGTCTTGTTGTTGCATCGAGTAGAGAAAATGTCGTACGAAATCTGTCGATAGTTCGACGAATAAGCTGCTCTGATGGACGATTATGTAAACCATAAATTTCACGAAGTGCTCTATAAGCTTGGCGAATAGAATACTAATTTTGAAAATAAATTTTAACAATTTGTAAACGTTGTTTTCATGATAATTTGTCACTGCCTCCTGAACAGAAATGTTGAAACAACATGGCTTCTACATTCTGTCAAATCACTTTTATCCCTATCGAAAATTGTATCACTCTAAAAAAAAACACCCGATACTTCGTAGGAAAGTTAGGAACTTAGGACTGGACGTAAACGTTAAAATTCATGAATCTGTTGAGTTCATGCGTATATTCCATAAAAACATTATTTCAATCTCATTCGCTGGTACTGAATCTGTTTTTTTATTTCAGGTTTTATAATAGATTTTGTCTCTGGACCAGTCGCTTCCGGTTTCACTTCTGCCGTTGCTCTTATAATTTTGACGTCCCAAGTTAGGGATCTCCTTGGAATATCAGCACCAGGTAGCGTTTTCATCCACACCTGGTCAAACATCTTCAAGAACATCCACCAAACTAAAATCTGGGATGCAGTACTTGGTTTTCTTTGCATTCTGAGCCTACTGACACTCAGGGTAAGTAGCACGGAACACACGTATCATAATATCATAATACTTACTATCATGAGATGCAAATTTCCATGATTGGACCCAAAATATTATTATTATTATAACAAAGTTTTTTGTCTTCTAGTGCAAAAACATACAGGATGAAAGCTTCTTCTAACATATTATTATTCCTGAAGAAAACTGAGAATAAATCATACTCGTAAGATTCAACAAACATAGCAAAGTTTAACATGGGGCTAAACGGTGCCCAATAAAGAAAAACTTTTTCATTGAAGTCCAATGATGGAACCTTGCGGAACACCGAATCGAACTTGTCGATAATGATGAATTGAGGCAGTATTCGTTTGATTTCAGTTAGGATCCCAAATACCAGTTTCATCGACAACTGAAGACGGTAAACCAAGGGGATCATTTCAAGTTTTTCGAAATAGGCTGCTGTGGTTCGTAGCCACCTCCCGTAACGCCATTCTGATGGTGGTTTGTGGTTCACTAGGGTACTACTATCATAAAACAGGTCACGTACCATTTTCGCTGATCGGATTCGTGCCCCCGGGCCTACCAAACATTGAAATCCCCAAATTTGAGTATGAAAAAACTGTTGGAAATGCCACATTTACTGTGACTTTCAAAGATATGGTTTCTGATCTCGGAAGCGGCATTATAGTTGTTCCTCTTTTGGCTCTACTGGAAAATATTGCTATTTGCAAAGCTTTCGGTGAGTTGATTCATCTTCCCAGTGAGTCAGACATTTAATTATTGAAAAATTTTCAGCTAATGGCAAGACTGTGGATTCGACGCAGGAGTTTTTGGCAATGGGAATCTGCAACATCTTAAACTCATTTGTTCAGGGGTTTCCAGCATCAGGGTCTTTATCACGGAGTGCTGTCCAAAATAGTAGTGGTTCCATGACTCCTTTATGTTCTGTTTACTCTGGCGCTCTGGTTGTTTTGGCACTTCTGTTCTTCACACCTTGTTTTTATTTCATTCCAAAGGCTGCCTTGGCTGCTGTGCTCATAGCTGCGGTTCTTTTCATGGTTGAAGTGAAAGTTATCAAACCTATGTGGAGAACTAAAAGTGAGTTTTTCAAAATGTTTTTCAGTTCATTCAGCTCAACTTCGATGAAAATATAATACGAGTTTATTATCGATTTTTCCATTTCTTCGCAGAGAGTGACTTAATTCCAGGACTCGGAACTTTTATTGCTTGCTTGGTTTTACCTCTAGAGAAAGGAGTCTTTATTGGAGTCGCCATCAATTTAATTTTTATCCTTCATCAAGCTGCAAGGCCGAAAATTAACATTGAACGATTGAAGGTGAGTCTAGTAAAAATAAATTGTTAAAAAATCGCAACTGAAACATGTTCAAGTATACAGAAGTATCTTGATTTGTTTATGTTGCCACCGCAATTGAAATAAATTTCAAACCTTCTGAAGCCTGATGTACATTTTTCCAGCTGAAGGGAAATCTGGACTCATGCTTTGAGCAATTGCAAGGTCTATGAAAAATTATTAATCCCTTCCTGAGAGTTCAGCTGGATTAAAATAAAACAAGTTTTCCTTAAAATGTACCTATACAGAGTGTCCCAAGTTTGAGTGCCTATTAGACGGTTCTGGAGAACTGGACATAGTTTGAATATGAAAATTAGGATTATTATATTGTTCGAACTTCTCTACTGATCTAATAGCAATTTATGTAACAAGTACATAAATTAGGTCTTTATGGACGAGTCCAAAGTTTATAATTTGGGCAAGTCCATAAGCCTAATTATGTACGAGTTGCATACAAAGCTTTATGTTTGATTGCAATGCAGACATTTTATTTTCTGAAATGGCAATTAATATATTCGTCGCTTTATTTCAAGAACTACACTGAGTGTGCTTTTGCTTATCTTACCTTAGTAACCATCAGCGACCTTAGCAACCTCACTGAACAAAGTTGTTTACTTCTTTAATTCTGTGACAAACGTCATGATAATCCCAAAAAAGAATAGTTCGGAAGAGGAAAGCGTGAATAATTTAGCCGCTTCTTTCTACCCACTAAAAGTTCTTATGAAAATTTGTATGCGGCCTATAACAAGTGGTGTGAAACGAAGAAAATTGAAAAATCGGGAGAAGACTGTGACAGTTGAGTCCAATAAAGTGGTGTCCAAAAAAGTAGTCAATTATGGACGCTAAACGAATTCATGAATCAAGTGTTTATGAAGCAGTAGAACATAAAATATTTTTGGAGTCCGAGCAGTTCCGGTTACACAAGGCGTGAAAATAAATTTGTTCAAAGATTTTTTTAAATTTATTCATTTATGTTCGACTGCTTCATAAACACATGATTCATGAATTCGTTTAGCGATGTACATAAAGTTAGCCAAACAACTTTCGCGAATCAAACTCGGAATAGCTCAAAATTTTGCCGTTATTTATCCGTAATTTATCCGTGAAAAAATAAATTTTGCCGCTCTCATATTTAAAAAGATATGGGGTGTGTCGCTAAGTTGATATAAAGTTGGCGACACAACTTTTCAAAAAATGGTTTCAGCACGAAACGAAATAGCTCATCTTTTTCAGTGATTTATCCGTAATTTATCCGTGAAAAAATAAATTTTGCCGGTCTCATATTTAAAAAGATATGGGGTGTGTCGCTAACTTGATATCAAGTTGGCGAAACAACTTTTCGAAAAATGGTTTCAGCACGAAACAAAATAGCTCATCTTTTTAAGTGATTTATCCGTAAATTATCCGTGAAAAAAGAAAATGTCTATCAATCAAGGTTTTGAAGAAAAATGACAAAATCTGATTGATCGATCAGCAGCCGACGGAACATGATTTATGCATTTTTCTCGAAAACTACGCAAGCAATATTGTTGATATTTGAAAAGAAGATGTAGCTTTTCATCTTTGATTTATCCGTGAAGAAAAAAATTTTGCCGCTATCGTTTTTAAAAAAATATCACGTGCGCTGGTATGTGTACATCAAATTACCAGGTGACCTATTGAAAAAATGATTTCAGCAATCAACAGATAATGCATTTTCTTTAAATGATTTATCCGTAAATTATCCGTGAAGAAAAAAACATCGCCACTCTTGTATTTTAAAAAATATCGGATATTTCACTCAATTGATATCAAGTCAACGAAACATCTAATATTTTTTTAAATGAGAGTGGCGATGTTTTTTTCATCACGAATAATTTACAGATAAATCATCGAAAACAATTAAATTATCTGTTGATTGCTGAAATAATTTTTTTCGATATGGATATGTCACCTGTCAATTTGATGTACACTTATCAGTGCACGTAATATTTTTGTAAAAACAGGAGCGGCAAATTTTTTTTCTTCACGGATGAAGCAAAGATGAAAATCAACATCTTCTTTTCAAATTTCATCGATATTGCTTTCTCAGTTTTCGAGAAATATGCATAAATCAAGTTCCGTCGGCTGCTGATCGATCAATCAGATTTTGTCATTTGATCGATACAAATTTTCTTTTTCACGGATAATTTGCGGATGAATCATCAAAAGAGATTGCATTATCTGTTGATTGTTGAAATCATTTTTCCAATATGTCACCTGGTAATTTGATGTACACATACCAGCGCACGTGACATTTTTTTAAAAACGAAAGCGGCAAAATTTTTTTCTTCACGGATAAATCAAAGATGAAAAGCTACATCTTCTTTTCAAATATCAACAATATTGCTTGCGTAGTTTTCGAGAAAAATGCATAAATCATGTTCCGTCGGCTGCTGATCGATCAATCAGATTTTGTCATTTTTCTTCGAAACCTTGACTGATACAAATTTTCTTTTTTCACGGATAATTTACGGATAAATCACTCAAAAAAATGAGCTATTTTGTTTTGTGCTGAAACCATTTTTCGAAAAGTTGTTTCGTCAAATTGATATAAAGTTAGCGAAACACCCAATATTTTTTCAAATACAAGAGTGGCGATGTTTTTTTCTTCACGGATAATTTGCGGATAAATCATTGAAAAAAATTAAATTATCTGTTGATTGCTGAAATCATTTTTTCAATATGTCACCTGGTAATTTGATGAACACTTACCAGTGCACGGAATATTTTTGTAAAAACAGGAGCGGCAAAATTTTTTTCTTCACAGATGAATCAAAGATGAAAAGCTACATCTTCTTTTCAAATTTCATCGATATTGCTTTCTCAGTTTTCGAGAAATATGCATAAATCAAGTTCCGTCGGCTGCTGATCGATCAATCAGATTTTGTCATTTGATCGATACAAATTTTCTTTTTCACGGATAATTTGCGGATGAATCATCAAAAGAGATTGCATTATCTGTTGATTGTTGAAATCATTTTTCCAATATGTCACCTGGTAATTTGATGTACACATACCAGCGCACGTGACATTTTTTTAAAAACGAAAGCGGCAAAATTTTTTTCTTCACGGATAAATCAAAGATGAAAAGCTACATCTTCTTTTCAAATATCAACAATATTGCTTGCGTAGTTTTCGAGAAAAATGCATAAATCATGTTCCGTCGGCTGCTGATCGATCAATCAGATTTTGTCATTTTTCTTCGAAACCTTGACTGATACAAATTTTCTTTTTTCACGGATAATTTACGGATAAATCACTCAAAAAAATGAGCTATTTTGTTTTGTGCTGAAACCATTTTTCGAAAAGTTGTTTCGTCAAATTGATATAAAGTTAGCGAAACACCCAATATTTTTTTAAATACAAGAGTGGCGATGTTTTTTTCTTCACGGATAATTTGCGGATAAATCATTGAAAAAAATTAAATTATCTGTTGATTGCTGAAATCATTTTTTCAATATGTCACCTGGTAATTTGATGAACACTTACCAGTGCACGGAATATTTTTGTAAAAACAGGAGCGGCAAAATTTTTTTCTTCACAGATGAATCAAAGATGAAAAGCTACATCTTCTTTTCAAATATCAACAATATTGCTTGCGTAGTTTTCGAGAAAAATGCATAAATCATGTTCCGTCGGCTGCTGATCGATCAATCAGATTTTGTCATTTTTCTTCAAAACCTTGATTGATACAAATTTTATTTTTTCACGGATAATTTACGGATAAATCACTTAAAAAGATGAGCTTTTTTGTTTTGTGCTGAAACCATTTTTTGAAAAGTTGTTTCGCCAACTTGATATCAACTTAGCGACACACCCCATATCTTTTTAAATATGAGAGCGGCAAAATTTATTTTTTCACGGCTAATTTGCGGATAAATCATTTAAAGAAATTGCATTATCTGTTGATTGCTGAAATCATTTTTTCAATATGTCACCTGGTAATTTGATGTACACATACCAGCGCACGTGATATTTTTTTAAAAACGAAAGCGGCAAAATTTTTTTCTTCACGGATAAATCAAAGATGAAAAGCTACATCTTCTTTTCAAATATCAACAATATTGCTTGCGTAGTTTTCGAGAAAAATGCATAAATCATGTTCCGTCGGCTGCTGATCGATCAATCAGATTTTGTCATTTTTCTTCAAAACCTTGATTGATACAAATTTTATTTTTTCACGGATAATTTACGGATAAATCACTTAAAAAGATGAGCTATTTTGTTTTGTGCTGAAACCATTTTTTGAAAAGTTGTTTCGCCAACTTGATATCAACTTAGCGACACACCCCATATCTTTTTAAATATGAGAGCGGCAAAATTTATTTTTTCACGGATAATTTGCGGATAAATCATTTAAAGAAATTGCATTATCTGTTGATTGCTGAAATCATTTTTTCAATATGTCACCTGGTAATTTGATGTACACATACCAGCGCACGAGATATTTTTTTAAAAACGATAGCGGCAAAATTTTTTTCTCCACGGATAAATCAAAGATGAAAAGCTACATCTTCTTTTCAAATATCAACAATATTGCTTGCGTAGTTTTCGAGAAAAATGCATAAATCATGTTCCGTCGGCTGCTGATCGATCAATCAGATTTTGTCATTTTTCTTCAAAACCTTGATTGATACAAATTTTCTTTTTTCACGGATAATTTACGGATAAATCACTTAAAAAGATGAGCTATTTTGTTTCGTGCTGAAACCATTTTTCGAAAAGTTGTTTCGCCAACTTGATATCAAGTTAGCGACACACCCCATATCTTTTTAAATATGAGACCGGCTAAATTTATTTTTTCACGGATAAATTACGGATAAATCACTGAAAAAGATGAGCTATTTCGTTTCGTGCTGAAACCATTTTTTGAAAAGTTGTGTCGCCAACTTTATATCAACTTAGCGACACACCCCATATCTTTTTAAATATGAGAGCGGCAAAATTTATTTTTTCACGGATAAATTACGGATAAATAACGGCAAAATTTTGAGCTATTCCGAGTTTGATTCGCGAAAGTTGTTTGGCTAACTTTATGTACATCGTTTAGCGTCCATAATTGACTACTTTATTGGACATCACTTTATTGGACACCACTTTATTGGACTCAACTGTCACAGTCTTCTTTCGATTTTACAATTTTCTTCGTTTTACACCACTTTGAGGTCAGCTTTGGCTGTGCGTTATATGAAATATCCTTGTTAGATACTTTTTTTCTACACATGGTTTTGCACTCTTGTCCTATGGATATCATTTTGCCCAAATATCTGTAATTGTGGAATTTTGAAACGAAGATCATTATCCGAGTTTTCAGATTTCAACACCCTGCAACCTTTCTGTGTTTTACGAGGGTTCAGTTATTTCACTTAACTACACGTGACTCATGTATTTTTCACACACTTGTTTTATTTTCAGACCAAGAAAGGTTTCGAGTACTTAATGCTGACTCCAGACAGATGCCTAATCTTTCCATCAGTTGACTACGTCCGAAACTTAGTGACGAAATACTCAACAAAGGGGAGAATAGTGGTGTTGGACTGTTCTTACATATATGGAGCCGACTATACAGCAGCTTGCGTGATACAAATTTTAACCGCTGATTTTTCTTCAAGAAATCAACCCCTAATATTTTACAATCTGAAGCCTAGTGTTAGTGCTGTTTTCGAGGGGCTTAGCCCTAAGGACTTCGTAGTAGTGTATACTGAAGACGAACTTGAAAGGTTAATAGAGCATAAATATTCTGTGATAATGATTAAGTAGAAGGGTAGTTGAAAATTGTGCTTCATTTATACCTAACTGTGCATGGTATGAGACCTGAATATATTTCTTAAGAAAAAGACGAATATAGAAAGTGTGATCTATTTTTCAATAAATTTATTGTTATTATTTTGGGTTTTTTTCTTCTATATGTACACTGATTTGAAATAATAGGCGCATTCGGTATTCCCTTTCGGAGGTGGATCGGACACAGAACATCCAATAATTCGGATCTCTCTCTCTCTCTCTCTCTGGCTGAAAGAGAGGAGAGAGAGAGATCCGTATTTATTAGATGTTCTGTGTCCGTTTTCTCTCCGGATTGGTAATAACGAACGCAGTAAATGAGTGAAGTCATCAGAGAGCTGAAACAAAAAAAAAAGTATAAGGGAATGTTCACTCAATGCTATTTGTAACTTTTTGCCACTCACCATATTCTGATTTTTTGGTGGACAATCTTCTTTCGGATTTTACTTCATTTTCGTTGATCACCTTCATTTCGATTGCAGCATTCTCAATCTTACTTGTTTCCGATTCTCCTAGTCTGAAATTTTTTTTATGGAACTTATTAATTTCTCGGGACATTTATTACATCAGTCCAAGACTCTATTATGGTCAAAGGGCCACTTGTGTCAAACGAAAAAAAATTAATCAGAAATAATTGCTACAGCATATAGGGTGTTAAAAATTCTTTTAATTTTCTCGTTTTCATGTTCCTCAACAATTTTTCTTCAATCATTTTTTGAGATTGTTTCTTGGTGCAAGCGCCCCGCTTGCCTCCCCCTAGACCCGGGCCTGGGTGAAATTCCCATTGGACCACCGTTGAAAAGCCAAGAATAATCTAATTTTGGTCTCCACCAATTTAAAAAAATCTGTAGGTATGTTGCGAATAAACTCACCCAATTTTTTGTTTCCAGTTCCAAAATCCAATCAATTCCCCATCTACTACTCTCAATTCCACAATGAGCAGTGTAGCTAGAAATGCACCAAAGAACCAACTGAACCAATGTCCATTCTGTTAGAAATTATTGAGAAATTATTTCTTTCAATAAATATCTGATGACATATTTTGTCCAAAAAACTTATATAATATAACGGTGTTGAAGAACTCACCGCTGGTGTTGTTATCCTATTACACACAGAATTCAATGTTGTATTGAAGGCTGCACTTACTGGTTTGCATTTACCAACTTCATGCTGAACTGAGTAAATGAGCCGGTTGTTAATATACTCCATAAGTGATGACACCAGTATATTCTTGAACTTGGAAACCACCTTCAAAAACAATTAGTCCAGAGTCAGGCCTACTTCTTTCAAGCTGAGCGTGCATTTTGACTATACAGATCTGTGTGCAGACAAACGTACAGGGTGGCCAGATTTCGATGGTTTAGTACTACAGCTCCTAAACTATGATATACCTACATCTAGAGAAAAAGTAATAAAAAGTGTCATGTCTTCTCTCTTCGAGAAACATAAATTGCTGAAAAAACCAAGTTGGTACGGCGTCAAGTTTCCGAGCTACTGGGCGATTTTGGTATTTGGTTCATTACTATAATTGACTATAACGACCGTATTATAGGATCAACGCGCTCGGAATGAACAGTGAACACATCTTTCGGGTCCCATTTTCACTGCTTTTCAGCGGTGCTATTGGATTTTTTGTATCTGCTCAAAGTTTGGAGCAATAACATTTTTTTTTAGAAACCATAATGAGAAATGATATTTTGAAATTGATCTTTCTTCAGCGATTTCAAAAATATGTATCATTTTACATATACTTTCGAAAAAACACTTTTCGTTCAACAAAATCAAAGCAGGCATTGATTCACTTCCTTCAAATTTTTTTACCTTATGGAAACATTCGTTACTGTTGCCATCGGGTTTCATAAACTGTGTCATAGTCATCATTTGATCATCTAAGTATTTAAATGCTTTTCATTCTTCAATTTAGCAGGGAAATCATAGGACTAGAATCAAAAAGTTTCGCGAAACCTTCTATTGGTCTTAATAATAAAACTAATATTTCCTAAATCTATTCGGCAGCTTACAATAAATGTAAGATATCGAATTCTATGGCCTCCTCAGTTGATTGGAAGTGAACAGGGACAGTTTCCCTTCACTATGGAGACGTGAATCAAAGCCTGCTTGGATTTTGTTGAACGAAAAGTGTTCTTTCGAAATTTTCGATATAAGTACAGGGTGTTCAACAAGCTCTATATCAAACTTTGACAGATGGTAGCTGTGCTTATTCTGAACATTTTTTTTTCATATAATCATAGGCCCGATTCGTTTTTGTTTAGAAGATACAAGCATTTGAAAATTCAAATTTTTATGTTCAAATCATAATATAAAAATGGAAATTTTGGGACTATAAAAATTGTTCAAAATGTTCTCCTTCTGCTTGAATGCAAGCTTCACATCGATGAACTAAAGATGCCGTTACTCGTCGGATCAGATCTGGGTCGTTTCTATTTGGTTTGCTGCATCAGGGGCGGTTCTAGGGCGGTGCGAGCGGTGCGACCGCACCGGGCGCCATCATGCAGGGGCGCCAAAATCAAATATGGGGTAGAAAACGGGACGTCGCGACGAGCGGAATTAGGGGCTGTTGAATTTTGAAGTCTTGCTCCTCTTTCGGACTCGCGCGACTATAGAATTCGACCGAAAAAATAGAGAAATATTCTCATATATTTTCAATAAACAGCTTGGGTTTTCAGTCGGCATGCCATGTCTTTCCCTGCGATCAAATATTTAAGTTCATTACGCTTGTCGGTATTTTTTCACACAACGTCACCCGTCACCCAAATAGTTTATTGGGCGGCTCCTTTGATGCGTGATTCAGGCGGCTTCTTTGATGAGCTGTTCTTAATGCGGCTTTTCTGTTATGATTGCCCATCCTCCAATCAGAGTTTTCTTTTAAATAAAGGGGGAGAATCTCACGAAGTATTTTCATTTCTTTTTTTCTAATTCCTGAGAACAAACATTCGAAACCACGTTGTGTTGAGATTCTGTTCAGTGTTAAAATTATAAAGTTTTTACTAAGTAGGTATTCTAAATTTTTATGTCTAAGGAATATAGGATTTCTTATTGTGTATTTAAGATAAACTCATAATTAATTGAGTAGCTTTTGAACATTCAATTTTCTTTCGATAAGAAACAACAAAACGAGTGTTTCAATAATATGGTTATCACTTCTGTGATTGTCTTTTTTAGCCTTGAGAAAGAGGAAATCCATCCTCGAAACGTTGGCCTTGTGAATAACAAAAGGTTAATAAAACTTTTGCTGTTACCCAATATTGTTTTTATTTATTATCACTCCTTTTCTATTATGACATTCTTATCTAATACAAAATGAAGATATTGCCGGTTATACAGGGTGTTCAAATTTTGCTGGGCTGACCCAATTTTGTTTTTTCGAATAAAAGCCTATATTTTATATCACTTTTTCAGTTTCCACATGAAGAATATTGAACACTTTTTACACAGCTTCGTCTTCACTTCGAAAATATTGAAGGTATCCGAGATTTTCAACATAATGGAATTCAACCCAAGATTCTTCACTTAGAACGTTTCAAGTCATCATTAATAGTTGAATGAGAATGAGAAAAATTTGGAGTAGAGCTTTTTCAAGAGTGAATGACTCTTAGACTTCAAATTAAAAATCAAATATATTTCTTGTTTGTTTAGAAAGTAGTTTACTCAAATTCACTTTTTTTGGTTAATTGTCAGTTTTTGAAAAAAGGTTTTTTGCGCACTTGTGAAGCTTACCGTAATGCTCAATGAAACTTAAAGAGGCCTTTTTTCGCGCTTCTTATGAATCCGAAATATTCAAGGTGTTCCATTTGAAATAAGGGAGTTTTTTGCCTGTGCTGATTTGAAAATCGCTCTGAGTGATGGTGAAAAATGTGATATCTCTGGATATGCTTTTGAAGAACTTGTGAGCCTGAATCCAATATTGAAGAATCTTCAAGCAGCAGAGCCAATAACAGTTCTTCGACTTGCAAGATATTTTCCCAAATGGGACAGCGTTTCGTATCTTGCTAACTGTTCCTATAAACGTAGCCAAAGGAGAACGAAGTTTCAGTGAATTGAAGCTTATGAAAACTCTACGATCTACAATGTGCCAATAAAGACTATCCGATCTTGGAATTTTGTCTATAGAAAAAGCTATTGCACAAAATATTGTGAATTGATGAACAAAATTCGCGATAGCTAAAGCCAGAAAAGTGCATATTTGAGTTGTTTGAAATAAATAAAAGTTGTCAAATCTAATATCTATTATTATACTCGCACTATGAAAGATCCTACTCTCAAAAACTCGCACAAATTGGTGAAACGAACTTTTCAATGATTTGAATTCATGACAGAAATAATTCGGTTTTATCGTTCTAGGGGCGCCACTTTCTAATCTCGCACCTCCCAAAAATATTGATAGCACCGCCACTGTGCTGCATCTTGAATTATACTCCATTCACAATTATAAAATCACAACTCTGGCATTGGAAATTTGACACATTCCACTCTGTATCGAAGTTATGACGTTTTTCAAAATATTTTTATGTTCCAAGTCAACACTATGTTGCCCTTTCTACATTCTTAGCGTATTTCACAGAATGTGAATGAATTGGAAAAGATGTGATGGACGAAAATAATTAACGTTTATATGAATTGATAGAAAGGATTCCTTTTCTAGTTATTTGCATGAAAAGTACAAGAGATCACTGTTGAAATATATTAATTATTTTTCGCAATGGAAAAAAATTGCATTGCTTTCACATAATTTTCATATGCATGCTTGTGAAGATTCAATGTTTATCACCCTCTTGAACTGAAAGTTCAAGATTGACGACATTTCATTTATTTGATCTTATGAACAAGGAGTAAAATATTCTGACTGTATAGTAATTTATTGGATTAAAAAATATTCATACATTACTACCAAGTAGGTTTGTACAAATAAAATGGAATAGGTCAAACATATGCTTCACATTTATCATTCACCTGTTCTAAAATAAGACACAAACTCCTGGAATATGGAAAAAACCGATGTATTCTGGTTCAATATAGCCTTTTTCTACTTTCGGCAAAGGAATGAAAGCTCCACTGACACATTTCAATTCTACCTGAACCATATTTTCCGGTCCCTTCCGTTAGAAGATCGTATAAGGAAGCCTTTCTTGTCCATTTACACATTCCAAATAAATTTTGAGCACCAAAATCGATACCGAAACTAATCAAACTTCTGGGGGACCGGAATTTCGTTTGAAATCTTTCAAAACGGCCAGATACCTAAAAAAACTTCGTTATCAAGTGTAAAAAGGTCGATTAGTACTTACTTTCGCTTTATTTATGCTTATAAATCGATTTTAGGTCCAATTCAAATTTGCCGTTCGTACTCACGCCAAAACTCGTGAAAGGAAAAAATGACACTTGCACGAAACTTCTTCTGGACGCCGAAGAACGGAAAAATAGGCGATTTCCTATCGATTTTTCTCCCCAAAATCACCGATCGATACGAACTAACAAAATGGGGAAAATCTTTGATACTTTTACTTTGATGTAAACAGAAAAACTGGCATCGTCGTATTGTCATTAACCATATTCTGTGTACGAGCACAGATTTTTCTTCAGGTGCGCCAATTCCTGAAAACGAAACCATGGCCAGAGTTGTGATTTTATAATTGTGAATGGAGTATACGTATATCAAGTAATTGTTGATGAGATTGGCTTTCAACATGATGAACAAGCTTCATCATATGTCCCCATAAATAAAAATCTAAGGGATTTAGATCAGGCGAACGAGGTAGCCATTGTTTTGGTGCTCCTTGACCTATCCATTCATTCGGTAAATGTTCATTCAGCCAACTGACTACTTGTCTCTTTTTATGTGGTGGTACACCATCGTGCTGATACCTTATATTTCCAACAATGTTGAGCTCTAAATCATCAATGATGTCACAAAGGTTGTGCTCCAAAAAATGTACAATATACAAGTCTGCATTTAAATGATCATTTATAACATGTACTGTCATCAAATCATATTCCTGAGTCGTAAAAGAATGCATTGTTATTCAAAACGTACATCAAGTGTCAAATGAATAATTAAAATAACGTCAATTACCATATCATCGGCCTAGATAAAAACATGAAAATAATTCTTTTCAAATGCTTGAAACTCCAAAACGAAAACGAATTAAACCTAGGTTCGTAGAAAAAAATGTTTAAAAGAAGGACAGCTACCTTCTGTCAAAGTTTATCATAGAGCTTGAAGAAAACCCTGTATAATGAACTCGGAAGTAAAGGATGTTTTTTTTAGAGGTATAGAACTTTAAATTGCAATAAAACAACGATGGATTATTCGATTGACACGAATTTTATTTATCCGAAAGATAATCTTGTGGCATTACATTTTAAATATGATTTCTGGCATATGATCGCCACGGCTGGCTCGGATGTAGTCCAATCTGGACGTCCAATTTTCGATGACTTTTTTTCAACATTTGTGGCCGTATATCGGCAATAACACGGCGAATGTTGTCTTCCAAATGGTCAAGGATGGCTTATCCGCATAGACCAATGACTTCACATAGCCCCACAGAAATGAGTTTAGCTGTGTTAAATCACAAGATCTTGGAGGCCAATTCACAGGTCCAAAACGTGAAATTAGGCGGTCACCAAACGTGTGTTTCAATAAATTGATTGTGGCACGAGCTGTGTGACATGTTGCGCCGTCTTGTTGGAAGCACAGCTCCTGGACATCATGGTTGGTCAATTCAGGAATGAAAAAGTTAGTAATCTTGGCTCTATACCGATCACCATTGATTGACTGTAACGTTCTGGTCATCATCGTTTTTGAAGAAGTACGGACCAATGATTCCACCAGTCCATAAAGCGCACCAACAGTCTCTGGGGATGCGAGTTATCAATATGAGTAAACGTGGTGCGAAAACGTTCCATGGTTAATCGAATTAACTGCTCTGATGGACGATTTTGTCGACGATAAAATGGAAGTAGTGCGCGATACGTATTCCGCACAGAACCATTATTTTCGAAATAAAATTGCACTATTTGCCAGCGTTGTTCAGGCGTGAGTCTATTCATGATGAATTGCCAAACCAAACTGAGAATAAATCACTTGACAGCTGTTAAATCGGTCGCCATCTTGAACAGTAATGCCAACTTAAAGTTCTATACCTCGAAAAAAAAATGACAGATTTCGCAATTCTTGCAACCATCAGACTATCAGAGACATTGGAAATGATAACACCACGTATAAAATATTACCAACATTTATTTGCAGTTAAACTCAAAATAAAATAGTATTCCCAATATGACGTAATGATAAGCAATAATAATTGCAGTAAACAATCAACACATTACATTATCTATATCTATACTAATATTATAAAGAGGAAAGATTTGTATTTTTGTGTGTTTGATACGACTTGACTCAGAAACTACTGAACCGATTTCAGAAATTCTTTCACCTTTAGAAAGCTCCATTATCGCTGAGTGACGTAGGCTCTACTTTTCAACCGAAAAAATAAGGAATATATAACTACTATAACTTCAATGATTACAAAAAAATAAGTACCAAAATCAGCCATAATCAGCTATTTTCACATGCGCTGCGAAAACCGTAGGACTTAGGTGGAAACAATGTATGACAGAAATGTACCTCTTAAATAGTTCTACAAAAAAGTCCGGGATAGCATATATCTATTTCTTAAGATTGACTTGCTATTGCCTCTTTATGGTAATCAGATGTTTTCCAAAATTATGGTTAGGACGTTGGATTAGGACCCGGCAAGTCCGAGTTCAATCCCGAGCTAGGAAAGAAATTTTCTAGTCTCGGTAGGGGCCACCATTTCACTGTTGGGTCAAAAATTAACAGTGCTGTGCCTAAGGTGGCGTAAGGACACAGTAACAAAGCCTACACAGAACACAACTGCTTACTCCGAACTCGGCACAAGTTACAAGCTTCGAAGCTTGTAGTTTCAGAGGTGTCTCCTCAGGAGACCTAGGACTAATCAGGATAAACAATATATCATATCATCATCATCATCATCATCCAACTTAATACGTTAGTTATTCCCAGTATTTAATTTAGAACGAAATTGCCCTTCACATCATCAAATCATACAATAACAATGGGTACATCAAAAGATATGGCAGGTTGAAGTGTTGAAGATAAAACCGCACGACCGCACCAATATGCATCTCCGTGGTAAGTAGGCGGGTGTGAGAGGGGGGCATATCTATAGAAAAGAGAGCCGCGTGGATCAACTTTCAGACTATTCAGACACGCGGTCGACTCAATACGAAGTGGAAGCAGAAGCCTTTTTCTTGCTTGTTTCTTATAATATAGTATAATATCTCGATCGAGTAATTCTAATTCCTCACTTCGAAAAGGCCAAAATAGGGTTACTACTTCTCGTATTTAATTCATGCGATCATCGTTAAATTCATATGTTTTCCATCGTGAAACCTTTGTTTCAGTTCGTTTTCTATCTATATTGTAAACAATTAATATCATCACGATCTACGTTATCACTATCATTCTCACTCCCATTTTCCCCCTTGAACGATTTGATGCAAAAATTTTTGGCAGTTTACTTGCCAACTTGCCAACTTTAGTGGCGGCACATAGTAGCTACTAAAGGAACTATAATGTGCCGAACCATTTGTCCCTATTTATTTACAGAAATCTGTAGGATATTTATTTTTCTCTACTTCTATGAATCATAGGCGTTTTATTGCATCCAAAAAATCAGGTGTGATGAAATACTGAATAATAATAATTCTGGAATTTCAAAACTGTTTCACTTAACAGTACCATCGTACGATAATATTTTGCTGTAGGACAATCATGGTTTAAACTCCGGTAGTGTCCGAAATATCTGTCAAAAGATCCGCAAAAGTCCGACGCTTCTGTAATTATGTCCGAATTCCGAAAAAGATACGCTCGTTCTTCGACCAATGCAGAAGACAAAAAACACACTTTTCTACTATTCTATTTCAATAATTTTTTCAATGTGATGAATCTGCACTAGCTTCTTCTATTAATAACTCTATTAATTTTAATAGAGTCACTGTAGCTTTATCATCGAGTTGCGAATATGGTGCCCTCTAGTGGTAGTGGTAATGAGCCTTGTCCATTTTAAATTAATACTGAGAATTCATTTTCGACCATTCGACCGGTCACTGCATGAAAAAAGTCTTAAGTCTTTGTTTGGATTTTGCAGTGGTCTAAGTGGTCTATCTTATTCACCATTCACGTTTCTCTTGCAATGAACAAATAACAAATAAATGAGAAATGCAAAACGCAACTACAAGGCTTTAATGAGCTTTCAACATCTGGAAATAAGTCCAGCCCTTTAAATTCGAAGGGACGAAAACATGGGCTAAGTGCGTTAAAACATGCATATAACCTGAATTCCAACAAGCTGAATTTTGTACCAGGTACCAGGCCTTGAATACCGAATACGGTTTTTTGTTCTATTACATAAACAAATACTATTTCAAAAATCCCTATCGATCCCCTTTTTATTTGAGGTCATAGGTCATACATTTTTGTGATCCTCGAGAAAATTTGCAATTCCATACGAAAACAAATATTCAAATCGTAAGAAAGAAGTGTTTCAAATTACACACATACTCGCACCTCTCCTGAAGTTGTGTACTTGGCTTTTTTTAAGTGGTTTCCTCAGTTAGAGTTTCTAGTTCCAGTAGGATGTAGGCATAGGTAATACTGGTAAAAGGTTATAGGAATATTCCATTTCCATTATTCCACCAATTCCACGATATAGTACACGGATATTCAAACATTTTGAGTATCCGTGGATATAGTAGGACTTACAAACCAATAAAATATACCGGGACATCTTTTGACCGAAGCCTCAACTATTGATTTGAATTATAATCATCTAAAATTATATAATTCCTTCAGAAATCCTTTGAACCTGCACAATATGAGAGAAAATCCGAAATACTTCAAGATCCGAAAAAGTCCGAAATATTTCAAGATCCGAAAAAGGTACGCAAGAGCCAAAAAGGTACGCAAATCGGACAAAAGTCCGCCGATTGGCAGCACTGCTCCGCTAGATCTACAACAATTGTGGTACGTCCGGCAACACTGGTCGCCGGTTCTCGTATCTGTGCGCTGGCATGCTGGCCCAATACACCTATGTTGATAAATCACGCGATAACTTTCGAATGCTTTATCTGGGCTATTGTCCGACACTTTGTCTTTTGACCTTGAACGAAAACCCGTAACTTGCATGCAATATACGAACATAAACATTTCCAATGTTCAAAACACCCTTTATATCATGATATATTTTTGAAATTGTTGAAGAAGAGTCAATTTGGATATATCATTTTCCATTATGGTTTCCACTCGAAAAAAAATGTTGTTGTTATTGCTCCATGATCTGAGCAGATACAAAAAAACCAATAGCACCACTGAAAAGCAGTAAAAAAGTACCTGAAAGATGTATTCATTTCGAGAGCGTAGATCCTATAATACATGAGCGTTATAGTCAATTATAATAATGGACCAAATACCAAAATCTCCCTGTAGCTCGTAAACTAGACGTCGTATATCATTTTTTCTCTATCTCTTATAGTTTAGGAGTTGTAGTACTAAACCATCGAAATCTAGCCATCCTGAACAAATAATCAAACATTAAACCAGATACACTGTTCTGAACTTCTCGCCTAGTTGATGGTTGGTATGTAGTTTGTAATGATGGGATACAGTGATCCTGATTCCTCGCGAACCTTATGTAGAAAACTCACGAGAACTTTTTACGAATGCTCGAAAAGAGTCCCTATGTATGGCCAATCGGGACTACCCTTCGGTATTCTAGGTAGTAGTAACTTGGAAGTGCATGTGGACGCCTGAAATGTCTGGGGTACACGTAGGGTCATAAAATGCTCGAAACAGAGTCCTCGTGAGTAGCCACATTAGGCGTACCTGCTGCACGTTATGGCATATATGAAATTGCACCGCGACCTTGAGGACTATTGTGGTAAGTATGAAAGATTTGATGAAATTTGCCTCGTGGTATACTGGTTTAATATGGTTTGACTTGTTTGAGATAGGATGGAAAAATAGGGTACCTACATTCTGTATGGTCTTTTCCGATTCATTTTCCATTTCTGATATTCCGTTTTCAACATCCGTCAATAGATGTCCTATATTAGATATAAAAGACGGGTATCCATTCTTAGCAGACTTAACTGGAGTCTTGAAAAAAATTATAGGTTTCATTGAATTGTTTGCAAAAAATAGTTCAAATTAAGCATGTTCGTAATGTCGGTGCAGAATTCAATCACTGATTAGATTCAGCAATACACTTGGTTACGATGTCTACAAATTCTGTTCTCTTACTTGTATCGATGAGATTTTATCCTTGAAGGTATCTATTTGGTCCGTGATCTTTTTGACAATAGGCCCGATTAGAGGTATCTGCGTGAATTCTTTCTCCAATTTTTCCATTTGAGAAAATATAGGTGCATTCAATAACTAAAAGAGAAAAGGTCAGAAGCGTTCCTTACTACTCACTTTTACACAGCCATTACCTTGTCGAATGCTTCGAAATTCAGGTCTTTCTCTATGTTGCGTATGGTATCGAGTGGCAAATATTGGGAGAAATTGAAGTCAAGGTTCAAAAGAGGATCGAATTTTTTCTCGATTGACTCAATATCGAAGAATTCAAGGGCCATTTTCTCTATATTAAGAACTGACTAGAAGTGAAGAATTAAACATATTAGAAATAAAATTTAAACCTTAAGGTAAAATATCTCCTCTTATTCATCCATAATGTCATGATGATTGGGAAATTCTGCAATTTTTATTAGCCTGTGAAATAATATAAGATTTGAAGTTAGTTCAGGTAACGAAGAGTGCATAAAGGAGGAAAATACCAGAATCTCTGGAGATATTGAAGACATTGTGTGCTACAAAATCTCTTCTCTCTTTATATAAAATTGTTATTCAGCAAAGTATGAATTTTTCTTTGCAAATCTTTTTTGAGAACACCAGGAAAAATCTCGGTTTCATAAGCACGTTGACGTTTGCACCACCGTCATTTTGGGTGGAACTGTTTTTAGGGAAACCGTAGTTCATGAAGATTTCTGCTCTGGTTTCCTACCGTCATGCAGCGAACGTAATATGACGGTGAGTCAGTCCACAAAAGCTTGTTGTATAGAATACCGCGGTAGTGATTCCCAAAAGGGCGTTGATGATACAGACTGTCACGTATGAAAGTATTGCTGTCACATTGGTAGCGCGTGACGCGTGACGGTGGAAAAATGTACAGACTGGTCCAAATTGGACACATTTAATAGGAAACACCAATTTCTAGAGGAGTTGGAAAAAAACTAGCCTACATGCTACAAGATTGATTTTTGTGAGAAAATGAATGACGAAAATCGCACTTTGATATCTTGACTTGTTCGAAAGATACAACGTGTTTTGTTTTAATTTTGTGCATTTCTGACCCAACCCTGTAACTTGTTTATATTTGAATATTTGTTGTTTCTGTGAATTGAATATTCCTTGTTTCAGGCCCTATTTTGGAAGGAATCTAATGGTCTTCCTATTTTTTTATTAAAAATAAACTTGTAAAAACTAGCCAAGTCTCGATGGAGCTGCTTATTTATCTCTAAAAAGGAATGAAATCTAGAAAAAAACGAGCCAAGTTTAAGGCTCCTTACTGCGATTTCTTTATTATTATAGTTAAGGTTGTGTGACTTGGCCGTTGAACATTCTTATACGTTAGTGGGTACAAGTCAATTTTGTTTACACGTAATGCTATATCTGTTGTAACTACCAATGTTTGTTAAGCGAGATAATAGCCCATGCTGGTATTGGTAATTGGAGGCTAGTGTCTCATTTTAGGCTGTTGTTGATTGTGCAACACATATGCATTCAGTATTGACAGTGCTGACTTCTGCTCCCTTTTTTTTGGAGCGTCAAATCGACCACCGATCTAAAATAAAATAGACGTACAGACGGTCTTCTATCAATGATCAGAAGTCCCTCTGTACTGGAAATAATTTTTTATACTGTTTGTTTTAGGCTCGTATTATTGAATACGCAGCTTTATCAAGCCTACAATTGAATGAACGTTTTCCAAGTGGCAATTTTTCATCGTCAATGGGTTGCGTTTCTGGCGACAGATTGGTGCAATGGTGTCATGGAGCACCTGGTTTTGTACCCTTGTGTACCCTTCAACGGCCAAGTCACACAACATTAACTATAATAATAAAGAAATCGTAGTGAGGAGCCTTAAACTTGGCTCGTTTTTTCCTAGATTTCATTCCTTTTTAGAGATAAATAAGCAGCTCCATCGAGACTTGGCTAGTTTTTACAGAATGTTTTTGGTGGGATTTCACTTTTTTTTGTAGAAACGTGGGCATATTGATCTATTTGATTAGATTTTCTTATTTGACACTTTTTTTTTAAGAGTAGTTTTTTTATTACAAATCTTTATTTTGTCGGTTTTGAACTATGGTAGGTAGAGCCTCCGATTATTTTTTTATTGATTTCAGCGTCCTCGAAAACCTATAGTTTTATACCAAACTTGTCCATATAGCCCATCTCTTACCCGATTCTTTTTCGAATTCAATTTTTTCTCTCCCAATCTAACCACCGCAGACCCATCTGATGATGTTTTTTCTGAAGAGCAATAGACGTTCTATATTGCACATAAATTTCATAGCATTTTCATATTCAGTGATACAGAGCGAAACACAGTTTCTTCTTCATCAAGCAAGAGCTTCCGAAGACGGAATGGAAAAAAGATATAGAGAACATAACTGCTATTACAGTTGCTGGTGATTCTGATAGAAGAGATTTGATTCACCAAATAAATAAACGAAGACAAGAAGTGGGAGGATTACCTCAAATAGTACAACAATTGTTGAGTGAGCACCCAGCACCCAAGCTTGTTGTCGTACATTCTGATCCCTGTACTCTGATGAATGATCATAGATCACTTCATGAAGCCTGACAAGTTCGATCAAATTTTCATCCATTTTCACTTCATCAATCACTTCACAAAATATCCGACGTGATATCACTTACGGTTAGAAAATGTAAATTTGCGGGTAGTTCTGGTGTGATAGCAGATGCTAACTTCGTGAATGCGTGTAATGATAACAATTGAAAAAAGGATAATAATCGGGTCATCAGTCTTATACACTGTGATAATTTTTACTGTCTCATTTATTGTTCCGGCCTAGCTTTCGAAAACATATATCGTTTCCTTGAACAATAAATGAGACAGTAAAAATATCACTGTGTATAAGACTGATGACCCGATTATTATTTTTTTTCAATTTATATTCTGAAGTCGATATTCACATATTGAGTATGATAACAATGTGTTTCCAAGCGCATAAACTTCCATACATTATTGTGGTTGCACATTTTGCGAAGATGACGTGATAGCACGTGAGCTCACGTGACGTGCCAACAGATTTTCGATTATCCTAGTTTTTATAATTTTCCCTTTATGTGGCCATCAAACCCTAACTATGTACCAAATTTCAGCTCTCTGAGTTTATGGGAAGTACTAGTTCTATTTTGATGATCATGAGTGAATTAGGGTCGAAAATGCGAAACTTTGCTTTCGTGTAACTTCGGAACTAAATGACCTACACACTTGAAATTTCGGATTTTGAGTACGTGATTATAGCTTACTGGATGACGAAAATTTCGTCGTTCTGGTCTTATCCGGAGGTTCTCAAATAGGGGCCTGAAAATGTGGCGAAATGGTTCGGGTAAAGATAGTACGGCAGTGTTTGCTTCGCGCTCGACTTGGCGGGGCCACTGCCGTGCCCCCAAATTAGAATATTTTCTAATTTCTTGGTAAATCTAAAAATTCCTCTGTCCGAACTTGCCCCCTCGACTACTTCTTCGTAGATATCAACATCAACATCAACATCTTTTTTTTGTCTTCTCAGCATAACTCAGAATACCGATTGTGATCAGTCTATCGGCGAAGGTGCGGTGTAGATTGTACGAGTGTTTTGTTTCATAAATGCCGCACGTTTATTCAAATAATGAGCTTGTCGATATGCTTTTAATTTATCGTGAATCAAAACAGAATGCCAGTTCGCCGTATAAATGTTGTACAGAACAAGATTTCCGCTAAGAAATCACCCAAATCCGCGCATGTTCATAAACTTGGTGCAGAGATGTGATGCAGGCCAGAGTGGTATTACACAACTGCTTACTCCGAACTCGGCACAAGTTACAAGCTTCGAAGCTTGTAGTTTCAGAGGGATCTCCTCAGGAGACCTAGGAGTAATCAGGATAAACAATATGTCAATCAGGTATTGATGGCCAAAATTTTTTATAATTTTTTTTAAATTGGACATTTCATATAAAAATTTTTTGAATAAATGACTTATTTTGATGAGTTATATCACCTGTCAGAAGAAAAGCCTCACCGTAAAATACACCGTATATTGCAGTGGCTACATGACGGTACCGCTTTGGAGGAAAGCAGAACTTCATTGTGGCCTATCAATTCTGACATTGTTTATGATTTATTGTAATATTTGTACCCTGAACTACAATTCAAAACATTTGTGCAACTCGACAATTCATCCGATATTTGGTATCTGTTCAGAATTTTGAGTATTCCGTAAGTGAAATATCTGAATGAAAATAATTTAGAACATTTGGTCCTCTCACCTTGAGATCTGCTACTTCGTAAATGCTCCGATCTTCATGACATCTGATAATAACTTTGTGTAGGTTCAATTTGAGTAATAAACCGTATTTTGATGGATTTATTTTGCTCAATATTCTCATAACGTTGTTCTCTCTGTAGTTTGTATCGAAGGTCTGGCATAAAAACTTTTGAGATGTTACCCCTGCGGCAATATAGAATAGGGAAGCAATCGCCATCAATAATGCTGTGAGATGAAGAAGAGTGAATCCACTGTAATTACAAAAAATCAATATCAGATATTATTTAATGTTCGTATCCTTATCGAAATATTCGTTATTCAGTCGAATAATCTCAAAACTCATTGCCTTATTATAATAATTATACAGGGTTGGGATAAAGTATAGAACCAAGAAAATATATTTCAAACGAAAAGAACAATATTTATGGAGATTTGTGCAATTGAACAAAATGCATCTGATGTACATTTTTTTGTTAATAATATACATCCGGTTTAACCGGAAATGCCATCAACTTATTTAATTCAAATGAGACACCCCATATATTTTAACAGATTTTGAAAGAGCTCGTTAGATGAACCAAATTTCACAGTAGTTAGCTTAAGATATCAGCTTCATCATTCGGTGAACATCTGAAGTTTTTTTCATACAGAGTATCTTAAATAAATTTTCCAATTTACTCAAATTAAATATGCGATAACTCGATTTTTTCAAATGGTTGCGCAGAGAGTATCCAAATTTGCAGAACATAACCGCCTTGGAGCTTGCGCTTCAGCAAATTTGGAATACCATTCCACAGCCTCAAATTACCGCCTGCAATGGCTGAACGTTTGAGAGCCGTTATTGAAAACAGGGGTGGCAATACCCGTTATTAAATTAATAAAAATGTTATTCGTTGTTTTTTTTATTTTTCTTTTTTTGAAATTTATGAACTATCTGCAATTAAAATGTGGAAAAAGCTCGAGAAAATTCTTTTTTGCCTTTTTTAAAGATTACGAGCTTCTCAGAGCAAAAAACGTGATCCTTATTTTTTTTCAAAAATTCAATCGAGTCAAACAAAAAAACGGCTCGCTGAATTGAGTTGGCTCTTCGTAAGGTTTTTATCAACATATTGAACTGTGAAAGTCACACTTAACATTATTGGTTTCCTCAACATTTTCGATCCAGCGGTAGATTTTCCAAGAAACCACCAAAAGCCCTTTTTTTGTTAAATTTTCATATTGATGCGACATTAAGAAAAAAAAATGTCTATAAATAAGCAGTGGCTGTTCATTAATGGGAGTTCATTTAAGGTCTTGAAACCCCCTTCAGTTTTCTGTGCGATCATTGGTTGCTGAGAAATCGATAATCAAAGACAAATGGATCCTTTTCCATTTGAAGACCGATATCTCGGCGAGAAGTGGACGTATTGAGGTCAATAAAAAAATAAATTAAAGCTGAATTAACAAAGTATCCCATCATTATAACGATTATGCAAAACTAAAATAACCACGCTCGTAGACAAGAAAAAAAAAAGTGGTAAAATTTTGAGAATTTTTTTGTTGCTGATTTTTCTATCATTACTCGAAAACCACTGAAACTTAAAATTTTTTAAGTTCTAATCCAAAAACTAGACACTTGGAGCTACAATTTACTTTTTTTGAATTCCTTGTACGACCATTCCTCTCAAAGTTGCGGCATGTTGAAAATTGCCGAAAAATTTTGATCCTTTAATTTTTTCCAGTAGTGTATATTGAACACAGCGGTTGCTATAAGAACTTTGATAAACCCCTTAAAACACAAAAAATATCCTAAAAATACGAATTATGTGGCAACGACGCGACGTGAAGAAATTTGAAAAATGAGGTATAAATATGAATTCAGAATAACAAGCTCTTTCGAAATCTGTTAAAATATTTAGAGTTCAGACCTGAAAATTTTTATAAATATCGTTCTTTTCGTTTAAAAGATATTTACCTACTTGGTTCCATACTTTCTCCCAACCCTGTATTTGAGAGAAACGGGGAAATTTTTTCCTGAGACGGAAAAAGTTTTATAAATTTTGATCGCTCTACCGTGCACTACTTGCACTGTGGAGCGATCATTCAGCAGCCTTCGTAGGATCAAAACCTGACTAAGGAGTACGATGATCGAGAATCGACTTAACGGTTTGGCGGACTTCAACAACAGAGAATTCGCTCAGAATCCAAGAAGATTGTGTTTGGCTCTAATGCCGGCCACTCACGAGGCTACAGAGACGGGCGTTTTATGGCCTTTTATGACACTTTAAGAGCCCTTGACCAATCACGGAGCCCCTTTTCGCACGTGGCCTTAAAAACCATCATAAAACGCCCGTCTCGGAAGCCTCGTGAGTGGCCGGCATTAGGCCCTAATAGCTTGAGAGTGCAGAGAGAAGCAGTAAAAAATATAATAATGATAAATGGTTACAACCGGACGGTGCCATATACCACACAGCTCGTAAAAGAACTGATACATTAGAGGGGAAGTTCAGTAATCGTGTAATATGTAAATATGGTCACTTCACTGATGGGATTTAACACTGTTGGGTTTCGTTTTATGGGGTTAGGTTAGGTTAGGTCCATATTGTCTCCCGTACGTGGTCATCACCTTGTCGTGGTGTACGGGCTTAAGTAGATGTGAATCCTATAGAGGAAGAGCGAAAAACCAAGTATGACCAAAACCAAGGAGTGACTATGGCTCTCTTGGCCCCTCGTATCTGAGGACTCGGGGTAGACCCAAAGAGCAACTTTAGTGCTTCACAAGTAACTATGATTCATTTGGCCCCTGGAGGCTGCTGACTCTGGGTAGACCCAAGGAGTAACGTTAATACTTCACAACACACTTCCCGAACCCAAACTCCTTTCAAATCCAAGAGCTCGAGTCTAAGCGTGCCTTAGATTGTGACATCTTCGCGATCCACCCCTAGGCTAAACGACCTAGAAGACGCTGGAGACTGAGCTATCAAGAAAAGGCTTCGAGGGATGAGCATAGGAGAGTGGCGTGGTTAACCATGGCTTCCTTGGCCCCCCGGATCCACTGACAAGAGGTAGACCCAAGAAGTAATGTTAGCACCACATGCAGGGAACAACTATGACTCACTTCGCCCCCTGTAATCACAGACACAGTGTAGACCCAAGGAGTAACGTTAGTGGAGAACTTGCATTTGGCCTACGCCACACTGGCAACCCGGGCGTGGACAAGGAGTTACGACTCACTTTTCCCCTCGGGCTGAAGGCCACTGCATGAATCAGAGTAACTATGACCCACTTGGCCCCCCGAATCCTCGGACTCGGGGCAGACCCAAGGAGTAACGTTAATGTCTGACGAAACCGCACTCTCATAGCTCAATCCCCGAGGGACCAGGGCCAACGGCTCGCTATCGGGGTGTTAGTGACTGACAAACTGATAGTGAGCCGGCCAAGACCTCCTGAGGATCTATCCTTGGTGTTTGAGTTCCGTTGCGAAGAAGCCAGGTGAAAATACGGAACTAGGTCAACAACAGTCAGTGGACTCCTCACAAGTTCTCTGTGAGACCGCAAACTGTGAGACCCGTCAGTCGAGGTGCAGGTTTCTTCCCCTCAATCCCTACATCCAAGGGGGGCAAGAGTCTGAGACTACCACGCAGAAACTGTGAAATACTAATCATCTTGGTGATCCGGTATGGTGCCTGCGCAAACCATCATAGTTGGAATCGGTGTCCTTGGGATTCCGACTAAGATGGCGAGGAGGAGGTTTTAGTTGGGTTAGAGTCCCACACGAATCCCAGCATTGAACTGCCCGCTGCGGAGAAGGCATGATGCTTTCCTCCTTCCTCAGGGCACAAAAAAAAGGTCCATATTGTCTGGTTGGCTTATGCGTAGAAGCTAATTACTTCATAGAATTTCGGGGATAATATTCTATGTGTTGGTCTATGTTTGGCCCAAAGTTAAATGTGAATACACAGGGTGTATTTAAAGGTGGGGCTCTTTTTTCTTCTTAGCATACATGACTCAGAATATCGATTGTGATCAGTAATCGATCGTGTTACGGCGAGGGTAGAGTGTTTTATGTTTCGAAAAAGCCGCACGTTTATTCAAATAATGAACTGGTTTATATGCTTTCAATTTATGGTGAATCAAAACAAAATTCAAGTTCAGCGTATAAGTTCCGCCAGGAAATTACCCAACTTCGCTGATGTTCAGAAACCAGGTGCAGAGATGTAGAAATATGATGAACAAAGAGATATAGGTAATTTTAAGTAAAATGACTTATTTTGATGAGTTCTATCAGCTGTCAAAAGAAAACCCTCAACTTAAAATACACCCTGTATGTACCAACTTACCCCCTTTAGGCACGTTTCGAAATGTTATTGTCCGAAGTCATCCCCCAAGATACACCGAATATTAAAAGAGCAAATGAAATCAATAGGACCGCTGCAATGAAATTACTGAAGTGGTATCTGTAGACTTCAAACCAATTGACTATATGTTGTGCATCTCTTAAGTTTTTAGTAACATTCAGTATAGAATTATCGATAGCAATGATTTCATCCAAAGTTGGAGCAAAAAAACTCTCAATGGGCTTAGCTAAAATTAAAAATTAATTTTGCATTGATGAACACTATGAAAAAAATTTCTCACCAGCTTTTTTCAATTCGTTTTCAATTTCAACCAAAACTTCCCTTATGTCATTGTCTATCTCATTTATAATAGGGGAAAGAAGTACACTAATATTGCTCAAATTTTCCAAATCATTCATTATGAAATTTTCAATTTTGTCGATAGTGTTGAATATCATATCGAAATCGTCTTTCTGAAACAACCAAAATTACATAATGCCACCTTAAATAATATGTGACACTCACAAAACTACCAAAATCCATACCAATTCCTCTCTTTTTTCTATCATTGAAGAAGTCTCCTTCCATATTTATAAATTTTTTAGAAACATCAGTAATTTTATTTTGTACGCCACTGATGGCCTTTTCCATACCATTGGAAACGTTAGTGGTCAAACTTCCTTTCTTCTCTTTTTTTGATACGCCTCCAAAGAAATTGTTGAATCCATTATTGCTATCTTTAGGGTTGCCTCCATTACTTTTGCTTTTGCCAGATTCTGAAGAAGACCAATCTCCGAATAATCCGCCGATCTTTTTTTCTTCTTTGGAGCCGTTTGGGGAAGTTTTCACCAAACCACCAGCTACCTTAGAGGCCATACCTTCAACTTTTGCCTCATCTTTCTTCACTTCATTCGATACTTTGGACGCTATATTTTCGAGTCCACCGAACAGACCTCCGAAAACATTCTGCTTTTTCTCAACTGATTTCATCGTTGTTGTTTTAACCTTTTTCACTGGAGGGATCGGACTGTTCACCTCATTTCCAACATTTTTATTGGTATAATCACCAAGTCCAGCGAATAAACTATCAAAACTGTTCGCTTTACCAGCACTTCCATCTCCTGCATTATCCTGTGCTTCATTGTTGAGGAGTGATGTTAAGTCCAACGTTGATTCATCTACTTTTGTTTCTGAATTCGAATCAATTCGACCACCTATTTCATATTTGATATTGCTTACTGAAATGTTGGAGTTTGTTTCATTGACAGTTTCTGAGTTTTTCGTGATATTTTTCTTTGTCGTACCAGTTGTTTCAATGACTTTTTTGTCGGATTTATTTTCTTTCTTTGGTTGGGGAGCGAAACCTAAACCCCCGAAAATGTTATCAATTTCACCACCAATTCCACTAGCAACTTTTTCTACAACATTCTTTCCTTTATTCTTCTTAGTAGGTGGACTTTGAGTGGTAACTTTCGGCTTGATTATTTCAGGCTTCTTCTTCTTATTTCCTCCCCCAAACGTCCAATCTTCTAAGCCTCCCAACATTCCCCCAACTTCATCCTCTAATCCTCCAGCCACCTTGTTCGTTAAGTCTTTCAAGGCCTTTCCATCATTTTTTATTTCATTTCCAAGATCTCCTGCTATATCCCCGATACCACCCACAATATTTGAAGTTATATTATTCAGGCCTTTTTCAGTGTCCTCGAGATCCTTGACCACATTTCCTGCTATATTGGATGTTATATTATCCAGAGCTTTTCCATCGCCGATAAGTTCTCCTCCAATAGCCGATGTGAGATTAGTTAAACTTCCACCTGCAGTTTCAAGGTCATTGGCGACATCCCCTGCTATATTAGCTGTTAAATTCTCGAGAGCCTTTCCTTCTTTCAAAGCTTCTCCTCCGATAGCTGATGTGATATTAGTTAAACTACTTCCTGCAGTTTCGAGATCATCGATCACGTTGCCAGCTATATTAGCAGTAAAATTATCAAGAGCTTTTCCCCCTTTAATAACTTCACCCTCAATTAGGGACGACAAATTTCCTACCTCCTTGATTCCTTCACTGATAGCACCATCCCCAATTTTATCTAAATTTTCTAATTCAGCATATGTTTCATTGATTGCACTTGCTCCTCCCTACGAGAAAAAGTTTCATGTACGTACATTCAAACATGCGTTCCAAAAATAATAACAGATGTTATTTATAGAGCAAATGGCCATGGGTTCTTCAGTCAAGTTTTTCATATACAATTAGTATTCAACAGCTGAAAAATAGTCTCAAAGATATAATCAATAATTTGAAAAATTGAAGGAAAATGGAAAAGAAAGGAACAGCAGCTCTCACTATCATAGCCAATGAAGTGATGAGAACTGCCGAAGTGATTGTTTTCAATAAACCAGGTAAAGACAACAAGTTTCCCCTGAACTACAGACCAATAAGCCTACTCCTAGGGAAAGTTGTTGAGACGACTTAAGGTGGGCGTTCAATGTAGTGTGTTTTTATTTCAAGTTGATTTCGAAAACGGTTTCACTTTGAGAACTGAAATTTTGTGGGTGAACTCAAAAAGGATTAGGGTTTTTGTTGAAATAATTTTAATCGATTTCATTCCGACAGTTAATTTTTTTTCTTTCAAAAATAGGAGAAAATGAGCCAACCCATGCTTCTGTTTTATTTCAACAGAAAGACCCATGAAAATAGTTCAACTTCCGATTAGAAGTGAATCTACTGATAATTTCGTTCAGAAGATCAACTTGAAATACGGAATTGGTAGAAAATGGGCCAAATTCAAATTTTGGCGGGAAAAAATTCCTGCTTTACCCACAAATTGACTTATTTCATAGTTCGGCGATTTTCGGATAGAGAGCGCCATTGTACATTTCATTCATGATTAGAGAGATATTCATAGAACTTATAGTGATAATGTAAGTTCTATAGAGATATTTCATAAAATGCACGGTGGCGCCTCTATCGGAGAAGATTTCCTACTCGCTTTAAACACCGACCTTAATGAAGAAACAGAAGCCCTGCCGACGATATCAAGTGAACAATTTGGATTCCGAAAACCGGAAAACAACATTCAACTGAACAAACTGAACAACAGCTCCTAAGAATGACCGAGTATCTCACAGAAGGATTTCAGAATAAAGAAGCCATAGGACTACTACTTCTAGATGTAACCAGAGCTTTTGATAGAGAATGGCATGACAAGCATAAAAAGATAGCCACAGGTAATTCACCCAAGCTATGCCGAATAATGAGAAATTGTTTGAGGGATGGAAACTTTTCTGTGTAAAAAGATGATGTTCATTTCACAATCAGATATTCAGAAGCGGGGGTCCCTCAAGGATCCATACTAGGACCGCTGCACTATAATATATACATACATGATATACCAAGAAATCCAAGACGCCTGCTTGCTCTATTCGCAGACGATTCGGGAATAACAATTAGGTACAGAAATACAAAAATATTTCACAAAAGACTTCCAGAAGCAAAAAACGATATCAGTCATTGGTGTAACAGATGGAAAATCAAAATCAATGGAGAGAAGAGTCAAGCAATATGCCTTCAAAAGAGAAGACTGAAGATGGAATCGATGATATCCATGGACGATAATGAAATAGAATGGCAGAATGAGGCTAAATAACTAGGAGTTATATTAGACAAAGGACTCACGTGGAAACAGCACATAGGTATGCAGTGGTTAAAACGAATTTAGCAATGAAATGGTTAATGGTTATACTCGATTATAGGTAGAAGAAGCTAAACGAACAGAAATACGAAGTTGAGGGTCATAAAAGGAGTCGCCAGACCGCAGCTAACATTTGGATCAACAGCATTAGGCTATGCAGCGAGAACCCGTATAAAGAGGATACAAAGTATAGGAAAAAAAAATTTGAGGTGGCATTAGGCGCCCCCTGGTTTGTTAGGAATGAAGAAATTCGAAAAAAGATGGGAGTACATATTGCTACAATCAACGAAAAGCTGCAAAAGCCTATGAAAGAGCCAGTGAACATCCAAATGACGACCCCAAAAGGTTAGTTGATTATAACCCCGCAGAAGATGCAAAAACATCCTAAGAATGGAATGTTAGTTGACTATGATCCCGCTGAAGATGAAAAAACAGCGAGAATTTACCGCAAAAGACCCAGAGACCAATTGCGAAAATGGAGATGTAGAACTCTAAACTTAGAGAGAGATATCCAATTGGAGGATGAACACAAACACTCAGCATAAAGAATGCGAAAGAGGAAATAACAGTTCAGAAGATTTAAGGTTTGTAGGCTTATGCCCGGAACCAACAGCAGGAGAGGTGTTCAGTCGGTAAGAATCCGACACTACCCAGAAAGACTGGGTGTCTGATGTAAGATTCCCCCCTTCAAGAAAAAAATAAAAATGAAATCTATTTTACAAATATATTATTCAAATCGTGACTGTAGTTATCATCCATTTTATATAATCAATAAAACAAACTATCGGGAAGCGGACAATATTTATTATCTCCTTCATAAACTCTTCAGCCAACGTTTCGGTAGCACCATTGCTCCTTTATCAAGGCTATAAAAAGGGTATAATATTACCTAACATATAAAAACAGTTGGTCTATCATAACCTCAAAAATTTAAAAATTAAAAATTTAAAATGTTACAAAGACTGGCACATATTAAAAGTGGAAAATTATAATCAATGAAAAATTACTTTCGAATAATCACTCACGGAGAAATCGCATATAATAAAAAGTAGGTCGCAAAATAAAAATCTCCACCATATACAGGGTGTCCCATTTAAATATTTTTTTTTTTCATTTCCGGTTAAACCGGAAGTATCTCATTAATGAAAATATGCTCATCAGATGCATTTTGGTCCATTACACCCAGCTGCAAAATTTCAAAAATATCGCCCGTTTCGTTTTAAAGATATTAATTTGGTGCCAAACTTTATCCCAACCCTCTATATGGTGGAGATTATTATTTTGCGACCTACTTTTCATTATATGCGATTTCTCCGTGAGTGAATATTCGAAGGTAATTTTTAATTGATTATAATTGTCCACTTTTAATATGTGCCAGTTTTTGTAACATTTTAAATTTTCAATTTTTAAATTTTTGAGGTTATGATAGACCAACTGTTTTTATAGGGCGCGGGCACGTGACGTCATACGCCAACTGTCATTCAGCCTGCTGGACAAACAAACCGTATTTCAATAAACAACAATGGTAATTGAATGGGATTAAAATTGCAATTCTGAGAAGATTATGGGTTTATCCTTAGACTACAAAGGGTATAGTCACAGTATAAGGTACTTTACCTTATACTGGGGTATAGTCAATGGGTTTATCCCATAAAACTTATAGTAACTAGTAACTATAAGATCTATAGTTTATCCTGAAAGAGAGGAACGTAACTGTAAATATTAAGAAACTGTTTTATATCATCATTTCAATAATTTAATTAAATATTTTGTATATAGGCTCATTAGTACATATTGACTGAAAAATTGAATAATGCATAAAGGAAATTATATAAATGATAAATCAATAAAATCAGTAGGTAAAACAAATAATTCAATTTAATTTTTGATGAAAATATATATCTAACACTGTATAAATATATCAACTCTCATATCAATGAGTACTACTATAGTGGACATGAATTTATGAATGCACAGCAAACTGTCAAATTTGATCGATCACAGGAACACTATTCTGCTTGAACTTGATCATATATGCACGGGTAAGGTTGAAGATGTTATTTTATATTTGTTTCTCATGGAATCAATAACACGCTCAACTTGTATTCTAACATTTGCAAGTCTTCTAGTTTCTTCTGCTTCTTCCATTGTGAATGTATAACTCTGCAAAGTTTCCCGGAGATGATGGATTTCACTATAACAATTCTGTAACTCGAAATTGATATCAGGAAATTGGTGTTCACCAATTTTGTGCATGTTCCACTTCTTCAACAGGTTCATCTTCTTTATCAATAATATCCAAGCTTTGAACAGCTGGATTATTCAAGGCTTCACACAAAGGGTCATTGTCAATACGATCCATAATTCTATCCACATAAACTTGAATATTTGGGTTTGGTATCTTATTTTTATCTCTCTGCTTCCTACGATTCAATCTCTGGATGCTTTGAACTGCATTGATATTTGTTTTGTAGCCAAGTGATTGATTTGGTACCCAGTCTATATTGTCAACATCTTTCAATGCACTTGGCTTGCCTAAAATGACGAAAAATAATAATTTTTTATATGCCTATGTTTCCTCGATTCTTTGAACATGCCTCCTACAAAATGTTTCGAACATACAGTTGCCCATTTCAACTTCTCAGTAGTTAAATCTGCTCTTCTAGTTGCCTTAATCCACAATTCACGTCTCTTTTCAGCAAGAGGATTAATATGTTTTCTATTGTCGAAAATAGAAGAGAATCGGTGGAATGAAACCTTATCTCTTCCGCTTCAACTTCCACATTTCACAATCGCGCAAAATTGAGGCATCATCGAGAAAAAAACAATTTAAATATGATATAAACACACAATAAGCATTTGTAGATCCGTTTGTTTGTCCAGCAGGCTGATTTGACAACTGTAATTTGCTGTCGTCTGTCAGATGTGCCCGCGCCCTATATGTTAGACAAGCAGGCTCTCCCAGCTTCGCCCGAGTAGAAATTTGTTTCACGCGGCGGTTTCATCTTCGAAACTTCAACCTGCCATATCTTTTGACGTACTCGTGGTAATTGTATGATGTGAAGGGCAATTTTGTTCTCAATTAAATACTGCGGATGATAAATAACGTATTAGGTTGGATTAGGATCAATACCCAATTCATAAAAACACACTCCCAAATAGTGCATAATTTTGGAAAACATCTGATTACCATAAACAGGTAATAGCAAGTAAATCTTGAGAGATACATACATGCTATCGCGGACTTTTTTGTAGAACTATTCGAGAGGTACATTTCCGTCATACATTGTATCCACGTAAGTCTTACGGTTTTTGCAGCGCACGTGAAAATAGATGACTTTGGCTGATTTTTTTGTAATTATTGAAGTTATAGTAGGTATCCTTAATTTTTTCGGGTGAAAAGTATAGCCTATGTCACTCAGGGATAATGTAGCTTTCTAGGGGTGAAAGAATTTTTGAAATCGGTCCAGTAGTTTTTGAGCCTATCCGTATCAAACAAACAAAAATACAAATCTTTCCTCTTTATAATATTAGTATAGATCAAGGGTCTCCAAACTACGGCCCGCGGGCCAAATCTGGCCCGCCAGTGTTAAGAATCCGGCCCGCGAAAGCTCATCAGCTTATATATGTATACAGGGTGTCCCAAGTTCGAGTGCCTATTAGACGTTTCTGGAGAACTGGATTATTTGAAATCTGAAAATTGGGATAATGATATTGACCCTACAGACCTTAAAGATTTTTGGAGCCTGAGCATTTCTGGTTGTACAGGGAGTGAAAATAAATTTGTTAAAAAATTTTTTTTTCAAATTTTTTCGTTTATCATATGATTGAGTATTCAATGCTGAATACATTTCTATTGAAACCATCGTATTTGATCGAATAGTTTTCGAAATATCGAAAAAAAAAACTGAAAAAAGTCAAATATTCATAGTCAGTATCATGTTTATTTTTCTTCTTCTGGGCATCCCGACTGCAAAACTGTTCTCACAACGTGAAAGTAGAAGAATGTGGAAAGGTCATGCTCACTTTGAATTTCATAAATATCAACACAGGGTGTATCAAATTTTGTATCGAAAACTATAATCGATAATTGCCCATAACTTCTGTTTTTAAAATTAGAAACCTATTTTTTTATGATTGCGTTGGATTCTGCGAAGAAAAATAATGAGCACTTTCAGATGCTCTTGCTCCTAAATTCAGCAATTTCCGAGTTATTCGAGCTGTTCTGGATTTATGTTGTACCTAGAGTCAAATTCATCTTATTTTTTTGCATGAGAATATTCTGTGATCATAGAAGATAAATTAATTCACAAGTGACAGGTCTAAATATCAGTTGTTACTATTGTTTCAATGTTTCAAAAGGATATTCATCGAATCTGTTTAGATTTGATGAATTTGAATCTACGTACGACATGAATCCAGAAAAGCTCAAATAACACGGGAATTACTGAATTTAGGAGCAAGAGCATCTGGAGGAGCTATCATTATTTTTCTTTGTAGAATCCAACGCAATAATAAAAAAATAGGGTTCTAATTTGAAAAACAGTTATGGCCAATTTTGGATCACAGTTTTTGACACGAAATTTGTGACCCTGTGATGATATTTATGAAATTCAAAAGATTCATGACCTTTCTTCATTCTTCTACTCAGACGTTATGAGAACGGTTTACACTCGGGATGTTCAGAATAAGAAAAATGAACATAATACTGACTATAAATATTTGCCTTTTTTTCAGGTTTTTTTTACGATATTTTGAAAACTATTCGAATGAATACATTGGTTTCAACAGAAATCTATTCAACATCGAATACTCCATCATATCAGAAACGAATAAATTAAAAACAAAATTTTTTGAACAAATTTATTTTCACTCCCTGTATAACCGGATTATCTTAGGTCTGTAGAAAATTTCGAACAATATCATCATCCCAATTTTCAGATTTCAAATATGTCCAGTTCCCCAGGAACGTCTAATAGGCACTCGAACTTGGGACACCCTGTATATTATTACTGTTGCTGTAATATGTTGGATAAAAAGCAAAGAATGATGGTAATTCGGCTTTATTCACTTGCATGCTAGGTGAAGCCTATTAACAAGCAAAATATAGAATTCAACATAAGAAAAAAAAACGCTCAAATATTTTGGCCCTCCGCATTTGCTGCAGTGAACATTATGGCCCTTAGGCTGAAAAGTTTGGAGACCCCTGGTATAGATAATATTATACCCTTTTTATAGCCTTGATAAAGGAGCAATGGTGCTATCGAAACGTTGGCTGAAGAGTTTATGAAGGAGATAATAAATATTGTCCGATTCCCGATAGTTTGTTTTATTGAGTATATTATTCAAAGTTTGCCACGGGTGTGCGTTTCAAAAACTTACGTCATAAATAGACTCCAACGAAGGTACCAAATTTTTTAATTGGTCACATTCTTTTGTGTCACATACCAAATTTTCTACCATATCTTTGAGACCGGATATATCTGAAAAGACCATTGTTGAGCGTTTTGGGTTTATTTGTATTCAATGGGCTTACCTTTGTTTATTGCTTCGCCAATATTCTCTACATCGTTCAAAACTGACTCGATTTCATCAAAAACTGGTTTAATGATTTTGAAATTGGTTTCGACTTCTTCGAAAACTTTGGAGAAGTCGAGAGATCCAATAGCATTCTCTATATCTCCCAAAATATTCATTGCAGTCCCTTGAAACAAAAACTCTTAAAACTGGTCTGATGAATAGTAAGTATACCTGCAGGTGTAATTCTAGGAGAGCTCAAAAGAAATTGTGAAGTCATTACGACTTATTTATGACTTTATTGGGATTTGATCATGTGCTGTATTTCCCAAGTGGTAGAAAAATCTGAATATAAAATTTAGAGGTTGCATCGTTATGTATATCCATCTTCTTCTAGTGCGGCGGCCTTGGTTGGCCTAACGTAGGTAGTGTGGCCGATTCTTCATAACGCATTTATACAGGGTGGCCATTTGAAAACGAAACAGACGAGATTACAGACGAAATAAATTTTTTCGATAGAAATGCTCGGACAGGTCGATTTCTGTTTCGAGGGGGACAACTTAAGATGTAGGTTACGGACGCATAGCGCTTGAACCCTTGCTGCTACAACCCCCACCCCCAATTTTTGAATAGGGAAGATGGGGTGAGTGATACCTCATTTGAAAGGTATTTTTATACTGATTTCAGCACAGTAATTGTTTTTTTCATTTTATGCATTAGTTCTCGTAATATTCTTAACTAAGTATTTGAAAATGAAGTAGTGTTTTCATGGCACTTGTAGTGTTTTTTTTGTGAAAAATCGACATCTGTTCGTAATAAATAAAAAATTATCGATTCTCATTTTTTTTTAAAAAGACATGAATTCAATAATCAACAAAATGAAAACATTATTGAAGCCAACTGAGAAAACACTTCATAATTAAGTCGGAAATCGTTTCACGAATTGGGACTGGAATATTTCTGCGGCATCATTAATGATTTGATTTTCTTACCTGGTAATCTGATTAGAGATATGTACGTATTTGGACTTTTTGGAGATTTCTATCGATCAAGTGTTACCGCATGTTATTGGAAATACTGCAAATTATATCGAAGATAATTTAGATTGAGTTTCAGCAAGATTGAGCTCCTTCGCAATACGCTTTGTTTGTTCGACATTTTGATTAAAGATTTCTATGTCAGTGGATTGGAGGAAGGAAGCAACAGTCATGGTTGTTTTGAAGCTCAAAATGTCGATTTTTCACAAAAAAACACTACAAGTGCCATGAAAACACGACTTCATTTTCAAATACTTAGTTAAGAATATTTCGAGAACTAATGCATAAAATGAAAAAACAATTACTGTGCTGAAATTAGTATAAAAATACCTTTCAAATGATGTATCACTCACCCCATCTTCCCAATTCAAAAATTGAGGGTGAGGGTTGTAGTAGCAAGGGTTGAAGCGCTATGCGTCCGTAACCTACATCTTGAGTTGTCCCCCTCGAAACAGAAATCGACCTGTCCGTGCATTTCTATCGAAAAAATTTATTTCGTCTGTAATCTCGTCTGTCAAAATGACCACCTTGTATAATACTGGAGGCACGCCGACAAGAATGCCGCGTGCCGACAGGGTGGAGACCCTCTCACCAGTCTCACCATAGAGATGGGAGGTGTAGGGTTCCCTAGGTAACCTCATTACAAATCTTAGAACATAGAACCACAGGAAGGAGCACAAGGTTCATTTGCTACGTATAAGAGTGCGACGGAAACGGCCATATTGCTAATCCAATTATTACTCATCACGTTGGAATTTCGTGTAAACAAGTTTGTTATTTTGACTTCAAAATGGTTAGTTGTGCATCTTGTGGCCGATCTGATAGTAAAAAAAGACAGGATAATACTTTAACTTTTCATAGGTAAGTGTTTCGAAAGATATATTCAGTTATATAAAGAATTCAAAAGTCGGAAGAAATTTTGAGGTTAACCATTGGTGTAACATGGAGAAATACAGTAGGTGATGTCATATCATTATCATTCACTAAACTTGGTAATTCGCTATTTGGTTAACTTCTCATCTAAATGGATAAAACCAATAAAAGGTTGAAACCGATTTCAATTAACTTTTTTGCACTATTCACATATTGAATTAATTCACTTCCAACGATTTGAGATATTCCCTTATTCTTTTTACACTACGCCACAACGCCACTGATTCCGGAAACCTTTGTCGGCCATACTGGTAACCCAATTTGGTCGCACAAATTCGAACCTTATGCTCCTTCGTGAGGTTCTTTATTCAAAGTTACAAATAGATTACCGCACGTGAACAGTAATTGTTCCGCCGTTTCATCCGCGTTCCTGCACCAACGGCACAGGGAACACTCAGTTAGGCCCATTTTTTGTGGATGTTTGTCGGACAGATGTCCAGTTAAAGCACCAGCAACCAGGGCTAATTGCTTGTTCTCAAGAATCAAAAGTTTTTTGACTTCCGGCTTTGAAGGAGATAAGGAGCCTCGACGGCCTGAGATCCATTCTCGTGTTCCACTAAGAGGAGAATATCTCTTCAACCCTTCTTTTGCAGAGGTTTTAGATATATGTATGACCTATAGGTATCGCGGGTTCCAGCCCAGTTAAAGTCGAGCGAGCCCCTTCTTTTTTTTAATTATAGGAGAGGTGAATCTTACATCAGACACCCAGTCTGTTTGGGTAGTGTCGGATTCTTACCGACTAAACACCTCTCCCGTTGTTTGGTTTCGGGCATAAGATTATAAACCATTCATCTTCTTGTCTGTTCTTTCCTCGTTCGCATTCTTTATGCTTAGTGTTTGTGTTCATCCTTCCTGGCTTCTCCCGTTGAATTCAGAGAAGTGCTGTGTGGTGCACATTGGCAGGGGCAACCCGAGACTTGACTATAGTATCGACGGTGTGACGCTCCGTAGTGTCTCAAGTCACTGCGACCTCGGTTTGACCATCTCTGAAGATCTCCGTTGGTCAAACCATGTTTCAGTCAACACTGCTAGGGCAAGACGATCGACATATGCCATTCAAAAATCATTTGGTGGCTGCGATATAGCCACATGCAAGCTTCTTTACACCAGTTATGTAAGACCAATGCTGGAGTACGCTGGCCCTGTTTGGTGGCCTTCCACACGCCACGATGAAGAGCTTCTCGAGTCCGTACAGCGATGGAATACCCGCATACCATACGGAAGAATTCGTCCTTCCTATGAAGAAAGCCTCAGTCTCTTCGGGTTACCGAATTTCCAGGCACGCCGTGAGAGAAGAGACTTGATATTCTCTTTCAGATCACTCCATGGTCACTTTGGTGAACGTACTGGTGACTTCTACAGAATAAACACCAACAGTCTGAGAGGGCATCACTTCAAATTATCGAAGAAGAATTTCAGAACCTCTCAACGACAAAATTTTCTAACCAACCGGATTTTCGAGAAATGGAGCCGTTTGCCGGGCGCTGTGGTCGAGGCTGGAACTGTCAATGGCTTCAAAAACGCCCTGGACCTCTTAGATGCGAGATCTACTTGATTCAACTAGTGAACACTCTAACTTATTTGTTTTTGAGTTTATAGGAATTTCCTCAACTCTTGTTTAATAATAATAACCTTCTCATCGCTACATTCGTTTTATCCACTGCATACTTGATGTGCTGTTTCCACGTTAGTCCTTTGTCTAATAATTCTCCTAGGTATTTAGCTTCATTCTGCCATTTTATTTCATTATCGTCTATGGATATCTTCGATTCCATTTTCAGCCTTCTCTTTTGAAAGAGTATTGCTTGACTCTTTTCTCCATTGATTTTGATTTTCCATCTGTTACAGCATTGACTGATATCATCTGCAGTCTTTTGTGAATTATTCTTGTGTTTCTGTGCCTAATGGCTATGCCCGTATCGTCTGCGTTTAGAGCAAGCAGGCATCTTGGATTTCTTGGTATATCATGCTCGATATCATGTATGTATAATATTATAGAGTAGCGGTCCTAGTATGGATACTTGCGGAACTCCTGCTTCTAAATATCTGAGTGTGGAATGAATCTTTTATTTTTACACAAAAGCTCCTATCCCTCAAATAATTTCTTATTATTCGGCATAGCTTGGGTGAATAACCTGCGGTTATCATTTTATATGCTAGTCCTTCATTAGGAGCTGTTGTTCAGTTGAATGTTGTTTTCGGAATCCAAATTGTTCACTTGGTAACATCGCCAGGGCTTCGGTTTCTTCATTTAGTCGTCTGGCTAATACTCTCTCCACAATTTTTCCTAGGGGTGGGAGCAGGCTTATTGGTCTATAGTTCTGTGGAAACTTCTTGTCTTTACCTGGTTTATTGAAAACGATCACTTCGGCAGTTTTCCTTTTTTTTTGGAAAGTACTCTGTTCTCATCACGCCGTTTGTTATGAGAGTGAGAGCTGCTGTTCCTTTCTTTGACATTTTCTTCAGCATGAGATTTGTAATTTCATCTTTTCCAGGAGCCTTTCTTGTTTTCAAATTGTTGATTATGTCTTTGATTTCGGCCGGAGATGTTGGTTGGGTGAGGGATTTTGCCATCCGGAGGTGCTTCCTTCATTTCTTCTTCATTATCTTCAATTAATTCTTCTAGGTCCTCATCGTCTTCTTCAGAATTTATTCTAGACTCCCTTTTTATAGTATCGGCAAGAGCGTTAGCTTTATCGCTTTTTGAATATGCCATTCCATGCGGTGGCGGAATTTGCGTTTTTTCATTGCGTAAATTTTTCTGCATTTTCCATGCAGAGTGGTCTTCTGTGTTGAGCTTGCTGATTTTCCTATTCCATCTATTCGTTCTGAGCTCCCTTAGTGCGTTTTTGAGTATTTGACTATGTATATTCAGTCTGATTTTATCACTATCTGATTTATATATCCTGTAATTATTTCTTAGTCTTCTATTAACTTTTATTAGTTCTTTTACCTCTTTTGGAGTGTCAACATATCGATATTTGGGAGTAGGTTTAGTCTTTCTGGCCGTGTTCTCTTCATAGGATTTTATAATCGCACTTTCCAATGCTATAATTGATTCGTCTTATTCATCAGGAGTATTAATTTGTGGAATATTCGTGATATTTTCTTGGAGTTTAGTTTTAAACTTGTTCCAATCGGTATGTTCTCGTGTTTGAGTCAATTCATGTCTAGGTCCCCGTCCTAAAATGAACTCTATCGGGTTGTGATCAGATGTATGTACCATCTTCTATCGTTTCAAGGGCAAAATCTTGCTTTATATTTTTCATTATGATTATGTCAAGCACATCAGGGGATCCATTGCCACTAGATAAATAGGTCGGTATATCCGGTCCCATTATTTTCGCCTTATCCTCTTCGGCATATTCTATCAGTTTCTTGCCATTTGCATTCTCCGTTCTGGAATTCCATTGTTGTGATTTACAATTGAGATCTCCGAGTATTATTCTTGGAAAGTTTCCACCTAAAAAAAATCTTCATTTCATTCTCTGGCAAAATTGTTTGCGGTGGTTTATATACAGAGAATACCCTAATCCTTTCTCTTCTTATCTGTGATCGATAGTGTCTCTAAAGATGCGTCATTGTCATCGAGATTTATGACCCTGTTCAGATAATGATATACGTCTCTTCTGACAAGAATGGCGACGTCTCCACCGTTTCTATTATTTCTGTCTCTTCTGTATATATTTCGTAGTTTTCGAAGGAAATTCTATCATTTGGGGTCAATTTTGTTTTCTGAAGCGCCTTAATATCAGGATGTTTTTCTTCTAACAATTGTTCAATATCTGATTTACGGGTTCTGATTCCGTTAACATTTTAGGAAACTATCTCCAGATTTTCTAGTTTGTTCATAAATTATTTGTTTCCAAATAAATTTTGAAATTTCTTCTCGAATTCTTTTTCAAATCACTGCATTATTCTGCTGAATAGTTTCTCAGTGCTTGTCAAGTTCACCTTTGGGATCTTCTTTTTTGTCTGGATTCGGTTTTTTGAACGAGTCCTTTGTTTTTTGTACATGGGGTTTTTCAACAGCAATGTCAGTCTCCATTTTTTCCACCATTTTCTTGGTGGGGGCTCCTTTTTTTGTGGGTGGTTTCTTTTTGGTCAAATTTTTATAAGCACTGCAGCATTCATAACTGGCCGGATGCCCACTCTGGTTACATAAAACGCATGTGGCGTTCCTTTCGCCTTCTTTTTCGATCAATACACAATTTTTTGTGCAATGCGCTCCTGAACATTTCACGCATCTCCACGGAAATGTGCATTTATTTTGGACATGCCCGTATCTCTGACAGCGATGACACTGTCCTGGGACTTCTGGCTTCTTCTTGGGCTCTATTTCGATACACGAGCCTCTTCTTTGGCTGAGTTATCTGCTTTCATATTTCCAGAGATATACGCATGCGCCGGGCACCAAACAACATTGGAAACGTTAAGGATGTTTGGGTTTTCTGGCCTTCTCCATAGAATTCCACCATACCACTTATGCATAGATGTGGATAGGCGTCATGACCACAGTCTACAGCCAGTGTATAATATGGGGTCCGAAGCCCCACCCCTTGCCGTGCACCTTCCGTGTAGACCAAAATATTACATTGGCCTTATTCGCTTGAGCTTCCTGCCAAAGTGATTGTTTTCAATAAACCAGGTAATGACAAAAGGTTTCCACAGAACTATAGACCAATAAGCCTGCTCCCAGCCCTAGGAGAAATTGTGGAGAGAGTATTAGCCAGACGACTTAATGAAGAAACTGAAGCCCTGGCGACGATACCGAGTGAACAATTTGGATTCCGAAAACAACATTCAACTGAACAGCAGCTCTTAAGGAAGGACTAGCATATAAAATGATAACCGCAGGTTATTCACCAAAGCTATGTCGAATAATAAGAAATTATTTGAGGGATAGGAACTTTTGTGTAAAAATGAAATATTCATTCCGCACTCAGATATTTAGAAGCAGGAGTTCCGCAAGGATTCATACTAGGACCGCTACTCTATAATATACATGCATGATATACCAAGAAATCCAAGATGCCTGCTTGCTCTATACGCAGACGATACGGGCATAGCAATTAGGCACAGGAACACAAGAATATTTACAAATGACATCAAGAAGCTGCAGACGATTTCAGTCATTGGTGTAACAGATGGAAAATAAAAATCAATGGAGAAAAGAGTCAAGCAATACTCCTTCAAAAGAGAAGGCTGAAGATGGGAATCATAGACGATATTGAAATCGAATGGCAGAATGAAGCTAAATACCTAGGAGTAATATTAGACAAAGGACTAACGTGGAAACAGCACATCAAGTATGCAGTGGATAAAACGAATGTAGCAATGAAATGGTTATACCCTCAGAAGAAGCCAAATGAAAAGAAACACGAAGTTGAGGATCATGAAAGCAGTCGCCAGACCGCAGCTAACATATGGATCAACAGCATGGGGCTATGCAGCGGGAACCTATATTAAGAGGATACAAAGTACAGAAAACAAATTTCTGAAATGGGCATTAGACGCCCCCTGGTTTGTTAGGAATGAGCCAATCCGAAAAGACATAAAATGGGAGTCCATTACTCATTCATCAAACGAAAAGCTGCAAAAGCCTATGAAAGAGCTAGTGAATATCCAAATGACGACCTAAGAATGTTAGTTGACTATGATCCCGCTGAAGATGAAAAAACAGCGAGAATTTACCGCAAAAGACCCAGAGACCAATTGCGAAAATGAAGATGTAGAACTTAAAACTTAGAGAGAGATATCCAATTGGAGGATGAACACAAACACTCAGCATAAAGAATGCGAAAGAGGAAATAACAGTTCAGAAGATGTAAGGTTTATAGGCTTATGCCCGGAACCAACCGCAGGAGAGGTGTTTAGTCGGTAAGAATCGGACACTACCCAGAAAGAGACTGGGTGTCTGATGTAAGATTCACCTCTTCTATAACAAAAAAAAAACTTGAGCTTCCATGTGTCTGTTCCACAGAAGTTTCCGATCCAATAAAACACCGAAATATGGGACCTGGTCCGATAAGATGAACCTCACTCCAAACAGACACAGGATGTCTAATTTTCCTTAGTCTTAGCTATTCTCGTTTTCAACATCTCATATATCCATCTGAAAATGATTCGGTTCACCTCTCGCCTTTTGAGTGCCCTTTTGACCAATACCAGTGTTATGTTGTCACAGGCCCCGATATGTATAAAGGAAGGCACACATTGCTATTTCTTTGATATTCAGAGTACTCTGATACTGAGTAGTCTCTGTTGATCCCTTCTTTCAATACTCGAAGAAGAAAAAGGATCGGTGCAATAATAATGATCTAGCATAGCACCCAATGGAAGTCAAAGCATCATCATGTCTTTTATATTAAAAACGTTGTGAACTGGGTCATATATCTGTTGATTAGACAATCATCACAGAAATTGTTCTCAAATAATTTTTGCGATAATTATTCGATCAGTTTGCAATGTACTCGTATCGTATCATTCAAGTGTAAACCGAAGAGTTTGTTGAAAAATTTAGGGAAAGGTTAATATTTTCTCCAATTATTGTTGGTCTATCACAACAAGAGAACTGGAGCATTGTTTGAAATGTCCCATTATCATATTCTCGGATTTTCCTTCCACTTTAAGCGGTTACCGTTATCATTATATTATTCGATTATATATTATATCGATATAAAAATACACACATCGTCAAAAGTCTTGGCCCACCAACTTGTTGAAGTAAAATGGCCATCTTATCACTTAAACTAAAACAATAAACCAACAAAAAAGGTTTCTTGATATTGAAAATACAGGTGTATTCGAAGTTAACCCAGATGAACCTACCGTTCCGTATAATTAATTATGTACTGCCCACGTACAGGTTTTCGAACTTTTGTGGGAAACAAAATGTTTATTTTTCAATGTAGTACCTATACTATTGCTTCGAACATTTGTCATGTACTTTTTATGGGCGTCACATAAACATTTTATGTATTAATTTTATTATTATTCCGAGAACATAGATTGTTTATTTCTTGAAAAACATTGGGGGGCCAAGACTTTAGACGATGTGTGTATACAGTGTGCGTCAAAATTATGGAACAAATTCATTTTCTCGGAAGAAGAATATTTGGCAACAAAATCCTGAAACAGGTCAATTTTTGTTTCACTTTTACCACATTTTTATGCATTTTTGAAGGATTTTCGTTGCACTCTGTGCCATCCCCATCAACCCTCTAAATTGTTTTAATAGGGCAAGGACTTTGTATCTTCGTTACAGGCGTGCAGAAATTTTCGAGAAGAAATTTTTTTTTTAAATTATCTAGTTCAAAAAGATTTTCAGTATGTGCACTTTGTCATGGATCTTCCTTTGAATTCAAACATTTTATCCAAAAGTTCCAACTTCAAAAGAAACGTACTAATAACATGCCTACTTAAGATCATAATTGAAGCGCAGTGTTTCACACATTCAATTTTTCAAAGGTGTGCAAGAACAAAACTGTAATGGTCAACTTTCATTCGATGACAAATTTCATCAGGTACCATCGTCTCAAAGTGAATGAGCCACGACAAAGTGCACATACTGAAAACCTCTTTGAACTAACTATCTTTCAAAAAAAAAAATTTTTTCTAGAAAATTTCTGCACTCCTACAAAGAAGATACAAAAACCTTGCCAAAAATGTACCACATGACCCACTTTCCCTGTTTAGAGGGTTGATGGGGATGGCACAGGGTGCAACAAAAATTCATACAAATTTGGTAAAAGTGAAACAAAAATTGACCTGTTTCGGATTTTGTTGCCAAATATTTTTCTTCTGAGGAAATGAATTTGTTCCATAATTTTTAAGCGCACTGTATAATGTGCACGATTCCACCAAACACAACAGTTCCCCTTCTACAGGATATTCCTGAATTGGAGGTACAAACGAAGAGGGGAGATTCCTTGCATAATTTCAAGAAAAAAAAGTATCTTCAACATGCGACCGCAAATGTTTCACTTCACACAGGGTATACGAATTGTATTTGAACGAAAATTATGATAACAGATCCCCAGACTTAAATGGTTTCGATTTCTTTTCATACTAACTAGATTCTAATGACAATTTTGATTTTCTTGAGGATTTCTAGAGAATGGTTCCAACTTTTTTTCTCGAAATCGGTAGCAGATACGAAAAAACGACCAGAGACTTTGAGTGCAGTAAAGGGTGTTTCACCAAGAGCGCAAGAATTTATTGTTAAATAAATCATGATTTTCTGTAGCAAAGTATTGAAAAATTTATCGATCCAGTAAATATACATTTGAGAACATTATGAGAAAATAAACCTGAAAAAATTAAAACTTTAACACCCTGTATCTGGAAAACGAAACGGTTGCGTTCGCTTGTTCATGGAACTTTTATTCTCAAAATGATGCAAGGAATCTCCCCTCTTCGTTTGTACTCCCAATTTAGGAACCCCTCATAGATGATAAATATTCGTAGGTAAATACTCACGTTCTCCACTAGTGACGAAAAAACTCAAGTAGTCCTGTAAATTAGTTAGGAGTAAAATTTCAAGTTGTTTAAGGGTTGTATCGACATATGTCTCAATATCGACTATACTATCGTCCAAAGTTAAAATCACTGTGTCAATGCCATTATGAATATTCTGATTGGTTTGATGAGCCATTACTAACATCAATCTGAAATAGAAGGATGAAAGTAATGCTTTTTAGTAGCATAGGATAATATAAGTATCCATATTCGGCGACTTACAGTAAAAATATAAAGGTAGCATAAATCCATTTCAGCCAGAACAATTTTCTCAATCTACTTCGAGAATTCCTCGAACCAATCAAGGAGAAGCAGCATAGTTTGTCGAAAAATGAACAAGAACAGATAATTCTTATGTTACTGCCGATAAGGAATGTTATCAGGACCAAAAGTATGATGAAAAAGATGAATAGTCTTCTATAAGCCCAAGAGCATGTCACGATATGCGAAAATATTGTTTGTCCAGGTTCAATATTGAAAATTTCTACAAAATATATTATGAAAGCTAAAAGTATAAGAACAATCTTGTATCTCACCATCAGGTACAGCATCTGGTAAAATGAGATCAACAATGAAATTGACACTCTGGTAATATCTTTTGAGGAAGCCATTGTAGGTGTCCTGAGGATCTTCAACGCTCTTGTACGAAACGTTCCAGTTCAACGAGGTATAGTTTGGTTTGAGATCATACCCATTTTCATATGCATCTAATGGTTGAACTCCGATCCTGAGACAACTGTAAATAGATATAAAAAAGAGAATACCCAAAAAAACTCTCATTTCGGAGATCTAGAAATAATATCAATGATAATCAGGCCAAAACCAAGAATTTATAAATTTTGGAATACAGGAAAATCGAGTGCCAGGATAAAAATGATAAATTCGGATATTTTCCTAATAATATTTCGGTGAATGGCGCAAAACTGACCCAACCCAAGATAGAATCAGTCAGGAAGCTTGTTATCGAAACTTTTCGATAATTGAGTTTCCGTCTTTTGCCGGATTTTCATTCGTTTTCATTCATAGTTTTTCATCTAGGATTATAAATCATCGCAGAGGTCCAACAATCAACATCCCAGACTCACCAGACCTAACCATTTTAGGAGAACCACTACCTTCACAATAAATTGTGCAGTTGTGAAGTTAAGTACTGAGATGCATAGAATCCATGATAGCAGAACAAAAATTTTGGTTTCTTTTCAGAGCATTTTGAAAATCGAGCTATGTTCTATTTCTCATTTTTCTTGATCTGTATATTTTCATATAACCAAAAAATAAGAAACCCGATTGCAACTGAAACTAGGAGAGCAAGATTTGTAACTAGTAGAATGTGGTTTCAGCAATGCATTATTTAAATGGATAGTTTGCTACATCCATATTGGAAGAATAAAAAATGTATTACTTCATCTTAAAATCAATATAATGTAATTAAGTCCGGGGATCGAGCAGGCCATACGTCCACTTCGACCAATCCAGCGATCTCCGTATGTTGCTCAAAAGCAATTACAATAAAATTAAAAGGTACCATCATGCATAAACAAAATTGCCTGTCTTGTAGCCACTGGTACATCTTCCAAAAACTGCAGTTTCGTTTCTCCCAAAAAGTTATACTCCGCCGGTAAATCTTCCTGGTAGAAATACCGGTCCAATTAGCCAGTCACCCACAATTCAAACACAAATGTTCAACGAGAACTGATGTTGAAACCGATCTCCACAAATCTCATGTGGGTTTTCGTCAGCCCACACATGGTTATTGTGGAAATTCCTTATGGAATTCTGCGCTAAACTTGCTTCATCGACAAAAAATATCAGAGTAGGTAGTAGATTTCAACCATTGTGTGCAAACCATTGATAAAATGCAATACGTGGAGCAAAATCCGAAGCAAGTGCCTGAACGCGTTGAATGTGGTATGGGTACAACAAATTATCTCTTACAATTTTCCAAAAAGTCGACTTACTTACATTCGAAGTAATTGCAAGTTTACGCGTAGAAGTACCTGGATCTTCTTGTATCAAGACCAGCACATTATCTTCCACTTCTAGCGTTCTTGCAGTCCTTGGCTTTCCTCGTTCTTCACTTCGCTTCAATGTTCCCGTTTGACGAATACGTTGATGAATAGGTACTGTGAAATATTTTTCTATCGGGTGCAATGCGGTTAGGAAATCGTCCAACGTAAGGTCTTCTAGCTTCAAATGCATTGCCATCTGCAAGTCCATACATAAAATGCCTATGGTCCTTCTCGGCGTTCGTGTATCGAGCCATGATAGAGAACTTGACTAACAATCGTTTACACGTCAACTGTTTTAACACTTACGCACAAAATAGAATAATGGCGTAGAGAACTATCCACCTCGGAGGCGTTGATTATATTACAGAGCGGGAAAAGAGCATAGAAAAATAATCAAAGGATAAAATATCCTAGAATAAGTCCAAGGAAAAATCTGTTGAATTTTTGCCGCATGTTTTTTCTTCTTCTTCTAGTGCGGCGCCCTTGGTCGGCCGAACGTAGGCCTTGTGGCCCATTGTTCATGCCGCATTTGTATGATACTTGAGAGACTCAGATCCGAAGCCAAGCTGGCAAGAATGACGCGAGCCCACAAAGATGAGTCCCTTGCACCATAAAAATGGAAGATGTAGGGTTCCCTATATGTGTTAACCCCAGTATAGACAAGTTGCCGGACGTGAAAAGTATATGTTCCGCCGCTTCATCTGCGTTCTTGCACCATCGGCACAGGGAACACTCAGTTAGACCCATTCTTTTTAAATGTTTGTTGAACGGATGGCCAGTTAAAGCACCAGTCACCAGAGACAATTGCTTTCTCTCGAGAATCAAGAGTTTTTTGACCTACGGCTTCGAAGAAGGCCCCTTGCTCAGGAGTCTCGGCTGCCTGAAAACCGTTCTCGTTTTCCACTCAGAGGAGAATATCTCATCAATCCATCTCTTGAAGAGGTTTTTGATATTTGTATGGCAGATAGGAAGCGCGGGTTCCGGCCCAGTAAAACTTGTTTTTTTTTTGTTATAGAACAGGCGAATCTTACATCAGACACCCAGTCTTTCTGGGTAGTGTCGGATTTTTACCGACTAAACACCTCTCCTGAGGTTGATTCCGGGCATAAGCCTATAAATCTTACATCTTCTCAACTGTTATTTCCTCTTTCGCATTCTTTATGCTGAGTGTTTGTGTTCATCCTTCAGTTGGATATCTCTCTTTAAAGTTTAGAGTTCTAAATCTTCATTTTCACAATTGGTCTCTGGGTCTTTTGCGGTAAATTCAGGCCCTTCAGGGGAGTCATAGTCAACTAACATTCTTAGGTCGTCATTTGGATGTTCACGAGCTCTTTCATAGGCTTTTGCAGATTATCGTTTGAATGTAGTAATAGACTCCCATTTTATGTCTTTTCTGATTGTTCATTCCTAACAAACAAGGGGGCGTCTAATGCCCATCTCAGAAATTTGTTTTCTGTACCTCTTTGTATGGGTTCTCGCTGCACAGTCCCATGCCTCTGATTCATATGTTAGCTGCGGTCTGTCGACTGCTTTTATGATTCTCAACTTCGTGTTTCTGTTCATTTGGCTTCTTCTGCCTATAATCGGGTATAACCTTTTCATCGCTACATTAGTTTTATCCACTGCATACTTGATGTGCTGTTTCCACTTTAGTCCGTTGTCTGATATTACTCCTAGGCATTTAGCTTCATTCTGCCTTTTTTTTTCATTATCGTTTATGGATATCTTCGATTCCATCTTCAGCCTTCTCTTTAGAAGGAGTATTGCTTGACTCTTTTCTCCATTGATTTTGATTTTCCATCTGTTACACTAATGACTGATATCGTTCGCAGCTTCTTTGAGTCTTTTGTGAATTATTCTTGTGTTTCTGTGTCTAATTGTTATGCCCGTATCGTAGTTAAACTTGTGCGAGCCCCTTCTTTTATATTACCAGAGATAGACGCTTGCGCGGGACCTTTCTGCATTGATAAACCAAGTTTGAGGTATAATTATGTTTTTCCGTATCAAAAGTTTTCAAGAATGACTTTATATCCTCCGAAATAATAATCACGATCCGAAGGGAAAAATGATTAATTATTCTTACCGGATACCGGATCGAATACAGAAAAATAAAAGTCCATGTTTTTTATGACAAGATTATCTTTGGTGTTTTTTGATCAGTTTTATCTTAGGAAGTAGTACTCCGTCAAATTGCACTATAGCACGATGGTGCATGGTGCCATCCATGCAGTTCCTCGAAGTTGTGGATACGTAACAATATTTATACTTTTATTACATTATGCATTATTTTGCGCTGCAAAGAAAAAGGTATATGGATATCATCAGAATAACTTCTATGACCTTTATTGAGTACCTACTAGCGACCCGCCCCGGCTTCACACGGATGCAATGCTGATACCAAATACCTACTACCTACAACAGAATGTTCTTATGAAGAACGTTTACAGCTTTTTCGTGACAATACAAACATATTTGGTTTAGAAGTTACTTTTGAAAGAGCGACATATAATTGACCATGATAAAAAGACTCAAAGCTCAAATCTAAGCCCGCAACGTTGAAAGTTTGACCCTGCGATGTTATTGTGGGTTATCCAGATATAGACATATACATACCATCGCGGACATTTTTGTTGACCTTTCTTCGGTGTACAATACCGAGAACATTATTTCGATTTATCTCGTGGGGTTCAGTCAGCGTTTGCAATGTAATCGAAAAAAATGTGTTTATTTACGATATCACATTAGAAACCTTTGAATTCATCAGTGTTTCTCTACAATATTATTCAGGTTTCATACATATGAACCTTCCTCTTGAATCACTTTATGTATTTAAAAAAAAGCGTTTCAAACTCCATAGCGTAGTTTTGAAGATTTAAGCATAGGTACATAGGGACAGATAGCGATAGCGACTTCGATTCATACTATCTATTGATTCAATTCAACATAAAGAGGCTTAATTTACACTATTGCTGTTAATTATACAAGCGCTCTCTTGGAGAGAAGAATGGGGTGCTATATAAATTCTTATCACCACGAGAATTAAAGGTGTATGAGGTAGAGACAATACCACAATGTGAGCACTGAAGGAAAGGTACTTACGTTTGGTAGGACTTGAAGAGATGTATCTGCTGGTTTTCTGGTCTTGTATAGGTGTATGGATCAGAGTCCTTATTTCACGGAAATAATTCACTGTGAGGATACTTTTTTATTTAAATGTTTATGCCGGCACGTGCCAAATCGCGTTCATACGAATCAAGCGTGTAAGAAAGCTAGATATTGGTGGACTGATGGCGCTGTAAGACCGTTGCAAGACAAGTAGCAGAAGTGTGTGTGAAGCAAATAGAATTTTTGTGGGATTCTGGGCGATAACTTCTGACCACAATTCGACTAAAGTGGAGAAATCATAGAGTTCTGGGTATTCTTAGTTACTGGAGAAATTCATTCGTAATATGAACCTTGTCGTATATAAAATTTAAATGTGAATTTCGAACAATTCCATAAACCAATACTGGGAATTCACTACAAATTCGCATCATTCCTGACTGCTTGAGTACTCGTGCATCTACAAGAATGCAAATGACAAGTTGGAAAAAACTCATGTTAAATAGTTCAGTTGAATGATTTTGCTAGGAATCAAATAGAATTGATAGAAATAGTAAACAACAAATAATTAAAATATTCTCAAGAGAATAATGGTTATACATAAAGAAACATTGGAAGCAATCAATTCATTTTTTCTGCAGATGCTCTTCCGAATTCCCAAGGCAGCACAATTCCTCATGAAAAAAATTCACTGTGATGACAAAAAGTTAATTTAATCAAATATTCAAATGATTCACTTTTCTCTGGGAATTCTGGGATATTTAATGATTGAACAAATCATTACAGCAATGATTGTGATAATGCTCGAGAGCAGTTTAATGAAAAACAGTTCCAGTTTAATTATCACAATGCCTCTTTGATATTCATGACACAGATCTACTCAATAAATGAGCAATTAATATCCTAGTTGAGATTGGAACGAGGCGATTGAGACGAGATTCTTTTCCGAAATCCGAATCTCACAAACCGAAAATGGACGATGTTTTCACATTTGGGATAACTTATTTCGTTTTCAAGTTTTATTAGGGATATCGCTGGGAGCTCGTAATCAGAATTTTTTGCAATACTTTGATAAAATTTTGGACCGCCATGATAATCCCCAATTTTGTTTATATTAGAGAGAACTCTAGGGAACCACCAAAAGAATCAGGAGCTGATATCGATCTCTGGAACCTCGCAATAGGAGTTCACATAAAAGCAGCATTTTAAAAATTGAGGGATCTCTCGAAGAAGTCTCGGATTTTTGGGATCATCTCCATACTGTGGCGGACGAAGTTCTCGTGAATACGTCACTGTGATTCCATGTACCCAAACTTTCGAAGCGTCTCGATTGTCTGGAATGTTCTCGAGCAGGGCTGTATCGATATAAAAAGACGCGCAGGTTGGAGAGCAGTCAGTTACTTTCCTGAGGAGAGCCGAATCGAATTGTGAATAGCGAATTCCAAGTAGTGAAAACAAATTAGCAAGTGTGTAAATGAATCAGTATTAGTTATTGTCTATGAATTAGTGTGATAAGTTAGTGGTATTGTGAATAAATAAGGCATTTAGACGAAGCAGACAATTTGAATAAACCCGAGAACGTTACAATACAATCCACTCAAATATCGTTATTTCATTTCTTCACTTCAAAATTATGTTAACGATGGTGGGGGTCAAAAATTTGGGAGAATATTCGGAAATGCCTAGGGATGAATTCTCGTATTTTCAAGAACCCTATAAGACAAGGAACAATATAAAAAGACACTTCATCCTGATGATAAAACCATTCTGAATAGACTCATATCACCAATCGCAAACCTCAAACTTTGAAATGTCTCAACTTTGCAATGCCCCACGTTGGGCGCCAATTCATTACCTTCAATCAATCTTTTGAATGCAATATGTGTCACTATCTACAGCTCTATGCAGGGTTTCCGTTCCTATCTACAGTGGAGATGGGTGTGGTTCTCACTTAAATTAATAGATCTATGGGCGCCAGGTAAATTTGGGGATTTCCAACGTAAGGGTTTTTGATTCCGGGACAAATTTACCTGGCGCCCATAAATTAATCTAAGTGAGAACCACACCAATCTCCACTGTAGGGAGATGTAGGGAACCCTGCATAGAGCAGTGGATAGTGACACATATTGCATTTAAAAGATTGATTGATGGTGATAAGTTGGGGCATTTCAAAGTTTGAGGTTTGCGATTGGTGGTTGAGGTGTTTGAGACGTGATTTGGTGAAACAAGGTGGAACTTAACCTTTTCGTGAAATTTTTTTTGAGGGTAATAGCTTGGTTGGTTTGGGTATATCGATTTTGGCCCTTGTTTATATTCTTACTTGCTGCCTCTCACAGATTCATTTTGGATAGTTGTATATTATGGGTCCGAATGAGAAGATAATAGTGTTCTTGATGGTGATATCCTCAATGTTTAATCGTTTGTTTCAGGGTGTTTCAGAGCACGAAAAATTGAAAACTTGGAAAATTTGCATCCTTACTATTTGGATAGGGTGAATTTAGGTATTGTCAATACTTTGTCGGAGTTGAAATCGATTTGTCGTCAGGTTGAAGGTCAAAAGAGGTTGATGGAGTCGTATTCCTTGCTGCCTAGAAGAGGTTGTTTAGAACCACATCTGGCCTATGTTGAAACTTCACCCTTGGAGAGTTCTGAAACCGATGAGGTTTTGATGGTGCAAGCAGCGCCTATACTGATAGACTGGATAGGTTCCTAAATATCAAATGCTATAATCGCAGGGTATCACCTTGGACTCATCAACTCAAATATGACAGTGGCATAATGAAGGGTGTTTGGCACGTCGAGGATTCTGTATCGTCAAAGCGTATCGATCACGTAACGAAACGATCGTTTTCTAGGTATCGGTATTCTATAAAGACATTCGGCAAGCGTCGTAGTGGCCGAAGGGCCTTCGGATCTTCTGACGATAACGCGACACGCGACGTTTTAGGTGTCGCTTGCGGTACGAAACTCTTGACGACAATTCCGATTGGTTGAATTTGTCCACGTGACAGAAGTAAAGTGTCAGATTTTGATTTTAAATTGTTATGTCTCCGTTCTTTATGGCTAAGATGTCTAGACATCTTAGTTATGGCCAACTTTCTCGTTCAGGTAAAGAAGATGAAAAGGATTAAGGAAGAAGAACTTCTTTCACGCTTCAATTCCATTTTAATTTTATGATCTTTTTTTTAAATTTCACTTGAAAAAATTCGGAAAATGTTCCATTTAACGTGATTATTCCTTAAATCTTTCGAATACATTTTAAGTTATGATAAAAACTCTGAAAGAAGTAACTCAAACCTTTGAGTTAACTAATTTTCAATCACCACAAAAATATACTTTGATTTGGCAAAAATAATGTGAAAAAAGAAGCATGCTTCAAAGATTGGTATTTTCCAATAAATTTATATTCATATCTAATAATTATTGTTGAGATTTTTTCTGTTCATTATGTATGATTATGAGAATAGACTTATCTATCTGAAACAAAAACAATTATTCACTTTCAAATATATAATCATTTTAAATGCATTGACATAATATTCCGTATTACTGAAAATAATTCGATGATTGTTATTCTTAGTCGAATTCTCCTCTCGATTTCATCGGTAACTAAACTGAATATTGATAACATGGTGAAGATTTACTTGCACAAAAATTAAGTTCACACCGGATTTTTGTTTCGAACGAGTTAGAGGTTAAAAATTTTGGCATTTAGGTTAGAAGCGATCACAGACATGGATAACATAACACACAAACAGAGACAAACTCTGTGCCTCTGCACACAATTTCAAATTCTTTGCAACGTTGCCATGTTTCTTCGTGTGAAATTGCCACATCTCGTAAACGGAATCGAGAGCGTAGAGATGACGAAACGAAAGAGATAAAGTGAGATATAGAATAGGGCCTTCCTTCGCTTGCGTTTCGTTGCGTTACGTTTTCGTATTCGTTTACTAAGTAAGCGGAAGTTACAGAATCCCACCACTCTGAAGGCTTACGAGCGGTCCGACGTGATGGTAGGCAAATTTTTCGTGGCCAGCCTGCTTAGAAATTCTCGGGTGAATTTCCTTGAGGGAAGAGGGGTCTGTTAAGTGTTATTTGTTTGTTTACGTCGTTTACGGAGTATATGTGGAGGTTAGGTCACAGGCGGTCCGTGGCTGGTGTGGATCATTTGATTTTCGTATGGTGTTCTGTGGGAGTATGTCGTTATCGCTATTCTATGTCTCTTATGTTTGTCAGGTTTTCGGTGGAAGCCGAAAAAAAGGACATGAAGGTTATCGACGTCGAGAAGCTGAATGTGGATACGGAATTTTCCCAATTGATAAATGATTTATGAAATCATCCTTACGGCTTACGGGATTATAATTGGGAATTCGTTTGAAAGTGATGCTGGCTATAGGTTGTGAATAGTTTGTCAGTATCACACTCGAAAGAGGATTTGACCACATTACCTCGAAGTGTGAATTGGAGTTTTTCATCAGGATTCGTATCATTTATGTATTCCTGGGTGATTTTAAACAAGACGATAACGTGGAATAAACCCCGAAAGATCAGGGTATATAGAGGCATAGATTCCTTTCTTGTGAGTGTTTTCTGTGTGTCTGATTATTTTTATATCGAAGGATACTGGTAAACTAGGGTTTCCTTCTACAGGGGTTTTTCAGGATAGGCTTTCATATAAGTGTATAATCTGATCATTGGACACACGGGCGTAGCCAGGATTTATAACAGGGGGGGGCAAACCATGGTCATGGTCCAAGGTCGTTCAAAATGTGAAATTTTGGGATAAAAAGAAAAGGCAGATTTAATTCATTTTTCCTTCCAGGGGGGGGGCAGCTGCCCCCCCCCCTGCCCCACGCTGGCTACGCCCATGATTGGACAAGTTGAATTGGAGACAGAAGGTGAACGATTGCTAGACAGCCAGCATATATGGGACAGCCAATGCATACAGGTTACCTGGACGAAGTTGTTGGAGATTAGGAGGTCGAAAGAGCAATGAGGGTGGTGTACGACACAGCCAACGTATACCAGATTCCCCTTAACAGGAGGAACGTTAGAGAAAGACCTTGATTATAGTGTTGTATATGACACAGTCATATAATTTGATTAAAAGCGGTCGCTAGACCGCAGCTAACATATGGATCAACGGCATGCCGCTATGCAGCGAGAACCCATATAAAGAGGATACAAAGTACAGAAAACAAATTTCTGAGATGGGCATTAGACGCCCCCTGGTTTGTTAGGAATGAACAAATCCGAAAAGACATAAAATGGGGGTCCATTACTACATTCATCAAACGAAAACCTGCAAAAGCCTATGAAAGAGCTAGTAATAATAATAATAATAATAATAATAAATGAGTTTATTTAGAATAAACCAAATGACGACCTTAGAAGGTTAGTTGACTATGACCTACGACCCCGCTGATGATGAAAAAACAGCGAGAATTTACCGCAGATGACCTAGAGACCAATTGCGAAAATGAAGCTATAGAACTCTTAACTTAGAGAGAGATATCCAATTGAAGGATGAACACAAACACTCAGCATAAAGAATGCGAAAGAGGAAATAACAGACAAGAAGATAAATGGTTTATAGGCTTATGCCCGGAGCCAAACAACGGGAGAGGTGTTTAGTCGGTAAGAATCCGACACTACCCAGAAAGACTGGGTGTCTGATGTAAGATTCACCTCTTCTATAATAAAAAAAAAATTGATATATTCAATAATAATAATAATATATATATTCTTTTGAAAGAGAGAATTACATACTGTTTTGTAATATCGAACAATATATGGCATATGGCACATGTGAAGAAATGGCGACAAGGAACAGATTGTATAAAAGAATAAAATCTGTTTCCCGCTCCAAATCTGAGTGTTAGCAGAGGGAATGTAAACAGGGTATCATACAATTCTGCGTATGATAGTAATAATACTGACTCGCCGTGAGCCGATTCCGTCATGGTTGGTGGAGGGTAGAACAGTGCTGATACCAAAATCAGGTGATTTAGGGCAACCCAAGAACTATCGCCCAATCACTTGCCTCAATACACTGTATAAGATCCTCACAAGTGTAATTCAAGATCAAATACTGAGGGTTATTGGACCAGTGTGGAAAAGTATCTACGAACAGAGGGGAGCAAAGAGAGGAGTGCAAGGATGCAAGGACAACTTGCTCATAGACAAGAGCGTATGTCTAGACGTCAGATACTACAAGCGCGACCTGCACACATCATGGTTGGACTACGCGAAAGCATATGACACCTCGCCGCACGAACTGATAATACGGCTATTAAAAATGCTGAAAGTCCATCCTAACATCATCCACGCGATAGAAAACATCATAGCGCTGTGGAAAACGAAGTTTGCCATCCGAGCAGAGGGTCGAACCGTATATACGGGATGGGTGAGATACAGGAGGGGAGTTTTTCAAGGAGATTCGCTAAGCCCGCTATTATTCTGCATAACACTCATACCACTAACAATTGAGTTGAGGGAGAGCAAAATAGGATACAAGGCCGGACCACCAGGCAGAAGGAACCACCTGATCTCTCATCTCTTATACGTGGACGACTTGAAGCTCTACGCTCCCTCCGAGTCCGCACTACAGCAACTGCTGAATATCGTTTCAGACTACACCTCAGCCATAGGAATGTCATTCGGTTTGGAGAAGTGTGCTGTATTCCATCTGCGCAGGGGAAAAGCTGAAGATGCAGGAGAAGATATTCAACTGGAAGATGGAATGACTTTTCGACATCTCGAAGACGGAGAAACTTACAAGTTTCTTGGGATGAAACAGAGGGGTGTACTGGAGACAACCCAGATAAAGGAAGACTTAACAGCCAGCTACAAAAAGAAGCTGAGAGACATTTGGAAATCGCAGCTGTCAGGAAAGAATGAAGTATCTGCTACAAATATGCTAGCCATCCCGATTCTCACCTACTCTTTCGGAGTGGTGAACTGGACGGTAAACGAGCTCCTCGATCTTGATAGGTTAACAAGGAAAACGATGAACATGAATCTTAGCCTACATCCCAACAGCTCAATACAGAGGATATACCTTCCCCGAAGCCAGGGGGGTAGAGGAATATCAACACTATCAACAAACATTGGACATGGCAGTAAGGATTCTAAGGAGTGAAGATCCGCTTCTGAAATTTGTCACTCAGCATGAAATTGCGAACCATGGAGCCTTCCTATTCCGAGCTGCACAAAGGGCCCTGGATAAGCTCAGCATAACCGGCGTATCGATCAATCCTGAGCTCGCTGGAGCACCGATCACTCAAGCGGACCAAAGAAGCCTAGCAAGACTGATCCGAAAGTCTCAGTCAGATAGATTACTCGAACATCATATGAGTAAGACCTTGCACTCCATATATTTCAGGAGTCTAAAAGACCAGGACCTGTCTGAAGAATTGTCTTTCGCCTTTCTAAAGTCAGCTAGCCTTAAGTCAGAGACAGAAGGATTTGTGATGGCGTGTCAAGATGGAGTACTGAATACGAGTTGGTATAAAAAGAACATCATGAAAATGGACACCCAAACAACTTGCAGGGCTTGCCATGGGCAACAGGAAACGATTATGCACATCCTTTCCGCCTGCAGAGTCCATGCTCCATCAGGGTATGTAGAGAGACACAACGCGGCACTCCGAATCCTATACTTTCATCTGAGAGCCGCGTATGAGATAGACAAAGAACCGGTGCTACCATATGTGCCTCTGGAGATTGAAGTGGTGGTTCAGAACGAAAGAGCTCGCATATGCTGGAACTATCCTGCCTCAACAACACGACAGATCAATGCTGTTAAGCCAGACATACTTCTGCTGGACAAGGAGCTGAAGGAGTTATTTGTCGTGGAATTCTCCTCCCCTGCTGAAAATAATGTTGTGATGAAGGAACAACAGAAGAGGCAACAATACAAAGACCTTATGTTCGAGCTTGGAACTTTATACCCAGGTCATAAAATTAGGATGGTCGTACTTATCATAGGATGTCTCGGTGGAATGAGAGCTAACTATGTGGATGAACTGAAGATTATCCCGGTCTGCAGATCACTGGCCGAGGTATTGGCGCACAGAATGCAGAAAGCAGTGTTGCTCGGGTCACTCCATATCATCAGGTCCCATGAACTCTAGAAGCCACTTGCAGCTCACCTCTTTTGTTAAGGGACGCTGCGAGGGCAGGATGAAGAACTCCTCCATTGAAGTGTGAGGGGTTTTTAGTGAGTAACCACACAAGATCCTGGATTCTCACACTACCGAGAGTGCGGACCCTCTCGGTGCCCATAAAGGATTTTCCCCTCACACGGACGTTAAAAAAAAAATAATAATAATACTTTATTAATCCTGTAAGACAAAATACATGCATAGGATAAGTCAAAAGCAAAAACAAATCAAAATAGAGAACTACTCACAAAAATCAGAAAAGTATTCAGCAACAGAATAATAACTTCTACGAACTAAAATAATTTTAATTGCTTTTTTAAACCCATTCAGCTTGAGACTTCGCAAAGATTTCGGTAGGTGATTGAAAAGTTTTATACATTGAAACATTGGAGAAAACTCGAACCTAGAAGTATTATGTTTTGGTATACACAACAATCCCTCATTTCTTGTACTGTAGCCATGAAAGCTTGAAGGTCTGGTAAAGTTGTATTCGTTTTCTTTGGTGCAAGTTAAGCATTTGAGAATAAATATCGAGGCTACAGTGAGGAGACCATTCTCAATGAAAACTGGTCTACAGGAGGACCTCGACTCGACATTAAATATCATACGCAAGATCCTCTTCTGTATAACAAAGACTCTTCCAATGTCCGATGAATTTCCCCAAAGCATGATGTTATATGATAGATGACTGTACACTAAACTGTAGTAGATGTTCAGGACAGATCGCAGAGGAAGTGAATGCCGAACTCTACTTAAGGCAAAGTAAGAGCTATTATGTTTTTTACATACAGCATCGATATGAGTGCTCCACTTCAAGTTGGAATCTATGTGGAGGCCCAGGAACTTGGTATGCTCCGCAGATGAAATAAAAATAGCGTACAACTATTCTGTTTTCGCTGGTTCTTAGAGTGAAATGAACGCATTCAGTTTTCGCAACATTCATCATTATGGAATTATAACGACAGCAATTCACAAAGCACTGAACTAAAAGGTGACATAAGCTCTGCAACTCCTCGAAGTTCTGTGCAGCAACTACTGCGAAGGTGTCATAGGCAAACAGGACTATTCGCACCTTGTTCGAAAGATGAAGAAGATCCTGGCAAGCTGTTGCAGTGATCATCAACTTTTTCAAGTTGGAGGGTAGATCGTTGATGAAAAGCAAGAATAGGAGCGGCCCCAGGACTGAACCCTGAGGGACACCCAAATTTACTTTGCGCTCATCTGAAAATGAACTGTCGATTTTAACGGTCATCGCTCTGTCCCGAAGATAGCTGGAAATCCATCTCAAAAACACACCTCTAAATCCTACATTGTAGCATTTGTCGACTAAGAATTGGAAAGAGAGGCTGTCGAGCTTTAGTGATAAGTAGATGGGGTTTCTAGATCTTAAGATATACATATTGTTCGGTTGAAATTGAATGTTTATTCCCTCAGTAACAGTTGGTAGATATTACTACAGGGTGGGGCAAAAGTTGCGAAGGGATTGGAAAAATTAATAACTTCTTCCTATTTATTTTTTTTTTATTTTTTTTTTCGTGACTGTGTAAAATAAATCCGGGAGATTAATTATGGAGCGTTACAACCTCAACCAACGAAGCAAACTCATAGAATTTTATTTTGAATATCATCATTCAATCATTCAAACTCAACGAGCATATCGTCGTCATTTCAATTTGCGGAATTCGCCCTCTGAATCGATTCGACGTTTAGTGACACGATTTCAGCAACAGGGCAGAATATGGGGTACTGAGAACCCAAGGGTGGTTCATCAAAGGCAATTACATCCACTTAAATGTACCGTATGGTGCGCAGTTACGTCTCGACGAATTATTGGACCATTTTTCTTCGAAGACCACGATGGCAATGCTCTATCTGTAGATGGCGAGCGATATCGGGATATGATTCAAACCAGCTCTTGCTGACAATCAAGGGATGTGGTTCCAACAAGATGGGGCTACTGCGCACACTGCTCGAGCCACTATGCACCTTCTAAGGCGAACGTTTAATTTCGAGGAATTCAGGATTCAATTGGCCCGTCCGCTCGCCGGACTTAACAGCTCCTGATTATTTCCTTTGGGGATATTTGAAAGGAAAGGTTTATGTTAATAAACCCAGAACCCTGCAGCAACTAAAGGAAAATATTCGAGCAGAAGTAAGGGCTTTGGGGCCAGATATTCTGACTCGGATCATGAAAAATGCTCTTTCAAGAGCTGCACTTTGCGTAGCCGAAAATGGAGGTCATTTGAGTGATGTAATCTTTCAATCTTGAATTGTAAAAAAACTCCAACTATTGTATTTCAGTTTTGTGTAAAGAAAAAATAATAAAATATGAATTTAAAAAAGTTATCAATTTTTCAAATCCCTTCGTGTCTTTTGCCCCACCCTGTAGTTACTACATAACGTGCTGCGCCTGAGCTCATGCGACTCGTCTCTTTTTATCACAATAACGTTGCCCCGTTCAATTTCCACTTTTGAATCTAGCACTACTGTAAACATTTTCACCACCATATTATATTTATGCGTCCTGAATATTTCATCTATTGGGATTCTTGTACGTTTGAAATATTATACTTCTACTGGACAAAGTTGTGTGTTTTATGCGATTGTCCTTTTTGTAAATTTGGGGATTTTCACCGTAAGGGTTTTTTTGATTCCGGGACAAATTTACCTGGCGCCCATAGATCTATTAATTTAAGTGAGAACCACACCCATCTCCACTGTAGCTAGGAACGGGAACCCTGCATAGAGCAGTAGATAGTGACACATACATATTGCATTCAAAAGATTGATTGAAGGTAATAAAATGAAACCCTGAATTTGGTAAATGTCATGGACAAGGGAGATCAAAAGTTAGTGGAGTAAAATATTGTTGACCAATGTGTGTGAATGTGAATGATTAAAATTTGGAAAAAAAACGAAAGGTTCTTATTTTTTTTCAAATAAATTTGTTGAAAGTGTGCTTGTCCACCGCGGTTATCTATACCAGCGGTCCGCAAACTTTTTGATATTGCGACCCCAAAATTAAAAAGAGAGTTATGAGTGACCCCAGAAAAAAAAACACAAATGCAAAGGTTGGTTCAGGTAACGAAGTTAGCTGTTTTTATTTCGTAAATTATTTCTATTGAAGAGTTTATTTATTTTGGAAAGTAATATTAGAGCAAACAGGACCTTATTGACTTTTTTGGCGACCCCATAAATATCTTTCACGACCCCACATGGGATCGCGACCCCAGGGTTGCGGACCGCTGATCTATACAGTCCCCAACTCCCCAACAGGTCTTGACATTGATGCAATAATATCCCAAGCTACCTGTACTTCAAATCTCAGAGCCGCGAAGGTCCCTGAGGGCTGGAAAAAATTTGCAAGCCTTCTACCCATGATGTCCCAAACATGCTATATTGGCAAAAGATCGCGGGATCTGGGCGGCCATGGCAAAAGATTCACATGTGTCGATTCAAAAAAGTTCAAAATAACTCGAGGCGGTTAAGATAAGGGGGAACATATGGCTTCACTATTTCTTGTTGGTAACGCAGTGAGTCATGTTTCCTCGAATGAAGACTAAAGTTAAATAAATACCATAGCGCCTACTGTTCGGTGTACATGACGCTGAACAGCAAGAATAAAAATTCAAACAGCGCCTTCTGGATGCTGCAGTTTCTTTGTCAGTTAGTATATAATTTTGGGAGAGCTTCGATTCAAAAATTTGAAATTGAGTGAGTACCTATGTTTCAATGAAATATTTCCTACATGGTGTTTGGGGGTGAAATTCCTGAAATTAGGGTAGGCAATTTTATGGTGGAATTCATGGTATGTGTATTGATGAATTCCACCGAAAAATTACGTTCGATTTTGATTCCCCAACATCATTTTAGTATTTTACTAATCGAATATCCCCTGTACTAATCCACGTCCAAAATAATACAAAAAAAAACGTTATATCTAGTGATCTGAAAACAAGCGGAAAGATACGTTGATGAATAAGGACACAATAAAATTATTAACTTCCTTTTCAAACAGTAGAGTCGAGCCTGAAATTTATCGAAAACGATTTAATCTATGAGTTCTATGACGTTACTGAGAGAAAAAGAAACTGGAATCTTGTCTTGAATCTCTCTATTGCATTCCAATAGATTCGATAATATTGAAAAGAGAGCCGAATATTCGTTAATCAGCAGTGGAAATACCCACTGTTGTATTATTAACGTCAAGTTTAGCTTCCACTGTGTAGTCTCTCTTGGTAAACGGAAGTATGTAGATAATGCATACCACAGATATCGGTGTTTTGAGCTAGTTGAACGCAAACAGTGTGAGCTATGGATTTTCTGAAGATTCTGAAACCGAGAAGGAACAGTGAGTATTGTATCAATTTTCATAAAAATTAATTTCGTATTAATTTTAGTTTTCCATGAAGAAACAAGTCTAGAACTATTGTTTTTAGTTTGAGTTGATATGAATAATGCATTAAATTGGGGTGCTCTATATAAATTTCCCCAATTTCTTTTCAGTTTTCAGTGGAACTTCTTATTATGGACTATCACTGATTGAACTGTTTTAATTTCATCAACAAAGTTTTCATATGTGCAGTCTGAATAAAATTAGTAATATTCTCATCATAGCTTCACAGAAAACTCCTATTCGACCCCGACTAGAATTTTATTCTCTAAATTTATTAAAATATACACGCTTTCCCTGAATGAATGGATAAACCATCACAGTTGGCCAAATTTCAAATACAATCTTTCTCATAAAATATGAAAAATATTAAACACGCATGTTTTCCATATATTTTCAACACTTATGCTTATCCTTTTACAAAATGAATTATTCACAACATTTTATGGTAAAAATTGGATTCAGATTTTTTTTCAATAAAACGAAAGCAGCTACACCTACTAAGTTTTACTGCTTGTATGTAAGCATGATCATACATTGTAAAAGAAACAAGGTAAATTAAGTAAAAAATTCAAGATTTTTGAAGGGACATTTGTCCCTTCATATCATTTCATCCCTAATCGTGGTATATAAATTTCAGAAATTATGCTTGTTGATGTATTCAGAACACATATACCGTTAGATTGACATGTCCAAGCGATTTCACAAAATTTCGATACTTCTACTAGAAAAGATCTCTGTTTTCTTTTCTATGTGACACCCTATATAGTTGAAGTAGTGTGCCGAAAATTGATACATATTCATGGGAAAAATTTCATTGACAGAAGGGAAATATTTTATTCTGTACGTCCATAAGCTCTACCATGATGAGATTTAGGCTTATGCATTCATTCTAGGACAACTTTTATATTATACACAAAGAGCTTTGAACTCAAGGGTAGGTACATTGAAACGAGGTGAAGTCGATCATGAAATTTGTCGTTTTTCCAATTTCAAATCCCTAACTGAAAGATTGAAATAATGAGAAAATTTATTGAAGAACTATTTTTGTGCACAATATGCATTTAAATGCAAATATGTGCAGTTGGTAGATGGTACTTTTTTTGAAAAAATTATTTTAGGGATCGACTCCTCTTCCCACAAGAGGACAGTCGATCATGACTTATTATACGTATTGTAAATTACTTCAGTATGAAGTGAAATCGATCAAGTACTTTATTGTTTCGAGTTTCAACTCCTTTAAAAATAAATAGCACTACTCTTCACATACTTTATCGAATATTACGAAAAAGAATATATTCAATGAAAATTACAGATTTATATTATAATCGGTAAAGTAAAATTTTAAGTTTCTATGGTCAGTTCTTCTATTTAATAAGGAATTGTTTGAACAGTACTGAAATCCTCACAATAAAAAAAATTAATTGAAATTAAGTATTTCTTTACTTGTATAGAATTTGGAAAATTGAATCATCAAGTTCATTATTATTATCAAGTTTGATTATGTATACTTCTCGGCAATTTTCACATTATTAATTCAAATTTATTCGTATTGATTCAAAGGTTGCTCATAAAATCAGAATATATTCACATTCTGCTATCAGAGTAGCAGATAAGAAAACCAAACAATGCATGAGATGTATGATTACAAATTTCCTCATTTCAGAATTCGCAGAAGAATTGATATCGCAATCGGTTGGATTTGAAATGGACGATGAAATGAAGGATCTAACAGAAAAAAAATCAGAGGATGAGATCAGCTTCAGGGTTGATTATCTAGGTAAAATTTGGTGCATCTACAATAACAATAGCGCAAACAAGATGTTTCGAGTGAATTTCAGATTCCGAATGCAAGTTCAGAACTATTAATATTATTATTATTAGAAATTGACAAGAGCCTGACGATAATACCTATAGGGCTCGAAAAAATAATCTAAATTCTGAACAGTCAGACCGCGGTAAACAACTGAAAAATATCATACACTAAAAAAACAAGACAAAATTAAATCACAGTCTAAAGGGACAGTCCAAAACAGTCTAAATTGTTCTTAAAAATATTGACACCACCACTATTCACCACACGCTCCGGTAAACCGTATACGTACACATTTATTTATTTATAAACAAAATCTCATCGAAGTTTTTAGTTCAGTTTCTCTTGAATCCTTCGGCCGATTTCAGCATTTTTTTTAATTGTAGCTTGGTTCTTCAGAAACATTACTGTTCATAAGCCGTCTACAGTTACTCAGTATTGTGTTGTATACTAGGGTGAACATGAAGAAGAAAAATAAGCTTTTTTTAAACCGCACTGTGAAATAAATCGTCGACCGACAAGGATTTTTCAGGCCCGGATCTACGATTTTTTCTGACCGGGGCAAAAATTCATGATGGCGCCCCCCCCCATTTGTGTAATATATGAATTCATAAAAGATAACAGAAATCAATAATACAAATGAATAATAAAAATAAATACTAATAATAAGGAACATATCACAAGGAATGAAATTACATTTTTTCTTCACAGCTTCACGCGGCGATATTTTCTTTCCGCGAAAGCATCTGCTCCTCGAAATCTGTTTCGGAAGCAGTTTTGTTTTCTATAGCTGAGATCGAGAGACCATAGAGATGTTCCTGACTCATTGAGGAACGCAAATAATTTTATATTATTTTCAATTTGCTGAAACTGCGTTCACATCTTGCAGACGTGGTAGGTAATGTTCAGTATATTCTTGAAGCTTTACTGACATTAGGGAAAATTTCTTGCAGATCTTGCCTGTGAAGAATTTGTAGCAGGTCTAATGTAGTCGATCTTTCACTAATTTCAGGAACCAGCTCTTTGCGCTAAAAGGGTCCCATTTTTCTGCAGATCCTCTTTTTGCATGTTCAAAAGAACATGGCCGTTGAGGAATGCGAAATTCGTACGCAGACTCTCTGCGCCTTCTGAGCTTTTTCTGATTTCGGAGTTTCGAACAATAATCTGTCGAGAACAAACTTAATTTTCTTCGAGAATAAAGCAACTATATCTAGCGTTCTTGACTAATCCTGCACATTTCATCAACCTGCTTTTTCTTCTCGAAAACAAGTATATTTCCAAGAATTGGCTCCACATCTAATTCTTCTGAAAGAAGTGTAGCTTCCGAAATCCAGTTTCAATAGGTTTTCCTCTCATATTCCTTGCAAGATCTTCAAGAGACCTTGCATCAACGATAATGAACGTGAAATAATTATATCCCCTTTCTGAATTTCCACAATTTTCCTATTGATGTCTCGCAGAATATTATCCCAAATTGTTAGGCTCAAGATTAATCTAAAATCCATCACAGCATGAAGCAAATGACCAGCTTCATACTTGGATTCTGCGACTAGTGAGGATTTCTTCCACAGCCTTCACAACTCCCCGTAAATTATTGAGCAAGCATGTTCAGCCCATTGTTTTGCTACTTCCTTTCAAATATGTTTTCGTGCACTTTTTCATAATTGTCCATCGTGTGGGTGAACTAACAAAAAAAGATGCAGGTTTTGTACAACACCAACTAAAATTTACTGTTTCTAAACATGATGAAGCCAAATGGACACCATTGGACACCCACAAGATTCAAAGAGTGTGCTAGGCCTGGAACTGATACTGCCAGCTCGTTCATCAGTAGAATTCTGTATTGGACTTCTATATAGAGGATGTCCCAGAAGTCGCGCACCCCATTGAGGGGATCGACAGTAATAGATATTCTAAGCCCAAAAATCCATGTTTGAAATTTTTTGATAACGTAGTTAATTAGTAATTAATTAATGAAAGTGACCGATCAGGAGCGCCCTACAAAAAATCTCGGCTTACTGCGCGAAAAGCCGGCAGCAGCTCTGGCGTCTCACTCTCGCGTCCCCACTGCCTACTTATTCTTCTGCAGGGCGCTCCTGATTGGTCACTTTCATTAATTAATTACTAATTAATCACATACGTTGTCAAAAAATTTCAAACATGGATTTTTGGGCTTAGATTATTTTTTACTTTCGGGCTTCTCGACTTCTGGGACACCCTGTATATGCCAGCTATATTAGATCCGTTGTCGTAAGATTGCCCACGACATTTTTCGACATCTAAATCTTCAGCTTGGAGTTTATCTAGAATTCGCTATGATATTATTCTCCAGTTTTTCTGTCAACTTAAAAAGTCAATAAAACTTTCCCTTATCTCATATCCGATCTCCGTTCTCTTTAAATATCGTATAACCTGGTTCATTTGTTCTGTGTGAGATACATCTGCGGTGCAGTCGAACATAAGAGTGAGATAGTTGACCTCCTTGATCTCGTTAATAATTGTAATACAAGGTGCGGCACGGAGGGCGGACGTTTTTCAGATGGGCATAACTTTCCCCCACTGAGAACGAGAGAAGTGGGGAAGGTGCCGTTAGACTCGTGTGTTCCTAGCATTTATTTACCAGTTGTCGTCATGGAGCCTTGGACGGTGGAGAACCTCATTTTGTTCATGAGTGACGAAGCCCACTTTCACCTCAACGGCATGGTTAACCGGCAGAATTGCCGTTATTGGGCTAATGAAAATCCGCAACACTTACACGAAAGACCGCTGCACAGCCCAAAAGTTACGGTTTGGTGCGCTGTATCGCAAACTCGCATCATTGGCCCTTACTTCTTCGAAGACGTTAATGGTCGTGCTGTTACCGTGAACTCAGAGCGGTACGTCGAAATGATCAACAACTTCTTTATCCCCGAATTACGACGGCAACGTGTTCCAATCCGACGTGTGTGGTTCCAACAGGATGGGGCGACCGCCCACACAGCCAGAGCATCAATGGACGTTATTCGCCCTCTCTTCCCTGGTCGCCTTATTTCCAGGTTTGGCAATGTTCATTGGCCTCCCCGGTCCCCAGATTTATCCACATGCGATTTTTTCTTATGGGGACACCTCAAGGCTAGAGTATACGAGACCAAGCCCCGAACTCTGGACGAATTGAAAAGGGCTATTCGCGTGGAAGTTGCCCAAGTTGAGAGAGCGATGTTGGAGAGAGTCTACGCGAACTTCCAAGAGCGCCTCCAGCACTGCATCACCGATTTCGGCCACCACATGCCTGATGTGATTTTCCACACTTGACTGTCTCAAATGCTATTTCCTTGAGAATCTGATTCCGTCAATAAATGTGTTTTTGAGTAAAAATTAACGCTTTTATTATTTTTTTAAAACCATCCATCCTCCGCGCCGCACCCTGTATGATGATTGTTGGGAATAGGTCAATTATACAGAAAAAAACCAATTACTCTATGGCCGACGTTTCGGCATATATTATGTCATCTTCAGGGCTGCTAAAAATTACAAAACAACAGGTATGAGATATTTAAAACATTCCTAAGACTTTCTCATTTCAAAATTCACTTAGCAATCAACCTAATGTACAAAAAATTATCGATAATTTCAACACAAAAGGCAAGAACTTGACACAAACATTAAAATCACTCTTTTTTTAGAGCTATATCAAATAAAGTGAAATAACTTGAAGCAATTCACAACATAATTGGGAAGCAAACAATCTGCCAAGACATGAACGGCAAATAAATGAAAGCGCGAACACCAAACTAATTTCTCAAAATCCTGAAATGGTCTCACTTACAAGTAAAACGGTCCTCTTTTGTCAAAAACAATGATTCGTCTTTTCGATATTTTGAAGAATCAAAATGAGCTGATGTAGGCTGCATGAAGGATTCAAACATGCTGACTGAACCAGACGATGTTATTTCTATTGGTTATACACGGAAAGAAATCTATCCTCAAATCAAGAAGCCCAATATTCTTGAAATATTAGAGTTGTTTCAAGTATATATAGAATCAAAACAAGTAAAAAGGGGAATTTTGTATACTTGGAATGAATTTATTTTACTCAAAAAACATATACTTGATTGAAGAATGAAATTCTCCATCGGAGTAAATTATTTATTCAATCCAAACTATTCACTTTTATCAATTCAAGAGTACTTCTATATTTCAGGTAACTATATGATATCTTGACTTCGAAAATATAATATTCTCAGTTCGAGAATTGGAATATACTCATTTCCATGTGTTATATTCAAGAAATTAGTTTTCTTGAAATAATAATTTCGATTGACATGAAATAATGAATTGACATAAAATTATGAATTGAATAATTAATTAATCAATCAATAATGATTCGAGAATATTTCGCCAAATGGAATAAAATCGAAAATAAAATATTGCTAGGATAACGTTCAGATTTTAGATTATATGTGTACGATAAGTTAGAAATCTGAGAAAAAAGTTACTATTGAGATAGATAGACTCTCCTTTCAAAATATATACATTTTATGGATTGAAATATGAAGTTGATATTATAAAAAAATTGTGAAAATATAATTTGAAAGAAATTTTCAATTAGGTACTTTTCACAAATCGATTTATAATAAAATTATGTGATGAAACATTATAGAAAAAAAATCACCCAATCTATTACACTCTGTATAACATTTCTCTTAGTGTAATTCCATAATTTTGAAAGGGAAAGAAAGAAGTTGTTGAAAAATTCATCGTATTTGTAAATTTAAGTGAAATGACATGCAATCACTCGATCCAAGTGTAATTTTCAGAATATACTAAGATGTCAATTCTTCTTCCGGTAGTTAGGCAACATGCATGAATAAAAGGAACCGTGATCCGATTGCGAGCAGTTTCATCGTAATCCAAGTATATAAATTTCTCCATCCACTAGATCCAAGTGAATTATTCGACAATATACGGTCTTTGGGTTAACAATAATAAACCTCTTTACTTCTGTATTTATGCAAATAAAGTATTGGTATTGAATGTGGTGTCGAAATCGTTCGAGGATGTCACAACCCCAGAAAGGGCCTAGTATTAATAAGGGCACCCTTACTTGTTGATTTTGACTCCGATTTCATTATATAGGCATTAAACTTGACTGTGAATTATCTCAAAAACTATCAACTCTAGAAGGATATGTTTCAAGTGAAAAATGTTAGATATCACATCTTGTTTTCACCTTAACCTTTTCAAGGTTATTTCAGAGCTAACTTGATTCTTAATGATTTATTATTGAAGAGAATATATATCTAATTTTTCCATATTCTGCTACATATATAAGTATGTAGTATGAAATATTTCGTTTCGAGTAAATTTTCATAAGGGTATATATCAAAGTATCCTAAAAATGTTTCTTGAAAAATGTAAACAGAAATCATCAAATCTGGAACATTCAGAAATTCCAAAATTTCGAAAAAAAAAATGTAGAACAATTCTATATAACTAAAAATTCAAGTGAACTATATATTACTAATCTTGACAAAATTTCCATTCACTTGGTCCGAGTAAGATATTCAGCGATAAACTATAATACGCCAATTCTCCTTCCGGTAGTTAGGTTTTATCGTAATCCAAGTATATGAATTTCTCAATCCACTAGATCCAAGTAAATTATTCAACAATATACTAAAAAGCGCCCTCTATTCAGTGCGTAAAAGGGGATATCACTCTCGATCTTGAATCGACTTGTTCATATCGCGTCTTTCGTCCAAGTTCAGTGTGTTGAAGAAAGTTTAACCAATTTTTAGTGAAATGTGGAAAAATTATTGGGACAATAAGGATGCTCGGGCAGTGTTAGCAAGCTATTTCAAGGTAAGATATGTTAGCTATGTATTGATTTAAATTTATATTGAGATGTAAAAAAAAACTTTATTTCTACTTTTAATCTTATACGTTTTGAATCAACAAGCTGTTTTCTTTTTCGATAAATTTAATACTTGAAATACTCTAAGTGCGCATCTCTTACATTTCTAAGAACATTCATTTTCAAAAATCCTATTACATTGGGATTATCAATTTTTCAGAACAAGATATTTCCTTATAGCTCTTAAAAAATCTCAATGATCATGATCTCATACCTACCTTAGGAATGAAAACTGATTTCAAGGAAAATTAAAGAGATGAATTCTGAAGCAAGTGAAATATTTTTCATTTTTATGAAATGAATTCGCTTTTACTACTTCTAAAAATGATTTTTCGAATTACACAGTACTGTACGAGCATCGTTAAATAAAAAAAGAACGATAATCAACCAGTTATACCATATTTTCTTATGTAACTCACGAATTTTGAATTATTAGATTGAAATGGTCTCGTACACTGTTGTATCTTTTTTGGGGGGAATACCTCATCATATCACTCATTATAGAATGCGGATAATAATTCAGAGGATACAGAATTTATAAGCATTTTTCTTGCAGAGGTTTGGAGATATGGAAAATATTATCCAAGAGCAGAGGCAGAAAACAATACAATGGAAAGGAACGATGCCGCCCTAATTGTTGGTTTTGGGACAGTTTCTATTAGAACCGAAAAGCTTTTTGATTATTGTTGAAAACCTCTACCATCAGTTCTCCTCTGCACGTAAGGCATTCAAAATTATTTTCAAATTGTTTCACGTTTTGAATGTTAATTATCCCGTTCAGTGCCAGTACCTTTATGTGATTATACTGCGATGTGTACCTATATAATTTTTTTATTTGTGGTTCTTCTGATATTTCTTCTGTTGTTGATTGTATACTTATTTATATGTGATAATATTTTTAGGATTATGATTTTTCATATAGTTTTTATTTGTGGTATGTACTTATTTTTTCACATCAGTTATTATTGTGTTTATTTGTACCTAGTCCAGTTGATTATATGTTGAATTTTCTCTATTTGTTTTCAGTGATCACTTTTATACTTTTGTTTGTTTATAATTATTTCAGAAGTATAATAAATTTGTTTTCAATTCTTATAAGCCTCGTTTTATGAATATAATCCTCATCCTGAAATCACAGCTATGTTAAACGATTATCTTATTTCAAATAATTTCACTATTTGTCAAAACAAGCATAAAATAAATCCCATTATTCATCTTGAGAATATAATATACTGAAACTGAATATTCAGAATTCTCATTGGTTCAGAGTGAGAATATAAATGGTTTTGACCAAACAGGTATTTACTTCTTGTAAGTAGACCGAAAACTAAATCTGAAGTTAATATTTACTCAAAACCATTATTGAATAAAATTTGATTTGAAAATATGATATACTCAATTTAACAATTTCCTGATGTTGGATTGAGTGAAATTATTGAGTTCATTCAAGTATTTGGTATCTTTGCTTCGAACGAAGAAACTACTGAGATTAAGATGTACAATAATTCCATTTGAGATTATGTTTCCCTTAGACGAAATATTTCCAATACTCATTTCAAAATTCTCATTTTACTCACAAGGAATATATGAATATTCTTGAATCAATAATACGTGATTTATTAAATGCAAGTATATGATATACTTAGTCGAAAGAATTATTTTATTTGAATTCGGAGAATAAGGTATACTTGAATCGACTAAATCTTATTCTTGCTCATATATGAATCTATCATTTACTTCAATCAAATATTATCCACTTGGTACGAGAATAGATTTCTTTCCGTGTACCGTCCAAAAAAACATAAACACCTGCAGAAGATAACAATGACTGTACGAGCAGATTGTTGTTAAGTCTTCTTTTTCACCCTAGACAAAATATTATAATATCCCTGGTTGAGGTTCGATATGTCTGTTCTTGAGTTGACTGACTTATTTCTTTTAATATACAGCATCTCGTATATCAACCTTTTACATAATGTGTGTGTGTCCCTTTTTTAAAATTGACGTTTGTGCAAAATTAAATGTATGGTTTTTGTCTTTTACGTGTTCTGGTAAGGAAGTTTTTGAAAGAGCATTTGGTCTGCTGATTGAATATTTATGTTCGTCAATTCGTTTGTTGAGATATCTTTTGGTTTGGCCGATATAACTTCTCTCACATTGGTGGCACGGAATTTTATACATTATATTCGATTCTAAGTTTTGTGGTGTTTTATCTTTCAACTTGCTGAAAAAGTTTTTTTTTTATTGTATTTGTATTTTTAAAAGATATAGCAAATCTCTCCGTTTGGAAAACCCTTGACAATCTTTCCGATAAACCCCGTACATAGGTTAAACCCAAGTATATTTTTTGTTGTTTTTTACATTATTTAAATTTGCTTCTCTCATTGATTCTATGTTTGTGAGTGAGCCATTAATATTATCGGGCTTAAGAACTTTAGAGATTGAGGAACTAGGATAACCATTCATTTTCAAGATTGATTGAATATACTGTATGTTTTTTTGCCAAAATTGTTTGTCTGATAGTTTTAATGCTCGAAATTTTAGATTATTTATTATATTGATCTTGTGTACAATAGAATGGTGGGAATGAAAGTTTATATGTCTTTCAGAATATGTTGGTTTATGATACTAATCTATTTTCAATACATTATCTTCATTTCGCATGATTTTCAGATCTAGAAAAGCTATACTGTTATTTGATTCTTTTTCTCAGGTTAATTGCAATTTATGATGAAAACTATTGAAGACATCGAGAACTAAATTTTCCATGCCATCTGGAATAGCTAGAAAAATATCATCGACATATCTTTTGAATATATCTACTTTAAAAGGAAGTCTATTAAGTCATACTTCTTGCAACGTAGAAACCACAATGTCTGCACATATAGGCGACATGCAATGTCCCATACCAAAACCGAAATTCTGCTTCCAAACTTGACCATTGAATGTGAAAAAATTGTTGTTGGTTAAGAAGTCACACAGTGTTTTGAAAGTTGCAAAGTCTAAGTTGGGTTCTTGTACAAGACGCCAATTCTCCTCTATTATGTTTAGACATAAATCTGTAGGGGTATTAGTATCCAATGAAATGATGTCTAACGATATTAATTTATATCCTTCAGGTAACTGTAGGTCATTGAGAGCTTCAAACAACTCAAAAGAGCTTCTAACATATTTCTCATTTATGATAAAAATAGGCTTTAAGGTCGGCGTTTAAAGCGAGTAGGAAAGATCAGCTGATAGAGGCGCCACCGTCCATTTTAAGAAATATCTCCATAGAACTTACATGATCACAATAAGTTCTATGAGTATCTCTCTAATCATGAATGAAATGTACAATGGCGCTCTCTATCCGAAAATCGCCGAACTATGAAATAAGCGAATTTGTGGGTAAAGCAGGAACTTTTTCCCTCCAAAATTTGAATTTGGCCATTCTCTGCCAATTCCGTATTTCAAGTTGATATTCTGAACGAAATTATTAGTAGATTCACTTTTAATCGGAAGTTGAACTATTTTCATGGGTCTTTCTGTTGAAATAAAACAGAAGCATGGGTTGGCTCATTTTCTTCTATTTTTGAAAGAAAAAAAATTAACTGTCGGAATGAAATCGATTAAAATTATTTCAACAAGAACCCTAATCCTTTCTGAGTTCACCCACAAAATTTCAGTTCTCAAAGTGAAACCGTTTTCGAAATCAACTTGAAATAAAAACACACTACATTGAACGCCCACCTTAAGATCTCAGCTATGTATTTACTAAGATTATAATTATGTGGCCCGATGTGGGAGATCCTTTACAACTAACAATGGGTGGGATATTTGTTTTGTGTAATTTAGGTACGAAGTACATTTTGGGTAGAACACCATTATCAGATTTTAGAGACTTATATTTTTGCTCTGTACTTATATTACAATAAATAAGTCAGTCAACTCAAGAACAGACATATCGAACCTCAACCAGGGATATTATCATATTTAGTCTAGGGGGAAAAAGAAGACTTAACAACAATCTGCTCGTACAGTCATTGTTTTCTTCTGCAGGTATTTATGTTTTTTGGACGGTATAACCAATAGAAATAACATCGTCTGGTTCAGTCAGCATGTTTGAATCCTTCATGCAGCCTACATCAGCTCATTTTGATTCTTTAAAATATCGAAAAGACGAATCATTGTTTTTGACAAAAGAGGACCGTTTTACTTGTAAGTGAGACCATTTCAGGATTCTGAGAAGTTAGTTTGGTGTTCGCGCTTTCATTTATTTGCCGTTCATGTCTTGGCAGGTTGTTTGCTTCCCAATTATGTTGTGAATTGTTTCAAGTTATTTCACTTTATTTGATATAGCTCTAAAAAGAAGAGTGATTTTAATGTTTGTGTCAAGTTCTTGCCTTTTGTGTTTAAATTATCGATAATTTTTTGTACATTAGGTTGACTGCTAGGTGAATTTTGAAATGAGAAAGTCTTAGAAATGTTTTAAATATCTCATACCTGTTGTTTTGTAATTTTTAGCAGCCCTGAAGATGGCATAATATATGCCGAAACGTCGGCCATATAGTAATTGGTTTTTCTCCCTATAATTGACCTATTCCCAACAACCATCATATTTAAACTAGTATAAGGTCAAGTAAAAACTCTATCAATCTATAATAATTGTAATATATTAATCCGAACTTTGGTGGCCATTAAATCGATAATTTCATTTTGTATAGTTTTGGACATATAGGATGTTTGTCCTTTTTTGAGTGGTCAATATGGCATTTCAGAGTCGGGTCATATTTAATAATAATACTTTTTTCCGAGAAAATCAGAAATAAAATATGGTTGTTTCTGGCGCCCCCTCAAGCTGGCGCCCAGGGCAAGCGCCCCGCTTGCCCACCCGCCCCTAGATCCGGGCCTGGGATTTTTGCTAACACTCAGATGTTGCCTCATCTTTTGGAAACATTTACTTATCTGTTTATTGCGATCTCTCAATTTTGGGAGAAATTACCTCCATTTAAATTGTCTCAGAGCTTTGCGATTCAAAACATAAATTTCTCGTTTAGCAACATCAAATTCATACGCAATAACAATTATTGACAAGTAATTCATAAAGTTTTTAGTTCTGCTCAATATCTCGTGTGTCCTTCACGTCCTCTCATGACTGCAGTTCACCGTCTTTACATTCTGAGAATTAGTATCGATAACCTGTTGAGGCAGATCATCCTAAATCTCGATTAGGGCAGCTACGAATTGCGCCGAATTTTCAAACTGCTGGCACTCTACGTATCATTTCCTGAATATGCTCATTTGGATTAAGGTGGGCGTTCAATGTAGTGTGTTTTTATTTCAAGTTGCATTTGAAAATGGTTTCACTTTGAAAACTGAAATTTTGTGGGTAAACTCAGAAAGGATTGGAGTTCTTGATGAAATAATTTGAATCGATTTCATTCCGAAAGTTAATTTTTTGTCTTTCAAAAATAGAAGAAAATGAGCCAACTCATGCTTCTGTTTTATTTCAACAGAAAGAGCCATGAAAATAGTTCAAGATCCGATCAAAAGTGAATCTAGTGACAATTTCGTTCAGAAAAACAACTTGAAATACGGAATCGGCAGAGAATGGCCAAATTCAAATTTTGGCGGGAAAAAGTTCCTGCTTTACCCACAAATTCGCTTATTTTACAGTTCAGCGATTTTCGGATAGAGAGCGCCATTGTACATTTCATTCATAATCAGAGAGATATTCATAGAACTTGATAGTGATAATGCATGTTCTATGGAGATATTCCATAAAATGGACGGTGGCGCCTCTATCGGAGGAGCTTTCCGACTCGCTTTTAACGCCGACCTTAAGGTCTGGAGAACACGCTGATCAATTCATTCAACGCACCGTCGATCATCCCTAAATCGGTTCCATCTAAAGAGACAGTGCGAGTGAAGTTGAATTGACGATAAAGTCTCTGACTACCATCAAATACACAAAATAGACTGTCTTTTGTAATCACATCGTTTACCCAATCGACGTTATTCCAGTTGTCGTGCAATCTGGCAAAGTTCATTCTGGCCAATAAATGGCGTCGCTAAAGCATTGAAGCAATCTTCGTTTTCGGGGCTTCTAATCCAACCTCCTTCAGTATTCTTGTTATGGTTCTCACTTGTTCGAGTTCTTCGAACCAGCCAAGGGGTTAGCGATCTGTGACATTGTTCTGCGTCTAATCCGTGAATATAGCAAGCAACACAAAACACAAAAACGGTTCATTCCTAGCCCCAGCATGCCTTAGTCTTAGCCCCCTGCGGTGGATTGTTGACTGATTTGTTTAATACAGTTGCAAGTACTTGTTTGATCTGCAGTCTTCATTACCTACGTAAGATAGTGTGGCCGTCACATTTATAGTGGTAGCGTGTGACGGTGGAGAACAATACAACACCACTTCTGCAACCGATAGCATTCGTTCAGGGGAGTCTCCGAATTCTATCTTTACATCTTGGGTCAGCGTCACTGTTACCTTATTTTTGTGCAACATTTTACCTACGCCACTCACCATTATAATGCGGTCGCTTCATGACGGTACCGATTTGTAGAAAATATGAACTTCAGCCTCGTCTCAAGCGATTGGGACAATGACTAGGTCAGATTCTGGTGTAGCTATTTCCGTTGGGATTCGAAATAACCGTTGTGCCACAAATGCTCTCTGCTTCTTACATTATTTTATTTCAACAAATTTCATTCGAATTCTGTTCAAATGTGCTGCAACAGTAACACTCATTTACTGCCGTTAGAACCATAATTATTGATATTTCCGAAAATCAACAGTTTTCGAGATATTTGAGCTTTTGTGTTTTTTAATAATTTCTCACAGAATTTCATTTTTCATAGAATTTTTTTGTTCATATTTGATTATCATTTTCATCAGAAAAGGATATGACTTGTATGAAAAGAGTAAAACTATGCTGCAATAGATGTTGAAAAAGAGTTTGTACGATTTGAAAGTTGGTATATGAAGAAAATGAATAATCATAATAATAGCATTTATTTCAACAATTAAATGAAATAAGTCAAGTACAAATTTTCATTGAAGCTCTTGCATCCTTTATAATATTCTTGTAGTGTGTAAGGAGGTGCGTAGGGTTCACTGTTGATCAAAAATTTCTTGACTTTCTTTAAAGTTTTCACATCCTCTATGCCCTGAAATATCCTGGGTAGATAGTTGAATAGTTTTAAGCACATAATATCGAGAATTCTTGTGAGTGAGTGTAAAAGCCGATTCACATCAGACGAGCGAATGCTCATTCTAACCTCATTCTATCAAATTCTTCTAGTTTAAACAGACGTGGATCATTCTTTCGTCATTCTATCAGCGTTCTGAATGATTCGATATAGAACATTTTTAGCATGATGAAAGAATACATGTATTGTTCCACCATGATTTTTAGAACGCTCGATCGCTTAATGTAAACGGCACTAACATGTGCGCCCGCAGGGGGGACCATGCCTCTCCCTGAGATTTTGATGGCCTTATCGATTTTCAGCACGACACCTTAATATTACCTCCTAATTTCTATTTTGGCCCCCCCTGAGAAAAATTTCTACGGGTTTCTGCGGGCGCCCATTGGCAATAGAGCGCATGATCAGTTCTTTCGTGCTCAGAGGCGCTCGCTCCCGGAGCGGTCTCTTCAAAGCGTTCTAGTGTTCTAGCGATTTTATTTCCCATCGATTTAAGCCATTTTTTCGCGTGAATCACGGTTCAAAACTATTTCAAAAACATTTCGAAGTAAACGTCACCAGTTCATGCATCGCTGAAATGCCACAATTTCAAAACGGTGACGTCATCATAGAAATGTCAATTCAATTTATGAATTTAAAAGTTATGCCGGGTTTCCACCAAGCGGACAGAACAAAAACAAAACACGAACTCGGTCCGTTTGTGACAGTCCGCGAACTGTTTGCAAACTGTTCTAGAACTTGTGGATTGTTTTCCGGACTCGAAAGTCCGCGAATTGCGTTTTTACGGACACAAACAGAGTCCCATCCAATGTCGGTAAACTTCAAAGGATTTACGAGTTCTAGCCCAGGCAACACAAAGATATCCCAGAGAAATCCCTGCGACTTCTTTTTAGGAAGTTGTGACGCCTTTTGTGACTTCTTTGGGAGGTCGCTGGGAGCTCTATATCTCCTCCAAATGTCCGCCACAAAAGAGTTCCCAGAGAGCTCTTGACGATATCCTACGTGGATATTCTCAAACAAGCCACACTCAGAGTTCGCATACACCTCCCGCGGCGAGGACTTTGAGAACTTCTTATTAACCTCCGCATTGCGAGATGTATAAGATATTCTCGAACTGTTCACATTGCGAGATGTATAAGAAGTTCCTATACAGGTCGTATTGTGAGATGTATAAGAAATTTCTACGCATGCCGCTTTGCACAGGTAAATACAGGTCGCATTGCGAAATGTGAATGAAACATCAAAAACTAAGTCAGATTAGTCTGATTTCTACGATGAGAATCTGTATATCCGCTATATTATTGAATTGAATTACACAACAAACAGTGTTAAAAGTTATTTATTATTTTCGGCGGCGACAGAAGGTAAACTAAAACGAGCGAATAAGTTCGTCAATCTTTATTATCAACAAACAAATTTTCAAAACATTATATTTCTTTCTTCCTCTGGGTACAATGTCCCAGCCAATCTTGAGAAGAGACTCCTCTGTTGTCCTCCACGTATGTAGTGCTGCCACCCTCCGTACCTACAAGTTCGAGAAAAATCGGTAGATTTCGGTAGATTTTTGAAAAAAGAAATACCTTTTCATATATTTCTTGTGTTATTCAAGTTGAAATACCATTCATCCGAGAATTGGGCAAGAAGGTTATTTTACGAATGGAGCAAAATTAAAAATGGATGTTTATTTACAAAATCAATGTTCGAAAACGGAAAAACCAATCTCTCTGAGTATTCTGTCAAAATAAATAGGTATTCAAAAAATTTACACCTATTGAAAACAGCTGATATGCTGAAAATAAACGTATGTACATCAAATTGCTTGAAAAAAATATAGATTTGTCAACGTATAGCTCAACTAATGTATCAAATTACGGTATGCTTAGGAAATCTTCAAAATAATATCGTAAGAGTCATGATTTCTTAGAATATCAGAACATACATTCACTCCATCAAATTTTGGTAGATTTATGTGCTTTTTTGTTAGATCGGTAGATTGAGAAGAAATTCGGTAACACTTTTGTAAGGTCAGTGGTTTATACATTGATCAAAACGTGAATAAACAGTGTGTCAAGTTCTTTTGGAGCACAAATTGAACAAAGAGGATTTCAACAACAACATTTCAATGTCCATTCTGCATTCATATCATATATCAGCTTGAAACAAAATGAGATATAATTCCAAACTGTTCCCGTGAAAGTGTCGAACGATCACAATTTTCATTGAAGTGTTTTCTTTTTTTAATATTAGAATTGCAATAATGGTTTCCACAGGAACTTGTAAACCGTGCCTATTAAGAATTATCAATAATATATTAGCTTGAATTTTGGGAATATTCGACTCATCATTCTTGTAAAGTCTGTTGTGAGGTTATTACACTCATCCATATTCCTAATGGAAATAATTATCCTGATCACCAATATACCCAGTAGAAAATCGTTTAATGTGAATGTGAATTAATCAATTCCTTTATTGGTGGTTGAATTACTCGGATAACATAAATGGCGGTAAAAATGGTTACGGTATATGTCCTAATAGGTGAGAAAACTCCAGAATTTGATGAAAATAACACTTACTTGGAGCACAAATATCCTCATCGAAATTTCACACAATAACTAACGAAAACGAACCTCGCACAGCACAGTAACACCGATAAACACAACACATCTAACTAATCTATCCACAAAACCCATCTCGATTCTCGATGTCTGGCCGTCTTGGTAAACTCGCTGTTTATACAAGTTCGACTTGATAGAGCAAAATAGCGCCTGCGTGAACAGATTGACCTTGTCAATCGCATGGTGCGCTCTCCTCTCCAAGTTATCGCATTGAGTAGTCCCAAGGATATCGAATGGCGGGGTCTCCAAGATATCGCATGGGCACATCAGTAGGAAATTCGCTTAGTTACATCACATAGAGATCTCTGGGACCTCGCGGTAGGAGCTCCTATAAAAGTCGCATTGTAACCTCTCAGAGATATCGCGGAGAAGTCTGTGTTGCCTGGGAGGACTGTTTGTCAGCTTGGTGTAAACGCCTAGTTTGTTTTTATTTACGTTGTTGCGATCTAATGTGGTAGTTTGATTCGGTGCGTGAAGGGAAGAAGTCGTAATGTTTATTAAAACTTGATCGAAGTTCACCTCCTATACTCATATCATCTCCTCTGAGATCTTGTAACAGTTTAGACGTCACATTTCCCCTTTTTTGCCTTAAGGATGGCCTAATCCAAAACCGGCGTTTAGTTTTGTTTTTTTTAATAATGTATAATTTAACTGCCAGCAAAAATAAATCCTCGTCGTTTTGTTCTCTCAAGTTTGCAGCACGCCACATTCTCACAACTACACGTCCGGTGTCTGTCTCTATGTAAACTGAATCAAACTTAAACAAAACACGAACAGTTTTCATTCATTTCTGTCCGCAACTGGTGTAAACTGAAAGTCCGTTGGGAACCCCAACAGTCTTCGAACATTTTCCAAACAAAATTGTTCGAAATTTCTGTCCGAACGGACAGTTCTTGTTTTGTTTTGACCTGTCCGCTTGGTGGAAACCCGGCATAAGAAACATGATACACGCGAACATAATAATAAAAATATTCATAATTTTAAGTGTGTTTATTTGTATATTATTATTAAATCTTGTATTTTCAAATTGGACTCCAATCATTTTATGATGAATTTGAATGTTCTCGTCCTGATTAACGACTTGTTGAAAATATACGCAATATTCATATTGATTGAATCAAGAGGAAGAAGCCGTAAAATCAATTTCAAAAATTTGAACATACATTTTCAAAACTAAATAATATTTCAGAATTCTAAAATAAAGGTGTGCTCTACTCGAAGTGATTTATTACTTCAGAGTCACAGGTTACAATGCATTCTTAAAACAAAGCTGTCATGTTCAAATAATATTCAATGCAATGAAAAACAGTTATTATTATTATTTATTCAAAATAAAAACGGTGAAAACAAAATAAATCCAACAAATATAACCTATATTCTTCAATCAGCTGATTCAAACTTCAAACTGCAGTTCGAACTATTCCGTTACCTGCTTTCAAACCGCTTCAAATTATTTTGAACCATTTGGTGCGTGACGTCACCAGTTCGATGCGAAAACACGAATATTTCAAAACAGACGAAATAGTTTTAAAATATTGTCACGCGAAAATTCGGCTTTAATTATGGATTGGTCCCAAGAAAAATGTCGCTGAAATTCGTACTCGATTTCCGAATTTTGTCGGTGATCAGAGATAATAAATGGTCAAAATCCTTTGACGCCGTTCCACAAGAATTGTGGAATTGACCACTTTCTTCTTGTTCTTTCATGCCCGTCATCGTTTGACCCACATTATCCAGTAATCTAATGATTTGTCATCCGCCAACGTCTCTTCCTTATTTTCTTTCTGCGTGTTTGGGACAAAATAACAAAAGCAGCACTTGCAATTATAATATTGCTGTCAGAGTCGGACATAACGAAGTAACACCAACCACAAAATTGACATGAATGAGCATTCGTTCGGCGGATTTGAACATCTATCTATTTTGTTCAAGAATTTTAGTTCTTAGTTCTCGTATTTGCTCGCAGATATTTTGGTGTAGGTAAACGCTGAAAACGAGCTTTCGTGCACACTAAAAGATCAACAAAGAATGTTCTTGTTCTAGCTCTTGCTTTTGTTCGTCTGGTTTAAACCCACCTTCAGTTTATGACAAGGATAAATATAGGGATATGTTTTCCTTGTATTGTTCGTGTTTCTGAATTCCTGAAATAACTCGCTGTTGTTTTTCAAGAAGAGAATACATCGCAAATGTCATAGTTAGTATTTCCTGTTTCATGAATATCCCTCTACAAGATATTATATTGTGAAAGTGTAGTTTGAGACCTTTGTTCTTAGATTTAAAGTTGTTTAAGAGGGAAAAGGTCAGGTTTATGCAACAAAACCACTTCTTAAAACATGGCCGACTAGTTTCGATTTTAATCCAAAATCATCTTCAGGGCTCTACAATGAAAAATACAAAGCTCTTACAATATAGCACATAAAACAATTAATTTAAAAGGAGAATAAACGAAAACACGTGAACACAAATCACAATCATAATTATAATAAATAGAATAAGGTTGTGAGTGGTGAAGATATCACAGTCATGATTCAGCTAGTGAAACTGAAGGAAATGGTTATGTTTTTCTTTCTTTCAAATAAATTTATATATTTTTTCCCCCTTAGTTGGCGAAAGATAATCTCGATGACAATTGAATGAGGGTATGAACGAATTATGGGAATTCACTTACAGTTTTATGGTGGTCTGAGTCATGTAACAAAAAGATGAAAACAAATACACCTCGCAACACATAGATAGATAACTGCTGGACAGGAACTGACATATTGATATACACATATTAAGTTCTAATATGTTGAAAAGGCGCATGTAACCGTTTACAATTCTTTCATCTGATCTTATTAATTAGATAATAATAAGCGGTGTTCAAGTTCTCGATATCTATATTATATTGTATTTCATTCATTTCTCAGTATCTGCTTTTGTTTCTTGAGAATTCTATATGATGTCCTCAGAATAAAATACCACATGTGATTCTCGATTCAAAATTTGCATATAATAGAGGGTGTTCATGATCCCTTTCTGTATATGGTATTTCATGAAGTTGAAAGTGTAATATGAAGAATTCAATTTGCTGATCTTATAGGTATAGTAATTCCATTTCAAGTTCGAATCCATCCAAACTCTTGAGAATTTCACACTCTCGGATACTTCTATAGCCATATTATTCAAGGAAATACATTCAACTGTAGGGTTTTTGTTTGACGCCTGAAATATGACAGATTCTGTTCTGTTCATATTTAATTTGAGTTTATTATGTGAACATCATGATTGAACTTTGTTTATGGTTGTTTTCATGTGTACGGTCAATAGGGCCAATTCTGTAAACAACTGTTAAATTTTAAAGCATGGTTAAAAATTAAACTATCCGCTAACTTCATTTCACTATTCTGTATGCTTCATAAGCTTTGAAATATTAACGGAAGACGCTTAATTTTAGCCGATATATGTTAAAAACTTTTAACATGCCGTTAATTTTTAACCAGTTCTTATAGAATTGACCCTATTGACTGGTTGTTCTCCGATTGCATGACCATATTTGCATTATCTACATATACAGTGATGTCAAGGTTCTTCTCCTGAATTGGAACTGGAAGATCATTTATGTAAAGTATAAACAGAAGTATGCTTCCTTGCGGGACTCCGCTTTCAAGAGTTTCTTCCTCTGAAATAAATGTATAGTTCGTGTTCGTGTTTTATAACTACTCTTTGTTTTCTGCCTCTCAAATAACTATCAATGAGCTTCAGCAGCTTATCTCTTTTGTCATTAATCTCTAACTTCCTCAGTAGCTCATTCTGGTTAACACAGACAAATGCCTTGGATAGATCCAAACAAAGCCTCAGTGGAACATTTCTTACCTCCAATACCTGTTCATATATTGAGAAATTCTTAGCCTAATAAGGTTAACTAGACGATTACAAATAATCTCAATGCTGGGACCTTATTTGTTTCTCCTTAGGAGTATAGACTGACTTATAGAAATTGTTATTATTTTAACCCATAAGTTTGGGCTACCAACTCTTGTTTTCAGCAACTTTTTTTTAGATAAACTTCATCGAGAATAATACAGTATCATTGGCCATGATATAATTGTCTACAAGCCATATAGAAGGTCCCACATGAATATATGCGGTGTATCATTTTTTCTTGCTTCCGTTTCCAACAATAAATTTTTTCAGACTAATCGTCCTTCAACCGCGTTCTTGCGAACTATTGTGGCTCATTGTTTTGCTACACATTGGAAGCCTATGTCTGAAGCCGATTAGCATACTTGGGGAACATTTTGAAACTACGAATTTGATCGAGATCAAATTCCAAAGTTAGATGGAAAATGTCGTATTCAAGCTACATGCGGAATTTTTTTCAAGTCGCTCATTCAGGATCGAATAAAATTCAAGCAAATTATTGAAAAAATCCCTATATCTCTTTAATAACATATACTTGATCTTGGACAATTTCATTGACTGTAAAAATTTTTTCTCCGTTGGATTCTAGAATGCTACTCTACCTACAAATTGGATCTGACGTCACTTCAGTGCTCTGAGTAAAAAAAATTCTAAACTCTTGAGCTCTGGTTTCCTACAAAGCGGTTACGTCATGTAGCGGACATAATATGACGGTGAGTGACGCTACAAAAAATTGTTCTGGAAGCTTCGTTAGTGGTTTTCAAGAGATCGCACTGTCAAGTAAGATACCTTGGCCGTCACATTTGTAGCGGTAGCGTTTGACTGGGGAGAACTTTACATCAGGATTTTCTGCAGAGGAAAGCAACCGTAGCAGCTGTGTCTCCGAATTGTAATTTTACAATCACAGTCATCTTTTTTTGTGTGCACCATTCTGCTTACCCTAAGTTGAGATTTCCTGCAAAGCGGTAATGTCACCTAATGAGAATTGTTCAATGGAATACCTCGGTAGTGGTTACCACGGTGCCGTCAAGTACGAGGATATATTGAAAAATTCCTACCTACTATAGAACCAAAAAAATTTCAATGTCAAAATATTTTATTACTCAACATATTCTCCTCTTAATTAAATACATTTATTACAGCGAACCTGCAAAGTCTCTAGACCTTTAAAAAAAATTTTTCTTCTTTCTCTGCAAACCACAGCTTTTATAAATTTTAAACCTTTTAAACTTTTTTCAGTTGTGGAAAGAGATGATAGTCGGACGGAGCCAAATCTGGTAAATAAGGGGGGTGTTGTAGTAATTCTAACCCTAAATCACCAATTTATTTGCAAGGCAACATGAGATTTGTGTACTGGGGCGTTGTCCCGTAAAAACAAAACACCTTTGGATAGCTTTCCACGTCTTTTCTCTTTAATTTTTTCCCGTAGAGTGGTCAGTAATATCGAATAGTAATCTCCAGTTATTTTTCCCTCCTTATCCAAAAACTCAATCGAGATTACTCCATGGCAATCCCAAAAAACTGAAGCAAGAACTTTCCAGCAGATTTTTGGACACGAAACTTCTTAGGTCTTGGAGAACCAGAGTATCGCCATTCCATCGATTGTTGCTTTGTTTCTGGATCGTAGAAATGTACCCAAGTCTCATCCATAGTAACAATTCGGTTTAAGAAGTCTACATCGTTTTCAAATCGAGCACAGATCGAACGCGATGCTTCAACCCTTCCACGCTTTTGGTCAACATTCAAACATTTGGGGAGCCATTTTGCAGACATTTTTCTCATGTCCAAATTGACGTGAACTATATGATGAACGCATTCGTATGAAATCTTCAGTGATTCAGATATCCGTTTTAGCCCAATTCGACGGTCTGATAAAATCATGTCATGAACTGCATCGATATTTTCGGGGACTGACACAGAAACTGACCTTTCCGATCGGTCATCACCTTCAATGAAAAATTTACCTCTTTTGAAGCTTGCAGTCTAATTTTTCACGGTCGCATACGAAGGACATTGATCACCAAGGGTATTAAGCATATGTTCGTGAATCTGCTTACCCCTTAACCCTTTTAAATACAGGTACTTGATGGCTCGATACTCCAATTTTCGATTTTTACAATTTCGGTGGAAATCTTTTTTTTAAATTTATTGCGTAACTCTGGCTTACTTTTTTGACTTCGAACTCTACACTGACACTTCTAATAAGTTATTGTTCGTTGATATGGTATCGCAATATTTTGTTTATGCATGGAACTGTCAACTGGTCTAGGCTAACTAGATATTAATACATCCTCGTAATATAGCGTTGGCATCAGATTTATAACGATGGTATGTGACGATCGGAAACAGGGCGTTAATGTTATCTGTAGTAGTAGATAGCGTCCGCTGTCACCGTCACCATATCCTCCGTTTTATCAAAGTTGGGCATAAGTAGTGATATCAAAGTAATATAAAGACTTCTACATGAAGGTGCCGCTTTGTAGGCCGCCATACCTTTACCCACCGTTACAATGCGGCCGTTCTATTCAGCACAGCTGGTCTAATAATTCTAGTGTGGTAATCTCCATTAACCTTCTCAACTACTATTGTGGCAAGACCGCAAGACTGTTCTGTTACATTGATTAAAACTCTAACCTCTGACAAAGTTTGTTCCTCTTGCCATATAATGCACTGTGTATGATTTGGAAACCATTATTTTCAATCTAAAATAAATCTATTTTCTATTTCATGTTGAAGATGTTCCTCCTCATTTCAGGTTGCCTTCCAATGGATAACGTACAAGGATTCACCCCTGAGAACGCTTTGAAATTCCTCAAAAAAAACATGGAAGAAAATAAGAGAAAAACACAAAAGTGTGTCATCTTAATATCACCCAATATCGTCCGACTCACCGATATGAGAGAGAAAGAAATTTTCCGAATACCAATCCTCAGGTAATCGATGCACACCACATGTCATTATTTGTGATAATTAGAGTATTTTCAGGATATCTAGTTGCAGTATGGACCCATACAATAAAAATGTATTTTCCTTCATCAATGGCCACCATAAGAGGAAAACTTACTACGCGTTCATCTGTGATAAATGGAAAAATGCGTACAAAGCCGCACAAGCTATTGCTTACATGTTCAGTCGATCTCACGAGAATTATGTAAAAGATATGCAGAATAGAAGATTTGAAGGGTTGATAGAGAAAGAGGAAGATATTGATAAATCTGTAGACCAAAGATTCAACCAAGACATGATGGATTTCTCAACAGAAACGGATAATCATGGAGTTCCTAAAAATTGGGTGAATAATAAGTCATTTCTTGAAATTATGTTGTATCTGCATTCAGTGGTGATATCGTTTTTTTTTCTCGAAAAATTAGGTTAGTTTCACTTATGTGGTCAACCAATTATAGCTCACAAAATTCCGAGTCTCCACTTTTTCGATCAGAGGAAAATTTAATTGACAATGGATTTCAACTCCTTCTAAGTTATTTTTATTGGGTAATTTGGGGAGTAGTTAATTTTGATATCAATAATAAAACGATATCTAAAGATACAAAACATAACGTTGTACCTGAATTCGGCATTCAACAGATAAATATGCGACAGGAATCATGACTGTTACATTTTCGTATCGATAGATAGTTAATTATTGTTTTCTAAAGAAATATGATGTTCCAGGTGTCTTTCGAAGATTGAAACAAAATTACATCTGTGATTGGAGAACCAGAACTGAAGATTAGACAAGAACAAGAACTATGAGATTTAATTCCTCTGAAATATGGGCCTATCGATATCAACCAATTTCAAGGATCCTTCGAATATTATCAGAAAATATTTAGACGTTTTAGTTCAAATTTTTTCATGAAAATGAGAATCGTCATATAACTCATAATAAATGCGAATTATTTGTACTTCCCCATGTCTACCATTGTTTTTTAGTGAAATAAATTAATAATCAATAAGTTCTTGATAATTCCTTTGTTGATCACAGCTTCTACCTCCGAAATATCATTATCTGGAGTTGTTGGTGCATTAAGCACTTAAGCAGGAATTTGTCTGAGTAAATTAAAAAATTTATAGACCACGTTTGCTTCTTATTATGCATTGAATCGAGTCTAAAATTGGCTTCCTTTGAGTGTATTATAGTTAAGCATACAGTCAGTTATAAAGGGTTTTCCAATGGGAGATGTTATTTTGACATTAAAAGAAAAATGCAATTTTTTAAGATGAATGGTCGGATGTTTATTTCATTATAAAGAGGAAGGTATGCCGTTAATAACGAAAAATAACATCAGCCGAATGACCACTACGACCACGACTAAAGGACCATTTCCTTTTCATGAAATTTTCCATGACCAAATCGCGAAGTGGCTGCCCTATGTCCTCGATAGCCTCACGAATTCCATCATTAAGGTCTTGAATCGACGCTGGGCTCTTGGCGTAGACCTTCTCTTTCACATGGCCCCAAAGAAAGGAGTTAAATCACAAGATCTCGGTGGCCAATTGTGATCACCTCTTCGAGAGAACACGGTCTGGAAACTTTTCCCGTAAAAGATCAATGGTTTTGTTGCTTGTGTGGCACGCAGCGCCGTCTTGTTGGAAATAAACGTTGTCCAGATTACCACCATCCATTATCGGCCAAAAAAACCATTCATCATCTCTCGATATCGCGATCCATTCACCGTGAAGGTGAATACAGACTATTCTGACGTGACGTGATTCAACGTCACGTCAGACGTGTATCAGTGCTTCCATTGGCCTAATATGAACGTGAACGTCAAAATGTGAGTGATATAAAAATTCAACACATCGTTCTGTGCGTTCACGTTCATATCAGGCCAATGGGAGCACTGAGGGTGCCTGACGTGACGTGGAACCACGTCACGTCAGAATAATCTGTATTCACCTTAACTGTTGCTTCATCCTCATTCTCGAAAAAGTAAGATCCAATGACCCTGCTGGACCATAAACCGCATCAAACAGTCAAACGTTGAGGATTGAGAGGCTTTTCAACAATAACTTCTGGGTTTTCCGAGTCCCAGTTGCGACCATTTTACTTGTTGACTCAATCAGCAGTTGATGATCGTCGACTTGAGTTCATTTGTTAACCGAACTTGATAAGCCTTTGAGACCGAAATCTTTTAGCAAAATACGGTGAGCGACGTACATGGGTTTTATTCTTCACTCGTCCCAACAGCTCAAATTTTCCCACCAGTTTATGTATTGCGGTTAGACAAGGTGCTTTACGACCAGCCAAAAATTTTCGTGTTTCTCACGAACCGTCTCTGCCAAATTTTATAGTCAATTTTAATTATTTCAATGCGTTGTAGAAGCGTTTATTGTTTCATTTTCATTAATGGCCTAGTTGTCGAATGTCAAAAAAAGACAGCTCAAACAGTAACATCTACCGAAATAGCGAGCAATTCAAAATAACACCTCTTATTGGAAAACCCTTTTTAACATCTCGCTGCGGAGAAATGCCTCCGATGTTGGTAGTCTCCAATTTAAAAAAGTATTCTGAGTATAATGCTCGGATTCAATGAGAGAGGACAAACATGGAATGAAGCAAGGCTATGAATGAGAGAAAATGGGACAAGTTCGTTCATAGAAATGAAATCCAAGATGAAAACTTTGAGAAATTCAAATGGGTTTAAGATCAAGTTTTTTTTTCATTTGAAGTATGACACCCTATACCATTTTTATGTTAATTGGGTTTTTTGATAATAAACCTATAAAAAAGACACATCGATTGCTGATTGGTTATGTTCGCCTGTTATTTTGAGTTAACTCTTCCTTTTTGAATATCGATTTCGTTGATACTTCTCCCAGACACTCAGGGAAAACTCCATATTCTACCAGAAGTTATTTACTATAAATGCTTAAGTTTCGCATATTACGATGGCACAACTTTTTGTTACACTAATTGGAATTTGGTCAAGGCAGCTGTTCCATTTTGGCAGTATGGGCCATGCTGTATATTTAAAGACACAGATATTAATGAAATAAATGTTTTGATTCATGTATGTTACCATAAAGGTAAAATTTCACTATCACCATTAACACAAAATACATTCTTCGAAAAACTTTATGATTATGTTCTCAAATAAAAAAAATAGTGCTAAGAATATCTGTTTGCGAGAATATAGGAATTTTAATGATTTAATGATATTATGATAAAGTAGTCGAGAGGATCGATGTATAGAATATTCACGAGCAGAGTGTTCAACATTAAATTAAAAATACTCTGTGGGAAAATACACTAAGGAAATGAAGCCCCCCCCGCCTTACCCCTCACAATTCAACATGACTTTTTCGAAGGGCAGTGAGACCCTAAAAGAGTTGGAGCTCCCTCCACACAGAGGGCATCCTCAGGGGTCTAATCACCGCTATTGCTAATTATAATTATTATTCGTTTTCCGCTGTCATTAATGTAGAGGCAGTTTACTAAAGATGCGGTTGAAATGAAGACAAAAATTAATTTTTTAATGTGGGTTAAATTATACACCCCTTCAGATATACGGGGTGTCAAAAAGGGCATTCTTTCTCAGGTGGATCCGGAACATGATCGAGACTTTGTCTCTGAGAAAAGGTGCAACAGAAAAGTGAAAAATTCGAGGAAAGTAGTCCTTATTGACGTATTAATTGTACGTCCCAAGTTTCTGGTGTTCCTGTGCCACTATTTTTGGTGGCAGGACTCCAAATGAAGGATGATATTCTTCGATTATGTTTTCTTATCTTTGAATGCTCTTGAACATCGAGTTGAGAAGTGTGAACTCTTTTCTTATTTTTTTGGAATTTTCCTTGAAAATGAATCTTGAATTCAGAGTTTCTAAAGATTTAGGGTCCGTATCGAACGAACTTTAAATCTATATGTTTTAAACCATATAGAGTCGTTTGTTAAGTCTTAAGGTTGTTTCAATAAAGCGCAAGATTTCCGTGTTCAATAAAACATGGTTTTCTGTAGCAAAGTATTGAAATATTAATTGATTTAGAAAAATACATTTGAAAATTATGTATGAATCAAAATATACTGACTGACAAAGAAACTGCAACACCCATGTTAAGTGAAACATAAATAGTATAGCTAGGAGTGAATGATTAAAATTTCGGAAAAAAATCGTGAAGTTTTTTTATGTAAACATTTTTTGTTACTCAAATATTGTAGTCGCTTTTAGCGAATTTTTAAAATTTTACAACGAATCGCCATCTTTTCGCTCATGTTTAGTTGTTGGGAAAATGCCTAGAGCAAGTGCACGCGGAATTTATCGCAGGCTAAATGAATTTGAAAGAGATCGAATTATTGGTCTACTGAGGCTGGATTGCCATTTCGAGAAATGGCTAACCGAACGAACAGAAATCCAACTAAGGTTATGAGATGTTGTTCAGCGTGGTTTGATAACGCCCAAAATCAAATAAGAGTAGACACCGGACGTCGAAGGAGCACGAATGAAGTTCAAGATCGACGTCTTTAAGGGTCGTTTATACTGACCCGTAACTTAAACTTTTCCCTTACCCTAAAGGAGTTGAAACATAGAAATTTCATGCTATGGTTTATAATCGAATTTTAACTTATTCCCTTACCATTGTTTAAAGAGAACAATTTTAAGGGCATAAGTTACGGGCCAGTATAAACGACCTTTTAGGGCCGGTTCCATAATCGAAAATAAAGTCTTCTTTTCCGTGAGAAGTCCCCTTCACAAATGAAACGGGTCCCATAAACCAATTTTACGGTTGAAGGACGCTCTGAAGTATTCTTTATCATAAAGTCCGGGTATTGGGCCTTTATGGCAGAGAAAGTATGCTTTTTCTTCGCGCATGCCGTGTGACTGTGATCATATCCACGTTCTGTTCTGTCATTTCATTTCAAATGTATTCGTATTTCGTTGATTCGTTCTAGTTTTCAGAGGTTGTCTCTGTGAAAATAAGTTTTCTCCACAAAAATCGAAACATTTCTTCTAGTACGAGTTCTTCCTTGTCCGATGATGAACAAGATATATTTTCAAGACGGACGAAAATATAATATAGGAGAAGGGAGCAACATTCAACATCATTAAATTTAACATCTCCTCGTCAAGCAATGCAGTTAATTATCAATGATTATTTTGGCAATATACAATTGGATAGATTATTCCATTAATTTTATGTTTCAATATACAGGGTGCGTCAGCAAGGCGTACGGCTAAAATAGCATAATATGGATTTTGACAAAAATCCTGAACTAAAAATAATTTTACATATAAGGATTCGTCACAAAAGTTTCGGAATAATATGTAGTTTTTTCAAATTGAACACCACCCTGTATTTCATGGCATAATTCTCTCGAGAACAACAAGAGATTTACAAATTATATCACGGCATTGCCACATAATTCGTATTTTTAGTGTTTCAAGAGATTCATCAGAATTTTTATAGCAACCGCTGTGTTCAATCTAGACAAATGAAAATTTTACAGTAGTTAGCTTACGGTTTCAGCTTCATTATTCGATAAACATCTGAAGATTTTTTCATACAGAGTGTCTAATATAAATTTATCAATTTACTCAAATTAAATATTATGCGATAACTAAATATTTTCACATGGAACACCCTGTATTTTTCTCTTTCGTGAAATTTGTTTTTCAAATGTCTACATTTTTTACCTGGTATGTCCCATACTCAAACCTTTTTTTTCGAGATATTTCACATTCTTTATAATAACGATTACTCTGTAAAAATGTAGACATTTGAAAAACAAATTTCATGAAAAGGAAAAATACAGGGTTTTCCATTTGAAGAAATCGATTTATCGCATATTTAATTCGGGTAAATTGGTAAATTCATATATTAATATTAGACACTCTTTATAAAAAACTTCAGATGTTTCCCGAATGATGAAGCTGATACCTATCTAGAATGCATACAGCGGTTGCTATAGGAATTTTGATCAACCCTTTAAAACACTAAAAATACGAATTATGAGGCAACGCCGTGATAAAATTTGAAAAATGAGGTATTATTGTAATGCTCTTGTTGTCCTTTGAAGAATTATGCCATGAAATACAGGGTGTTCCATTTGACATAAATACCTATTTTTCCATAACTTTTTTTAGTTCGTACATTTTGTCAACTCTATAACTTTGTCCTACTAGTTTTTTCCACACGGTACAGTTTAGGCGCTTTTTTAGCCGTACGTCTTGCTGACGCACCCTGTACATACATACATTCAACCCTGAAAATATTTTAAATATCCCAATTCTCTGTTTTCATTACATATTTCCTTATCTCATTTATTTCCTAGGTTAATACCCAGATATATTGATATATTTCTCATTAAATACTCAAGCATCCATTGGAAAAAATATATACATAATTATCAATATTCATTAACCCACCACAATTCGAGGTTCAACATTGAGTTTTGTTTGCATCTATAAAACTTGCAGCTTCAATAAATTGTAATTTGATATCATGTTCCTCCTGCTTCATTTCCCAAAACTTCCTTCTTCATCTTGTAATATTCCTCCTTTGCAACTGACAGAGGGTTTCGGACTTGCGCTATCCGGTTATCTATGAAATATTACCAAAAGCAAGCAGTAAATCACTAGATCTCAGAATAGCCAACCTTATGCCGGGTTTCCACCAAGCGGACAGAACAAAAACAAAACACGAACTCGGTCCGTTTGTGACAGTCCGCGAACTGTTCTGGAACTTGAACTTGTGGATTGTTTTCCGGACTCGAAAGTCCGCGAATTGCGTTTTTACGGATACAGAGTCCCATCCAATGTCGGTAAACTTCAAAGGATTTACGAGTTCTAGGACTGTTTGTCAGCTTGGTGTAAACGCCCAGTTTGTTTTATTTACGTTGTTGCGATCTAGTGGTAGTTTGATTCGGTGCGTGAAGGGAAGAAGTCGTAATGTTTATTAAAACTTGATCGAAGTTCACCTCCTATACTCATATCATCTCCTCTAAGATCTTGTAACAGTTTAGAGTGTTTAGACGTCACATTTCCTCCTTTTCGCCTTAAGGATGGCCTAATCCAAAACCGACGTTTAGTTTTGTTCTTTTTAATAATGTAAAATGTAACTGCCATCAAAAATAAATCCTCGTCGTCTTGTTCTCTCAAGTTTGCAGCGCGCCACATTCTCACAACTACACGTCCGGTGTAAACTGAATGAAACCTAAACAAAACACGAACAGTTTTTATTCATTTCTGTCCGCTACTGGTGTAAACAGAAAGTCCGTTGGGAACCCCAACAGTCTTTGAACATTTTCCGAACAAAACTGTTCAAAATTTCTGTTCGAACGGACAGTTCGTGTTTTGTTTTGACCTGTCCGCTTGGTGGAAACCCGGCATTAGGAATGTTGACAGTTACGAACAAAAGGGAGCTTCATCTAAATGAGGGTAGAATTTTGTTTATGGTACCGGACGAGCTGTCGAACTCCCTTCAAAGGCGGCCGTCTTGAAAAACGGACTTTGCGAAAAGGAACCTTTTCGTAAATATTATGGAACTGGACCTTAGACTTATGGCAATTAGAGACCGATTTGCGACAACTCGATCTTTGGCAAATGAGTGGTTAAGAGAACAAGGCCATCCTGTAACTGTCCGAACGGTTTACCGCCATGTAAGGTCTTTCAGACTGCAGCATTATCGACACCATATTGTGTTACATCTGACGGTTGAGCATCTCCGGCAACGATAACAGTGGTGCAGAGAAGGTCAACACTGGAATGTGGAATGGCATTAGGACGTCTTTTCTGATGAATATAGATACTCCTTGGGTGCATATAATGGCCGAAGAAGGGTTAATCGACGTCGAGGAGGAAGACGTGAACTTCAGTTTGATGTTGAGCTTCATGTACATAGGACAGTAGGCGTTATGGTATGGGGTACTATTGCACATGCAAGTAGGTCACCTTTAATCACTATTCGAGGTAACATGACAGCGCTGCGTTACCTTCAAGAATAAATGGATCCATATGTTCTAGGGCTGTGAAGTTAGCGGCCAGTTTCCATCGGCCATTCTCGGATCCATCGGCCAGTTCACCAGTGGCGTCGGGTATTTATGAAAATCGCGATTAAAATTATTTGGGAGACGAAAAGTTCAGGATTTTTGCCTGCAATTAGTTCTTTGATTCTCTGTTGATAATTAACCACCAAAATTTCTATTTATTTTAATGATTACAAAAAGAAATAATGAATTATTATGTGTCGGAGAAATCTGATTTCGAGTGTATTGAAGGGATATACTTAAAAAATGATTAGCCTGAATGAAATTTGATAGGGATGTTCCTAGTGCGGTCTAAAATCTTAAGTGAAATTTGGTGGAAATGTTGCTAGTGTGGTCTAGAATCTTGTTCCGAAAGGTTTTTCATTTGCAGGACTTTGAAGGGTAGTTTTCACCCCTATCCTCCAAGAGTCGACAAAACATCGCAAGTGGGTCTAAAGAATGATTAGTCTGAATGAAATTTGGTAGGAATGTTGCTAGTGTGGTCTAGAATCTTGTTCCGAAAGGTTTTTCATTTGCAGGACTTTGAAGAGTAGTTTTCACCCCTATCCTCCAAGAGTCGACAAAACATCGCAAGTGGGTCCAAAAAATGATTATCCTGAATGAAATTTGGTAGGAATGTTGCCTGTGTGGTCTAGAATCTTATTCCGAGAGGTATTTCATTTGCAGGACTTCTGGGGGGAGTTTTTACCCTTTTCCTCCAAGAGTCGACAAAACATCGCAAGGGGGTCGAAAAAATAATGAGCCTGGATGAAATTTGGTAGGAATGTTGCCTGTGTGGTCTAGAATCTTATTCCAAGAGGTTTTTCATTTGCAAGACTTTGGAGGGTAGTTTTCACCCCTATCCTCCAAGAGTCGACAAAACATCGCGAGTGGGTCTAAAAAATGATTAGCCTGAATGAAATTTGATAAGAATGTTGCCAGTGTGGTCTAGAATCGTATTCCAAGAGGTTTTTCATTTGCAAGACTTTGGAGGGTAGTTTTCACCCCTATCCTCCAAGAGTCGACAAAACATCGCAAGGGGGTCCAAAAAATTATTATCCTGAATGAAATTTGGTTCGAATGTTGCCAGTGTGGTCTAGAATCTTATTCCAAGAGGTTTTTCATTTGAAAGACTTTGGAGGGTAGTTTTCACCCCTATCCTCCAAGAGTCGACAAAACATCGCAAGGGGGTCGAAAAAATAATAAGCCTGAATGAAATTTGGTAGGAATGTTGCTAGTGTGGTCTAGAATCTTATTCCGAGAGGTTTTTCATTTGCAGGACTTCTGGGGGGAGTTTTCACCCTCATCCTCCAAGGGTCGACAAAACATCGCAAGTGGGTCCAAAAAATGATTAGCCTGAATGAAATTTGGTAGGAATGTTGCTAGTGTGGTCTAGAATCTTGTTCCGAAAGGTTTTTCATTTGCAGGACTTTGAAGAGTAGTTTTCACCCCTATCCTCCAAGAGTCGACAAAACATCGCAAGTGGGTCCAAAAAATGATTATCCTGAATGAAATTTGGTAGGAATGTTGCCTGTGTGGTCTAGAATCTTATTCCGAGAGGTATTTCATTTGCAGGACTTCTGGGGGGAGTTTTTACCCTTTTCCTCCAAGAGTCGACAAAACATCGCAAGGGGGTCGAAAAAATAATGAGCCTGGATGAAATTTGGTAGGAATGTTGCCTGTGTGGTCTAGAATCTTATTCCAAGAGGTTTTTCATTTGCAAGACTTTGGAGGGTAGTTTTCACCCCTATCCTCCAAGAGTCGATAAAACATCGCGAGTGGGTCTAAAAAATGATTAGCCTGAATGAAATTTGGTAGGAATGCTGCCTGTGTGGTCTAGAATCTTATTCCAAGAGGTTTTTCATTTGCAAGACTTTGGAGGGTATTTTTCACCCCTATCCTCCAAGAGTCGACAAAACATCGCAAGGGGGTCGAAAAAAAAATAAGCCTGAATGAAATTTGGTAGGAATGTTGCCTGTATGGTCTAGAATCTTAATCCAAGAGATTTTTCATTTGCAAGACTTTGGAGGGTAGTTTTTACCCCTATCCTCCAAGAGTCGACAAAACATCGCGAGTGGGTCTAAAAACTGATTAGCCTGGACGAAATTTGGTAAGATTGCTGCTAGTGGGGTCCAAAATGATGTTTCGAAGATTGATTTCTCAGACGCATTGAAATATGGTTTTCTATAATTGAAGGACATTTGTTGTGGAGGAATTAATTTTTTTTTTGTGTAAGTAGCAATTGGAAAAGAGGATATAATATTCAAGAAGCGTGTTCCCATAGATTGAGTTGGAATGAATTATAATTTGAATAAAATATTCGGAAGGTGGACTTAGGTCGCTAGTCGTTTTATATTTTTATCAATTAAGTTGATTTCTCTCTGAATTTCGCACCACCATATGACACGAAAAATGGATACGTAGCGCATTAAGAGCTCGCTTGATCCTAAGGTTTTGTAGTAAGATCGCCGAGCTGCCATACGTAACTTGTTGTTCTGAGTAACCAAATTAATATATGTACATATTATTAGAGAACACTAAAGGTACATGAAAGTAAAGCTCACATTTCTTTAAGTTTGAGTGCTGATGTTTCTGTACACCTAGAATATCGTTAACAAAATAATACTCAAAATTGTCATGCAGTTTTTCCCCACCTATCCTCATAAGTAAGTCCCCGAAAATATAATATAAATATACCTCGAAATATACTCACAGTCTGAGTCCTGAATTTTACATTATACATTTTGCAATGATTTGTTGAATCTTGAGGATTAGAGGATAGGGGTGAAAACTACCCTCCAAAGTCCTGCAAATGAAAAACCTTTCGGAATAAGATTCTAGATCACACTAGCAACATTTCTACCAAATTTCATTTAGGCTAATCCTTTTTTAGACCTACTTGTGATGTTTTGTCGACTCTTGGAGGATAGGGGTGAAAACTACCCTTCTAAGTCTTGCAAATGACAAACCTCTTGGGATAAGATTCTAGACCACACTAGCAACATTCTTACCAAATTTCATTCAGGCTTATAATTTTTTAGACCCACTTGCGATGTTTTAGCGACACTTGGAGGATAGGGGTGAAAACTACCCTCCAAAGTCCTGCAAATGAAAAACCTTTCGGAATAAGATTCTAGACTGAACATTTCTACCAAGTTTCGTTCAGGCTAATCATTTTTTAGACCCACTCGCGATGTTTACTCTTGGAGGATAGGGGTAAAAACTACCCTCCAAAGTCTTGCAAATGAAAAATCTCTTGGATTAGGATTCTAGACCACACTGGCAACATTCTTATCAAATTTCATTCAGGCTAATCATTTTTTAGACCCACTCGCGATGTTTTGTCGACTCTTGGAGGATAGGGGTGAAAACTATCCTCCAATGTCCTGCAAATGAAAAATCTCTCGGAATAAGATTCTAGACCACACTGGCAACATTCTTATCAAATTTCATTCAGGCTAATCATTTTTTAGATCCACTCGCGATGTTTTGTCGACTCTTGGAGGTTAGGGGTGAAAACTACCCTCCAAAGTTCTGCAAATAAGAAACCTCTCGGAATAAGATTCTAGACCACACTGGCAACATTCTTATCAAATTTCATTCAGGCTAATCATTTTTTAGAACCACCTGCGATGTTTTGTCGACTCTTGGAGGTTAGGGGTGAAAACTACCCTCCAAAGTTTTGCAAATGAGAAACCTCTCGGAATAAGATTCTAGACCACACTGGCAACATTCTTATCAAATTTCATTCGGGCTAATCATTTTTAGACCCACTCGCGATGTTTTGTCGACTCTTGGAGGTTAGGGGTGAAAACTACCCTCAGAAGTCCTGCAAATGAAAATCCTCTCGGATTAAGATTTTAGACCGCACTAGGAACATCCCTATCAAATTTCATTCAGGCTTATCATTTTTAAGTATTTCCCTTCAATATACTCGAAATAATATTTCTCCGACACATAATAATTCATTATAACTTTTTCTAATCATCAAAATAAATTTTGTTGTTTAATTATCAACAGAGAATCAGAGAAGCCGTTTCAGGCAAAAATTCCGAATTCTCGCCGTTCAAATAATTTTAATCGCGATTTACATTAATACCCGACGCCACTGGTGAACTGGCCGATGAATCCGAGAATGGCCGATAGAAAGTGGCCGCCAAGTTCACACTGATATATGTTCTCCCTTATCTTAACCGGCTCGAGAAACCAATATGTATTTCAGCAAGATAATGCTCGACCTCATGTTGCCAGAGTTAGTTTGAACTTTTTTGAAGCGATCAACGTGAATTTTTTGCCATGGCTGCGCAGATCCCCCGATCTTTCGCCCATAGAACATGTTTATGACATCATGTTTAGGACATCATGTGTAGAAGGCTTGGAAATTTACCCCAGCCCTCATTGACTTTGACAGCTCTGAGACATGAAGTACATGTAGCTTGGTATTGTATCTTACAGGAAGAAATAGACCATCTTATTATTATTAACAAATTTATAAATAAAAATCCCTTAGTTTTCTCTTCAAATTTTAATCATTTACTTCTTGCTATACTATCTGTTTTGCTAAAAAAAATTCTAATTTAAACAGCTTTTTCTGGGTGTTGCAGTTTCTTTGCCAGTTAGTATATCTTGTGAATGGCCGCCACGGCTCTGCTGGCAAATGTGTACCCTTTTGACGAAATTTTCAATAACGTTATTGAATACATATGGTCCAGCGTCTAATTTCGGCTTTCAATGCTTCGATAGCTCGATGGTTGCAGGCTTATTGGCATACTCGTACACCTGTGACTTTAGACTCCACATTTCGAAATTTCCGCTGGTTTTATCTGGGTCATCTGTATGGCTTTATTGGTTTCTGTTTCTTGAAATTCTCCCTATTTAGAGTTAACCTCATCACAATTTGAAGGGACCATGTCAATTTTTTACCAATGCCCACTGATTGTTAACGAATTTGATGTAATGTCTTTTCACACAGAACGTAGACAATCAATTTAATAGGTACTGTCCTTGCATATTCAAAATAATGGCTATTGTATAATAATACTAAAAAAGCATTCTCCCATACCTCTAACATTGTCCATTCTGCATATATATATATATTTGTTAATGGGCTCATAAATTTTATTCACCTGTCGGATTTTGGAAGTGACAAGTGTTGAGTGGTTCCAAAATTTTCCAGTGAAAATGTTCATCCTTGTAGCTGTTCTGATCCTAACTTTCATTTCGTATACTGTAATCTCCTTGCTTCCCACCTATTTTTATTGGAAAAAGAGAGGAGTTGTTCATATAAATCTCCTAACTATATTGAAAAGGATGATGTTCATGAAAAAATCTTACTTTGAGACAACATTGGAAGATTGCAAGAAATTTCAGGGACAAAGGTAAGTTCAAATTTTCCCATTCTAGAAAAATAACTTCCAAAGTCGACTTCTCACACATTAATGAATCCAGAATTCTTTTTTTTTTCGGTTCAGAAAAATTCAACCCAGTACTCTTTTCGATTGCGTTGTGATTAATTTTTTGTAAACGTCTTTGTTGAGTGTAGGAGGTAATATCGAACTTCGTTTGACACCAAGAGATAGGTAAGTTATCGGGTATTAAGTTCCAAGGGCTCTTATAGACTACAGGCCCGTGTCGAAAATTGATGGGTCATTTGAACCAGAAGATGACCTATCTAGAACGATAGAAGGACATAAAATAATAAGATTCAGCACTATGCCGTCACTTGTAAGCTGTCCAACTGAGTACAGGTGGCAATTCAAAAGGACAGGTAGACTGGGTACATTTGGGTCATACGACTTTTGCCGGCATTCTTACCATCGATAGCTCCATGAAAAATAATAGGAAAACGGGCAGTGCCGTACAAAAATGATGCGCCATATATTCGGAAAATTTTTTGGATTTTCCGAAAATTTCCATGGTAAAATAGGTCATTTGACTTTGTACGGCATCAGTTTTATAAGGTTGCCATACATCTTCTAATCCATTATTCAGCAACGCCGTACAAAAATCATGCGACAAAGGGAAAAAATCGAGGGTTGCAACCCCCTCTCTTGCCGTGCTCCAGGGGGTCATTTGAAAAAGTACGGCTTCGGTTCCAAAACATTATCCAGCACTCAAAATTACTATTAAAAATAAGGCCGTCAAAAAAAATTGTTCATTTTGATGTTATATCAATAATTATCTTAATTTCATCTTATGCTTGACCCATAAAGCTCTAAAGTCATTTGACCCAGTACGGCAACTTCTTTTTTTACATGATACTTCAAGATACAATTCTTATATTATATTGCCGTTCAAAAGAAACTGTTCTAAAAAAAATTATAGAGAAATACAAAAAGTGAAATTTTTCATATTATTGTAAAAGTTTGGAACTCATAGATTAATGATATATAACAATTTTCTACATTTTATCCCTTGTTTTGAATAGTATTAAGGTATCATTTGTTCCTAATTTATTTACCTTAATACTATTCGAAACAAGGGATAAAATGTAGAAAATTGTTATATATCATTAATCTATGAGTTCCAAACTTTTACAATAATATGAAAAATTTCACTTTTTGTATTTCTCTATAATTTTTTTTAAAACAGTTTCTTTTGAACGGCAATATAATACTATATAAGAATTGTATCTTAAAGTATCATGTAAAAAAAGAAGTTGCTGTACTGGGTCAAATGACTTTAGAGCTTTATGGGTCAAGCATAAGATGAAATTAAGATAATTATTGATATAACATCAAAATGAACAATTTTTTTTTGACGGCCTTATTTTTAATAGTAAGTTTGAGTGCTGGATAATGTTTTGGAACCGAAGCCGTACTTTTTCAAATGACCTCCTGGAGCACGGCAAGAGAGGGGGTTGCAAACCTCGATTTTTTCCCTTTGTCGCATGATTTTTGTACGGCGTTGCTGAATAATGCATTAGAAGATGTATGGCAACCGTATAAAACTGATGCCGTACAAAGTCAAATGACCTATTTTACCCTGGAAATTTTCGGAAAATCGAAAAAATTTTTCCGAATATATGGCGCATCATTTTTGTACGGCACTGCCCGTTTTCCTATTATTTTCCATGGAGCTATCGATGGTAAGAATGCCGTCAAAAGTCATATGACCCAAATGTACCCAGTCTACCTGTCCTTTTGAATTGCCACCTGTACTCAGTTGGACAGCTTACAAGTGACGGCATAGTGCTGAATCTTATTATTTTATGTCCTTCTATAGTTCTAGATAGGTCATCTTCTGGTTCAAATGACCCATCAATTTTCGACACGGGCCTGTAGTCTATTATTACGTGTACTTTTTATTGGTTACAATTCCAAGCTTTCGGCTGCATTCCAGCCTTCTTCAGAGAATACAAAATTCAAAAAATTGATCATTAATTTGGTTTAAGACATTTACAAAAATGGTACATAAAGTTCTCTGCCTGTTACTTACTATCAATGCAAGATTTTTAAAGTGGATCTGTCCCCTTTCATCATCGGACCATAAATAACATAAAGGATAAAATATTTTTCGTCTTAACGGTTTTTTACATTTAAAATTACCACAAACACCCAGCATTCACATAACGTTCACTACTCTCTAAAATTGCCAAGATTAAAAATTTGAACGACAGAATCATCATCAAATACGTTGTTTTATTTATTATTTTAACGTCTTTGTTGAGGATAGTTCACAATGCTGCAGATTTCACAAGGGTACAAAAATAGTGTATCGCTTTATTTCGAGTAATAGCGTGACTTTTCGTGGCAAGACAGCATACAGGGTGAGCCATCCATAACTCTCCACGTTGAGCGTTGGGATGGAATAACGAAAAAACGCTCGGACAGGTCAAATTTTGTTGAAAGAGGGACAAATATGGGTGTTCAAATGAGTTTTATATCAGTACCCCACTAGCTGCAACCCCTAACAGCTCTCATTTTTTAATAGGAAAAAGGCAATTCAATTTCCTGCATGAGTGTATTTTCTTTTCATCGCTTTATTATTATACGGAGTGACTCAGTATTCGATCAATAACTTTCACACGCTGAATTTGAATCTTTGAGATGGAAAAAACGCTCGGACGGGTCAAAAAATGAATTCGATATCACTACCCCTCTAGCCGCTACCCTAACAGCAATTATTTCAATTTGAACGAAAGCGCACGATTAACTTTGTAAATATTATTGTTTTCACGTTTTCAATTATTGTCTCGGTTTCAGAGCATTTCCAACATGTGTTTGGCATACGCGGCTAGAGGGGTAATGATATCGAATTCATTTTTTGACCCGTCCGAGCGTTTTTTTTTCATCTCAAAGATCCAAATTCGGCGTGTGAAAGTTATTGATGGAATACTGTGTCACTCTGTATAAAAATAAAGCAATGAAAAAAAATACAGACATGCAGAAAATTGAATTGCCTTTCCAACAAGGTGCTGCTCGACCCCTTTTTCCTATTCAAAAATAAAAGCTGTTAGGGGTTGCAGCTAGAGGGGTATAGTGATGTCAAACTTATTTGAACACCCTTAATTGTTCAACAAAATTTTACCTGTCCGAGCGTTTTTTCGTTATTCCACCCCAAAGCTCAAAATTCGGGGTCGAAAGTTATGGATGGCCCACCCTGTATATTTCACAATTCAAGGCGAACCACACCAAGTGCTTTTACTCAATATAAAACATGGGAATTTTTTTGCAAATGGAATAGAATCATTGAATTCAGGGAATATTTACAAGAAGTATAACAGCTCAGCTTATACAGGACGTTCCTAAATAGGAAGTACAAACGAAGAGAGGAGTTTCCTGGCACAATTTCAAGAAAAACTTCCCATCAACTTGGGACCGCAAACTTTTCGTTTTCGAGATACAGGCTGTTATAGTTGTTTTCAAGTTTTATTCCCATAATATCTGCACTTCAATAGATATTCAACTGAATAATTGCTACATATCGTTTGAGAACTGTAAGAACTAATAATAAATCACTAACTGGTTTTTTATGACAATTTGTATTTTTTTTTGAAGGTTTCGGAAGCAGATACAACAAATCTTCTGGAGTAAAACAGGCTACAGTGTTCCAGAAAATTTTAACTTTGTAGCTTTGTAATTGAAATTGACATGGTGTAAACTCCAAATTGAAATATCTATGCTGAATTTCAGTTGAATATCTTGATGTGGAGTGCAGATACTAAGAAAAAATCTCGAGGAAAAATAAAAAATTAACACTCTCGAAACCAAAACGTTTTCGATCCCATGTTTTTTTCTTTGTTTTTCCTCTCATCAAGGAATATCTTATTTTCTTTCGTGCATCCAATTCAGAAAAATCTTGTTGATTTTGATTTTAAAACTTCATTGCTATGGTTAGTCACATGAAACTTGGTATAAATAGTATATTTTGTTTCCAGTTGTTCTTTAATGAGTGGCAAATTAACATAACTGGCAGGGCCTCAGGAGCAAGGCAAACCTGAGGCCCCTATTTTGAAGATTACTATTCCAATAATTATGCAAAGAATAAAGAACATTATATTTTATTCGGGAGTGTCATAATTTATGCGCGGCTCCGCTATAATCATTTTTCGGTGAGGAATAACTATTTTCCTGAAAAAAAATTGAGTAATTATTGTCGGAATCAACATGCGCTGAACAAACGGTTCGATTTGAATGGAAAACATAGACTACAATGCTGCAGTTCTTGAAGTAACTACACAAAGAACACCGGACGCCATACATTCATCTCGAAAGCTCGAGCTAAAGGAAAAAGAGTTTTTCTTAATAACGGCTGATACCCGAATAACCCTTTACACGTAGATTGAATAAACAGAAAATAATAATACCTTACATTCATCTCCAAATGATGCATAATATCCGCATAATTTTTTTGTAATTGATCCGAAAAATTATTATTATATACAGGGTGTCACACGAGGAATTTTACACACTTCTACCATACATAGGGTCTATCATCAGAATCACGAAACTTGGAAATGTATCCTATTTTCCCTTACCAATCAATATACTGGATAATTTATTCATTCTGGCCGAAATTTTAATCGACTATATTGCTGCTACTGTACATCAGAATTCAATGATTTCTTCCAGAACTCATAACACTTTATAACATCTTTTGGATTATTCATACCGAATTTCATATTCTCATCAGTGCTGAACTCAGAAAAATAAATTTTGACGACTGATATAAAAATGACTACCCTATAGGCCACGCCCTGAAATTGTTTTCACATTTATTGGAGATGCATACGAATGCCGTACTAAAACAAATCAATTTAGACTTCTGATGTGATTTTTTTTACATTTATTACTTCAAATGCATTACAGGAATAGAATTCATTCATTCAGATTTTTGTCACACCTCTGAACGTGTTATAATGATCAAACAAATCTGAAGATACAGGATCATTATAAGAATTATTTATTGTCATTCCAACCTGGGAAGCTCGAACCCAAAATTCATTAAACATTTTATAACGATCAACCAACCAAATCAGAAATAAATGTTCGGTATTTTTTCATTTAACCTTTTTTCATCATATCACATCTTGTAATAGAAAATTACATTAATTCATTGTAAGTCGTCGATTATTAATGAATTGCATTCAAGAACATTCAGTTAACAAAAATTGAATAGACAAACTCATTCGTATTAATTACTCGCATCAACCCTAAGCTGCATTCATGTCAAACTATCAAGGCACACTTCAAAATCGCAAAATTTAATTAATAGGCATGATTATTGAAAGTTTTCTCATATACAGTGTGAATCTTTAATCTGTACGTATATTTCAACTGTAGATTGAGGCCAAAAAAACCTTTTTTCATTCTTCATTTTTCCGAATTCGGACTGTTGAAAAGATATAGCCATTTGAAAAAAAATTGGGCCAAATGCGTGCCTGATACGATTCTCTGGATTAAATGCAAAGTTCATTTCTCTCGATTGAAAATTATTTTATACATTTAAGGAACACTCGAGTACTAACCTTATTTGAATGAGAATGTTTCGAACACTATGTTTATCAAAGAAACACTTTGTTTGGTCCGATCATATCTGCAATTACAAAACCATATTTCCCCCATCAAAATAAGTTCCTTCTTCGTTTTTCCTAGAAATTAGTTTGTAAACATCAATAACTTGTGCATATTTTTCTCGATATCCCAAAAATTTCTTATGAAGAAAGGCTTTTCGTCAATTTGTGAATAATCAAGCTACATCAAACTATTAAAAACAATGGTCTGAGATCAATGATCTTCTGTGAATATTTCACTGAACTTTTAAGAAAATGTTGCCAGCTCGTTGATTTTTTCATCGAGGTAAAGGTTTTTTAAGGTAGCATCGTAAAAATATCGATGAATTCTGCAGCAATTTCCATCAAAAATCGACTACGCCGCAAAATTTCACGGTGCATGCGTATAGGCGAAAACCGGCGGAGGACATTGGTATTCTTAATAACCGTTGGAGGCGCTGCCAACTGTAAACATAAACAATCAATGGAGCAAATCGTTTCTAGAGCTATGTGTTTTCTTCGATCTCATGATGATTATGTGAAGACTTTCAGTGAATTAATGTAATATTAACCGAGTGGTGCCAATTACGTGTATAAATTGGGACATTTCTTTGTGCAGACCAGGACAAAAAAAGAAAAGTTCTGATTAAGGAATATGCACCGTGAATAGAGTAACCAACCAACCAACCAAAATTCAGTTCATTTGAAATAACGGTTCCGAAGATATGAACTTTATACACCCTGTATCTTTCAAACGAACCCGAATTTTGAAAAATTGTATATTAAATAAGTGATTCGTTTGATCAGAGGAATGAGGAATCTATAGTGTAAATGTACAAGTCAAAAACTCACCCTGTATAATATGAAATGAAATTTTTCCGGCAAATTAAAATTCATCATAGACGTTGTTTGTTTTTTCTATATCGTATTCATTTCCAAAGCTATCTATGAATTTGAGAAACTTCAAAAGTTTTATCTCTGGAAAACCTACTTGTTAGTTTTGCCGGCTTGCATATTTTATCGATGTGAAACGAGAGATTTCTTGTAGTTCTGTTACTTCTGATGCTGAATAATGTCAAAATAGTGACATTCTGATTTAATGAAAACCGGATAGAATTTGATTTCCCAATGAATCAAAGTCGCGAAAGGAAACTGAGTTTGATTTGAATATGACATTGCAAAATAAAATAAATATGTGAAATAAGCGCCCCACAGCTGACTAGTTCTTGGCGTTTGGAATATGCGATGGGTATTCTCCATAATTCAAAATTCACATTTTGAATAATTGGAATCTCCAAAATTGGAGAATAATGAATTTGAAAACTATTGCCAGCATTGATGGCACCTTTCTCGCTGCGAATGGTTAGCTAGGAAAGAAATTTTCTAGTCTCGGTAGGGGCCACCATTCTCACTGTTGGGTCAAAAATTAACAGTGCTGTGCCAAAGGTGGCGTAAGGACACAGTAACAAAGCCTACACAGAACACAACTATGCTTACTCCGAACTCGGCACAAGTTGCAAGCTTCGAAGCTTGTAATTTCAGAAGGGTCTCCTCAGGAGACCTAGGTGTAATCAGGATAAACAATATATCAATATCAATACATTAAACGCTAAACTTACCATCAGGTGTAACTAGACCCAAAAGACAGGAAGAAGACACGTGTTTATGGTCATTCCGAGTTACACCCTCCGGTTTATGTATTTCACCTGCAATTTTTAAGCGAAAGATCAAAACCTTACTACGAGGACATTCATGGAAGACATGTCTTCTTTTCTGACAAGCTAAGATACCGGAACTACTGATTGTTTTGTTTGGTCTAAAGAAGCAAGTAACGAATTATAGGGTCTACAGACTGGCTGTTGCAAAGTTCGTTTGTGGTTTGGAGTATTTTTCGGGATGGGCTGGAAGTGGTATTTCGGCGAACTGGACAGATTATCAAGTTATTTATTTTAATTTAAAAAAGGTTACATTTCGAAAGTGACCAGAACATTGCGAAAATAAAATGGACTGCAAATTCAGCCATCGCACCGTCAGAAATATCTTCAGGAACTGAAGAGCCTATCGGAGGGGCAGTGTAACGAGTGAACCTACGCCTGTGAGTTTTTCCTGGAACATCTCGAATCGTCGAATCTGTGGAAACTGTCCAAACGCTTCTAGCGTCCAGTAGCAATAAATCTAGTGTGAAACAATTTGAACTCAGTGTGAACATTTTGTATATTGTTCATCATAAATTAGTTAAGTGATTCAATTAACGAAAAACTTATCATTTTGATCAAATTCAATATTTTGCAGATATTACGGAAGCTTCTTATCCACATTTCCAATTCTCTTCCTCAAAGACGTCAACCTCATCAAGCAGATGTACGTCAAGGACTTCGAGACTTTCACGGACCACCTTGATTTTCTACTCGCGCAAAGCGACCCTATCTTCAAAAAAAACATTTTTGCCGCAAAGGGTAGAGAGTGGAGGCAACTCAGAAACACAATAAGTCCCGCTTTTACGAGTGCTAAAATGAAGAACATGTTTGTTCTGATTGCTGAAACGGCTACCAAATTCGTCAAACATTTCGAGGACATGGACCAAGAGACCATAGAGGTGGAGATGAAAGAGGTCTTCTTCAAGTACACAAACGATATAATAGCTTCTTGCGCTTTTGGAACTCCGTGTGATTCATTAAAGAACCCAGATAATGAGATGTTACGTGCTGGAAAAATGATCTCCGTAACCACGCCTTTCAAGATTTTATGGGTGCTTTTTGTGATGTTTTTCCCGAATTTGAATAAGGTGAATATTAATAACACCTATTCCAAGTATTATGCCGAGGCCACACCGAGCGCTACGTTGCTACGTACGCTATGTTCGCGATGCATTTCAAAATTAGCCATCGTTATTTTAGACGTAACCGGCCTCACCGACACTGGTACGCTATGTCCGCTATGTTCGCGATCTAAGCCACGTCGCCGACTGTTTGATTCTCTGGCTATATTCAAAACATCGCGAGGGCTGTAGTGTAATGCGATATGTCGAGGGAAAATGTCGTTCCTTTTCAATAATTCCTAACAATTGGTCAAACTGCTGCGGGCTCATTCGAAAATATTCTCTTAACTTTTATTCATCTTCTCGCAACAGCACTACGAGATGATGAAATTCATCGAAATCATTTCTTATTTTGTTCACTTCGTGGACCCATTTTCTTCTACGTTTATTTTTTCACAACGATAACAATAGAAGCAACTCATCGTCATGGCTATCACTATCCCATGGCACCGTGCTTGGTAACATCGTGAAATACAACTGAACCTAATGATTGCGAAAACGCAAAAGATATTCTCGAGTAGCTTTCCGTGTGGCCACTGAACTTGAACATCGCATACGTAGCGTCCATAGCGTCTATAGCATATCTAGCATAGCGCTTGGTGTGGCCTCGGCATTAGATAGTTATTTAAGCCCCAGCTAACCAGTTGACGTCTTTGTTAAGTCGTTTAAAAGGCATCCGATCACTTGATTCACGTCTGCAACTGACGTGATCGGGAAAGCCCAGAGACGTTAAAATTTCACTACCTACTCCTAGAAATCAGAAGCCATATTATCATCAGTGATCCATTGACGCCTTGAGAACATAGCACACAAATACACAAAATTGCATTTCAAGTGCCATATTTCAATGAATGTAATTGATATATGCGGCCAAACAGATCTATTTTGGTTTTCTTTCCTGCTGTATTTATCCCTCTAGATTCAGAACCATTTGTCCAGAAAATGATGATCCGAAATGATGATACCTTATAGAGGTCCTCGAGAATCCGTTTTACTGAAATCCAAATATTTGTTTCTTACATTTCCGGAATCCGGAAGGTTCATTTATGGATGATTCCTACACAGTGCATTTCTTTCAGTTTTTTTTCTTCTGCAAAAACCCTCTCTTATAGGTGCATTTGCATATACCACAAAGAGATTACGGACAAGTAAGTGGCGTTCGTGCTCCCTCTCTGGCTAGTGTGTTGGCCTCTTCATTTCCTTGGATAGCTGAGTGATCAGGAACCCTGACCAAAGAGACCTTGTTGCTCTTACCTACTTCATTAAGTTTCGTTCGGCACTCCCATATCAGCTTTGAGTCGATGACTTAGGAGTTCATTGATAGCTGGTTGACTATCAGAATGGATCACTATGTCACACCCTTCTCAGTTTCTTTCCAGGTTAATGTCTACGTTTCTTTCGTTTGCAAAAATTTCTGCCTGAAAAACACTCGAGTGAGAGCCTAACAATATTGTACACTTTGTTCTTGCCCCGTGCCCCGTATACTCCGGCCCCTGGAGTTTTAAGAATCATGCATCTGTATACCATTTAATAGTTCATATTTGTTTCGAAGTTTTGGGTACTGTTTCGTATCCTTCCTTTTAACAAAGTTTTTTTCAATGCTAGCTTTTTTATCATAACATCACTGGGTAGGTTGGCTGATGAGATGTTTCAGAGAGGACCATGCTGCCTCACTTTAATTCTTTCATTACCTGTACCTTCCCTAGATATTCTAATATAGCCTCATGAACCACCCTATAGATAACTAGATGAAGTGGAGTAAGATCTGGGATATCCTCAAGTGCTATAGTCGGGCAAGTTCTCCAGATATGCAAACACAGACACAATTTGTACCTTGTCGAGTATTTTCCTGGTGCTTGTCTGCCCTGTCTCAGCAAACCAAACGACCTCCCCCCCATAAGTCATTATGGGACTCACAATCATCTCGCAATATTTTAGGGTAACAACCCCAAGTTTACCGGATAGATTAAAGATCTTATTGCTTTACTAGAAGTAATGTTAACCTGCTTATTCTACAGAAGCTTACAGTTTATAGTAAAAAAGGGTTACAGTCCACTGCGCCATTCAGGTCTTTTGTGCTCCCTAACAGAGCTGTTATCATCGCGCCTCCTACAGTGAGCCTTTCAGTTCCAGAGATTTGATGAAATCCAGTATCTGGGACGGCCTCAACGAGAATAATTCCCCATTCCTACAGGTTTCTTGTCCAAAGCACTTTTTCCTTTGGCTTGCAATGGCATAGCATTACCTAACCAGGTGAATAGGAGTTTCTTGCTCCTCCCTACAAAATCTACACTCGTCATTGCCCGATAAACCCATACTCAACAGATGCTTCTTTAGACGACAATGTGAGAAGGTGTAGTTGGTTCTTACTGAGATCCAGATATTTTTTGGATCTAGGAGTTTCAAAGTTCCGGAGTAACATTTTGGAGTGATCCATCTCTGGGAGACTCCTCCTTATAGGTGCATTTTCCTATACCACAGAAGGGCTCTGGGCCAGTGGTGGCGTTTGTGCGCTCTTTCTGGCAAGTGTATTGGCCTCTTCGTTTTCTACGATTCCCGAATGACCATGAACCCAGATTAATAAGACCTTATTCTTCTTGCCTATCTCATTGAGTTTGTTTTGGCACTCCCAAATCAGCTTTGAATCGATGACATAGGAGCTCAGTGCTTCAAAGGCAGCTTCACTATCTGTATGAATACCAATATCGCACTTCTGATAGTTTCTTTCTAGATTTATATCTAGACATCTTCCGATTGCAAGTATTTCCGTTTCAAGGACTCTCGTAAAGGAGCCTAACGATAGTGCACACATGGTACCTGTCCCATAAATCCCAGCGCCAGCTCTTGTAGCGGTTTCAGAGCCATCTGCATACCATTTTATTGTATTTTCTTTGAGAGTCAGGATAAACAATATATCAGATTATAGTCGGTGTATTCCCATTCCCAATTCTCTCTTTTGCTCATCATTGTACTGAAGTTTTTCTCAATGCTTACTTTCCCGATCATTACATCACTAGGAAGGTTTGCAGAGGAGATGTAGTCATTCAGAGAGGACCAAACTCTCTGATTCCTGATTCTCTCATTGCCTGTTCTTTCTTTAGATTTTCTGAGGATGTAGATGTAGAGGTGTAAGATCTGTGATGATCTCAAGCACCCTAGTTGCGCTCGTTCTCATAGCTGCCGTGATGCACACACAGACAAGCCTTTGTACTATGACGAGCATTTTCCTCGTACTCACCTCCTTAGATCTTAGATCAGTTCTGAAATATCCTATCTAAGTTATGCTTTTTTTTGGTGAATGAACCAGTTATAGCTGTGTGAAGAAGTCTGGTTTGTGTCTTCCCATACTCCAGAAATTTTAGCTCCATGGTTCAATCGCTCAATCTAATCATTGATTCTGAGCTGCAGTTAGTGCTCATTATAGTAATGCTGACAAGGGAATCAGCTGTTCCGTTTCTCCTCATGCCAGATGTGTTTGGTTCCCATACTCGCTGTATCCGAGCAACGAAAGAGAGATTCAACACTCTTGCACGTTATTGGTCTAATGCAGCCAACTGCTTCCAAAGCAGAAAATATTTTCATCGATCTGCCTGCCCAGCCGATCTGTAATAGTTCCTGGGCCTACTGCGAAAATCTCCGCTTGAAAATATTGTCGCAAATTTGAAATGTAGATTGGCGTCCATAGAGTTCTACTTTACCCTACTTCTTGAGTCGTCGGTAAACCATCAGTGGGAAACCTGATTGGGTATGATCGTTCGTTCATTGGTTGTTATAGAATTGTTGTTCCCTGGATTGTTTTGAGCTCAATGATATCGTCTGGAGGTTGCTGATCTACATGCTTTCCTCATCATGATATCAAAAGTTTTGGGATCTAGCAGCATGTCCAACAATGCCGTAGGGGTGGACCTGATAGCTACTGGCACCACGAGACAGACTGTTCGTTGAATTTCATTTAGGTTAACAGTTTACAAAATACGAGTTCGAGCTGATCATTCAGCACACAAGTGTCGATTTCTGTTGTGCCCTAGCTCCTTGGTGAGAGTGTTGAGAGGTTACGAGTTCAATCCCGATTCTAGGAAAGAAATCTTCTGGTTAGAAAGTAGCAGCTACCATTTACTGTTGGGTAAAAAATTAACAGTACTGTGCCTGAGGTGGCGTGAGGACACAGTAACAAAGCCTACACAGAACACTACCTTAAGGAGAATACGGTAAAATTGCTTCTCGGAAATATGTAATGAATGCATCATTAAGTGCTCATTCTGACACTGTAGGCATCATTCACACTGTCACTGATAAATAGAATAATTACCAGTGTCCTGGAACACAATATCAGATGGACTCATTAGCAACATCGATGACAGTATGGTTTTAAGAAAAAATATATAATTTATTAGAGAATTTAGTTTGGAACCAATAAAATATCCTGCATTTTGAAAGCTACGGTTGTTGTACCAAGTGGGAGCCTCAAATTTGCTACATCCTGGGATATCTTAATTCTGAAACAGCCTGCATACTATATATAAGAGTTTAGCAGCTTCGATATTGTTAATGTTATCCAAATATTTTTCTCCAACTTTTAGAGGTTGGGTCTCCACGTTTTCCCGAAGGAAATTTCTAGATTTTACAAAAGGACAATAGTGGACAATATTCGTGCTAGGGAGGAAGGGAAAATCGTCAGGCCTGACATAATCCATCTACTGATGGAGGCACGAAAAGGAAAATTGCAACAAGACACCACGCCTCAGTCAGAAGACACAGGATTTGCAACAGCCTCGGAGAGCAGAGACCTGAAAAACGAATCGACCTTGGAACTCACGGATGACGTGATTGCAGCCCAGGCTCTCTTTTTCTACATTGCTGCAAACGAAACAACATCGTCCCTGCTCAGCCTTCTTTGTTACGAACTCGCAATGAGTCCCGATATACAAGAGAAGCTCATTAGGGAAATTGACGATCATCTTTCATCTTCAGAAAAAATCACATACGAAGATTTGACCAAGCTTAAATACCTGGACCAGGTGGTATCAGAAGCTTTGAGAAAATATCCCACAGCTTTCCTTTTATTCAGAAAATGCGCAAAACAGTATACTATAGAGCCTCAGCAAGAAGGCGAATCCGAGTTGATCGTGCCAAGGGGTTCAGTGGTTGTTGTGCCAGTTGCTGCGACGCATTATGACCCGAAGTACTTCGAGAATCCAGATGCGTTCATTCCTGAAAGGTTCAGTGAAGAGAATAAGAAGAATATTGTACCAGGATCTTATAATCCGTTTGGAGTTGGACCAAGGAATTGTGTAGGTACGTAAAAAGTAATGAGATCTAATGGAACCTTGTCGAAGTTCAAAATAGATACTACTAGGGGATCATATCTCCTTATTCCACATATTGACGGTGGGTTTCACAATGCTCTGTCAATCAAATCAGTTGACTGCGAATCAATGTGAATTCGATTGGCAAATAGTCAAAAATAGTTTCGGCGAAACTTTTTTTTCACAGAGGGAGTCCATTTACAGAAGAATCTCCCTTCCCGAAGAATAGAGAGAGGCTTACTGCTCTCCTGAGCTCGACTATCCACTGAACCTGACCTGCTTCTTCTCAGTTTCGGGCATCTGCCTACAAACCTCAATCTCTTGATTGTTAATTCCCGCACTTTTTGTGCTGGGTTTCTGACAATGACATTTTTGGTTATCTCTTGTTACAATTATTCTAATGAGTTTCCGTACTCATTCTCATCACTGGATCTCTTGGCCTCCTCATGTATGTACGCATTCTTCGGGCTAGTCCACTAATCTCCTGAGTTCTTGATTCGGGTGTTCTTGCGCTGTTTCGAATATTTTCTTAGCGTTCCTCTTCTTAAACTCGGCGATGGTTTCCTAATTTAAATCTCGAAGGAACTGTGGGTTTTTGACAAACCAAGGTGGTAAAAAAACAAAGTAGTAACTTGTTCTCTGGTGCTTGCATTATTTTCCTATGGCTCATTGCCACAAATCTCCAAGCCACTGATCCATAGCACTGTTGAGGCCTAGCAACAGCTTCATTACTTTTCAATATCGTTTTCTTCGACATGTGGCTGTTTCTACCTATCAGTGGGTAGAGAGTCTGTTCATCGCTGCCTTGGTTTTGTCTATGGCTTCTTTGTTATAGCTTTTCCAGGTCAGCCCTTTATCTAGAAAAATACCTAGATATCTCGCTTTTCATATCCACTCGATTTCTCCTCCATTAATCTAGATGCTTGCATTTTCTACTCATTTGGCTCTTTGTCGCAAATCCCCATGCCCTTGATCTGTAGGTCAGTTGAGGCCTATTAACGGCTTCAATGATTATCAATTGCGTTTCTTTTGACTTGTGGCTGATTCTACCTATCAGGGGTTAGAGTATGTTCATCGCTGCCTTGGTTTTGTTTATGGCTTCCTTGATATGGCTTTTACAGGTTAGTCCTTTGTTTAGAGTGATACCTAGATATCTCACTTTTACTTTCCACTGGATTTCTTCACCATCAACCTGGTGGTGTTTGTTCCCAGCTTCCTCTTCTGAAGTAATATCGCTTGGCTCTTTTGTCCATTGAGCTTGATCTTCTATTTGATACATCAGTCATTGATTTCGTCGATGGCTTTGTGTAATCACCTTTGTATGACTTCTAGATTCCTATGACTAATAGTGATTCTAGTATAGTCAGCGTAAAGTGCAAGCATGGTCCTTGAATTCTTCGGAATATAATATGTATGTACCTATGTATTGTACAGTAGGGTTCCAAGGACTGATCCTTGTGGCACTTCTGCTCAAATACTTCAGATTGGGGATCATTCTCAGTCCACCTTAACAAAGAATTTTCTGTATAATTTCTGATCAACTTGCAAAGTTTGATCGAGAATCCGGCTTCTCTCATTATATGAATTAATTCCTCATGCCACACTCTGTCGAATGCTCTGGTTTCGTCTAATATGACTGAGACTGTTGCTTCTTTATTCTGAAATCCCCTCGTTATATATTCTGTTAATCTTAATTTTTGCAGCTCTGTAGAGTGATTTCCTCTGAATCCGAACTGTTCTGCTGCTAAGAGACCACTATTCCTTGTCTTTTCCGGTTTTATTCAGCACTATTACTTCAACAGTTTTCCACTTTTTCGTATATTGTCGGTCCCCATTTTTCCATTTGCAATATTTATAAGAGGAGCTATATCTTTTATATTCTTCATCATAACATTCGTTAATTTATTTCTTCGGTGGTCTTTCCTTTTCTTCCAGCTCTAGATAATCTCTTTGACTTCAGCCGGTGATGGTGATGTCGGTTTTTCTATTTCGAGACCATTGGGTGGTTGCTTCATTTCTTCTTCGTTGTTCTCTACTAGTTCTTCCAGGTCTTCATTATCATCGTCTATTCTGTAATGTATTCTCGATATACTTTATGCTTTATCAATATTCATACAAGCCATTCTTTCTCTGTATAGGGGTTGAATTTGAGGACCTCTTCTGCATTTTCCACGCAGAGTGATATGTTGCATTCAATTCTTGAACTCTCTTGTTCCATCTACTCGTTCTCGCTCTCGCGGATTTCAGTTTCAGACTGTGGCAATTTTGTGTTTGTCTATTCAGTTCTGTTTTGTAATGCCCGAGAATGAATAGAAAATTTTTCTCATTTACTCATATGGAATTCAATCGCGATTCGATTAAATAGAAATAATAGCAGAGACATCTATTCACCAAGATAAGAAATGATTCAGATATTTGTTGAATGTGGTTGACTGTTAAAAGTCTATTCCTCATTAAAAGATATGGGTTTGATCCTCTAGTAGTCTGTGATTGTATTGAACCAAGTTTGATATCAAGAAGATCATCTACTCAATTCATTTAATATCCTCAGAAATGGTGATGGAAAATTGCAGTGTAGTTATTATTAACATATGATAGCCACTAACTAACTAACTTTCTAGTCTTTCCATTGGCCGCCATTCACTGTTGGGTCGAAAATTAACAGTGCTTCTCCTAAGGTGGCATAAGGACACAGTAACAAAGCCTACACAGAACACAACTGATTCTCCTGACTCGCTAAAGCTTCAAGCTCATGAGGGGGTCTCCTCGGAAGACCTTAGAGTGTCAGTACAATCACTACTTGTCACATTCCTTGTCAGATTCTTGTCAACATTTTCCCTTCTTTTCCAGGTTCCCGCTTCGCTCTATTGGAGATAAAATGCCTGATATCCAATATTTTGAGTAAATTCGAATTGCACATATCAGAAAAAACTATAATACCAGTGAAATTTGGAAAAACCATAGCAATCACATTAGACGGCGGTGTCACTTTGTCACTGAAGAGGAGGACAAAAATAATCTCGTAGATAACTATTCTGCTTTGTGATTTTTGCTTTGAATTAATGATGTTGTAAGTAATTGACTGTGATGGAATAAACATTCAGTATAACTCTACCGATATTGAATTATCATTACCAAACCAACTTTCCGTTTTACACATTTACACTTTAAAACCAGCCGACACAACATAAGCGGACCATAATCATACGTCATACGTCGTCGGCCACCAGTAAGCTTCCAGACTACCACTCGCCCTGTTAGCAGGCCTTCAACAGATGGGCAGAGTTATGACTGATATTGCATTTTACGATGGTGCTATTGCGGGTAACGTACTAGTCAACAGCGGCCCACACACGAACACTACTGAGCGAAGGTTTGATGCGCGCCGTTCCAAACTTCCGTGCAAAAGTTTTGGTTAGTGCGATCAACGCTCTAAGGCAAGGCGCGCACCGAGGTGGTGTGGCGGTGGTGTGGCGGTGGCGTGGTAGCGAGGTGGCGAGCTGAATGGTGCAGGACAGGTGGCGAAATGGTGAGGACGTGGTTTAATGCGCACTGAAGTGGCAAATGGCACCACCTCATCAGTTGTCAAAATGTGTTCGTCCGATGAACATTTGCTTTCCTATGTGCAACTTCTTAATATGAATGCTGAAGATCGAAAAAAAAGAGAACAGTTAAATATTGGGTCCATCCCCTGTGGCGACAGAACAAAACATATGGAATATTCAATGTCGTCAAAAGAGATCTCAAATTTTGCGTATGAAATAAGAAGAAATGATTTTCTACAAGTTGAATAATAATAGTTATGATTTTCATGTCTCTAGTAATAAAAATAATTCTGAAAAAATCATATTATCACATACTTTCCTCTCCCATGTCCTTTGCAATTCTAGCCCAGGCTTGTTCTTGAACATGGCTCAGGTGATAATCGTCCAGTGAATTATCGTAGAGACAGGGATATTTCTCTACGAGGACTACGAATTTTATATTGAATTCCTGGTCGCCTCGCATCTTAGAATAGAAACCCACTCTATGTTTACAGATAATATACCTATATTATTTATAATTTCGTAAAATGATAGAATAATTATAAGCCGAATCGATGTGGTGACCACTCGCTTGCCACTCGAGAATTAAACATGCTCGAGACTAGTGGCACCCATGTGGCACCACTCCACCACACCACCGCCACACCACTTCAGTGCGTGTAGCTAGGTATGTTAACATGTGCTTTAGCGATGCAGCTCGCCACCTCGCTACCACACCATCGCCACACCACCGCCACACCACCTCGGTGCGCGCCTAGACTAAGGTTAGGCGTTTCACTTTGGCGTGACGCTCTGACGTGGCGCTCTGGCTTGGCGCTCCAAAGTTTTAAAATTTCTAAAACTCAACGAGCCACTCAAAACCTTTCAATTTTGGAAACTTCTACCCCACTAATCATCACTTTTGAACGTGACATTCAATACTGTCACATCAGAAGCAAGATATTTTGTGTACGTTAGTGGGCAAGCGACACTCCTGCGTGTATCGTTCAGGAGTGAAGCTCCGGAACGCCAAATGCTTGATGTGCGCTCCGAAGTGGTCGTGTGAGGGCCGCTATTGGGATCACTCCAATTTGAGGGTTTCCAGGGTTTCCTCAAAGATCTATGCCGATATACAGAGGCATCCACTTGAAAATGCATCAGTTAAAAAATTCTTTTATTGATGCCCATATCATTCATCCTCAAATTCATAATTTTAATCATTTCCTCATTTTCTTCGATATTGATACGAATATTCTTCATTGTATTGATTCCTACAAGTTGAATAAATAGACTCGATTATTAAATACTTCATCATATTTCAAAATATTTCAAAACGGACATCATAAACAAACATCACCACTTTGTTGTTCTAACCAATTTCAATACTTCAGAATATCTACTCTCCTGGCTAGAGTAGTTCTTCTGCATACGGTGACGGCTTAACATTTGACTTTCGATTGAACTTGGATTATTGGCAACTGTGTGACAGAGGAGAACACATATCTGTGGTCGGCAAAATGACGTGAAATATTCATAAAATTTTGAAGTTCATGTAAATAATATATAGTGTCAATATTATAATGGATGAATTCAAATGAAATATGTTTGTTCCTCAGCGATTTTTGGTGTGAATATGAACCCATTATGAATGCTCCCAAATTACGATCGGGAAAAATCGAAAAGCGATATTTGGGCAGAACTGTAGTTAGACTCTTGTGAGATGGTTCTGGCGATTTTTTATTTATGCAAGATAGTGCGCCTCCACATACCAGAATGTTTCAAAATAGTATATTCTAAAACTAGTTGCAGAATTGGCTCCTATTCCAATACGAATGCGAAATTCGAAAACGAGCGACGAAGGAGCGAGTTTTCGAACGAATGAGTAATGGAATTGCATTCTGCAACGAGTATTAGACGATATTTTCTCTATTTCACCCAAATTTTGTGAAATTCAATGAAAAAATTCAAATTATAGGTCTTAGTGACTTTCATATTGTATCTTGGCAGTTGGTGTCAATGTTATAGGAAGTACGAAAATTGACATTTCCAAATTGACGTCTGCTGAAATTTAAAAGGATCGGAAGTCATTGCTGACAACCACAAAACGAAAAATGTTACTGAAAACGATGCTGTAATGAATTCATTACAGCACTGTTTTTAGTACTGTAATGAACACATTACCATACTGAAATAGAGAAATTGTTTTAGAATCGCAATTTGTTGCAGTTTCAGACTGACCTTCTTTCTAACCAGATCTGTAGGTATCCTAAAGAGCAGTAATAGGATAAGATCGAATGAAAGATTAGAGCTAATCACAACAACTCTGGTAACACAGAGCAACTGATATAGGCAGGTTCAGTAGAATGGGCAAATGAAAGAAATTTAGTCCATTCAAATTAGTAAGTTCACCTCGGAATTCGAGATACCCAGCTGTAAGGGCTTGTTCTCACTAGGCCAGTAGATTAGTCGAGTAGCGAATGATTTTGTAATTTCCCGTTTGCGAACGCCAGCAATCGAGTCGAGTCGAGTCACAGGATGATGTACCTACTACCTATATACCCAGCTGTAAAGGCTTATTCGGACTAGGCCAGTATTTTAGTCGAGTGGAAAGTCGATTAGCCCACTGACTACTCTACCACAGTATCAAAGACTCTTAAACAGTATAAGGTAGTAGGTACATCATCCTGTGACTCTACTCGACTCGATTGCTGGCGTTCGCACACGGGAAATTACAAAATCATTCGCTACTCGACTAAAATACTGGCCTAGTCCGAACAAGCCTTAAGGGCTTGTTCTCACTAGGCCAGTAGATTAGTCAAGTAGCGAATGATTTTGTAATTTCCCGTTTGCGAACGCCAGCAATCGAGTCGAGTCGAGTCACAGGATGATGTACCTACTACCTTATACTGTTTAAGAGTCTTTGATACTGTGGTAGAGTAGTCAGTGGGCGAATCGACTCTCCACTCGACTAAAATACTGGCCTAGTCCGAACAAGCCTTGAGTCTGTAAATAATAGTACATTGACACCCTGAATGTTGTCTCAAAACCTACATATTGTAGGCATGTAGGGTGTGCGCAAGTATTAAATTTCGAGGTCAAAGGTCACAGAAATCGTTTTTTTTTTGGCAGTTTTTTTTGTAGATATCTCATTTCCTATGGGTTTTTTGCTATTTGTATTCATTATCAATATTGTAGAATATAAAATTCTCTACAAATTTTGTTTGAAAAAATTTTTCATACGGTGAACCGTTTTCGAGATACAGGGCGGAGAGCGCGCGGTCACAGCATCACTTCAGGTCAACCGGTGCCTCCGGTTGATAACGCTCCATTATATAGTTGATGAACTATCGATAAGTCAATGATTATGAATATTTGACGAAATTTATTAACTTTCATAATATATTTTATAATTTTTTTCCTAACCTATCCTCTTTTTATTCAGTATTAATTTATTCAACAACACTTACCTGCACATATAATGGCAGAATTGTGAATGAAAATATAGGAATTATTTTTGGAATTTAACCTAATTAATATTCATAACTTCTTACATAATGAAAAAAAAAAACAAATGAATTATGAATTGATGTTTTTATTAAAAAATATCATTCAACACATTCTTTTTTATTAAAAGTAAAAAAAAATTGAATGAAGGGTACATAAACTACAATTCATAATTTCAATCATCTTCTTCCTCTTCATCGTCGTCTTCCAGCTGCTGGTAAATTTCAAACTGGTCTTCATTATCGTCTTCAACGACATTTGTTTCAAGTTCTTTCATGATGTCGGGGTCAAAGGTTCCATCTTCGTTGATGTCGCTCTGATATGTAAGAGCATTGAGACAAGCTTGCCCATTAAATTGGCCACAAGCTAAAGAGCATTGCAATCCCGCTCTCCTGCATCCGCATCGCGAACCACAACCACTCTTGCAGTTGCAGAAAATTGCATTTAGCAAACCTTCTGGAGCAGGTGATAAAATTGTCATGATAGGCTCCCAAATCATGCCCTAACCAAGTTTGAACTTGATAATACACACGTGCGAAATGTTAATGAGCAGCTGCACTTGTTGGTGGAATATTTGAAAGCTGCACAGGTTTATTCAGTTTTGTAGACTTGACGTAATGTTCATCAACAATTGACCATATTCACCGTCGCCATATTGTTGTGCGACAATACCAACTACCCAGTGTTTCCAACGGAGAAATATTGAGTTTATCAAAAATACTATCAGATTTTTAGTATCGTATGTGGTATGAGAGGTTATATAAAATTGGTGGTAAACTTTGGTTAAATATTTTGTGATAAAATCCAGGTAATATGGGTAGATATCAGTATAGTGTAGGCCATAGTTGTTGTTTCAGTAATTGTTCGGCAAGAAATAGATCTAAAAATAAAAAAAACTGACACCATGACACCAAAATATGTCCATTTAAACTTTCGCGGTCCTAAGAAATTAGTGACTTTCGTTATTCGATGTTGAAGACCCTGGGTAGTTGGTATTGTCGCACAACAAAATGGCGACGGTGAATATGGTCAATTGTATATGGCGCGTTTTCGACCGGAGGCACCGGTTGACGTGAACTGATGCTATGATCGCGCGCTCTCCGCCTTGTATCTCGAAAACGGTTCACCGTATGAAAAATTTTTTCAAACAATATTTGTAGAGAATTTTGTATTCTACAATATTGATACAGCAAAAAAACCATAGGAAATGAAATATTTACAAAAAACCGTAAAAAAACCGATTTTTGTGACCTTTCACCTCGAAATTCAATAGTTGCGCACACCCTACAGGCCTACAATATGTAGGTTTTCAGACAATATTCAGGGTGTCAATATACAAGTATTTACAGACTTACAGCTGGGTATCTCGAATTCCGAGATTCTTACCTAATTTAAGCTTATTTGACTGGACTAATTATCAGTAGTAATATTCCTAGGACCTTGATAATAGACGAGATAATTTTATGACCATCGAAAGCCCTCAGCCTTCGGCTTCGGGCTGTTACCAAGCAACTAGCTTGAGATATTGGTTATAAAATTATGAGGCATTTATCAATGTCCGAGGACTATTCGGCAGAACATTTTTTGACAGAAAAATGTATAACTCAACACAACAAAACATTTATTTATTCATTTAAAGTACAATTAGTGAAAGTGCAATTCGTAAAATTCAACTCAACATTAGATTCGTTGCTGTTCTCTTGTATAGAAGATCTATTTCCACGCATAATATTCATTATCTTGTTGTGGTGTTCTTGATCGAGGTTTAGGTATGGTTTGATAGAATTTTGATTGCTATGACCAGTAATCTTCAGCAATTGTTGTTCCTCTACACCACTTTTTGCTAATTGACTGACAGCTGTTGATCTATTTGAATGATTCGTTATCTTTTTATCCAGTGGCGCACCGAGGGGGGGGGCTGTCGGGCTGCAGCCCCCCCCGAGATGTGACAAAGAAAAGTATTTCAAATATTTCCATCTTATTGTTTTTCTAAAAGTAATAATAATTATTTTAGAACCGAATGGAAACTTAAACATTTCCTTTACAGATAGAAATAGGGATTGTTATACATGTACAGGGTGTTTCATTGGTGAATGAACATACGTTAACCTGAGCTAGAGCTAGGCGAGTCCAAAAAACCGATATATGATAGGTCTAATCAATTCCATAACCGAGATACAGAGTGGTTTATGTATTCACCAAAAATTTCAATTCCTCATAACTTCTGAACCAACTAGTATAGCTGGTTGATATTTGGAACGTATGATTCACTTCTACAGGTCGATCGATTTACTTTTGAATTTCCAAAGAATTTCAGGTCCATATTTGAAAAATATGGGACTTCTTCCAAGCTGAGATTAACCCTGTATATTGAAATTTTGGGATTTTATTGAGATATTTGAAAAGAGAAGAAAATTTTCAATGGAGTTTAAGGGAAAGATCCAATTGAATATTGGAATTCCACAACATTCTCAGAAAAATCGTACATTATGATCAAATTGATCTCCAGAAGGTACAACGATTGGATCCAGGTGATGAAATTAGAAGAACTAACTTTAGTAGCTGATTTTTGCGATATGAAAGAATGGTCAACAGAATTTTATTATGCAATGAAATACGTAATAATCCAGACATGATCAAAAAAAGTATCAGACATATTTTTTGAAGAGGGCAAGAATGTGTATTGAACAAAATGGTGGTACTTTCGAGCACCTTCTGTATTTCACGTTGAGTTTTTATGTTTCTTCAATTATTTCATCTTTCTTTATTCATCTTTGTTGACTTCAACTATGTTTTTCTCGATGAATAATGTTTTTCCGGAAATAACTCCAAATGATTCCACAGAATATTATGAAATTCGAACGTGCAATTAGTGGGACAAAAAAAATTCAATTAGATCATAATGTACGATTTTTCTCAGAATTTTGTGGAACTCCAATATTCAATTGGAAATGACTTGCGGGACAATGAAATCTACTGAACTCCATTGAAAATTTTCTTCTCTTTTCAAATATCTCAATCAAATCGTTAAATTTCAATATACAGGGTGTTGAATCTCAACTTGGAAGAAGTCCCATATTTTTCAAATACGGACCTGGAATTTTTTGGAAATTCAGAAGTAATTCGATCGACCTGTAGAAGTGAATCATACGTTCCAAATATCAACCGACTATACTGGTTGGTTAAAAAGTTATGAGGAATTGAAATTTTTGGTGAATACATAAAGCACCCTGTATCTCGGTTATGGAATTGATTAGACCTATCATATATCGGTTTTTTGGACTCGCCTAGGATAGCTCAGGTTACCGTATGTTCATTTATCAATGAAACACCCGGTATAATAACGAATGCGATATATCCATTACCTAAGAAGGTTTTCGCTTGCGGCGCATTTTTTAAATTATAGGTATAACTTACAAAAACCTGATTACTCTTGAGCAGCCCCCCCCGAATAAAATTTCTGGGTGCGCCACTGTTTTTATCTTTGACATTCAAGCCAATTGCTTCGGCAGCATATTTAGTCCATTTATTTATGGTATTCCTTCCAACAGGTACATTATCGTACCATTGGTCAGTTTCATTTTTCCGAAATCGATTTGGTTTCAAGAGTATTCGTGGTGAGGTAATATTTTCGCCTCGTTTTGATATTAGTTTATGAAAAAGACGTACAGAGCAGTTTTGTCTCTCACTATTGGAAACCAACCATTTACTACTTGTACAGCTTTTAGAACCACCTTGGCACGTTTTACTGAATACCGGATTGTATTCAATGCGATTCGTTGGAGAACCATCGTTATTCTTCTCGATTTGAAAAAAATTCACCAAACAAGCAACTGCCTCTCCTCCTCGCCACGCTAGTTCTACTGCAGCAATATGATAAAATTTACGCATAAGACCTTCAGGAGTATTTTCATCCCATAGCAATATTATTCTGTTAACTTCAGACAAATTTAACGAAACTGAACTGGATTTACGTTTACTTGGGTCTGCTTGCAATTTTTTTCTGATTGCATCGCGGGCATCTCGGGCTGGTTTAAATATTAAATTATTAAACGGGTCAATCATAATGTTGTAGTCCCTATAATACTTTTCTTGTAAGAGTTTGCTCGAAACATTCCACATGGTTGATTGTTTACTCTATCCATGGTGCAAATTCCTCAATTGAAACTTATTTCATATTTCTCCTGGTAAAAAAGTTACAGTATAGTCGACTTATAAATTCACGCAAAAATACTATAAAACCACTTGAAAAAGATGAACGGTTCACGTTTTCGAAAGAATTAATTATTTTAGAAAACAAAAGTATTCCTATATTTTTTCAATAAAACTCGTCGTTCTCAAGTTATTCCTAATTGAATTAGAAGAAAAAATTATGAATTTCAAGAATAATCTGAATGCTGTCTTGAGTTAAATCTCATCGAATATTATTTCATCTCTGGTCTCTCAACAAGTTACCAAGGTTGTCAGAATATTTATCAACTTTGTCAAGACTAAAATCTCTATGATGAAAAAACGTTTGATGTAGAGATATGTATTAATAAAATTCCACATTCGTGGGACATAAAATTGAATTCTAAGAAGCATGAAATAACACATTTTATTGGCAGTTTCTATTTAAAATCCATTATTACCGGTCCTTCAGCAAAATATCTATCGAAACAATATAACTCACACCAGGACGACACTACAATTCACTGAAAGTCATTTACATAATCATCACCTGTTTGCTTCATTCTCTGTAAATAAATAAAGCGCGAACTTTAGGTTGGACTGGTTGGAGCACAGAACAACGGTCTTGCGTGGCGGCTACAGATCCACGGCCCTCTGAAGGGAAGAGTAGGCCGTGACGACTGAAATTAAGAACGTAGCGCTATATTGGCGAGAATCAGAACTACTCGTTTGGCACTTTCAAAGAGCAACGCCTAGACGCCTTTAGCGATTGTGATAGTTCATCCGCTAACGATAGGGGACGTACTGCTTTCTTGAGTTCGCACTGTTTGAAGAGAAAATCGGCAATCTGGCATCGTCTTCTCTATAGTTCTGTGGAATATCACAGAGGATGTGGTAAGGTTAGGTCATTGACCCCAAATCATATGACTTTGGTTAATGGAGTTAGGATAGGTTAGTGAAAAACCAATTTTTATGAGATCGTTTTAGAATATCGAGGAAAATATGAACAAATTATTAGTGTCTATAAACTAATCTTCAGGACAATCGAAGAAGGAACTTATTTTGGTGTGAGAAATATAGCTTTTCAATTGCCGAAATGATCGGACAGAACTAAGTGTTTCGTTAGGAAATATCGTGTTTGTAACATTCTTCTTCAAATAAGGTTAGTGCTTGAGTATTTTTTAAATGTATCACCCAGAATATCTAATAATCACATCAATTTCAATCGAAAAATACGAACGTTGAGGTCTTTGTAAAGAATAATATCAGGCACGTATTCAGCACTATTTTTTTTCAAATGGCTATATCTATTTAACAGAGTCGAATTTGGAAAAATGGAAAATAAAAAAAGGTTTCCTTCAGCATCATACAGTTAAAATATATGTACAAGTCAAAGACTCACCCTGTATAATTTTATAAGACTCTATCGTGTTATCATTGGGATTGAAAATTGCATTGGATGTAGTTTTCGATGTAATGTTGACATGATTGGCTGAAATGGTTCTATATGATACAAAATCATTAAATTGGATTTGTTGTTAGAACTGTAAAAAAATTTTCAACTTAATGGATATCATTCCTCGTGAAATTGTATCGATGCATGATGAAATTTATTTCCAGAAAATTTACTTTTATCGAAATCTACACAGGACAAATGGAATATTCAGTCCTAGTGACTCACTCTGTAAAAGGTATTAGTGAGTTCATCTACTCTATTTCTCTGTTGTATTTGTGATGTGACAAGTGAAAAGTGTTCATAAAAATTTTCCAGTAAAAATATTTTTTCTTATAATTGTGCTGATATTGATTTTCATTTCCTATATGTATTCTCATTTCTCTGCTGCCCATTTATTTTTATTGGAAAAAAAGGGGAACGTTCAAATACGTTTTCTGTGTTTAAAAGGAAGATGTTCATGAAAGACATTGTTAGAGGATTACAACAAATTCAAATGAAAGAGGTAAGTTTAGGTACCTCCTTCTGCTGTTGAGATTAAAATGTCAACAGCTCTGACGAACTCGTTAAAGGTCTTTCCTGGCTTGCTACAGTCTCCTTTTTTATCTAGCATGAGGGAAATGTCCTGTGAGGAAGGTAGAAATTTTGAAGGGATCATGTAGTGCCTCCGAGAAACATCTAGCCAAGCCTGGAAAGCAAGCTGTGAACTTTTTAATCCGGAAGTTAGGAATATTATTATTATTATTCGCGATATCGAGTCAGAACTGTGCGAATTTTGGTGCGACATCTATAAATTTTACACCCAATCCTGCAGGATCGTCAATTCGGAGTAGTCAATCGTTGGTCTACAACCTCCGAATGAAATACCTCTGAAAATCACTACTGCAGTTTTGTGCGAAGCGCTAGATGAAAATCTTAGATAGAAAGCCCGGAATTTTCTTATTTTATTTATAGTCGATTCGTAAATGTCAGGCGGAATTGAAGTGCCTGAAATGTCATTTAAATAATATGGGGTGACTTTAACCTTCGCCTGGGGTGAAACCCAAAACTATGTCTGACCTCTTATTCCTCAAAATTGTCGATATAAGATAATTCAATAAAAAGCAATTTTTTGCAGATATTTTGGCAGCTTCTTATCCACATACCCGATACTATTTCTGAGAGACATCGACCTTATCAAGCAAATGTACGCCAAGGATTTCGAGTATTTCACAGACCGCATTGACGTTCTTCTCTCGCAGACCGACCCTACCTTCAAAAAAAACCTTTTGGCTGCAAAAGGAAGAGAGTGGAGACAACTAAGACACACAATCAGTCCCGCCTTCACTAGTGCTAAAATGAAAAACATGTATGTTCTGTTTGCTGAAACGGCTACCAAATTCGTCAAACATTTCGAGGACATGGACCAAGACACCATAGAAGTGGAGATGAAAGAGGTTTTCTCTAAGTACACAAACGATATCATCGCTTCTTGCGCTTTCGGGACCCAATGTGACTCATTGAAGAATCCAGATAATGAGATATTTCGTGCTGGAAAAATGATTTCCACAACAACGCCTTACAAAATTTTATGGATCCTTTTTGTGTCATTTTTCCCTAAGCTGAATAAGGTGAGTGATTGGGGTTTGAATTGAAACGTGTTACATTCAAATTCGAAATTCAAATTCATTAGTTACCCTCAAAATATTACAGGGAATGTCAAAAAATAAATGATAATAGATATAATCAATTATAAACAGAAAAAGTCGAGCAAAAGCCCAACGAGTTCTTCTAAAGTATGTCGACTCTACAGTTAAAACATTCAATAAAAAACAAACTTCTACACATACATAGGACGAAATAGGATAAAACATTAACCACTAAAACTGGTACGTCGCAAGTTCATCAATTGAATAAAATGCACATTCAGCAAGAATCGCTTTGACTTTACACATGAACTTTGTACTGGGCAGTGAGGTTAGGACCAATGGAAGTCTGTTGTATATTCTCATTCCATTGTATATGTGAGTGTTCTGCGTTCTCTTCAGTCTATGTCTTGCATGCAGCATGGGGTAATTAAGTTGTTTCTAAACCTGGTGTCGTGACTACATAGTCACGGTACATACCGATGAGTGCCTTAGGAAAGTATCCCGGTTTTTATGCACAGATACAAGACATTCCAGCATGTAGCGGCATGTTAGAGTAAGTACACCATACTTCTTGAATAGGGGTCTACAGCTAGTGACGGAGTTCACTCCCGCAATTACTCTTAAAGCTTTCTTCTGCTTGAGAAATATTCTTTCTGCCTCCGGAGATGCACCCCATAGTATGATACTATAGGTCATCCTACTGTGAAAATTAGCGTAATAAGTTTGTAGCGCGTCCTTTTCTGTGAGCAAGTCTTTTATCCTTCTTATTGAAAATAATGCCTTGGAGAGTTTTGGCACAAATCATCGATGTGTTTCGCCCATGTCAGATTTCCGCTGATTGAAACCCCAAGCAGAGAAATAGTTTCTGGTTCGTGACATCTTGTGCTCACAATCACTTCCTGAGTTTTCTCTTCGTTCACTACCGTATCATTAGAACCGAACCATTGGACGGTTTTCTGTGACTTATTCAAGAGTAGATTTCTGTCTTTCGCTCTGTTCAAAAACGTTGTATCGTCAGCGAAGAATGTCGCAGTATCTGCAGCAACATTATATATCAGGTCATCGATATATATGAGGAATAGAATAGGCCCAAGCACCGATCCTTGGGGGACTCCAGCGGTAATTTTCATTTTTGAAGATTTTTTCCCTACTAAATCAACTATTTGGTGTCTATCCTCAAGGAACGAATCCAATAAATCCAGAACTGGGCCCCTCATGCCGATGTAATCTAACTTACGCAGAAGCTTATCATGGTTCACACAGTCAAATGCCTTACTCAGGTCCATGCAGGTGAGCATCACATCATCTGCATCATCCAGTGCCTCCATGACATATTCAACAACGTGGACCAAAGCTGTGGTGGACCTTCCCCTCCTGAAACCATGTTGGAAACTGCCAAGCAGCGAATTTTTTTCTAGAAAACTCACCATTCTACTCTTGAGGAGGGTTTCAAATATTTTTGACACAACCGGCAGAACAGAAATTGGTCTATAATTCTCGTATAGCTCTTGGTTGCCCTTTTTGTGAACAGGTATTACCCTGGCAATCTTTAGTTCCTCTGGAAAGTATCCCTGCTGGAAGCAATCGTTTATCAGGTTTGATATAGAATCAGCCAGACAATCGACCACCTCTTTCAGCATTTTCACGGAGAAGCCATATATATCATGTGAAGCTTTATTTTTCATTTTCGATACAACTTTCAATACTTCCTCCGGTGTTTTGGGGGTCAGAAAAAAAGAGCTTGAGATTTTACTTTTTTTGTTTTCCAAGAGATTTCCACTTGATTCTGGATTGGAGACTGTTCCAGTTAATTACGAATAATATGAGTTGAATGTTTCTTCGGACATCGATGATGGGTATACTTTTCTGGTGTTTGATTTCGAACTTTTATTTATGACTTGCCATATCGCACGAGTCCTATTTTCAGCTTCACTTATGAATCTCGAATTCTCTTATTTGATTGTATCATTGAAAAGTTGTTCGGTCTTGCGTTATCGTCTAGAAATTGAAAAGTTTCACCAATAGCAGCGTGGAATTTTGGCACAACATTGTCAATGACATGCTCCCTATAGTGAAAGGCGGTCATATTCCCAGGACAAATGTGTAGATCTGTGCGTCCGTTGAAACATATCCCGGCCCATACCATAACACTACCCTCTCGGAATGGATGGACTTCTTGGACATAGCGACGATTCTAGCAATAGAGTCGACAACACGTTTACTTCTGCGCTCTCGAGTTGAATTGTTTCAGAGTTTTTAGTTTGTTTCTCGGTTTCTCGCTGATTCTGGACGATATCTCAGTGAATTGTGATCAGAGTGGTTTCCCATCGAGCTAAAGATAATTTATCTGTGGAAAGTTGTGGAAAATTTGCTGTTGTTGAATCTGCGACCTTTATGCGAGTGTACTTTATCCTTTCATTCTAGTTAACAGCTGTCGACCCATATGCGTCGACGATACAATTTGTATAATGGCTTCACAGGAGACCGAAAACGAATGCGCATATTTTGACAGAAAGGTGGTTAATTCCGTCAGCTGTGTTGAGTGTGGAGCTCAATTCCACCCCTCTTGTTCAAGCAAGGCTCGAGTGGTTGGATCGGATGACTGCAAATGCTGCAAATCGGGTCTCTCTTCTAGAGACACCGACCAATTGTTTAATCGGCTATCACTATTCCTCCAGAAGCAATTCCAAGGCTTTGAGAAGGAGATGAAGAGTAAATATTTGTCCGCTCAAATTTTTCAACTCAAAAGAGAGATGACTTGCATGTTCACCAAGCTAATATCACAGGAGGCTGAATTGAGTTCGCTGAAGAGCGAACTATCTGCTCTCAAATCTAATGACCAATCCAAGCCGACTGATTTCTCATCCGAAGAGTTCGTTTCTGAACTGGAAGATCGTAAGCTGCGATCTCAGAATCTCATGTTTTATAATGTTACTGACAGTGGCACGCCACTTGACAGTAAAAACTGATCGAAGATATGATCTCCAGTGTGTTTCCTGAAGTGAAGGTTCTCGGCGCTATTCGTGTCGGAAAGAGGAGAACTGATGGACATGTACCTTTGAAGGTGATTTTTGACAGTTCTGAATCATCACTGAAGATCCTCAAAAACTCAAAGTGTAGTTGACAGGAACTAGGAATCGGGAATGAATTAACAGACCTCAGCTAATGCCGACGTTTCGCAAATATATTTTTGCTTCTTCAGGGCAAAGCCAAACTATGTTCACCCCAAGGTGCAACCATGAACAACCAACCAGAAAAACATCGAGAAATTCTGAAGAACTCGTTCATAACATAAATTTCAAAATCAACCGTTCAATCAGCGAAAGACAACTGCATTGAACTGATTGAACGGTTGATGTTGTATTTTGAAATTTATGTTATGAACGAGTTCTTCAGAATTTCTCGATGTTTTTCTGGTTGGTTGTTCATGGTTGCACCTTGGGGAGAACATAGTTTGGCTTTGCCCTGAAGAAGCAAAAATATATTTGCGAAACGTCGGCATTAGCTGAGGTCTGTTAATTCATTCCCGATTCCTAGTTCCTGTCAACTACACTTTGAATATATTAATCAAGGAAGTTATCTATCTATTAATATCCTCAAAAACAGGAATGAATTTCTACCAGTTCGGGTGCAGTCTGACCTCACTCCAAGGCAGAGAGAATATTTATTGAAACTTCGGAAGGAGCTGGCGAGCAGAAATTCTCAGGGAGAAGATAACTTGACTATCCGTTATGTTCGTGGTACACCTAGGATTGTTCAACTCTCGAGGAACAACCGTTCGGCCTCCGGAAGTGGAGGTAGCCAACCAAATTTCTAAATGTATACTACCAGAATGTTAGGGGCTTGCGCACGAAGATTGTTGATTTTGTTCAGAATGTGACTATCTCAGACTACGATATAATTTTGCTCACCGAGACATGGTTGGATGACCAACTCAATTGTTAGTGGTATGAGTGTTATGCAGAATAATAGCGGGCTTAGCGAATCTCCCTGAAAAACTCCTCTCCTGTATCTCACCCATCCCGTATATACGGTTCGACCATCTGCTCGGATGGTAAACTTCGTTTTCCACAGCGCTATGATGTTTTCTATCGCGTGGATGATGTTAGGATGGACTTTCAGCATTTTTAATAGCCGTATTATCAGTTCGTGCGGCGAGGTGTCATATGCTTTCGCGTAGTCCAACCATGATGTGTGTAGGTCGCGCTTGTAGTATCTGGCGTCTAGACATACGCTCTTGTCTATGAGCAAGTTGTCCTTACATCCTTGCATTCCTTTCTTTGCTCCCCTCTGTTCGCAGATACTGTTCCACACTGGTCCAATAACCCTCAGTATTTGATCTTGAATTACGCTTGTGAGGATCTTATACAGTGTATTGAGGCAAGTGAATGGGCGATAGTTCTTGGGTTGCCTGATTTTGGTATCAGCACTATTCTACCCTCCACCAACCATGACGGAATGGGCTCACGGCGAGTCAGCATCCCGCTGAATAATCTTGCCAGGTGTTGATGCGTAGCTAGTAGTTTTGAATACCGTCCAGTCCAGGTGCTGTGAAATCACGCTTGTTCTTAAGGGCTTGTCTAATATCTTCGGTTGATATTTCAGAAAGTTCATCGTTCTGCGGTTGGTTTTGATCACACATCTGCTGGAATCTGAGAAGTGCTGGAGTATCCCTGATTTCTGCTTGTTGTTCGTACAGGCTTTTCCAAAATTCTTCGACCTCTTGAGGTGATGGTGGGTTCTGTGCCTTCTGTTGTTGGGACTGAAATAGTTTCGATGGTTCTGCGGTGAAGGTGTTGTTATCTTCAATCCATTCTTGCCTTTTCATTAGTTTCTTTCGCGCTGTAGCAAGTGATCTTATTTTATCTACAGCTTTCTGCTTCAGTGGATGGACTGTGGGCAAGTCTCTTTATGATGTATGGAACGAAGCTCCTCAATCATTTCCTTCATTTTCTTGCTTGATTCAATTTTGCCTCTCAGAACATCTATGGTACCAAGATGCCTGCTGCCTCATTCATTTCATTTTGATGTCAAACCTACTGAGTCTTAACCTATGCTTATCGTTCTTCGTAGCTGTACTTTTCGGTGGACTTAGAAGTGAAGCGGCCGCTCTCACTGCAGCCACCACATCTTCTAGTGAACAGGTCTCGTTAAGATGATCTTGAATTACCTTATCCAATACGGCTAGATCTTCAGCCTTATGTCTTGTGTTTTTATTCGGGTGGCCTTGACCAGTGGGTTTCTGACGTCAGCCTCAAATGCTTCCCTTGTATTGACGATTAACTTCGGAACATCTCTCACCGTTCTTGGCCTCTGTTGCTGTTGATCTGGAGCATCTGTCACCTGCTCTTCAGCGTGTTCTATTTCTGATACATCTCTCACTTGTTCCACTCTTGGCCTTGCCCCCAGGACTATTGCTTGGTGTTGTTGGTTTGGAGCATCTGTCACCTGCTCTTCACCGTGTTCTATTTCTGGAACATCTCCCACTTCTTCCGTTCTTGGCCTTGCTCCCAGGGCTATTGCTTGCTGTTGTTGGTTTGGAGCATCTGTCACCTGCTCTTCACCGTGTTCTATTTCGGGAACATCTCTCACATGTTCTGTTATTGACCTGTTGGAGCGTGTACCAGTCCCGGTTCGGCCCGCAATATTTCTCACCAGGGCTACAGCTTTTCTTCAGCTGTGTCAATCGTCAATTGCTGATGTTGGCCGGAGCATCTGTCACCTGCTCCTCAGCTTGCTGTTCCGTCCTTTCTTGCTCTTGAGACCGCCATAAGATTCCTCTTCTTTTGAGATGACTGATCTGATCTTTAAGGTTTTTCTGCGTCATGAAGTCAAGGTCTGGATAATTTTCGCACCACAGACCATGCAGCCTATTCATGTACCCTCGTCTTTCGGGTCTAGATCTTCTGTATAGCGCTGTCAGCAGGCTATGTTGCTCGGGCGTCCACTTGTGGCGTCCCCTTTGTGCCGTCATGTTTCGGCTGCCGGTTCCGACTACGGGCTGCTCTTTCGAGCGTTGAATCCCTATGCGACAGACAACCTGAACTCTCTCCTCGTCGATGTCCTCCTCGTCTAAAGGCATAGCTTCTTGTATGGCAGGCGCCTGCCTTCTCAGCATCCTGCCGTTGGTGTCCCGCATATGCTGTCACGTCCAGGCAGCGACTATTCTCCGAGGCTTAGTAGGTATATATCTTTCCGACATCGGTTGAGAGTGACCGGGGTCCGCGGGATTGTCACACCCGTACACTACAAAGTAGTACCCCCCGTGCGGGTTTGCCACCATTTACCCTTGGTGGCCCAGGTGACTGGACGTCACCCCCCATGTGGCATGGCAGAAACCACAACACAAAAGAACGGTGAAATACACGCTATAATATTAATGATATTGGTTCCGTAATCCGATACGTTGAATTTCTTTTATTCGCCGATGACCTGAAGCTTTTTATGTCGTTTAGGTCCATTTCAGACATTATTTGTTTGCAATCCGATTTGGAGGCATTGGAGAGATGATGTGCCGAAAACTGCTTGTCTTTGAATATAAGTAAGTGTAAGTCGATGTAAATTTCGAGGGTTCAGAGATCACTGCCCTCAACTTTTTTTATTGAGGGTTATCCCTCAGAGCGTATAAGTGTTGTGAGGGATCTTGGCGTTTCCTATGATAGTGAATTATCGTTCAAGCCGCATTTTCAGGCGATTTCTTCCAGAGCACTCAAGACCCTGGGTTTTGTTATCAGAAACACGAGAGATTTTAGGAGCGTTGAGACGCTTCGATACCTGTATGTAGGACTTGTGAGGCCAACTCTGGAATTTTCGTCTATTGTCTGGTCCCCATATACTTGATTGATCGACTCTTTCTTGAGAGGGTCGAGAACAAATTTCTCAGACATGTTTCGTTCAGGCTTGGCATTGCTCCTTGACTGTACTCGGCGAGCCATATGCGTGACCGGCTGGGGCTGCCTTCTTTAAGATCTCCGGAGTTGCTGTCTCGGTTCAACCTGAATATTCCTCCAAGACCGATTGGATGAGCTGATTTGTTTAGGCCCGGTTTATCGAGAACTAATTATAGTTTTCATTCTCCGCTGCCGAGGATGATGAGGAACACTAACACAGTGAATGCTCTCTAGATGTATCTACTTTGATAAGTTTGTAGTTTCTTTTTGTCTCGTTCTAATGATATTTTTGGGTTTGTGCGCCTTACAATTGTAATAATTGAAGTACCGGGTCCTGCAATAGTGCGTTAAGCTTCTATAGCTTCTAAACCAGACGTTTTATAATTTAGTTGGAAAACATTCCCTTTGTACTTCTGCATCTCAGGAAATTATTTAATGATATACAGGGTGTTCCCAAATAACATTTTTCAACAAATTAGTGATTTTTTAAGTGGAACATCCCTTATATTTTTGCATATTTTCAATGCTCTTCAATACCTCTACTCTTCTTTTTCATGTACCGTCTCCTGAACGGAGGTTGGCGACTAGAAGGGCAATCTTAACTTTTGATGCTGCCGCTCGAAACAATTCAGCAGATGTCTTGCCAGACCATGCTCTCAAATTCTTCAACCAGGAGTCTCTTCTACGTCCTGGGCCCCTCTTGCTGTTGATTTTACCCTGTATTATGAGTTGCAGCAAGTCATATCTGTCTCCGCGCATGATATGTCCGAAATACTCAAATTTCCTTTTTTTGATGGTGAATAGAAGTTCCATCTGAGCCATGGGCGTAGCCAGCGTGGGGCAGGGGGGGGCCGCTGCCCCCTCCCTGAAAGAAAAAATGAATTGAATCTGCCTTTTCTTTTTATCCCAAAATTTCACATTTCGAACGACCTTGGACCATGTCCATGGTTTGCCCCCCCCTGTTATAAATCCTGGCTACGCCTGTGATCTCAGCATTCATCCTGCGAAGCACCTCCTCATTCCGTATCCTGTCAGTCCAAGATATCAGAAGCATGCGGCGGTACGTCCACATCTCGAAGGCGTTGATCTTTTTGGAGAGTGTTTCTGTCAGCGTCCACGCTTCCATTCCATACAAAACCACCGGGAACACGTAGCACCGGAGGATTCGCTTTCTGAGCTCGATGTTACTGCTCCTGTCACAAAGAAATGACTTCATTTTCATGAATACGCCTCTGGCCTGCTCGATGCGACATCTGATTTCTGTCTCTTGTCTCCAATCGTCAGTGATGACCGCACCCAGGTATTTATAGGAGTGAACCCTCTGTATGTCCTCATTTTCAATTTTTATTGATGTTTGCGTTGGCAGCCCCCGTTCAATCACCATGTATTTTGTCTTTTTTATGTTAATTTCTAGGCCTTATATATTGCTACTATGATTGATGACATTGAACAGAGTCTGAAGATCTTCAAGTGTTTCTGCCAGTAATAAGCTATCGTCTGCATATCGGATGTTATTAATCAGCATTCCATTTATGTTAATACCCACATTGATGTCCTCCAAAGCCTGTTTGAAAATTCGTTCGGAGTATATATTAAATAACAGCGGCGACAGAATGCACCCCTGCCTTACCCCTCGTTGGATCTCAATATCATCCGTCTTCTGTGATTCCACCAACACATTTGCCTTTTGGTTCCAGTATAAATTTGTTATTAAATTGATATCTTCAAGGTCCAGGTTCAGGTCAGTCATTATCTCAATCAATTTATCGTGACGTACTCTGTCGAAGGCTTTTCTGTAGTCAATGAACCCTATATATACGTCCTTGCTGACATCTCGGCATCGTTGCACCAACACGTTGACACCAAACAGCGCTTCTCGTGTCCCCAGGCCGTTTCTGAAGCCAAATTGGGTGATAAGCCCGCTCCACACTCACGGCGCGAATCGCGCCAAGAATACTTGCCGTGAACTTGGGCAAGAATTCGCGGCCAAGAAAGTCATCCACACTCACACAAATATTCGCACTTCGGTTCGCGGCATCCTCGCTGCCTACGAAGACTTTTCGCCTGTTGAGCCAGCTATAAAAAGGGTTTATTCTGATAATGATCAAGAAATTCTCATTCCACTTATCTAAATCTGAATCTATTTTAATTTCACTTCATTGCTACATCAACCATTCATTTCCAAAGCAAAGAAAGTCAGTGAACAAGCATTAAATCATTACTGCGCAGGTACCGCGAACGCCTGTGAGTGTAGATGGAACATTTGTGCTTAGGCGCGAAGCCTTTGTCGCGGGACAGGAGACCGCAAACTCACGGGGAAGGCCGCGAAGCGCGAACGTTACACAAGAAAGTCATCTACACTCACGTTCGCGGTATTGGCCGAGGTTCTTGCCATGAGTGTGGAGCGGGCTTTAGTCAGTGCCATTTCACATTTCCGATATATCCTACCGTGTATTATTTTCAAGAAGATCTTCAGCATGTGACTCATCAAACTGATCGTGCGGTAGTCTTCACAGCGTTTTGGGCGATTTACCTTTGGCAAGGTGACAGACGTCGACTTAAGCCATTCAGCAGGTATAATACCGGTTTCATATATCACATTGAACAATTCCACCAGAATGTTAACGTTGTCTTCATCGATGAGTTCTATCAGCTCTGTTGTAATCTGATCGGGTCCGACTGCTTTCCCTTTTTTACTGTTTTTGATCGCGTAGATGACTTCCGTTTTTGTTATTGGGGGCGCCCTCTGTCCACTATTATTATCGCTGCTATGGGGTTTATTTCTCTGGTCTTGAAATAGGTTTTCAATGTAGGATTTCCAGTGTGTAAGACGGTCTTCCAAGGAGCACAGTATTTTTCCATTCTCATCTCAGAGGTTGTCGATGGGCCTGTTTTTGTAACTTCCACACATTTCCTTGATTTTCTTGTGCATATTCAAACTATCGTATTTTCTGTCCAGTTCTTCTATTTCCGAACACTTCTTTGACAACCATTCTTCCTTGGCAGTCCTTATCTTTCTTCTAATTTCTTTGTTAATTTCCCTATAGGCTGGTTTATTCTCATTTTTTGTTAGTCTTCTCTTCTCCATAAGTGCCAGTATTTCACTCGTCATCCATCCCTTTTTTTTTTGGGTAGATTGATTGTTTCTATCTTCTTCCGGGTAAATTTCCAGTTTAAGTCCCCCTCGATTTTGCGATGTTTTAATTTTTTTTCATGAAAAACAAGTGATTTGGTATGATTTACTACTAGTTCCAATGCTGGCAAACAAGTAATTTTGCTGTTTTTCCAACGGGATTTGGAGTGAATAGGGGTGCTTGGTGGGTTAGATTTTTAGAAATTTTCTTAAAAAAATTACAATTCACGGAAAGAATTAGTCGTGAATAGTCTAAAAAGATCAAAATTTGTCAAAAATGTCAAGGTAATTGACCTATTCTTTCAAGGACATGACCAAGAAAAGAATTAAAAAAATGTACAATTTCATTGGCGCTGAATCAATGAAGATTTTAAATTTTCTTGAGGCTATAGTTTCTGAAAATTTCAAAAATAATTTGTTTTTTCGAAAGTCTCCGACAGTATGCATTGATGAAAATATGTCGACCAGGAAGCATATTATCATTAAATCTAGATGCGATTGCTCCAAAAACATACCTTGAAAGATACTGACTGAAGTATCACATTTTCGGTTTCCTCTTTTCTGTAAGTATTGTAACCGCAACTTGGAACACTCACATTCAAATCTTCCATTGTTACACTCACACTTGAAGAACTTCTGACAAATTACTATTTTATAATCTAAGGAAAGATGAATGAATATCTCGAATGAATTTTTAACTTTCAACTCATGAATTATTTTTTTGAAATACCTAGCAACGATATCCTACGCTCGTGATTTGGACGGAAAAATTTTGTTTGAATTAAATTCAATGAAAATTCAGTGTACGATGCTTGTTGCCACGTTCAATCAATGCATTTTTATTGCTCACAAAAAAAAATGAAAACGAATTATGTAACGTTGCTTTCTCGAGGTTTCCATCATAATATCGGTTGAAATAATATGTTATCATTGCAGTATACAGGCTGTCCCAGAAGTCCCGCACTTCCTTGAGGGGATCGAAAGTGGAAAATATTCTAAGCCCAAATATCCATGTTTCGAAATTTGTTGATAACGTAGTTTATTGGTTATTAATTAATGAAAGTGACCAATCAGGAGCGCGCTACAGAAGATTGAGTAAGCAGTGGGGACGCGAAAGTGAGACGCCAGTCTCGGTTTACTGCGTGAAAAGCCGGCAGCAGCTCTGACGTCTCACTCTCGCGTCCCCAACTGCTTACTCATTCTTCTATAGCGCGCCCCTGATTGGTCACTTTCATTAATTAATTACTGATTAACTACTTCATCAAAAAATTTCAAACATGGATATTTTTCACTTTCGATCCCCTCAAGGAAGTTCGGGACTTCTGGGACACCCTGTATATTAAATTAAGCCATCAGACTCCGAACTGACATAACCTAACCTAACTGCTGAAAAACGATAAGGCCACCAAAATCTCAGGGGGGCCATGGTCCCCCCTGAACCCCCCTTGTGGTCGCCCATGCCCTCGTTTGAATAGAACGAAAAAGTGCCGACGTCATCGGGGAACAAGGGGATAAATGTCTAAAGCCTAACCCAACCTGAACCTAACCTAACTGCTGAAAAACGATAAGGCCACCAAAATCTCTTGAAAATCCACCTGCCCTGTGTGGAAATTCTATGTCTATCTTAGTATTTAAGACATTACTGAGATTTGGCAACACCGTCTTTTCGAGAAAAAAATCACCTTACGGTATTTTACACTGCCGACGCGATTCAAATAAACAAAGTCCGAACGCAGGTGGAAATATTAACAATCTTTTTTATTTTTTTTCTCCGAAACTACTTGTTTGCCAATGCTGAAATTAAAACTGTAGGATGTCTTCAACATATACAATCACGAGACAAAATATTTTAAAAATCGGAGAGGGGGACCTAAACTAGATATTGACCTTCTTCCGACTTGTTACTATTGTGTCTTTAATATGTGACCAAGACTCGTTGATGTTGTGCTCATGTGTACTTATGGCTAGTTTTTTGAGATTTTCATTAATTTCTTTGGCAAGGTCTTTTTTGATTTCCTCCGAAAACTCGATTCATGTGGATGTCTTCTTTCGGGATATTCGACAGCACAGGATCTACTCGCTAATAAACAGATTCTGTAGCACTGCCCCAACATGAAAATCATATCAACCATTTCATCTTTACCAAAATTCATCTCAATTTATTGTATTCGGAAATAACTTTGAGCTTTGAATAACAATATTTTGATCAATAATAATAATCGATGTACTTCATAACAGTTTTTGTGGCACTGCTGCGACATGGAAATTATATGAACCATTTCATGAATAATAATTTTTTTGGATGCCGATAAAACTATGTAATCGTTAGAATACACATATTACCAATAATACCTATGTATGTGTTACTTATTCGGACAAACATTATCATTTTCATGTTGAACAAGGATTATGATTTTGGAGGGGTTTTAAAGTTTTTCAAAAATTGGTCATTAGCAAGGCACACACGAAAGGGAAATCTGTAAGATCTGATCGGCAGTCCAGATCTTTAACAGATCTGGACTGCGGATCGGATCGCTCCCGCTGATCTGGTCCGTCGCGGATCAATGAGATATATGATCCGCGACGGACCAGATCAGCGGGAGCGATCCGATCCGCAGTCCAGATCTGTTACAGATCTGGACTGCCGATCAGATCTTACAGATTTCCCTTTCGTGTGTGCCTAGCTATTCAGTTTGGTTTCACTGTTTGACTCATTTAAAATATCCGTTAGTTATTAGTTCATTATTCCTGAAATTTTTGGTAGAAATGTAAATTTTCGTGTCCGCCGGACACAGGAGTGAAAATAACCCTAAGGTTACTTCTGAAAAAATGTAAGGTTTTAAACTGTGTACATCATCATGAAAAAAAATTCAGGGTGTTACATTTGAAAAAAATCGAGAAAAAACAATTTGAAATTCTTCATATTTGGACATTGATAACGGACACCCTGTATAAAGAAGGTTGATCATTTAGGAACGATGACTAGGCAAATTCTTAAGTTAAAATAAATTCTGATCAAATTCATGTTTCTATAGCTTCTGGAAATCGGTAGAGGGCTTTCACCGAACTACTGTTTCGTAGAAATTTTGCAGTTTTTTCTGAATAAGATCGGTACCGTTGGAAAAATATCCCTAATATTTTGCGTCATGATAGAGGTATTGAAGAGCATTCAATATTAGATAATAATTTTCTGAGATGCAAAATTAAAATTACAATGGAAATGCTTTTCAACTAAATTTCTTAAACGTCTGGTTTGGCAGCTATGAAAGCCTAACGCACTATTGCAGGACCCTGTTTATTATTTCTATCAGATTAATTTTATCTCTTTGTATAAAATGGTAGTACCGTCAATAAATAAATAAATTACGGGGTATGCGTGGGATTGTCCATACCCTTATTCTTCGAGAATCTGAAAATCGTCCATATCTGGATTCATCAGTGAAAAGGACACTACGCCATTGATTGTTCCAATTGATATGTTGCCTTGCCCATTCCAGTCTTTGACGCTTATGGTCACTTGTTAATGGAACTCCTCTTAATGGACGTCTAGAACCTAGATTCACCTCTCTCAAACGTCGTCTGATTATTTCGATGGAAACTTGGACCCCATCTGCATTTTGAAGAGTATTCCGTAGCATTCTACACGTAGATGTAGGGTTTCTTCTTGCCGAAACGGTGATGAAACCCTACATCTACGTGTAGAATGTGGTTCTCGTCGCCCACCAAGTCTTGGTCTTTTCAACATGGAATCTATCTCCCTGAACCTCTTCCAAAGTCGAGATATTACACTTTGGCTGACTTGGAGCCTTTCTGCTACAACAACCTGACTCCTGAGTACGGCCACCCTGTAGCATTCCGATAGTCCTATTTGCCTCGGCGTTTGTTAATTTACGTCTTCGCATTTTCATCAGAAAACTCGTTTCAAATGAAAGCCGTTGATAAACTGACTTCATTTCAAAATAAGAACCTTCATGAAGCATATGCAAAGAACCAAACTTCAGAAAAAAGGCGACCAGATTGACGAAATGTGTCATACTGATTTTTATTGGATCGATTCAAGTTGTTATTGAGTTTTGAATGATTTTGCAGCGATTTTCTCGAAGATTACTTTCAAAAACGATTGAATACGATATCCCTAACTCTTGTGGAGCAGTATATTAGTATAGATTCACGCGCGAGAAGTGTTCCAAAAAGTTTACGGGATGGTTCTTTAAATGAAACAACGTGTCGTGATTGGTTCCGTCGCTTCAAGACGGTGATTTCGATATTGACGACCGTCCGCGTGAAGGAAAACCAAAAACCTTCGAAGACGCTGAATTGGAGGAATTGCTCGATGAGGATCCGTGCCGAACGCAAGAAGAGCTTTCCTCATGATTTGGAGTTACCCGCCAAGCAATTTCCAGTCGCCTCCTTGCGGTATTGATTCAAAAACAGGAAACTTGGGTACCTTGCGTTTTTCACCTGTGAACAACTGCTTCAGCGGCAAAAAAGAAGCGTTTTCCTTATATCATCGTGACGAGTGAAGAAAAATGAATCCATCACAGCAACCCCATGAAGGGAAAGTCATGGGGAATGCCCGGTCATGCTTCTAAGTCGTCGCCTTAACTGATTGTTCACGATGCGAAGGTTATATTGTTATTTGTTTATTTTATTCGAGTGAGTGATGTACTTTAATTGGAAAAATTTAATGCTGTTTGATGTGTATTTTTTAGTGCTCGATTGCTTTCAATGTAATTTTTCGCAAAATTTTCTAAACCAACAACAGTTCAATTAGCGCCTTGAAGAAGCATAAATATATATGCGAAACGTCGGTTGATTGAGAGTGTAGTCTTATTGGTTGTCCTAGTCCCTGTTTATATCCAGTTATATTGTTTATTTGGTGGGACCAGATCTGTGCAATTCTTAATGAACCGTTGGAACCGAGTGAAACCAATATTTCAGATATTTCAGCTTCAATGGAACCTTTTATAAACGGATTTTTGGTATATTGTTGCTTGTCCGCAGGTTGCTCAGACGTGGTAATAATGTCCACATAATTCTATACTTACCTATAATTTGGCCCTTGAAATTAAAAATGAAACATGCGGTAATCGAGAGCACGTAAGTTAAAGTCCATATAAGGTAACCATGGACACATAATGACACTTCCCTTCCTGCGACGCATGCCTTAGCTTAGAGGCTTAGACCATAGTCTAAACGTGAATACAGACTAAGATGTCTAGAATAATGGTGTAGGCACTGATTAGATTTTGTTTCGACCGAATTGAGAATATTAGCAATGTTTCGTTCTTTCCACTTCAGGTGGCGCTATTCACAAATTATGACTGATTTTTATCAGTTATTTCAAATATTTTAATTGATTCTGTCGAAGGTGGCGTGTTAATGGTCGATAATTTTGTCAAGCAATAATAGCCATTTTTCTTCGAACTTAACCATACAAATCAGGTTAACAAAAAGATAACCACTCGAAGTGTATTCCAAACCATGACGTAATAGTTTGACGGACGGATTATCTGGTTGTAGGTTGGGTTTTCAACCTTTATGTTTATGGAACAATCCTAGGAGCATAGAATATATATGCTCCTAGCAATTTCCATGCATATTTATACTCCATTCACAATTATAAAATCACAACTCTGGCCTTGGAAATTTGACACATTCCACTCTGTATCGAAGTTATGACGTTTTCCAAAATATTTTTATGTTCCAAGTCAACACTATGTTGCCCATTCTACATTCTTAGCGTATTTCTCAGAATGTGAATTTATTTGGAAAATGAATGAATTGGAAAAGATGTGATGGACGAAATAATTAACGTTTATATGAATTGATAGAAAAGATTCCTTTTCTAGTTATTTGCATGAAAAGTGCAAGCGATCACTGTTGAAATATATTATTTTTCGCCATGGAAGAAAATTGCATTGCTTTCACATACTTTTCATATGCATGCTGCTTGTGAAGATTTAACGTTTATTATCCTCTTGAACTGGTTTAAGACTTGACGACATCAATTGTTGATTCTAATCAAGAATTCATTAAAAAAAATCAACCCAAAGAGATAAGATGAATTGATGGGTAATTACAAGAATAATGTCAATTTTATTTTGTTGATAACTTTCTTAAAATCGATGTTGGGATATAAAACTCGGCTGCGTTTGTTCAAACAACATCTAAAGAATACATTTTTCACCATCTCGACCTTTGAAAGACGTTTCTTATAGGAGAATTAGGTCTAAGTTCCACCTCATTAGTGAGGTACCTTAATTTTGCAAAGCTGCTCAGATATCGCCAAATTTCTTGGAAAACCTGAAAAATATCATCCTAATCGACCTCTCGAGGCTCCATCTGATCCATCTACTGCGATATCTGTCAATATAACAGCTTTTTCAACGAAATTCCCGTGTACCCTCAACCTCGAAAGTCGAAATGTAAACATTCGTCGTGGTCTCGAAAATCATCCTCACGCTCCAAACTGGTGCTAAAAACAATAAACATACGTTAATCTTGGATATTCGACGAAAAACTCATCTGCAAATATCGATTAAATACCAAAACTCTGCGAACAATTTGTAAACCTAACAAAATGTGGAATATCTTTGATACTTTTACTTTGATGTAAACAAAGAAACTGGCAACGTCGTTATGTCATTAACGATATTTTCTGTGCGCGCACATATATGTTCTGTGCTTTTCATCAGGGGCACCAACTCCTGAAAACGAAACCATGACCTCCTATGTGATTAAATAAAAGTGAATGGAGTATACACTCATTATCACTGTAACAGAAACAAATCTGTCAACGTCTATGCTGTCAACCTCCACAAGAAAACCGAAGTTAACTATGACGTCATAGTATAGTTAACCCGGTTTGTATGGTTAAGTTCGATGGAAAATGGCTAATGTGTGTTCATATTCTTGACATCCTGATGTATATTAGTTTTTAGGAAAAATATAAAACTTTCATTATAAAAAGATGCCATTCTGCTGTCATGTCATACATAAATGGGCGAGTTCATCCAACTAAGCAGCTACCGCTACTGCTCCTTGAAACGTCAAAACCATATGATTTTTTCGATTCGTTGTGTCAAAATAACTAACTAATTTGACACAACGGATCGAAAAAATCATATGGTTTTGACGTTTGAAGGAGCGGTAGCGGAAGCTGCTTAGTCGGATGAACGCGCCCATTGACTTTGGCAAATCAGCTGTTGATACATCAATCAAATTGACCATATTCACCGTCGCCATATTGTTGTGCGACAATACCAACTACCCAGTGTTCCCAACGGAGAAATATTGAGTTTATCAAAAGTACTGTCAGATTATTAGCACAGTCTGTGGTTTGAGAGGTTATATAAAATTGGTGGTAAACTTTGGTTGAGTATTTTGTGATAAAACCCAGGAAATTTGGGTAGATATCAGTATAGTGTAGGCCATGGTTGTTGTGTCAGTAATTGTTCGGCAAGAAATAGATATAAAAATTAAAGAACTGACACCAAAATATGTCCATTTAAACTTTCGCGGTCCTAAGAAATTAGTAACTTTCGTTATTCGATGTTGAGGACCCTGGGTAGTTGGTATTGTCGCACAACAATATGGCGACGGTGAATATGGTCAATTGACATCGGAAAATAAACTGAAATGATATTGCGACGCCGCCACGAAACATTGCTGATATTTTCGATTTGGTCGAACGTCATTCCATTCAAAAATTGACGAGTGCCTACACCATTATTCTAGACATCTTAATACAGACTACTCTGACGTGACGTGATAGATAATCTGTGGGCTCACGTCATAAAGCGCGTGATATAAAAATGCAACACATCGTTCTGTGCGTTTACGTTCATATTAGGCTGACGTGACGCGATATCACGTCATAGATGATCCAATCTGACACTACACGTCTAATGACGCGAGGAAAGAATATCTGAAATTCTAGATTTTTGTCAGATGTGGGAAAGCATCAGAAGCGTCAATTTATAGAATTTCTAGTGATTTTTCGAAGATGGAGGATATGTTTGGCTACGTTCGGTCAAATCCGTTGTTGCATGATCCTACAAACCGTGAATATCGTAACCAGCATTCCCGGAAAGAGGATTGGGACGAAAAAATGGGTTAGCGAAACAGATATTTTTTCCATATGTTTTATCAGTTTGAATATAACTGGATCTATCAAGGAGCGACTCTACCGCTTCGAATGACATTGCTGGTAGTAGGTCCTGGTCTTATGGAAGGGCGTATTTATTGCTTTCAAATATTTTTCCCATCTCAGATACCTCAAAAAATCCTCCATCGCCACTTTTGCCGTGAGATCCAACGTCAACAAGCGTGAATTTGTAATTTGAACCTACCAAAGCCAATAAAACAATGGAATATGTGCTTCTGTAGTTGTAGTCGTACAATGAACCAGAACCAGCTGGACATCGGATTTGAACGTGCTTGCCGTCCAAAGCTCCTATGCAGTGTGGATAGTTCCACTTCTCATCATAACTTTTATAACTTTTTCATTCGTCTTTGCTTGGTTCTAGCATGTAAAGAGGTTGTAGAGTTCTTCAAATTACCTCGCAACACTTTTTAATGATTTTACCAATAGTTGAAAATCCAATCCGGAAAGAGAAACCCAATGTTCTGTAAGAATTTCCAGTTGCCAAATACCCATGAACAATGAAAAAAGCCTTTTTACTTTCTAAAATACTAAAATATTTCTACATTCTATGTAATGAATGTAAAGAAAATCGGAAAAAACTACGAAATGCGTCAGGTCAATGTGATCACCTCCTCACGTTTGACAAAGTCCCACGGTGCCTGACGTGACGTGATTCCACGTGGGATCGCGTCAAACGTGTAGCAGTGCTCACATTGGCCTAATATGAACGTGAACGCACATAACGATGTGGTGCATTTTTATATCACGCACATTTTGACTTGGGCCCACATGTAACCATGTCACGTCAGAATAGTCTGTGTTCAGCTTTAGACGCATGCATATAGCGACAACCGGCGCTGGATTCATGAGTAACGAGGCCTACGCTTTTGTTTACTTATTTGCTCTACAAACGTCAAAAAATGACAAGGTTCGCGCATAGACAACAATATGCTAAGTGACCCTTTTTTTCATTTTCCTTCGTTACCTTGACACCGTGCGCGAAGTAGTGTGCGAAATACTTACTTCGCACACTGCATGTAAACTACATGGGATTTTTATATTTAATTAACCTTTATGTTCCTCAATCAAGCAAAAATCCAAGAAATCATTTATTTATTGCTGTTTAACAGTAAGTAAGGCTTTCAAATTGTGAGAAATTTAACACTACCGTAGAGCGGTGTGACTTTGCACCACTTTTTAGAGTTTTCTTGATGTAAATTTCTCGTTTTTTTGTGAAATGAGTTGTGTTTGAATTATGTTTAATTTCAACAATCTAGCTATCGATTGCTGTTATTAGAAACGGAAGAAAAAGTGCGCAAAATTTTTTTTTCCATTTTAAAAATTTGGCAAAGTCACCCGCACATCGGTGCGAATTTGCCACTTGCATCAAAATACGTTTGTTGGCAATTTAATCAAATGCAGGTGGTATTTTTGCCACGAGAACGTTTTTTTTTTCAACTTTTTTGAAGGTTAGTTAGCTAGGTAATAGTCGCGAATAAAACAACAAATTATAAGAAAATAAAATCTATTATTCTTCATGAAATACATAAAATGAGCCTCTCTGTAAATGAACGATATATAATAAAAAAACAGTTCTCGATCACCAGAATAGCATTTCGCACACTAGATACAAAAATAACTATTTCAGATCTCTAAAAAAAACTGGATGTAATAAAATAGCCACGAATAAATATCACAAGACTACTCTTTTCGAACTATTTCTCAATTTTTGTTCAGAGCACTCGGCCTAACAAATATTGAAGAGAGTTGATTTGAAAATAAACTTTCTCATCCTGATATTAATTTGAAAATTTCCAATAAAATAAACACCTACTACAGGAAAAAAGTCCCCCATGAACAGGTTAACGAACCTTTATTTCATTCTTTCCCAAGGACGATAGTTGCATCGCAGTTGCATCAAAAATTAACAGATGTGCTTAGGGTGGCGTGAGGATATAGTAACAAAGCGTATACAGAACATAACTGATTCACCTAACAAAATAAGGAAACTACATACATATTTCAAAACTCTACTCTTGAAAAGGTCAGCTGCACAACTTGACAAATTAGTAAAATTGATATTGAGAAGTTGTTTGCGAAACAAAAAAACACTGAGAGATATGGAAAGTAAAGTTATATGGAAGAACTCATGATATATAACATTTTACAAGAATATATGAACATACACGAAGCATATAAGACCAGGTTAGAATGGTTAGATATAATATCAATTTGAAAATGACATCATTTTAATATCATTTCAAGGGTGAGATCCTTGATTTTGATTCAAATGACGTTGCTATTTTAGACAAAAAAATGGTTATTAAAAAGACTACTCAACGAAATAATCGAAATGAAAACAGTGATAAACGATTTATGAAGAAGCTGAACATATACAGGGTGTTAGGTGCGGCAAGAAATTAAGAGGTTATTCCTTGGGCTGTTTTAAGGATATTCCATCCTTTGATCATCTTCGAAAAAAAGCTTTGTTGCGAAGATATAGGGTGAAAAACATACAAATTTCCAGCATTCTATGCTCCTTTCTCTCTCTGTGATATAACCCTCGCCTCCGAGATAGATAGTTCGTAACGTGGGTGTTAACATAGTCGACGTTTAAACGATTTCTAGTGAAGTCGTCTATCATTCTCCATGGTCAAAGGAATAACCTGTTCAATTCTTTCCGCATGTTCAACTCACACCCTGCATTATCATTCAATTCTTCATAAAAAAATAAATATATTGAATGATGAACCTTTTCTTCCACTTCAGCATTCTAGGCGTTTTCCTAATACTTCTCCTTGTTCTCCAGATGTTGGGTTTACACGCTTTCCCGAAAGAACTTTCTGGTTTCTACAAGAGGACGATCGTGGACAATATTCGTGCTAGAGAGGAGAAGAAGATCGTTAGACCTGACATAGTCCAGCTACTATTAGATGCGAGAAAAGGAAAATTACAGCAAGACGCACATCAGTCGGTAGATACTGGCTTCGCAACAGTCTCAGAAAGCAAGGACCTGGGAAACGAGTCTACTTTGGAAATTACAGATGACGTTATTGCAGCCCAGGCTCTCATATTTTACATTGCCGCTAACGAAACTACGTCGTCTCTGCTTAGCCTCCTTTGTTACGAGCTTGCAAGAAAACCAGAAATTCAAAAGAAGCTCATTGAAGAAATTGATGATCATTTTTCATCGTCAGAAGGAAACACCTTCGAAACTGTGATGAAGATGAAGTATCTGGATCAAGTGGTGTCGGAAGCTTTAAGGAAATGGCCGACGGCTTACATATTATTAAGAAAATGTACAAAACCGTATACTATAGAACCAAAGCTAGACGGAGAAGTACAACTGACCATGCCGAGAGGTTCTTTGGTAGTTGTGCCTATTGCTGCGACGCATCATGACCCGAAGTACTTCGAGAATCCAGAAGAGTTCATCCCTGACAGGTTCAGTGATGATAATAAGACGAATATTGTACCAGGTTCCTATTTTCCTTTTGGAGTGGGACCAAGGAATTGCATTGGTGGGTAAAAAAAATTAATAACAACTGCAGGCTGTATTTTAAGGTGAGGCTTTTCTTTTGACAGGTGATAGAACTCATCAAAATAAGTCATTTTACCGAAAATTTCTTATATGAAATGTTCAATTTGAAAAATCTATAAAAACATTTGAGCATCAATACCTTAATACTACTCTGGCCTGCATATTTCTGTTCCAGGTTTATGAACATCCGCGAGCACTAGCGATAATCTTGTTCTGTACAACTGAATAGTCATTTTTGTTTGATTCACCACAAATTTTATTTATTTATTTATTTATTTTTACTCCTTACAAACACCATTATGGTAAATTACATGCAAAGAGATGTACACAAAAAATACCAGAAACAAAAACCAAAACTAAATTGAAAAAATAACAACCCCCAATAATACCAAATATAGGTACTATAATTACGTACAATTTCTTCAATGAAACTAAATTTATATTGAACAAATCAATGTCTTTATTCTTATCTAAAAATTCGTTGCAAACCTGAAGCATATTTTGCACACCGGAAACTTTTTTTGCTTCTATATGAAAAAGATATTGGGTTTTTAACCTTAGGTGCAGTTTGGGAATCCTGAAGCATATGAACAAGTTCATTATTTGAATATACGTAAACACTCGTACAAAACTAGAAAATATTCTAGTTTCATTTTATCGAAACAGAGGCATAATTCATGTAAAAAATTTTTGGTAAAATGACTTATTTTGATGAGTTCTACCATATGTCAAAAAAAAAGCTTCACCTTTGAATACACCCTGTATAATACTGTACATTGTACTAACATACTTGAATCGATACAAAAGGTGAGAGTTTAGCTTAGCCTTTCTACCACTGTACCCTTACATAGCTACTTAATTACAAACCAGAGACATACTAGTATAAAGCGAACAAGAAAATTAATATTATTTAGTGAAGGGTGTTTCAATAAGAGCGCAAGAAGGAAGCTGTCGCCACAGGTATATCACGCCAGAGAAGGGGCTCGCTCGACGTTTACTGGGCCGGAACCCGCGCTTCCTATCGCTCATACATATATCAAAAACCTCTTCAAGAGATGGATTGATAATAAATTCTCCTCTGAGTGGAACACGAGAACGAATCTCAGGGAGTCGACTCCCTATCAAGGAAGCTATTGTCTCTGGTGACTGGTGCTTTAACTGGCCATCTGTTCAACAAACATTCAAAAAGAATGGGTCTAACTGAGTGTTCCCTGTGCCGTTGGTGCAAGAACGCGGATGAAACGGCGGAGCATATACTGTTCACGTGCGGCAACTCATCTATACTGAGGTTATATGGTGAGAGGGACTCCTCCTTGTCGGCTCGCAGCATTCTCGTCAGCGTGTCTTCGGGTCTGAGTCTCTCCTAGTATTATACAAATGCGGTATAAACAATTGGGCCATAAGGCCTACGTTCGGCCAACCAAGGGCGATGCAGGAGAAGAAGAAGAAGATGGGTAAATCACAAGATCTCGGTGGGCAACTGCGATCACCTCTTCGTTTAATAATACTGAGTATTAAATCCACATTTCGGGTAATTCGAGAGAAATTGTTATGTTCCAGGGATTCCAGAGATTGCGCTCATCAAGGGAACTGAAATGATGACAATCACATAATTCACTTACCAAATTCCATGCATTTGATTTAGTTGCATTTGCTGACTCTCTATGAATATCTTTGGGGTCCATAATGACTATTTACGAGAATGAAATTCCTTCTAGTGCCCTGCACCTCCAACCAAAAAGTCCGATGCGTATTGGTATAGCGCTGTTCTTTTCTGTAGGCGCTGGCATCGTATTGTTACAGAACCACCTATGTTTCAAAAGTAGAATAGCATTTGTTCCTTTGCATATGGTCCTGTTTGACGGAAGCAAGTATCTATCTGGCTAACTTTTCTTACCACAAAGTTTCACTAATAAATTTCCTGTTGCCAGAAATCTGGGAGGCAACAACGAAATAAATAATGTGTATCACAATACAATAAACAAATGTACCTATAATTTAAACCACCTTTTTCGTCCCTGAAGCCAAAACTTATGGGAGATACGTTAGTTTATTGTGTTCACTTCTTTCAGAAGTCGCAAGCCTGCCTGACCCCAAATATTTCTGAACGCTCGTTATTGACTGGATAATGATATTTTTTCCTTCTTTTCTAGGTTCGCGCTTTGCTTTATTGGAGATAAAATGCCTCATCTCCAATATTTTGAGTAAATTCGAAATGCACCTTACAGAAAAAACCAACATACCTGTGAAATTTGGCAAATCTCTGGCATTGGCAATAGACGGCGGTGTAACATTATCACTGAAGAGAAGAGGTAGAACTATGTCTTAAATAGGTAGCATCTTTTATTTTTGGCTGTTATTTATAAAGTCGTGATTTTTTATGTACCATGATGGAATAAACATTTATTGAATATCTGCTATCATACTCGTATTAATTTCCAACTCACTCAAAAGAACCTGGGCTTATGCCTGCATCCAGGGTCTTATGTACTAGTCTGGGTGCCGGTGGGACAAATGGCAAATTATCAATAAAGTTTTCTAACTTTCCATTTTTTTCTATTCGGAAAATTCTACCACATGTTTCCTCTGTGAAATTTTTGTAGACGCGTAAGTCGACCAGATTTTCGATTTTTTTAATCATACATACGGTTTTTTTGTAAAATGCAATCATAAAAATAATCTGGGAGAAATGAGAAAACATGATTGTCCGACAAAAATAGTGTGGCTTTGAGCGTGTCTAGCAACATGAAGATGACTGAAAACAGATTTTTTTTTAATTAATTATAATACCCTCCTGATTTTTCAGAATCGGTTGATACAACCATACAAAGTATGAAGATGCAATTGTCCGACAAAAAAATGTGGCGTTTTTCTTGTCCGACAAATGGAAAACGACGATTTGAAAATTATGACTAATAAAACAAATAATATCAGGAATTGGACAATTTAATTCTCCTTAGCGAATTTCTTCAAGCCAACTTTTCGGAACAAGGCTGTTCCTTTTTTAGGACTAGAGAATACAAGACATTTAGATAAAAACGGATACAAAATAAAATACGCTAAAATTATTATTGTTGTTGCAATCAAAAATAATGTTGGGAACACTGATGAATACTGTCATGTGTCAGCGTTCTTGACTATGCGCAGAAGTGTGTTCAGTAGTATAATTACAGTAGTCGAGTAAGATATTCTAGAGCAGCCATCGTGTTAGTTGATAGTTAAATAATTCTTATTGTGTGAATAAAACATTAAATTGTTTCTGGCTTTATTACTGACTTTCAAAGGCTTCCACCAAAATTATACCTCTCGAAATTTCCGTTTCACGGAGATATTCTAAAATTGATTAAATTTTTGCTAGAGCACATCGGATTCAACAAACGGAAAGTAATAAAATCATATCATAAAAGGATCTACATAAAGTTAAGTTCGCAATTTCACGACGAAAATCCATGTTTATAATAAAATCAAACATAAGGGTTGTACTCATGGATTGTGTTTTATTTTTAAAATCAACTCGACATGTTTCGCCTCATCGGCATCATTAGGAGTTCTAGAAGAATAAAATTTCTCGTTATACAGGTATAAACAACTAAACAAAACACTGAACATACTTGTCACAAATTAATCAAAAAGGTATTCCGCATTAAAGATGGATGAGCTTTGCAAAGCAAACAATTTCATATTTCAATATCCAGCATGTATAAGCAATTCTCAATTTCTTTTTTAACATCAATTTTATTCGTAATGTTCCCTTCAATCATTCATAGGTTATATCTACTTACGTCAGGTACAACTGTTCTGTGGTGTTAGTCAATTTTTTGTGTTCTATGATTTGTAGGCGTTTTTTAGTGACAACATAAGGATCATATCAAACTCTCGTATATTGGGTGGTATGGTAGATGTAGGTCCGTTTGAGTATTCAAGCAATTGTCTCGATTGTTCTTAATAGCTTTCGCAATCTCATACATCTCGAACAGATCCAGTTTCTTTCCCTTCCCCAAGTTGAAGATTAGTTTTACGTTGGTGTCTTTATCAAATTCATGACCCTCTTGGGCGAGGTGGTTACCGAAGGCGCTTTTTTTCGCATAGTTCTTAATGTGCTCTGAAACCCGAACATTGACTGACCTAAAAGTCTTACCAATATAGAATCTGTCACATGTTCCGCATTTCAGTTGATATACACCATTCTTCTCCAAAATGGGGGTCTTGTCCTTATAATTGCATATGTTTTGGTGCAGGCAATTGACTGCCTTAAAAGGAATTTCATAGTTATTTTTCAGAAAGATTCTCCTCAGTTTGTATGAAATGTCACCATGAAACGACATTGATGAAGTGTATTTTTTGCTACCCCTGTCTGTAATCTGTCTACTAGAGTCTAGTTCATCTCTGTTCTGATGCATTCTCAGAAACTTCCTAAACATCAAACCATCCACCATGTTCGGATGGAACCCATTCTCCTGTGCTATATATTTAATTATATTCAATTCTTTGTTGAAGGAAGCTTCGTTCAACGGTAGATTTAAGAGTCTGTGAATGTAAGAGTTGAAGGCGGCCTGCTTTTGACTTTCCGGATGATTAGAAGTCGCTCTAATAGTATTAACTGTTTGAGTTTCTTTTCTATATATGTCTACCTCAATCCTATTGTTCCTTAGAGCGAGCGTCAGGTCAAGGAAGTTGATTTTTTCAGGGCCCATTTCCAATGTGAAGGTTATATTTTTGTGTAGAGAGTTAAAGAAATTCAATAAAACCATAGTCAAATCCCTACCACCAAGAAAAATTATGAAGATATCGTCCACATATCTATAATATCTGAAGATGTGCCGCAAAATGTTTTGTTTCGAGTTAAAGAGGATTTTTTCCAAATAGTCCATAAAAAACTCAGACAAGAGTGCTGAGATGGGTGATCCCATGGGAAGTCCTTCCTCTAGTGTGTATATAATTTCTTGGAATTGGCAGAAATTTTGTTCTAAGCAGATTTTCAAAAGCTTCACTATATCTTGTTTTAAGTGTTGGTCAATATTTTTATTATCAAGCTCTCTCTCCACTATAGACACCGACTCCTTGGGTGGTATAGACGTGTATAGGTTTTTTGCGTCTAATGATATCAAAACTGCGCCATCTGGAATGTCCAGGTTTTTGAGCGACTCAACCAATTCGAGGCTATTTTTCAAACTATATTTTGGTTTGAACTCAGTCAATGTTTTTAAGGCTGTACAAAGGAACCTGCATATATTATAGGTTGGAGTGTCTATGTAGCTCACCACTGGCCTTATGGGGATGTCGATTTTATGGATCTTTGGTAATCCATATAGTTTGGGAATTTTTGGGTTTGGATTAATTAGTTTGTTGTATGTTCCAAACATTTCTTGAAATTCTTCACTGACTTTGTATCTTTTAATTTTGTTAATCAAAGACGTCAAAGGATTTGTGGTGAGTCTTTTAAAGCCATTGTCATCAATGAACTCCAAAACTTGGTTGTTATATGTGGTCTTAGTCATAATAACTGTGCATGATCCCTTGTCAGCTCTGACCACAGTCAAGTCATTTTGTCGTATTTTTTCTGTTAGTCGTTTCAAAGTATTTTCCTCCTCATTTTTTCTTTTTTTGAGGGTCTTCCTTTGTTGTTTGTAAAGTAAACTCCTACATTCAGTCCTAATATCGTTTTTTTCCTTAGTGTTCAGACTCGTGTTCTCTAAAATAGCGTCCAGTTCCACTGCCAGAAGTTCGGCATTTTTATTTGATTGATTTGGTATCGCATGTTTTAGACCTTGATCTATAATCTTCATTTCATCTTCAGTAAAACTTATTTCAGATAAATTTTTGGTATTTGGATGAAAGTTAAATGGAGATGTGAGTTTTTTAGATTCCCCCCTTGATGTTTGTTGTTCTCCCCTAATCTTCAGCCTCTTGATTTTGTCTTGCAGGATTCGTGTTCTACGTATTCTTAGTGTTTCGACTTCATACTCCACCTCATTGTAAAAGTTTCTGCAGACCGAATTCCCCAACTGTTCCCTAATGATCTGCATTTTCAGCTCAATAAATTTGAGGTTTTTGTAGTGCATGGATAATTCCTTCTTGAGACATTTTTTTCGAATATTCCATGTTTCCTCCAAGGTTAACTTATGAGACAGCTTGAAATTGCAAAAGCTCGGTGTTATTTTATCGTAAGTGATACATTCTTGTCATCAACCAACAGAGAAAGATGTCATGTTATGTCAACAACATAGAAAATTATTAAAAAGGTGACACAAAATAAACAAACAGTCAATCCTAATGTAACAATGAGTGAGAAACAAATGTAATGTGTACCATGCACAAGTCAGTTGTATGCGTTGTTGTAAAATTTAATACAAAAATATGAAAATAATTAGGAGAGCACTACATAACCTCAAGTTATATCTAGTAATCATATAGGCCACTTAGATTTTCAACATCGTCTCTGAAGTTAACAGTCATACCCCTTCTAATATTTACCATCTCACTAATATTTCTTCTATATAGATGTTTTTCTCTGTCCAAAATGGTGGTATTTAAAAAGTCAAATGTATGTCCCTCTGTGTGTACATGTGCTGTTAGTGCAGTCTTGTTTTTGTTCTTTATGTTCCTTACGTCATATTTATGTTGTCTGAGTCTCTCCTCAAGGTATTAATCTCATAAAATCCCATTTTGAAGTGCTGGGTATGGTGTCCTTAAGGTGTTGTCTAGTCTGTCCAATATACCTACTTATGTGTTATTAGAGTTTTTCACATGGGATCTGATACACCACCTCTGCACTAACAACACATGTACACACAGAGGGACACACATTTGACTTCTTAAATACTACCATTTTGGACAGAGAAGAACATCTATATAGAAGAAACATTAGTGAGATGGTATACAGGGTATACAGTTGTGTACCATGCACAAGTCAGTTGTATGCGTTGTTGTAAAACTTAATACAAAAATATGAAAATAATTAGGAGAGCACTACATAACCTCAAGTTACATCTAGTAAGCAATCATATAGGCCACTTAGATTTTCAACATCATCTCTGAAGTTAACAGTCATACCCCTTCTAATATACAGGGTGTCCCAGAAGTCCCGCACTTCCTTGAGGGGATCGAAGAACATCTATATAGAAGAAACATTAGTGAGATGGTATACAGGGTATACAGTTGTGTACCATGCACAAGTCAGTTGTATGCGTTGTTGTAAAACTTAATACAAAAATATGAAAATAATTAGGAGAGCACTACATAACCTCAAGTTACATCTAGTAAGCAATCATATAGGCCACTTAGATTTTCAACATCATCTCTGAAGTTAACAGTCATACCCCTTCTAATATACAGGGTGTCCCAGAAGTCCCGCACTTCCTTGAGGGGATCGATAGTGAAAAATATCCTAAGCCCAAATATCCATGTTTGAAATTATTTGATAACGTAGTTAATTAGTTATTATTTAATGAAAGTGACCAATCAGGAGCGCGCTACAGAAGAATAACTAGGCAGTGGGGACGCGAGAGTGAGATGCCAGTCTCGGTTTACTGCGTGAAAAGCCAGCAGCAGCTCAGGCATCTCACTCTCGCGCCCCCACTGCCTAGTTATTCTTCTGTAGCGCGCTCCTGATTGGTCACTTTCATTAATTAATAATTAATTAACTACGTTATCAAAGAATTTTAATCATGGATATTTGGGCTTAGAATATTTTTCACTATCGATCCCCTCAAGGAAGTGCGGGACTTCTGGGACACCCTGTATATTAGAAGGGGAATGACTGTTAACTTCAGAGATGATGTTGAAAATCTAAGTGGCCTATATGATTGTTTACTAGATGTAACTTGAGGTTATGTAGTGCTCTCCTAATTATTTTCATATTTTTGTATTAAGTTTTACAACAACGCATACAACTGACTTGTGCATGGTACACATTACATTTGTTTCTCACTTGACCATTGTTACATTAGGATTGACTGTTTGTTTATTTTGTGTCACCTTTTTAATAATTTTCTATGTTGTTGACATAAAATGACATCTTTCTCTGTTGGGTGATGGCAAGAATGTATCACCTTATGTAGATCCTTTTATGATATGATTTTATTACTTTCCGTTTGTTGAATTCGAAGTGCTCTAGCGAAGATTTAATCAATTTTAGAATATCTCCGTGAAACGAAAATTTCGAGAGGTATAATTTTAGCGTATTTTATTTTGTATCCGTTTTGATCTAAATGTCTTGTATTTTCTAGCCTTGAAAAAGGAACAGCCTTGTTCCGAAACGTTGGCTTGAAGAAATTCGCTAAGGAGAATAAAATTGTCCAATTCCTGATATTATTTGTTTTATTTAAACTACGTAATGGACGAGGAAAACATTAATGATTATGAATAATACAACGAAGAGGATAACGTCCAATGATTAGCAGAATAATGAAGAAATTGGACTAGCAGAGATCTAATTTCCAAAGTAAACCACTGGTGGAACGTGGAACCACCACAACAGGATGATGACATACCGGTTTCTGGCTTATTAGCCTTCTTCAGTGCCACACAACCCTTATCATGGTAGTATCCAACTGAAACGGTAGAACTTATATTATATCCTAGTAGGAACATCTGAGTACAGTCTAAAATGTACAGTGTCACAACTAGAAGATAAATTTCTACGCTTCATCCAGGGGTTTCTTCGAAAACTAGATCTCTACGTACGTTCATTTTTCCCTACGGTGTTTGGCAAGTTCTCCATTTCGGAGTCTCATGCAGTTCACCGTGGGAGGTTGAACACGCCCGTTAGCACGGTTAGGGTTGTGTGGCACTGAAGAAGCTAATAAGCCAGAAACAGGTCTGTCATTATCCTGTTGTGGTGGTTCCACCAGCGGTGTACTATGGAAATTAGATCTCTGCTAGTCCAATTTCTTCATAAAGCTAAGCGTCCACATGTCCGCACCGGATGCATCGGACGGATCGGATTTACGGATTTCCATTGCAGAAATGCCGATGCTCCGATGCGTCCGGTGCGGGTCTGTGGACGGGCTTGCACGAGTTTCTATACAAAGAATACCGAAATCCGTTTGATCCGATCCGTCCGATGCGTCCGGTGCGGACATGTGGACGCTTAGCTTTATTAGAGAGTTGAAGTGAGTACAGTACGTGAAGCTTTACGTAGACGTTAACGTACGAAATATAACGTTTACGTCTGTTTTACGGATTGAATGAAATTTGAGTTGAAGTGTTCATGTGCATGCGTGGTTGATGAACGTTAACGTGTATGTCAAAGTCAAACGTTAACAACCCTAACCTATAAATTTGAGTGTATTTTGTTTTCTGTCAACAAAATAATGAAATTTTAGAATTGGATTTGTTGAAATTCTACTGAAAATAGAAGCTACATTTCATGGTAAGCACGTCGTTATACATGTTCAATTAGGCTCTATTTCAGAAAATTTAATTCCAGATGGAAGGTATTCTTGATGCAGCGCAACTTGAGGATGAAATGGATGAGGCAATCTTGTTACATAATTTAACAAAGATCCTATTGGGAATCGAGCAGTGCTTTATGGACGATTCACTCTGGACAATGTATCCAATACCGAGGTAAAAATTGGTTTCGCTTTGAAAAATGTCATATTCCTCGCCTTGCAATTGCATTAGGCCTTCCGGAAACTATAACGACGGAAAACAACATTACATTGAATAGAATGTTCTTTTTATAGGTTTAATAACAATGTTTTAACATCCTTATTATTTTCTAGGTGTGGAAGGTTTGCACATCCTAATATCGCCTCATAGATTTGGAATGTATATTTGGTTATAGTTACAAAAGTATCTCCAGCATTATTAACACTTTCATGATGGTCCTAATATGCAATAATAAAAGCCATTTATTGGAAAACCTTGGAAATATGCCATGGTTGAATGAAGCCAAGTTGAGAGCATATTCAGAGGTATGTGATATACTTATAAAAATGATATTGTCATGTGTAGGTCCTTTAGATCATTTACAGGTGCTTGTGAATTCACATTCTAAAAATATATTTATTTTAATCGAAACGACGTATAAAGAAACGTTAAATAAAACAAACAGAAAACCTGAATGTGTTATGAACCAAAAAATAGCCATATTGCATTAATTTGAAGCCAAGACCCATTCTACTTCTATAAATTATTTTAGCAAATTATAAAAAAATTATCAGTCTATAAATTTATATATCATATAATTTGATATTCTCATCACTTTCAGGCAATAATGGAAAAAGGTGCTCCCATGAACAATTGTTGGGGCTTCATAGATGGCACTATCAGACTGATTTGTAGGCCAACAGATAATCGAGAGGAGTATTACTCTGGATACAAAAAAGTGCATTGTGTGAAATACCAGTTTTATGCCCTGATGGAATTGTTATTAGTCTGAAAGGTGCTTATCCTGGTCGCCGACATGATGCAGGAATGCTAAGGGAGTCAAGACTTATGAAGAACTTCTCCAGTACACGATATTTGGAAATCAGAATTATGTCATTTATGGAGACAAAGGCTTTGGCTTGAGGGAATTACTATTGAGGCCATATACAGAACTAGAAATAGTAGGACACCCAGACCGTCAAATTTTCAATACAACCATGAGTAGTTTGAGAATTGCTGTAGAATGGGGATTCCAAAAAATAGTACAGGAATTTGCTTTTGAGGATTTCAAGAAGAATCAGAAGCTTTTACTGCAGAAAATTGGCACCATGTACAAAACATAAATGATTTTGACTAATTGCCATACCTGTTTATATGGAAGCCAGACCGCTACATACTTCAACATTGAACCTCCACAGCTGGAACATTATTTAGGGAATTGAATGTTCTGATGATACTTATATACCTAATAAAAAAAGTTTAAACTACTAGAAGAGTTTTTTTCGTCTTCACATATTAAATAAATAAAAAAACTAATCTGGAATAAAACAAAAACAAATATTTAGTGTGTTCTTTATGAATTTTCCAACTGAATGTAATCTAATAACAGAAATTTATTTAAAAAAAAGTAAAAGTCCTAGTACCTACACATCACTACCATTTATATGAGATCAATTATAAACACAGTAGTATTACCACAAACATTAAAATCACAGTAGCGTTTCAGTCATTTCTTAAATATAAAATAAATAAAAAAACTAATCTGGAATGAAACAAATATTTAGTAATTTCTTCATGAATTTTCCGACTGAATGTAATCTAATAACAAATATATTATATAAAAAAAAAGTGAAAGTCCGGGTACACATCACTACCATTAATATGAGATCAATTATAATCACAGTAGTATTACCACAAACATTATAATCACAGTTAGTAGCGTTTCAGTCATTTCTTAAATATAAAATAAATAAAAAAACTATTCTGGAATGAAACAAAAACAAATATTTAGTAACTTCCTCATGGATTTTCCAGGTTATGGATCTCTACTTCGAATTCAAAATTCGGCCATTCGGAGCTTATCGGTATCATTCGTATATTCTTCGGTTTACGTACGTTCATTTATAAGGTATCCGTGAGAGATCGTTACGTTACGTACACCCGTAAACTCATTCTCAACGTTAACGTTAATATCTGACGAATGCGCGTGCGTAGATGTCAATTCTTGCGTTAACGTTTACGTTCATGGCAGCACTTCAACTCTCTATTATGCTAGTCTTGGGACGTTATCCTCTTCGTTGTATTATTATCTGCGGGGTTCTAACGGTGCTAACGGGCGTGTTCAACCTCCCACGGTGAACTGCATGAGACTCCGAAATGGAGAACTTGCGAAACACCGTAGGGGAAAATGAACGTACGTAGAGATCTAGTTTTCGAAGAAACCTCTGGATGAAGCGTAGACATTTATCCGCTAGTTGTGACACTGTACATTTTAGACTGTACTCAGATGTTCCTACTAGGATATAATATCCCACCAAAAACATTTTGTAAAAACTAGCCAAGTCTCGATGGAGCTGCTAGTTTATCTCTAAAAAGTAATGAAACCTAGAAAAAGTCGAGCCAAGTTCAAGGCTCCTTACTGCGATTTCTTTATTATTATAGTAAATGTTGTGTGACTTGGCCGTTGAACATTCTTATACGTTAGTGGGTACAAGTCAATTTTGTTTACACGTAATGCTATATCTGTTGTAACTACCAATGTTTGGTAAGCGAGATAATAGCCCATGCTGGTATTGGTGATTGGACGCTAGTGTCTCATTTTAGGCTGTTGTTGATTGTGCAACACAGATGCATTCAGCATTGACAATGCTGACTTCTGCTCTCTTCTTTTTGAAGCGTCAAATCGACCACCGATCTAAAATAAAATAGACGTACAGACGGTATTCTATCAATGATTAGAAGTCCGTCTGTACTGGAAATAATTTTTTATACTGTTTGTTTCAGGCTCGTATTATTGAATACGCAGCTTTATCAAGCCTACAATTGACTGGTTATTGAATGAACGTTTTCCAAGTGGCAATTTTCCATCGTCAATGGGTTGCGTTTCTGGTGTCATGAGGCATCTGTTTTTGTACCCTTGTGTACCCTTCAACGGCCAAGTCACACAACATTAACTATAATAATAAAGAAATCGCAGTAAGGAGCCTTAAACTTGGCTCGACTTTTTCTAGGTTTCATTACTTTTTAGAGATAAACTAGCAGCTCCATCGAGACTTGGCTAGTTTTACAGAATATTTTTGGTGGGATTTCACTTCTTTTTGTAGAAACGTGGGCATATTGATTTATTTTATTAGATTTTCTTATTTGACACTTTTTCTTTTTTTTAGGAGTAGTTTTTTTATTAAAAATCTTTATTTAAATATTGGATAGAGTAGTCCGTTACTTTGTGATAGTTCATGATGAGGAATAATTTAAAATAAATTTACTTCGTTTTCTATCATTAAGTGATAGAAAACGAAGTAAATTTATTTTAAATCTTTATTTTTTTTCGGTTCTGAACTATGGTAGATAGAGCCTCCGATTATTTTTTATTGATTTCAGCGTCCTCAAAAACCTATAGTTTGATATCAAACTTGTCCATATAGCCCATCTCTTACCCGATTCTTTTTCGGATTCAATTTTTTCTCTCCCAATCTATCCACCGCAGACCCATCTGATGATGTTTTTTCTGAAGAGCAATAGACGTTCTATATTGCACAAAAATTTAATAGCATTTTTTTATTCAGTGATACAGAGCGAAACACAGTTTCTTCTTCATCAAGCTCTTCGGAATGGAAAGAAGATATAGAGAACATAACTGCTTTTACAGTTGCTGGTGATTCGATTCACCAAATAAATCAACGAAGAGAGGAAGTGGGAGGATTACCTCCAATAGTACAACAATTCGTCGCCTCAGAACCAGACTATTCTATGTCCACTTTTTTCTCCTTTTTTTTTAATTTTACAATTTTTCATATTCTCAAGAAAATAAACAATCAAGTTGTTTACTATCCAACAGTAAACTGTCAAAATAAGTGAAAAAACATACAGTTAGACAAAAAGTGAAATGAGTATACAGTCCTGAAGTTCTTGAAATTAGAAAACGTCCTCCTGTAAAGTTTTAATAAATGGACTTAGAATAGTCTGGTTCTAAGGCGACGAATTGTTGAATGAGCACCCAGCACCCAAGCTTGTTGTCGTACATTCTGATCCCTGTACTCTGATGAAGAATGATTATAGATCACTTCATGAAGCCTGACAAGTTCGATCAAATTTTCATCCATTTTCACTTCATCAATCACTTCACAAAATATCCGACGTGATATCACTTGGTTAGAAAATGTAAATTTGCGGGTAGTTCTGGTGTGCTATCAAGTGACAGCAGATGCTAACTTCGTGAATGCGTGAAATGATAACAATTGGAAAAAGGATAATAATCTGGTCATAAGTCTTATACACAGTGATAATTTTTACTGTCTCATTTATTGTTCCGGCCTAGCTTTCGAAAACCTATCGTTTCCTTGAACAATAAATGAGACAGTAAAAATATCACTGTGTATAAGACTGATCACCCGATTATTATTTTTTTTTTCAATTTATATTCTGAAGTCGATATTCACATATTGAGTATGATAACAATGTGTTTCCAAGCGCATAAACTTCCCAGGCCCGGATCTAGGGGGGGGCAAGCGGGGCGCTTGCCCTGGGCGCCAGCTTGAGGGGGCGCCAAAAACAACCAGAGGTTAAAAAAAATTTACTGTTGATTTTCTCGGAAAAAATTATTATTATTAAATATGACCCGACTAGTGCCATCCAGAACACCTAAAAAAGGACAAACATCCTAGCTTTCCAAAACTATACGAGATGAAATTATCGATGGCCACCAAAGTTCTAAATAATATGAGATCAAGGAGGCCAACAACTTCACTATTATGTTCGACTGCACCCCAGATGTATCACCACACACAGAACAAATGGGCCGGGTTATACGATATTTAAAAATATGGATATGAAATAAAGGAAAGTTTTATTGACTTCCTAGAAATTGACGGAAAGACTGGAGAATAATCTCACAGCGAATTCTAGATAAACTGCAAATGTCGTGGGCAATCCTACGACAACGGATCTAATATGGCTGGCATATACAGGGTGTCCGGTAAACCTTGTACAATATTGAAACTGGTGATAGACCAGGTCATGACTGTTCAGAATTTCACCTCAGTAAAAATATCACCATTTTCGAGATAATAGCAAGGCACACACGAAAGGGAAATCTGTAAGATCTGATCCGCAGTCCAGAACTGTAACAGATCTGGAATGCGGATCGGACCGCCCTCGCCGATCTGGTCCGTCGCGGATCATATATCTCATTGATCTGCGACAGACCAGATCGGCGGGAGCGATCCGATCCGCAGTCCAGATCTGTTACAGATCTGGACTGCGGATCAGATCTTACAGATTTCCCTCTCGTGTGTGCCTAGCTATTGGGCATTTTCTAAATATCTAGAAAATAACTACCTCACCTCCGTTTTTTGAGTGCTATGTCTAATGTATCAAGTTCTGAAAAACTGTTTTGTACGTCTGAAAGCATCACTCATCATTAATCTTCAGCAACAAAGATATTTGAATTGGTCTCAATTTGTAGACATAGCACTCAAAAAACGGAGGTGAGGTAGTTATTTTCTAGATATTTAGAAAATGCCCATTATCTCGAAAATGGTGATATTTTTACTGAGGTGAAATTCTGATATTCTGAACAGTCATGACCTGGTCTATCACCAGTTTCAATATTGTACAAGGTTTACCGGACACCCTGTATAAAGGAGTCCAATCCAGAATTCTACAGATGAACGAGCTGGCAGTATTAGTTCCGTGCCTAGCACACTCTTTGGATCTTGTGGGTGTCCATTCGGCTTCATCATGTTCAGAAGCAGTAGATTTATTTGGTGTTGTAGAAAAACTGTATTCTTTTTTTGTTGATTCATCCACATGATGGACAATTATGAAAAGTGGCACGAAAATAAATTTAAAAGAAAGTAGCCAACCAAGATAGTCAGCTGAACATCAAGCTGTTAATGCCTTGCTCCTTGCTCAATAATTTACCGGGAGTTGTGAAGGCTCTGGAAGAAATCAAAGAATCCTCACAAGCCGCAGAATCCAAGTATGGAGCTGGACAGTTACTTCATGCTGAGATGGATTTTAGATCCTGAACCTAACAATTTGCAATCATATTCTGCGGATCAATAGGGTCAACGTGGACATTCATAAAGATGATATAATTATTTTACGTTCATTATCATTGTTGCAAGGTCTTGTGAAGATCTTGCAAGGAATGAGAGAAAAACTTATTGAAAACTGGATCTCGGAAGCTACACTTCTTTCTGAAGAATTTGATGTGGAGCTAGATCTAGTTGGTTTATTCTCGAAAGAAGTAAAGGTTGTATTCGGCAGATTATTGTCAGAAATCAGAAAAAAGATTAGAAAGCGCAGAGCGTCAGCATACGAATTTCGCTTTCCTCAATGGCCATGCTCTTCTAAATACGCAAAAATAGGATCTGCAGAAAGATGGGACTCTTTTAGCGCAAAAATATTCAAGAGACTTGAATGCGGTTGATTTCTGTCAGGAACTAGTGGTTTTCAAAGAGCTGGTTCCTGAAATTAGTGAAAGATCGACTTCATTAGACCCGCTACAAATTCAGTTTCAGCAGATTGAAAATAATAAAAAATTATTTGCGTTCCTCAATGAGTCAGGAACGTCTTTCTGGTCTCTCGATCTTAGCTATGCAAAACAAAACTGTTTCCGAAACAAATTTCGAGGAACTGATAGAAGCGTTCGCGGAAAAAAATCGCGCCGCGTGAAGGTGTGAAGAAAAAGAATCTAGTTTCTTTCCTTGTCATATTTTTCTTATTTTCATTATTCATGTTTATTATTCATTTGTATCATTTATTTTTGGCTATTTTTTAATAATTCATATATTACACAAATGGGAGGGGCGCCATAATGAATTGTTGCCCCGGTCAGAAAAAATCGTAGATCCGGGCCTGAAACTTCCATACATTATTGTGGTTGCACATTTTGCGAAGATGACGTGATAGCACGTGAGCTCACGTGACGTGCCAACAGATTTTCGATTATCCTAGTTTTTATAATTTTTCCTTTATGTGGCCATTAAACCCTAACTATGTACCAAATTTCAGCTCTCTCAGTTTATGAGAAGTACTAGTTCTATTTTGATGATCATGAGTGAGTGAGGGTCGAAAATGCGAAACTTTGCTATCGCGTAACTTCGGAACTAAATGACCTACACACTTGAAATTTTGGATTTTGAGTACGTGATTATATCTTACTGGATGACGAAAATTTCGGCGTTCTGGGCTAATCCGGAGGTTCTCAAATAGGGGCCTGAAAATGCGGCGAAATGGTTCGGGTAAAGATAGTACGGCAGTGTTCGCTTCGCGCTCGACTTGGCGGGGCCACTGCCGTGCCCCTAAATAAGTTCTACCGTTTCAGTTGGGTACTACCACGATAAGGGTTGTGTGGCACTAAAGAAGGCTAATAAGCCAGAAACCGGTCTGTCATTATCATGTTGTGGTGGTTCCACCAGTGGTGTACTTTGGAAATTAGATCTCTGCTAGTCCAATTTCTTCATTATTATGAATAATGTTTTTGTTGTTTCTTATTCTCTCTTCACCTTGAAATTACAATGTAGTGCACCAGTTGTCCGACAAAAAAATGTGGCGTTCATTAAAAAATTAAAGAATTCAATGCTCTAAATTGGGCATGAATTGACTATATGGCATTTATCCACTCCCATAGAATAATATATGCATTATTCAACTGATTTTAATTTGTAATCGTCCCTATAAACCAATAGTGTGAGGTAATAATAACTCACGCCTATAACTCACTCTAAAGCTGAATACAGATTACTCTGACGTGACGTGTAAGGACGTCACGTCAGACGTGTACTGTGCTCCCATTGGTCTGATATGAACGTGAACGCACAGAACAATGTGTTGCATTTTTATATCACTCACATTTTGACGTTCACGTTCATATTAGGCCAATGGGAGCACAGTACACGTCTGACGTGACGTCCTTACACGTCACGTCAGAGTAATCTGTATTCAGCTTAATACAAATAGGAAAAAGTGTAGCTTACGAAATGAATAAAAAAGTCGGGTCAATGGGGAACTCTATTTCAGACATCAAGGTAACGTTCTCGCCATCCATTTCTACATTTTCTTAGGTCTGAATATCCAAAAATTGCATTTGGAAAATGTGAATTCTTGACGTTTTCTACGGGATTCGATATCGATTCTATTTTGGACCACAGAAATCGCATTTGACAACTGTTGTCAATTTAGAAAATGCAGATTAATTCGAATTTTACTGATGAAGTCGAAGATAAAGCATAGTGTTCAATTCGCGGTAATGGTCATAACACACTCGATGAATTACACCCCTCGCCTGACGGCTCGGGCTGCAAAATTCATCTGCGTGTGGCTTACATTACCGCTCATTCAACAATATACTATTATCGGATATAACTTTGCTTATATTGTAAATAAACATTTGATTCTTCGAGGATCATTATTAAGAAGAATGTGCTGAATGCTATCATCCAACTGTCCGACGAAAAAAGTTCGGCAATTTCTCAGTCTACCGAATGAAAGTTATTGGTCTCCTGAGACTCCCTTTTCATAAGTAACATTTTCAATCATTATATTTGACATTGAAATTTCCATGAAAGTAGCCTTTTTTGATACCAAGGGTTGATAAAGTAGTTTGGTAATTTTTCCTATGAATATGTTTCGGTTTTGCACCACAGTCTGTAACTGTGTAGACGAATTATAGTGTGTTGCCGAATTTTCACTTCTGGAGATAATTCTTATTTTATTCTAATTGACAGGTGTTGGAGTGATGGAGCGTTTTTTGTGTAAATATTTGAAAAATAACCCTGGCTTCAAAACGAAAAGGTAGGAAGTGAAAAAATTCACAGCTGACATCCTTAGACAGTGTGAAATATTCTTGGCACAAAGAAAACATCATAACACTCAGCAAATTATTCTAGTAAATACAACGAAAAATGTATGTTACGATAACAGAATTAAGATCCCTATTTGGCGTCAATCTAAAATTCTATTATATTAACAGAAGCACTTTTGTTAGCTGCCTCATTGAATGCAAACTTGTTGTAGATAAATTTACCATTATAATGAAATAGTTCTTTCGCTGATATTGCAGTTGTCAGGTTTTACGAACATACAGATACTCATAACAGTATCTTCTATAACATGAATAATATCTTCACGTTGATAAAAATATTATGTTAGGGAGATCGAAATGGTATAATGTAATGATTTCAATAGCACTGCTCTCTATACAATGGAAAGTGAGATTGTTAAATATACAGATTCATACTTTTTCGCCAATAGTATTATTGTTGTGCTGATAGAGGGTTTTATTATATTTTCAGAATGTAATATTCATACTATATCTTTTTACTATTATCTAAATAATATTCTAGATAGATTTTATTTTGTTCCATTCAGAATATTCGATTTAATTTATAAAAAACAATTAACTAAGTATTATTAAATTTATCAGTGAAATTGTTAAAAATACAAAGAGGCAGACAACCGACTAAAGGTGCGAGTCCACTTGATACTTTTGTAGCGCAACAAATCCTCTGTTGCGCTACAAGTGTTGCTGTAATGTGTCCATTTAACTGCAAGTTGCGCGCTACAAATGTATATGAAACACTGTATCGCGAATACATGCTACATTTTGTATCAACCAGAGTGTCCATTTGCGATCTTTGTATCGGAGTCTTTAGGTGATCCTGTCGTTGTGCCTCTTGTTCTCGATAAAATGTCGCAAACAAGGCCGTAGCCAGGGGGGGGGTCCGATGGGGTCCGGACCCCCCCCGAAATTTTTTCTATAGCTCAGTTCAGCGGACACCCCCCTCACCCCGCAATTTTTTTCTAGCTACGGCCTCGGACGGACCCACCCCGAAATTTTTTTCTAGCTACGGCCCTGGTCGCAAACTAAAAATGCTGCTGCTTTCATTGTTCTTGCAAATTTAAGACAAAAACGAGTCGAACGAAAACTCAAACGCAAAATATGGGTACGAGATTGGATAATGAAAAGAAAATGAACTAGGGGGCTGGGGCTTATAATCAAATGATGACAGAGTTACGAAGCGGAGATCTTAAATTTTATAAGAATTTTTGACGTATGAGCGCAGTAGATTTCGATAATTTATTGAAATTAATATCGGAAAAGATAAAAAAAAAATAGTATGCCATTTAGGACACACGGAAGTTTTGGTGTAGATGCGTCAGTCTGTCTGTCTGTCCGCTTGTCTATTCTTGAAATTTTTTGTTACCACGATATGTGCTAGAGACTTGAAATTTGTTATGTACGTCGATAGTAGTCTAAATCTGTCAGCTTGTTCATAACCTTACTCTAGTGTTGTGTAAAATGCCAAATTTCCATGGCCTCCCCTGTGACAAATAGAAGGTGAATGGACTATATGTATGTTTATTCAGAATTTAAAAAATCACCACTACATGAATGTATAATTCTTGACAGATCTTGGGATCCCATCTGGGTTTGGTCATCGTTAAGCCACTCTTGTGAACTTTCGTAGTAGTCTCGAGAGACGAGAGCACGCTGCAGTTTCATTTGTCGGCTCCTCCAGATTTTGAAAAGTATGTTGTGAAACTGCAGCAACAGAAGTTGATTTTTTAGATTAATCTTCTGCATACTTCAACAAAATCCTAGAGATTTCCAACTTTGCCCTTTTGCGATTCACTTCACCAAGATCACTCAGCTCCGAAGCCACATACCTAATCGCCAAAAATTTGTCACTAGCTTTTTGCAGCTGCTCCAAAGCATGTATATGGGCTATACCTTCGGCTGTTTTTTCAGTCTTTTTCTCAAATCTTTATAAACTCTAATTAATAAACTGATTATCATATACATATGTATTTCTCTAAATGTACCTGTAATCAATAAAAGTTCATACACTTACGTGGACTTTTTTCATTCCATAACTCTGGTCTAGCTTCGTATTCGGCTATTAATACCGAAGTTTCATCTCTTGACCATTTCTCTGTTTATTTAAATTTTCAAATTTCACACGCAACACTATCGCGAAACAAACTTGGTTTGTTTCGCATGAAACATGTAGCGCTACACGCAGCAACCTGTGTCGACTGAATATTGTATCGCAACAGCCGGTGTATCAGCGCAACGTGAAACTTATGTTTCACGCCAAGTTTCATTACTGTGTACACAGGAAACATATGTTTCATGTATGTTGCGATACACTGTTGCGCTGCAAAAGTATCAAGTGGACTCGCACCTTAATGGAACAACTGCATCCAGTAAATGTTGCCGAATTTACGATATTGCTGTGATGTCAGCTTCCTGAAAATATTATTATTCAGTATCTAGTTATATGTATATTCGATGTCTAGGTATAGGTCAGTTTAAACAAACTAATTTTAATGAGTTTATTGGAACAGAAAAATAAAATCATGAAAATAACAAAATTACAAGTATGAAAAATTTGGGAACAACTGTTTATTGCCGAAATTGGAAAAAAATAACGTATATTTTATTTGGTCACTGCACACTAAAAATTGTTTTGGATACATTGTCGTCATAAATGATGACTATATGTGGTTGAATGGGCATTGTTTCTGTTTTTCAATGCTAAAAGTTTAGGCTCTACTTCCACAGCACTGAAGCCTTTGATCATAAATGCATCTTGACAGTCAGTAATTGTGTATTTTATTAACACTTTTTTGGAGCCGAATTTTTGAGGTTTTCTAGATGCAGAAGCAGCAATATACCTTCATTTCGCCCATCGGAAAGAAATATCACAATTTAGTATCGAGCAGTTAAAAACGCTTAATTCAACAGTTTTAAATAAACATGCGATGAAACTTAGAGAATCAGTTTGAGATGCCTCAACAAAATATAAAGGTCGTGAAAATTCTTTTTGCAACGGAAACAAATCATTGCATTGGTCTAATGTACCTACCTCAATTTTGCCAAGTTCTATGTAATTCGCACAAGCTCTTCGAAAATTATCCTATCCCTCCAAGAAATATGAGGCTCCTCAGAACAAAATTCCTTGATATGACGAGTAGTTATCAATATGAACGTCTCAAAAGTGAATCTATTATCTGAAAAAAATTAAAGAATCACAATATTTCAAAAGAAATATAAAGATTTGTAGGGATCTACATCGCCCTAGCCGCTCCTCGTTCCCGCATAGATGCCGCGCGTTTCTACTTCCGCGCAATAGAACGGCCGCATCGATTTCAAGTATCGCGTGTCCCTCGCTTGATCGATGCGGCGCTGTCAGAGATATGGGCATGCCCAAAATAAATGCACATTTCCGTGGAGATGCGTGAAATGTTTAGTAACACATTGCACAAACGAGTGTGCATTGAAGCAAAAAGAAGGCGAAAGGAACGCGGCATGCTTTCTATGTTGGCCGCGTGAAGTTAGCGAAAAGTTGGTGGAACAAATTATGAAACCAAGCTAAATATTTAGTACTGAATTTGTTCTAATTTGTTCTGTATCAATCATCCCCAGCACCCTTATGGTTTTCGAGTTATTCGCATGTCTTTGATTTGGTGCTGACTTCACGCTCAGCACCAACATGTCCGAATTTGGAAAAAATTTGTATGTCAATATTTAGTCCCGAATTTGTTCCAATTTGTTCTGAAGAAAATTCTCCGATATCATTTTTCGTTAACGAGTTATTCACATTCGTAGCATTCGGTGATGACGTCACACCCAGCTCCAAAGCTTTTTGTTCTCCAAGAAATTCGAAGAAATGTTGATGCAAATATTTAGTACCCAATTTGTTCCAATCAGTAAAAGTTGTTTTGTTGAAATACCATTGTTGGTTTTCGAGTTATTAACAATTGTTTTGAGCGAGCGTGAAGTTAGCGAAAAGTTGGTGGAACAAATTCTGAAACCAAGCTCAATATTTAGTACTGAATTTGTTCTAATTTGTTCTGTATCAATCATCCCCAGCACCCTTATGGTTTTCGAGTTATTCGCATGTCTTTGATTTAGTGCTGACTTCACGCTCAGCACCAACATTTTCGAATTTGAAAAAAAATTTTATGCCAATATTTAGTCCCGAATTTGTTCCAATTTGTTCTGAAGAAAATTCTCCGATATCATTGTTCGTTAACGAGTTATTCACATTCTTAACATTCTGTGGTGACGTCACACCCAGCACCAAAGCTTTTTGTTCTCCAAGAAATTCGAAGAAATTTTGATGCAAATATTTAGTACCCAATTTGTTCCAACCAGAAAAAGTTGTTTTGTTGACATACCATTGTTGGTTTTCGAGTTGTTAACAATTATTGTTTTGAGCGAGCGTGAAGTTAGCGATAAAGTTTTTCAACATCTAATAGTAAGTACTCAATTTGTTCCAATTTGTTCTAAAAAGAACGAATCAATTTCATTATTAGTTTTCCAGATATTAAGGATTTACGAAGATTTGATTACGTCACAATAGGTGTAGCTTTGAATCTCCATTCGAGACCATACCACTGAATGCAGATTTGGATTCAGGACCAATTCGTTTCTTATTCTCGCTTATTAAATTGTTAGGAAATAATTATTTATATCAGAACTTCTAAATTTGTAGTTTCCGTTATTTGGACTCAGTGAAATCCTCTTTATGCGGAGGCAATTATTCAGATTGTAGCAAATTATTCAGTTAGATAAATCGTCTGTTATACAAGGCGAGTCTTCGACCTGAACATATAAAGGGTGTTTCAATTTTTCAACTTGCGTGGTTTTTTTCAAGAATAAATAAAATATAGATGGCGCATTGAATTCGTCTTGGTATTTTGGCATTCAAGAAGTATGATGTATTAAATTTATAAAAAAGGCTTCGTACGAGTGTATCGAACTGACAGATATTCGTGACACGATATCTGTTTCTGTTGACAATATGAACCAAGTTCAACATTTTGCCATTTTTTAGAAGTGGAATTTCAATATTCTTGTCGTAACCGATGTATTGAATTTCTGGGGTAGGAATTCCGTAGTATCTCTTACTTTTCACATTTTTTGATTTTCCTAATCCACCCCAGTGCTCAATCTCAATGCCTTGAAATCTACATGCAAGGTACGATTTTATGACGGCGTTTCTTTGTATCGTAGAGATCAAAATGCCGCGAATGCGTATATAAAGATACGAGCGACTGCGCCCTGCGCATGTTCGTTTGATCTGCGACGTTTTCCTTGAGCTATCGGTGTCGTTGCTTTCAGAAAAAACATGCGCGGTTGCTTTTAGTCCTGTAATGAATTATTTAGATTTATAGACTGCTCCATTATTTCGATTTTTTGCAAAACACGATAGTATAAAAAGATGCGCAGAACTCAAATTCAATCATTCTTGTCACAATTTTCGAAGTTATATGTTGCAGTGATCTCGTAATAATTATCGTATATACCTACCCCGATATCAGTTGATTTAGAAAAGGTGATTTTAGTTATCATTCTGTAGAAATTGCTTTATTTCGCGCTTCTGTAGTGCAGTTAATACGGAGGGAAGAAAGCGAGCGTTAGATAATGCCTTAGTTGTGAAAAAACTAATTGAACACAAGGAAAAATTATTAGATAAATTGGGGAAACCCAGTGATGAAATATGGACATTCATCAGCAGAGAATTTGATAACAAAATTTCTGCGAAAGCATTGTACGTATTTGTGAGGAGAAATTGCTCAGAATGCTGGAAATATTTGGCAATATCTGAAAACAATTTCAATTTGGATAAATTATCCTGTTCTAAGAAACCGATTCCAAGCTCTACTAACTCAACTTTGTGAAACATTCAGCCGCTGAGCGGCTTCTTCTTGCGACAAACCAGGAACAGCAATTTTTTTTCTCAATAAATCAATTGTGTGAGTTGCAAAATGAGGTGTAGCGCCATCTTTTTGAAACCATATGTCCTCTAGAGTCCAGATCAATATTCATTAATTCAGGCCACATAAATCCGATTATCATCCGACGGTACCCAACACCATTTCACAGAACGCTGATTCTCATAAAATAATTCAACAATTTCAACGCGTTGTTGTATAGTGTACGAAGCCATTTTTATAAATGTCACAAATCACGCTTCTTGAATGCCAAAATACCCAGCCGAATTCAATGCGCCATCTATATTTTATTTATTCTTGAAAAAAAAAACACGCAATTTGAAACACCCTTTATATGTTCTGGTCAAAGACTCGCCCTGTATAACAGAGGATTTCACTGAGTCCAAATAACGGAAACTACAACTTTAGAAGTTGTTGATATAAATAATTATTTCCTAGCAATTTAATAAGCGATGATGAAACGAATTTGTCCTGAATCCAATTCTGCTTTCAAACGTGATAAAAGCCGCTGCGTGTGGCGCATGATCAAAGAGACAACGGCTCTTCTCATGTTTGATTTATGACCAATTACAGATAGCTTTGTATGAGCCAAAACTGCCGACAGTGGTATGGTCTCGAATGGAGATTCAAAGCTACACCTATTGTGACGTAATCAAATCTTTAATATCTGGAAAACTAACAATGAAATTGAATCCTTTTTTTTAGTAGAAATTGGAACAAATTGAGTACTAATATATGTTGAAAAAAAAAATGATAATTTAAAACTTTATCGCTAACTTCACGCTCGCCCAAAACAATAATTGTTAATAACTCGAAAACCAACAATGGTATTTCAACAAAACAACTTTTTCTGATTGGAACAAATTGGGTACTAAATAGTAAATATTCGCATCAAAATTTCTTCGAATTTCTTGTAGATAACAAAAAGCTTTGGTGTTGGGTGTGACGTCACCACCGAATGCTACGAATGTGAATAACTCGTTAACGAAAAATGATATCGGAGAATTTTCTTCAGAACAAATTGGAACAAATTCGGGACTAAATATTGACATACAAATTTTTTCCAAATTCGAACATGTTGGTGCTGAGCGTGAAGTCAGCACTAAATCAAAGACATGCGAATAACTCGAAAACCATAAGGGTGCTGGGGATGATTGATACAGAACAAATTAGAACAAATTCAGTACTAAATATTGAGCTTGGTTTCAGAATTTGTTCCACCAACTTTTCGCTAACTTCACGCTCGCTCAAAACAATTGTTAATAACTCGAAAACCAACAATGGTATTTCAACAAAACAACTTTTACTGATTGGAACAAATTGGGTACTAAATATTTGCATCAAAATTTCTTCGAATTTCTTGGAGAACAAAAAGCTTTGGAGCTGGGTGTGACGTCATCACCGAATGCTACGAATGTGAATAACTCGTTAACGAAAAATGATATCGGAGAATTTTCTTCAGAACAAATTGGAACAAATTCGGGACTAAATATTGACATACAAATTTTTTCCAAATTCGGACATGTTGGTGCTGAGCGTGAAGTCAGCACCAAATCAAAGACATGCGAATAACTCGAAAACCATAAGGGTGCTGGGGATGATTGATACAGAACAAATTAGAACAAATTCAGTACTAAATATTCAGCTTGGTTTCAGAATTTGTTCCACCAACTTTTCGCTAACTTCACGCGGCCTTCTATGTTCTATGTAACCAAAGTGGACATCCGGCTAGTTATAATGGCTGCAGCGCATATAAAAATCTAACAAAGAAGATAACACCGACAAAAAAAGGTGCCTCCGCCAAAAAAATTGCTGAATAAATGGAGACTGTGACTGTTGTAACTTGTAACTGTTGAAAAACCACAAGTACAAAAAACTCGTCCACAAACCCAATTGAAGCCAATAGGGAAGACCCTAAGGCCTAAGGATGAACTTGACGAACTAACTGAGAAAATATTCTGCAGAATAATGCAGAGATATAAAAGAATTCGAGGAGAAATTTCAAAACATATTTGGAAGTAAATAATTTATGAACATGCAATCACAATTGGAAAATCTGAAGATAGTTTCCTGGAATATTAAGGGCTGGTATAAAGGCTCTGATTGAACGTGCCCTTTATAAAACCGGCCCTAAAGGGCACGTTCAATCCGAGGTTACTCAAACGAGGATTGGATTTCAATTCTCGGTTGAAAAAAGTTCGGCATTATAAACGTCTTTGTAGCCTCGGTTGAACAACCTCGGTTGAACAACCTCGGATTGAGATCGCTTTTTTTGGGTTGGATAACCTGAATCTTATTTCTTGAAGTATTTTAACACGTTTTTTTTTTTATACCATGTTAGGATAAATTCAATAATCGCAGTCTAACGAAAAAACAAGAAGCTAATTCGAAAATATTCTCGTGTTTTGTCACCATCACGGCGGAGAATTTGAATCTGGTTTCCTACATCAAAAGAAATCAATAAAAATATTTTGAAATTTGTGAAATGAGGAAGGACTTCGTAGGAATTTTTTAATATTTTCCACTCGAAGCTATTGGAAAATACGCTCTAGTCAATATCACTTTTGTCAACTTATTTGACTATAATGATCTAAGTTTGTACTACCTATATTTTGATATTCGGGAAAGTCTTATTACTCTTATCTCAAACTCAAACCCTTATGCCAAGTAACCAAATAAAAGCAAGGTCCATCCAATGAAATGGCATGAACATTTATTCGTACAAGAATGTAATTATATTTAGGATAAGTACAAATCATTCTTCATCTTGTTCGATTGAGTACATGAAGTACACATTAAATTGAAAGATCACATTCATTTCTTGATCAACTTCCTCTTTATTCAGGTTCAGAGTCTTGAATAGTATCAGTTCAATTCATTTCTATAGTAATATTATGCAGGACTTCTCAAGCCACTAAAATAATAGTTGTTTTCAAATATAGTCAAATCCCGAATAATAGAATGGGGAATGTTCTTTTACATGCCAGAGAGTCTTTAAATTCAATTCATGGTTCATACATGAGCTTTATTGAAAAATTTACCATACATTGATCTGCGAGATGGGATCGGTGTCCTCAATAATGTCTTTAGAGTATATTCAAAACTAGAATTAGAAAATATTTAAGCTTAGCAACTTGGAAATTTGAAGAAAAGCAATCCTTTTCACATCTGAAGCATTCAGCATTTTCACAACCCATTAAAATAAACATGCACTTGTACTATGTAGTAAAAATCAAGAAATCCCACTAGAACGGTGAGTGTGTTCTCGACATTTCACAACTTTCTGACGTTGATTTATGAATACCACAAAAATCTTCGAATATGTTAACAACTCTGGAATGATCCAGCTAATTCAGAGTAATTTCATCCACTCGATAAAAGAGTTTTTATTTGATCGGATTCTCTTCTTCGTGTCATCTTTGAAGTGGTTGAAAGGAAATGTGAAATCATTCGATTGGTAACTTTCTTATTCACTATAGTTACTATCAATTGAATGCCTTGCAGTTATTTCATTATTATTTCAACCAGAGTCATTTCCGATCTTATATTCACACAGAAACCTGGCACTCCTATCCCTTGAGGATAAGGCACAAAAATTTAGGAATATCTTTCCAAATACCAAAGATGAATTATTAATCCATAGCAAACCTACAAAAAGACTGATCAATATCAGGCATCCTATACCTAATATGGAATAATATGATATATTCCTTCTTCCTTCCGATCCAAGCAACATCGGCGGGCACATCTGACAGACGACAGCAAATTACAGTTGTCAAATCAGCCTGCTGGACAAACAAATGGATCTACAAATGCTTATTGACCCTGTACCATCATTAAGATTGATTCCTGTAATTTGACAATTTCTTCTGCTTTTTCTAGTTCAAGTTGTCTTCCCTCAACAACCAGATTCCAATGTCCTTCATCAAATCCTTTCTCAGCCCCATTTTGAACTGGTTCAAAATTAGTTCTCTATTTAGTTTCCTTAATCCCGCTTCTTCTTCTGCTGTGGCCTTGGATAAATCCTCATGCAATAAATTGTTACCAAGTATGCGCAACCTCGTACAAAACGAAGATACGTCCTCGTCTTGTCTCTGAACACAACGGTATAAGTTCCACAGATTTTCCCCTGGGAGCTTCAAGGGTGTGAATTTTCTTAGAAGTTTTTGCTTCAATTCAGAATATTGAAGTTTATCTAGTGTTGCGTCGGATTTAAAATAATTATAGGCGTCCCCATTGAATTTGAATTTTAACAATTTTAAAGTATCGTCTTCCGACCAACCATCTAATTTCGATCTCAATTCCAATTTATCAAAATATTTTTCAGTCTTCACCCGAAAAATCTTCTAACGTCATTGATATCATTCCTAACATTGAGGTACCGGAGAATTTGGAAACTAGTGGTAGATTTGCATTAGAATTTGAAAGCGACATTCTTATTTTATGATCTGATTATTTCTTCCGTGCAATAAATTATATCTTTCACCTACCTGTGACTCCTCTAAAGCTCAAAATGCCTGATCTGCAGTCTAAGACGATCTGAACCTGAAAATGGAATATCCTAATCCTACCGGCCTACCCTGACACCACACAAATCAAAATGTAAATTCAGATCAATCTAAACGTCCACTTGATTAAAAAAAATATCAATTCTTTCCTGAGAAAATATCATGAACAACACGAACAGATTCCAATGAATAGTAGGTATCCTGTAAATTGAATATGTAATTCCTGAAAAACAATATATTTTGCTATATTATGTTCCAAAATCACACGCAGGATCCACCTTTCCGATGACGATGACCATTACCTATAAACACAAAAACAAAATTAAATTACCGAAACGTCTCAACTCCCAATATTTTTTTCTTTTAAACAGACCTATTAGCATGTCATGCTCAACTTAATTAATTCACTTTCAATCGCCAGTAAAACAAATCAAAATTGTCGAATTCAATTACTACTTGTTTCCCCAACCAGAAAATACGATATTTTGAACCAGAATTATTATTCCTTTCTAATTTATTGTGAAACCCACACTCTCAGAAAACCGATATATTCAATCCCGCCGCTGTCACCAAAATGTAGTACCTGCGGGGTGTTTCTAAACACACCTGTACCCGCAAATATGAAATTTCAAAAGAAACCTTACCTTTTAAGCTTACACACTTTTCCAGCCGAAAGGGAACCTGGATTCGTGCCTTGAGCAAACGCAAGGTCTTATGAACAATTCAATCGTTTTCTGAGAGGGGATGAAATGAAACAAACTGTCATTAAAATCAACAATATAATAATTTAAACTAAATATCTCTTCTACACGCAATGAACGAAATTGTTAATTCTTAAACCTTTTCACGGAACCAACAGTAAATAAAAAAAAAACAATAGATTCAAAATCAATAAAATAGAGAGTGACGCAGTACCTTCTGGTATATACCTATTTCAAATAATCCTTTATTAAAGAAAAATGTCTCTCTTACCGGACCAAACACTCCCGAAACACTGATAGTCAAAAAAATAAAACAAATTGATTAATTTCCAAATTACCGTTAATTTACTTTTAAAATCTTGAAAAACCGACCGAACTTTACTTCCAATTAATATAGGTACTTCCTACGAATTTTTTGTAAATTCGCATGTTCCCTTTTTGCGATGCACACGCTGTGCCTACTTCACGCCACTGTCGGCACTCCCGTCAAAATCTCGTTCGGTTCTCCCCTTTAGTTCCTGAAAATTTGCCTATTTAAATCAAACTCCCCCCTGCCTCTTTGACCCCTTGGAATATTCTAGAAGAAATTCGTTTGAGACGACGTGGTCTTACACTATTGGTTAAGAAACCATTAAAATCTGATGATAAACAGAAAAAAAACCGTTGACTACGCTTCCCGTGGGTTACGCGTCCCATTGAACTGTTTATCAGAGTCCCTAACAGCTTACGCCTGTCGAAATTTTAATTTATGTGTCTGAGATTGATCCCACAAGTTTGAATAACTTTCCTCTAGAATAATGGTAAAACTGAATAGTTTTCTTTTTAAGATGAAATAATTTCTAGTCATTACCCAGGGTACTACACTGGACATCCAATGGATGTCTCGAACATCCATAATAAACATCCATTGTTCGTCCATTGTACGTACATGTGCTGTGTGAAATAGATAAATAAAACACTTGATTGGACACAAGGTGGATCAGGCCTTTATTGGTCCACGCGGCTCGAGTTTTCGAGCCACATACCAGGGAAAACGAAAAGAAAAACCAATCATGGGATTAGTTCATCTAAAAGCAAAAACCCTCAGCTTTACAGTTGAATAGAATCACATGTAGCAAGTATCAGTATCAATTGGTCGAATATTATAAAGAACATAGAAGGCATGAGCATAGATAGAATAAGATGGTGCTATACTCCAGTAAATCTCTTCGTGCAGTTCTCAAAGTGTAACTACTCCAGGCCAGTAGTTGAAACGAACGATTCACAGTGCCCTCCCCCAGCCGTCTAACGAGCAGGCACTGGGATCTGCAGAACTACCTGATCCCAGCTCCCACTGAGGCACCTTCATAGTTGACGACAAAGGAAACGACTTCACAAATGTATTAGGAACGTTCATTAGTACCCTACACCAGCCGTCTAACTAACAGGCACTGGAATCAACAGATCTCCTAAGTCAAGGTTCCGACACAACTGCCATAGTAGTTTACGTAGTGACTTCTTCACTAATCCATGATCCCGATCCTTAAGAACTGAACTCAATAGAAATAGATGTGCTATATAATTAAAGACGGACATACTTGCATTTGAAAATCATTGGATGGTAGGCGGTACTGTTAAAACAATAATACAGATGGAAACGAAATAGCCTTTCAAATCACAGGTTGCTGAAAGAGAGGTTGAGATTAAAAATGAGATCATAAATAGTACCTGTAACCCTGTGATTTGTATAAAGCCAATCGAACCATTGCATAAGGAAATATTCAGTATAAGATAAGAGATAAGATTGCCTCTTCGTTCAAAGAGGGATAATTAAGGAGCATGGATAAATGTAAACAGATCTGACCAATGTAAATCGTTGATATTCTAGATAATTAATGGATGATGCTCAGTAGAATGATTGGTGGAATATAATTAAATAGACAGAATGTAATGGGTCTCATTGGTTCGTGCTGGTATAAACACAATGAATTTGGGACCTAGAAATAAGAATGATTATCCAATATAAATGGAGGATGAACTTACACGTTGAACAAAATGCCATTTGGATTTTTATAATGGCGACTAACAACAACAGGGCACCTTGTTTCACAATTAACCACTCTCTTCCTCCACTAAACAAACTTATCTTACTTCCCTTGAACCTCAAATAATAATATAATAATAAGTTTTTATTGATCCATCATTCACAATTTACATTGTAGTGGACATGTCAAAAGAAAAAATATTCAATACCGTAAGTTACAAAAACCCAAGCCAAAAAATAAAACAAATATATGCACATTACAGTGAAACAATTTCAGTGAATTTCAGTTTTGTAAAAGCTTTGGAACTCCGAGAGATCATAAAAAACCTCCGACCTAAATATGTTGATCAGTTTCTTTTTGAAAACAAGCAGACTTTTGGCATTTTTTATTTCAAGAGGTAGTAAATATACATACAGTGCTAGTCAAAAGTCCCCTCCCCCCCTCGTATCTTTTGAACGGGTATACTTATAATAATGAAATTTGGAGGGTGGAAATAAACGGATGTAGGCTTCTCAACTGGTCATAACAGGTGACGCAATAGTCATAAATGACGTCACAAGGCCACTGTGACCAATAATTTTAAATGGGACCCTATGGCAAGTGACAGCTCGTTTGAAAGGTATTGAAAATACCTATTCAGTCATACCAATTTTGTTTGGGTTTCGGCTGATTTTGATTGATAAATACGAAAATTATAAGAGCCCCCAAAGTCCGTGGGGACTGAGGTAAATTTCCAAAACTTCTACCCATTATGTCCCGAACAACATCCGTTTATTTCCACCCTCCAAATTTCATTTTTATAAGTATACCCGTTCAAAAGATACGAGGGGGGGGGGACTTTTGACTAGCACTGTATAAGATCCTGCATATTCAGGAGTCTTTTTATATGCATGGTTAGTAAATCTACCCAGTTTCAGTTGATTACCCATTCTCGTGTTATATTCATGTTTATCACCAACTTTCTCTAGCTCATTCTTGTTCTTGTATGTACGACAGAGTATCTTCAGAAGATACGGGGACACGGGAAGGTAAGTATATTCTCTTTCTTGAAAGTTTCTCTGCAAGATTCCAAAGGATGTAAGTTGAACATGAGGCGAATTATCCTTTTCTGGGCGATGAACACTCTTTTACTTTCAGTTGCATTACCGAGTACTATTATATTATAACTTATTCTTGAATAAATCAAGGCATAATAAGCGCTGATTAGTCCTTGTTTGTTGAGGGTTTGCTTCAAATTTAATAGAGCATAGTAACCGCTATTCAATTTTTTACATAATTCCTCCACATGATCTACCCAATTGAGGTTACTATCTAAGCGTACCCCTAAAAATTTAATTGTGTCCTCCGGTATCAACACATGTTCGCCATTTATCTCAACTTTGAAATTTTCATTTATGGGAATAAAAATTTTGTGAAAGTTGAGGCACACTGTTTTGGAATGATTTAACATAAGATTATTCCTGAGACACCAACCACTAAAGTCGTCAATCACAGCGTTCGCCTTTTGACTCAACTCATCCATAGTAGGGGCTGATATAACAATCGATGTATCATCCGCGTATAGAAATACACGACCAACCGATATGTGCTCTGGAAGATCATTCACATAAATTGTAAACAGCTTTGGACCCGCAGTACTACCCTGAATAACTCTCAAATCGATTTCATACACCTCCGAAAATTCATCTTTTATCTTTACCTTCATCGTACGGCCTCGAAGATAAGATTCGATCCATTCCATTATCTTTCCCCTAAGTCCGAGCGCCTGCATCTTAAGTTAAAATAAATTCAAAATTCAAACAGTCAAAGGCGCGCGAGAGATCGAAAAAGAAAGCAAGTACGTATTCTTTCCTATCTAACAAGTCATGAACATGTTGAACAAAATCTGTGACAGCCGTTTCGGTAGAATGTTCGGCCCTGAATCCGTGTTGTTCCCTTCTTAATATCTTGAATCTATTTAGAAAATTATCGATTCTGTTTATAACAATTTTTTCTATTATTTTGGATATTGAACTTAAAAGAGATATTGGTCTATAGTTTTCAATAGCGAGTGGATCACCTTTCTTATATACAGGGATGACAAGAGATTGTTTCAGAAAAGGGGGGAATTCTGTTTCTTCAAAAGACATGTTGATCATTTTCGACATGAGTGGCGCGATTTCAGCTTTACATTTTTTTATTAAATAAATTGGAACTTCATCTATACCTGTAGAGTGTTTATTAGGAAGTTACGAGATAATTTTTTCCACTTCATCATTTGATGTGGGGAAGAAGAAAAAGGTTTCATTTACTATGTTTCCTGTGGTACAATTCATGGACAGTTGTGATCCGAAGTGAATTCCAAGTTGCTCTTTAACAATAGTGGAGAAATAGCTTCCGAAGAGATTGGCTATTTGTGCGTTGTCAGTGAGTATTTCATTATTATTTGCTATTTCGATAGCTTTAGTTTTTACCGTTGTCTTGTTCAATCTATCTCTGATTATTTCCCATAAAGTTTTAACTTTATTACCGGAGTTTTCTAGTTTCTATTATATTTTTGTGATGATTTTATTTAGGAATTTGTAAAACTCATTCACCTCCTGGTTTTGTGGATAACGTTTGCGTTCGATGTTCAAATTGTTCAGTATAATTGACTCTCTTTTTAGTTCTGGGTTATACCAGGTTGAAGCTTTCTTGCGAATCTTCCTATCCGTTTTAGGAAAGGACGCTTCGAAAGCCCAGCAGAAGGAATCCCAAAATTCACCGAAAAAATTTTCAGCACTAAGACAGTGCAGTTCCCGTTCAATTTGACTCAAGTGAAATCTGAACTCAGCAATGTTCATTTCAGTGTAGTCGCGGATACGAAATTTTTCGCATTTTTCTTCTGTTTCCCCAGGTGTATCGAGATTTATTGGAATTAATTGTGCACAGTGATCTGAGAAACCAGCATCAAAATTAACAACTTCAATTGTCTGTTCGATATTTGTAACATCGTAATCTAATCCTGTTCTACTTGCACCTTGTATTCTAGTGACTTCATTGTTGATTGATCTCAGACCATAGCTATCGAAAATGTCAAACGAGGTTTTCTTATTCTGAGAATTAGATAGAAAATTTATGTTAAGGTCACCGCAGATTAAAGTCTTCTTGGATTTCACAGTTATTATATCTAGAACCTTACTGAAACGTGCAAAAAATACTTCCACATTTCCTCTGGTACCTGATCTACAGGGTCTTTCACGAGGAACCTCACCCATATTTATACGGGAAACTACTGAACGTATTTTCATGAAATTCAGCACTTATAAGTATTTCACGATGCTGATGAAATCTAAAATATTTTCAAGGCATGAGCACCTCCGGTTTTTCCGGAAATGACGTCAACTTCCGTTTTTCAAATTAGAACACCATTTTTTTATTGCAGAAATAGATTCCTTAGAAAATTTCAAGTTATTTTGATGTAACATTTTTCAGTATTGGTTGGAAAATTCTCTCTGAGCGGGAAAATTCGAAAAAAAAATCGAAAATAGAGCTCCGCTGAAACAAGAAGAACTTCGAGGTTCTTGGATGGAAAATTTTCATTTTTATGATTTTTCAAGATGTAAGATTGATGTATCCACTTTGAAAATCGAAATCGCGATTCATGATACAGGGGGTGAAAAAATCGCTTTCAAAGTTAGGGATGACAAAATCGTGAAAAATCAATTTTTTCAAATTAGAACCCCATTTTTTTATGGCAGATATTGAATCTACGTTAAAAAATAATGTGAGTGTATGCATCACACCCTTGCCCTAAAATGGATATTTTTTGAGTTATTCACAAAAAACTGTTTTTCGTCTTGAATTTTCAGCTATTTCTTTTCCCTTCACGCCAAAAAGATGAAATTTTCAGGAACTGTTACTTAAACCATGTTTTAGATTTTACTACCCTAATATGCACGAGAAAAAAATTACAGGTTGTTCCTAAATAGATGGCGAATTTGGATTCGAATTTGGATTCGAATTTGTATCGGAAACCTCTTTATTTCAACTAATCGGCCATCGGTTTTCTCTCCAGTGATAAATAAATAATTCCTTATGAACCATATGCAAAAACTTATCATGTTCTACATTCTTTTTTTTTAATGATAGATATCATTAATTACATCTGCCAAATTCCTCTTTATTCAGTAGCATGTAATTAATGATATCTATCATTAAAGAAAAAGAATGTAAAACATGGTAAGTTTCTGCATATGGTTCATAAGGAATTATTTATTTATCACTGGAGAGAAAACCGATGGCCGATTAGTTGAAATAAAGAGGTTTCCGATACAAATTCGAATCCAAATTCGCCATCTATTTAGGAACAACCTGATACTTTTTTCTCTTGCATATTAGGGTAGTAAAATCTAAAACATGGTTTAAGTAACAGTTCCTGAAAATTTCATCTTTTTGGCGTGAAGGGAAAAGAAATAGCTGAAAATTCAAGACGAAAAACAGTTTTTTGTGAATAACTCAGAAAATATCCACTTTAGGGAAAGGGTGTAATGCATACACTCACATTATTTTTTAACGTAGATTCAATATCTGCCATAAAAAAATAGGGTTCTTATTTGAAAAAATTGATTTTTCACGATTTTGTCATCCCTAACTTTGAAAGCGATTTTTTCACCCCCTGTATCATGAATCGTGATTTCGATTTTTAAAGTGGATACATCAATCTTACATCTTGAAAAATCCAAAAAATGAAAATTTTCCATCCAAAAACCTCGAAGTTATTCTTGTTTCAGCGGAGCTCTATTTTCGATTTTTTTTTCGAATTTTCCCGCTCAGAGAGAATTTTCCAACCAATACTGAAAAATGTTACATCAAAATAACTTGAAATTTTCTAAGGAATCTATTTCTGCAATAAAAAAATGGTGTTCTAATTTGAAAAACGGAAGTTGACGTCATTTCCGGAAAAACCGGAGGTGCTCATGCCTTGAAAATATTTTAGATTTCATCAGCATCGTGAAATACTTATAAGTGCTGAATTTCATGAAAATACGTTCAGTAGTTTCCCGTATAAATATGGGTGAGGTTCCTCGTGAAAGACCCTGTATATACAGACAATACACAGAGGCCCTCCGCTGTACACACCGCCGAACATTCGAAATCAAATGGGCACGAGAAAGCTTTTATGTTGTCAAAGTTTCGAAATGTAGTATTAAACTCTGCTTTGTAGAAAATACCCACCCCACCATGTATGTAACCCTCTCCACAAAAGCCTGTGATCAATGAATGACTAGGAATAATTATATTATAGTAAGTTGTTCGTGTTTCAGCCAGTGCTCTGTTACACAAAAAAGCAAGGGATCATGATCCTTCAAAAGTATTTCTAAATGATTAAATTTATTGAAAAGACTCTGAGTATTTGAATGTAAAATTTTAAACATTTTTATACCCGCATTGTTAGATGGCCTTTGGTTCCGCTGTTGGTATTCCTGCTTCTCGGTTCTTCTGAAAAAACTTCCTGTCGAATGAGAACTCTCTCAGCGCAACTCCCTGTGGCTCAGAAAGACAAAGGCCTCTCCTATGAACTAATCGATAAAATAGATCGATGACAGCCGGCAGACTCCGCAACGTAGCCGGACTACCCTCTGTGAAATACAACATGGCAACGTCGTATCCGTATAGCTATACGTGGTATCCATATGAATTATTTGTGTCTAGAAATTCGGGGACACTACACCGTGCAGTCGGAAGTCTCCATCATTGTTACTGGGGGAATTTTCTCTTTAATAGATGACGTAGGCGTCACCGTTGACTTTTTCAAGTTGTCCTCTATTGAGGACGATCTCTCTTTTCTGGCAAGCTTGGCCCGAGGTGCTCCTAGGGGTTGGGGGGCTTTCTTGCTGTCCTCAATATTTGAAGCTATTGTTTTGTCCTCTATTTCATTGCAGGCGACTTCGAAACGTTGCATGAGGATATCCTCACTTCCTATTTCAGATGAATATACTGAACATTCCAAACAACCCCAAATGAAAAACTCATCAGGATTGAAATCTGGTGAACTAGCGGGCCAGGCATGCGGACCACCTCTGCATGTTCACATATTTGGAAAGTTCTGATCTAAAAATTGTCTGACCATTACTCTAAAATGGAGTGGAGCTCCATCATGCTGAAAATGCATTCCTGCAATGTCCGTTCCTTCGAGTAATACAGGAAGATGATTTAGGAGGAAATCTAAGTGAAGATCACCCGTAAGCCGTCTTGGTAGGACGTGTGGTCCAATCAATCAGTTTTAATAAACGCCACACCATACGTTTTTTGAACATTTGTATTGGGATTTCGTATGCCTGACTGCATGCGGATTCTCTTCAGCCCGTTCATACGAATTCTTCATATTGAAGACACTATCCCTCGTGAATATGGCTTCATCGGTAAATAAAATTCTGCTGACCATTCTTTTATTTCGTAAAATCCCGCTAGGTCACCAGATTTCAATCCTGTTGATTATTTCATTTTGGGGTTATTTGAAATGTTCGTCTGAAATAGAAAGTGAGGATATCCTCATGCAACGTATCGAAGTCGCCTGCAGTGAAATACGTAATAATCCTGTCATGATCAAAAAAAGTATCAGACATATTTTGAAGAAGGCAAAAATGTGTATTGAACAAAATGGTGGTACTTTCGAGCACCTTCTGTAATTCACGTTAAGTTTTTATGTTTCTTCAGTTATTTATTCACCTTTGTTGACTTCAAATAAATTTTTCTCGATGAATAATGTTTTTCCGAAAATAACTCCAAAAGATTCCTCAGAATATTATGAAACTCGAATGTGCAATTAGTGGGACAAAAAAAATCAATTTGATCATAATGTATGATTTTTCTGAGAATTTTATGGAATTCCAATATTCAATTGGATCTTTCCCTGAAGCTCTCTTTGAGCAAAATAACGTGCGGGACAATGACATCTACTGAACCCCATTGAAAATTTTCCGCTCTTTGCACATATCTCAATCAAATTCCAAAATTTCAATATACAGGGTTTTGAATCTCAGCTTGTAAAAGGCCCTTTTTTTTCAAATACGGACCTGGAATTTTTTGAATTCAAATTCAAAAGTAAATCGATCGACCTGTAGAAGTGAATAATACGTTCCAAATATCAACCGACTATACTGGTTGGTTCAAAAGTTATATGGAATTGAAATTTTTGGTGAATACATAAACCACCCTGTATCACGGTTATGGAATTGATTAGACCCATCATATATCGGTTTTTTGGACTCGCCTAGGGTAGCTCTAACACAGGTTACCATATGTTCATTTACCAAAGAAACAACCTGTATATCACCATACTATAAGTTCTATGGTTTCCCAACGCCGGCCCTGCCCATTTCAATAATAATAGTATATTGTTCGATGAGCGGTAATGTAAGTCATAACACACGCAGATGAATTTTGCAGCCCGAGCCGTCAGGCGAGGGGTGTAATTCATCAAGTGTGTTATGACCATTACCGCGAATTGAACACTATACTTTATCTTCGACTTCTTCAGAAAAATTCGAATTAATCTGCATTTTCAAAATTGACAACACTTATCAAAAGCGATTTCTGTGGTCGAAAATCGAATACAGTTGAAAACGTCAAAAATTCACGTTTTCCAAATGCACTTTATGGATATTCAGACCTGAGAAAATGTATAAATGGATGGCGAGAAAGTTACCTAGATGTTTGAAATAGAGTTCCACAATGACCCGACTTTTTTATTCATTATTTCGTAAGCTACATTTTTCCTATTTGTATTAGAGTGAGTTATAGGCGTGAGTTATTATGACCTCACACTATTGGTTTATAGAGACTATTACAGATCAAAATCAGTTGAATAATGGATATATTATTCTATGGGAGTAGATAAAATTATGTTTTTCCTTCAAAAAGATGACATAAATTATGCTCATCTCGAATATCATACACAAAATTTTTAACGTGTAAAGTGAAATAAATGTCACTGTCAACCATTTCTCAAATTTATATATAATAGAGATAGAGATGAATATTCTTAAAAGTGCAGGAATAATGCCACGCCTAAATTTAAGTATCCTCAAACAATTTACGGCGCCTGGATTGTACTCGTTACAAAGGAACAATCTTCACTCTACTCCCTTGAAGTGCAGAAACAACTGTCCAGCTGATTGCACTTACCCTCCTCAACCCCCTTGTAAGAAAATTTTGATACATGTTTGTATATTTTTGTCAGAATAAATAATTCGAATAATTCATTTTCTAGCTGGTGGTTACAAGGCCTACAAATTCCTCTTCTGGATAGCAGCAGTTCCTGCTATAATCGCTATGTCCTTGTACAATTACAGGGAATACGAACATAAGAAAAAATGCTACAAACGTCCTCCTTTTGTCAAGTACACCTATATGTATAGGCGCACGCATAGATTCCCCTGGGGTGACGGAAACAAATCCCTTTTCCACAATAAAGAGAAAAATGCTCTACCGGATGGATACGAAGATTGATTTAGTCCCTGGAAAACGCTCAGAAATACTAAACGTTAATTTTTGAAATCAATATTAAATTTAAAATTAATAAATAGTTCCTCATAAATTCTCTGTTTCCAAACACCGCCATTGGATGTATGTAGTTCATAATACTTCTTCTTCTTCTTCTTTCTTCTAAATAGGCCTTTGGCCTGTTCTACGTCGAAAATTCGCCACCTTCATTCGATGGTCTATCTAGGCAAGTTGTCACTCCATCTCTTCCTGGGTCTTCCGATGCTCCTTTTTCCCAATGGTGATCTATCCCTCGAAATTCTCACTATCCGGTCTTGGTTCATTCTGTCTATATGCTCATTCCATTCAATCTTCCTTCCCAGAACCCATTCATTTATGTTGTCTATCTTGCATGTTCGTCTTATGTCTTCGCTCCTCTCTCTGTCCCACAGTGACTTCCCTGCTATCCTTCGAACAATCTTCATTTCGGTTGTTTCCAGTATTTGCTGTGTTCTCGAGGTCTCAGGCCTGGTTTCCGCTGCATATGTCAGAATTGGCCTTATTGCAGTTTTATAAATTCTTGCTTTCGTTTCTATTCCAAGATGTTTATTTCGGAAAATTGTCTGGTTCAATTGAGAGGCTGATCTTGTGGCTTTAATCGCTTGTTCTCGCACTTCTGATTCTATGTCACCATAACTTGATATTTTTATGCCTAGGTAAGTAAATTTCATTTCTTGGTGTATTATTCTGCCGTCTACCATCAGTTTACAGCGTAAAGGTGTTTTAGATGTTGTCATGCATTTGGTTTTCGATGAAGATATTGTCATGCCTAGTGTTTTACCGACATTATTGAACAAAAACAAAAGTCTCTGGAGATCATCTTCAGTTTCCGCTACCAATACAGCGTCATCTGCATAACATAAGATGTTTATTTTTTTATTCCCCATTTTGTATCCTCGCAGCTTCCGGACTTGTCTGATTATTTCATCCATTATTATGTTAAACAGCAAAGGACTCAGAGAGTCTCCTTGCCGTATGCCTCTTTCTACTGTTATTGGTGCAGTGATAGTGTTTTTAATCTTTGCTTGGACTTGGTTGTTTGTGTAGATGTTTTCTATCGTTTTAATGATGTTACTAGGTATTTGCCTATCATATACAAGGTGTATTATATCTTGTAGACGGATCTTATCAAAGGCTTTCTCGAGGTCGATGAAGCAAAAGAATGCTGGTTTGTTGTATTCGATTGATTTTTCCGTTATTTGGCTGATTACGAATGCAGCATCAGTGCAGGATCTACCAGTTCTGAGTCCCTGTTGTTCATCAGCAAGATCAGTGTGTTCGATTATGATGTTTGTCATAATTTTTGTTACTAATTTAAGGGTGGTTGATAATAAATTTATTCCCCTATAATTAGAAGGTTCTTTTTTATCACCTTTTTTGAACATCAAAAGGAGAGTACTTTTTCGCCATTCATCTGGAATCATGTTGTAGTGAAGTATTTTGTTGGTAAGTTTCGTCAGTTCTTGGACAAGCATATCTCCTCCGTATTTCAGGAGTTCATTGGAGATGTCGTCTTGGCCCGGGGTCTTTCTATTTTTCAGCCTTTTCAGTGCTTTCCTTACATCTGCACTATCAATTTCGATGTGGTTGTTTATGTTTATATCAGGAGTTCTTTTTGCTGCGGAAGGTTCGTTATTTTTATAGAGATCTTTGAGGTACTTGATCCACACTTCTTCCTCGATCTGGCTTACAGGTATAAGCTCATTGGTCTCTTTTCTCTGGTTTCTTATGAAGCGCCATATTTGTTTTTGAAGCCCGTAGAAGTCACATTCAAGTTGTTTGGAAAATTTTTCCCAGTAATCCTTCTTTAGTTGTCTGACCAGCTTATTAGTTTCTTCTCGAGTATTTTTGTAGATGTTGTACGACTCCGAAGAACGATTCGAGAGGTAGCTCAAGTAGGCCTCTTTCTTCTTTTTGCATTGAATTTTGACTTCCTCACAAAACCAAGGTGTTCTATTTTTTCGTTGATGTTTATTACTTCGTTTTGCTGTCCCAGCAGCTTCTAAGGCAGCCTTTTTAATATTGGATTTCAATTTTTCCCAACTGACATCTACATTATCCGAATCGTTGATTGGGTGTTGTTCAATTTTCTCTTCAAGGCGTTTTTGATATAGTTCTCTCACAGTTATGTCACTAAGGGCCTCTACTTTGATCTTCTCCTGAGGATTTTCTTGTTTACTTTTCTTTTTTGGGATGCATTTCATTTTTATTTTTCCGAGTAGTAAGCTATGGTCACTTCCCACAATTGCTGAGTTAAGGGTTTTAATGTCCAGTATTTGCGAGGGTAAGATATTTATGTTTGTGAGAATGTAGTCAATAGTAGAATGTTGTCCTTGAGTGTTGCCGAATGTATACTTGTGTTGGAGTTTATGGTCGAAAAAAGTATTATTGATTCTCAATCCGTTCAGTGAGCAGAGACCGATCATCAGCTTTCCATTTTCATTGAGATGGCCTTCATTAAATCTTTGCATAATTCCAGGAATATGCTCATTACCGATGCGCGCGTTGAAATCTCCAAGAACGATAGTGGGTTCTCGTGATGGTAGTGAGAGGATTATGTCTTCAAGCTCATTAAAAAATGATTCCCTCACTTCTTTAGCTTTGTTATCTTCTGGGGCGTAAATCGACATGATATTCAAAGGACCTGAGCCTGTTGTCATCTTCATCAACAGTATTCGAGGTGATATGTATCTACAATTTTCTATCTGGTCGGCAAATTTTCTGTGAACTGCGATACCTACTCCCTCTTTGGCTCTTTCGCTTTTATCGACACCACTGTATATTATCAGGTAGTCACCATACATTTTTTGTCCTTTTCCCTTCTTCTTCATTTCCTGTAGAGCGCATATATCTATTCTGTTATCCTTCAGTTCTCTCATGGTTTCTTGTTCTCTGTTATTGAAAGTTTTTATGTTCCAGGAAACTACCCGCATGATCTCTTTCTTTTTCCAGTTTCTTATCCTATTTCGCGCATGTGTCATCAACCGTGTATCCATCCTGTTCCGAGACAAATTTTCGGGTCTGTGAGCTATATTGAGGTTTTACACTTGGCAGGAAGCTAACCTCACCAAGCAACCCTCCTCCTTTATCCGGGCTTGGGACCGGCAACATGGTTATCAAGCTACTCAATCCACCCGAGTAACCATGCAGGCGGAGTTAGTTCATAATACAAGAAACATAATACAATGAATATCTATCTACAATCATTTTAAGGATGATGATATGCTACAAGCTACAATAATGATATGGTACTGTACTGTACCTTTACAGATTTTGTAGCATTGCAGCTTACGTTTAGGGCCAGATTAACTATGTGGGGGGCTCCTAGGCAGTGCAATCTTCCTCGTAAAAATATTCAATTTTTTTCATGCACGGGGCACGTGGGGCCCCAAGCTTAGGCTAGCCGCACATTGAGGGCAGCGTAGCCTAGCACAGCACAGAGGAAGAACAACAGTTGAACCTACTTCTGGATTCGGATTCAGATTTGGATATTGAAAATATTCTGTTTCTTTATAGTTTGTCCAAAAGGCATAAGAGGTCAATATGGAAAAATGATTATTGTAGGAAAAGAAGCACTTATGGCGAATTCAATTTATTGAAAGAACTAAATGATGCTCAAATGAGAATGTATTTTCGTGTAACTAAACAAGAGTTTGAGGAACTACATGAAATTATTAAAACTAAAATTCAAGGAATAGGTTGTAACGCACAACAGCCTATCGAAACTGAGATAAAACTCGCAGTATGTTCAAGGTATGTAATTTTTTCAGAAAAAATAGCCTGGAAGGGAAACTTCTTTTTCGGAGGTTTCTGATATGTAGCCACTCTGCAGAGGAAACTGTGCGTGCTCGCTCCACAACTGACGTAGGCCAGACAGAGTACTCTGTTACTACGTCGCGTAGGCCTATGCTCTGCTACGTCCAATATGCGGCGTTCTATTCAATAGGGATACTGACTATTTTTTGGAAATGATTTTAATTTGTAGATAAGCCCTATACAAATACGAAAAAAATATTTTCATGGAAAAAGTATAGCAAATACCAATAAAAAATGCGTTGATGAAAAATAGTTTTCAAAATTCCCGCTAAAACGCTTCGTACTGTTAAGTGATTATGATTACGTCCCTATACAGTAAACAGACTTCGTCTTCTGTCGAAGTGAACTGATCTTGTGTGATTTCTTGCGAACAAATCGTTTTCGTAATAACAAATAATCGTAAAATAGTTCTCTGGTGATACGTTTTACTCTCTTCTGTTCTTCGTAAGTTCGTATTCGTGATGACACATAGGATACAGTTATAGGTTATAGGTTAGCTTGTTTACCGAAAAGTGACGTCACGTATTCTACTTGGTGTTTGCACTCACGTGATAATCGGTAATAGAAAACACAATTTAAATCAATTTTATTTAATTTAATGAGAGTAATTAGATCACTAAAATATTTTTTTAGTATTTCAAAAATGTGGAAAACCTCAATGTATATGAATTTGTAACATGTGTAAACATCCCTATTGCGTGTGTTACAAAATCCTCTGCTAGGCTAGGCTCGGCTGTGCTGAGCTGGGCTGCGCTCAATGTGCGGCTAGGCTTATGCGTGGCCTCTAGGAAGTCGCCTACTCTGCCTTATGGTTAACCCGGCTTAGTGATGGGGCACTCGAGTTGTTCAACTCGATTAACTCGAGTCGCACTCCCAACGAGTCAGCTCGATTTACAATTTCGTTGACTCGAGTCAACTCGGAAGAAACCATACGTAATACCTAGGAGTATAGAATGACTGAAGAGAAGGCTCCGCTTCTTTTTCGAACTACCGATGACGGCGGAACTTGTTAGTTCGCCGCACGGTCACGATGTGGCGCCACGTCGTTATGGCTCTGCCCAGGCTTTATCAATATTTAAAATATAATTAGTTTTGACAAATTTATTTCCATAGACTTTCCATAGACTTTCCATATAATTGAAAGAGGAGACACAGCATCTCATCCATAAATTCGGGAATTGATGAAGCCAAAATTCAGTCAGTGGGACGAAGATAGCATTTCACATTTATATAGCAACATTGCAGAATCTAACTTTGAAAAATCCAGTGGCGTGGGGTTATTGATTTTGAAGAATGGAAATAAAATTACGAGTGAATAATCTTTTTATGACGGATTCTTACAATATTGGTACGGGGGCGGTTTATAGAAATGTGAAATAATATTGTACCATAAATATATTTAAGGATTGAAGATTCGTAATTGATGCAAATTAATTATTAAAAATATTAAAATGCGTAGCATTTTCATATTACTTGGAATTAGTGAAAATAAGTATGAAAATTATAGAAAAACAATTGATTTTTCAGGAAGTCAATTAAGGTATATAAAATAAACTACACGGTCCATTCAATGCTGAAACTGAGCACAAAAATGTGTAAATTGATGTGAATGAATCAGACTTTCCTCTTCACGAGATTTTATAATAAATTGAGGTGTTTTATCACGTTATTACAAATATGATGAGTAATTTATTGTGTGTTTATATCATATTTGAATTGTTTTTTTCTCGATAATGCCTCAATTTTGCGCGATTGTGAAATGTGGAAGTAGAAGCGAAAGAAATAAGGTTTCATTCCACCGATTCCCTTCTATTTTCGACAATAGAAAACATATTAATCCTCTTGCTGAAAAGAGACGTGAATTGTGTATTAAGGCAACTAGAAGAGCAGATTTAACTACTGAGAAGTTGAAATGGGCAACTGTATGTTCGAAACATTTTGTAGGAGGTATGTTCAAAGAATCAAGGAAATATAGGCATATAAAAAATTATTATTTTTATTCATTTTAGGCAAGCCAAGTGCATTTAAAGATGTTGACAATATAGACTGGGTACCAAATCAATCACTTGGCTACAAAACAAATATCAATGCAGTTCAAAGCTTCCAGAGATTGAATCGTAGGAAGCAGAGAGATAAAAATAAGATACCAAACCCAAATATTCCAGTTTATGTGGATAGAATTATGGATCGTATTGACAATGACCCTTTGTGTAAAGCCTTGAATAATCCAGCTGTTCAAAGCTTGGATATTATTGATAAAGAAGATAAAAGTGAACCTGTTGAAGAAGTGGAATATGCACAAAACATTTCCTGATATCAATTTCGATCATCTCCGGGAAACTTTGCAGAGTTATACATTCACAATGGAAGAAGCAGAAGAAACTAGAAGACTTGCAAATGTTAGAATACAAGTTGAGCGTGTTATTGGTTCCATAAGAAACAAAATAAAATAACATCTTCAACCTTACCCGTGCATATGATCAAGTTCAAGCAGAATAATGTTCCTGTGATCGATAAAATTTGACAGTTAGCTGTGCATTCATAAATTCATGTCCACTACAGGGTCTTTCACGAGGAACCTCACCCATATTTATAGGGGAAACTACTGAACGTATTTTCATGAAATTCAGCACTCATAAGTATTTCACGATGCTGATGAAATCTAAAATATTTTCAAGGCATGAGCACCTTCGGTTTTTCCGGAAATGACGTCAACTTCCGTTTTTCAAATTAGAACACCATTTTTTTATTGCAGAAATAGATTCCTTAGAAAATTTCAAGTTATTTTGATGTAACATTTTTCAGTTTTGGTTGGAAAATTCTCTCTGAGAGGGAAAATTCGAAAAAAAAATCGAAAATAGAGCTCCGCTGAAACAAGAATAACTTCGAGGTTTTTGGATGGAAAATTTTCATTTTTGGGATTTTTCAAGATGTAAGATTGGTGTATCCACTTTAAAAATCAAAATCGCGATTCATGATACAAGGGGTGGAAAAATTGCTTTCAAAGTTAGGGATGACAAAATCGTGAAAAATCAATTTTTTCAAATTAGAACCTCATTTTTTTTATGGCAGATATTGAATCTATGTTAAAAAATAATGTGAGTGTATGCATCACACCCTTGCCCTAAAGTGGATATTTTCTGAGTTATTCACAAAAAACTGTTTTTCGTGTTGAATTTTCAGCTATTTCTTTTCCCTTCACGCCAAAAAGATGAAATTTTCAGGAACTGTTACTTAAACCATGTTTTAGATTTTACTACCCTAATATGCAAGAGAAAAAAATTACAGGTTGTTCCTAAATAGATGGCGAATTTGGATTCGAATTTGTATCGGAAACCTCTTTATTTCAACTAATCGGCCATCGGTTTTCTCTCCAGTGATAAATAAATAATTCCTTATGAACCATATGCAAAAACTTACCATGTTTTACATTCTTTTTTTTTAATGATAGATATCATTAATTACATCTGCCAAATTCCTCTTTATTCAGTAGCATTTTGTGTTTACTATTAATTTGGTGATAATTCGTATTAAGTTATAAAATCGATCACTATGCCTAATTTTACCAATGAAGATTATTTAAATCTCATTCTACTTCATGGAGATTGTAATAAAGTTGTAGATAAAACGATTCGACTGTTCATTGAGAGGTTTCCTGACCGACCCAGACCAACGAGAGATACCATTAACAGAACCATGACAAACTTGAGAAATGTCGGATCTTTCGTTAAGAAAACTATACACAGAGAAAAAAGTGTAGTAGAAGATGAGAACAACGAAATTACAGTTCTTGCATATTTTCGTGTGAATCCTCAAAATTCTCTCAAAGATGCCGAGATTGATCTGGGATTATCTCAATCGAGTGTTTGGAGAATATTAAAAAAACATAAAATGCACCCATATAAATTCAATAGGGTACAGCATTTGAAGGAAACTGATTTCGTCAGGAGAACAGAGTTTTGCGAAGCTATGATGATTCGATTTCAAGAGAATGAAAACCTTTTGGACTGTATAATTTGGACAGATGAATCTAAATTCACGAAGAATGGTTCTTTCAAGAGGCGTAACAGTCATTATTGGGATGAAGAGAACAACCACCACTTCAGACAATGGAACTTTCAAGAGACCTGGAGTTTCAATGTTTTTTGCGCCATCAAAAATAATGCAATTCTCGATGTTCACATTTATGATGGGACTTTAACTGGTAAGATAGAACACTACACATGTTTGCATTATTTAAAGAATGTTCTCCCTTAGGAGATAGATATTCTGACATATTGACTCAAATAATTGAGCCGCTAGTACAGAACCATAATGACTTATGGTATCAACAAGATGGCGCGCCTCCACACAATTCACTCAATGTGTCAAATATCCTCTACAGGCTATTTGAAGATCGATGGTTGGCGAACAATGGTCCACATCTTCGGCCAACACGTTCTCCCGATTTAACTCCTTTAGACTATTATTTTTGGGGTAGGATAAAAACATTGTCTACTCAACTCCCCTGACTGATAAAGAGGACTGCATAGAACGAGTCAGAAATGCGTTCAGGTTTGTTTAGATTTTTAGATTCATAGTTTTGAAACTCAATTTGGTTTTTAAACACTTTTGCAGATCTCTTCCTCCCGATGAAATAAGAAGAGCAACGCACAAAGCATTCCTGAGACGTATAAATAAATATAGTATAGAAATTAACGGTCAAAACTTTGAGCATCTTCTCTAGTTATAACTGCGAGAGTTTGCCATGGTTCTCCTAATAGTAACTTGAAGTCGGTTTCTAGAAGGGGTGAAAAATCTACAGCATGCTTCAAATAACAGTTCCTGAAAATTTCATCTTTTTGGCGTGAAGGGAAAAGAAATAGCTGAAAATTCAAGACGAAAAACAGTTTTTTGTGAATAACTCAGAAAATATACATTTTAGGGCAAGGGTGGGATGCATACACTCACATTATTTTTTAACGTAGATTCAATATCTGCCATAAAAAAATGGGGTTCTAATTTGAAAAAATTGATTTTTCACGATTTTGTCATCCCTAACTTTGAAAGCGATTTTTTCACCCCCTGTATCATGAATCGCGATTTCGATTTTTGAAGTGGATACATCAATCTTACATCTTGAAAAATCCCAAAAATGAAAATTTTCCATCCAAAAACCTCGAAGTTATTCTTGTTTCAGCGGAGCTCTATTTTCGATTTTTTTTTCGAATTTTCCCGCTCAGAGAGAATTTTCCAACCGAAACTGAAAAATGTTACATCAAAATAACTCGAAATTTTCTAAGGAATCTATTTCTGCGATAAAAAAATGGTGTTCTAATTTGAAAAACGGAAGTTGACGTCATTTCCTGAAAAACCGGAGGTGCTCATGCCTTGAAAATATTTTAGATTTCATCAGCATCGTGAAATACTTATAAGTGCTGAATTTCATGAAAATACGTTCAGTAGTTTCCCGTATAAATATGGGTGAGGTTCCTCGTGAAAGACCCTGTATAGTACCTTATTGATATGAGAGTTGATATAATTATACAGTGATGAAAAGGAGGATCATGTCCCTAAGTTGGAACAACTAAAATACATAACAGAATTGAATTATTTGTTTTACTGATTTTATTGATTTATCATTTATATAATTTCCTTTATGCATTATTCAAATTTTCAGTCAATATGCACTGATGAGGTGAATGAGCCTATATACAAAATATTTAATTAAATTTTTGAAATGATGATATAAAACAGTTTTATTAATATTTACAGTTACGTTTCCCTCTTTCAGGATAAACTTTAGATCTTATAGTTACTATAAGTTTTATGGGATAAACCCATTGACTATACCACAGTATAAGCCAGTATAAGGTAAAGTACCTTATACTGTGACTATACCCTATATAGTATAAGGATAATCCCATAATCTTCTCAGAATTGCAATTTTAATCCCATTAAATTACCATTGTTGTTTATTGAAATACGGTTTGTTTGTCCAGCAGGCTGAATGATAGTTGGCGTGTGACGTCACGTGCCTGCGCCCTATGTGCCAAAACGAAATGTTTTGTTTTGCCACGTAAAGTGAGGTTAGTTATCAGCCATCTAGAAACGTCAAACGTTTCAATCCTCGATTCAAAGCTCAAACCGAGCTATTTTCAGCGGTTGAGCCAATCTCGGATTGAACCCGAGGTTGAATGTTTATAAAACGGAAATCGACAGTCAACCCCGGATGCATTTTCAGTAACAGCAGACGCTAGATCATCGGCGGTGCTTCGGCTTTTTTCGGCTTTTCAGTAATGGGCGATAGACTACAGCAGACGAGCAGACAGATAAGTTGAAACCTTAGACAAAGGAAAGTCTTTCCTTTGTCTAAGGTTGAAACACTTTGGCTGATGTATAAAAATGGATTGCTTACCAGATAATTATAATCATAAGAAATTTGAAGTTTGAGTCAAAATTTTCTAATGGAATCCTGAGACATCTTGACGATAATCCAATAGAATTTTTTCCTGCAATTTCCACTTTCCTAAAAAATCGAGAAAAGTGTGTTAAAAGTAACAACTCTCCTATATCAGGGTTGCCTTATTCTCTTAAATACCAGGGAAAAACTCCAGAGCATAAGCGCTTGGGTATGAGAGAAGGAAAAATGATAAGTGTGCAGCTAACAAGTGCAGCTAGAAGAAAATCGGCAATGGGTGGCAAAAAACATTCCTCAGCTGGTAGAAGAGTGAGAAGCTCATTAAAAAAAAAGGTTAAAGCATCCCATTCTCTACAAAATGTGTCAATATCAATATAGGCTTAGGTGGAAATAAGTTTAAAAAATCCGTTTTTTACGTTGATTTGTTATTTTTCAATAATTTATAAATCATTACAACATAATAATAGTTATATATTAGGTTATGTATTTTTGTTTGTTTTTAAATGTGTTCCATAAATAAATTAATAACGAAAACAAAGTCATTATTTGCTAAGCTAAAATAAATAAAAAAAAAATTTAAATCATTTTTATTTACTTGAAAGTTAACTTAAGGTGAGAAACAGCAGACGTTCTAGACCTAGATCGTCTTCTGTTACTGTTGTCGCCGAACCGGCCGAACGCTATTCGAAAATATAGCGCGTCTGCTGTTACTGAAAATGCACCCCGGATTCGGGCTTAACCGAGGTTTGAATTTGTTTTATAAAACCGGCCCTAACGGAATCAGAGCCCGTAAATCAGATATTGAACAATTGCTAGAAGAAAAACATCCTGATATTATGGCGCTTCAGGAAACAAAAATTACTCCCAATGATAGAATTTCCTTCAAAAATTACGAAATATACAGAAGAGACAGAAATAATAGAAACGGAGGAGGGGTTGCCATTCTTGTTAAAAGAGACGTGAATCATTACCTGAATGCGGTTGTGAATCCCGAGGACAATGAAGCATCCATAGAGGCTCTATCGCATTTTTGTCCGACTAAGGATTTGCCGCATTTTATTTGGTGGAAAGTTGTTTTTTCTATGAAACGAATCACTCTTAAATATAAACTCATTCTTGTCCGACAAATATTAATCAATTTGAAAACTGTTTTTGTCGGACAATTGTTGTTCATATTTCATATATGGTCTGAAAAAATCAGGAGGAGGAAAAAATCAGGAGTAACTATGACTCAGTTGGCCCCTGGAATCTACAGACTCTGGGTAGACCCAAGGAGTAATGCTAGTACTTCTGAAGTAACTATGACTCTCTTGTCCCCTCGTATCTGAGGACTCGGGGTAGACCCAAAGAGCAACGTTAGTGCTTCACAAGTAACTATGATCAGAGACTGCTATGATTCACTTGGATCCTGGAGGCTGCTGACTCTGGGTAGACCCAAGTGAGTAACGTTAGTACTTCACAACACACTTCCCGAACCCAAACTCCTTTCAAATCCAAGGGCTCGAGTCTAAGCGTGCGCTTAGATTGTGACATCTTCGCGATCCACCCCTAGGCTAAACGACCTAGAAGACGCTGGAGACCGAGTGCTGTTCCGCATGCGTGACTAGAGAAGTATTTCAGTTACGTCGGTCCGTAGAAATTCAGAATTTATGTCCTTTTGTTGTTAAATAAATTATCAATTGGTGTCTACAACAATCTATTGTGATCAACAGTCATGGGCAGAAACACAGTGAACTCATTGAATGCACAGAATAGCCAAAACCCTGAATTTCAAAAACTGAATGACCGCATTGAAACAATGGCCTCCCAATTCAAGGTCGACCTTGACAATTTTAAAAAGGAACTTAACGTGGAAGCTATTAAAAAGTTCACCAGTTTAAAAGATTCCAACTCGCAGCCGATGGACGTTACCGAATTGTCGGCGAAGTTTACAACTTTCGAGAAGTCAGTATGGGAAAATATAAACAACATCCGTCAAAATATAGTCCGCCTGGAAACTGAAGTGTCAAAACAGACAACGTCTGCCAATAGAAACTCTATCTTGATTCACGGCATTGAAGAAAACTCGGATATCGACTTATACGATGGAATATTTGGAATCAAATCTGTACAGCTCCATTTCATAAGAATATATATATATATATATATATATATTGGTTTAGTTTCAACGAGGATGGATATTCCGCTGCAAAAATGTGACATCGATTTTTGTTACCGATTGGGATACAAACAAACAAACAAACAGCCGACGACTACTAAGCCTAGACCTTTGGTAGTTTCATTTTGCCGGAGATGGATGCGTGACAAAATTTTCTATAGAAAACGATTACTGAAGGGATCCAATGTCATGATGTCGGAACTGCTTACGCCTTCACAGCTGAGTTTGTTCAAAAAGGTGCAACATCAATTAAAAAACTGTTGGACTAAGGGAGGTCAGGTATATGTGTTGAATGAGGGTATAAAGACGCTTATTAGTTCGGAAGATAGGCTTGTTGAATTGCTGAGCATCACAAAGTGTCAATGAGTGGAAGTATAAGATGAAAATATCCGTCGAAGGTTAAATTTCATTTTCCGTAATTGTCAATGATGTTTTGTTTTCTTCGTTTGATAGGAGTTCACTTACATGAAATCAGTTCATTTATGATCACTCTGTTTTGATTTTGATATGAATTGTATCTTTAATTCTTATATGTATCATATATTTGTTTTCCTCTTTTTGTTTATTTGGACCGACGTTCGAATAACCTTAAATGCGCACAGAAAGTCCTGCAATGATTTGTTTGTCGATACTCTTATGTTTCGACAATATGTGTTGTTTGGTTTTTCAGTTGGATTATTCAGATATTATCGTTTATTGTTTAGTATCTTGGTGGGAGCGGTTGTTGGGCGTGCGCGGGTATGGGTTGTGGGGGGATGTTAGGTGACGTTGCTGCAGAGCGATCGTCGATCCAGATGAACAGGTCATTTATTGATGAGAGCTATGTAATTAATTCGAGGAATTTTGTGGCCGCTCACTGTAATATACGTTCAATGAATACCGGATTCGATGAGTTTGTCAATTACGTAACTGATTATAGTTTTGATATTTTGGGCTTGTCTGAGACTTGGCTAACTTCCAACCATGACGATCACGCCTATCGAATTCCGGGTTACAAATTCATTCGAAGAGATAGGGAGGGACGAGGTGGAGGTGTGGGGATTTATGTCAAGAATAAACTCAATTTCGATATTGTCGACTTCAATGATATTTCAAGTGAATTTGAGTATGCTAGCGTTAGATTTAATATCTTTAAAAAATCAGTTTTGTTTACTACTATATACCGTGCTCCCTCCTCTAATATCGATCACTTCATTGATTGGCTTGAGGAGCTGTTTGGATTAACTGTTCCATTTTACGATCAAGTTGTTTTTGTCGGCGATTTGAACATTGATTTTTTAAGGCAGCATTCGCCCAGAACTAAATTGGAGAGATTACTGGAAATATTCAATCTAAAACAGGTTATTACAGATCCAACACGAATTAATTTTTCCACAGGCAGCTCTAGTCTTATCGATTTGGTTATAACAAATCAGGTTTCTATTGTGGAGAGATCGGGTTCATTGAGTATTTCTGAGGATATCTCAGATCATAATGTTGTGTTTTCGATCTTTAATTTTCCGAAATGTGAAAAAGACGTTAAATCAGTCCAATTCAGAAATTATGATGATATAGATCTTGATCGGTTCGGTGTTGATGCTGGGTTGCTGCCGTGGCATCAGATTTATTATACGTACGATGTTGACAGGAAAGTTGAAATTTTCAACAGACATATTTTATTTTTGTTAGATAAGCATGCTCCTCTTAAAACTAAGATTGTGAGGGATAAACCCTTCACTCCTTGGATTACACAGAATATCAAGATGCTTATGAGGGAGAGGGATAAGGCACACCGCAAGTATATGAGGCACAAAACTATAGGTCATCTTGAATACTACCGAAAACTGAGGAATTTCACGAAGCATGCTATTGCGAGAGAAAAAATCACATATTTCAATTTAATGTCGCAAAAGCATGGCAGTGCTTTTTGGGATGATGTCAACAGGCTAAATCTTGGGCGAAATAAAACGGTGGATATTCCTGATTCTTTGTGTGACGCATCAGCTATCAATGACTTTTTTGCCAGTGTTAGTAACACAATTAATTCAACCTCTAATGAGAGGGTGAGTTATTATAATTCACATAAATTTCCCACCATAAGTACTGACCTGAACTTTTCTCTCTTAGATGAACCTGGGTTAATCAGAATAATTAAAAGTTTACGCTCTAATGCAGCTGGCGTGGACTCAGTATCTTTAAGGGATTTACTTATTTGCTCCCCATATTGTATACGTCCGTTATTGAACATCTTAAACAGTTGCATTTTGCAGAATTTTTTTCCCACAATGTGGAAGAAAGCTATCATAAAACCTTTAGCAAAAGTCACTAATCCCAAAGATTTTAAAGACCTATTAGTATATTGCCGCTGATTTCCAAGATACTGGAAAAATTCATCCATCAGCAGATTTGTACTTTCACCGACTCCAACAAAATAATTCCGGATTGTCAGTCAGGTTTCAGAAAAAATTTCAGCTCTACCACTAGCCTGGTAAATCTTCTTAACGACATAAGAATGAACGAAGAAAAAAAGGAAATAACCTGCCTTGGACTATTGGACTTTAGTAGAGCGTTTGATACTCTCGACCATGGCATGCTTTTGGCTAAGCTTCATTATTTCGGCTTTTCTGCAAGTGCGGTTGAATTTTTCAGATCGTATCTATCTGATAGGGCTCATTGTGTTATCATTACCAAAGACACAGTTTTTGATAGGTCAGCATTTCATCATTTGGCAACCGGTGTACCTCAAGGGTCCATTTTGGGACCACTGCTTTTTTCCATTTATGTAGCCGATATGAAATCTTATATATCCCTCTCAAAGTTGCAACAATACGCAGACGATTCTCAGTTGTATATTTCTTTTTCTCGTTTGAATCTTCAAATAGCCAAGGATCAGTTCAATCATGACCTGGAGCGTATTGCAAACTTTTCAAACGAGCATAACCTAAAGTTGAATGCGGATAAGTCGGCAGTAATTTTTCTGGGAGGTGGAAGGGGTGCCCTCGATGTTTGTTCGGAGTTTCATGTGCACGTTGGGGGTACCTCATTGCCAGTGGTTCATGAGATCAGAAACCTCGGGGTGATTATGGATAGCGGTATCACTTTTCAATCTCACATAAAGAGTAAACTCAGACTTGCCTATATGCGTTTGCGAAGGCTCTAAGGTTTAAAGAATCATTTACCATCAAAAATTAAATATCATCTTTGCAACACACTTGTTCTGTCCTTATTTGATTATTGTGATGTTCTCTATTCAAGCTCGTTAACTCAAGACTGTACGTACTCTATTCAGAAGCTGCAGAATTGCTGTATGCGTTTTTCGTACCGTATTCCCTTCAGGAATCATATTACTCCTTATTTAAATAGTGAAAATATTTTAAATATGAAGAATCGAAGAAAATTTCACATGTATATGTTTGTTTATAAAATCTTGAAAACTGGAAATCCGACTTATCTGGTTCAAAATTTCAGAGTTTTTTATCATGCGCACAATACAAGATTCAATACCTTATTCAGAGTCCCACAGCATAGAACAACAAATTTTCAGAAATCGTTTGTTTTCGTTGCCACTCACCTTTGGAATGAGTTGCCACAGCATGTTAAGGAGTGATCTGTTGGAGCTTTCAAAATATATATAAAAGATCTCCTTCTTATGAATCAGGGGGGTACGCGTTAAGTTGAGGACTACATTTTAACTCAGTTCACTGGATCTTCGGTCGCGCTTCTGTTTTCATTGAGACTTTCATTGGTGGAGCTCTTCCTCTTTGTTCGTGTTCGCGCTCGTCTTGCCTCCGCCCCTGCTCGGTACTTTCTGTTGTCTCAAAATGATTCAATTGGATTTATTGTGGTTATAAATTATTTTCTTTTTTTTTGGGGAAATGTATTTTTTACCTTATTTAGGTATGAAGGTCCATGCCACAAAGGTACGAAATCTTGTGCCTTTGTTAACGGTTTTTATAATCGAGGCATGTATCCTATTCATCATATTATATTTCATATTTTTGTATTTCATTTGTAACTTCATTATGTTGAATAAATTAATTTGAATTTGAATTTGAATTCGAGCTATCAAGAAAAGGCTTCAAGGAATGAGCATGGGAGAGTGGCGTGGTTAACTATGGCTTCCTTGGCCCCCCGGATCCACTGACAAGGGGTAGACCCAAGAAGTTATGTTAGCACCACATGCAGGGAACAACTATGACTCACTTGGCCCCCTGTAATCACAGACATAGGGTAGACCCAAGGAGTAACGTTAGTGTTTCGAACGTGGAGAACTTGCATCTGGCCTACGCCACACTGGCAACCCGGGCGTGGACAAGGAGTTACGACTCACTTTTCCCCTCGGGCTGAAGGCCACTGCATGAATCAGAGTAACTATGACCCACTTGGCCCCCCGTATCCTCGGACTCGGGGCAGACCCAAGGAGTAACGTTAATGTCTGACGGAAACCGCACTCTCATAGCTCAATCCGCGAGGGACCAGGGCCAACGGCTCGCTATCAGGGGGTTAGAGACTGACAACCTGATAGTGAGGCGGCCAAGACCTCCTGAGGATCTATCCCTGGTGTTTGAGTTCCGTTGCGAAAAAGCCAGGTGAAAATACGGAACTAGGTCAACAATAGTCAGTGGACTCCTCACAAGTTCTTTGTGAGACCGCAAACTGTGAGACCCGTCAGTCGAGGTGCAGGTCTCTTCCCCTCAATCCCTACATCCAAGGGGGGCAAGAGTCTGAGACTACCACGCAGAAACTATACCGTGAAATACCAATCGTCTTGGTGATCCGGATTGGTGCCTGCATAAACCATCATAGTTGGAATCGGTGTCCTTGGGATTCCGACTAAGATGGCGAGGAGGAGGTTTTAGTTGGGTTAGAGTCCCACACGAATCCCAGCATTGAACAGCCCGCTGCGGAGAAGGCATGATGCTTTCCTCCTTCCTCGGGGCACAAAAAAAAAGGAGGGTAGATATTAATGATTTGAAAAAATTTCATGTTCATGTTGGTAGACTAGCTCAAAGCCTCACGATTTCTGTCGGACAATCGTGTTTTCTCATTTCTCCCAGATTGTTTTTATGATTGCATTTTACAAAAAAAAAGAGTATGTATGATTTAAAAAAATTTAAAATATGGTCAACTCACGAGAGGTTTGCCGAAAAAAAGCCGCGACTACAAAAATTTTCACAGAGGAAAAATGTGGTACCTAAAAAAGTAATAACTTTATTGATAATTTGCACCTACACCATAACTTAAGTGAAATAACGCGGGAAATTTTCGTGAAATCTAATGAAACCCCGAAACTGCGGTAACGAAAGTCCTTTTAATGAAAAACTTACACATACCTAGGAGCATAGAATAATAATTCTATGCTCCTAGCGCATACGATACCACCGTTATAATTAGGTAGGTAAGCATATGTTTGTTTATTTAGCCGTTTAATATTTGCCGCCACGACGCCAATATGTCAATACGCAGGAAAGTGGATTCATAGATTACATAGTGATAAAAATGTATTTTCAATTGTATTTATTGTACATATTTGGAAACATGCTGAATTCTATATCGATAAACTCAATTTAGAAATAATATTTTTCAACAATTTTCCTTATTCAACATTATCCTCGGAATACAATTAATAGATTTGGTTTTAATAATGAATTGTTCGCTAAATAATCAGAGGTCTAGAAAGTGAAAGTGAGACGCCAGTCTCGGTTTACTGCCTGAAAAGCCAGTAGAAGCTCTGGCGTCTCACTGTCGCGTCCCCAACTGCTTACTCATTCTTCTGTAGCGCGCTCCTGATTGGTCACTTTCATTAATTAATTACTGATTAACTACTTCATCAAAAAATTTCAAATATGGATATTTGGGCTAAGAATATTTTTCACTTTCGATCCCCTCAAGAAAGTGCGGGACTTCTGGGACACCCTGTATATAAGCTCGGTGTGGTACAGCCATTAGAAATTCACAATAACTGCTGTTTTTATGGCGTCCCCACATGGGCTTATTCTAATTTCTCAGGTATACTGTCAAATATTTGCAGATAAAAACCAATTGATATGAAAAATTAACCGTCTATTCCAATTAACAAATATTTCAACTATGAATTGTAAATTGGAAAAATATGGTGAGGAAATTTCCTCAAGACGTTTTTTTCTTTCATTAATTAGAGGTCTTCTTGCATACTGAAACATTAATACATATATGAAATAAATTCTTTATTGTCCACTTAACTGTTTATTGAATATGATGAACAGGTACAGAAATAATATCAGAATTGTGTATTTTGCGACTGAAAAATAATTGATACGTGTGAAAATGAGCCTACTTTCAGTTACATTTTCCAAGCAAAATAATCTAGCATTTTTTTATCTCCCAAGGACTTGAATCCACTCATCAGAATCTACTGCAGCTGAACATCAATTGTTGACCTTGACCATTTGCTCCCAGTTCCCACTGTTACCAGTGATCATGAAATGCGTCTATACTCTATGTTAGTAATCATCAACTGAGTTCATTGAACGTGCTCAAATTCAAACTTTACGAGTCACAAACAGTGTCACTCGTGTCATTTTACAAGACTTAGCTGATATTATTTCCATATTAATCTTTATGATAAATTAAGCGATGATTTTGTTGACTATTATTCTATTTTTCATCATATACGCGCTGTATAGGATAATATCGCCAATTTACTATTGGAAAAGTAGGAATGTATACTATGTGAACCCATTATACAGAGTGTATCTAGTGTTTTTCGGTGGTAAATCTTTCGCAGAGATAGTGAAAGAAGCTTATGACCAATTTCCAGATAAAAGGTAGGGCATGTTTATCTTTTTGACAAATGACAGATACAGATAAGTACGGCTTAGCCAGATAAACACTTCAATAGAATTATAATGAAAATGATCTTAAAATATGTACTGTCAATGTCTATTTTATATTGATAATATGAATTTACGGTAGGTAAATCCATAGGTAATAGCTTCCTTGAGTAAAAGTTCTGGATATATCAAATAAAAGGACATTCGATTGCGCATTGAGCATGGTGACTGCGAAAAGGATTTGCTAAGCTATTTTTTATTACAAAATCAACAATTTGTGATTGGTGTCAGGTCATGGCCCCACTCTTGGAGCTCGAAATTGACAATAATCCCTTTTTTTGTAGTCCTATAAGGTTGGTAAAAAATTTATAGAACCCATCCTAAAAAAATTCATGCCCCCCCCCTGAAAAACTGTCTGGATCCGCCAGTGCGTCCTCAGTTATGAAGAGAGATGTAATAAGGATGATACCTAATCATCGAGAATTCTTTTTAATTTTCCTTTCATTCGCACCGCTGAGTAGGTAATCAAATTAACTTTCATTTGATGTATCACAATCCAAATTTTTTCATTTGAAAGAATGAAGTAGAGGGGTGAGAAATATCAAATTCAAAAAGCACAGTATAAATAACTTTTATTTCCAAACGTACGATAACAACGTCAGTTCTCGACTGACAGGATCATCGAAAAGTTCTATTTCTCCGCCACGGCGGAGAAATATTTACTTTTCCCTCCGGCGCACAGTGGGGCAGAATGCCTTGAAACCTGGCATTAAATCAAAAATTAAAAATGCATATTTTCATACCGCCATTTGTCGAAGCGACAGATCACTACCGTAAGCGACAAAAAAGCACAATACTTACCCTTCCTGAACCCCACTGCGCTCCCGACAGCTCTTCTTTGTAGCCATTTTTTGGCCAAGTCGAGACCACTGCAAAATTTTTCCGTGATTGTTGTAATTTTACAAAGTCACTCTGTTAACAGATCACTATTGTTACGAGTTTTTTTGATGGCAGCTTCAAGTTCAGGTATGTGTAGATAATTTAAGAACTTTGGATGAATAAAAACTTACATAGAATAATAATTAATTCTTGTTAATGTTGTCTATGATTGAATCTTTAAATTTTTATCGTATTCCCAGAATCATGAAGGTTTTCAGTTATGTTCCAAGGCCGTCCAAAGTTTGATATTTACATTTCTGCGAAGCTTGATCCATGCTCATTTTAGAATCATGAAAATTTGTTGTCCATATTCTGCCTTTTTTCAGAAAAATCAATTTTAGACAGCGAGGTGGGCACTCATTAATAATCGATTATTTCTTTAAAATTTATTTCTCCTTTAGTAACGACTACGAGCGCAATGATTTTTAAAGGAAAATAGTTCATAGATATAATGAGGAGTTGCGGAAACAGTTAAATTGAAAAAAAATTTGATTATTTGAACGAAGAAATGAAAAAAAACGTACGAAATGTAATGCAGAGCAGGAGAAGGAGCTTCTGAAAAAAAAATTATATTTAAAGGACGAGTATGAGTCTCATTACACAAAAGCACGAAGAATGGTTGTACGTTTCCAAAATTACAAAAAAGCATGACTGGAGAGGTCGAACTCGTTTCCTAGTATAACTGAGAAAAGGCTTGATCGTCCTGAAGTTACCTTTGATGATCGCTTAGAGAGATGAGAAAACAAAATGGTTTAAAACTAAAGAACTCAAGGATACGACTCACGTATCTGTATTGACATAACAACAAAGATGAGTCTAAGGTCAGAAGGGCAAGTACATGCATCAAAAATTCTTCATGAAATAACTTCTACGTCTCCAAAACGGACCACTAAATATAGAAATGCCTTTATATCTTCGTTGGACTCACAACCAAAATCTATGCCTGGCTAAGATGCTCTAGAGTCTAGCTGCTTTGAAAACAGCAAAGTTATCTCAACATCAATATGGAGCTGTGAGGGATAGTGCTCCTCAAATATTCCCTTCGTACAAGACTGTCCAAGCAGCAAAAAGCAGCAAAGAAGCTCTGCTATCCAAATAATATATACGTCTTACAGAAACTGTTGCCTGCGTCAAGGGCACATTTACGAGGGTGGGTGTACGGGGGGTAAATACCCCCCGCCCCCCAATGATTATCGAAGACCTTAGAAAAAGGTGGTGCACATACAGTATTTCATAAATTGTGTACCTGATTTAATGGTTTTCAATCGTTACCCAGTGGGCACACACACGTTGAATAAATGTTTTTTTAACGTTGATTGGTAGAAAAATACGTTATCAGTTGATTTTTCAACGTTGTCATTTCAGTTATGATTTATAACGTTAATTAAATACGTTTCAATAACATATATCAAACGTAATTTTACAATAATCAGTTATAAAATTGAGTGCTAATACGTTTCCTCCCGAAATGATTATAACGTTTATGAAATATGTTATTTTAACGTTCTTATGTAACGATTCCACAACTTCTGGTTCATTAGAATCGTTTCAAATACGTCTCCAGTCAACAATACGAATACGTTTATGGCAAATGTTATTTAAACGTTATCTGATGACAATTCCACAATTTCTCATTAATTGTTATCATTTAAAATACGTATCCAGTCAACAATATGTATACGTTAATGATTTACGTATGTTCAACGTACTTTTCTTACTTCCAGAAGAATAGTTCATCTGAAAAAACGTTATTATGAAAAAGAATGCTAACGTGTGTCCTGAACGTTTTTTTAACGTCCATTTTTCAAATACTAGTCTATTTAAATCGTTGAAAATACGTATCCTGTTAACAATACGAATACGTTTATGGAAAATGTTATTCAAACGTTATCTAATAACAATTCCACTATTTTTGATCAATTTTTATCGTTTAAAATACGTATCTAGTCAACAATATGGATACGTTAATGATTTACGTATGTTCAACGTACTTTTCTTACTTCCAGAAGAATAGTTCATCTGAAAAAACGTTATTATGAAAAAGAATGCTAACGTGTGTTCTGAACGTTTTTTTAACGTCCATTTTTCAACTACTAGTCTATTTAAATCGTTGAAAATACGTATCATTTTAACAATACGAATACGTTTATGGAAAATGTTATTTAAACGTTATCTAATAACAATTCCACTATTTTTCATCAATTTGAATTATCCTCCTTTTCATTTTTGATAATTGCGGGCCCTTAACCGTATGAACCGGGCGTATTCGACTTCCCTCGGTAAATGCATGAGACTTCATATAAGTACTTGCGAAACTCCGTATGGGAAAATGAATGTACGTAGAGATCTAGTTTTTGAGGGGACCTCCGGGATGCATTTTTCCGTTCCCTATACAGTCAGCGCGACAGGTCGCTCTCACCGTATAGGAAACGGAATGCACGATGGAACACTCCGTTCCCTAGCAGATATGCGCGATGTGCTCACTTCTTCTGGGTGCCGATGGGACAAATTGCAAATTATTAATAAAGTTTTCTTACTTTCTGTATAGGGTATTAGGTAGAGTCTACCACATTTTTCCTCTGTGAACATTTTTGTAGTCGCGGTTTTTTTTTTCAGCAAACCTCTAGTAAGTCGACCATATTTTCATTTTTTTTAATAATACGTAGGTACTCTTTTTTTGTAAAATGCAATCCTGATTTTTTCAGAATCGGTTGATATAACCATATGAAATATGAAAATGAAATTGTCCGACAAAAAAATGTGGCGTTTTTCTTGTCCGACAGATGAAAATCGACGATTTTTTTGAGTTTTTAAAATTTCGGACAAGAATGAATTTATATTTTAGAGAGATTCGTTTCATAGAAAAAACAACTATCCACCATATACAATGCGGCGAATCCTTAGTCTAGTTGAATATAATGGTTTTGTTTCAGAATCTTTTTTCGATTATTATTGAAATGAAACTATTGAATTTGATTGAAAGTTTATAATTCAAATTGTTTACTGACATTTTTATTCAAATCTAATAAAAAACAATGAAAATACTCCTTCCTCACATTAAATTCGTTGTAACAAGACGAATGGTATCCAGTAAAAGTATCAATCGTCAGGTATAATGACATCTTTATATTTGTGATTATGATGTTCTCTTGATTCCAAGAATATTTTGTACAGTTAAAGGATGACACGGATATATTTTAAATGTTTGCACAAAAAACACTCCATCATATTATATCGGCAACAACCAACAACTGAAATTGCCGACCTTTATTCGTCGGACAGCTGGATGATAGTATTCAGCACATCCTTTTTAAATGGTCCTCAAAAAAAACAAATGTTTATTTGTAACATGAGGGAAGTTATATCCGATAAATGGATATAGTCTATTCATAACCAAATCAGAGCAGTGAATTCTTTAATTTTTGAATGAACGCCACATTTTTTTTTGTCAGACAAATGGTGCCCTACATTGTATTTTTAAGGTGGAGAGAAAATAAGAAAAAAAGACATTATCGATGGACTATTCTCGTTCCTTCCAGAATTTCTTGAACTAAAATGGATCTCGGTGTAAGGAACTGAATAAAACTCATTGGATTCTAAAGCGACACTTCGGCGTTATATTTCGCCTTCCTCAGGCCACAATAACATCAAAACTAATTCTTCCATTGAAGAATAAAGGATTTCTCAGGTAAGAGATGAGGGAAATAATGTTCCACAAACAATCTAGTCAGTCTCCGAACAGGGAATTTCTTCACTGCTTAAATTTTGTTGAAGATTCGATTATGATTTTTAAAAAATTTTTAATTTTTTCATTGTTTTCACCACAAAGTCACACACATATTTTTAATTTGTTCTGATTTTATTGTAGCATGAGGAAGGCGAAATATAACGCCGAAACGTCGCTTTAGAATCCAAAGAGTTTTATTCAGTTCCTTACACCGAAATCCATTTTAGTTCAAAAAAAGACATTATTCATAATTTTTTCATCCCAAAAAATCTTCGTTTTCCATTTGTCTGACAAGGAAATCGCCAATTTTTTTGTCGGGCAATTGCTTTTTCATATACTTCATATGGTTGTACCGATTCTGAAAAATTCGGGAGGGGATTAATACTTTGAAAAAATGCGATTTTCAGTCATGTTTATGTTGTTAGACAATCATGTTTTCTCATTTCTCCCAGATTGTTTTTATGATTGCATTTATAAAAAAAGAGTACCTATGTTTGATTCAAGAAAAATGAAAATATGGTCGACTAACGAGAGGTTTGCTGAAAAAAAACCGTGACTACAAAAATGTTCACAGAGGAAAAATGTGGTAGACTCTACCTAATGAAGCTATACAGAAAGTAAGAAAATCTTAATCATAATTTGCAATTTGTCCCATCGGAACCCAAAGACTAACAGAGCAGTGAGCACATCGCGCATATCTGCTAGGAAACGGAGTGTTCCATTGTGCACTCCGTTTCCTATACGGTGAGAGCGACCTGTCGCGCTGACTGTATAGGGAACGGAAAAATGCCTCCGGGATGAAGCGTAGACATTTTCCCCCTAGGTGGAACTACTATACAAAACTGTACTCAATAGTTCTTGCTAGAGAGTAATATAAGTTCTGCCGTTTCAGTTGGTTCTCATCGCAGGATGAGGATATCTGATGACGGCTAATAAGCCAGAAACCGGTAATGCATTGTCTTCCTGTGGTGGTGCCACCTGGTGGTGTACTTCGGAAACTAGATCTCTACTAGTCCAATTCTCAAATATATATACACGTTATTTATACGTTATCGGTTAGACAGTAAACTTGTATGGTAGAATAATATACATACACGTTATAAATTAACGTTAATATTGCGCCCAATTTATATTTGATCAATACGTTGAAAAACTACGTTCATGAAGTATATATGATATGGTATAAATAAACGTTATTTATACGTTATCGGTTAGACAGTAAACTTGTATGGTAGAATAATATACATACACGTTATAAATTAACGTTAATATTGCGTCCAATTTATTTTTAATAAATACGTTGAAAGACAACGTTTATTAATAACTAAATTCTCGATGCAAAAAAACGTTTCTTCCCGCGACATTTTTACTGTTTTTCAACGTTTGGTTATGTAACATCTTTTCAACGTATTTTCTACGTGCGCGTGCCCACTGGGTATTACCCTCACTCAAGATCGTTATTAACCCTTCCATGAAAAACAGCTATATCCGCCCTTCGCTAGCGTCCCACTACAGGATTTGAGAACAAGACTTGGAGTCATCAGAATATTCCAGTGTTTCCGATTTATCCGAATAATGAATCGAAATCATCATCCAAAAGATTTTTAAGGTAGGCGTTCAAAAAAAAAATCAAAATCAAAATTTATTCAATATACAATTATACAACATTCATCATCAGTACCATTCTCAAATTGGTTTACAATAAATACAATATGTATAATAGCGATTTACCTCAACGAATGGCTTGGTTCTATATTCAGATGCATCACCGGAGTAGACCCACGCTAGGCTCTGAAGCCTGTGTTGTGGTATCTAAACCAGTTAGGCATTTACCGTGTATGTTCATTATGAGTGGCATTCGCAGCAGCGCGTTTGGATTTCATGGTATGGTAGAGGCAACGAAAAAGAGAAGAAAAAAAAATGAAAAAAAAAAAGCAAATTCATACATTTAAATCCAAGACCAATATAAAGACAAAGACACAGACCAGTATTCGAACGAGATTGGATAATTCTACAGGTGTTGATTTTGCCCAAACAGTTTTGTATATGGAACCATTGGGGAAGAAAGTGGAAAACCATGTACGAAAATTTATACGAGTTTACACAATATGTGATTCAGCAGAAAAGAGGAAATTTGTCAGGATGATCTTGCACGTACTTTTTTACTTCTTTTTTGAATGTTTTAAGGGTTTTTATAACTTTTAGATTTTTTGGGAGAATGTTAAATATTTTTGGGCCATAAAAAAGAAAAGAGTTTTGTGTGACAGTTTTATTGAAAAATTCGGTTTGTACTTCCAAGTTCATTTTTGATCGAGTTTCTTTTGAGAGTTTTTTCGTGTAATTTTTTTGTGTATGGAACATTCTTATCAGGCAGTTATAAGTGTACAGTGAGTGAATATTGAATATGTTAGTTTCTTGATATAATTTTTTTGTGGAATACAATCTATTCTTTTTGGAAATTATTCTCAACAAAATGTTTTGGGCGGTTTGTAACGGATTGATAGCAACTTTGAAGGTTGCACCCCATGCAGGAATACAATATTTGATAATGGATTCGGCAAGAGACGTATATAGTACAACAAGATTTTTTCTTGATAGTATGTCGCGTAGTTCATAAAAGGTGTGCATTAATACCCGGAGCCGTTTTGTAACGAAATTAATATGTTCCGTCCATTTTAAGTGTTGGTCTAGTATAACTCCAAGGTATCTTGTTGAGGTAGTATGTTCTATGGTCTGGCAGTCACAAGTGTTCTGATTACTACAGAGTGGTTTGTGCATTCTCAAAACAAAATCTTTTGGTTGGCCACGGAGGGTGGGAGAAAAGGTTATATATTTTGTCTTATCCACATTAAGCGATAACTTATTAATATTCAGCCATAAGTGTATTTTTTGTATGTTTGTTTCTGTCGTATTTCTTATTTCTTGCCATGATCGTCCCGCGTAAATTAGTACAGTATCATCGGCGTAGCATATTATATCGCCTAGAAAGTTGTTGATTTTTGTTATGCTGTTAATGTAAACTAGAAAGAGTATCGGTCCCAAAACTGTGCCCTGTGGTATACCTGTTTTTACAATTTGTTCCTTACTTATTTCATTCCCAATTTTCACCCGTTGGATTCGACCGGATAGGTAGTTCTTCATCATCACATATGCGTTCCCACGAACACCATAGTCATGCAACTTTTCCATCAATAACTCGTGATCGACCGTATCGAAGGCCTTGGCCAGGTCCAGAAAAACTGCCAAGCATTTGGCCGACCTGTCCATGGTCCTCACAGTGGTTTCGAGAAAATCCATAATGGCATTTTCCGTGTTCGAGTTCTTCACGAATCCGAATTGTCTGTCTGTTATTATATGGTGTTTATCGAGAAATTGAACCAGCCTTTTCTTGACACATTGTTCAAACACTTTCGCTAGAGTATTTATAACAGATTCAATGTAGTGTGTTTTTATTTCTAGTTGATTTCGAGACTTTGAGAACTGAAATTTTGTGGGTGAACTCAGAAAGGATTAGGGTTCTTGTTGAAATAATTTTAATCGATTTCATTCCGACAGTCAATTTTTTTTCTTTCAAAAATAGAAGAAAATGACCCAACCCATGCTTCTGTTTTATTTCAACAGAAAGACCCATGAAAATAGTTCAAATTCCGATTAAAAGTGAATCTACTGATAATTTCGTTCAGAAGATCAACTTGAAATACGGAATTGGCAGAGAATGGCCAAATTCAAATTTTCGCGGGAAAAAATTCCTGCTTTACCCACAACTTAGCTTATTCCATAGTTCGGCGATTTTCGGATAGAGAGCGCCATTGAACATGTCATTCATGATTAGAGAGATACTCATAGAACTTATTGTGATAATGTAAGTTCTATGGATATATTTCTTAAAATGGACGGTGGCGCCTCTATCGGCTGATCTTTCCTACTCGCTTTAAACGCCGACCTTAATTGTGTTATGATGTGTGATTACATTAATTCCGATGTTAATAAATATTCGTAGGATCCAAAATGCCTTTTACCTTTACCAATTAACATATAAAAATAATAACATATTGTATTTTCAAACTAAACAAAAACCTAAATATTTAATGCCAGGTTTCAAGGTATTCTGCACCACTGTGCGGCGGCAGGAAAAGTGGTTGCTACGAAAAAGATTACTTGGTTACCATGAACAATATGAACATAGATGCATAGAATACGAAAACTTCCAATTCAAACGTCATTTTGATTTGATAAAGTTACAATATAAATGTACAATTTTCATGAATTTGAAAACGTTTGGAAATAAAATAGCATATTTCATTCGGAGAAGAAGTGACTTTTCGTGGCTCGCTTTCAATTATCCGCCTTACTCCGTTCGGCGGATAAACTCAAGCTCGCCACGAAAAGTGACACTTCTCCTCCTAATGAAATAATATACTATTAAAATCAAAAATCGATGGGAGCGACTAGAGCGAGCACTTTTCCCAATATTATTCTTCGTACAAGAATTATTGACGAGTTACGTTACTTTTTTGGCATTATGTCCGTTAAGTTCTGAACACGATAAATTTAGAAGAGGAAAAATGAAATTTGAAGAGAGAGAATGAAGTAAAATATCCTACTTTGACTTGATTATCTTTTTTTCTTAAAATAATGGTGACATTCTTTCCCAGGTATTATGGAAGCTACCAGTTTTTGAAACCATCCCTCTTTGTCAGAGACGTGGATCTCATCAAGCAGATAACAATCAAAGACTTCGATTATTTCACGGACCACGTGGACATCCTCAACAGCAGGAATGATCCAATATTCAGCAAGAACCTCTTCTCGTCAAAAGGCAAAGAATGGAAAGAACTCCGAAGCACCCTCAGTCCTGCTTTCACCAGTTCGAAAATGAAGGCTATGTTTGTCTTGATATCCGAGACGGCCAAGAAGTTCGTGGAACACTTTGAGGCTCTAAATGAGGACTTGATCGAGGTGGAAATGAAGGAGACTTATTCTAAGTTCACTAACGATGTGATTGCAACTTGCGCCTTTGGGATAAACTGTAATACTTTGGAAAACCCAGATAATGATTTCTTCTCTATGGGGAAGTCTCTAACTCGTACTAGCCCTATCCGAATGACAAGAACATTGTTAATGATGTTTTTTCCCAAAATTTTCGAGGTGAGTTGGAAGTTACGAGGGCAATAGTTGAAGCTCTATCCATTATAAAATGTGAACAACCAATGTCACATTATTTTACGTTCAAACGAAATTGAGATAGTCATCAGCTAGTATAAAAAAAAATTGTTCAATTCAGATGTACACCTGCCTTGCATGTGAATATCACATTAAAATTAGGTGGTTGTTATGATGTAATTGATTTAAAAGGAAGGCAGAGGTTTAGTCAAATCCTTTTTTTTTTTGAGGAGATGATGAGTGATACTAAATGAACCATTCACATCCCTACTGTGCTCATTTCAAGTTGGATATCAGCCATAGAAAGGATTTCTTTGAATTTTAAAAACGTACACATTGAGATCGTCACCAATCAGACATCTTCTTTTTCTCGTGCGGCGCCCTTGGTTGGCCTAACGTAGGACTTGCGGCCTATTGATCATTCCGTATTTATGTAATACTAGAGAGACTCAGACCCGAAGGCACGACGAAAAGAATGCCGTGAGCCGACAGTAAGGAGTCCCTCTCACCTTAGATATGGAAGGTGTAGGGTTCCCTAGGTGTGCTAACCTCAATACAGATAGATTACCACACGCGAGCAGTATATGTTCCGACGGTTCATCCACGTTCCTGCACCAACGGCATAGGGAACACTCAGTAAGATCCATTCCTTGCAGATGTTTGTTAAACAGATGGCCAGTTCAAGCACTAGTCACCAGAAACAATTGCTTCCTCTCAAGAACCAACAGCTTTTAGACCTCCGGCTCTGAAGAAGGCCCCTTCGATAAGGGTCCTCGACTGCCTGAGTTGCGTTCTCGTGTTCCACTCAGAGGAGAATTTATCATCAATCCATCTCTTGAAGAGGTTATTGATATATGTATGACAGATAGGAAGTGCGGGTTCCGGCCCAGTGGTCGAGCGAGCCTCTTCCTTGGTTAATTTATCTACAATTAAATTAAATATATTAACATAATGATTTCACATTACAACAACAGGTGGCTGGCAGTGTCCGTGAATGAAATATAATTTTTTATATTTTTCATGCAGACGAGTGTTCCATACAGCCGTCATTCGAGATCTGGATAATTGATAGATTGTTCACCTGAAAGAGGGATAAATTGAGACCTAATTATAATATTTATAGTTTCGTATTGATTTACTTACCGTTTATTTCGTTATCAAATTCGAATATCGCATTTTGGAATATCGTGTACCGAAAACCCTTAAAAAGGTGAGTTCTATTGAACATTTAAAAGTCATTTTCTTTGTTCTTTCATTCTAAAATTTGACATCAGAAAATTAATTCGACCTGTACTACAATTGTAGGGTTTTTTACGGAAATAATTGTTTGGATTCAACAATTGTTTCGTAAGACTCGAAGACGTTCTTGGTTGAATAATTACCTGAGAATTGGACTTTTTTCTCAATTTTCCTGCTGCCACCGCCATTGTGAAGAATTTCAACATCTGAATCATAAGACCAGTATTTTCCGATTTTTCGAAGTTGTCAGGTGCATAAAACAATTTAAGTGTTTCAAACAGACAATAGTTTGGTGCAAATATTCATCCAGTTGATTTAGAATTTAGACCACATTTTTGATTTCCAGCTCTACATTGTAAAAACCATATTAACCGATCAAATTTCAATACCTGTTGTAACATTTATCATTGTTCAATTCGTGAAAGAACATTACTTTCAACTTAACTTTCAGTCTATTTATTTCTCAATTTTTTGAAAAGCTCATTAGTCTAATTCTTTCATATTGTATAGTTGAGTGGCGCCCAGAATTCTCCTGAAAATTTAACACCTTTGAAACCCACACCTTAGTGCTCTCCGGCGAAAAGCTGCCGTTCGCATTTGTGAACCAAAATAACAACAAATAGGGTTACAAGTTATCTGAGCCAAGCGTGCGCAGATGAGCCCCTCTGCCTTCATAAATCAAGTTTAAGAGCGCATGTTTTATACAAAGTTAAACTCTCCTCTGGCATCAGTTAAAGACGTGGTTGCTGGTCTCCATGGAAGTCCACCATACCACTGATCCAAAGGTCTATTTTTATAGAAGAGGTGAATCTTACATCTTCTTTCTGGGTAGTGTCGGATTCTTACCGACTAAACACCTCTTCTGTGGTTTGGTTCCGGGCATAAGCCTATAAACCTTTCATCTTCCTATCTCTTATTTCCTCCTTCGCATTCTTTATGCTGAGTGTTTGTGTTCATCCTTCAATTGGATATCTCTCTCTAAGTTTAGCGTTTTACATCTTCATTATCGCAATTGGTCTCTGGTTCTTTTGCGGTAAATTCTCGCTGTTTTTTCATCTTCAGCGGGATCATAGTCAACTAACCTTCTAAGGTCGTCATTTGGATGTTCACTAGCTCTTTCATAGGCTTCTCTAGCTTTTCGTTTGATGAATGTAGTAATGGACTCCCATTTTATGCCTTGTCGGATTTGTTCATTCCTAACAAACCAGGGGGCGTCTAATGCCCATCGCAGAAATTTGTTTTCTGTACTTTGTAGCCACTTTATATGGGTTCTCGCTGCATAGCGCCATGCTGTTGATCCATATGTTAGCTGCGGTCTGGCGGCTGCTTTTGTGATCCTCAACTTCGTGTTTGTGTTCATTTGGCTTCTTCTGCCTATAATCAGGTATAACCTTTTCATTGCTACATTCCTTTTATCCACTGCATACTTGATGTGCTGTTTCCACGTTAGTCCTTTGTCTAATATTACTCCTAGGTATTAAGCTTCATTCTGCCATTCTATTTCATTATCGTCTTTGGTTATCTTCGATTCCATCTTCAGTATTCTCTCTTGAAGGAGTATTGCTTGACTCTTTTCTCCATTGATTTTGATTTTCCATCTGTTACACCAATGACTGATATCGTCTGCAGCTTCTTGAAGTCTTTTGTGAATTATTCTTGTGTTTCTGTGCCTAATTGCTATGCCTGTATCGTCTGCGTATAGTGCAAGTAGGCATCTTGAATTTCTTGGTATATCATGTATGTATATATTATAGAGTAGCGGTCCTTGTATGGATCCTTGAGGAACTCCTTCTTCTAAATATCTGAGTGTGGAATGAACATCATCTATATTCACACAAAAGTTCCCCCAAATAATTTCCTGTTATTCTGCATATCTTGGGTGAATAACCTGCGGTTATCATTTTATATGCTAGTCCTTCATGCCATACTTTATCAGAAGCTCTGGTTACATTTAGCAGTAGTAGAGTCCTGTGGCTTCTTTATTCTGAAATCCTTCTGTGATATACTTGGTCATTTTAAAGAGCTGTTGTCAGTTGAATGTTGTATTCGGTATCCAAATTGTTCCTCCGGTATCGTCGCCAGGGCTTCGGTTCCTTCATTAAGTCGTCTGGCTAATACTCTCTCCACAATATTTCCTAGGGCTGGGAGCAGGCTTATTGGTCTAGTTCTGTGGAAACCTTTTGTCTTTACCTGGTTTATTGAAAACAATCACTTCGGCAGTTTTCCATCTTTTTGGAAAGTACTCTGTTTCCATCTCACCGTTTGCTATGTTAGTTCTCGAGAGCTGGTGTTCCTTTCTTTGACATTTTCTTCAGCATGAGATTTGTAATTTCATCTTTTCTAGGAGCCTTTCTTGTTTTCAAATTGTTGATTATGTCTTTGATTTCGTCCGGAGATGTTGGGTGAGAGATTTTGCCATCCACCACCATACCACTGATGCAAAGGTGAGGATAGGCCTCACGACCACAGTATACAGCCAGTGTATAAATGAGGTCTGAAGCCTCACCCCTTTCCGAGCACTCTCCGTGTAGACCACAAAAGTACATCACCAATCAAAGTAACACGGAATCGCATAAAACAAGATACTTTGATAATAGGAATATATTTTGTTTTCCTACTAAATAATTTCTTCGGCAATACCTAGGAGCATAAGATATAAATGCTTCTAGACAATACTATAGGGCTTTCATGATGTTTCGTGTTATTCAAGTTTCTTTTCCATGTACGTCATGAAGTTCAATTTCGAAAACACACTGATTCTAAAGAAAAAGGAAATTGTTGACTAAATCTTTTTCAAATCATCCATATCTACCTATATCAGCCTTTTTTTCAGATCCTCAAAATTACATCATTTCCAAGCGAAATTACTGGTTTCTTCAAAAGAATCATAACCGACACCATATTGACACGTGAAAAGGCAGGTACCGTTAGACCAGACCTGATACACCTTCTGATGGAAGCCAGAAGAGGAAAACTGCACCAAGAAATCTCCACCAACATAACAGAAGATACAGGATTCGCAACAGCCCAAGAATCCAAGGAAATAAAAATAAAATCAAGCCTTGAAATCACGGACGATCTAATTACAGCCCAAGCTCTGATATTTTTTTTGGCTGGTCTTGATACATCATCTTCCCTTCTCGGTTTTCTATCATACGAACTCGCTAAAAATCCAGATATTCAACAGAAGCTCATGAAAGAAGTGGACGAGAGTCAAGTATCTTCAGAATCATATATATCGTATGAAGAGCTATCCAAGATGAAATATTTGGATCAAGTGGTATCTGAAAGTTTGAGAAAATGGACTCCTGGTTTTGGTTTGAACAGAGTTTGTACGAAGGATTATACTATACCCCCTAAAAATGACAGGGAGTCACCATTGACTATATCTAAAGGATGTTCCGTGATGATACCGGTCATTGGTATTCACTATGACCCACATTACTTCGAAAATCCAGATGTGTTCGATCCTGAAAGGTTCAATGATGAAAATAAAAAGAAAATTTTGCCAGGATCTTATAATCCTTTCGGAATGGGGCCAAGGAACTGTATTGGTGAGTAGAATAATAAACATACTTGACTAATTTTCATTTGACTATTGTAAAGAGTTTGGTTTTTTTTTTTGATATTTCGAGAGTGGTATGAGATGAGCTGATAAATATTATTATTATCTTTTGTTTTTATACCTCACTATATCAATTCGCGAGGAGATCATCTACCACCCTCATAAAAAAAATGATCATTCTAGGAGCTCTCGCATTCACATCGTGAGGATCAATAGTGGGCATGCCTAGATGAAGGTTCCTGACGCAAGCAAGATCTAAGCACTTGCAAACTATGGATCCGATTACCATCGCCTGCAAGTTTCGTCTGCTGACTCGTCCATTCGAAACCGATAGTGCCCAGTCAGCAGTCCCACAACACACCGAAGCTCTGTCCGTGTTAGCTGACAAAAGCTTCTTTACGTAATAATCCTGGAGATCTTCTCCAGAGGAGTGTCATGTTTTGCATCTCCCATTGCTCCCTGAATTGAACAAGACCAGATCAGGATTAAGGTCCAACAACGTCAGCTTCAGTTCATTCAGCATTGTAAGAGATAGGCGAGGTTGTAAGACTCACTTCTCTGGAGTTGACTGTTTCAGTTTAGTTAATTGACTAAGAAGAAACTGAAGAATCATTTATTACATATTCGTACATCTATTTATATGGAACCTAAAACTACGTCACTACCTAATTACTTAATGCTAGTCAGCGAGTGCAGGGTCCGTCCAATGACCGCAGTTTGGGCCAAGTCCTCATGAAATATTGCAATTCAGCAAAAGGTGCCGAATTGCAGTTGAGTGTGCTCGTCCCAAATTTGGAATATTGAACTGATCGTTCTATTTTATGAATATCAGACATTAACCCGGGCGGCGAGTTCGCTACATTCGCTGTCGGTGTCCCTCGGTCCAGCTGAGTTGGATCTTAGAGGGTGCAGGGTCCATTCCTCATTGGTTGCTTCTTGTGAAGCTGCATCCTGCGAATTGTTTCTTTGTTTGGACCATTTATTCCATGTGTATAATCCCATTGCAATAATGGCTGCTGTGATAACTGTCGATGCCAAGCTTTTTGTGGTCATGTGTCCATAGTTCTTCCGCCTGGTGTAGGTAGACAATCCATCTTTCTCCTCTTCCGCATCTCTCTCTCTCTCATCTTCTGGGACGACGTTCCATAATATCTCGAATGAGTCTGGGACCAAAGATGTAAAGATGTGGTCCTATTTCCACTTCTTGGCTTATGTCGCTTTCCGAGATTTCGAAGTATTTTTGTATGTTTTATTCTATAGCCATATAAGAATTTTCCACTGCAATCGTCGTAAAGATTCCATTGGATTACTTCGGTGGAATAGGTGTAGCCTTGATGAGCTCGAAACGATGTCTGTCAATGATGAATAAGAATGCATATATTTTCAAACATTCTTGTTCTCTCTCACAATCTTTTACATTTCCCTTAGCTCGAAATGATGTCTGTCAATGATGAATAAGAATGCATATTATGTATTTTCGAACATTCTTGTTCTCTCACAATCTTTTACATTTCCCTCAGCTCGAAACGATGTCTGTCAATGGACATAGTGAAAGGCAGCTTCGAATTGGCCTCTTGAATTATGTCCTGGATTTCATCAGGTATAAAGAATTCTCCTAGATGATCATTGAAGTAGCAAACTTCTGTGATTTTCCTTTGGTGCGTGACTTTGGACTCCATGTTGCTGAGCTGCTGTTGTTTTTCTTGTCGTCCACGTTGTATGAACGGGTGGGCCGTGGCCCGTGAGTGACCCTCAGTTGAAAATTATTGGATCTTCATACCTTAGTTCGGGACGTCTGTGGACGTGGACGTCAATTTTCCGTACGATATTCCTAGTTATCTTAAAGGAGGGTGCGTCGGCTTCTTTGTTGTTCCTTGGACGGGAAACCAGTAAGCGTCGGATTCCTTGGCTTTTGCAGACTGTAGATGTCGGTATTTGTTGCTTTGTCGTGGAGCTGGATGGCTTTTGCAGACTGTGGATGCTGGTATTTGTTCCTTTGTCGTGAAGCTGGATTTTCCTTTGCTCTGTGGATTCTCTGTTCCTCGTCTGGAATGGTTGAAGCTCGGATTCTTCGTTGGCTGGTTGCAGAGAAGTGTATATTCACAGCGCTGGATTTCGTCTTTGACTCGAAGGACCTTGGTCCTTCGGACCGGATCCGGCTCGAAGGACCATGTAAGTGATAGGTGAGGTTGTAAGTCTCACTTCTCTGGAGTTGACTGTTTAAGTGTAGTTAATTAACTAAAAAGAAACTGAAGAATCGTTTATTACATATTCGTACATCTATTTAATATGGAACCTAAAACTACGTCACTACCTAATTACTTAATGCTAGTCAGCGAGTGCAGGGTCCGTCCAATGACCGCAGTTTGGGCCAAGTCCTCATGAAATATTGCAATTCAGCAAAAGGTACCGAAGTGTAGTTGAGTGTGCTCGTCCCAAATTTGGAATATTGAACCCTGTCTGATCGTTCTATTTTATGAATATCAGACAAGCATTCTCATTACGCTCAATGCCAAAGTGACCACAATAAAGTAACTTTATTGCCTCTGGCCAGTTGCTTTATGGTATTGCGTCATTCCCAGCTAACTATTCAGCGCTGGCTGTCATATTTCAGAGCTCTTTATCCTGATTGACTGTCTGTTGACATCTACAGGCGCGTATCCAGGGGGGGGGCTATTGGGGCTCTAGCCCCCCCCCCCCCCCAAGGCTTTCGCCTCATTCATTCCAGTGAATTGAAAAGGTGGAAAAAAAGTGATCTAGTTCAACATCGGATTATTCCAAATCATGTGCTTCATAACTTTCAAAGCCACAAACAGAAATATTCCAACTACCCCTTGTTCCTGAAATACAGGGCGAAAACGAAAATGTTCACTTTTGGAAATGTAATTATTTCTTATGCCCTGTATAAGATAGGAAAAAAATGAATACTGCTTCTAATGGATCTTTTACATAGAAGTCAGTGCCGTATTTAAATTTTTTCTTGAGAGCACTGTTTTAAAAATTGTACACAAACTTGGTATTTTTCAAATGGATCACCCTGTATATTTCAACGTCAAATTTTTGCAATTTTTTTCTGAATACATTGATGTATCACAATCCAATCTTCAATAAGTTTTAACTTTAAAAATCAGAACAATTCCAAATCGATGTTTTTGGTACTAGGCCATGAATCCTTGCACACATGCATAAAAGTTGAACATGTAGGTATGAAATGATGTTTTTATACAAACGTCAAAAAATGACAATGTTCGCGCATAGACCGCAATATGCGAAGTGAACCTTTTTTATAAGCTTTTATTCAGTTTCACCTGTCCCGGTGTCTGTCTGTGTCTCTGTCTGTAATCAAATCTTGCAAGTTGAATATGACACACTTCTAATCGTCCGATTGATTTGAAATTTTGCAGGTGTACCTAATTCTAGTGACAATGCATCATGAAATATTTTTATAGAAAAAAACAGAATGGCGGCTCCAAAATGGCGGATGAGTTTTGTAATTATGATCCGATTCCATTCAAAATTAGTATCAGAGGGTATTTGGCTTCGGAAATGATGATACTTTTGTCAAAATTGGGAAATTCAAGATGGCGGCCACAATATGGCGGACGAGTTTTGTAAATATGATCATATTCTATTCAAAATTGGTATATGGGGGTTTCCTGGGTCGGAAATTACGATTCTTCAAAATCGAGGAATTCAAGATGGCGGCTTCAAAATGGCGGATGAGTGTTGTTATAAAAGCTTATCTTCAAAAATGTTTTTTGAGAATTAGGCTTGTTTCATTTTCCTTCGTTACCATGACACCGTGCGCGAAGTAGTGTGCGAAATACTCACTTCGCACACTGCATGTAAACTATATGGGATTTTTATATTTTAACCTTTATGTTCCTCAATCAAGCAAAAATCCAAGAAATCATTTATTTATTAATGTATAACAATAATTAAGGCTTTCAAATTGTGAGAAAATTTAACACTACCTAACTTTATTTATTATTTACAATGTTAACATTTATGGTCCAGCCAGTGCACGAACGTTTGTAGAAAAAATGTTGTTTGCATCTCATGCGCGAAATACTTTGGTGATCTCGACTATTTTTTTTTTAACTCGGCTGCGCCTCGTTAAAAAAAATGAGTTCTCGATCACCAAAGTAGCATTTCGCGCACTAGATACAAAAATAACTGTTTTCTACAAACGTCAAAAAATGACAAGGTTCGCGCATAGACAACAATATGCGAAGTGATCCTATTTTTCATTTTCCTTCGTTACCATGACACCGTGCGCGAAGTAGTGTGCGAAATACTCACTTCGCACACTGCATGTAAACTATATGGGATTTTTATATTTTAACCTTTATGTTCCTCAATCAAGCAAAAATCCAAGGAATCATTTATTTATTAATGTATAACAATAATTAAGGCTTTCAAATTGTGAGAAAATTTAACACTACATAACTTTATTTATTATTTACAATGTTAACATTTATGGTCCAGCCAGTGCACGAACGTTTGTAGAAAAAATGTTGTTTGCATCTCATGCGCGAAATACTTTGGTGATCTCGACTATTTTTTTAACGAGGCGCAGCCGAGTTAAAAAAATAGTCGAGATCACCAAAGTAGCATTTCGCGCACTAGATACAAAAATAACTATTTGTTTATTGCATTCAAGAAAACTGAGTCACGAACAGAGTCAAAACAAACCAATGAAGATGGCTGACGGTGAAAACATGGAATATTGTATTTATGAAAATATGAAATGTAAGCATATCGGCGTTGGAGCTCCGAGCCCCAACCAAAGAAAAAAAATTTATTCAGCTGAAAACTAGTCAACTATTGCATGCTTTAATATTTTCTTATTTGTTTTTTATAATTTCTTATTCTTATGGTTAAAAAACATAACTGTTTTTGTTACATCTTTTACTGGATAAAAGCTGAGCCCCCCCAACACACCTTTCTGGGTACGCGCCTGTACATCTTTATGTGGGATCGTTAGAGATTTCTCTTCAAACACACTTGGGCGCACGCATAGGCAGCTATTACTGAAATTCATATTGTTTGTTTATACTGATCACACCTAGGTCTCCCGAGGAGACCCCTCTGAAAATTGAACAAGTTTAAATTCTAATAAGTGGTACACGTATGTTCTTGGCTATAGAGTTTATTTAAAGTTTTGAAGGGTTTGGAGCTGAATTTGTTTGTAAAAATTTTGAGGAAACTCTTTAGGTATGTTGTTTCGCTTCCAACACGTAAGCAATTTTTTCGTTTTTCGGGGTTTTTCCTTCGATCTTGAATCATATTATTTTTTTATTGCTCTTGCATTGTGTGTTTTCTTAGCTTCGCTTGACTTCATATCCCAGACTCGAGTTGCGCCGATGATCTGAGTTGATTTTCAGATTCGTTCCCACGTCCTTTAACGGACAGCACTCGAGCGCTTAATTTTTCGTTCAGTGCGCCTGCATCTGGTACGAGATTGATGTATTTGATGCTGGTTTGTTGTTCTTCCGTCCATAAACATCGCGTTTCATATCTCATCAATCCTGTCACTCTCATATTCTTTTGATAATCCATTTATTGTTGCGACACTCGCTACATACACTGATACAACCGGTTCCTGTTCTGTATTCGCTATAATATTTCTTGTTGATGACAGTTTACTTTTGAGCACGAGTCTTGTATTCCTTCTAGTTCTTCACTCTTTTTATCCTTGCCTTTTATAACATCCACCCCTACCTTCGTGGCCTTCCTTGTCTGTCTTAAGTCTCTCTTATCGGCCCAAGAGAGTGAAGTGCGTTTTTCTTCCCCTCCTCATCCCGTAATTTTTGTGCGATCATTAAAATAATTCATCAAGATGCCGAAGTGTCATGTATGTTCAAAGCAGACAGTATCCCAACGCTGTGTAAACTGTATGAAATGTAAGAGTGCTTTCCACTTAGATTGCCTCAAGTTATCGCCAGATGAACTGAATGGGGTGGATAAGGAATGGGTTTGCGGATATTGTAGAAGAGACACTCGAGTGCTACGCAGTCAGTCGGTCTCTTCGCCTCTTCCACCAGATGAGTTGAATGTTGTGGATGGTGGCTCTCACTCTCTCAGTCTTGCCCGCTCGACCCTATGAACAATAATCAATTCGCTTTACTTATGTCCAAGCTTAACGAAATATCATCTGACATTTCTACCATCAAAACCACTCAATCGACATTGCAGTCTGAATTATCTGAGTGCAAGTCGATTTTGCAGAGGCATTCGGCAGACATTGATTCTCACAGTAAAGTTCTGGATGATCACTCGATGACCCTCTCTAAACATGACGGTGAAATTCTTTCCTGCAGCAGAACACTTTGCGGTTTATCTGCCGATCATGATCTGCTTGAAGCAAATCTGGAGACCGCCTTCTCAAGATTGTCTGAGGTCGAGAAAGCCTCCAGTTTAGTTATTCGTGACTCAGTCCCGACGAGCTCTGCATCTGGACCTGCCGAAGTGCTCGATCGTTTGAGGAGATCTCATAATATACTAGTTCGTAACATTCCTGAATCAGATTTGGAAAACGACACCGCACTTGTTTCACAAATAATCGATTATGTTACTCCAAAATCTGATGCTCATCGTATCTCTCTTGAGAGAATCGGTCGTGCCAGAGGCGATCGTCCTAGGATGCTGAGAGTCACTTTCAATAACCTTATGATCGTTACCAAGTTACTGAGGAACAAGAAAGTTATAAATAATGTGCCAGCTTGGAAGGAGTTCAGCATTTCCGATGACAAAACACCTTCTCAAATCGATGAACTAAGCCAGCTTCGTGAGGAATTGAAACGTAGAGAAAATGCAGGGGTGTCCAACAAAGATATTAAATATGTTTCCGGTGTTCCTACAATAATAAAGATTTCAGCTCCAGAGAACCCAAAAAACTAAGCAGTCTTCACGAGTGGTCAGCTGCATACACCAACTCCCAGTCTTTCTGCTCAAAATACTTGGAACTGCTTGCATTTGCTAAAACTTCAACCACCCTTCATTTATTCTTGTTGCTAAATCCTGGTTACACCCTGGGATCCCAGATAATTTAGTCTCTATACTGGCTACTCCATTTTCAGATGTGACAGTGAGACAACGATTGGTTATGTGGGAGTATGTATTTATGTCGCGAAGGATGTTCTCGACCCCTTCTCTGTTCGTCCCTTCAGTCCAAGATTACCTGGTGTTGATAGTCTATTCATTGACCTTCAGAACGGGCAGTCCCCCAGTTTCACCATTGGATGTGTCTATAGACCTCGACCTTCTAACTCTGACGTTGACATGGCTGCCTTTCTGGGTGATCTCTCGATGACCAAACGAAACCTTTTTGTTGCTGGTGATTTTAATCTGGCCGATGTCGTCTGGCCGCTCTCTGCCAGGGTTTATAATTCACCATCCAGTCCGTATGTAGAATCCTTTCGTGACTCTAATCTTGCTCAGTTAGTTGAGGCACCGACAAGTTCCGTAATCACCAAAACCCATCTTTATTAGACCTCATATTAGTCAACGATATCGACCTGGTTTCTGACGTTGGGCACCATCCTCCCCTGGGAAAATCGGACCATGTTATACTTCTCTCCAGGTTGCAGCTCCAGTTGCCGAAGGGCAATAAAATTAAGAAAACAATAAAGGTCATCGATTATGAACAGTTACAGCATGCTGTCGGTGGTGTCGACTGGGATGCCATGTTTGAGTGTGCGACTGATGTCGAGACCATGTGGAAACGTTTTGTGGAGATGCTGACGAAATTGACTGACGAGTGCTCCTCTTTGAGGAATATATTAACAGTTCCTTCGAAACCCTGGATCGACAGTGGTATTCTCAGAATTATTAGACACAAAAAGTCGTTATGGTAACGATTTATTCGTGGGAGACAACAACGTGACTATGTCGCTCATCGTAACTATTCGAATCTTCTTTCCTGTACTATATCTGCTGTCAAGAGGAAATTTGAGTCAAAATTGGTTCAGTCTGGAGATAGGAGACGCCTTTTCAAGTATGTAAGATCGTCGTTGAATTCAAAGGTAGACATCCCACTGGTCCGCAACTCAAGTAAACTACCATGCAAAGGCCCCGAAGAGGCCGCAAATGTCCTGGCCGATACTTTTGCTGCAGATTTCAGCCTGGAGACAGGTTCACCTCCTAAAATTACAACGAATCGTGTCGACATTGGTTTAACGAGCATCGATTTTCCCCCTTTCCTGGTCGAAGAACATCTGTCTACTCTCGACGTATCTTCAGCGCCTGGTGGTGATGGAACTTCTTCAACACTTCTCAAGAAATGTGCCCATTCCCTGTCTTTTCCCTTAACAAGAATTTTCACCAAATCTTTTGAGACATCTTCGCTTCCTATATCATGGCGGAGTGCTATGGTTACTCCTATCTTAAAAAAGGGTGACAAAAAGGAACGCATCAAACTACCCCCCCCATTAGCCTGGTTCCCATAGCTGCTAAGATTTGTGAAAGGATTATACTGGATTCTGCAATAGAGTTTGCTTTGGAAAATAATATCATCCCCGGTTGCCAACACGGTTTTCTTCCTGGTCGTTCAGTAATAACAAACCTACTGGAATGTATCAATAACTGGTCGAGAGCGCTCGACAAGAAGGTTCCCGTAGACGTGGTTGGTATACCTCGATTTTTCCCGTGCCTTCGACCGTGTCCCCCACGGCCGACTGTTGCAAGTGCTTGATCATTTTGGATTTCGCGGTGAGCTTCTTGCATGGATTGCAGCCTTTCTCTCAGACCGTTCATTCCAGGTTAGAGTGGGCAACTCATTATCATCCTCGAAGCCGGTCACCAGTGGTGTACCGCAAGGCTCAGTTCTGGGACCATTGCTTTTCCTTATGTATATAGCCGATTTAGCCAACTGCATTAAATCTCACTGCTCCCAGTTTGCGGACGATACGAAGATCCCGGGAGATCAAACTCTGCAACAGGACTTGATCTCGATAGCACGTTGGTGTGAAGATTGGCAGCTACCTTTAAATTTCGATAAATGTTCAGTTTTGCATATGGGTACCAACAATCCCCGTCTCAAGTACAATATTTGTGGTCGACCGATCTCTTCTGCCAGCAGCCACTCTGATCTCGGAGTTATCATAACTGAAAATCTGACCTGGTCAGAGCCCACACAATCTGCAGTAAACAGAGCGAGAAGATCCCTTTTCTTGGTCCAGAAGACTTTCGGTAGGTGTGATCCAGCCGCATGTAGCGCAGTTTATAAGACGTATATTCGACCCATTCTGGAATTCGCTGGACCAGTTTGGAGTCCAGTGTTGTGCCGCGACCTTGACATTTTGGAAAAATTTCAGAGGCGGGTTACGCGAATGCCGTACGGTGTGTTTCGTCCTGACTACGCGACGAGGCTCGCAATAATGGGTCTGACGTCTTTTGCAGCCCGTCGAACGCGCGGCGATCTTATTATCACCTTCCGGTGCCTCCGTGGCCTCTTCGGCTTTGAATTGCAGGACTTGTTCGAGATCAATAGAGACCAAAGATTACGTGGTCATGCACTAAAATTGAAAAAAGAAAGTTTTTCTTCGGTCCACAGGCAGCATTTCTTGTCCAACCGCGTGTTCGACACTTGGAACCGTTTGCCTGATAATGTTGTCGGTTCTGGCTCGGTGAATGCGTGTTCTATAGTTGTACCACTTAGTACTTTTTTTGTGTATTTTTTGAACTCTCAAATCTGTGTTTTTTTTCTTATTTTGTGAGTTTATACGCTTTGGCCCAACTCTTGTAACTTTATAATAATAAAGTTCGGAGAAGCAGTTGTGTTAGGGGTATAAGCTTTGTTACAGTGTCCTTACGCCACCTTAGGCACAGCACTGTTAATTTTCGACCCAACCGTGAAATGGTAACCCACTACCGAGACTAGAAAATTTCTTTCCGAGCTCTGGATTGAACTCGGACTTTCCCTTGGCTGATTTCCATCCATCAATGTACCATATAGACGACTTTTTGCCTATTCGATTAACGTAGTCCACTGCACTTTGCCTGTCACGTATGACCGTGGCTAAGGATATTTCGAAATCAAAAGTAGTTGGCAATACGTCAGAGGGTTTCGCCAAGAGGGAGTCTATTTGCTTCGGGATTCTCAGTTCCACTTTAGCATTGTTCACGACTTGGAAATGTCGTGTCAGGATTATTCTGAAACTCGGGTCTCAGTGGTAGGTCATCTGTGACCACATCCAGGAGCTGCTCGCACTCATTTAGGAAATGGTGTCATGAGTTGTCGCCAGTTTTCAGTTCTGGTTCTTTTGCATCCCTGAGAGCCCACCTGGCCGCTTCACGTTCCAGAAAGATATCTGGGGAGACAGGTCCAAGATGACTTACATGGCAGGAGTTGGACAAGAGCGTGTTGCTCCTGTGATACGCTGTTCTACCACGTATAGAAGATACTCATTTGAAAGTGCCTTCTACTCATCATAAGTTTCATACAGGGCGGTTTTCAGCACCACTACAAATTGCCCGCTAATACCCAAAAATTCTAAAGTTCCAAAGAAAATTCTAACACGCTCTTGAACATTATTATATGTTTCATTATGTGTTTATCTTACAGGTTCCCGATTCGCCCTATTAGAAATTAAGGCTGTTATGGTGCAGTTGCTGAACAAATTCGAAATAACCTTCATTGAGAAGACTCCTGTACCTTTAGAACTGACGAAGACATTTAGTTTGGTGGTGAAGGGTGGGATATGGTTAGGGTTAAAAAGAAGATCAAAACCTACCTAGATACACAAATGAAGTTTCTTCCGACTATGGAATGTAACGTCATGAAACAATAAAGTTTACCTTGTCAGGTGATGCTTTATCTTATATTTGATTGTTCTGATACCGTTGTGAAAAAACGAGTGGGAAATTTTTAGTTGAACTGACGTGGAAATATGATTTCAGGAACATTTCTGACAAGATGTGCGAAACGGTGGAGGATGAATTTAAGTAAGTTAAGGCTACAGACATTCGGCCTCGTTTATTATGTTGTGTCTTCACTCTTCACTTCATCTAGATTCGAATCTGGTTTAAATCGATCATACTATAAATATTTCAGTGAGGACATGTTTTTCTGTCACTATTTTTTCTATGAACCTAAGTACTGCTGTTTTCAATGAATATTTCATCATAAGTATAGTCGCAATTCACAACAGCGGGGACCCAAGTACAATATATAATCATGATAGTGAGGCTGTACCCTTTTTATGAAAATCTTGAACACAATTTCAATTCATAGTCCTGGTCGCAGTGATAGGGGCTGTATACTGAACCACATAATTCTATACCTACAATGTGATCCTTGAAATTAAAACTGAAATCTCTAGAGGATTCTGCCAAACTACAGCGAGAACTATAAAGGTGCAGACACATTGTTATCACGTCACGTCACATCACGTCGTCTTCCCAAAATGTGCAACCACGATAATGCATGGAACTTAGAGAGCTTAGGAAGAGAGACACACCTTTCAATAATAAATAGTGAAGCCAAATCATCAGAACTAAACTGGGTGATTGTACTACTACGGAATCAAAATGTAGTAAAAATTTTTGCAACATTGATATGCTGTCACGTTATAGCACGTAAGATCTATATTCCGCAAATTTACATTTTCTGAATGCACGTGATACCACGTCTGATATTTTGTGAAATGTCATTCTGACATACATTTGAAACCGATCTGAGTGCTCATTCAATATTTCTTGAATTAATTGATGGAATTCCCCCACTTCCTCTGATCGTTGATTCATTTAGTAAATCGAATCCCTTCTATGAGAATCACCAGCAACTGTAAAAGCAGCTATATTTTCCATATCTTCTTCCCAATTTCTCGCGTGAGCTCACATGACATGACAACAATCCTGCACCTTAATTGTGCATGCGCGATAGGAATATTGTAATTGGTTACTCGGCAGCATGAAGAAAAATTCCACCTAAGGTATCCATGGATACATAATGCCATGTTCCTTAACTACTCCGCGAAAGAAGAATTTATGGCTATCAGATTGAAATTAAACTGAATTGTTGTCACTCTTTTGTCGTCTATTTCGGAAAATGGGTCATGAAATTTACATAATTAAATAACATAAAAAAATTTGTTACTCAAGGATTATTCCAACATTCTGATCCATTTACGAGAACAATTGTTGAATTTTTGTGGATGTTGTCTTACAAATTCATCAACAATTTGCAATTCTCTGTTCGTTTGACTGTTTGGATATTCAGTGGCCTTTATCCTTAAAAGTGTAAGGTAATTTTTCCTAGAATTTATATTCAATATCTATAAATTGTACCAAGAAATTACCCCTCATTAAAAGTATATAAATATATTTTCTGATTATGGATCATTATTATTTTCCCTAAAATGTCCTGAATTTATGGGTGTTTCAAAAAAAGTCGACCCCGTCTCTAGAATGGGAAAAAGACGGAAAAATGATTGGGGTTAGCTTAGAAAAAAAATTTCATAACACCATCCTCATTCAAAATAAAGAGCGTTGAAGAAAACAATTAAAAGTTGCATGAAAGGAAAGTCCTGAATCCCAATTGTTTTAACATGTATCCGTTTTACCGATGAGGTCTCATTCACGCGACAAATTTTCAATTCATATATTGCATTCTGATTAATAATACTGATAATTAATAACTTTATCATTACTTCATGCCAGCATCGGTTATTACTTCATAATTTTAAATCGGAATATTCCGAAAACGGTACACAGTATAGAGTTCTACCAAGAGTACCTTTTTGGTGTGAAATTGAATGATGGCTTGAGTTCACTTGAAACTTAGATCAATTAATCTAACCACAAAAAAGTTATGTTCAATAATACTCGGTACGAACTGTGTAACTAGCCCTCCTCTGAGAGACATAAATACACATTCATGGGTTGTATGAGCTTCCAAAACATATTCGTGTAAAATTTCATCACAATGTTTACAGTAGTTTCGGCAAAATCGTAAAAATGTGTATTATTTTTTTCTTCAACACCCTTTATCTTGAATACGAATGGCGATACGAAACTTTTCTGAAGAGCAAACTCCAAATATTTTTTATTTTTCTACCTACCCTTTTTTTGGAATTCCCTGTATAGATATCGTGATTGCTGATGGCGAGAACGTTACTTTGATGTCTGAAATAGAGTTCCCAAACGATTCTACTTTTTTTATTCGTTTCAGAAAAATGGGAAAAGTGAAGTGGCTAGCGATGGACAATGCTTTGAACATTGAATATTTGGGTGTTCTTCCACAATAAAGCTTCAATTTTAGAAAAAAAAATCTTATGAACTTATCTATACTCCAAATGTTTTTTTTTAAACAGGAATATGATAAAAAATGCTAAAATAATAACTCATTGTGAATCATAACAATATTTCTCTCGAAATTTCCATCAAAAGAGATTACAACAACTTAAATCAACAATATTATAATATCTCCAAATGTTCGATATTTTGATATCCTTTTCATATCACTGGGAGAAGATTTCACAAATTTCCTGTGAAATTCTCCACAATTCACGTCACAGATGACACTGATGAAAAATCGGTGCTTTCATTGATCTCTAAAACAAAGTGAATTAATATGCGGGTAGAGAAGGCGAATATCGAATGAACTCACTTCGTATCGCATCTTCAAACGAACTGTCGATAATTATTTCGCTTAGATTTTTATCCATTTTCATAAGTATTTGCTTGACACTGGGCTTTATGTCGATAAATAGTAGTCTCTGGTTTCTTTGCTCTATCTCTTGCCTCAAAATGGCAAAACTCTGAAAAATATCAGTATTATTGCTGGATTGAATAGGAGTCGAAACTATGGATTTTGGGAGGTGCACTATCAAAGGAATGGATCCTCACCCTGGCAACAGTGGCATCCATATTTCCGATGTTCTTTCCGTTTATGACAACCACAATTCCTTCTATAGAACACTGTTCACCTATAACCTTCCGCAAGTACTCAGCCGCAGGAAATTGAACATGTGTTTTTGGAGAAACCATGTAGACACATCTACCAGCACATGTTTGCTGTTCTATGAAGAACTTCGGACGTGCACTAGTATAGAGTACGAATAACAAGTTACAGGAGATACCAGTAAGGATTCCGTTCTCCAGACTCCAAAATACACCAACCAGGAATGTTACTAGTAGAGGTATGAGATCGGATTCTGCAAAATTAATTAATTTTTGTTGAAATACAGGGTCTTTCACGAGGAACCTCACCCATATTTATACGGGAAACTACTGAACGTATTTTCATGAAATTCAGCACTTATAAGTATTTCACGATGCTGATGAAATCTAAAATATTTTCAAGGCATGAGCACCTCCGGTTTTTCCGGAAATGACGTCAACTTCCGTTTTTCAAATTAGAACACCATTTTTTTATTGCAGAAATAGATTCCTTAGAAAATTTCAAGTTATTTTGATGTAACATTTTTTAGTTTTGGTTGGAAAATTCTCTCTGAGCGGGAAAATTCGAAAAAAAAATCGAAAATAGAGCTCCGCTGAAACAAGAATAACTTCGAGGTTTTTGGATGGAAAATTTTCATTTTTGGGATTTTTCAAGATGTAGGTAAGATTGATGTATCCACTTTAAAAATCGAAATCGCGATTCATGATACAGGGGGTGAAAAAATCGCTTTCAAAGTTAGGGATGACAAAATCGTGAAAAATCAATTTTTTTCAAATTAGAACCCCATTTTTTTATGGCAGATATTGAATCTACGTTAAAAAATAATGTGAGTGTATGCATCACACCCTTGCCCTAAAGGGGATATTTTCTGAGTTATTCACAAAAAACTGTTTTTCGTCTTGAATTTTCAGCTATTCCTTTTCCCTTCACGCCAAAAAGATGAAATTTTCAGGAACTGTTACTTAAACCTATATCCTCTACAGGCTATTTGAAGATCGATGGTTGGCGAACAATGGTCCACATCTTTGGCCACCACGTTCTCCCGATTTAACTCCTTTAGACTATTATGTTTGGGGTAGGATAAAAAATATTGTCTACACAACTCCCCTGACTGATAAAGAGGACTGCATAGAACGAGTCAGAAATGCGTTCAGGTTTGTTTAGATTTTTAGATTCATAGTTTTGAAACTCAATTTGGTTTTTAAACACTTTTGCAGATCTCTTCTTCCCGATGAAATAAGAAGAGCAACGCACGAAGCATTCCTGAGACGTATAAATAAATGTCTAGAAATTAACGGTCAAAACTTTGAGCATCTTCTCTAGTTATAACTGCGAGAGTTTGCCATGGTTCTCCTAATAGTAACTTGAAGTCGGTTTCAAGAAGGGGTGAAAAATCTACAGCATGGTTCAAAAACAGTTCCTGAAAATTTAATTTTTTTGGCGTGAAGGGAAAAGAAATAGCTGAAAATTCAAGACGAAAAACAGTTTTTTGTGAATAACTCAGGAAATATCCATTTTAGGGTAAGGGTGTGATGCATACACTCACATTATTTTTTAACGTAGATTCAATATCTGCCATAAAAAATGGGGTTCTAATTTGAAAAAATTGATTTTTCACGATTTTGTCATCCCTAACTTTGAAAGCGATTTTTTCACCCCCTGTATCATGAATCGCGATTTCGATTCTTGAAGTGGATACATCAATCTTACGTCTTGAAAAATCCCAAAAATGAAAATTTTCCATCCAAAAACCTCGAAGTTATTCTTGTTTCAGCGGAGCTCTATTTTCGATTTTTTTTTCGAATTTTCCCGCTCAGAGAGAATTTTCCAACCAAAACTGAAAAATGTTACATCAAAATAACTTGAAATTTTCTAAGGAATCTATTTCTGCAATAAAAAAAGGGTGTTCTAATTTGAAAAACGGAAGTTGACGTCATTTCCGGAAAAACCGGAGGTGCTCATGCCTTGAAAATATTTTAGATTTCATCAGCATCGTGAAATACTTATAAGTGCTGAATTTCATGAAAATACGTTCAGTAGTTTCCCGTATAAATATGGGTGAGGTTCCTCGTGAAAGACCCTGTATAGCGCAGTAGACAGGTAAACAGAGAGAGTCTTTGAATCGTACATATATTTTAACTGTGAATTTTTGAGGCCAAAAGAAACCTTTTTTTCATTTTTCCGAATACGGCTCTGTTAAAAAGATATAGCCATTAAAAAAAATTGGGCCGCATACGTGTCTGATACGATTCTCTGGCATTAATCCAAAGTTCATATTTCTCGATTGAAAGTGAGTTGATACATTGAGTGGATATGCAAGTACTAACCTTACTGGAGTGAAAATGTTTGATAAGTCTTCCTTCAAAAAACCATCTTTCTACTATTTTTCTGAAGATTAGTTAGTAGAACGCTGATAATTTTTTCTTATTTTCTCGATATCCCGATAATATCTTATAAAGAGAGTTTTTCATTGAATTTGTGATAAAACAAGCTATATCAACCTATTTTGTATTGAAAACAATAATCTCCTATGAATATTTCACAGAGATTTTGAGGGGACATTGCCAGTTTGTTGATTATTCGGATGACATAGTAAATATCTATGAATTCTGCCATATATCACCTTCCTGGATTTCAGGAATCGACGCATCTCAAACGTTAGTCTGATCTGTGATGTTTCCTCCCTACGCCACGAGAGTTCACGACGCATGCGTATAGCGACAAACGGCGCTGAATATTGGCGATTTCAACTACCGTTAGAGGCGCTGCAAACTTTAAACAAACACGAAGGAAATCTTTTCTGGAGCTATATGTTGATATGGAAATTTATAAAATTTACGTGTTTAATTGGCATATTTTTTGGAAAGAAGTTTTCCCCTAGTTGGAAGTTCCATCTAGGATTTTTGCAAATTATTACAGAGGACATCTAAGTATCACATTATTTTTCATTCAATATTGGTTAGGTATCGAGATTCATCATTCAAATTTAATATGTCTCATTGACATTAATTTGAAATATTTTCATGAAGGATGAACCGGTAACAATAAATAAAATGTATAATTTCTTGCTTCTTATAATTCAATTTGAATTCGAAATGTGGGAGATCATTTGTGGAATTTTATTATTACATAGCTCAACATCAGAAGTTCATCCATCATAGAGAGAGTCTCGAGTCGATACACCTGACAACATTGTTAACTTGTAGAGCGATCAGAGTTAAGTAATAATTTTCTGCGATTCGGTGATTTTTAAAATCCAGGGAAGCATTCAGATTATTCTTGAAATTTAATGATTTTTTCTCCAAATTTCATCGGATAAAATTACGAATAACTCGAAAACAACGCGTTTTATTAAAAAAACATAAGAATACTTTCGTTTTTAAAATGATTGGTTCTTTCGAAAATATGAACCGTTTATCTTTTTCAAATAGGTTTATGGTATTTTTGCATGGATTTATGAGTCGGTTTCTCTGTTACTTCTATACCAGAAAAAATATAGAATAAGTGTTGTTTGAGGAATAGGTATGCACCATGAGTAGAGTAAACACTAATCCAAAATTCAGTTCATTCGAAATGACGGTTCCGAAGATGTGGAAAGTAGTGTTTTTCATGGATTTTCGACACCCTGTATCTTTCAAACGGAACCGAATTTTGAGAAATGGTGTAGGAAAAAAGTGTTCCGTTCCATAAGAGGAATCTTCAGTTGAAATATTTGTACTTGTCAAAGAGTCATTCCGTTCTTCTATGGAAAAGTATTCTAAAGGTTATGATAGCGGCAGGTTTGTGCAGACTGGATGTTACGTTTGAACCCCAATCATAATATCTTTAATCGCAAAACAAATTTCATAGATTACTTCTCATAAAATACTAACTGGAATTGGAATATCAAATTTAAGATTTGTCGTCTTATACGTACTCTTTGTCCTCCACAATACGCGGAAAGCTTCAAAGTCGAACAAGTAAAACATGGCGCAGATAACGACAGAAGCCAGTGTCGCTTTAGGAATGTAATGGAAAGTCGAAGTCAGGAAAGTAAGAGCCAAAAGTACCAGAATTCCAGTTATGACTCCACCAAATGTTGTAACCACTCCTGATGCATTATTGACAGCTGTTCTGGTGAAAGAACCTGTCACTGGCATCGATCTCACGAAGGACCCCATGATGTTGCATGCCCCAACAGCGAACATCTCTTGAGTGGCATCAAGAGTTCTACCTCCAGCTGTAATAGTGGAATTTTAAGTATGCCGATGGAGTTTGAAGTTTTAAACTACCTAATTACTGAGAGATCGAAACAAGTTTATATACAAGAAAACTCACCAAAAGCTTTTGCTATAGCTACGGTCTCCAAAATTGCTACCAATGGAGCAAAAATAATTGTGCTACCAAGTTCTGTGGTCATATCGGAAAAGGAATAGTGTGTTCCATTAACAATTGTAGAGAATGGAGGAACTTCGAATGATGGTACACCTTCACTAATTTTTCCTGAAAGTAAAGGTAAATCTGAATTTCGGTTCTCTGAAATAACTAAGACTTACCAGTTATTTTGAAAGGAGAAACTCCATTAGAATCCCTCAAAAGATAAGCTAAAACAGTTCCTATGATGACAACTAGTGCATTTCTCGATAAAAATAACATAAAAGCTACGATTGAGAAAATGTTTCGACCTGTGGATAACTCAGGTCTATATTTGAGAGATCCAAACCTCTTGAATTCCTAAAAAAGATGTATCATTAATGAGAAATTATAGCTATTTAGGGCCGGTATCTTAGATCATAGGTTAAGGTACCTACATCATCTCATTCATAAATTCGAGAATTGGTAAAGCCAAAATTTAGACACTTTTAATTAGGGGACGAAAATAGCATAAACAATAGCAATATCACTAGATACAGCTACCACTGAAAGGTCCAGTGGCATGGTGATATCGGTATTGAAGAATAGAAATATGTATATGAATTAACTCTTTTTGACGAATCAATACAATGTTCCGAACATTGAAACAGATTCTGATTTAGGTAAACAGATTCAGCTAAATTCAGAATTGATAACCAAATGTTCCTCAGGAGGGAATCTGAAAAGTGAAATTCGAAAAATCGAAGAATCTACGCCACTGTTACTCAGAATGAAAAGGGTAGAACAAACATATCCAATGTATCACAAAGGAGACACACACGGGCCATTTCTTCAACGTTTTTTGATAATAATATTCGGAAATAAATCCAAATCTCACTTTTTATACACAATGAAACGCGATATCGTGATAACAACAATGTTCAAAACATCAGTAATTGATTGGTAATACAAAATTGAAACTGCTGTACAAAATTAATGAATGAACTGGCCACAGATTCAGAAAGCGGTGCTGTCATATACCTAGTGCCCATTCATCATCTGAGGCAAAATATTTGAAGAAGCAAATATACATACTCATTTCTGACATTCACGCACAAATGAGTGAATTTCAATCTGAAGTACTTTTCATTTCGATTTAGAGTTTATCTATTTATTAGAAAATTCAAAACGTGGCAAAAATTTCTACGACTTTTTGATTCCGTAGAAGTACAGTTACCCAGTTTATTTCTGATGATTTTGAAAATTGGCTCACTATTTATTATTGAAAAGCGCGTCTCCTCTTTCTATAGTCTGGGGCAGGTATATTCAACCAGTCTGTGAAGTGTCTGAAAACTATCTGTTCTTCAAATTAATCCACCACCTGCAACTAATTTGGGATTATTCTGTAGTTAAATCGTTGAAAATACCGAAGTTGTCAGGCCAATCATAATTCAGAGACAGTTGGTATTATCGCGATAATACGAGCTGTCTTTGGACTGTGATTGGTCAGTTTTTGAAATGAGTGGAATAGTCTGTGAAACAAACCCGAGTTATTGCTAGTCTGGACAAATCAGTTACCTCATTACAAGTTAGTGGGATACGATTTGTGTGTTATTTAGTATTCGTTAATTTCTTATGTAGATCACTTGATATAATAATTGCGATCAGTGAAAATGCCATTTTAGAGGTATTTGACTCAAAAGGAGTTAAAGGCGGCTATGAAGGAGATTTCGCAACCGGTCTATAAGAGAGAATAGAACAAATAAGTGTCCACTCGAAAATTAAAAATCATTTGCTGAAAAAAAGCCGACATATGAATCTGTATCAAAAATTTCCATTGTCCGTTGGCACGATAATTCGGTAGTAACGGTGGCAAGTAATGTTGTTTATGGTATAGATCCTGTCCAAAATGTAAAACGCCATAATAGAAATAAACGAAAAGATGTACATATTCCCCAACCCCAACCTCATGTAATTGCTCAATACAATAAATATATGGGTGGAGTAGATTTACATGATTACGAAATTGCTAATTATAGGTGCCAAGTATTTGGGAAAAAATGGTGGTGGCATTTATTTTGAAACTCCTTATCGTCCATGCATGGAAAATTTATAATATGTATAGTCAGCGAAAAAAAAATTCCAGGTAAATTTTGAATATTATTTAGGCCTTGCGACATTGAAAAACTGATAAAACAATAATTCAATGAAATCTTGTTCATGGCATTGAGGAACTACGTTATGATAATCATGACCACCTCATAATTTATCATGCCACTAAGCCAACAAAGCCCGGAGGAGATGTAGAATCTGCCATAGCTACACAATTTACATCTGTAAGAAGTGTAATTCACATACTACATGCTTTGTACAGTATTAACAAAAATGAAACCTGGTATAACCAGTGGTGCGTTTCCGCACCATGATATATTTGGGTATTTTTCATTTCAAATGAAGTTCTATGTGAGAAATAATTTATGTTTAGTTCTGGAATGTAAGATTCAATTATTTTGATATTTGGAAATATCACTTCATTGAGGACACAAACATCTCTAATTTGATGATATCTGTTCTTGATTCGAGCATTTCGGCTGGCGTGGTTTATTATATTTCGACGTTTCGCCAGATCGAGTGTCTGGCATCTCCAGGAATTATTTCTCTCTTATACCCGCGCCTGCGTCTGTTTGGCTGGCTTCCTCCGGCTTAGGACTCGTTCCGGCGCCTGATTGGTCGATACTGTTCTTCTCATCATCTACCCGATTTCTCTTGTGGGGAAGTGTACTTGTGTTTTTGAGCACAGGCACCCATACTCTGTTAATTTTGAGTGTTTCTTCGGATCTATTGAAGTTTTCCTGGTGTTTGTGGATTTCTATAAAGCCTGGGGTAGTAAGCGGTGGTGGTACATAACACTTGGGTTTGGTCGAATTCAATGGCGTGATTTGTGTTGTTCAATGTGTGCTCTGCGACGGCGGACTTCTCTGAATGACCCAGTCTGCACGCCGGCCGAAATGCTCGAATCAAGACCAGATATCATCAAACGATGGCCGCGAAAGCCTCAAGAAATTCATTTCTAATTTATTCAATTATTTTATTATATATTTCAGGTGTAATTGATATTTTTTACCATGTGCCATAAAATAATATTTCATGTTAATTCCCAGTGATTCGTCCACGCACCAGTATTTTTTTATATGTTCCAATTTTATATTATTTTTTTAATGCATGGAATTCATTCTTAAGTGTAACAAAATGAACATTCACGAACAAAATGCTCGTTTTTTGAAATGTGACACTTTACAGATAGATGAGTATACCGGCCCTTATAGTCAAACAGATTTAGTAGCCGCTCTTTCAGGCATTTTCTGTAAGCTTACCCTCAAAACCATGAGGAAAATAATACTCAAAACGCCAAGAGTAGTATCGGTCCATTCGATAGATCCTAAATTTTGAAAGACAACAGTCCACGCATCAACAAAAGCGCTTGCTTTCTTGTCTATACCAAACAGGCTATTGAGTTGGGAACAAGCTATTTGTAAGGCACCTGCTGATGTGAAACCAGCTATCACAGGGTATGAGAAAAATTCCACGACAAAACCTGCAAAAATACGTTTTGAAGCAATCAACAAAATTATCAAACATGGAGTTTGAGCTTACCTAAATTGAATAATCCTAACAAAAATATAATACAGCCAGTGGTAAAAGTAGTCAACACAGCCATATCAGGTCCTAAGTTACTAACATGAATTTGTATCATAAGTGACAATATGGACGTTGGTCCTATGTTCAAGTCCTTGCAACTACCAAATATGAAATACATAAAACATCCCATGAATCCACTGTATAGTCCATAAACAGGGTCCAATTCTGAAAATTATTGATTTTATCCTTTCATGACGACAACGTTATATCACTCAATTTTGATGCCATAAGGAAGCTTATTATGGTACTTAGTCCCATAATCAATTCATTATTGTATCATATAGAAATTCTTCATGAAGAACTTGTGATGCACATTGCACAAGACTATTTATAGTATTTATTATAAATGGTAAAAGAGCAATTACTACAAATTGTAATATCCTATGGATTCTAGAGTTTTTACATCAGCTATTGATGCTTTTCGGTTAACTTGTACTCCAGCTTGGTTGTTTTTTCTTTTGCTCTTTCAAATTTCCGATGTAACCTTCAGCAAGACTATTGCTTTTCCATCCGCCATGAAGCTTCACGATATACAGATCAGCCAGACTCAGAATGAAGCAAACGTTCGCCGAATACAATGTCCAGTATATTCTTCACGATGAGGTAATTTAAAAAAAAGGACAATAACTTTTGGCATTTCACCCCATTACAACGGGTTGTTATCGTGCATTTCTGATTTTTAAAAGTGACATATAAACGTCGAGGGTTTGTTCTGCAAGGTCGTATTCGGTATTTTCACATATTGTTTGACAAGTTCTACCATATTGGATCTTGGGATGTTCTCCGATGTAACAAAAAAGTCTCGCATTACCTTTGTGTTCGGTAGAGTGATTATAAAAACAGATCTATCACGTTTCAACAAAAAGTCATGCATATCGTTCCATTCTTCCTGAAGGGCTAAACTCGATACTGAAGAGTTGAAGGTGGGTTTTGGCGAGTGGGTCATATTTCTCTACTTAAGTAATCACATACGTCCACAATTAATATCCGGTGAGTTTGCTGGCCAGTTCATTCTCTGGATATTTGTTCTCTTGAAGGATGTTTTGAACACTTAGTGTGCGGTGTGGTGAGGCGTTATCACCCTGATGATAAATGAAATTATCCGCAAATTGGTTGTGCAGAGGAAACATGATTGGTTCAATGATGTTTTCTACGTAAATAGCACCAGTCATTGTTCGTTCAACGATAATAAGAGGGGTAGGGCGACCGAACTTTATGCACATTCACGACTTGTACCATAATGATCGTCTCATGATCCTTATTACATAAATAACTGTTACACTAACATCGATAAGTTTCTAAAATCACCTTTCAGTAACTTTGATTTCAATAACGTTGTCTCACCTGCTATTTTGGCGTAGGCAATTCCTTGTGGAATTTCTGTCAATGCCACTGTGAATCCCGCCAAGCAATCCTTCAGGAAATAGGACATTTTGTAATGTGGTGCCCATTGCAAAAGTGGTATTCTCTTCTTTACGAGGTCCATGGGACGAATTTTTTCCAACCACCTGTCAGTGGTCGGAACTCTAGCAGCTTCTGGAAATCGATACATTACTTTTCTGCACTATTAAGATACAAATGGTAATTATCTTATTTGAATTGATATAAGTTATGAAGCGTCAAGAAAATTTTAGTCCAAGAGGCAAAAATATGTACGCCTAACTCCAGTTCTCCGAAAGAAGCGCTTTTTTAGCACACCATCTGCCTTATCCCATTAATATTGGTTATCATTTCATGCTCCAGATGAATTCAGAGGTGTTTCATTCTCAAAGCCGAGAATTACGTAAACGAATGATCAGATCTTGAAAAGGGTTGGGTGTGCCGCGCAGAGGCTGATGGATTTAATGTAAAAAGATAACCCCTCAAGAACAAACTTGACACAGGATTTTCCAAAATCGTGATTGTTCTAGTGGTACGTCATTCATTCTTCTGTTTTGGAGGTCCACTTGGTAGGGCTTGTTGTTCAAAACTCAAATAACACTTGAACAAAGTATGTATTAAAAAAAACTGTTTTCAAGACAAGTTTTTATAATAAGAACACTCATCCGCCATTTTGAAGCCGCCATCTTGAACTCCTCAATTCTGAAGAATCGTGATATCCGATCCAGAAAACCCCCAGATACCAATACTCAATAGAATCGGATCATAATTACAAAGCTCGTCCGTCATATTGTAGTCGCCATCTTGAATTTTCCAATTTTGACAGAAGAACCATCATTGTCGATCCCAAAAACCCCCAAATACTAATTTTGAATGAAATCGTATCATAATTACAATATTCATCCGACGTTTTGAGCCGCCATTTCGTTTTTTTCTATAACAAATATTTCATGATGCATTGTCACCAGAATTATGTACAAAGTGCCAAATTTCAAATCAATCGGACGTTTAGAAGTGTGTCATATTCAAGTTGCAAGATTTGATTACAGAGAGACAGACAGACAGACAGACACCGGGACAGGTAAAACTAAATAAAGCTTGTAAAAACAGAATCCCATGGTCCATCCTGTTTTCTGTTTTGATTCACGTATTCGTATTTCCTCGTAGTGTATAGGTTCCTTTAGGTATCAGAAAACTAAAAAATTTATAAAGGTTGATTATCTTTGGAGGAGGAAGAAATACCCGGCGGGCTTCACAAAGCGAAATCACCGGTGATCCGAGCTTGACAGTCAAAAATCACAGAATCAAGCCGTTGATCATATAGGATCACCGGTGATTACGCTTTGTGAAACCCAGCGTTAGTAACAGAATACAGTAATGTATGGATAATCCGAACCCCGGATAATCCGAACTACCCTATAATCCGAACAGCCCCACTTGGTAAAAAGATATGTATAATCCGAACAGTCTGAACTCTGCAATCCGAACGCCCACCATCTTGTTTTATTGCGAGATGTGTCCTATACATATTTGCGTTCTACATATCCATTTCAAATAATGGACAGTGAACTTAAATATCATTCAATTTCACAGGACAAAGGTACTCTTGATAAAACTCGATACTATGCACCGTTTCCGGAGTAAGTATTTTGATTTCAATGACATCATAGCTGACTTCCAACCATTTAGAAGCAATAGATTATTCAGAAAAAAGTATTTTTATAACACCTACTCTAATTGAATCCTATTTCATGTTATTACCCTTTTTTTTAAATTCTCATATTGTGATGTTTTGTTCAATTAATACGTACATTTATCATTACTTCATACCAGCATCGGTTATTACTTCATAATTTTCAAATCAAAATACTGCGAAAACGGTACACAGTATCCAGTTTTACCAGGAGTACCTTTTTGTGTAAAATTGAAAGATGATCAAGTTTATTTGAAATTTTGATTAATAAATCTAATATCAAAAAAGTTATGTTCGATACTACTTGTTACGAACCGTGTAACATGGGCCCTCTATGAGAGTCAAACATAAAAATAAATTCATTGGATAAATCAGCTCCCAAATCATATTCGTATAAAATTTCATTACAATGTTGCCAGTAGTTTCGGCAAAATCGTAAAAATGTGTATTATATTTTTCCTTCAACACCCATTATCTTGAACGAATGGCGTTACGAAAGTTCTTCACTAAGCAAACTCCAATTATTTTTCAGTGTTCTACCTATCCTGGAGGCAGGGTCACTTTTTCAAAACACCCTCTATAATCCGAACGTGTTCGGATTATAGATATCATTCAATATGATTTCTATAATCCGAATGATTTGATAAACCGAACGGGTCTTGACAACTTTCTGTTCGGATTCAGGGCCGGACTGGGCAGGCGGGGTACCGGGGAATTCCCCGGTGGGCCCACTTATGTGGTTTGTGGGGGCCCTTGTCTAAAACGGTGCTACTTATTACTGAAACATATTAGATTCATTTCGGTTAATGGCTGTACTAAAAAAGTGTTTGTTTTATTTTTTCATTTTCATATCAACATCTATTGATATTTTTAACCAGCCTACCAAATACTGAATGGAAATACCATTCTGAAGGGACATTTTGACAAATAAATGCTCATAAGTCCGAAATTTGACTGGTTCTAATAATATACAGGGCGTTCCATTTGAAATAAACAACTTTCAGTCTCTTTTTCAAGCAACCGAAAAGACTGTATTTTTTACCACCCTGTATTGAAGTAACGTAGATCAGGCTGATGTGTTGGAAGCATTCATGTATCATCTAACTACAAACCGAAGGACCCCGCACTTTTTCTATGGCAAATGGCGTTCCGTCAAATGTTCTAAAATTTTGGTATAATGTTATACTCGACCTACTGATCAAAAGTGTCCTTAACTAGTTTTCGGGATACAGGGCGTCGAAGTTGAGAATTACCCACTTTTACACGCCCGTATCGCGGAACAGAATCGAATGAACTTCAATTTTTCTCAAGAAACATTTCATGACATCCCCAGGGAGCAACGATATAGAGGAATATGACCGAAAATCGTTACGAATACAGGGTCATCCATAATTGAATGTATACCCGATTTCGAAAGTATAAAATATGTCAGTTTCAGAGCGAGATCGTTCACCAAATGAACTATTACACTAGATATGTTGTTGTCACATCGAAAAAGTCTGAAATACCCAGAATTCATACCGGGTGATGTATTATTATAGAAACTATTCTCAAGGAAGGTTACATGGACACCCTGTATTTATGGGTTGATTCAAGGTGTTTGTTTAATTTTTTTAGAACATATCATCATGGACTTCAAAGAATACAGGGTGATTCAGTCATGAAATGAACTTTGAATCTCACAACAATACCCTAAAACCACTTTTTTTTTCATCACTCTCTATTTCAAGATTAACTCCGATGAGGTGGGAGTTTTCTTTCACCACTGTACTTGATATAAAAACATCAATACGGCTGAGAGTTTCATCCACTTCCTATGACCAGATTTTTTTTATGCTGGAATAAGAATAGAATAACATAAATAAATAATTTTTATATAAGATAAAAGGTAGGTCATAGGAAGTGGATGACAACTCTCAGCCGTATTGATGTTTTTATATCAAGTACAGTGGTGAAAGAAAATTCCCACCTCATCGGAATTAATCTTGAAATAGAGAGTGATGGAAAAAAAGGTGGTTTTTGGGTATTTTTGTGAGATTCAAAGTTCATTTCATGACTGAATCACCCTGTATTCTTTGAAGTCCATGATGATATGTTCCAAAAAAATTAAACAAACACCTAGAATCAACCCATAAATACAGGGTGTCCATGTAACCTTCCTTGAGAATAGTTTCTATAATAATGCATCACCCGGTATGAATTCTGGGAATTTCAGACTTTTTCGATGTAACAACAACATATCTAGTGTAATAATTCATTTTGTGAACGTTCTCGCTCTGAAACTGACATATTTTATTCTTTCAAAATCGGGCATGCATTCAATTATGGATAACCCTGTATTCGTAACGATTTTCGGTCATATTCCTCTATATGGTTGCTCCCTGGGGATGTAATGAAATGTTTCTTGAGAAAAATTGAAGTTCATTATATTCTGTTCCGAGATACGAGCGTAGTAAAAGTGGGTAGTTCTCAACTTCAACGCCCTGTATCTCGAAAACTAGTTGAGGATGGAGTTGAGGCCATGGACACTCTTGATCAGGAAATCGAGTACTACATTATACCAAAATATTAGAACATTTGACGGAACGCCATTTGCCATAGAAAAAGTGCGGGGTCCTTTCAATGTCATAGTGTCTCTCAACCCGAAGTTATCAGCAATTTTAGAGGTCATGATTTTCGGCAAAAAAATTGAAATCAATGGGAATTTTTATAGGTTTGAAGGTCTCGAACAAGAAAACCACTTCTGTATTAAGCCGACGTTTCGTTTAATATATAAACTTCTTCAGGACACTAGAAGAGAACAGTGTGGATGAAACGAAATCATCAAACAAAATACATAATTGAAGAGAAGTAATTTTTTTTATAGATATAAAAAATATATGTTACAATTTTTTTTCACGAAAAACAAACAAGAAATCACAACAAACAAACAATAGTTAGTAGGAAGGTACCTATAATCAATATTGAAATTAATTTATATTTCGATAACGGAACAGATAGGTTTAGGGAAATGTTAAAAAAAGTTTTCGAAAAGTTGTTGGAGATTCCAAAAATAATATAATATACCAGGTGTTTCATATGGAAAAGCTACTACTTTCTAAAAGAATAGTGGCAACACCACATTGACGAAAATATTTTGGTTGGGTAGAGAAGGTCCGATTATGCACTCATGCAAATTTTCAAACCGATCCGATATCTGGTTCACCAGAAACGTCTAATGTGCCATCCACTGTGAATCACCCTGTATATTAACTTTATCATGTATGCAGGTAAAATGTGAAACGGTATTTTCTAAATGAAAATTTAAAAAATACAGAATTCGTTCGAATGTGGAAAGTGATATTACTAATAATATCGACAACGATACAATAATAAATATTTTAAGCATGAACCATGTTTTTGAAAACATGCTTTCGCCAAATAATGTGTCCCGACTGATTTTTTGAGAGTGACTATGTTTTTGTCTTGTTTTTTTTAGAGTGCTTATTTTTTGTTTGATTATATATTTTGTATTAAATTATATAATTCGAGTGTGTTGTACTTTTGTCAAACGTTAGCGTTGACAACCTTCCGGCATTGGCCAGGATTTTTCCAGAATTTAATGTTGAATTTGGGGTTGGGGATATAAATTGGCGAAAACCAATTCCTAGTGTCAATGTTCGAACTCGACCATGTGGTGCACATCTTTAGAAAGGTTTCTTTTCTACTTATTTTTCCGAGTTCACCTTGAATTACGTTACTCTTTTAGAATCTGAACCAGTACGCTGGTCCTTAGCCCCTGGAGGCACCCGCGACAAGCGCTCTGGGGCCCCCTAAAAATTTTTTTCCGGTGGGCCCCCACCATACCAGTCCGGCCCTGTTCGGATTATTCATACATAACTGTACCTCTTATTGAAACAAACACAAAGAATCTGTTGGCCTTCAAATGAAACCGGATGCAGACATAGACATATCATCATCTCAGCTACTGGTATTCTTTAGAGCTTTGAAACTGTATGGTGATCTTCACTTCGAGTTAATCTCAATCAAGTTTCTTCAAGGCCGTACCAGATTGACAAACCTCGCATAATCGGATCTGAGGTTTGAAGCTGTGTGGTTGCTACATACATCTCAATTTTCGTCGCTGGACATTACACCTAACTGAACCACTAAGCGGATCTAGGGAGATTTGGGAGGGGGGGATTATGAAAATTCTCAACCAAGAGTACAGAGTGAGTCAAATTAGACACATTTTTTGAATGTGAAGGTCTATTTATAAACTATATGAGCAAAAACTGAAGTCGGTGTTTCATCGTTTTCGTGAATGTGCATTTATGAAAAGTGACTGTAACTTTTTTCTTGTGGAAAATTCTGCGTTTGTGTGGAAATATTGCAAATATTTTCTACAAATGTAAGGTTTTTGAAAAAAATACTGACAGCATTGAATGGTATGGAATGCACATTTGCGAAAAACTCCCTATGACTCGAATATGGATGCTGTTTTCACCATGAAAATTAAATTCCAGTCTCCAGAAACCGACATCAGTTAATAGCAGAGCAGAACTGTAGCTTATTTCGTCTTTTCAATGATCGGGGAGATACATAAGATGAATTCGGAGCATTTCGTTACTTTTGCCTGCAGTAATTATTTTTTCAGTCTTTCAATTTGAAAAAGTCGGATCCATATTAGATTATTTCGTTTCATTCGACTTCGGTGATATGCAGAGAATAAAAAATGATTATTCGAATGATTTGACTTGAATTCGAATATTAGAAATTGGTTGAAACCTTCAAGGGTTTATTGCCAACCTCGAAGGGGGAGGCCATGCTCCTCCTCCTTGAATTCCGCCAGTAAAATGAACGATAATAACCATAAATTTCACTCTGCTCACAGCTGCGTAGGTTGGGGACGAAATGCCGCCAGCTAAGTACCTACTACGCTCGCAAAGATTGCAATTGCTCTACCATGCGGCATAAACGGCAACCCAAAAACAAATCCGTACTTCTCAGATCCTGAGGACTTTGCGATGTTGTACGGTGATATACAGGGTCCTGCAATAGTGCGAAAATCTTCCATTGCGGCCGAATCAGACATCTCAGAGATTTCGTTGAAAGGTAGACCTCTAGTACCTTCATTTCTGCATCTCAGGAAATTATTTTCTGATATACAGGGTGTCCCCTATAAATGTTATTCAACAAATGGATGATTTTTTCAATGGATCATCCCATATATTTTCAATGACCTTCACTACCTCTTCTATGACGCAAAATATTAGAGACATTGGTCCAACGGCACAGATCTTATTCCAAGAAAACTGCAAAAAGGTAAGGGAAAAGCAGTTCAGTAAAAGTCTTCTGACGATTTCCAGAAGCCAAAGTAACATGAATTTGATCAAAAAGTTTTCTGATTGAAGGATTTGCCTTGTCACCGTTTTTAAATGATCAACCTGTCATATACAGGGTGTCCGTTATTAAGGTCCAAATATGAAGAACTTCAAAGTATTATTTCTCGATTTTTTCAAATGTAACACCCTATATTCTTTTCCTCAATGGTGAAGACAATTGTATACCTTACGTTTTCTCAGAAGTAACCTTAGGATTATTTTCACTCTCGCATCCAGCAGACATGAAAAATGATATCGCAACTGAAAATTTCATTCAAATAAGTAATAACATGAAAACTAACGGCATTCAAAAGAGGTCAAGCAATGACATAAAACTAAATGAATAATTATTGACAAACTTTAAAACCTTCCCAGAATCAAACTTCCTGAGCATCAATATAAAAATGATATTTTTGTTCCGTAATCCGTACAAGCAATAATTCTTAATCAACCAATTAAATCAGTGTTTATCGGCTTTCCAAAAAAAAATTAATCAGGTTGTTGCTACTTAGAGCTCAAAGATACATTCGCATACAGTGAATCAGTATGTTTTTTGAAAAAATGGGATGGTTGATCTGATTTTCATGTTAGGGCAGTGCCACAGAATCTGTTTTTCAGAGTGTTGAACTTATGATGCCCAATATCCCGATGGGAAACATTCAAAAGAATCGAATTTTCAGGGGTTTTTCAACTAGATTGTAGTGAAAGGAAATGTCAAGTACATCGATTATTGTTATTTAGCGCTCAAGGTTACTTTCGAACATAATAATTCAGTTACCGATTTCGAACAGCTTGTCTATCGAAGATTCTCATGATGAGTAATGCTGTGTTGAATAATACCTACAAAATCTCTTTTTGTCTATTTTTAACGTCCGTTAGTTTTTATTATGTTATTATGTGAATAAAATTATCAGTTACGATATCATTTTTCGTGTCTGCTGCACCCTCATCCGGGAGTGTGGGAGTGAAAATAATTCTTAGGTTACTTCTGAGAAAATATAAGGTATTCAATTGTGTACATTAATGTGGAAAAAATACAGGGTGCTACATTTGAAAAAATCGAGAAATAATAATTTGAAGTTCTTCATATTTGGACCATAACAGGCACCTTGTATATAACAGGTTGATCATTTAGGAACGGTGACAAGGCAAATCCTTCAATTAAAAAACTTTTCGATCAAATTCATGTTACTATCGCTTCTGGAAATCGTCAGAAGACTTTTACTGAACTGCTTTTTCTTCACCTTTTAGCACTTTTCTTCGAATAAGATCTGTACTGCTGGAAAAATGTCTCTAATATTTTGCGTCATGAAAGAAGTAATGAAGGTCATTGAAAATGTGTGAAAATATATGAGGTGATCCATAAAAAATTCATCTTTTTGTTGAATAACATTTATCGGGGACACCCTGTATATCAGAAAATATTTTCCTGAGATGCAGAAATGAAGGTACAAGAGGTCTACCTTCCAACGAAATCTTTGAGATGTGTGGTTCGGCAGCTATGGAAGATTTTCGCACTATTGTAGGACCCTGTATACTAGAAGAATAAACACTAATAGAAATAAAATACACCCTGCTGTCCCCAAATAATTAAATCACAAGGTGTAATTAACTGGACCATTTCTTGCGATAATTTTCTCACCAAATTATGTTTTCGATAAATCGTTAAGATGTCTGTGTTGCAAGTGTTGATTCCACATATTCATATTCTGAAGATTATTATCAAAAACAGCAGCATTCAACATTGTTCTGTTACTCTTCAACAATTATAAAATATGGACCAATTGCACTCCCCTAGCATGAACTGCACCACATTTCATCTGGTTGCAACTGTTTCGAAACAGTTTTGTGTTTATTTTTACCACTTCAAATTCCGTTTTGGATATATCTATTCAACCAAAAATGATCTTCAACACTGGATAAAATTTTTCCATGAAATTGTTCATCATTCTCCAGTTGTTCAAGAGTAAAATCAGAAAATAAACTACGTTTATGGTGGTCTAATGGCTTCAGTTGATGTTGATGAACCAGTTGAATTTTTTGAGTATGTAAACAATAAATTTCTCTTCAAATTATCCATATTATCGTTTGAGAAAGGTTCGATTGTTGAGAACGACATGGAAAATTTTATAAACGTTGTTGATGCATGTACTCTCCATGATTAAATAGCATGACCTACTGAACACAAATGACATAAAAATTGTCAAAAAATAATACACAGTGTTGCCATTATAAACATTTTAAATTGTATAATTCCTATTGAATAACCCGATATAAAATTTGAAAACTAAATCCAATTCGTGCTTGAAAATATTTCTTAGATAGACTTCTGTTAAATTAATGGTTCCATGATGGAAAATGATGGAATGCCTTTTCCATTTGATTAAAAAAAATCTCAGACAGGTTTATTTGACTTCCTAGGCAGGGGAAGAAGTCAAATAAACCTGTCTGAGATTTTTTGGCATTGACTTCCATCATTTTCCATCATGGAATCATTAATTTAACAAAAGTCTATCTAAGAAATATTTTCAAGCACGAATTGGATTTAGTTTTCAAATTTTATATCGGGTTATTCAATAGGAATTATACAATTTAAAATGTTTATAATGGCAACACTGTGTATTATTTTTTGACAATTTTTATGTCATTTGTGTTCAGTAGGTCTTGCTATTTAATCATGGAGAGTACATGCATCAACAACGTTTATAAAATTTTCCATGTCGTTCTCAACAATCGAACCTTTCTCAAACGATAATATGGATAATTTGAAGAGAAATTTATTGTTTACATACCCAAAAAATTCAACTGGTTCATCAACATCAACTGAAGCCATTAGTTTATTTTCTAATTTTACTCTTGAACAACTGGAGAATGATGAACAATTTCATGGAAAAATTTTATCCAGTGTTGAAGATCATTTTTGGTTGAATAGATATATCCAAAGCGGAATTTGAAGTGGTAAAAATAAACACAAAACTGTTTCGAAACAGTTGCAACCAGATGAAATGTGGTGCAGTTCATGCTAGGGGAGTGCAATTGGTCCATATTTTATAATTGTTGAAGAGTAACAGAACAATGTTGAATGCTGCTGTTTTTGATAATAAACTTCAGAATATGAATATGTGGAATCAACACTTGCAACACAGACATCTTAACGATTTATCGAAAACATAATTTGGTGAGAAAATTATCGCAAGAAATGGTCCAGTTAATTACACCTTGTGATTTAATTATTTGGGGACATGTTAAGTCACAACCGATAAATATGAGTAATTGAAGGTTAACCTTGTACGTGCTATTGATGAAATACATACAGCCAAATTCATATTGTGAAAAAGTAGTCGCCGCGGTGGTCATTTGGATGGAGTTATTTTCCATACAGAATGGCATAGTGTAAGCTTTGAGATAAAAAGAAATGTGTCGCATTGAATAATTTATTTCAAAATTTGATCTTAAATATTGATAAGCCCGTTAGATTGAAACTTTCAGATACTTTACACAATAGATATTTATGGTAGAGGACCCCTCACTTTTCTTATGTGAAGTGGCGACCGGTCATATTTTCTGAAAAATTGGTGTGTTGTTGTACCCGACTCAGTAACCAAAAGTCTCAATGAGACCAAACCAATCCTATGGCTAGTTTTCTAAAGTAGAAACTTGCCCTGATTTTCGCTTTTTTTATTAATCAAAAGTCAGATTGGATTTCTGTTGCATGCTTACTACATGTTCTAGTAATGACATAAGTGGATACGTATGATTAAAAATATTTATAATACAAGGTGATTCACGAATGTATGACGGTAGTTTTTTGCCAACTCTCACTTTTTCTACTGTGACGTCAAGGAGGCATATTTTTGAATCGTTCTCTTCGATATAGTATTTTGATGAGAAAATATTGCACAGAGCACATTTTTTATACAGGGTGTTTCACAGAGAGAACCACTAGACACTATTTTGTTTAGCATTAATTCGAAACCCTGTATTTATAGATTGATTTTCGCGAAAAGTAATACCACAAACAAATGTGTGCCTCTAATCTCCAAAATATTCAAGGGGGTGTTTAGTCATAGGAAGGTATTTTATTTTGGGAAAAGTACGAAAAACATGAACAACCTGTATTCAAAAATTTCCTCGGTCAAATGTAAAATGTAACTATTTTCTCACTATATATTGATTTTCCTAACATCTTCAGAGTTATGAATTCTAAATCCGATACTATGATCAGTTTTCGAGATACAAGATCAAGGCGTTAAAGTGGAGAATCACTGATTTTATCAGTTTTTTCTTCAAATTGAAACGCCGGATTGATTTTATGTTACGCCTTCGAGTTAAATATGAGTTTCGGTCTGATGTACATGGAAAGGTTCAGCTTAAAATATTTACTGTTACAGGGTCATTTACGAATAAATATCAATAGCTTTTGCAAACACTCCATAATTGTACAGTTCCGTCACAGAGAAATTATTCCATGAAGTTAATACCTAGTCGTTTACAATTTCGAGTCTGAAATACTTCAATATAATAACTTTTCATACAGGGTGAGCCATAAAGCTAATCATACCAAAATAATTATGCTTTGAAATAATTGAAACTGATCCATAATTCTAACGCCCTGTATCTCGAAAACTGGTCATAGTATAGGATTTAGAATTCATACCCCTCAAGATGTTATGAACATCAGTATATCCTTAGAAAATAGTTACATTCGACCAAAGAAACTTTTGAATACAAATTGTTCATGGTTTTTGTACTTCTCCCAAATTATGTATAATACCTTCTAAGAATAAAACACCTTGAATATTTAGGAGATCAGAGACACTAGACACACATATGTTTGTGGTAATACTTTTTTCCAGAAACCAATCAATAAATACAGGGTTTCGAATTATGTAATCCTAAAAAAAATAGTTATGTCTAGTTGTTCTCTCTGTGAAACATCCTGTATAAAAAATGTGTACTGTGCAATATTTCCTCGTCAAAATACTATATCGAATACATCGTTTCAAAAATGACATCACAGTAGAAAAAGTGAATTTTGGAAAAAACTACCGTCATACATTCGTGAATCACCATGAGAATATGAAAATTTTTAATCATACGTATCCACTAATTTCATAACTAGAACCTAGAACATGTAGTAAACGTGTGCATGCAACAGAAATCCAATCTCACTTTTAATAAATGAAAAATTTATTCCGAAAATCTGGGCAATTTGAAAATTTAACGCCCCGTATTTAGAAAACTAGCCATAGGATTGGGTTGGGCCCATTGACACTTTTGGTTACTAAGTCGGGTACAACAACATACCAATTTTTCAGAAAATTTGACCGGCCGCCACTTTACATAAGAAAAGGACGAGGTCCTTTTTCTCACCATTAGGATGAAAACGCCAGAGAAAAATAAAAATGAATAAATTTTTTTTTCTGTTATAACGGTACAAGTTTGTATCACCTCCACCACAAAATAACCTGGAAATACTACTATAGTATGTAATAAATTTCCTCGACACCGGTAAAATATTATTGTTTATGATTATTAATTTATTTTATACAAAATCCGATGAAGACAACGTCCTCGTCCTGGGTTTCATTTCGTTCCTATGATTTTCTACAGCGACTTCTCGTTGGAATTTTACAAATTCGTGATTACGGCGCATTTGATGTTACCGGCTTGTCTGCGTCGCCTACTAAGACATAAAATTAACCACTTCTCTGTATGTACATAGATTAACACTATATCAACAACTCCCAATAATGATTAATGTTTCCTCACTACACTCACAAGTTTCAGTTTATTTATATCTAAAACAGAAACATATCCTTCCGCAACGAGCACTTATCACAGAATGATTTTGTTTTCATTTAAACTCGCATCGGCTTCTTTCATATTAATTTCCTATATCGATCATTACTTGGTTGGAAGCAGATAATGCTTAATTGTTCCCTATTTTTCTGTAAACAAAACAGCGTACGTAGATAAAGGATGAATTAATTATTTCGAGTAAGCGATGTTCGAAATTGCTAGGTTGGAAAAAGGCGAGCAATTGTTAATTCATAACAGAGGTCCTCAAACGATTTTATTCTACGGCGTAGACGTTGCCGCACCAGGCGAAAATTCATATGGTATGGGGATTGTTATGACATTGATGAAATTCCACTTGTTAACCAGCATTTGGTCAAACGCTCTCATTTAAGTATGGAGAGAAATATACTCCATTTACATTAATAAAGTATCCCGGTTGGCCACGATTCAGATTTATCAAGTTCTTTCACTTGAAACTGACGCAGGTTGGCACTCGTGGAAGTCAAATAATTCATAGAGACGCTGCCAATACTAATTTCTATTTACTCTTTTTTTACTTTGTAAATGGAGTTAGTTCTTTTGAGATGTGTTCCTTTAGGGTTGATTTCAATCAAACACAGAATTCTGAATATTCGATTTATTCAATTTGAGAAAAAGGAGGTCGATTTATACTCGAAGAAGAGAAGTGAATAACTAAATACCTACAAAAGGAATCATTTCTGTTCCCTAATTCAGAATACGAAATATGTCGATACGAAAGTATCAGGTTACATATGGGAATATGGGATAGGAGTTAAATCTGTCACCATATACACTTTAGTGTGGAGTAGACATAAACCAAATAATGAATAAATATTGAACCCTATTAATGATATTTCGTTCTGTGGGAAAATAGAGATTTGGTTTTGCTATATACAGGGTGTCCCAGAAGTCCCGCACTTCCTTGAGGGGATCGAAAGTGGAAAATATTCTAAGCCCAAATATCCATGTTTGAAATTTTTTGATGAAGTAGTTAATCAGTAATTAATTAATGAAAGTGACCAATCAGGAGCGCGCTATAGAAGAATTAATAAGTAGTTGGGGACCCGGCGAGAGACGCCAGAGCTGCTGCCGGCTTTTCACGCAGTAAACCGAGACTGGCGTCTCACTTTCGCGTACCCACTGCTTACTCAATCTTCTGTAGCGCGCTCCTGATTGGTCACTTTCATTAATTAATAACTAATGAACTACGTTATCAAAAAATTTCAAACATGGATATTTGGGCTTAGAATATTTTTCACTTTCGATCCCCTCAAGGAAGTGCGGTACTTCTGGGACACCCTGTATATTTCAACACGCTGCGCCGCCTCAAAAATAAATATCTCTCTTATCATTAAATTACATATAACAATATGTTTTATTTCCACAGACACCAGATAGATACCTTATTTATAAATTATAAGGGGATTTAAGAATTATCCAATTAACGTTAGTTATAATCTATTCTCCAAAGTCTTACATTAAGTTGAATAATAAGAAAGGGAATTTAACACAAAACACATATAAGTCCTGGGGGGGCGCGATTGAAGCTAATCGTCCACGCACTGCTTCACCTGCGAACGTGATGTAGCTATCTCGTGTGCAAGAGTTGCGCTGGGGATGCTCTTAGTAACACTACCTAGAGGTTCCAATTGCAGGATGCCTCTGAACAAGAGTTCCCTGAGGATGCACTTGTTGGTATAAAGTTAGAAAGCTAATCAATTACTGGGAAATCCCGAAATCAGTATACAGAATACTGTTTATTCTATTAATCGTATTAATCGTAAAGGTAGCATTCGGACCAAGGCAGTCGCGACCCGGCAGCTACGACCTAGGTCGCTCTGCACCGCTCAAACGGATTTGCATGCAACGCTTTCCGATACAAGCGACCGTGCAGCGCGACCGGGAGGCATATTCATATCCCACGTACCGTATCGCAGCTCGGAGACAGCCGAAGCTTACTCCATAAACCACGCGCGTGATCGCGTCTTATTTGGCGATATCAGTCGTGGAATATGAATTGGGATTATACGTTGTAATGATACCCCGATTCTTTTATTTTTTTTCAGTTCAAATAATAACGATTAGGTTTTTTCCATATTCACGAATAATAACGGCTACCTCTTATTCAAGAGTGAATGCTTTAAGGACATGAATTTATTGGGGTGAAAAAATAGGTAAATTTAGAATAGATTTTATACTGAAGCCAAAAGAATGATCGAAATCTGCTCTTTAATGGTATATTTTTTTAAACTTTTTGAGGGGTGTTCTAATAGTTGTTGTCATTGATCGAGTTACTTTTGTTGCATTCATAAGTTCGGCCTCCCACTTCTGAAACGAATTGACAAAATTAATCTTAATTTACATAGCTATCAAGCAAATTGAATTTTGTGAATAGGTACATATTATATTCCGTTGCTGTTGCAAAGATACACAAAGTAAAAAGGCCGTTGAAAAGAAAAATCACTGAGCTTAATGTACACAATTGATAGGGGAGTTATGAAGTTCAAAAGTTTTCAAAAGCAGAATGATATCAAAAAAGAATATCACTTAATTGAGATAAGTTGTCCAACATACGAAAGACAAAAATAAGGATCATCGTTCCTTGGAAAAATTTGTGAAAGTAAAAGTATGATTGGAAGACTATTCAAAAAGTTAAGGGGACAGAATTTTTTCGAAAATTACATTCAATGAATAAGATCACTCCACATTTTTCTCAAATGGTATAGTTATATCAGAACTAAATTTGGGAATACCTAATTAACAACATCCAATAACCCTGTCCAAATGATGATTCAGATCGTTATAACAAAAAGTACTTTGTAAGGAGTAGGAGTAACCCTATTTTACCTGAATGAATAGGAAAATGAGGAGCTCAGCTATATGTCGATATAAATTTCATTCTATACCTATATAATCCGCAATCCCTCAGTTGCCCGCCCATATATTATGTTTAGCTATTGGCAAAAGCAATTTATAAATATGAAATTTTTTTGTGTATGATATTTTAAGATTATTAAAATCTTTCACAATTAAGTTTTATACAATTATTTCCATTCATCAAATAAATGATGATTCTTTATGTTGACTTTTCTTTTAGCCATTCAGAAACTGCACTTACCAATTCATTATTCAGTCTCCTATTTTATTTCAAGATTTGATTTTTTTAATTGTAGTTAAAGAAGGTCTTGATGTAATTCCCTCTCGTTTTTTGATTCAATAATGTTTCGAATTGCTACTATGGGAATATTACGCAAAACCCCTCACCTCAGTTTCAATTTCCCCTTCTTTGGCTGTTTTCGTTCTTACTATTTAATCATCGATTTGCGAAAAAATCTGCGCTTATTTTCTTCAAAAACTCTATTTGGTAACAATGCGATAGCGATCCCATACAGGTCATAAAATACGTTCAAGACCGCAGGAACGGACGCGATCTCTTACGTTGAGTTCACTTCGGCTTCGGGTGAATTCGGACTGCGATACGGTACGTGGGATATGAATATGCGACCGGGAGGCGTGGCCACAGCGCGACTTCGGTCGCGCCGCCGAGCCGCTCTGGAGGCAGTACGGTCGCGCTGCCCACTCATCGTGATTGTTCTCGTGTTTTGGTGTTGTAAAGAATGGCAGCGTTTACCGATGAAAATGATGAGTTCCTAGTAGAACTTATAGCCCAAAATCCACCGCTTTACGATTCTCGACTTGAAACTTATAAGGATAATGTTATTCGAGACAATAAATGGGAGCATATTGAAAAAAGAATGAGAAATAGTTTTCCATCAGCTGCAGTTGTATAACCTTTTTTTCATAGGTTGAATATCTATTTAATTAAACTAGGTACAAATTAGCTCGATATGATTGAATATACTCATTCGAAAATCCATTCAAAACACAGCTCGACCGGAACAGATGGGACTCGAGTATAGAATCACAATCATCTGCAGAAATAGTCTGGTACACAGACGGTTCTAAGACAGATGAATGAACAGGAGCGGGAATACATGGAGTGAGGCCGAGAAGGGATTACATAATACCTCTCTGCAAACACGCCACGATATTCCAAGCTGAAACACATGCCATTAGGACATGCATACAGAAGAACCTGGAAAGTGGCTACCAAAGAAAACACATCCACATTATCTTTGACAGCCAGAGCGCCATCAAAGCTCTCAACTCGACACAGATAAAGTCTAGACTCGTCTGGGAATGCCACCAGGACCTTCTGGAGCTGACAAAACACAACAAGGTCACTTTGATGTGGGTGCCAGGTCACAAGGGAATAGCGGGCAACGAAAAAGCAGACCAGTTAGCAAGACAAGCATCTGAAACGCCATTCACAGGGCCAGAACCTGTGCTTAGAAGCAAAAACCGACGCAGGACCCTGATTGAGGAGTAGATAAAACAAAGACACCGACAACACTGGAAACAGAGCGACGGGCAAACACACAGCAAAGCCATGGTAGGACACACAAGCCGAACCTTGACGGCTGACTTTTTGAATCTAAACAGAACAAGGGCACGTATAATAGTAGGTCTACTGACGGGACACTGCGGCCTTAGAAAACATCTGAACACCATAGGAATACTTGGAGAACCCGTGGATTGCAGACTCTGCGGTGAATAGGAAGAAACAGCTTCTCACATAATTTTTGAATGCGACGCCCTGGGAAGAAGGCGCCACAGAATCTTCGGAGAAATCAATCCGGAAACGGGAATGAATCCGAAAAACCTCATAAACAACTGAACCTGATAAAGGGCACAAACCTATTCTCGTGAGGAACCACTGACGAAAGAGTGATACAATAGACCCAAGTTGGTCGTAGTGTCACAGGGAGGCCAAGCGCTAACCCGGTCTCTTGTTCGTCAGCAAATCAATCAATCAAGTACAAATTCAAATTGTGTTTTGTTTAGTCTGCAGTATCGCCGGAATTTTTGTTTCTTCGAATTTAAGTGCCCTTTTATAAGGATTTGATAGCTGCCCTCATCCACTCTCGATGTGTAAAATGAATCGATTTCATTCCTCTTTGAAGTAAGTAGCAACATTATTTCATCATCCTCTTCTTCGTCTTGTATTAGCTGCTCCACGATTTCTCGCTTTCGTTTGTTTAAATTGTCAGACATAGTTAATAGTATGTTATTTCATTAGGAGGAGAAGTGTCACTTTTCGTGGCGAGCTTGAGTTTATCCGCCGAACGGAGTGAGGCGGATAATTGAGAGCGAGCCACGAAAAGTCACTTCTTCTCCGAATGAAATATGCCATTTCATTTCCAAACGTTTTCAAATTCATGAAAATTGTACATTTAATGCAACTTTATCAAATAAAAATGACGTTTTAATTGGAAGTTTTTGTATTCTATGCATCTATGTTCATGGTAACCAATGAATCTTTTTCGTAGCACCCACTTTTCCTGCCGCCGGCCGGAGGGAAATAGTATATTTCATTACTAGTCCAGAAAGTAAGCTTTCTCCGTGCGCGCGCGAAGAGTTCCCGTGCGAGGCGGAGTCGAACACGGGAATTCGTGCAAGCACGGAAAAAGCCTTTCTGGACGTGTAACGAACGATATTTTTCATTACACCTCTCTGAAAACAATCCAACGATATTTGTTCTTCGACAGAAAGCATTTCGATATTGTAAAACAATAATTATTCGAAACACTGACGTCTACTGTCATCACGCGATCGTTGCTTTGTGTCTCAGCATAGATGCATCTATGTCTCAGCGTACGGAAAAGGGTCACTTTCGGTGCGGCCGAACGGAAAAGGGTCACTTTCGGTGCCCTGAATCGACATGTTTTGATAGGGTTTTCAGAGCGGTGTAATGAAAAGTAAATATTTCTCCGCCTAGGCCAATACCTTACTAGAACACAAGGCCATGAAACAGAATGACAGCGGTAGGGGGGTGAAGTGTGTGAGTAGTCCATTATTTGTTTATGTTTTGGCCGGTATTTTGAGTGTTTTTCGTTGTTTAATAGTTGTAATTTTATTTATTTTGGTGTTACGTCAGTCCATAACAGGTAAGGCACTTATATTTGTCCACTAATTTATTTGTTTTAACTGATAATACCTCCAGTTCATAAAAGTTTCGCATTTCATCTTCGAGGTCATGTTAATTTGATTTTAATTTTTTCTTCAAGACTTTTGCTATTTTTAAGCTAATCTCCCAATTTTGTCCAGCCGAAATCATGCCTTTTCATTGCTCTGTTCCCAAATGCAGGGGCAATTATGCAGGTGAGCCAAAAGTAGCAGTCTTTGGGTTTTCCAAAGACGAGCAACTCAAGAAAATGTGATTGAAAGCAATTAGAAGGAAAGATTTCGTTCTCAGTAACAGCAGTAAGGTATGAATTATTGCAAATTTAACTGTTTTGCCTGACACTGTAAGAATTTACTTATTTCTAGGTTTGCGAACTACATTTCCAAACAGAATGTATTGAAAGATCTACCAGCTATATACATGAAGTCACAGGTCAAAAAGTCGAAATCCCATTAAAGTTTCCCAGGTACAGATGAAGAATGTTTGAGACGCCAAAAGCTGAAAAGAATTCCTGTCCCAACAAAAAACCTTCATACAGTTTCCCTGGTTTCCCATGAGAACACCACGGGGGAAGAAAGACTGAATTCATAATGATCCTTTTCAATCGAAATAATGTTAATATTTGCAAAATTTCCACTTGAAATATGACCAAGAGTAAGATTTGAGTATTCTAGTTAAGTCAAACGATAATATTAAAATTTCAGGAAACGATACACAATACACATGCCCGATGAATTGTTAGCTGCTGAAGCTGTATATGCTATAGCAGAAGTAGAGTACGAGGATGTTTCCATACAGGTCAATATTTCATCAATAAGGACAATTCATGACCATATCAGACTAAGTGAAAACCCAAAAGTTTGACAGGGTTGAATTCATTTGAAATGCCGAAAACTATCTAAATGTTAGTATGATGTTAATAAAGGTTTCCATGAAGCAGAATATTGGAATTTTATTTATAACCATCAATTCAAATATCCCTGCAGATTTTTTCTGATTAAAAGCAAAAAATATATAATTTATTCATTAAACAATTTACAGCTGACCTCAAAACAGTTCCTGAGAACTGGTGACAAGGCCTACAAGTACAATAGGTACATCGGTCAGCTAACCATAAACTCCAAAAAAAGAAACACATCACAGCTGCCACAGCGCACACTTTCATAAAGTCTCTAATTATCACATAAATTAAACAGTCTCTAATTATCACATAAATCAATTTCTTGGCTTCAGAAATTCCACAACAAGTCTACTGAATTTGCATCACATTGTGTCTTCCTTGTTCTTCTAAGCGGTCTCTTATTAGTTCATATGAAATGTGATCTAGTTCTATGTTCATGAGTTTCCCTTCCATAGTAAACTGATTGCGTTTTCTTAAAACATCCATTTATGATACCATGTACCAGTTTAGCATCTTCCAAATAGTGAATTTCATTGATGTCCATTATCCGAGTTTCTCTATAGATCAAATCTGAGCTTGTGAGTCTGGTATATCCAAAAATGGTCTTTAGGACTTTGTTCTGTACAACTTGCAAGGGTTTTATATATGTATCGACTCCATTACCCCATCATGGGATCCAAGGTATTTGTATTCATTAACTTGTTTTATAGCTATATTGTCAATTTGTATACTAATATTGTTATCTTCATTCATCAACATAACATCTAACAGAAATGAGGTTTGTGGAACGGAACCATTATCATTATTTGAAATGGGACCTTACAGCTTCATTTGGCCTTCTGGTAACTGTGACTATACTCCATTCACTTTTATAAAGTAGCCCGGGAGGCGCTGGAATTCTGACACATTTCACCGCGTATATTTTGAAAATGTTAGGTTATACTCATTTTTCTGTCAGATATGGACGCAACGTTGCCGTTTCTACATATAAATTGTAGAAATTACGTATTTATCAAAATGTTTATTTACTTTGGGAAAACAATGAATTTGAGGAAATATTATGTGAATTCAATAATTCCAAATATCTGACGAATATCGAAGAAACTTTTTTTCTATTAATACTGGAAATATTTCAAGTGTACGAGTATAAACATGATTGGAAGATTCAGTTATGCTATTTTCTTGTACGGAAATCAAGAACCGAGTGTTGAAATTTTACTGAAAAATAATGGACAGAATAGTCCGTTACTTTGTGATAGTTCATTAACCCGACTGAAAAACTTTTAGACGAACAGAACAGACGGACGTATGGAAATCCCCACTTTTCAAAATTATCAAGAAATAAGCCTACAGAGAACAATTAAATACCTCGTTGCGCAACTTGAAATACTCCAGTATGAAAATGTAGTGATACTACGGATCTGGTGTCACAGTTAAAGCTTAAAAGAACTAACTCCATTCACAAAGTTAAAAAAGAGTAATTATAGAAAGTAGACCTGGCAATGTCGCTTGATTTTCACGAGTGCCAACCTGCGTCCGTTTTAAGTAAAAGAACTTGATAAACCTAAACCATGGCCCACCAAGATACTTTATAAAAGTGAATGGAGTATACATGAATCTTGTTTGTCTACTTGGGTTAAAAATAAGTATTTCATTTCACTTTTCAATCATTTTTAGAATATTTAAAAAGTTGATATTAGCACCAGCTTCATAGGAACAACTAGAAGCTGACATTGTTGCAAATTCCTTACCAAGTATTATTTTTCCACTAATTCTTGCTGAGAAGGCTGAAGTTTCTGAACATATTTCCAATACTGGAGCGGGGATGTCACGCATGACCGCTTGATTTATGTGCTGTAGATCGATGTAGACGAGTGAGTGAATAAAGAGATATAGAAAACACAACATGGCGCTGCGAACAATTTCGCAATAATTGAATTTCAAAAAGCAAATAACGAATAATATAATAATAATGTCCGGTAGTGTACTGCCAAAATTGAATTTAAATCAAGGCAATCCTGCCGAGCAATGGACCGAGTGGTTAAGGAGTTTCCAATTTTACTTAATTGCTACGGAAACCAACAAGAAGGAAGAAAAAATCCAGATAGCACAATTGCTACATTTCGCCGGATCGGAATTGCAGAAAATATATACCACATTCACCTTCGCTGAAGATGAGAAGGAGAAACTTCAAATAGTGATCGATAAAATAAATCACCATTTCACACCACGCCAGAACCTTACTTTTCTCCGCTACAAGTTTTTCACGTCGAAACAAACAGATGATTTGACCTTGGAACAATTTATTACCCACCTAAGAAACTCAGCAAAAAGTTGCAAATTCAACATCCTGACAGACGAACTTATAAAGTTAATGTTGATATGTGGAACAAACAACAATGAAATTCGACGAAGGCTACTCCAAGAAGACGACGACGCAGATTTAGGAAAGGTCATAAAATTGTGTTCTATAATTGAAGAATCAAAATCACAAGCAATGAACATGGACAGCTCAAACAACACCGTGGATCGAGTTTTCGAGGCACGCAGAAGGCCTGGTCGCTTCGGGAATCAGAGGTTTCGTTCCCGGACTCCTGAAGGAAGGAAAACAAGTAATACCTCTAATTGTGTCAGGGGTAAGACAGGGTACATAAATAATTGTAATCGTTGTGGTAATAATCATCCAATTCGAAAATGCCCTGCATTCAAAAAATTGTGCGGCAAGTGTAAAAAATTTAATCATTTCGCCAGCATGTGTCGTGATAACAAGCAAATAAACAATTTAGAACTCGGCACCTCTTTCGATAACAATGAAACAGATGAAGAAATTATTTATATTAATAATATTTCTGGAAACAATATCAACTCCTGGCTGACACAATTGAACATAAATGGAAAGAAATTAACTTTTAAATTAGATACCGGTGCCATGGCTAATATATTACCTATAAAACATTTCAATTATTTGAATATTCCTTTTTCAGAGATCAAAAATTCGAAAATAGTCCTCAAATCATATACGAAAAATATAATCCCGGTACTTGGTAAATGTCGTCTGAATTGCAGTTATCATGATAAGAGATATTTGATTAACTTTTACGTAGTTAATGACATTTCTGAACCATTACTTGGTTTGAATTCTTTTATAGTACTTATATCAAAAAATGAACCAGAGTTGAGAGAATCTGAGGTAGGTTCATTGCAAATGACTAAGAGTCATCAATCATTATTGTCTGAATATACATCGATTTTCTCAGGAATTGGCTGCATTCAACCCCCTTATCGAATAAAAATTGATCCAAGCATTATACCTGAAATTTCACCTATTAGAAGAGTACCTCTGGCATTACATGATTCACTGAAGGAAACCCTGAATAAATTAGAAGAATTGAGAATTATTGAAAAAGTTGATGGTCCTAGTGACTGGGTACACCCTCTAGTAGTAGTTCGTAAACCTGATAATTAATAATAATAATAATAAGCTTTATTGATCCCTCATGACATAAAAAAATATGTATGAGACAAGTCAACAGAAATACAAAATTAACTATAACTACAAATTATACTACCTCAAACAGAAAGCGGTCATCAGCCAAATATTCTCCAACACTGTAGTAACAATTCTTCAGTGACTCATTTTTAATTATTTTTTTGAATTTTGCTTTACCCAACAATTTAATAGCTGGTGATACATGATTATAGAGAATAACTGTCTGATAAGTACAAGACGATTCAAATTTAGAAGTTGTATGAGGAGGAATGCACAAAGTATTCGCATTTCTGGTTGAATAATTATGAAAATCGGACAACTTCACCATGATATTTTCGTTATCTTTCACATAAAGTAAACATCTATAAATGTACAAACTTGAAAGTGTAAAAAGTTTATATTTCCTAAAGGTAGGTCTGCAAGATTCACGAGAATCCAAATTAAAAATTGAACGTATTACTCTTTTTTGAGCAATGAACACTCTGTTAGAGTCAATAGAATTACCCCATAATAAAACGTTATAGTTCAGAAAACTATAGACTAAACTAAAGTAAATGGTTATAACAGATTGGAATGGAAGAGAGTTTTTAACCCTACTAATGGCATAATAAGAATTTCCCAACTTTTTACAAACTGCCATAACCTGCTGATCCCATCTCAAGGAACAAGTAAATTCCCAAAAATTTTACATATTCACAGGAGGTTACCTGCTTGCCCAGACAATTTACCACTAAACGCTCATCACCAGGGTTTTTTATACGAAAATAAATGCACTCAGTTTTTTCAATATTCAATATGAGAGCATTGGAGCGACACCAACTCTCAAAACCACCGATCAGCTGACTACATAGGGACAAGAGTGCCGGAAGGCTCTGACGCTGAAACCGCCATCGATGTGTCATCAGCAAATATGATCAAATTCATTGAATTATTGCAAACAATATGATCAGGTAGATCATTAATATACAGAAGAAACAATAGCGGTCCCAGAACAGAGCCCTGCGGCACCCCCAGTTCCATATTATATTCACGTGAAACAAATTTTCCAATTTTAACCGACGATGTACGTTCCGAAATGAAATCATCGAGCCAGCTTAGAAAAACACCGCGGAATCCCAGATTATAAAACTTACTTAGCATAAAGTTACGGGTAAGTACATCAAAAGCACGTGATAAGTCGAAAAATAGAGCAGCAACAACATGACCGTCGTCTAATTTTCTGTATACGAAATTTACAAAAGAAAGGGCAGCCGTTTCAGTGGATCTACCCTCCCGGAAGCCGTGTTGACAGTTGGTAATAATTTTGAAACGTGTTAAGTACGATATCATTCGACTATTTATATTTTTTCAAAAATTTTTGAAAAGACGCTCAAGATCGAAATTGGGCGGTAATTTGCAATATTACAAGGATCGCCCTTTTTAAAAACCGGGATAATGGAAGCGGATTTCAACATTGAAGGAAATTTCCCTGTGTTTACAGATAAATTTATCATATGTGCAATATGATCCGCAACAATGTTTACTGTAGCTTTCAAAATACGAACTGATATATTGTCCACACCTGTACATTTTTTATTTTTAAAGGACATTACAGTATTAATTATGTCTTCTCCAATGACAGGAAAGAAGAAAAATGTGTTCAGCGATAACTTTGAGGTAGTACAAGTTAGTGAAATCGAGCCACCAAAGTGATTTACAAGACTATCCCTTGCAACAGAGCTAAAATATTCAGCAAACTCATTTGCAACTTTAACAGGATCGGAACATACTCCGTCTGCTTGGTTAAGCTTGATATTCGGACGAGAATTAATTTTTCTACCAGTCTCCCTATTTACAATACTCCAAACAGTTTTATTTTTGTTTGGAGAATTTTCTATTAAGCGCTGGTAAAAGTTGAATTTTGTTTGTTTCAACAAATTTTTGAAATTAATTTTGGCCTTCTTATATATTTCATGGGAGTTATGACTATTCAAACTTTTATTTACCCATGCCAATTTTTTTAATTCAGTGCTAGCATCTCTTATTTCATTATTAATCCATAGTTTATTGTTATAACGCTTAGAAAATCTCATTGGACATGTTCTCTCAATACAATAACTTATAGAGAGAGAGATTGTTCTTTATTGACTGAAAACAGACAATGAGCCATTGACCTACGGTCCTTCAGCTCGAATAACTTATAATATTCATAAATTCAGAAAAACAGTTATCAATATCCGAAAGTAAATACAAATTGTCAAAACTCACATAGGACAAATAATTTACCAAGTCAATTAAAGACTGGGAGGATACACTTCTGACCAATTTACGTTCACAATCATATTTTGCAACATTTATTACTTCCCCCAGGTGCTCCAATAGAAGAACCCTGTGGTCAACAAAATGACCATCGAAAACCTTAGATTTAAATTTAATATTGGTGTTCGTCAGGATGTAATCAATCTTAGAAGTTGATGTCAAATTGTTTACATTCGTGAAAACTCGGGTGGGCTCAAGAGAGGTAACCCTTAAATCAAGACAGTACAACAGATCGTCCAAAAGTTGCTTACGTTTACATGTTAGGTTCAAATAATTTACATTTAGATCTCCACAAAGAAATATAACATCTGCAAGTTTGATACAGTGTTGTAAAATAAAAGTCAACCTATCAAGAAATAGGATGAAATCACCATCCGGAACCCTGTACGCACTTATAACACAATAGCTAAAGCTACGAAGAGTCACTTTAACACCACAAAACTCAAACTGTTTTTCCAATGAGAACTTGGAAATTTCAACGTCTTTCACTTGTAGGCCTGTTCTTGCATATATCACAACACCTCCATGAACATAGGTTTTTCGACAGAAAGACGCCACCTGAATATAGCCATCAATGGCCATACACTGTAGTTTTTCAGTGTTGCACCAATGTTCCACAACGCTAGCAATAAGGGGGCATTCCTCTTCAATTAAAAATTCCAAATTGTTCATCTTGTTTGGTAAAGATTGAACATTTACATGTAAAATTTTAAAGTTTTCTGGAACTATATTCATCGGTCGGAATTCTTCTTTCGGCTCTGGAAAAAATAATGTATGCTCGCATTGATAGGCCAATTAGCAGCATCCTTAACTTTGTCAAATTCGCCTTGCGGTATTAAAACTTTGAAGGAGGAATACGTATCAGGATAACTTGACTGAAGAGGTTCACATTTCACATAAGTGAACCTACGAGCAAGAAATCCATGAAGATCTTCAGCAGTAGTAGCTGGGTTTAGTCTGGAGACATGAAGGGCCTTGAACTTTTCAATACCCTGTATCGTACCTGATTCTGCACAGTTTCCGACAACTAAGGCTGGTCGATTTTTCCTTGTATATTTTCGGGAAGGCGCAGGTTTCCATTCACTATCACCAACTGTATCTGAGTTTCTGTTGACGAGCTTGTTATTGTGCATCGCTGTTTCAACATTCTTCAGTGTTTCATTAACCTCACTCAATGTTATCTTATTATTGGTTTGTTGCTTATATTATTTAATTTGGGGAACACCCGTATTCGGCGATCTCGATGCGGAATCAGATTGAATATCAATCACTTTTGTAACGGGCACAGGATGACCAGTTGAAGTACTCGCTACGTTAGCGTAAGATACAACCTTTCCAATGCCGTCTGTGTTTATCTTACGCTTATCAGGTTTGATAATTTTTTCTTTCTGAGTATGAGTCGTATTTTTATCACAACGGCTACATACTCGATTTTCATTTTCCAATTTAGAAATTTTATATTTCAACAACTGAGAATTTTCTTCCAAAAGGCGATTTTTATCCTCAAGTTCGTGTATTATTTTCAATAATAAGACACGATCCGATGAGTCTTGCGTGATATGTACATCGGTTTGCAAATTGACGTCTTTCAGGAGTTTCAGGGATTCTTCAATTCTTTGCGCATATGTCAAGACATATGCAAAGGATCAAGATCCTCTGCATCTGAATAAAGCTATTAAACGTGAGCATAGTGAACTGCTAACTTTTGACGAAATCACTGCTAAATTGAAAGGTGCCAAAATATTTTCTAAGTTAGATGCCAGCCAAGCTTTTTATCAAATACCACTAGATGAAAAAAGCAGTAATCTCTGTACTGTAGGCACACCTTTACCTTGCCTTACGGTATAAAATGCGCACCAGAAGTATTCAATGATAGATTTAGGGAATTATTTGATATGGATCATGTGGCTGTTTATATAGATGATATTATTATTTGGGGTGAAACTTCAGAGGAACATAATGAAGTTTTGGAAAGAGTATTGAATGTAGCTCAAAAGTTCAACGTGAAATTTAATTTGGAAAAGTGTATATTCGGTGTTTCAAAAATCAAATTCATGGGTGTCGGTGTCGGTGAGGATCCCGATCGTATAACAGCAATAGAACAATTTCCAGAACCTAAAGACAAAAAAGAAGTTCAAAGACTTTTAGGCATTGTAAATTACATGAGCAAATATATAAATAATTATTCTATGCATACTAAACCCCTAAGAGATTTACTCAAAAAGGATGTACATTTCACATGGGATGAACATCATAAACTTGCATTCCAAAAAATTAAAGAAAGCTTAATAAATAGCCCCATTTTGAGATACTTCGACCCTAATTTAGAAATTCTTGTTTCAGTCGATGCCAGTATGAATGGCCTAGGAGCTTGTTTACTTCAACAGAATTTGCCTGTCTATTATGCATCCAAAAGTTTAACTGATTCTCAGTCGTCTCAAGCTCAAATTTCCAAAGAATTGCAAGCTGTTTACTTTGGACTAACGAAATTTCATGACTTTGTTTTTGGAAGGCAAGTCATAGTTGAAACTGATCACAAGCCTCTCATTTCTCTTATGAATAAACCATTGAACAAAATTCCCGCACGCCTTCAGCGTATAATGCTATATCTCCAAAGATACGATTTTAAATTGGTTTTTAAACGTGGAAAAGAACTCATTTTAGCTGATTCTCTTTCAAGAGCATGTAACAATTCAACAGCAAATGAGGAATTAGATTTGAAAGATATCATTTGCGTAGTAACAGAAGCGAATATTTCTGAGGAATGTTTGGTAAAAATTAAAGCTAACACCCAATCAGATCCTGAATTACAAAAATTAAAATCATACGAAAGGCTGGCCGAATAATAATAAATCTGTCGAAAACTATCTAAGACCATATTTCAAATACAAAAGTGAACTTATGACTGATGATGGAATTATTTATCGTAACAATAGTGCTGTTATTCCTATCAAAATGAGAAATGAAATTTTAGAAAAAATACACTATAGTCATTTAGGATAAAACAAATCCATTAATTTAGCAGAGGAATCGGTATTTTGGCCCACTATTAGAAATGAAATAAAATCAATGATCGATAATTGCCAAGTCTGTCAAAAATATCGAGCTTCTCTTCCCTCAGAACCACTGAAGTCACATAATACTCTATCAATTCCATGGTATAAAGTAGGTTGTGACCTTTTTGAATGGAAAGGTGTACATTTTCTTTTAGCGGTGGATTACTATTCGAAATTCATTGAAGTTGAGCAATTGAACCGTAACCTGAGTAGTTCTAATATAATTTCTACTTTGAAGAAGATATTCGCTCGTTTCGGAGTCCCCAGATATTTTATATTTATAAGTGATGGAGGAACCCAGTTCACATCAGAACAATTCAAGAACTTTGCGAGTCAATGGCATTTTAAACACATTATAACATCTCCAACGTATAGCCAATCAAATGGAATGGCTGAGCGACATGTACAAATTGCAAAAAGATTGATTAAGGAAACCATTGAAGATAATAAAGATTATAACTTAGCATTGTTACAATTGAGAAATGTACCTTTATTCGGAAATTGCTCACCAGCAGAAATTCTCATGTCTAGATCTACTAGAAATCCATTACTGCCTACTATTAGTATGGAAAAGCTGAATTCTCATTTAAAAAAGAAGAAACAATTTGATAATTATTTAAATGACCAAAAAATTAAACAAAAATGTCATTTTGATAATAGAAATGGGGTGAAACAATTGCCAAAGTTAGGCCCAATTACTAGAGTTTGGGTACAATTACAACCAAAATCAATTTGGCAGCCAGGGTTGATATTGGAAAGTTTAGGAGATCGGAGATATAAAGTAAGTGTTGAAGGAAAGGGAACATATATAAGGAATAGAAAATTTTTGAGACATGCTCTTTCTTCAATAAAACTTGACAATAATAATACAAGCAGAACATGTAAAAATAAGAAGTTAACTTTCCAGAAAGAGCAGAATTCTGGAAACCAGTTGTTTAAAAATTTAGAATGTTTGAAGGGAATGACAGGAATTTGTGAAACTGAAGATGATTATGAATTTCAGGATAACTATTCAGATGTAAGTTCAGATAGGGACAATGCTTGTAAATTTGAAAATAGTTTGTCAAAACCAGAAAACAATGGTCATAATGTACTTAAGGATGGAAATGTAACCAGAAGTGGTCGAATTGTTAAAAAACCAAACTTGTATGTTTCTACATAGGGTTAGAATTGTTTATATTGTTTTGGAATGAAATGTACCATATTCGTTCATTTTTTAGAATAGATTTATTTTCTTGTTGCCATTTTAAAATAGGGAAGATGTAGCGGGGATGTCACGCATGACCGCTTGATTTATGTGCTGTAGATCAATGTAGACGAGTGAGTGAATAAAGAGATATAGAAAACACAACACTCAAACTTCTACACACAATAATATGACCAGCATGTAAGCTTCTTCTAAAATGTTTTTCTTTTGATAATGGATGATTGTTCGTGTATTTCAATGACGGAATGACCTCGCCTTCATGCTATGTTTTGGAGACGTAAATTTGCTCCTAAATATCGAAAATATTCAGTTATACTGAAAAACGCACTATTTTTACGAAAAACTTGTGTTTACAACGATCCTATCTGATCAGAAAAACATTATTTTTCGTTTATGTTGGAAAAAAGGAAATATAAATCGATCAACATATTTTTGACATTTCCACTAATGGACTACCTATGATGACGTCACCAATGTTGTTTCATGACCTTGTGTTCTAGTAAGGTAGTGCCTAGGCGGAGAAATGGAACTTTTCGATGATCCTGTCAGTCGGGAACTGACGTTGTTATCGTACGTTTGGAAATAAAATTAATTAATTAAAGTTGATTCAGATTCACGAAAATTTTGCTATTCAAAACAGGACCGAAATGCACAACTGTTCGCACTGGTATCTTGCTGACTAGTGCACGTGATACTGTGACTGTACTAGTGTACTGACTGTGGCAGTCGCCGCCGGTCGCTGGTATATCCGAAAGCTTGCGAGTTGTGGCAGCGCCACCCAGCAGTGGCAATGGGTCGCGGGCCGCGGCTGCCGGGTCGCATATTCATATCCCACGTACCGTATCGCAGTCCGAATTCACCCGAAGCCGAAGTAAACTCAACGTAAGAGATCGCGTCCGTTCATGCGGTATTGAACGTATTTTATGACCTGTATGGGATCGCTATCGCATAGATAGAGTTTTTGAAGAAAATAAGCGCAGATTTTTTTGCCAATCGATGATTTGATAGTAAGAACGAAAACAGCCACAGAAGGGGAAATTCAAACTGTGGTGAGGGATTTTGCGTAATATTCCCATAGTAGCAATTCGAAAAATTATTGATTCAAAAAACGAGAGGGAATTACATCAACACCTTCTTTAACTACAATTAAAAAAATCAAATCTTGAAATAAAATAGGAGACTGAATAATGAATTGGTACGTGCAGTTTCTGAATGGATAAAAGAATCTAAGTCAACATAAAGAATCATCATTTATTTGATGAATGGAAATAATTGTGAAAAAGTTAATTGTGAAAAGATTTTAATAATCTTAAAATATCACAACCAAAAAAATTTCATATTTATAAATTCCTTTTACCAATGGCTAAACATAATATATGGGCGGGCAACTGAGGGATTGCGGATTATATATAGAATGAAATTTATATCGAAATATAGCTGAGCTCCTCATTTTCCTATTCATTCAGGTAAAATAGGGTTACTCTTACTCCTTACAAACTACTTTTTGTTATAACGATCTGAATCATCAATTGGGCAGGGTTATTGGATGTTGTTAATTAGGTATTCCCAAATTTAGTTCTGATATAACTATACCATTTGAGAAAAATGTCGAGTGATCTTATTCATTGAATATATTTTTCGAAAAAATTCTGTCCCCTTAACTTTTTGAATAGTCTTCCAATCATACTTTTACTTTCACAAATTTTTCCAAGCAACGATGATCCTTATTTTGTCGTATGTTGGACAACTTATCTCAATTAAGTGATATTCTTTTTTGATACCATTCTCCTTTTGACAACTTTTGAACTTCCTAACTCCCCTATCAATTGTGTACATTAAGCTCAGTGATTCTTCTTTTCAACAGCTTTTTACTTTGTGTATCTTTGCAACAGCAACGGAATATAATATGTACCTACTCACAAAATTCAATTTGCTTGATAGCTATGTAAATTAAGATTAATTTTGTCAATTCGTTTCAGAAGTGGGAGGCCGAACTTATGAATGCAACAAAAGTAACTCGATCAATGACAACAACTATTAGAACACCCCTCAAAAAGTTTAAAAAAATATACCATTAAAGAGAAGATTTCGATCATTCTTTTGGCTTCAGTATAAAATCTATTCTAAATTTACTTATTTTTTTACCCCAATAAATTCATTAAAGCATTCACTCTTGAATGAGGGGTAGCCGTTATTATTCGGGAATATGGAAAAAACCTAATCGTTATTATTTGAATTGAAAAGAATTAAAAGAATCGGGGTATCAATATAATGTATAATCCCAATTCATATTCCACGACTGATATCGCCAAATAAGACGCGATCACGCGCGTGGTTTATCGAGTAAGCTTCGGCTGTCTCCGAGCTGCGATACGGTACGTTGGATATGAATATGCTGCCGGGTCGCGACTGCCTAGATCTGAATTCTATCTTTTTTTTTTTAATTATAGGAGAGGTGAATCTTACATAAGACACCCAGTCTTTCTGGGGTTCCGGGCATAAGCCTATAAACCTTTCATCTTCTCATCTGTTATTTTCTCTTTCGCATTCTTTTATGCTGAGTGTTTGTGTTCATCCTTCAATTGGATATCTCTCACTAAGTGTGGAGTTTTATATCTTCATTTTCGCAATTGGTCTCTAGGTCTTTTGCGGTAAATTCTCGCTGCTTTTTCATCTTCAGCGGGGTCATAGTCAACTAATCTTCTTAGGTCGTCATTTGGATGTTCACTACTTAGCTCTTTCATAGGCTTTTGCAGCTTTTCGCTTGATGAATGTAGCAATGGACTCCCATTTTATGTTGATCCATATGTTAGCTGCGGTCTGGCGACTGTTTTTATGATCCTCAATTTCGTGTTCTTGTTCATTTGACTTCTTCTGCCTATTATCGGGTATAATCTTTTCATGGCTACATTCGTTTTATCCACTGCATACTTAATGTGCTGTTTCCACGTTAGTCCTTTGTCTGATATTACTCCTAGGTATTTAGCTTCATTCTTCCATTCAATTTCATTATTGTCTATGGATATCTTCGATTCCATCTTCAGTTTTCTCTTTTGAAGGAGTATTGCTTGACTCTTTTCTCCATTGATTTTGATTTTCCATCTGTTACACCATTGACTGATATCATCTGCAGCTTCTTGAAGTCTTTTGTGAATTATTTCTGTGCCTAATTGCTATGCCCGTGTCGTCCGCGTATAGAGCAAGCAGGCATCTTGGATTTCTTGGTATATCATGGATGTATATGTTATAGAGTAGCGGTCCTAGTATGGATCCTTGGGGAACTCCTGCTTCTAAATATCTGAGTGTGGAATGAACATCACCTATTTTCACACAAAAGTTCCTATCCCTCAAATAATTTCTTATTATTCTGCATAACTTGGGTGAATATCCTGCGGTTATCATTTTATATGCTAGTCCTCCATGCCATACTCTATCAAAAGCTCTGGTTACATCCAGTAGTAGTAGTCCTGTGGCTTCTTTATTCTGAAAACCTTCTGTGACATACTCGGTTATTCTTAGGAGCTGTTGTTCAGTTGAATGTTGTTTTCGGAATCCAAATTGTTCACTCGGTATCGTCGCCAGGGCTTCTGTTTCTTCATTAAGTCGTCTGGCTAAGCCTCTCTCCACAATTTTTCCTAGGGCTGGGAGCAAGCTTATCGGTCTATAGTTCTGTGGGAACTTTTTATCTTTACCTGGTTTATTGAAAACAATCACTTCGGCAGATTTCCATCTTTTTGGAAAGTGCTCTGTTCTCATCACGCCATTTGCTATGCTAGTGAGAGCTGCCGTTCCTTTCTTTGACATTTTCTTCAGCATGAGATTTGTAATTTTATCTTTCCCAGGAGCCTTTCTTGTTTTCAAGTTATTGATTATCTCTTTGATTTCTGCCGGAGATGTAGGGTGAGGGATTTTGTCATCCGGTGGTGATTCTTTCATTTCTTCTTCATTATCTTCAATTAATTCTTTTAGGTCCTCATCGTCTTCTTCACAATAATTCATTCTTGACTCCCTTTCTATAGTATCGGCAAGAGCGTTAGATTGATCGCTTTTCATTACGTAAATTTTTTTGCATTTTCCATGCAGAGTGGTCTCCTGTGTTGAGTTCACTGATTTTTTTATTCTTTCTATTCGTTCTGAGCTCCCTTAGTGCGTTCTTAAGTATTTGACTATGTCTGTTCAGTCTGATTTTATCATTATCTGTTTTATACATCCTGTAGTTCTTTCTTAGTCTTCGGTTGACTTTTATCAGTTCTTTCACCTCTTTTGGAGTATCGCCATATGGATGATTTGAAGTGGGTTCAGTTTTTCTAGCCGTGCTCTTTTCATAGGATTTCATAATCGCACTCTCCAAAGCTGCGACTGATTCATCTATTCATCAGGAGTGTTAATTTGTGGAATATTCGTGATATTTTCTTGGAGTTTAATTTTAAACTTGTCCCAATCGGTATGTTCTCGTGTTTGTGTCACTTCATATCTAGTTCCATGTTCTAAAATGAACTCTATCGGGTTGTGATCAGAAGTACCATCCTCTATCGTTCCAAGAGCAAAATCTTGCTTTATATTTTTCATTATAACTATGTCTATAGTCTGTTCAAATATAAGAGAATGTAAACAAACAAACCAAATCGGTTTGTTTTGCGCATCACTAACATCTTATTGGTCAATGGTCTTCTCTACAATTCTTTTCACGCCCCCAAAAGACTGCCAGGATCGTACTTAAAGCTTAGAACGGAATGTCGATAGTAGGTACAGGAAAGTTATGAAATTTGAATACAAGTGAATGCTTTGGATTTCTTTGTTACACTGAAACCCTTCTAATTAGGTCCTCGATCCGACCCTGGAGCCCTGAAAGCAAGTCTCTACCTGAAGGAAGCCCATCCTTCCTCTGCGCGACTTTGTTTATTTTGATGTCTCTTATATTTGAACAGAGTATAGAACATCAGGGGTTCCATTGCCACTAGGTAAATATGTCGGTATATCCGGTCCCACTATTATGGCATCTTCCTTTTCGGCATATTCTTTCAATTTCTTGCCATTTGCATTCTCTGTTCTAGAATTCCATTGTTGAGATTTACAGTTGAGATCTCCAAGTATTATTCTTGGAAAATGACCCCCCAATAAAATCTTCACCTCTTCCTCTGGCAGATTTATTTGCGGTGGTTTATATACAGAAAATACCTTAATGCTTTCTCTTCTTATCTTTACTGTGATCGATAGTGCCTCTATAGATGCGTCATTGTCCTCGGGATTTATAACCGCATTCAGGTAGTGGTTCACGTCTCTTTTAACAAGAATGGCAACCCAGGGCCGATCCTAGCAGGTGTGCAGCGCCTGCCTCGCACGCGGGCGGCCAAACTTATGGGGCGCCATATTTTCATGTTAGTTCGTAAAAAATATGATTCTCAACAAATCTCAAAAAGATTTCTTTTAATTATTGATTAGTACTTTCCAACTCTAATCATCCAAATGTTGAATGGGACGAGAAAAAAAATTGAATGAAACTGAATCTTTCAATCAAATATTCCTTGTTTCCCTTCACCGACAGAAAGAAACAAAAGAATGCTTGCTTCAGAAGAACGTGATGCAAAGATCGAAAAAACTACCATCTGAGAGCAATTATCGCGGTATCGATAGGGTCTCGAAATAGGAATGTCTAGGATTGGTAAAAATTACCAGATGTTGGAATAGAATCAATCGCGTTGTCGTAATAACGAAAATGGCTGGGGTGCAATTATTATGGTTTGTAATGATGCTTTCTGCAGAACTGCCATAGCTTCATAGTTCACATGTTTATTTCTCGTTGCCACAGTTCTGGATTCCGGTCTCTTCCGTGTGAGAATTAATAATAATCCTCCTGTTACATACTAACGAACAAATTGTGTGGAAAGTGTTTTCTATTGTAAAAAAGTTTATATAGCCCAAGTGTCAATGAAATTTTTAGATCAACTCGAAACCCAATATTTTTATACTCTTTTTCAAATTTTAGACGGTCGCGGGTCGCCGCAGTTGGAATGTGGCGTTGTTATTCAGTTGGTTCAACAGAGATGGGCTTGAGTGAAATCTTCTACACACAACGCGCTTTCGCAATTCACAGACCCCTTCTCTCCTGGATCTAGTGTTGACGAACGATACTGACCTTGTTTCCAGAATTGAACAATATCCACCCCTGGGCAAATCGGACCACACTATTTTACTCTCTACCATACATATGAAATCACGAGTGTCGTCCAAGAGGTCGAGAAAGCAACTGAAGATCATAGACTACCATCAACTTTGTCGTAGACTTGGGGAGGTCGACTGGGATACTCTTCTTCCGCCCAACACCGATACTGAGAAGATGTGGGCTGTTTTCACCACAACCGTCCAAAAATTGACGAATGAATGCTCATGTGAAAAAAATATTGTTCACATACCAGCTAAGCCCTGGATCGACCAAAATATCCTTGGACTAATACGTCACAAGAAGTCCATATGGCAACGCTATCTACGTCGCGAGCAAATAAGAGACTATGAAGACCATCGACGTTTCTCCAATTCACTCTCGTTACTAATTGCCGATGCCAAAAGGAACTTTGAATCCAAACTCATACATTCCAAGAACCATAAAAAGTTCTTCAAATACGTCAGGTCAACCCTTAATTCCAAAGTTGACATACCGTTCGTTTTCAACTCTAACAATACTCCCTGTTCCTGCCCCGAAGAGACGGCAAATGTCCTAGCTGATTCCTTTGCTGCCTCTTTTACAAGAGGGGCCCACAAACTTCCACAATTGATCTTCGAGAGGAATTCATCTGAAATAACTGAGTCTACTTTTAGCCCCGCAGTCGTCGAAGCCCGCCTCTCTGCCCTCCATGTTAACTCCTCTCCAGGTGCCGATGGCATCTCTGCTAGACTACTCAAGGAATGTGCTCGACCTCTTTCCTACCCCCTTTCCATTATGTACGAACGTTCACTACATACATCCTCCCTCCCCTCTGCTTGGCGTAATGCCCTTGTGACGCCAATTTTCAAAAAGGGAGACAAACGTGACGCAGAGAATTATCGTCCAATTAGCCTGGTTCCGATTGTGGCGAAGGTATGCGAAAAAATTATCTTGAGTGGTGTCCTCGAGTTTGCACTTACCAGCAACCTTATTCCCGCATGTCAGCACGGCTTTCTTCTTGGGAGATCAGTCATCACTAACCTCCTTGAATGTATAAATTCCTGGTCAGGGTCTCTAGATAGGGCCTGTCCAGTCGACGTTGTTTACCTGGACTTTTCTCGAGCATTTGACCGTGTACCACATGATCTTCTTTTGTATAAACTCGAACATCTGGGGATCCGCGGCCGCCTGCTTTCCTGGATTGAAGCATTCCTCACCGACCGAACCTTCCAGGTTCGGGTCGATAGATCTTTCTCTTCGGGGAGACCTGTTGGAAGTGGAGTTCCGCAGGGTTCTGTTCTGGGTCCACTGCTTTTTCTCCTCTACATCTCTGACTTACCCAAGATCTTCAATTCTCGGTGTTCCCAATTCGCCGACGACACCAAATTATTCGGTGACCCCAACGTGGCTGCTCATCTGATCCAGGAGGACCTGGAGAAATTGCACCTGTGGTGTCGGGAGTGGAAGTTGCCTCTCAACTACGACAAATGCGTTGTTCTGCACTTGGGTGCTAATAATCCCCGTCATCAGTACTTCCTGAACAACAATCCCATCGCTACTTGTAGTAGTCATTCTGACCTTGGTGTAGTTGTGACGGAGAGCCTGAGCTGGTCCGACCATGTACTTCAGACGGCAAACAAGGCCAAGAGGACCCTATTTATGATTCAGAAGGCTTTTGGAAGATGTGATCCCTCCACGTGTGCTACCCTCTACAGGCTTTACGTGAGGCCCATATTGGAGTTTGCTGGCCCTGTTTGGGGTCCACTATGGAGGAGGGACTCAGCATTGTTGGAGAGCGTCCAGCGACGGGCAACTCGCCTACCCTATGGCATCTTACGCCCCAGTTATGATGAGAGGCTGGCTATTATGAATTTGTCTGCGTTTGAAGATAGGAGACTGCGTGGTGATCTCATCGTAACCTTCCGAGCTCTTCACAACTTTTTTGGAGTTGACCTTAGCGGTCTATTCGAGTTGAACCTGGACGAGCGTCTGCGGGGCCACTCTTACAAGCTGAGGAAGGAGAGTTTTAAAACACCTCAAAGACAACACTTCATCACTAACCGCGTGTTTTCCGTTTGGAACTCTCTACCTTCATCGGTGGTGAACTCAGCTTCTGTCAACAGTTTTAAGAACAACTATGATGCCTGGTTGCGTCGCGAGTGAGTGCTGCTTGTGGAGACGAGAGTTTTCTTTTTGTTTTTTTGTAATGCATTTATTTTAAGTTACGGTGTATTTATTTTTCATATGTATATTTTTTGTGAGTTTATAGGCTTGGCCTCAACTCTTCACCTTGTTAATAATAATAATAATAATATATCAAGCCACTGAACTATTAACAAATTATGTTGTTGCTAGTTGCAATATTCTTTTATTTTGATCTTTTCAAAGGATTTTCTCCGAAAATTTAATTTATTATCATGAAATATTAGAAATGATTGTTAAAAATGATTTGGTTTCTTGTTTTTCCAATTTCACATTAGCCATAAGATTTTTATTAACATTGCCTGTCTCTGTTGCTTCAGGAGAAAGGAGTTTCAGTAAATTAAAAATAATTAAATATTACTTCTAAATAATTCGACTATTTCGTATTCCTTATTCTTAAATTGATATGTGAAATTCTTCCAAAATTTCATTCCACTCCCACGAAATTTCACATATCAATTAAATATTACTTGAGAAGCAATATGTCTCAGGAGAGACTCTCAAATTTGGCCATTATCTCTATTGAATCTTAAATATCGGAAATAATTGATATGAGCGAAACTATTGATTTATTAGCTTCTCAAAAAGCTAGGAAAGTTATTTTATAGGTACCTGTTTATACATATTAGTCAGTAGTCATTATACGGACTGAATGCAAAACTGTTCCTCTTCGTATTTATACTTTTTGTTATACCTTCTGTATAAAAAGTACCCGGAATTGTAAAAAAAAAACACATAAATTTAAATTTAATCATCAATATTTATTTTGTCTCCTTCAAAATAGTCCCCATTGCTTACAATACAACTATGATATCGGCGAACCCACTTTTCCATGCACCGCTCATACGCCGCCAAAGGTATGGCCTTCAGTTCTCGTTGCGAATTTGTTTTGATGGCTTCAATGGACTCAAAACGCGTTCCACGTAGGGGCAATTTGAGTCTTGGGAATAGAAAAAAGTCGCACGGAGCTAAGTCAGGTGAATACGGCGGTTGTTCGATGGTATTTATTGAGTTTTTGGTCTTGTATTCCTTAATAATTATGGCTCGGTGCGACGGCGCGTTATCATCATGCAAAATCCACGAATTGTCTTTCCATAAATCTGGCCGTTTACGACGAACATTCTCACGCAAACGCCTCAATACACCCAAGTAATACTCCTTATTCACTGTCTGTCCTTCAGGAAGAAATTCTGAGTGCACAACACCACGATAATCGAAGAAAACAGTGAGCAAAACTTTAATTTTCGATCGACTTTGACGTGGTTTTTTCGGACCGTCTTTGAATGATTTGTACCAATCGTATGCTTGTGTTTTTGACATACAATTATCACCAAAGGCTTTTTTTAACATTTTCAATGAATCGGCACAAGAAAATTCGTTTGCAAGACAAAATTTGAGGCAAACTCTTTGATCAACTTTTTTTTCCATTGTAAAATTCGCAGAGCACTTTTGAGGTCGACTGATACTGACAGCTGTTGTAAACACACTAGTTGACAGATCGCGCTCAAATTTGGCTTGGTAATAAAGGAAGGTCCTACCAACTTTAAGAAAAAAAAAATTACCGATTCCTTTTTGGCGGTTCATTTAAATAACATTTTCCGGGTACTTTTTATACAGAGAGTATATAGTTTGTTTGTTTGTGTTTTTTTATTTGGGTGGAATCAATGAATAAAAAACTTTTTTTTTCTGTTTGTACACATATTTCGTGGCATATCGAGTTTTTTTTTTAGTATTCAGTTCGTTTTACTTTCCCATATCACATATTTTTTTATCGAATATTTTTTATTTTGTTCAAATGGTATCATGTATCTAGTGCATCATGTACATGAAAATGTCGGAGGGATCATCAAAATATTTACGGGAAAAGTAACGGGGTTATCCCCTCCCTTAAATCAAATATATACAGTTTTTTCCTAACAATAAAAGGATGCCCATTGAAGATTTTGTTATAGATATATGTCTAAAAAAGATATTTTTTTGTCTTTGGGGCGGCACATAAGGATTCTGCACGCGGGCGGCCAACACCATAGGATCGGCCCTGTGGCAACCCCTCCTCCGTTTCTATTATTTCTGTCTCTTCTGTACATTTCGTAATTTCTGAAGAAAATTCTATCATTGGGAGTCATTTTTGTTTCCTGAAGCGTCATAATATCAGGATGTTTTTCTTCTAACAATTGTTCGATATCTGATTTACGGGCTCTGATTCCGTTAACATTCCAGGAAACTATCTTCAGATTTTCTAGTTGTGATTGGTTTGTTCATAAATTATTTGTTTCCAAATAAATTTTGAAATTTCTTCTCGAATCTTTTTCGAATCTCTGCATTATTCTGCTGAATATTCTCTCCGTAAGTTTGTCCAGTTCATCTTTGGGATCTTCTTTTTTGGCTGGAGTCGGTTTTGTGGACGAGTTCTTTGTTTTCGGTACCTGAGGTTTTTCAACAGCGATAGCAGTCTCCATTTTTTCTACCATTTTCTTGGTAGGGGCTTCTTTTTTGGGGGTGTTTTCTTTTTAGTCAGATTTTTATAAGCACTGCAGCCTTTACAACTGGCTGGAGCCCACTCTGGTTACATAAAACGCATGTAGCGTTCCTTTCCCCTTCTTTTTCGGTCAATACACAATAGGCATGTGACGGTTTTAACGAAACCAAACTGAAAACCGTTTCCAATCAGAAAACGGTTCGAACCGTTTTTATCCATCTGAAAAACCGTTTTCGCAAAACTGTCAATTCAACTATCACAGATCACAAGAAAGAAACGTTATTCAAACAAGTGAAAACGATTAAATTCGGAACTGAAACCAACGAGAACCGCACCATCTCCTTCCACATATCGAAAAACATTGAGAGCGAGAGAGATGGTGCAGTTACCGTTGCCAAAACTGACGCCAAACGATATGAAAACCATACGGGAATAAGAACTGAAACCATCGAAAACCGCACCATCTCTTTCCATACATTAGAACGCTTCGAGAGCGAGAGAGAAGGGGCGGTTTTCGTTTTCAAAACTGACGCCAAACCAAACCGGGATGAGAACTAAAACATAAAACCAACTATCTCTTTCCATAAATTAGAACGCTTCGAGAGCAAGAGAGATGGTGCGGTTTTCGTATCCAAAACCGACGGCAAACGTGAAACGATATGAAAACCAAACCGGAATGAGAACTGAAACCATCGAAAAACCGCACCATCTCTCTCGCCCTCGAAGTGTTCTAATTTATGGAAAGAGATAGTTGGTTTTAGTTCTCATTCCGGTTTGGTTTTCACATCGTTTGCCGTCAGTTTTGGATACGAAAACCGCACCATCTCTCTCGATATCGAAGCGTTATAATGTATGGAAAGGGATAGTGCCGTTTTCGTTGGTTTTAGTTCTCATTCCCTCTGGTTTTCATATCGTTTGGCGTCAGTTTTGAAAACGAAAACCGCACCATCTCTCTCGCTCTCGGAGCGTTCTAATGTATGGAAAGAGATGGTGTGGTTTTCGTTGGTTTTAGTTCTTATTCCCAGGCCCGCCGCTAGCTGTCTGAGCGCCCGCGTGCAAATACTGTTATGCCGCCCCCGATAGGGCGCTACATCAGGGGCGTATTCAGAGAGCAATTCGGGGGGGGTAGTGGCAAGTTTTAGCGAGGGACCTGAACTGATCTTGAGTGAAAAGCGGGGAAAGGGGGGGGGGGGGTTAGATCGTTTCCATTCGAAGATTTAGTGTGAAAAACTCTTTCCTGGGGGGGGGGGTTAATTACCCCCAGTACCAAGCCCCCCCCCTCATTATGGTGGGAAAAAATAAAAAACCTATTGAATTATTGTTATATATATATTATATTATTGTTATTTCTATTTATAATATTTATCTAAAAAATTTCACTCTTCTCGCTTTTATACTTGCGAAATCTTCTATAATCTCAGTCATATCCAATCTATCCCAAATTTGGTGTTCAATTGAAATTATAGCTAAATTACTTAATCTGTGTTGGAGCATAGTGGATCTTAAATAATTCTTGATAATTTTTAATTTTGAAAAAGATCTTTCTCCAGATGCAACTGAAACCGGAAATGTTAGAAGTTCAAATATCAATACCTAATTATTTATTGATCCAACTCAGAAGAACTATTAACAAAATAATTGGAATTTAATTTTTGATCGTTACTGTTCATACACCACGGAACTGTTCGAATCGAATCATAGACAAGAGACAAGTTTCAATTTCGAATGCAAAATGCAACTGATCCTAGGGGGTGTATATTCCGACAAAGACCCTCATTCTGTTTTTATCTTTATTTACGTAATTCTCTCTTCAAAATCACGTACCTACCTAAACTCGGCTAGTAGAAAGGGCGCAATTTGGTAACAGATGGTTTTTTATGACATGCAATAATTGGCATAAACGATACGGCGACACTGAAAATATTCAACTACTACTACTACTACCTGGTTGTAATATTGGGAAAAAGAACATCTGCAAATTTTTCTCGTAGAATATTCAACAAAATCGATTTTTCCCGAGGGCGCAAGTTCCGGGAGGGCAATTTATCGGATTATGTGAATTTTTCGATCTTGAAGTTTTACGCCATAACAGGATCTAGGCGCTCTCAGTATTTTGCCGGGGGGGGCACCTGCGGAACTTCGGGGGGCGGCAGTGCCCCTCCCGGAAATATACCTGAAAGAAACACTGCAGTGAATTCACTGAATTCCGTGGATATACGGAAATTATCGATGTTGGCCGCCTGTCCTCCCGATCCTTCAGAGAAAAAGTCTCTCTAAGGGGGATGGGGAGACCTGGCCGCCCCCAATGTTGAACGGAGTTGGAGAAATTTCAAAGCAGTTGGCAAAGTTTCGATCGCATATGGCAAAATTTCTATGTTTCTATGACATTAGGCAAAATTTTGAAGCAGTTGGAGTTGGACAACCACCCCCCCTTTTTTCTTCCCCCCCCGCTTACCACGTTGTTTGTCCCCTCCAAAAAAAATTTTAATTTCACTGGATTTGCCGCCCCCCTGGACGTGCCGCCCTTGTGCCGGGCACGCCTTGCACGCCCGCTTACGGCAGGCCTGCTTATTCCCGTATGGTTTTCATATCGTTTGGCGTCAGTTTTGAAAACGAAAACCGCTCTCGCTCTCGATGCTTTGCGATATATGGAAAGAGCTAGATGTGCGGTTTTCGTTTGTTTTCAGTTTTTTGAGTTTTTATTTCAGTTTTGTTTTACTATTTTACTAACAGCAGTCGATATAAAAACTAAAATCATTGAAATTTTAAATTCACTTAAACTTTTTCTATATATTGGTTGTTTCAAGAGAGTTAGGGCGAATTTCAAAGATTTCGATTATTATAAATTGATAACTAGCGAAATTCGTTTCATGCGTTTCGTAAATAAGTCAGTTCCGTGCGAAAGACTTTTTTCGAAGACAGGACTTATTGTGAATGAAGAAAATGTCGTTTGAAGCCGGAAAAAGTTGAACAGCTTGCTTTTCTGAATGGTAATTTAAATACAGAGCGTTTCGATATAGTTATTTTCCTAACAAGTGCGGAAAGTGATATTTTCCCGCACGAAACTGCCGTTACCCGAACGACGCGAAGCGGAGTTCGGGTAAGCAGTTGAGTGCGGGAAAAACACTTTCCGCACGAGTTAGGAACAATATTTTTTCTACAAGCGCTTATACGAGATCGATTTCAACACACAGATCAAATGTGAATTGATCATTCGAAATACACATGAATGACAAAAGTCTCTGACAAGTCGTTACCATTGTACTCTCATCGTTGACCTTCGGTCCATAGAGACTACAAGCCTATGAAATAAATTTAAACTGTAATAATATTCATAAATTCTTTATTAATTGAAAAGAAAACTAGACTAACAGCACATAAAAATGAATTTTGATAAGGAATCTATGTACATTCTGTTTCTTCCCATTATTATTCATTATACAGGGTGTTTGGTAATTCGACGTGAACCTTGGAAAGGGTAATACTAGACGTCATTTGCAGTGAATTGCGTCGAGTAAAGCATGGTCCGAAAATCTATGGTTACGAAGATATGGCGATTTTTCAACTTTTTTGAAATTTTCTGCTTCGTTATCGAAAATAATTGATTTTGTAAAAACTACTCGACTCTTAATGTTCAATGAATATTTTTTTCAAAGCTGAGGAGATGGTCCTCTTTTCTTGTGAAAAAATATTCACTGAAAATTCAGATAACCCGAGATAAACAGGGTCATAAATGGCTGCACCTGTTTTCCTCATAAAATCTTTATAAAACAATTGAGAATTACTCGAAAAAAGTATTATGAACTTGGTGTACAAATGAGAGGAAAAACTTCCCTGTTTCATCAGCTTTCCAAAAAGGTACATATGTCAATAATTCCTTCATGCAATCAACAAATATGGCCGGAAAACCAAGCAGGCAACAGACTTTTTCGAGTCATTTAGTGATCGAACCATGGCCCGCTTACGGCTTACGAATCACGCCGAGTGAAATAAAGGATAATAGGAGATCTGAATGACTCGAAAAAGTCTGTTGTCTGCTTGGTTTTTCGCCCAAATTTTTTGATTGCATGAAGGAATTATTGACATATGTACCTTTTTGGAAAGCTGATGAAACAGGGAAGTTTTTCTTCACATTTGTACACCAAGTTCATAATACTTTTTTCAAGTAATTCTCAATTGTTTCATCAAGATTTAATGAGGAAAACAGGTGCAGCCATTCAGGACCCTGTATATCTCGGGTTATCTGAATTTTTAGTGAATACTTTTTCGCAAGAAATGAGGACCATCTTCGCAGCTTTGAAAAAAATATTCATTGGATATTGAGAGTCGAGTAGTTCTCACAAAATTAATTGTTTTCTATAACGAAGCAGAAAATTTAAAAAAAGTTGAAAAATCGCGATATCTTCGTAACCATAGATTTTCGGACCAGGCTTCACTCGACACAATTCACTGCAAATGACGTCTAGTATATTCCTTTTCAAGGTTCACGTCGAATTACCAAACACCCTGTATATTCATTAGAAATATTCAGTTATTAGTTATATTTATTGTAAACGTGCAGTTGGTCGCGTTATGCAAATTTATAGCAGAAGCCATCATATTGGTCGAAGTCAGCTGCTCCTTGGAAGATAATGATTCTGTATTACTGTTTGAAGAGGAAGAAGCAAAACGTTGAATATTTGCCATCATATTGTTCGAATGCTCTTTGGAAGGTAATGATTCTGTATTACAGTTTGAAGAGGAAGAACCATTCAAATTAAGAATTTTAGTGGACATTTTTTTTTCTGGTTAATAGATTCTTCCAAGTATCCCTCAGCAACAGCAGTTGACTTCCATCCTCCTAAACGTTTAATATTTGTGATACCTTCTCCACAATTGGCTAGGAAAGTAGCCGAGGAGCGCCTAAAACTGTGTCCTGTGTATAATTCCGGATTTTGTAGGCGTAAGTAAGCTGCAATTTCGGACGGTATTTTTCCTATTGTATTGATTCCGACAGGTTGAATCTTACATTTTCCCGATTATACTTTATGAAAATTCGGCGATGAGGTATTTCCTTTGGACGTAAATTCATATATTTTCTGTAGGTATATGTTCAGAAAATATCCATTATTGGTGTCTTGGGATATAATAAACGATCTTGGTGAATGATTTTTGGAGTCCTTAATATTGACGATGATCAAGTCTCCTTTATCATCTATATCGTCGATGGTGAGTTTTGTAAGTTCCTCTCGTCTGCAGGCACCAGCTAATCCAAAAATTGTTACCAACTTTCATCAGATGCCTCACTCATGAATTTTGTTATTTCCTCTTCATTAAAAGTTTTGGCCTTTTTTGGACGAAATCCTATATTCTGTCGTTTAATGAAGGCAGTTAATTTATGGAATTTTCCAATATCCAAATCCTGTTTCAGTTTACAAACACTCTTTATCATTGAATATCGGGACCATAATGTTGGTCTCCAAATTTTGGACATTTCCAAAAAATACGCCGAAAACACTTCCTCCTTCCTTGGTTGAACCTTTTTGGAATTACAACAATCAATGAATTCTGAATATTGCTTCTCATATTTTATCTTCGACTTGGCCGGTAACAAATTTAAACTCGCTTCATAAGAAGCTGCTGATATTTCTTCGGGCAGGCCATCATCAGATCCCGAAGTATCCATTTTACCGGAGCGTACTGATTGAATTCGAGTTGATATTATTTATAACACAATTTCATAATATAATGACAATGTATTAATTCTTATTCACATGCCGTTTCCATAGTAACGTCGTCGGTGGCACAGAGATATATCGATTCAGTTTATTCTTTAGAAAAAGCGTGCGAGAAAAGCCCTTGCTAATCCATTACCACACGCATTTGCGTGCGGTAATGGAATGCAGGGGTTTTTCCCACACTGTTTGGCAATGTGACTCTTTACGAATTGAAATACGTGCGGGAAAGAAAGAGAATGAAAGTGCACGCTTGTAGAAAAAATTAGTTTGATGTTAGATTCTGATTTGATTCGTGAAATATATTTATTTGTGAATTAAAAGTGATTTTTCTCCTACAACCCTTTTTTATTGTCGAATGTATTTGCAGTTATTGAATAATAAATAATAACATAACATAAACTGCAGATAAAGTGTTGAATTTTTCTCACGATTTGATCCTCAATCTTGTAATGTGTAATCGATACGCAAAAACCAAACCAAAAACGGTTTAAAAACTTTCTGAAAATGCCCATCTCTAATACACAATCTTTTGTGCAATGCGCTCCTAAGCATTTTACGCATCTCCACGGAAATGTGCATTGGTTTAGGGCCTGTCCATATATCTGGCAACGGTGGCACTGTCCTGGGCCTTCAGACTTCTGTTTAGATTTTAGGCCAAATCTCGATACAGACAGAGACTATGTTTTTTAACTAAGATTATCTCCTTGTGATGGGTTTTCATAAGATAGAGAAGGATTGCCTTTTTTGTTGCTAGCTTAAATTTTTTTTTTTTTTTTTTTTTTTTTTAAATTAATTATAGGAGAGGTGAATCTTACATAAGACACCCAGTCTTTCTGGGTAGTGTCGGATTCTTACCGACTAAACACCTCTCCCGTTGTTAGGTTCCGGGCATATGCCTATAAACCTTTCATCTTCTCATATGTTATTTTCTCTTTCGCATTCTTTTATGCTGAGTGTTTGTGTTCATCCTTCAATTGGATATCTCTCACTAAGTGTGGAGTTTTATATCTTCATTTTCGCAATTGGTCTCTAGGTCTTTTGCGGTAAATTCTCACTGCTTTTTCATCTTCAGCGGGGTCATAGTCAACTAACCTTCTAAGTTCGTCATTTGGATGTTCACTAGCACTTTCATAGGCTTTTGCAGCTTTTCGCTTGATGAATGTAGTAATGGACTCCCATTTTATGTCCTTTCGGATTTGTTCATTCCTAACAAACCAGGGGGCGTCTAATGCCCATCTCAGAAATTTGTTTTCTGTACTTTGTATCTTATTTATATGGGTTCTCGCTGCATATCCCCATGCTGTTGATCCATATGTTAGCTGCGGTCTGGCGACTGCTTTTATGATCCTCAATTTCGTGTTCTTGTTCATTTGACTTCTTCTGCCTATTATCGGGTATAATCTTTTCATGGCCACATTCGTTTTATCCACTGCATACTTAATATGCTGTTTCCACGTTAGTCCTTTGTCTAATATTACTCCTAGATATTTAGCTTCATTCTTCCATTCAATTTCATTATTGTCTATGGATATCTTCGATTCCATCTTCAGTTTTCTCTTCTGAAGGAGTATTGCTTGACTCTTTTCTCCATTGATTTTGATTTTCCATCTGTTACACCATTGACTGATATCATCTGCAGCTTCTTGAAGTCTTTTGTGAATTATTTTTGTATTTCTGTGCCTAATTGCTATGCCCGTATCGTCTGCGTATAGAGCAAGCAGGCATCTTGGATTTCTTGGTATATCATGTATGTATATGTTATAGAGTAGCGGTCCTAGTATGGATCCTTGGGGAACTCCTGCTTCTAAATATCTGAGTGTGGAATGAATATCACCTATTTTCACACAAAAGTTCCTATCCCTCAAATAATTTCTTATTATTCTGCATAACTTGGGTGAATATCCTGCGGTTATCATTTTATATGCTAGTCCTTCATGCCATACTCTATCAAAAGCTCTGGTTACATCCAGTAGTAGTAGTCCTGTGGCTTCTTTATTCTGAAATCCTTCTGTGATATACTCGGTTATTCTTAGGAGCTGTTGTTCAGTTGAATGTTGTTTTCGGAAACCAAATTGTTCACTCGGTATCGTCGCCAGGGCTTCTGTTTCTTCATTAAGTCGTCTGGCTAAGACTCTCTCCACAATTTTTCCTAGGGCTGGGAGCAAGCTTATCGGTCTATAGTTCTGTGGGAACTTTTTGTCTTTACCTGGTTTATTAAAAACAATCACTTCGGCAGATTTCCATCTTTTTGGAAAGTGCTCTGTTCTCATCACGCCATTTGCTATGCTAGTGAGAGCTGCCGTTCCTTTCTTTGACATTTTCTTCAGCATGAGATTTGTAATTTTATCTTTCCCAGGAGCCTTTCTTGTTTTCAAATTATTGATTATCTCTTTGATTTCTGCCGGAGATGTTGGGTGAGGGATTTTACCATCCGATAGCGCTTCTTTCATTTCTTCTTCATTATCTTCAATTAATTCTTCTAGGTCCTCATCGTCTTCTTCACAATAATTTATTCTTGACTCTCTTTCTATAGTATCGGCCAGAGCGTTACATTTATCGCTTTTTGAATATGCCATTCCATGCATTCCATGCAGTGGTGGAATTTGAGTTTTTTCATTGCGTAAATTTTTTTGCATTTTCCATGCAGAGTGGTCTTCTGTGTTGAGTTCACTGATTTTCTTATTCCATCTATTCGTTCTGAGTTCCCTTAGTGCATTTTTAAGTATTTGACTATGTCTGTTCAGTCTGATTTTATCATTATCTGTTTTATACATCCTGTAGTTCTTTCTTAGTCTTCGGTTGACTTTAATCAGTTCTTTCACCTCTTTTGGAGTATCGCCATAGGGATGTTTGGGAGTAGGTTTAGTTTTTCTAACCGTGCTCTCTTCATAGGATTTCATAATCGCACTCTCCAAAGCTATGACTGATTGATCTAATTCATCAGGAGTGTTAATTTGTGGAATACTCGTGATATTTTCTTGGAGTTTATTCTTATATTCGTCCCAATCGGTATGTTCTCGTGTTTGAGTCACTTCATTTCTAGTTCCATGTCCTAAAATGAACTCTATCGGGTTGTGATCAGATGTTCCATCCTCTATCGTTTCAAGAGCAAAATCTTGCTTTATATTCTTCATTATAACTATGTCTAGCACATCAGGGGTTCCATTGCCACTAGGTAAAAATGTCGGTATGTCCGGTCCCATTATAATCGCATCTTCCTTCTCGGCATACTCTATCAATTTCTTGCCATTTGCGTTCTCTGTTCTAGAATTCCATTGTTGAGATTTACAGTTGAGATCTCCAAGTATTATTCTTGGAAAATGACCCCCTAATAAAATCTTTATCTCTTCCTCTGGCAGATTTATTTGTGGTGGTTTATATACAGAGAATACCTTAATGCTTTCTCTTCTTATTTCTACTGTGATCGATAGTGCTTCTATAGTTGCGTCATTGTTCTCGTGATTTACAACCGCATTCAGGTAATGGTTCACGTCTCTTTTAACGAGAATAGCAACCCCTCCACCGTTTCTTTCATTTCTATCTCTTCTGTATATTTCGTAGTTTTCGAAGGATATTTTATCTTTAGGAGTTAATTTAGTTTCCTGAAGCGCCATAATATCAGGATGTCTTTCTTCTAACAATTGTTCAATATCTGATTTACGGGCTCTGATTCCGTTAATATTCCAGGAAACTATCTTCAGATTTTCTAGCTGTGATTGCATGTTCATAAATTATTTATTTCCAAATAAGTTTTGAAATTTCTTCTCGAATTCTTTTTCAAATTTCTGCATTATTCTGCTGAATATTTTCTCAGTGAGTTTGTCAAGTTCATCTTTAGGGTCTTCCCTTCTGGTTTCAATTGGTTTTGTGGACGAGTTCTTTGTTTTTTGTACCTGTGGTTTTTCAACAGTAACAACAGTCTCTATTTTTTCAGCGATTTTCTTGGGGGGGGCTTCTTTTTTTGTCGGTGTTTTTTTCTTCGTAAGATTTTTATATGCGCTGCAGCCTTTATAACTGGCGGGATGTCCACTTTGGTTACATAAAACGCATGCCGCGTTCCTTTCCCCTTCTTTTTCGTTCAATACACAATCTTTTGTGCAATGCGCTCCTAAGCATTTTACGCATCTCCATGGAAATGTGCATTTGTTTTGCGCATGGCCATATCTCTGACAGCGATGACACTGTCCTGGGACTTCTGGTTTCTTTTTTGGCTCTATTTCGATACAGAGGCTGTAGATCTTCTTGATTTGGAATATTTCCTTGTGTTGAGTTTTTACAAGGTAGAGAGGGATTGCCTTTTTCGTTTTGTTCGACGTCATTCTCGTTACTTCAGCATCTTTAATGCCTTGTAGTCCTAAATCATTTTTGATCACTTCAATATCCGCGTCAAGTGGCAAGTACCTTATGACAGCGTATATTCTCTTTTCATCTTCCATTTGGTAAGTAAAATATTCCTTACCCTGTTGATCGAGGAATTTTGTTAATTTCCTAAAATCTTCTGCAGACGAGGCAATGATTTTAATGCCGTCTCTGACAACCGTTGCCCGGTTATAATTTATTCTTTTGCTGTACAGCGCTTTGGACATTTCCGTCCAGTCTGAAGTCCCCATCATTGTTACTGGGGGGATTTTATCTTTAACAGGTGACTGAGACGTCATCGTTGTCTTTTTCAAATTGTCTTCCATTGAGGACGAACTGTCTTTTCTGGCACGCTTGGCCCGAGGAGCACCTGGGGGTTGAGGGGCTTTTTTGTTATCCTCATTATTTGTGGCAATTTTTTTGGGAAGGACAATTGGGACAATCTTGGAATCGATTTGGGCCGATGTCCCAGGTTCAGAAGTCAAAACCTGGGAATAACTTTTTGTTTGGGGATTTGGAGATTTCGTAACCTGGGAATAACTTTTTGTTTCCGGATTTGGAGATTTCGTTTTCGAGAGTTCTTCCCTCAGGAGTTTCATTTCGCGGGTCAATTTTCCATGCAGCTTGTAAGAGCGGCTAAGTTTGCTTTGAGCTCGTCATTCTCCTTTCGGAGCCTGACGAGTTCTTTAAGCTCATCGCTTTCATCCTCAGAGGTCGTGTATCTGTCCTCGGTATCCATGAAGGATCCATCGTTATCCGAATTTTCATCCATGTTCAAACACGGATAAAAGGATAATTAAAAGACACTTACCGTTTTTCTCAGCTTCACAAAAGTCCGTATATCACTCACGCACGGAACCAACGATCCTTTCGGACCTGGACTCTACGTACGAAATCACAGAAACTTTTCACAAGCACTAACTTGGATGCGCATCAACGTGGCGTTCGGCGCACTGAACTGGTTTACACAAACTCAACTCTCGGTACGTGTACACTAGTCGACGCCTCGGTCAGTGAGCTAGCTTAAGAATGCCGGACTGGCTTTTATACATTCGAGTTATGCACTATTGAGTATTATGTAGGTGCGGTCGTCTTGCTGGTAGCGCTCGGCTGGTAGGACGTCGTTCCGTTGGTCGCCGTGCGCGTTTGTAGGCGCTCGCTTCGTCGTGTTGTTACAAAATTGCATTTCATAACTAATATATATCAATGAGTATAGAAAGATCCTCCTTTGATCACCTGGGGAAAATATAATATGGCCCAATATTCATTGCAAGGATGTGGGAAACCCAGAAAAACCACACCAGACCATTATACATAATACATAATTAGGTACGTTATACTTAAAGCCCGCAACGGACGGCGAGCGATAATATAATATATATTATAGCTTTGCATTGACATATGTCATTTTAGTATGGAAAAATATCGTAATATCGGAATATATATTATAGCGTCGTCCGCGGGGCTTGGTGCATTTTCATAAGGAGCGATATTGGTGAAATATATGAGATATAATATATCGCTCGCCGTCCGTTGCGGGCTTTATACGTCATAATATACCAAATGAATAACTTCATATAATAAATTTGCTAGATAGATCTCTTGAACACCGAAAATGGTTATATGGCTATGATTTAATCAATTTTTCAGCAAGCATATAACCTGTGAGAAAACGCTTCTTGTTTTGTCATTGAGGGAAATTATATTTGATTTTATCTCCCATGGTCCATGGATATTTTTAGGATTATTTCCAATACTGATGCAACCATCCTCATGATTATAGGATCTGTAATATTTAGTTTATTAACTTATTTGCTTGATATCAGACGAATCATGCTTCCTCTACTGCTATAAGTGAAGAGTCATATGCATTCAGTCTCACCTTATGAAGCTGCGACTCGAGTTTACCTCTCGGAATTCAATTGAATTGTATTCTTCTCGAATCTTCTCATATTAAGTACATATTAATATTCATATGAAAGTTTTTTGTTTTAATTAATTTCGAAGTAAATGACGCCCCCCTGGACTGGACGAACCCTCAAATATTGTGTTTGATAAAAAAAAGGTTTCGATTGAAAAAATAGAATTGAATCATATTTAAGTGAAAATTGGAGGGTAATTAGTTCCAATAATGAAAAAAATCTGAATTTTGGGAGAATAATTTGTCCATTTCAAGCTAAGTTGCAATTCACCGATTAGTATGGACTTATTTAGGTGTTTGAAGAACTATTCCTCAAACGTCCATTGCTACTTCTATCATCACGAAGTTCAGCCCCTCAATACGCATGCAATACGGGAATCTCACATTCGACGCGACGATCGTCCAAGGGACCAAGGTTTTCGGAGAATTCCTCAACCCCTGAAGTGGCCGAAGTAGCAACTCATCATAGATCATTTTCCGAAAAGGCCTTTTCGGCTGCAGTCGTTGCGTTCCGAGCGTGTAGATCGAATAGATTGAGATTGAAGATATTGAAATAGTTAATGAGTTGGTAAATTAGTACAAACTTCTATTAGACAATCCTCCTGTTTCAATCGTTACGAATGAATATCCCTTATGGAAGATGAAATGGCAACGATTGAAGAAGATTCCACAGACGATATATAATCTCCTAGAAAACTGTGATTCTGACATGTATCCAAATGTGAGAAAATTTATCAGTATACCCGCAACACTACCAGTTAGTGTGACAGAGAGGTCATTTTCCACTCTGAGAAGGGTCAAAACATGGTGAAGAGCTTCGATGGCAGAAGAACGACTTAGGGCCGGTTTTATAAAACAAATTCAAACCTCGGTTACGCGCGAATCCGGGGTTGACTGCATAGAACTTATAGTACATGGAATGCTATTAGCCTTGCTGCTCAGCTTAAAATAATGGATAAACATCTCAAGTTGGAGGAATACCGAAATTTCCATGTTCCCATGGATACGACTTGTCATACAGAACAGAAACACAGAAATACTATGAATTTAATCGTCAAGATCCGATTTACTTGGCATTTCGGCAAACATTTCTGTGTTTCTGATCGGTGAGACAGGTCGTATCCATGAGAACATGGAAATTTAGAGATTCCTCCAATTTGAGATGTTTAGCCACTTTTTGATCTGGTAATAGCATTCCATGTACTATAAGTTCTATGGTTGACTGTCGATTTCCGTATTATAAACATTCAACCTCGGGTTCAACCCGAGATTTGCTCAACCGTTGAAAATAGCTCGGTTTGAGCTTTGAATCGAGGATTGAAACGTTTGACGTTTCTAGATGGCTGAAAACTAACCTCACTTTACGTGGCAAAACAAAACATTTCGTTTTGGCACATTGATGTTGCTTGGATTGGAAGGAATATATCATATTACTCCATATTAGGTATAGGATGCCTGATATTAATCAGTCTTTTGGTAGGTTGGCTATGTATTAATAATTCATCTTTGGTATTTGGAAAGATATTCCTAAATTATTGTGCCTTATCCTCGAGGGATAGGAGTGCCAGGTTTCTGTGTGAATATAAGATCGGAAATGACTCTGGTTGAAATAATAATGAAATAACTGCAAGGCATTCAAAAGATAGTAACGATAGTGAATAAGAAATTTACCAATTGAATGATTTCACATTTCCTTTCGACCTAGGGTTGCCAACCGTCCTTTATTTCAAAGGAAAGTTCTTTATTCTGAAACCAGCGTCGAGCGTCGCGTCTGCCATACGGGATTTTGCGACCAAGTTATGAAGAGAGACTATCTATCATGAACTTATGATCGTTTGCAGACAGGAGGATTCGAGGCGACCTAATCACGACCTTCCGTGCACTGCACAATCTCTTTGGAGCTGACCTTAGCGGCCTTTTCACACTGAACTCCGGCGGTCGCCTTCGTGGTCATTCCTACAAACTGTCGAAGGAGAATTTTAAATCGTCGCAGAGGCAAAATTTCATCTCCAACCGGGTTTTAGGTGCGTGGAATGGTTTGCCGTCGGCAGTTGTGAACTCGGTGTCTGTCAATGCCTTCAAAAACAATTATGACAGTTTGTGCCGTCGCGTACATCGATGACACTCGTGATAGTGGAATATTTTGAATTTTTCTTTATTTTTCTATTTTATTATTCTGTTCCCACTTTGGTTCACACTATTTTTTTCTCATTTTCATACATTTGTATTCTTCATTTTATGCAGAATGTACATGTTGGTTTATTTTTGAGTTTTATAGGCTTTGCCTCAACTCTGTATCATTCCTAAATAAATAAATAAACCATGTCCTTTTCCGTTTTGAAAGGTGTCAAAGAACTCTGCATTCTTTTTTGCTAAGCCTTTCCCCGTCCACGATCCTCGAGTCGTTGATGTCCTTTATTTCAATAGCTCAGAGTTGGCAACCCTATTTCGACCACTTCAAAGATGGCACGAAGAAGAGAATTCGATCAAATAAAAACTCTTTTATCGAGTGGATGAAATTACTCTGAATAAGCTGGATCATTCCAGAGATGGTAACATATTCGAAGATTTTTGTGGGATTCATAAATCCACGTCAGAAAGTTGTGAAATGTCCAGAACACACTCTCCGTTCTAGTAGGATTTCTTGATTTTTACTACATAGTACAAGTGCATGTTTATTTTAATGGGTTGTGAAAATGCTGAATGCTTCAGATGTGAAAAGGATTACTTTTCTTCAAATTTCCAAGTTGCTAAGCTTAGATATTTTGTAATTGTAGTTTTGAATATACTCTTAAGACATTATTGAGGACACCGATCCCATCTCGAAGATCAATGTATGGTAAATTTTTCAATAAAGCTCGTGTATGAGCCATGAATTGAATTTAAAGACTCTCTGGCATGTAAAAGAGCATTCCCCATTCTTTTATTCAGGATTTGACTATATTTGAAAACAACTTTATTTATAACACAATTTCATAATATAATGACAATGTATTAATTCTTATTCACATGCCGTTTCCATAGTAACGTCGTCGGTGGCACAGAGATATATCGATTCAGTTTATTCTTTAGAAAAAGCGTGCGAGAAAAGCCCTTGCTAATCCATTACCACACGCATTTGCGTGCGGTAATGGAATGCAGGGGTTTTTCCCACACTGTTTGGCAATGTGACTCTTTACGAATTGAAATACGTGCGGGAAAGAAAGAGAATGAAAGTGCACGCTTGTAGAAAAAATTAGTTTGATGTTAGATTCTGATTTGATTCGTGAAATATATTTATTTGTGAATTAAAAGTGATTTTTCTCCTACAACCCTTTTTTATTGTCGAATGTATTTGCAGTTATTGAATAATAAATAATAACATAACATAAACTGCAGATAAAGTGTTGAATTTTTCTCACGATTTGATCCTCAATCTTGTAATGTGTAATCTATACGCTAAAACCAAACCAAAAACGGTTTAAAAACTTTCTGAAAATGCCCATCTCTAATACACAATCTTTTGTGCAATGCGCTCCTAAGCATTTTACGCATCTCCACGGAAATGTGCATTTGTTTAGGGCCTGTCCATATATCTGGCAGCGGTGGCACTGTCCTGGGCCTTCGGACTTCTGTTTAGATTTTAGGCCAAATCTCGATACAGACAGAGACTGTATGTTTTTTAACTAGGATTATCTCCTTGTGATGGGTTTTCATAAGATAGAGAGGGATTGCCTTTTTTGTTGCTAGCTTAAGAATGCCGGACTGGCTTTTATACATTCGAGTTATGCACTATTGAGTATTATGTAGGTGCGGTCGTCTTGCTGGTAGCGCTCGGCTGGTAGGACGTCGTTCCGTTGGTCGCCGTGCGCGTTTGTAGGCGCTCGCTTCGTCGTGTTGTTACAAAATTGCATTTCATAACTAATATATATCAATGAGTATAGAAAGATCCTCCTTTGATCACCTGGGGAAAATATAATATGGCCCAATATTCATTGCAAGGATGTGGGAAACCCAGAAACACCACACCAAACCATTATACATAATACATAATTAGGTACGTTATACTTAATACGTCATAATGTACCAAATGAATAACTTCATATAATAAATTTGCTAAATAGATCTCTTGAACACCGAAAATGGTTATATGGCTATGATTTAACCAATTTTTCAGCAAGCATATAACCTATGAGAAAACGCTTCTTGTTTTGTCATTGAGGGGAAATTATATTTGATTTTATCTCCCATGGTCCATGGATATTTTTAGGATTATTCCCAATCATGCAACCATCCTCATGATTATAGGATCTGTAATATTTAGTTTATTAACTTATTTGCTTGATATCAGACGAATCATGCTTCCTCTACTGCTATAAGTGAAGAGTCATATGCATTCAGTCTCACCTTATGAAGCTGCGACTCGAGTTTACCTCTCGGAATTCAATTGAATTGTATTCTTCTCGAATCTTCTCATATTAAGTACATATTATTATTCATATGAAAGTTTTTTGTTTTAATTAATTCCGAAGTAAATGACGCCCCCCTGGACTGGACGAACCCTCAAATATTGTGTTTGATAAAAAAAGGTTTCGATTGAAAAAATAGAATTGAATCATATTTAAGTGAAAATTTGAGGGTAATTAGTTCCAATAATGAAAAAAATCTGAATTTTGGGAGAATAATTTGTCCATTTCAAGCTAAGTTGCAATTCACCGATTAGTATGGACTTATTTAGGTGTTTGAAGAACTATTCCTCAAACGTCCATTGCTACTTCTATCATCACGAAGTTCAGCCCCTACGCACTCAATACGGGAATCTCACATTCGACGCGACGGTCGTCCAAGGAACCGAGATTGAAGATATTGAAATAGTTAAGAGTTGGTAAATCAGTACAAACTTCTATTATAGACAATCCTCCTCTTTCAATCGTTACGAATGAATATCCCTTATGGAAGATGAAATGGCAACTAGAAAACTGTGATTCTGACATGTATCCAAATGTGAGAAAATTTCTCAGTATACTCGCAACACTACCAGTTAGTGTGGCAACGACAGAGAGGTCATTTTCCACTCTGAGAAGGGTCAAAACATGGTGAAGAGCTTCGATGGCAGAAGATCGACTTAGGGCCGGTTTTATAAAACAAATTCAAACCTCGGTTACGCGCGAATCCGGGGTTGACTGCATAGAACTTATAGTACATGGAATGCTATTTGCCTTGCTGCTCAGCTTAAAATAATGGATAAACATCTCAAGTTGGAGGAATACCGAAATTTCCATGTTCTCATGGATACGACTTGTCATACAGAACAGAAACACAGAAATACTATGAATTTAATCGTCAAGATCCGATTTACTTGGCATTTCGGCAAACATTTCTGTGTTTCTGATCGGTGAGACAGGTCGTATCCATGGGAACATGAAAATTTAGAGATTCCTCCAATTTGAGATGTTTAGCCACTTTTTGATCTGGTAATAGCATTCCATGTACTATAAGTTCTATGGTTGACTGTCGATTTCCGTATTATAAACATTCAACCTCGGGTTCAACCCGAGATTGGCTCAACCGTTGAAAATTGCTCGGTTTGAGCTTTGAATCGAGGATTGAAACGTTTGACGTTTCTAGATGGCTGATAACTAACCTCACTTTACGTGGCAAAACAAAACATTTCGTTTTGGCACATTGATGTTGCTTGGATTGGAAGGAATATATCATATTACTCCATATTAGGTATAGGATGCCTGATATTAATCAGTCTTTTTGTAGGTTGGCTATGTATTAATAATTCATCTTTGGTATTTGGAAAGATATTCCTAAATTGTTGTGCCTTATCCTCGAGGGATAGGAGTGCCAGGTTTCTGTGTGAATATAAGATCGGAAATGACTCTGGTTGAAATAATAATGAAATAACTGCAAGGCATTCAAAAGATAGTAACGATAGTGAATAAGAAAGTTACCAATTGAATGATTTCACATTTCCTTTCGACCTAGGGTTGCCAACCGTCCTTTATTTCAAAGGAAAGTTCTTTATTCTGAAACCAGCGTCGAGCGTCGCGTCTGCCATACGGGATTTTGCGACCAAGTTATGAAGAGAGACTATCTATCATGAACTTATCATCGTTTGCAGACAGGAGGATTCGAGGCGACCGAATCACGACCTTCCGTGCACTGCACAATCTCTTTGGAGCTGACCTTAGCGGTCTTTTCACTCTGAACTCCGGCGGTCGCCTTCGTGGTCATGCCTACAAACTGTCGAAGGAGAATTTTAAATCGTCGCAGAGGCAAAATTTCATCTCCAACCGGGTTTTTGGTGCGTGGAATGGTTTGCCGTCGGCAGTTGTGAACTCGGTGTTTGTCAATGCATTCAAAAACAATTATGACAGTTTGTGCCGTCGCGTACATCGATGACACTCGTGATAGTGGAATATTTTGAATTTTTCTTTTTTTTTCTATTTTATTATTCTGTTCCCACTTTGGTTCACACTATTTTTTTCTCATTTTCATACATTTGTATTCTTCATTTTATGTAGAATGTACATGTTGGTTTATTTTTGAGTTTTATAGGCTTTGCCTCAACTCTGTATCATTCCTAAATAAATAAATAAACCATGTCCTTTTCCGTTTTGAAAGGTGTCAAAGGACTCTGCATTCTTTTTTGCTAAGCCTTTCCCCGTCCACGATCCTCGAGTCGTTGATGTCCTTTATTTAAATAGCTCAGAGTTGGCAACCCTATTTCGACCACTTCAAAGATGGCACGAAGAAGAGAATTCGATCAAATAAAAACTCTTTTATCGAGTGGATGAAATTACTCTGAATTAGCTGGATCATTCCAGAGTTGGTATAACATATTCGAAGATTTTTGTGGTATTCATAAATCCACGTCAGAAAGTTGTGAAATGTCCAGAACACACTCTCCGTTCTAGTAGGATTTCTTGATTTTTACTACATAGTACAAGTGCATGTTTATTTTAATGGGTTGTGAAAATGCTGAATGCTTCAGATGTGAAAAGGATTACTTTTCTTCAAATTTCCAAGTTGCTAAGCTTAGATATTTTGTAATTGTAGTTTTGAATATACTCTTAAGACATTATTGAGGACACCGATCCCATCTCGAAGATCAATGTATGGTAAATTTTTCAATAAAGCTCGTGTATGAGCCATGAATTGAATTTAAAGACTCTCTGGCATGTAAAAGAGCATTCCCCATTCTATTATTCAGGATTTGACTATATTTGAAAACAACTATTATTTTTATGGCTTGAGAAGTCCTGCATAATATTACTATAGAAATGAAGTGAACTGATACTATTCATGACTCTGAACCTGAATAAAGAGGAAGTTAATCAAGAAATGAATGTGATCTTTCAATTTAATGTGTACTTCATGTACTCAATCGAACAAGATGAAGAATGATTTGTACTTATCTATATATATAAAAGAAAGATGTTGGTTACACCATTTATAACTCGAGATCGGATGGACTGTTTGTTATGAAACTTCATATATGGATTCGTCTACGGTCTGGTTATTATAAAATACAATGAAACTTTGAAAAAACCGATGAAAATTTTACTTATACAGGAAATGCTTTTCCTCCTTTTGAGTAAGGCTACAAGATGTCGCTACAGTTACAGTTACGCTCCGCTTATTCGTTTGTACTTCATTTGATATTCTCCGCGTTAGATGGCGATATGAACAAATAGTGTGTACAGTGACTATATTCCCTCTATAGTCACTGTAATAGTGTGTAATTTGAGTTGCCCACAACTCTGCGCTGTTGGCAAAACCAAAATGTCTTGGTGTAGGAGTACAGATGTCTAAAATTATTAGATTTCGTTAAGATATGAGAAAAGTTTCGTTCTTACCACTTCAGATGGCGCTATTCCCACATTATGACTGATGATTATTAGTTATTTGTATAGTTTTATTTATTCCAAATAACGTAATTGTGAGGGTTCTATATTTGACATTATCACAATTAAACGGCGATAAATTTGTTGAGGCTTTCGCGGCCATCCATTGATGTCATCTGTCCTTTTTTCGAGCATTTCGGTCGTCGTGGTTTGAAATGGTCGAAAAAAGAACATATGACATCAATTACTGTGTTATATTCATAGGGCTTATAGTATCACGAAAGGCTATTAACAGATCCAGAAGCGGGTGAATATCACAGTGAATTTTTATCGAAATGTCAAGTAAATCGGATTTTGGCGATGAGTTCCAATCGTGAGATGTCCATTCTCATCTTTTCTCATCATTTTCAAAATGTTTTTGAATTTCTGTCTGGGTAATAAATATATTTGCGGAAATAATTGAATCCAAAATTGCCATCATAAGTGATTGACATATTATGACATATTATTTTTGTGTATCTTTTCTGTGTGATAGCTCATATCCATGGAAACATTTGACAGTTCAAAAATCAGAGAACCCAGCCGTTGATCTCCGATCACCTGTGATTACGATTTGTGAAATCCACCGCAAGTATCATTTAGGCGGAACAAAGTTCGCCGGGCCAGCTAGTCCTAAATATAATTACATTCTTGTACGAATAAATGTTTATGCAATTTCATTGGATGTTTTGTATCGACCTTGCTTTTATTTGGTAACTTGGCGTAAGGGTTTGAGATAAGAGTGATAAGACTTTCCAGAATATCAAAATATAGGTAGTACAAACTTAGATCATTATAGTCAAATAAGTGATAATGACTACAGCGTATTTTCCAATAGCTTCGAGTGTCCTCATTTCATAAATTTCAAAATATTTTTATTGATTTCTTTTGATGGTGGAAACCAGATTCAAATTCTCCGCCGTGATGCCGTGATGGTGACAAAACACAAGAATAGTTTCGAGTTAGCTTCTTGTTTTCTCATTAGACTGCGATTATTGAATTTATCCTAACATGGTATAAAAAAACGTGTTAAAATACTTCAAGAAATAAGATTCAGGTTAGCCAACCCAAAAAAAGCGATCTCAATCCGAGGTTGTTCAACCGAGGCTGCAAAGACGTTTATAATACCGAACTTTTTTCAACCGAGAGTTGAATGAAATCCAATCCTCGTTTGAGTAACCTCGGATTGAACGTGCCCTTTATAAAACCGGCCCTTATTGGAGTAGCTCTTCTTCATATTCATAATGACATATCTGTTGATGTAGACTGTAGAGGAAGTCATCACTCGTATCGCAAGAAGGAAAAATAGAAAAATTCCCTTTGCTATTTAGTTATACCTTTGTTATTATTAGCATTAAGTTTTTGTTTTTGTAATAAATCAAATAAACTTCTTGTTTGTGTTAGACCTCATCAGAATTTTATTTTGGGGGTGCTAATTTGTCTCAAAAAAATCAATTGGCGGGTATGTAATCCACCTGACCGTGACCCCCCCCCCCTTTCTCGAGAGCTGGATCCGCCACTGTCACTTAGATCAAATTTCAACTCATTGTTTACTCTTATGAGACTCTCTACTCTAGTCTACATTCTCAATTAAAATTCATTACTTCGTCCTATCCAAAGGATAGAAGAATTTGATTTATTCCCATCAGATTTACTTAGGTACTCGTTTTTTTTCATTCTAATGAAATCTCAGAGCATATTATAATGTATCTGATTTTGTTAAATCAGTTCTTATTTTCATTTCCTTCCAAGAAGTGTTTCTGATTTACTCTCATCAGATTTACTAGATACTTACTGGTTCTGATGCACCAGTTTTTCTACATAACTCTGATTTCAATTCATCGGACTTTCAATTTGTCACTTTTGACAAATCCAATCTGATTTCTACATATCAGATTTTACTCACTGGTTTTGATTCTAAATCAGATGCACCAGTTTTTCTACTTATAATTCTAATTTCGATTCCTCAGATTTTCTATTTGTCACCTCTGACAAATCCTATATCTGATTTCTACATATCAGAATCAGATTTTACTCACTGGTTTTGATTCTAAATCAAATGCACCAGTTTTTCCATTTGAGGATTCTGATTCCTATTCATCAGATTTCCTATTCATCACTTTTACCAAATCCTATCTGATTTCTACATCAGATTTTAATTACTGGTTTTGATTCTGAATCAGATGCACCAGTTTCTTTCACAATTTTCCTGGTTCACCTGATTTTTCGCTAACAGGTTTTCAGGATATTATACTGATTTTGAACCACGTTCAGAAATAACAGTTTTATTATGATTTTCTGAATCATTTTATTTCATATCGATTGAAAAATCATCCACCGTTACATATAAATTTGCTGTTTTCTTACCCCAAACTATAAAACCGTTATGTTGAACCAACTTAAAATCAAATTTGAATTTTCTACTTTTTTTTAAGAAAACTGTACTGTGGAATCAAATACGTTATTTGTGACTTTCTATTACGCCTCATTATTCCATATATGATGACTGAACAATTTGATTGATGGCCATTGTTGGAATTAATTTTTTTTTTATCTTATGATAGTGGTTAATACTACTTCCTTTTTTTGTGTGAGAAAACCCCTTTTTTTATAGCTTAGTGTTATGAATCATGACGCGCTTCTCTTTAATCATTGTTCTAATAATCGTTCGAAAATATCGATCACCTAATAAAGTATTATGTATATACATATATAGGTACAATTATGATAAACAATTCTTGGTACATTATATTTCTTCATGTCAATTGATATTTATACCTTTTCTAATGCACTATTAAAATACAGAAATATCGAATTAATATTTGTTTTGATTTTTTTCTTTTGCAAAAGAAATCTTGAAAGAATTTTTCTTATTTCGTTTGAATGCGATAAATAGTTAGGTATAACCAAATTCGTCATCCAACATAGAACGAAATATCTTTTATTACTTGGTTCTGTAGTTATTAGGATGTGAACATCATATTGTAAAAAAATAATTGAGAAATGATTTTCATCTTATGTTTCATGAAATACTTTTCCGGCAGCTTCTCCTTTTTTTTTAATCTACAAGCTTCATCAACTCTATACATGAGTTACAGACTGTTTGTAATTTCGTTCCCAAATCAGTCGACGCACTGCCATCATACATACGAAAAACAAATAATTTCAAATCTTTTCGAATAAAGGTTCACTAACCCTTGATATAGCGCGATGATGACAGGTCAGGGGGCACAATAGACCTTAAGGTCGCAGTGGACTGTAACCCCTTTTTACTATAACCCTTGATATAGCGAGTGCCTTATGGTATTAGGTAAATTCTCATTGCTGAATCTTGTTTTCCAATTTTATGATTGGTGAAGTCAAGGTTGTTATGCTGTTATGGTGCGCATATGAGTTCATGGAACAGGCTGGGAGATTTGTTTCTCACTGATAATACGATAACATAGTTCGCCGGAATACTTCGTAAAAGATGTTTCAAAGTTTCTAATTGATTTCCTGTACAAAGGGAAAATGGTGATTTTAATTAATCAGACACATTCCGAATCGAACTGAATATGAGGTGAGTGACAGATCCCTCCCAATAACTGTGCACATCGTTTATATTACTATTTTCTATTTTAGCCTTGAAAAAGAACCACGGACGGTTCGAAACGTTGGCAATGTATTAAACGATTCAAATAAATAAAGTTGTCCAAATTCCTGAAAACATTTATTGAATATCTATATTCTATATATTATCTGCGCTTCAAATGTATTCTCTGTACAGGATGTCCTGAGTATGTGCAACAAACTGATAGAGCAGATATTAGGGGAAATACTTACAAGGTACAAAATGACATATATGGACAAAATGACATTGGCACCATAACTTGAGTTTGGAGGTATCAAATGCGAAACGGTCTTCTTTATTACGTGACCCGAGTGACTCCTTCCATCCTCTGAAAACGCACAAGCGCTCAACTAGTTCATTCAAAAATACAGGGTATCCACTTGACCTTCATTGTGAATAGTTTCTATAATAATGGATCACTCAGTATGAATTCTGGATATTTCAGTTTTTTTCGATATAACAACATATCCAGTGAAATAGATCATTTTGCGAACGTTCCTGGAACTGACATATTTTATACTGTCAAAATCGGGCATGCATTCAATTATGGATAACCCTGTATTCGTAACGATTTTTGGTCATATTCCCCTATATGGTTGCTCCCTGGGGATGAAATGAAATGTTTCTTGAGAAAAATTGAAGTTCATTCGATTCTGTTTCGAAATACGCCCTAGTAGTGAAAGTGGGTAATTCTCAACTTCAACGCCCTGTATCTCAGACATAGGATTGAGTTGAGGCCATGGACACTTTTGATCAGTAGGTCGAGTATTATATTATATCTACCAAAATATTAGAACATTTGATGCACCTACCTATTTTTACTGTGCGCTTTTAAGTTGAAAATAATAACTCGATTTATGGCAATAATTCCAAAGAGGTTGAAGATATTCTGGTGTGACCAGCTAAACTCCTTGGTGAGTGAAACCTGAACAACCTGACAAATTCGATCTGTTAACCTTTTAAAGATTCTTGCATAGAAAATTTTCTCTGGCTTAGATACATTATTCAACGAGCATATCATGGTGGCTATTATTTTCTTGGATGATTTACCAAACCTTCGACTTCGTCTTGTCTGGTAAACCTCATCCTCGAGTTCGGTAAATCGTCCAAATAAATAAAAGACATAATATGCGTGTAGGATATCCATCTTTGTCCAAGACTGTTTTCTATTATTATTCTTATTATTCAGTGGTAGTCAGATCGAAGTTTGATAAATCATGAATCACGAAGTGATTAATGGCTCTTAAATCACAAGTGATTTATGGATGTCATGAAGCTTGATGATTAGATGAATGATGGGCACTTTATGCCATGGTGGTGGACAGAAATATTACCAATTCTTGAAGATTATCCTTCAAAAATGGTAGAAACTTTTGGTTGAAGGATCTAAACATCACCGCTTTCGAGTCAATAAATCAGTTTAAATTAACGGGATTTTCATTAAAAAATGCAGTAATTTGAAACAGAAAGCGAATTAAAGTAGATGTGCGATATAACTACCATTGTTTTCGATACATGCGGTCAACTTTTTTCCCTTTTCTGTATCTCGGAAGTGAAAATATTTCGAACTCATGGGTTTGCAAGAAAATTTGTTCTTAAATATTTTCATTAGTACCTACTATCTACCGCTAACCTAGCAGTTTGTTACACCTACTCTGGTTACCCTGTGATCTGTGGTACCTATACATATACACAATAAGATCACTCCCAATAAATTCTTTCTAGATCAATTCAACAATATTTATGCATAATGCATTGATCTTCAAACAATTACCTACTTATCTACAATGAATCTTATATGGTATTCATTCATTTTTTGAAAGAATGTATCCAATATGCAATAAAGAATGAGATTTATCTATGAAGCTATCGAGATAAGAAGATATCCAATATAAAATGTGTCATAGAAAAATTAATTTCAAGCACTTTGTACTGAGAGCACTTCAATAATCGATAGAAAAACTTAATGATGAAGAAAATTTCATAGTTGTTCCTGTGAAATTTTGAGTTGTTATGGATATTCCAATTCTCTTCTGAACACCAAATTTGATTTCTTCTCAACGGGAAAGCATAAGGGAAAATCTAAAAGAGGTTAGTTGAATGTAGAGAGTTCTTTTATAGATGCATGGTGAAATTGCGGGGGGGGTGGGATATAGGGGCTCGTTATTATACTAAAACCATCTTCGAAAATTAGAGATTACAAGTTTCCTCGTGTTTTATCATCGAAGTGGTAAAGAACAGAATTAGAATGTTTTTTGAAGTTTATCTTGACAGTGAAGCTCTGATTTATGTATTAAAGATTTCAGGCAAAATATTGTAATTACTACTGAATATTACTACTGAAGCGCATCCACCATTTTATAATAAAACCATTGAAGCATATAATTAATTTAGTTTTTGAGACGGGTATGGTGCCGAAGCAATGGAAGATCTCCCATATAATCTGTGCGTTTAAGTCGGGTGACAAAATGAGTATGACAAACTACCGGCCGATATCTTTAATAAGTAATATAGCCAAGATATTTGAAAAATGCCTCAAAACGAGACTAACTAAATTTTTAGAAGAGACCAATATGAATCATGCAAGGCAGTTTGGTTTTAGAGATGGGCGTTCAACGGAGAATGCAATGGAGGTACTCAGCGAAGACATCATACACTCCCTTAACGCGAAAATGAAAACCGTGGCGGTATTATTGGACCTGGCTAAGGCATTTGATACGGTTAGCCATGAGATATTGATTGAGCGATTGGAAAAAGTAGGTATAAGAGGAAGTTGCCTTAGTCTGTTAGGAATTACCTAAGCGATAGAAAACAATCAGTCAAAATAGGAGAGGTGGTGAGTAGCCCTTTGACGGTTGATACAGGTATTCCTCAAGGCACTGTAATTGGCCCTATACTTTTCTTAATTTTTATAGACCAACTTTTGAGCCTACCTAATTTAGACATAATAAGTTATGCAGATGACTGTCATACTGTTCAAGGGTTTTACATGGGACGGATTGTATAGGGAGGCTGTGATGGGTTTGAGAACTGTGGGTGAATGGTTGCACGAAAGTAGGCTGAGACTTAATGTGGAAAAAACCAAATTTATCGCATTTTCTCTTACATCTCGCGGGCAACCAGAATTTACAACATTGCCATTCCACTTGCCTACATGTCGTACATATGCGTGCAACTGCCCTTCTGTTGCTAAGGTAGATGCGGTGAGATATCTTGGAGTGTATGTAGACCAGTTTTTGAGATGGGACAAACACGTTACTGAAGTTGTCAAGAAAATTAAAAGACTCTACTATGTGTTTTATAACTTGAGAAATGTTCTCAGTGAGCTCATGTTACTGAGAGTATACGAGTCTTTGGTTTTATCGATTATGCGATATGGCGTATCTGTGTGGGGTGGGATGTTCAACATATATTCTAAGATCTTAGAGACTACGCAGAATACTGTACTTAAAATCGTCCACAAAGTCGGAAAACTGTATGACACGGAAAAATTGTATTCAGAAACGAATCAGTTGAAGTTTAAACAGCTATATGTTTATGAATGTATCTTAAAACAATTAAATAAAAGAGAACGAACACAGTGAAGCATAATTACAGGACAAGATATGTGGCTAGTTGCCCGAGACCGATACCAAGGTTCTACGGTAGTCACCTTCAGAGAAGCTTACCCTATCATGGACCTAAATTTTATTGCTTGTTGCCCATGGAATTCAAAATTAATTTTGATACTAGAAGAAAGAAAAGCCAAAATGCACTGAAAACATTTATAAAACAGAACCCGAATGTGTTTAAAATTTGATGTTGCCGATGTTTCTTTTTTTTTTTGAACTTGCTTTTGCTCCTTTGTAAGATGAAATTCCAAATAAGCACATGAGTAAATTGAAAAATATGTATGCATGTATATCTATGTATGAGTGTGTGTTGCGATGGGTGTCCGGTTGTGAAGGAATTTGGGAAATGCGATATCTTTATTCATGAATAATGAGTGTGTTTCAGCATACAAACGGAAGTTTAGGCTGGACACATTCAAACTTTGTACATGTGAGTTATTTTTTTTGTAAAATGGAAGAATGAATAAATTATTATTATTCTTCATCGGTCTCCCGTTCTCAGCTTGAGCTGGTAATTCTTCTATGAACCAGTGAAAAAACATTTCAGTTCCTCCCACTAGTTCAGAATTTTCCGCACGATGTGATAGGTTTGCAAATCCACAGCCTGCTGTGCACATCCCGCGATCTTCTGGGATAATTCGATCCCTTGAAGATTTCTCTTCTCCATCCAGGAAGTGGTTTGTCCTCGCATTCGTTCACGTAATGAAAAGCTCGCATTACTTCAATATTCATTTCGCGGCTCCACTGGATACGTGCGTTGCGAGCTCCCCTGCGGGCAGTCCTCCTCACGGTGGTCGAGCCAGCAGGTAGAGTGGCATCTCGATCTTCTACCATGATATCGGTTTCCACTTCTCGTTCATGGGTTTGCCACCATTTACCCTTGGTGGCCCAGATAACTCGGGCCGTGGGGACGTCACCCCCCATGTGGCGTGGCAGAAACCAAACCACACCCGTGCGGTTATTATTATTATTATTATTATTTTGGAATGGTTACCTCAAGCTCTAATGAAATATTGAAAAATCTCCAGTTCCAGAATCCCATTTGAAATGAAATATGTATTGTTAAATAAATAAATATTGATAAGCATTATTTTAGGAAAATACCGGCATTATTGAGTGGTATATAAAAAGTGTCACAGAAATGTTTTCACACAAACGCTGAATTTTCAACAGCCACCATTAAAAAATGCACATTCATAAAAACCACCCTCTAACACAAAAACGATGAGTTCTTGTTTATCTAGTAAATAAATAGGATTTAACATTCAAATGTGTCCAAATTGGCTTACTTTGTATTCTTGGTTGAAAAATTTCCCCGCTCTGAAAAACCCTCAAGAGATCCATAGTGCTTTAGATTTTTCAAGAAGATTCTACTAACACCTTGAATTAACGAACGCTCAAAAGAAATGTTGTTGAAAAAGCTTTTACGTATTATTCGACTTTGAAAATGATATATGTATCTCAAAATTTACCTGCGGCATAAGATTCAAATTCAAAGGACATTGTACGAGTAAAAAATCTTTTCAGTAAAACGAGATGTGTTCCGAATAATTTAATTTAGGAAATATGTTTAACATTTTCGTGCATCTCAGTCAAAAAAAAATTATATTATTACAAATTTCAACACAACCATAATTTATGAAATTTTTAGTTTTATTATTGATGCATAAAAGGAAATTACTTCAAGAATACTCGGGAATAAGAGACGTAAATCGAAACAAACCTAATACCATTTCATGGTAGTTGGGGGGAAGCTCAATTTCAGCATTTGCATTGAGTTATTATTATTTAGAATATTCAATTCGTTTGTTTTTTCATTCTCTCCTTGGTCCATTGACATTGTAGGATAAAATACAAAAATAAACAGGGAATATCTATATGAAATGACTATAGTCGGATCATCATTGACAGATTTCTCTTGAGTATATTACACTGCGCAAAAAAATTAACGCACATTCTGAAAATCTCAATTTTAATGAAAGTTAACTCTACATTGACTTTATAACTTATTTTTTATGTTCTCTCGGGAAGGTTCTGAACGAAACAAGACACATTAAATGGAAGAAAAATTCAGGATTTCACCGAATCTTATGTGAAAGAAGAGAAATGAACAATTTTCAAAATACTGAAATGCTGATAAGTGATTTAATACTTGGTATTTCCACCCCTTGCGTTAATTACAGCTCGGCAACGACGGCGGTTCATACTCAAAATGAGTGATCTTAAAATGTTCTGATCTAATTCTTCCCAGATTTCTCCGAGTTGGATTCCTAAGTCATTAAGAGTAGCTGTATGATTTTCTGAACTTCTCAGCCTTCTATTGAGGTTGTCCCAAACCTGCTCAATCGGATTGAGATCTGGACTTCTTGCTGGCCATTCCATTCGGGAGACTTCAACCTCTTCAAGGTACTCCTGAACGATGCGCGCACGATGGGGTCTGGCATCATCGATGTATGGGGCAAATGGCACTACATGCTCTTCAAGAATGTTCCTTATATACTTATCAGCATTCATAGCTCCATTATCAACGACGACTAGGTCTGTGCGAGCAGTCAAAGATATTCCACCCCATACCATAATCGATCCTCCCCCGAAACCAGTAGTATTCAGGAAATTGCACTGAGCATATCTTTCATGTGGACGTCTGTATACAAGGGAACGTCGATCACAATGGTAGAGGCAGAGTCTAGACTCATCTGTGAAGAGAACTCTTTCTCAATCGGCCTCTTCCCAATGGATATGCTCTCTCGCAAAATCCAAACGCGCCCTTCGATGGGCTGGGGTAAGAGCTGGGCCGCTTGCCACGACATGAGGCCTTCAATCATATTCTGAGGCGATTTCTTATTGTCTGAGTGCTAATTTGCACCTCATGAGTTTGCTCAAACTGATTTTGAAGGAGGCGAGCGGTTGCAAACCGTTGTCTCAACGAAGAAACTCTCAAGTAACGTTCTTGAATGATGGCAGGTTTTACCCGTGGTCTACCCTGTCCTGGTCTTCGGACATTCATACCTGTCTCCCTGAATCGCTGCAACATTCTGGACACACTTGTATGGGAAACTCCAAACCTTTCTGCAATTCTTGTGTATGTCCACCCTTCTTCTCCCTCTTTGGTCAAATTGCGTGTTTCGCGTTGCATAGCGATCGAGTGTAGAAAATCAAACGAAAGAAAAACTATTGATCACTAGAATTGATCGAGAACAACTGATTTTAGAATGGAGCCAATACATTCAAAATCTGATAATATCATCTTTTTTTATTCCTGCTGGGAGAAAACATCTGTATTGAAGAAAAACGTTGAAAGTGGATAACATATGCATGCATAATTCTGATAAAATAATTATTATTGAGAACACCTTCAGTTGTAGAATAAATTTGAGATTTCCATAATGTGCGTTGATTTTTTTGCGCAGTGTATTATATTACATGAAATAAATTGAGAGGTGTTTAATTTTAAAGCCAAATATTACGAAAACGCACAATTATGATCTTGACAAAATGTTCAGTCATATTCAGGAGGAAAACACCTTTTCAGCAACATTTCACACGACCCATCTTCCCTATTCATATTCTAGGGGTTGGAGTTGCCGCGCAGAAGGATGAAATGGTTTTATGGTTTTCCTGAATTGAGGCAAATACAACATGTTCACCACCAACATTGTTTGAATGATGATAACGAAATACTTTCAAGACAAGAATATTTTAAAACGAAGAACAAACAGATTAAAAAATTTTCTAAATTAAAATCATTTAATTTTAGTGATAATGTAAGGAGTGAGGAAAGATGGTTCGTGAATTTAACAAATATAGAGATCCCAGCAAATATTTACTTAGCTTAGGTCAGATGATAAATTTAATTTGCCGCATTCAAGGCCAATACCTACAACCTCTAAAGGAAATTATTATTGATGTAGAATATATCCTTTCAACATGTAACGATCAAGAAAACACCAACTTAGCACGCAATTCCTTGATTAATTCCATCACCAACTTCATAAGATCAAAAAACAAAAAAAAACGACAAATTAGATAACATGTTGAGAAAATGGATCAAAGAAACAAAGCAATTTCTTAAAACAAGCGAAAATATTATTATAACTAAAGCTGATAAAAGTAAAACAACAGTTGCTTTGTTTAAAGAAGAATACGACAAAAAAGCTTCAGATATTCTGGATGATGACACGACTTACTGCCAAATGAATGAGGATCCAACCAAAAAGATTCAATCTAAATTAAATAAAATCATAACAAAATTATACAAAGAAAAAAAGATTGGAGATAGCACTTACAAAATCTTGAAATGCACTAATGGTTTATGTCCTAGGATCTATTTCTTACCTAAAATACCCAAAATAAATAACCCTTTAAGACCAATTGTTTCATACATCGGAAGCCCATTATACAACCTTAGTTAATATTTAGCCCAACTTTGGCAACTTTCGAACCATGCCTTCGAGAAAGATGATACTTATTTCACTAGATGTAGTCTCACTTTACTCAAATGTTCCACTTGACTTGGCAGTGGCAACAATCGAAAAAAATTGGGGAAAAATTGAACCTCATACAACTTTATCTGTTGATGAATTTTTATAGCTGTTTACATTATGCATCGAAAATAGTTATTTTGCATTCAATAATACATTTTTCAGGCAGATCTCCGGACTGGGTTTGGGGAATAATTTGGCACCAGTAACATCCGACATAGTAATGGTGGAAGTTCAGAATCTGGCCATTGATAAATTGAGTTTTTCGTTACAGTTTTTTAAAAGATACGTTGATGATATTGTCACTTGTATTCCTTTCGATAAAAGGGACGAAATCCTAGAAGCATTCAATAGCATTCATCCTCGCTTGAATTTCACCATTGAATTGGAATCACAGGGTAATTCACTACCATTTCTAGATACTTTGTTGATTAGACGAAATAATGGGATTCTAACAGATTGGTACCAGAAACCGACTTTTTCCGGGAGAATACTCAATTTTACCTCAAAACATCATATGGCACAGAAAATTAACATAATTAATAATTTAAAACATAGAGCTCTCACACTTTCTGACAATGAATTTCACGGAAAAAACATTCTTAAAATACAGTCCGGTCTGGAAAAAAATAACTATCCGACCAAATTCATAAAAAAAAAATCTGTACAGGAGAGAACCTGAGCACCACAGACCACAAGAGGAAAAAGAAAACCAAAAATATTACAGGGTAACTTATGTTGAAAATCTAGGAGAACAAATCAAGAATATATTTACCAAATTAAACATAAAAATTGCATTCAAATCTAACAATACTATTAAGAAACTTTTTACAAAAACTAAGACTGCAACTCCAAAAGAATTACTCAGTAACATCGTATATAAAATATCTTGTAACGACTGTCCAGCCACATATATTGGTCAAACTGGTCGATACCTTGAGGATCGAATTTCTGAACATAAAAGAGACTCCCTTAATATCCTCAATCCTTAAAAAAACACAAAGGAAAATTATACGGCACTAGCTGAGCATTTAGCTTTAATTTCGATCCTGGCTCGGTGGGAATATTAGGTAGGCAAACGAATTTGAAAAGACGGTTATTAGATGAGATGATATCAATAAAACAAGAAAAAAATTCCATTAATAAAAGAAACGACATAGAAAATTTGAATACCGCATATTATTATTTAATTGAAAAATCAGGGATATATAGAAGTTTGTTTTCCAACCCAGGTGTGTAAGTTGGTATAATAATCCGCGCATACTCCAGAATCATCTAATTGATGACATCAATCTTTTAATGTCCTCCATGCGAGCAGTTGTTGTCCTCTCCAAATTATTAATTTTTGACATCAGAACTGTTGACAACACAAAGTGAAAATGTAAGTCGAAAATTCACACTATATTCCGAACCTATTTCCTCATTTATATACTTGTTTGTTTGGATATGTTTAAAATAAGTGTTGAAAAAATTATGATTTTAATCTTTTAATTGTAATTTCAAACATCTTAAATTATTGTAGTGTATGTTATTCCATTTCAGAGCCCTGATGAAGATTTTAGAATAAAATCGAAACTAGTTGGCCTTTTTTCCAAAAAGATGGTTTTGTGAATTATTTTTGGACCTAGAAACCTGTTAAAAATCACCGAATTGTTTGAATGCTCTGAATCCTGATAGCATCGTATTTCTCAACATAAGACTACATGTTACCCAAAATGAATCAGTTCCGTAAAATTCTGTCCAATAGAATTTAATGACACATTCCAAGATAATGTATTTCAGGATATATGCATGAGAAAATAGTATATTGTTCAATGAGCGGTAATGTAAGTCATAACACACGCATATGAATTTTGCAGCCCGAGCCGTCAGGCGAGGGGTGTAATTCATCATGACCATTACCGCGAATTGAACACTATACTTTATGTGAGAATTGGACTAGTAGAGACCTAGTTTCCGAAGTACACCACCAGGTGGCACCACCACAGGACGACAATGCATTACCGGTTTCTGGCTTATTAGCCGTCATCAAATACATATAGCCTTATCCTGAGATGAGAACCAACTGAAACGGCAGAACTTATATTACTCCCTAGCAAGAACTATTGAGTACAGTTTTGTACAGTAGTTCCACCTAGGGGGCAAATGTCTACGCTTCATCCCGGAGGTTCCCTCAAAAACTAGATCTCTACGTACATTCATTTTTCCCATTCGGGACATTTGCCCACTAGGTGGAACTACTGTACAAAACTGTACTCAATAGTTCTTGCTAGGGAGTAATATAAGTTCTGCCGTTTCAGTTGGTTCTCATCTCAGGAGAAGGCTATATGTATCTGATGACGGCTTATAAGCCAGAAACCGGTAATGCATTGTCTTCCTGTGGTGGTGCCACCTGGTGGTGTACTTCGGAAACTAGATCTCTACTAGTCCAATTCTCACATGTATTCTAGTTTGTTCCAACTTAGGGACATTATCCTCCTTTTTCACTATACTTTATCTTCGACTTATTCAGTGAAATTCGAATAAATCTGCATTTTCTAATTAACAACAGTTGTCAAAAGCGATTTCTGTGGTCGAAAATCGAATCGATATCGAATCCCGTAGAAAACGTCAAAAATTCACGAATTTCCAAATGCAATTTTTGGATATTCAGACCTAAGAAAATGAAAAAATGGATGGCGAGAACGTTACCTAGATGTCTGAAATTGAGTTCCCCATTGACCCGACCTTTTTATTCATTTCTTAAGCTACATTTTCCTATTTGTATTAGAGTGAGTTATAGGCGTAAGTTATTATTACCTCACACTATTGGTTTATAGAGACTATTTCAGATCAAAATGAGTTGAGTAATGGGTATATTATTCTATGGGAGTAGATAATAGTATATTACACACCGAGGTGGGAAGAGATTCATTCCTGTCGTGAGGTTAGCTATGATCTCGAGACTGGAATGAAACTTCCTACCAAGGTTTGTATACTATTTTATTTACAACCATCATGTTTCAATTAAAATAAGTAAATTTGTGTTTAACGACAAATCACCAAGAACGCGGTGATCTCAGAATAATCAAGTAGATCTATATTGTTACCGTGACTACGGGGTATACAATTGTCACCAATATAAATAAATGTCAGATAAAGTCGAATACTAAATTCGCGAATAATAAATTGAAAATCATGTCTTCCGACGATGAATTTATGGATTGTACTCCACCAGAAGTTCTGCAGGCTGCTCACGCAGCCAGAGAAAAGTAAGCATAGGCTGCATAGGTATCTAAAAGAAAAGCCTTCGAATTATATAGGAAATGGTGCGAAGAAAAAAAGGTAAAAGGTTAAACATATCGCTTCCGAAAGTGTACTCTTGGCATATTTTGGGGATCATAGCAGACAGAAGAAGCCGTCTACTTTGTGGGCAATGTACAGTATGATACGAACGATGCTAGATTGAAGAAAAAACGGATATATCGAAACATGGAAAACTGCTAGCCTAAAACGACAAAATGTTGGCTTTAGGCCCAAGAAATCGAACGTATTTTCGAGAAAGAATATGGAGGATTTTTTAAATAAAGCTCCAAAGAATGGAAAATATTCATGTAGAATAGATGAAATGGGGGTGGGAAATGAGGGTGGGAAATGAGGGCGGGAAGTGAGGTTGGGAAGTAGAGGTGTGTAATGTGACATTTCCCAACCTTCAATGACGTTAATAATGACAGTATTACATATATGGTTGTAAATAAAACTATTTACCTACATATAGTATTCAAGAATGAGTAACTTCTTTCAACTCACATCTCTCTGAAAAGGTATTATCACTGCCACAATGTTTTTATTCAAGTAATACTAAACAGTCTCATCAATTGGAATAATTTGGAGATTTTCGATTTTAGCTTATCATCCTTCTCACATGATAGGCAGAAAGAAATTGATAATTTTTTATCAGAAAATTTTTCGGTTGGATAGGTTAGTAAGAAACTTGATGAATGTGCAAATTATAAGGAATTCTAGTAAATAGTAATTTACGTAACAAGTCCGGAAAATAGGGTTTTTTTGGACGAATAGAGAAAATTCTAGGACGAGCCGGAGGCGAGTCCTGGAGGTCTGTGAGTCCAAAAAAACTATTTTCGGGCGTGTTGCGTACAATATTTTTTCAGCAACCGTGTACAAATCAATGAGACGGCAAATTTCTTTATTATACATTTTGATTATTATTTGAATTGAACAGAACACAGAACAGAACTGTCATCCGTTATTTCGTTGCTATTGTGATGATCATCACAATGACAACAACGACGTGAGTTTTTCCGGCCTAGGCCGGAAAGTACGTACTTTCCAGACTAGACCGGGAAATGTTACTTTCTCGTAGAAAAAGCGTCCGGGAAGTGGGTACTTCCCGGATGGTTGCCGAAAAAATATATATTTTTATTAAGTTATGATAAATATAACGTATTTTTGGAGTTCCTTAATCGAAATCTGCATCAGTGCTCAAGAAAAGTTGTAGCTCTTTTTAACAAGGGACGTTTCTAGCGGGGGTGTAGCTTGTGCCCCGCACAAAGCGGTCATTTAAGGCTGGTATTATAAAAGGGGAACCGACAGTTGAACCGTGCAACTACCAGATTACGTTTTTTAATGAGGAATTTCGTTGTTGACGCAACGGTTGAATCCTCGGTTGCCCTTTATAATACCGGCCCTGATAGGGGCGAACGTCGCCATTAATTTACATATAGGTGTCCCTTATAGAATAATCCAACCGGATGTATGAGGTTTTTCCGTGAAACGTCAATACTGTTTGAATTTTCATTTCGAGGGGGACATCTTAATAAATATTGCAAATTCGTGAGTCAACGATCATCCCCCTAAGCGAGGTAACTGACCCTCAAAAATCTCAAATGGCTGATCATTGTGTATTTGCAATTCTATACAGGGTGTTCCCAATATGAGAGTATCAACGGTCAACTGTTGATTTCTCCTGAGAAAATAAATTTGTTTTTTCTCTTCCATTTTTTCCTCCGAATCTCCGATTGAGAGATACGGGGTGTCAAAAATTCATATTTTTTCGTTTTTTGCTGATATCTCAGGAACCGTTTGAATTACATACTTACTTCTCGCACTCTACTCGGTTTGATTAGACGTGCCAGTGGTGGAAATATTGAATTTGCACCACAGGACAAATTTGCATTTGCACGGCAGTTGTGTTCTGTGTAGGCTTTTTTACTGTGTCCTTACGCCACCTAGCTCGGGATTGAACTTCGGACTTGCCGGATCCTAATCCAACTAGGAGACACTATGTACAACTGGGACTACTGGGAGACGCTATTTAAAACTGGTAGAGGGAATATGAAATATAGGAAGGAATTGGTTGGGTAAGGGGTGTTTGCTATGAGGGTTTATGTTATTACACCTCGTTTTTGTAATATTTCTTGTGAGCTCATTCACGCGACACTGGTTGTTATAAAATTGGTTAGACAATTGGTCGATAAACTCGTGGATTGTGGGGATGGCGGTTGACTCATGAAGGTCTGCTATTCGGGCATATCTATTTGTATTTGTTATAAGTCGGAAGCATTTCCAATGATAACCACTGAGCCAAGGGCACTCATCTCATCCCCCAACTCTCACACCACTGGACAAATTTGCATTTGCACAGAAAATTCTGATGCGCCAATGTGTTTTACATGGAAAAGGTACTCTTGGTTCATAACTCCAAATAAGTGAACCGTTTTCAAGAAAACTGGCATTTTATGATAAAAAATGCTTACGCATTGTAAATTTATTGTAATTGGAGTGAGTAATGATAATCAACAAGTAAATTTATTTCAGAAAACTTTTACAACTAGATTTTTGATTTTCAATCACAAGAAATTTACTATGCGTTGGCAAATTGTTTTTGATTATGAAATGCCAGTTTTCTCGAAAACAGTAATGAAACAAGAGTACCTTTTTTATGTAAAACGCTTTGGCGCATCAGAATTTGCTGTGAAAATGCAAATTTGACCAGTAGTATAAAAGTAGGGGGGTAAAACCTTTGTGCAAATTCGATATCTCCGTCACTGATGGCACGGCAAATGAAACCCAGTAAAGTGCAAGAAAGTAGCTATTATTACTGACAATGTGTATAGAGAATCTCAATTCTGCAATCCAAACTGTTCCTGAGATATCAGCAAAAACTGAAAAAATATAAATTTTTGACACCCAGTATCTCTGAAACGAAGACCCGGAGGGAAAAATGGAAGAGAAAATCTATAGTTGATCGTTGGTACACTTATTTAGTGACAGACACCGTTTAAGGTGCACAACTAAGTTCCTGCGGATTTTTTAATGAAAATGCAACTTTATTGTAAAAAATGGATACAAATGATTCCTTCAAACTATTGTCCATTGTTAGCAACAACGTTTTCCCATCTTTCTGGTTGAGGTTGAATACCGTTACGTTAAAAATGTTCGATCGAATAGGTTGTCTTAGGGAATTGGACCAATAATTAAGACTTCTTTTTCAACTTTGTCGACGTTTCGGAACTTTGATGGTTCCTTTCTCAAGACTAAAAAACATTTATTGAAAAACATGTAACACATTGAATCGTTTTTGGTTATTACCTCGTTGTGGTCAAGTTGGTAATTAAGAACTAAAATAAAAATAGTTTTGGGCCCCAGATTGGACCATTGGATTCCTTACAAATTATAATTTTACTGTATTTAACTAAATTACACGTGGAGAAAGAATTTGACAATAATTGAAACCAAACTTCATATTTTTGACGCACGTCAACGTCACAGACACAATGTCACAGATACGTCACGACATGGTTCACACAGTTAGACTTCAGTTCGGTGGCCTCACGAGTTCCGGATTAGCCAGCGGACAATTAGTTTTCTTTCTTGTTCTCTTCTGCTGTTGTTTTCTTCTCTTCTGTTATCTCCGGCATATCATTCCGGAGATAACGTCTTCATCTCTTCGTTATTGTTCTCTTCTTGGTTTTCCCTCTCTTCTGTTATCTCTAGCATACCATTCTAGAGATAACGCAGCTGTAAAATCCACTGAGGTTGTTTGTGTCCTCTCTAAAATTTATTGAGGAGTTATGTTTCCTGATGTGGACCATCTCACTGATGAGTAGTCTGGAGTAATTTTTCTCTCTGTCCAGGACTCTGACACCATCAAAATTAAATTTGTGTCCTTCATTTTTCATGTGTTGTGTCAAGGTTGTTTTGTTCACACCAATAAGTAGTCGTGTTGCATCTCGTCAAAAATATGAAGTTTGGTTTCAATAATTGTCAAATTCTTTTTTCACGTGTAATTTAGTTATAAATACAGTAAAATTATAATTTGTAAGGAATCCAATGGTCCAATCTGGGGCCCAAAACTATTTTTATTTTAATTCTTAATTACCAACTTGACCACAACGAGGTTATAGCCAAATACGATTTAATGTGTCACATGTTTTTCAATAAATGTTTTTTAGTCTTGAGAAAGGAACCACCAAAGTTCCGAAACGTCGACAAAGTTGAAAAAGTAGTCTTAATTATTGGTGCAATTCCCTAAGACAACCTATTCGATTAAATATCATGGACGAGAACACAACACAAGTTAAAAATGTTCATATTTTTGGGGCTATCCACGAATCGAGCCATATTCAATGTCTTCATACATTGGCGCACCAAAGGGGGGCCCACGGAGAGCTGCAGCCCCCCCCCCCCCCCCCCGAAATTCACAATGGTAGAAAAAATTGAGATATCCTTTTCGGGGGTTTCCCAAAACATGAATGTATTTAAATAACGCATTACAGGTCACTGCATAAAGAAGATTTATTTTTTGAACCTATGTATTCAATATTATGACTCGGAAAAAATAATTGAAAAACTTGTTGAAGGTAAACGACGTCTGTTTTTAGTTTCGTTCTCTCATGTTTTAAATGAGATTGTTGTTTAATATACTATTTTTATAGGTAATAATAAAATATTTTATCTACTCCCATTGAAACTGATTTTGATCTGTAATACTATCTATAGGCCAATAGCGTGAGTTATACTAACTCACGCCTCTAACTCACTCTAATACAAATATAAAAAATTAAATTGCTTACGAAATGAATAAAAAAGTCGGATCGATCGGGAACTCTATTTAAGACATCAAGGTAACGTTCTCGCCATCCATTTCTACTTTTTCTAGGGTCTGAATATCCAAAAATTGCATTTGGAAAATGTGAATTTTTGACGTTTTCTACGCGATTCGATTCTCCACCAAATGTTGTCAATTTTGAAAATGCAGATTAATTCGAATATTACTGAAGAAGTCGATGATAAAGTAAGTATAGTATTCAATTCGCAGTAATGGTCATCACACACTTGATGAATTACACCACTCGCCTAACGGCTCGTGTGTTATGACTTACATTACCGCTCGTTGAATAATATACTATCAGGTATATTCGAGGGTACCTATATCTTAAATCAAAGTTGCATTTCGATTAAGCACCCCCCCCCCCCCCTCCGAAATTTAATCCTGGGTGCGCCCTTGTCTTCATATATATATAAGTGGAACTGCTGATAAGTCAGACTATTTGCCATCGATCAGAACAAGTGATAATCTGACGGCGCAATGTCTGGGAAATACGACGGTTTCGGTAGGACGTCCCATTCGATTGTTTCCAGATAAGTTTCAACGGGTTTAGCAACGTGAGGCCGAGCATTGTCATGCGGTAGAATCACTTAATCTGCTTGTCTTGTGGCCGTGGAACATGACCGGGCAGTTGGCATGACTACCTTTTCTTTAGATCCATTTTTCATCACCCGTCACGATGTGATGAAGAAAACCCTTCCTTCTTCGCTGCTGAAGCAGATGTTCCCAGGCAAAAAAACCACCTTCAAGTTTATCTGCACAGTACAGCAGTTGTCGAAGTATTCTTTCATATTCATTTTAATATACACAGAATTATTGAGAATTTTTTCGTCCATATGTGGCTAGAATTTCATGATTCTATGGTTGACCAATCTGGACAAAATTCATCTATATAGAATCCTGTAGTAGATCGAATCTGTTGATTTGAAATTATCAGTCAAACTATAAGTTTCGAAAGGCTATATTTACGGAAACCTTGGTCGAATTTAACCCTTTAACGAACTCAACTTGAAAATGTCAAGACTCTAGGTTCAGCCGTTCGAGAATTATGGTGTTTACGACCGGACAAACAGAATTGAATTTTACCACGGATTTGTGATTTGTGAGTCCAACCCAGTCGATTGAGATCATTCTCGGCTCAAAATTTGAAAAATTCAGACATGGTGACGAAATGATACTTATATCCCTCGTTTAAGTGGAACGAGCGCTCAAAAGTTGATCTTTCTCAGTGTGCCCACCAGAATTCAAGGAATCAAATTTTTATAGGGGAAAAATATTGAATACTTACCATCTTTTTCGTGAAGATATTGAGTAGACGAAACACTTGAATCGGCCATCTACTTAGTTTACTTCCTCCTTCAATATTTTATAACACATCTATTCCCAAAAAACAACCACTTTCAAGTTCAACAGACACACAAGATAATTCTTCTGCGTAAAATATTAATATCACTTATTCTGCGAACTGGAATATTAACGATTCGACTCTTCTAGGGTATAATGTATTCCCTGAGAAATTGATAACCTGTCAACTACATCAATTATAATAAATGACTGAAAAGTGCGGACCTGCCTTATTTATATATGGATCACCATCACTCATGCTGCATATTATGAATTATTATCTAAGATAAAGTTGAATGAAAGTTTATAACAGTACGGAAATGTTGAGTAGCGCAAAATCTAGGTTCAAAATCAGATAGCAAAATGCACGTTCGCGATCCGATGAATATCTGTGAAAAGCTTCCACTTGGTCATTCGATGATGGTGATATAGTTTGATGAAACCAAACAGCCTTGACATAGTCATTGGTGTTGTCGGGAGAGAGTGAAGCATTTATATTTGGTTCTCACTTTCAATGAGCAAGTTTAGTACAACGTCAAGAAAATAATAATCGTTCCTTAGGAGATTATAATACCCTTTCTATTTTTATTCAAACCTCAAGTTATTTTCTTCACAACGCATGTTTTAATTATTAAAACTTTTATTTTACAATCCGAAAATTACTACAAATGGATTCACAATAATTGTTAATTTTTCTTGACACGACACCTTTTGAACTTGAACTTATCACATTCAAATTGCGATTAAACATTACCTAATTGGATTTTAAAAATTTCATATTGGCAGAGTAGACGTTGCTTTTTGTTGCTGAGATTCGGTCGGTGTATTAAATCGGTTAAAAAAGTCGATTTCTCATATTCAGCCTACTGACTGTCAGCATCAATTATCAAAGGGTTTTTGTAGCGTTGATATTTGATTTCCAGTTCATGCACAGTATGAAGTAGAGACAGTAGTTTCACTCGGCGGATTTTCTGTAACCAAGTTTTTTTGCGCCGAATCGAATCCTGGCGGTGACGATTTTGATGCGCCCAGCGCATCCAATGACAAATGTAAACACAACGTCCATTTTAAATTGTTGAATTAACATATATAAATGCGTTCGAATTAGGTTCTTAATTTATCGATCGAATTTTGTTTTAAATGATTGAAATGAAAGGCAATAGGATTGTTGTTTAGTTGATTCCAACAATAACATTGGCAATCTGGGACCTAGTCCTAGGATACAGCCAGTGGCGTAACGTTCCTCGGCCAGCCCCCCCCCCCAATGGTTGTCCCCGGCCTCACTCCTTCTTCAGCTCCTACCACAATACACCTAATTACCCATTCTCTTGTACCATCTTTTAATTCATTATCAACGTCAATTCTATATTAGGTTTACCTCAATCCTCAACTATTTATTTTATATGACTGTCCAACAATTCATTTGTGGGTGAAACATAGTAGTCTATTTTGCAGAAACTCTTAAAATGTCCAATAAACCAACTGCATCAATTTTAACCGATATATTATGTACTTTGACGATTTCGACATAATTAACATTTTATAAGCTCTTTATTTACTTTATCATTCTAACTATTATTTGAAATTAATTTTTACACTTAGCTAGACTGAATCCTTGTAATCATATCAAACATTTATAAGTTTTTGCTCTCTGATAAGCCTACCTCAACAATTTCGCTAATAATTTTAAACCATTAAATAAATTATTTCAAAAGAAGAAACCCCGACATGAATGAAATACATAATATGCTTGTAGCTTGTAAACAATAATGTTGGTTTTAATCAACTCTTCAAAAAAAATTTAATGTTAATAGACACAAGATACGAAGATATAATAGATATAATAGAAACATAGATATAATAGATACGAAACATGTAGATTATATTTGTAAACAAAGACTTAGTTTTGTAGGACAGTGATGATCTGATGGTGGTTGATGGTCTGGTGCTACAACAATATTTTCTCCTGTCTTCTAGCTTTCTTAGCAGCAAATGTCTTTATAACTTCATCTAAATTCACCTTTTTGGCTTTTTTGTTTTCTATGCTTAATAACGGGAGACTGCTGAGTCTTTCTTGGGCCATGCTATTTCGTAAATAGTTTTTGATGAGCGTCAAATATAATATGTGATTTATGATTTTTTTTACTTCCATATCAACAAATACTGGGATTTCGTTTATAAATCTTATATATTTGACGCACGAGGGTGATTTTCAGGAATAGTTTAGATAGGTAATTCAAATTGTCAGAAATGAATGAAAGAAAGTTAATCAGAGAATTAATTAGGTACTATGAGTATTTTGTGTTTTATTATAATAAATATTTCTATAATTTAATTGAAAATTGTATGATCTTTACCCCGCGGGCCCCCACCCAACGGGGGTCTGGGGGGTGTACGTTACGCCACTGGATACAGCTATTTCAGATTTCCTAAAGACGAGGACAGGTGAGTTCAATAGGCCTTCATTGAATATGAATGATTATATATGAGATCAACATTTTAAGAAGGATGAATACAATATTATCCCCTTTTTAGGTGCAACATGTGGAAAATGATTCACAACACATAGCGACATAATACTCATTCTTCAGAGCAATGTTACTAAAGGTTCAGAGTCTGTAATGCACATTTTGAGTTTTCAAGTAGGTATTCAAATAAATAGTCTGAACTAGGATGCTTGTATTAGACTAAGCAAAACGTTGGAGAGGTGAAATTGAGATTGAGAGATTTCAAAGCTGCATTTTTCGAGAAGTAGGTAGTTTGGTTTCTGGAGAATCATAAGAAAAATACTAAGTCCTTTTGGTTTATATGAACAGCAAACATGAATCTCCAAAAAGAAAACCACCAGGGGTTCTCTTCAAATAATCAGGTTGATTCAATTCATTAATGCTAGTTTTAAAATTTCAGATGTGGGTACTCAGACATCGACATGGCTAAGCAAGAACTCGTCACGTATTATTACCTTGAGAAAGCAAAAAATTCCTTTCAAACATTAAATATCAGGAGGGGAAGTGGTTGAATATGTGAAAAAGAATTCTTCGGTCATTCAGAAGATATTTCATTTGCATGTAAACATTTCAACTTCAGACTACTATATCATCGGCTTATGTTAAAAAATATGTCACTCATATTTTTGTATTTTAAAAACCAGGTAAATAAAGAATATGCTTTATCAATTGAAATATTTTTTTCCCTGATTATTTCTTAACATCGACTCGGCTGAATTGTTAGAAATTTGGAATATAAGATAAAAACAAATTATGATCGTTAACTGGAAAGAAAATGGAAAAAATATTCTAAGCCTTAAGTTTGAGAAAAAATGCTTATACAGAGATCCACTCATAGATAACAGAAAAAGTGAAGTTGAAATCTCAAATTTCTAGAAAATTATTTCATGGGAGTTCTACTCACTTGGTCGTACTTTTTTTAACTTCCCCTCAGACAAATTTTCACTGAATGGCTAATCTTATTTCATAACATAGCAATAGAGAAAAGAAATCAAGAACGAGTTACTTCCATAATTCTCATGTCAGTTTGAACATGGTTTTCAAAAAGCTCACGTACTGATCATTCTGTCATATAAATCCATTTTTAATTCAAGATATTCATTTTATACATGAAATGTGCCATTTTCAAAAGAATTGACCAAGAATTCAATATCAATACCTAAATACCAATTTTCTCGAATAGAACGGTATTATAACCCAATAATTCGTTCTCAATCTATATATATGACAAAAAAAAACCATAATCCACGATCTCTAAATCCCCTGCATTATTTAAATTTTAATGTTATTGGATATAAATCTCATCCAATAAACAATAATTCAATGAATTTCAACAGAAAATCCATCATCATTATTCACAAAAACACACTCACAGCAATTCTAATAATGATTGGGTCATAAACATATGCTTTTTTTGATTTGATATCAAAAGAAATCATTCCTTGGCAATCATTGGTTTCCGATGGAGTCCTCGATATTGTCGGGCAGTTTACGTATATTCGGTATATTTTTCATTCGTTGAGCAGTGCATACAGGGTGAGTCTTTGACTTGTACATATATTTTAACTGTAGATTCTTGAGGCCAGAGGAAACCTTTTTTTCATTTTCCATTTTTCCGAATTCGGCTCTGTTGAAGAGATATAGCCATTCAAAAAAAACAATCGGGCTGAATACGTGCCTGATATTATTTTCTGCAAACACTTCAAAGTTCATATTTTTCGATTGAAATTGAGGTGATTAGATGTTCTGGGTGATACAATTAGAATGTAACAAAAACGATAATTCCTAACAAAAACACTGTCCGATTTTTTCTGCAATTGAAAAGCCATATTTCTCCCACCAAAATAAGTTCCTTCTTCGATTGTCCTGAAGATTAGTTTATAGACACTGATAATTTGTCCATACTTTCCTCGATATTCTGAAACGATCTCATAAAATTGATTTCTCACTAACTTATCCTAACTCCATCAACCAAAGTCATATGATTAGAGGTCAATGACCTAACCTTACCCAACCTCTGTGTTTTATTCCACAGAACACTAGAGCGGACGATGCCAGACTGCCGATTTTCTCTTCAAACAATGGTATAGGCGAACCATAGAGGCAAACTCAATAAAGCAGTACGTCCCCTATCCGCTATCGTAAGCGGATGAACTATCACAAGTACACCAGTTTTGTTCACTTTTCGCAGAAGGCGTCTAGGCGTGGCTCTTTGGAGATGCCAAACGAGTTCTGATTCTTGCCGATATAGCGCTACGATATAGCCGACACGCAAGGCAGACAGGCGGGACAGGCCGTTGTTCTGTTTCTGTGTCTCCAACCGCAGGCCAGTCTATGATTGGAGCGACGCTTAAACGGGATAACCTTAATTATCTATCTGAATCTACTTGCAGATAATAAAGCAAACAGGTGATGATTGTGATGTGCAGACCGTGTAGTGTCGATTAAAAACTCCAAGAGGATATTGTTGAGATAGATAACTTATGTTTGTTAAAACGAAGAGCTTGTTTTTAAAAAAGCTTTATTGACTATTGACGAAGAGGACAATGTGAAAGTCACTACATTCAGTACAATAATAATTATTATATGATTTACAATTAAGCATGTAACCTACAGTTCCCTTACTCTATCTACGATTCCTAGTATACAGTAATATGATAGTACTAAGTCATGCAATGCCTTCAGTACATATGTAAGGGAGTATCCAATGATATAACTCCTCCGCGCTTAAGAGAAAAAATTGGGGTTTTTTGAAAAAAAAATTAATTTTTGAGTCCAATGTCCTTCAAGGGGTTCTGTAAATTTTCCTCATGTCTTACAATTCCTTTGTTGGTTATAAAACAATTGAATTTTCTTAGTACAAAAATCAGAATAGTTAAAAAGCTTAAAATATAAATAATAAGGGTGTATACACTGATACTATCAAAGTGGATGATTGGGCTTTGAATTGAAAGAATTTGATTCTTTGAATGTTCAATTTGATGCCCTATCTCCTTCAAATTATCCATGTTAACTTCATCTAATTCTAATGGCACCTCATCAATTTTTTTAACAGTTTTTGATTTGCCAAAATCTTGGATTTTAATGTTCGGTAAATGGAAAATTTTTGCTCTGGATACCACATTTTTCCAGTTTTTCAGAGTATAAGTATTTGTCCACTTTCACTTCACAGTTTCCCGGAACGAAAATGACATAGGTTCCGCACAACACGAGTTTCTCGGCACTTTCGGCACACTTGCTGATGGCGATTGTTTCTTCTGTTGTGATTACCATCCATTGGTCTGCTGTGAGCTGATGAATTTTCGATCCTTGCAGACTTGTTTGTATTGGTCTGCAATTTGAGTAGTTTTTTGTGACACTGACCAACTCGACTTCGCAAGGATTGCTAGCTTCTATGGGTAGAGTGCTTTCTTCACAAAGAAAATTGGCAGGAACAACCTCTTTGCATTGTTGGTTGGATAATGCGTACCTTGTTTCACATAGGGATAGGAATTTGGATTTGGGTATAATAATTTGAAAAAAATGTTTTTGAAAAATAGGCAATGGAAATAATTCATAATAATTATAACGATTTGATTCTGTGATTGGAATATCTAGAACAAATTTAATTTGATTATTACTGATGAATCCGCGAATTTTTATGCAGGAAAAATACTTTATTATATTTTCGTCATTTATTGGAAATGGTAAGCGATTTTCGGTTAATTTGGATTGAATTGCATTTAATTCATTTTTTAGTTCATCATGTGAAATTATTGATGAATTATTCAATATTTCATTTATATTATCGATTGCTGAAATTAATTGTGTGAAAACTGAATTTAATATGACAAAGTTGAAATCATCCCAAGAATCCACTGTTGACGTATTCATCCAGACAAATATATGGCGGATTTTAGTGTTCAAAAGTATTTGATTATGTTTTAATTTGCTCATTGAATTCTTGAAAATATTGGTTGATTTTTCTGTTAAACTTATTTGTGATGTGGCCACATCAATCAATTTCTGTTGAGAGCTCTTTAAATTTTGAATAGCTGCATCATACTTATCAGCATCAGTTTGATCTAAATTTCCTGTTATAGATTTCCAAATTGTTCCTAATCCATTAATCAATCCTCTTTTTTTTTCGTACTTCGGGAATATAACTTAACTGTTTGAGTTTTTCATGGGTTTCCTCGATTTTATATTCTAATACATTTTTGAAATTAGAAATTTCATGCATGTAACTCATGCCGTGTTTAGATTCGTGAAATGAGAAGTTTAATCTATGATAACAAGATACTAGTTTATCAAATTCGATATTTATGTTAGTTAAATCGATTACTTGAATGAGAGTCCAGTAATTTATAATATTCTGGGACAATCCTCTTTCTAGGGGTAAAATGCCAGGATTGTCTTTTATCTGGGTAATCTTGACTTCGGTACATTTTACAATGGAGATGGCTCCGAAGATTGTTGTGAAGGTGATGAGTCTGTAACAATAGGTTGTCTTAAATTTTTGAAGTGAACAATTCGACCGGTATTTTGTTTCGATTTATTTCCACCAATTTTTTGAATAATGGCTTTGTTACCAGGTAACAATTCAGTAATTATAAAGGGTCCGCTAAATTTCTGGCCGGTTTTGTTACGTGCGAATTTATAACTTTTTTCATAAACTTTTTGTCCTATTTTAAAAGGATTTCTTAAGTTTTCATTGATTTTTTTTGACAATTTTACTTTTATTAGTTGAGATGTTTTCATTGATTCTGTCATAGACTAAAGCTAATTTTTCTTTATGCTTTTGGAGATAGTCGGTAATTCGACACATTGACGGAAAATAATATTTTCGCTGAAGTTGCCTGAGAGTTTCGTTTACGCCGCGATGGTTGGTTTTTCCTTCGTGTTGAAATTGTATCGCTTGGATGATAATATATCTTCAATAACTTCTCTCCTTTCAGTGCAATAGATAATCTCTGGGCCGTTTCTGTTGAAAAGCATGTTTACCACTTTGCTGAATGTTTTAAACATGTTCTCGGATTCGAAGTGAAAATATTATTTCTTTTTATCTGCCGTGTATTCTTTCAGGAATTTCGTTATCTCATCCTCATTGTTAGTTTTGCTGATTTGAACATCGAATTTTTTTAATTTTCCAATGGATTCTCTTCTAACTGGTTTTGGTGTCCTCTAAACTTCTTGGATGAAATATTGATTCGGTTTCGAATCAATTACATCATTCGAAATTTTTATTGGAGATGAATCCGCTGTTTCGGTGTTGGTTGAGTGGATTGTCTGCTGATCATCATTGATTTCTTCATTGTTTCCTGTATCTAGAGTTTTTAGAATTTCACTTAGTTCAGATTCCGACATCTCTACTGATTCAGCATCATCCAGTAATTTTTCGATATCTTCCTCATCTACATTATTGAATAAAGATTCAGTTTCCATAGCATTGAGTTTTATTCTTGACAGTGCATTTGCATTTTTGTTGATGGTTCCTTTTTTGTATACTAGTTCATAGTCATATTCTTCCAAACGAATTCTCCATCTTTGTAATTTTGAGTTTGGTTCTTTTAATCTGTTTAGCCAAATTAGAGGTCTGTGATCGGTACATATAGTGAACTTATGACCGTATAAATATGGCCTGAAATATTTCACTGCCCATACAACTGCTAGTAGTTCTTTTTCAATAGTGCTATAGCGTTCTTCTGATTGATTTAAAGTTCTTGATGCATAGCAGATAGGTCGATCTGATCCAATAGGTCCTTGTGATAGGATGGCACCTATGGCGACATTTGAGGCATCCGTTGTGACAATAAAGTTCCTTTTGAAATCTGGATATTGTAAAATTGGAGGATTCGTTAGAATTTCTTTGCACTCATTGATTGCTTCTACAAATTCCTCTGAATGAACAATTTTTCTTCCTTTTTTCAAACATGCCGTCAAGGGTTTCGTAATTTTTGCGTAATCTTTTATAAATTTTCGATAATATCCGGTCAATCCTAAAAATCCTTTCAATTCCGTTGGTGTTTTGGGAATTGGATAGCGCAAAATTGCATCGATTTTCAGTGAATTGGGTTTTAGACCTTCTGGTGTTACAACGTGTCCGAGAAATTGGACTTCTTTCTTCAAGAACTCAGATTTGTCCATTTGAATCTTCAAGTTTGCTGCTCTGAGACGTTCAAAAACTTTGCGTAATTTTTCGATGTGTTCTTGTAGTGATGTTGAGAATATCACAATATCATCTATATAAACCACGCATGCTTCGTTTATTATACCACGTAGTATGTTATCCATCACTCTCTCAAATGTTCGTGGTGCATTTTTTAATCCGAAAGGAAGCCTTTCATATTCGTAATGTCCTCTGTCTGTAGAAAATGCAGTTTTCTGTATGTCTCTCGGGTGCATTTCAATTTGATGATAGCCTGAGGCCAAATCTAAAGTAGAGAAATATTTGCATTTTCCCAATTTGTCCAAAACGTCCGTGATGTTTGGAAGTGGATATTGATCGTCGATACTTTTTTTATTGAGAAGTCTATAATCTACGCATAGGCGATATTTCTGTTCTCCAGATGCATCCATTTTTTTTGGAACAACAATGACTGGACTACTCCATGGGCTGCTGGATGGTTGAATGATGTCATTTTTCATAAGTTCTTCTACTTGCTTTTCGACTTCTCTCTTTTGTGCTTCTGGCATTCTATATGCCTTTTGAAATATCGGAGTTTCATCTGTAGTTCGAATTTCATGCTTCACTATGTTCGTGAAGCTCAAGGGAAGTTTTTTACTGTGGAAAATATCTCTATATTCAAAACAAATTTTCCGAATAGCGTCCTTTTCTTCTTTATTTAGGTGATCTAAACGAAGATTTTTCATGTTTTCCTTTAGGAGATTATCAATTTTTGAATCAAAATGGTCATCCGTTGTCGATGTTATATTTGTAGAATTCACTTCCTCAACTTCAAGCGGTTCAAGAGTGATTTTTATGGGTGTCTCACTGTCTCATTACTGTTTGTAATGGTGAGGAAGGCTTCTTGATTCTCAATTTTGACAAGACATTGGGGAATTTCGATTCCATTGGTTAATTTGACATATTTAACAATTCCCTGATTCAAATTATTTGTTTTTATGGGTACTTTAATGACTTTTTGTGGTCTCGGTGGTAAATCGTAAGAATAATGACTTTTTTTAAGATATAAAGGGATAGCTCCGTGCTTTGTGTAAAGAACATTTTTTTTTAAGTCGATGTTTGCGCCTAAATGTTTTAGAAGGTCCATACCTATTAGGCCATCATATTCCGTGTTGAATTCAAAAATGTGAAAATCAAAATATTCTTTCGTGTTAAAAATTTTTGGTAATGGAATGTGAGCAATATATTTGTGGTATGAAATTTTGTGAGCTGTTTTGATTTTGAATGGAAAATATTTTACATAACCTTTGTAATATTTTTCCACTATTCTTGGACTAATCAGTGTTTTAGACTTCCCGTGTCTATCATGAATTTAATTTATAGTTTGGGAATTTTTATATAAGGAAGTGTAGAACTATTGATATTGGTCATATTTATCAAAGGTGATTTTGAAAACTTGGGCTGTACCGAAAATTTTCTAAATTCTCATTATCATCATAATTATCTAAGAGTTGATTATGATACTGATAACTTTGAGTGTCGTCTAAGGGGATGTCAGTCTCGTTATAATTATATTCATTATCTTCGAATTGTTCTATTTCGTTGTCTACGTCTTGTTGGAAAAGTTCCTCCGAAATGAAATTTGGTTGATTACTATTATTATTGAAATGGAATCTATTTTGGGTTCTTGTTTGTCTCGTGTTAGAAGATGATGTGTCCATCGGAATGGGTTGATTTTGTCGTTGGGGAAAATTCCTTGTTTGACCACTTCTTTTTGGGCATTGTTTGGCCTCAAATTCGAAACTGGTTGTGTTTGTAACGTCGTTTGATTATTACTGGGAATTGAATTTTTGAAAAGTGGACGTTGTGTTATTTGTTGTGGAGTAAAAGATCTATATTGGGTCGTTTATGTTCTAATAGGGGTCATATTTGTTAGGTTATGCCTCGCGTATGTAAGATTTTGTTCTTCTATCGCGAATGCAATGGCTTGTTCTAAATTTTGAGGATTTCTTAATCTTATAGGTAAATTTGTGAATAATCCTCTCAAAAAAGCATTAAGGGCTTGATTTTCATATAAAGTTCTTTTGATTTCTAAGATATTTGCGTTTGCTTCTGTGAGTTGAATTTTATTTAATAATAAACTCAACAAATCTTGACATCGATTTCCAAAATGTACAGGGCTCTCGTTTTTTCCCTGTCTCAAATGCATTAAATCTCCGACTAAACAATTTTCATCACGCTGATCTGAGAAAAATTGTAAAAGTAAATTTTTGATTGAAATCCAGTTTCTCAAGTTTCCTCTACTGCCGACTAAATTCAATGCTCTTCCTGTTAATTTTCCAATTATTGCTCTTACCAGAAATTCATTTTGTGGATTTGCTATATTATTAACATCTGAAAATGTATTAATCAAGTACTCGCTTGATTGAAGAAATATAGCCAAAGTGGCTGGATTACCGTCATATTCTGGGACGCAATCCAGATGATGTTTTTGGATTTGTGGGACGGCCATCTCTACTATATTATTATTATTTCTCCTGAGAGGACTACGGTCTCTACTCATTAAATTACTAAATTCTCAATAATAAAAAAAAATTAATATAAAATCAATATTTACTATTGTATTGATTAAAAAATGCAAAATATCATCAAAATCTTTCAAATGTTCACGAATGAGAAAAAAAAATGGGGTTTGGGAAACAAAGGATGTGAAACTTACAGCAATTGCTTCATAGAGGTTTCTTCTTTTTTCTTTGCTTCTTCCTCAGGGGATACAGCGATTATAGCCGGCAGTTTCGTTATAGAAACTCCGTACCAAACTATAATTTCTCCACCTGAGTGCTGTTGAACCTTTTCTTTCTTCTTTTTCTTCTGCCTCGGGGGATACAGCGATTATAGCCGGCAGTTTCGTTCTAGAAACTCCGTACCAAACTATAATTTCTCCACCTGAGTGCTGTTGAACCTTTTCTTTCTTCTTTTTCTTCTGCCTCGGGGGATACAGCGATTATAGCCGGCAGTTTCGTTCTAGAAACTCCGTACCAAACTATAATTTCTCCACCTGAGTGCTGTTGAACCTTTTCTTTCTTCTTTTTCTTCTGCCTCGGGGGATACAGCGATTATAGCAGGCAGTTTCGTTCTAGAAACTCCGTACCTAACTATAATTTCTCCTCCTGAATGCTGTTGCTTTGGATTTCTTCCTAACTATATGAGCTTCGGTGATTTGGACTTCTGCTCGCTGGTTGTGTTGATACCACAATACTGGACTAGGTCGAATTTGGAAACTTTTGCAATATACCCAATGAATCGTTGAAACGAACACTTCTTTTTCGCTATTGATGTCGAAGAAAAAGTTTTGGGTATCCTACCGACTGCGTCACTTATGTTTGTTAAAACGAAGAGCTTGTTTTTAAAAAAGCTTTATTGACTATTGACGAAGAGGACAATGTGAAAGTCACTACATTCAGTACAATAATGATTATTATATGATTTACAATTAAGCATGTAACCTACAGTTCCCTTACTCTATCTACGATTCCTAGTATACAGTAATATGATAGTACTAAGTCATGCAATGCCTTCAGTACCTACATATGTAAGGGAGTATCCAATGATATAACTGATATTTTCCTGAAAGACCGGTAACAATAAATTTTCAATAGAAACTGTGCTTATAAACTGTGTAATTTCATTTCATGCTTCTCAGAATTCAATTATTACATCGAACGTTTTTCCATCATGGAGATTTTAGTCTTGACGAAGTTGATAAACATTGACAACGTTGTTAATTCGTTAAGAGATCAGAGAATACATAATATTCGATGATATTTAATTCAGGGAAGCATTCAGATTTTTTATGAAATTCATGATTTTTTCCTCGAATTTGTTCATATACAATTAGGAATAACTCGATAACGACGCGTTTTATTGAAAAAATATAGGAATACTTTTATTTTCTAAAATGGTTGATTCTTTCGAAAATATGAACCGTTTATCTTTTTCGAGTGATTTTATAGTATTTTTGCATGAATTCATGAGACGAGTAGGCTGTAACTCTTATACCAGGAGGAATATGGAATAAGTTGAGGAATATGCACCATGAATAGAGTAAACAATCAACCAAAATTCAGTTCATTCGGAATATCGGTTTCGAATATATGGAAAGAATAGTGTTAATTTAATGGATTTTTGACACCCTGTATCTTTCAAACGAAACCGAATTTTGAAAAATGGTATAAGTCAAAGACTCACCCTGTATATGACAGTATGCGCGTGGCGTGGAGGAATATATGCGCAAAGGGCACGGATATTCAAACACTTTGAGTATCCGTGCGCAAAGGGGATATAACAAAAGAAATCGTCGGACCTCAAGATCAAAGGTGCCGACAGGGAGTGAAACTATACTGTCTCTACCTTATACTGTGGTTCAGGTATGAATAGATACAGTTGCGAATATTGTGAGAACGTTGAGAGATCCCTTCTTTTTTGAATGGGATATTCGGGGTATCCGTCGGTGATATCGCAAGACCAAATATTATACTCCATTCACTTTTATGAAGTATCGCGGTTTGCGATGAAATTCTGACATTCCACTGTCAGAAACGCTCGCAACGTTGTCGCTTCTGCATTAAAATCGTAGCAATTACGGATTCATCAAAATGTTGAATTACTTTGAGAAAATAATGAATTTGAGAAGACTTGGCCAATGCTGAAGAAACTTTTTCTCTGTTAATACTGGAAATGTTTCACGTATATAAAAATGGTTGGAAGATTCAGTTATGCTAGTTTCCTTTACGGAAATCAAGAAACGAGTGTTGAAATTTCACTGAAAATGTAAATAATGTACAGGATAGTGCGTTTCTTTGTGATAGTTCATTCGGATAAAGAATAAAAGTACTCGAATAACCCAGAAAAACGAACGAAACAGACGAACCTATGGATTTCCCACTTTTCATAATTCATTTAAATACCTTTTTGCACAACTTGAAATACTCCAGTATGAAAACGTAGTAGTTCTACGAAACCTGCGTCACAGTTAAACCTGAGAGGAACTAACTCCATTTACTAAGTTAAAAAAGAGTAAATAGATAGTTGACTTGGCAATGTCGCTTGATTTTCACGAGTGCCAACCTGCGTCAGTTTTAAGTGAAAGAACTTGATAAACCTAAATCATGGCTAACCGCGATACTTTATAAAAGTGAATGGAGTATAGTTATATATACCGGGTGGGGAAGTACAGTATATCGCCTATGATGAGAAGTATAATAAACTGTTTCAGTTAAAAGCTGAATAGTTTACTTTGTTGCTTATTTTAAAAATATTTTGAAATATACAGAGTGTTCTTTCGAAGCGGGGCAATACAAATCATCATTTGTTTTTAAGGAATTTTAGCTGGAACATTTTATCATGCTCCTCATTATAGGCGAGACACTGTACTTCCTCACACTAATGGGCCACCGGAATATATAGTTTATAGTTAGATGAGGGTTACAGTTCACTGAGAAAAATTATTATTTATATTTAACTTTCCGATTTCTTAGTCCAATATTCATTTGTAATTAACAACAGAACTTATCATTTAAAAAAAATTACTACTTATTAATTTTACAGAATATTAAATATAAGAAAACCGTTTCTTTTGCTTATATTCTTTATATGTTAAGATATTTATTAACCATCAATATTTCATTTCAGTATTCAAATAGTCATTTCTTGCTATCCAAGATATTGTACAGTTTAGTGGTGAATAATTTGAACAGAAGGTATAGAATGCAGAGATAATTTTATTGGTAAATTATGTTTCTTAACCAGAAAGTGATATTTTAACAATAAATAAAGCATATTTAACCCTTCCACTTCGTTCGTTTCCGATGTCGTTCGGCTAACAAAGACGCGGAACAGTCAGTTGACGAGTCTGTGCCTGTTTGTTGTGTAGTGAGTTCTGTGAATGTGTTGCCGGTATACCTGCTGATTATACACTTCATTATAAATCCTCATAAAAAGGTGGGCTATTGCTTTTAATTAATTTATTAGACACATGCCATATTTGGATTATTTGGAATCAAATCTGTACAGCTCCATTTCATAAGAATATATATATATATATATATATATATATATATATATATATATATTAGATTTAATCTAGTCGTGCTTTCCATTATATTCTCAGTGAAATGGAGACATTCGTTATTTGTGGGGTTATAATGAAACAACAAGATATCCTTTTGGTTGACGCTTTTCGAGCCAATTTCAGTTTACTTTTATTTGATTCGAAATTGAATTTTCATTTATTTTTGACTAAAGACCTACAAAAAATTTTTTTCTCCACAAATTAGATACCATTCATTCACAACACTACAACAGTTCAATATAAGAATTAATTATTAATCAATCGTTTTTAGACAAGGTTCGAAGGATATTACCATGCATATTCACGATTTATTGGAAACTAGGAGATAGACTTATTGAACGTGATTATTTATGAAGTGAAATTTTGTGGGAATTTTCAGGTCTAAAGGATCAGTATTTTTTTTTATACATCCGGACTATCGATCATTTTCATAACCTTTCTCAAGGCTGTACAAAATGAAAATATCTGTTGTCGAGCCTCTTATACGAAAAACTCTGAAAATATAGACGGGCTTTTTTAATACTGAAATTTTATGTTGTTTCAACTTGGTGGTACCAAATTTCAACTCATGTTTATTCTTTTCAGGACCAACCAATCAGCTGACAGTGACCTATTCTTTTCGTCAGAAGATGTGCCGGAACCTCCCAGTCCTGGTCCAGGGCCTTCCACCCAGTATGATATTTTTTGTTATGTTCATGATGTTTTTGACATTTCAATGAATATATTTTGTTAACATCATAAAAGATTTTTATTTCACCCCTAATTAGTATCGTATGAACAACTAGCTAATGATACATACAGTTAAGAGTACTATATTACAAATAATAATGCTGTTTGTTCAATATTAAAAAACTTATTAACTGTTTAACATGAGATAATCACGACGAATATTTGATTTCTTAACTATAAAGAATACTATGTATTCATGAATTTCAAATCATTAATTCCTAATTGATCAATTTTAATATCAACAATCATTCAATAACAGTTAAGAAATCTTTCATATTCCCTAAATCTGGTTATTTGTATTCACATACATGCTATTAATATGAAGAAATCGTTTCTTTGGAGCAATCTCATGTCTCATTAATCACAAATAAATGATTTCTTAGTATCAAGATGTCAATGCTGTAAGAAACCAAAACATAACTTTAAAAAAATATTTGTTGGGACGTATACTGAAACAGATATTTCTTACATACATTCGAAATTTCTTAGTGGTGAATATTTGTTTTTCTGAGTGTTCACTGCGACCTTAAAATTTATTGTGCTCCCTAACAGAGCTTTTCGTGCCACGCAATGTACAGCTCGCCATCCAGTTCCAAAGATATAATGAAATCCAACATCTGGAAAGAGTTCAACGAAGTTAGTTCTCTCTACTCCTTCAAGTTTCTTGCCCAAAGGAGTATTTGCTTTGGCTTTCAGTGGCAAGACATTCCCTGAGTAGAAGGTTCTTCCTCTTCCCCACAGAATCTACACTCGTCAGTGTCCGAAAAACCCATTCTCATCAGATGCTTCCTGTGGCGACAATGTCCTGTAAGACAGCCGGTGAGATGGTGTAGTTGGTTCTTACTGAGATCCAGATAGCTTTCATTCCTTTCTTTTGCTTAGCATTGTACTGATATTTTTCTCAGTGCTTATTTTCTTGATCATCAGATCACTAGGAGTGTTCGCAGTAGTTGTTCAGAGATTACGAGATTCTCTGACTCTTGATTCTCTGGTTACCGGCACCTTCCTTAGATATTTTGAGGATAGCCACATGGGCTACCCTATCCTTATCAAGATGTAGTCAAGGTGTGGGGTCTGTGATTATCTCATGCGCCCTAGTTGGCCTCTTTCTCATAGCTCCCTAGGCAAGCCTTTGTACTCTGTCGAGCATTTTCCTCGTTCTCACCTGACTTGCCATAACAAACCAGGCTACTGCCCCATTTGTGATTACAGGTCTTACAATCATGACGTACATCCATCGCAGTATTTTTGGATTACAACTCCAGTTCCTGCCGCATAGACGCCTGCACGCCATTGCAGCTCTACCAGTAGCAGTATCAACATGGTTTTCCCACAGTAACTTGCTATCCAGGGTAATTCCTCGATATTTAACCTCAGACTTCCACTCCAAGATATCTCCGTCCAATAATAACGTCTTCATGGCTGAAAGGTTTCTTTTTCGAGTGAACGAAATTACTGTGGTCTTGGTTGGGTTGAATTTCAGTCCCACTGACAGCACCATTACTAAATAATTGCAGGTCTCTTCTACTGCCTCTTTGCCATCAGCATAGCCTACACATTCCAAGCCAAGCTCCGTTAGCCTGTTTAGTATTTTATCTACTACTAAGCTCCATAAGAGGAGAAATATTACCCACCTCGAGTTGTTCCACGAGTAGCTTTGACAAAGATGTCACAACTATTCTCGTCGTTAACACCTCATAAATAAGTTATAAAATGATTCACTTCTCGCCTCTCGAGTGCGCTTCTGACAGGAACGTGTGTTCTGTTGTCAAAGGCCTCAGAAATATCCAGGAAAGCATTTGGCGATTTCTTCATTATCCAGAGTTTTCTGGATGACTTCAATCAGCTGATACCGAGCCTCTTCCCCTGTTCTCCGATGCCTTTTGGATTTTTGTTTTCTGAATTGTGATTGTGTCTATATGAATATTCCTTTTTTTATACTGTTCATGTTTTCACTCCACTCCGGTGGCATTCATGCACTGTTTTCTTTTTTGAATTCATTGTTATCTTTGATTTACTTTATATAGGAGAATATTCGATGCTTGACTAATCTAGTTTAATTTTGTACAGTTTTTTAACAACCGCGAAAAGGGTGGATTTACATCACAGGCACTTGTGTCTAGGTAACTCTGCTCTCAAACCGGTTGTTGTAGGATTTAATATAGATGTTTCATTTTGTAAGAATGGTGTACATTGATATCATGAATAAATTGAAATTGAAAAATTGAAATTGAAATTTGAACTGGGGTCGTTATGGCTTAGTTATCCCAATACATAAGAAGGGAGATAAAGAAGATGTACATAACTACCGGCCAATCTCTCTTGTACCAGTATTTTCTAAAATACTTGAGAAAGTAATATCATCACAGATTGTGGAATTTTTCGAGGGCAACAGGTTGTTTGCTGTGAATCAATTTGGTTTTCGCGGGGGTAGAACAACGGTTGAGGCTGTCATCGATTTTGTCAACTTCTCCATTGACTGCTTTGAGCAGGGGAAACACTGCCTGGCCACTTATGTCGACCTGACGAAGGCCTTTGACTGTGTCTCCCGTGACAAGCTTCTGTATAAGCTTGAGAGATACGGATTTGAACAGAATGCAATCAACCTGATTGGCTCTTTTCTGAGTGACAGGTATCAGGTAGTTTTCGCTGATGGTGTACACTCTGGTATGAGACCCATCAATACCGGGGTAGCACAGGGGTCAACTCTAGGACCAGCCCTCTTTCTGATCTTTATTGATGATCTTCCAGAGTGTGTACCGGATGCTAAGACGATACTTTTTGTAGATGATACTACAATTGCGACTGAATCTTCTGATCTCGATACTTTGGTTGAGATGTCGCGGGGGGCACGGTCTCGGGTTTTTGACTGGTTTACCGCTAATGGCCTGGGCGTGAACATGAGTAAGACCCAGAATCACATATTCAGTCTCAAAACTGTGAGTCACCAATACAACTCGGCCAGCTCAGCCAGATTTCTGGGTGTCCATTTGGACTCCAAGCTCACTTGGGGGGAGCATGTGAATGTCCTGACTAAAAGGTTGAGCAGAAACGTTTTTGCCCTGAGAACTCTGTCGTTCTCTTTACCTAGGGGTACTTTAAGGATGGTATACTTTGCTCTGATAGAGACTCATTTAAGATATGGCATTCTAGTATGGGGTAATTGTGCCCATCGGGATGCGGTTTTCGGACTGCAGAGACGTGCGGTCAGGATTCTGGGTGGGCTGGATTATCGTGACTGTTGCAAGCAGACCTTTAAAGATTTAGATATACTTACGTTCCCATCGATGTTTATATTAGAAAATCTAATATATGCCCATAAAAATAAAGACAACTATCGGATTCAGTCCGATATTCATAATCATGACACTAGGAACAAGAACCTCATTAGGAAAGACTTTCTACGATTGAGTCGATCCCAGCGTGGTCCGGAGTTCTGTTCCGTGTCTCTGTACAATAGACTTCCTGGTGGGTTGAAGAACTTACCGATGAAACAGTTCAAATATAGGCTTAGGAAAACCTTATCTTCCAGAGTTTTTTATTCCATTGATGAATTCTATAGGGTGACGTTGAGTGACGCTGATTTTATGTAAATTGTTTAAATATAAATTTTTTGTATGTTGTTGATCCTGTCAACTATTTAATTCATTTTAATGTGTATATTGTGAATTTTTGTCAGCTTATGTGACCTGTGAAAGCAATGTTTGTTGCGAAAATCACCAATAAAGTCTCCCTCTCTCTCTCTCTCTCTCTTCCAGGATCTGCGACCACATGGATCTTTTGTTCTCTACCCTACTCATTCATTGAAACTCAAGGAGGTCGTCAATGGTGTTGATAAGACCTAGAACATCCTTAGGAGCCTTGGTTGTTACCTCTTGGGTATCCAGGACCGGTTGCCCCATATAAATGGTTCCTAGACCAACCAGCTCTGGACACGTGCACATCGTGTGTTCAGCTGTTTCTGCCTCTGATCCAAAGAGTCTACAAATATCATCTCCTGACTTTTCCATTCGGTACAAATGAAGTTTTTTGATTCACAAACATTGTGACGGAAGGACACAGCCCTGTTGTAAGTAGAACGACCATATAAAAGTAGCTTCGAAATCATTGTTGACTTTTTGGGATACCTATAATTAATATTATCAAAAGTTGATGGTTTCAAATGTCAGAAAATTGGTTGGAAATTCAACATTCATGAAGGGCATAACATCAATCATCCCATAAAGTATAAAGCAAAAAGTAATTGTCTAGTTAAATACGTAGAAATTCATACAACAAATTCTCAAGTTCAAAGTTAGGCAACTGTCTCCTGAACATTTGCATGGACATAAACCACAACATTGAGATTTAATTAGATAAGTTCAATCTAGACGATATAATAATATGATGACATTGTATTTCTTTGGAATAATCTTATTTGAGTCTACTCAATCCAATTTTAAAGCAAAAAGTAAATAGTCTGTCACGTTATCTGAGGTTGTGCTAGCCTTGTAGGATAATTTTTACATCTCCTTAATTACAGCATTAGAATTGAACGTAATCCTAGATCCTACATGGTTGTCAAATATCATCACAAAATTCATTACACCCAAATATCCTAAAAATGAGAGTATTCGAAAAGAATTATTTCAATCTCCTTTGGGATGACCCCTCCATCACGAAACCACATAGAAATAATTGTTCCCTCTACAAAAAAATTAAACATTATTTTACATAAATTGCATCTTCATCATGGGCTTTAAGATTTGAGGGGGAGGTGCATGGCCACGTCGAGGTCGACAATAAATCTTTGATGTTTGCTCATCTAATTTCTTTTATTCGAATTTCAGACCATTTTTTCATTGTCTGCATATGAACGAACTCGAATGAAGAGAAATAATGGGAGGTAAAATCCCGAGACCATGACAAATAGCCGACTATTATCTTCGACATAATTCTATCGAGAGAGTCTTGTATTTCGACAATTCAATAAGACCATATGAACATTAATAATCTGAATAACTCCCGAGAGCTTTAGATCGAGTGATATTCGGGAAGATTATTTCATGAACACGCTCCAAACGCTCGGATCCGCGGTCTTTTGTATTTTCGACCGAGCGGTCGAACTTATTTATAATTATTTTGCAAAAAAATTGCTATCCCAACCAAGTTTTGAACTCGGGACCCTCCGTACATTTTCAATTCTGAATGAATGTTATGCCAAATTTTGACACTTTTAATAGCCATGTCCATAACCAGCAAGGCAAGGATCTACAGAACAGCAGTGAGGCCCATCCTCACCTACGCAGCGGAAACGAGAGCGGACACTAGCCGGACGAAAAGAGCCCTACGAACGACCGAAATGAGGACTCTGCGAGCCATCGCAGGCGTCACACTGTGGGACAGGCAGCGGAGCAGTGAGATACGGGAGCGATGCGATAAGATGCAAGATGTCGTGAGATGCTCACGAGGGAGAAGAAGAGAATGGAAAGAGCATGTAGACAGGATGGAAAACGACAGACTCGCCAAGGCCGCATACAAGGAAAAGCCGAACACGACTAACCCTTAGGAAGACCACCAAAAAGATGGGCTGATTCCTGGACTTCGTCGTCACAGGACATCGAATAAAAAGTTGGAGGAAACAGGACATTGTCCTAGCTAAAGGAAGAAGAAGAAGAAGAATAGCCGCTGATATTTCTTTGTTTACCTGAGGGCCACTTGCACCGTATTGGTTCTAATCGTTAGTTAGTTAAGCGTCGATTAATTTATTTAATCCAGGATTAAATATTTGGCTTGCACCAAGGCTGAATGTAACTAGATTAAAGTTAATACACAAATCTGGTTATTTTTACGTAAATTGGTACTTGTGCCTATCTTCACGTTGTTTATTTGATCCCTTTTCATGCTTTGACAGTTTCTATGTTTAGACATTTTTTGATATCGAGCATTTCGCAAATTGAAAAAGTTTGTAATAACGAACTTCTTTGGTAAAAACCGATGCAACATTCATTGCACAAGTTGACATCTTTCTTTGGAATGAAAAGATACCTGATCCTGATGGTTAGAAACCACTTCAGATTTGGATGTAAAATATGATAAACTAATGGATTCTTGTATGGAAATAACTGAGGCAAATAGAGAAGAAATCATCGAAAAGCATGAACAAACCTGACTTTCGATAATAGGAAAACATCTACAAGAAAATATGTTATATGAATTTTTTTCAATAAACATGCATCTTGGAATTTTGTCAATATTTATTCACATTTATTTCAACACATAGGTGATAACATTGGTGCCGATTGAATGATACCATTTGTCACTGTAAATTGAAGAATAATTCTGCATAGGTATCAGAAGAACTGAACCTCCAATTTTATTAGACATGTATGAATTTGTTCAGTTTTCAGTTCATATTTTACCTCTACCGTTAATATTTAGTTCAATTATTCATTCTTGGGTGTGCTTTTCCTTCCACACCAATTCTATCTTCTATATCTACGCCTAGGAAAACCAAAATCCATAATTTCTACTTCAGTCATTATTCTTTTCAATTTGATTTATAATTAAACATCATTTTTGAAACAAGCCTGACATTTGTCATCCATGAATGTAACCTACAATTCAAAGTTTATCGTTAAACTTCCATTAATGGCCGTATTCGCCGTTTTCTCCCCTAAGCGAAGCTTCCGTAAGCGCGCTTAAAACTTGAGCCAAGCTTAAACTTATGTGTTATGTACCGCAGTACGATAAACGTGGCTTAGCTAAGCGTGAAAAAAACTGGGCAACATTGCTTTTTTCAAGCGTTTCAAAAATATTTCACGTGTCAAACGTGAAAAGTCATAATTGAAAGTGATGGATCGTGATTTCGATTTCGAAGTTCTCATTTATATTTACGTGTCTAGTTATGTAGTATCATATCATCCATAATAGATGATGAGAAAACCAATAAGGCTTCTGGAGAGCAAAAGGAAAAGACCTAGCAGCAGATCACAGAAGAGTTCAACGCATCTTCATCTACTGGTATGGTTTCTTTGAAGAAATGCTACGAAGATAGAAAAAAGAGCTTAGGAAAACCTTGGCGGAAGAAAAGAAGGAAGTTACTACTGGGGGTGGCCCACTACCAAAGATAGAAAGGGATGAGACTGACGGTCTTTCAATGTCGAATATCGATAAAAATACATTGGTGGGTGTTGAGGACAAATTCGATGATGATGGAGATGAAAGCACTAGTCTGAATAGAGACCCAGATGAAGAAGAAGTGGAATATATAGTAGACGATAATAGCGCAGAAAACACATACTCTGGAAGGGAGACATTGCCATGATCGACTAGGAAACTGGAAATCATTCTCACTGAGAATTTCAACTTGATTATATTTATGAATACTACTACCTATGTACTTCAAATACTTTTAATAACAGATTTCCAAAGTAATTATCTATAATAAAATTTCTAAAATGATGCAATAAATTTTTCTGAGGATTAATCGGGGTATGTCTCTTTGTTGGACTCAATATTCCAATTCCTCCATATTCAGGCACACTGGAGGTGGGGGAATGCCATTGTGCATTACTTTAGTGATATTGTGTTTTGTCCTTAAACATTGTATTGATTAAAGAAGGTAAAAGATATAAATGTTCTGTATACAATTCGTTTTCGAATTCTAAAGCATCTTCTAAGAGCTCCAGCACTTATAGTGTTGTAGACTTTGTCAGTCGGAATCTTCTATTAAAGGCCATATCATCCATCTCCTCGAGATAGTTGGGCCTCCAGAAAATTCTTTGTGGAAATCCGAAATCAATAACATCTGATATGCCATTATCATCTTCCAGAAGGATTTCATCTTCTAATTCCATCATTGGTATACTTCTTCACCTCCTAATACCAAAACGGCAATAATATTTATATTTTTGACAATATCAAAAAAGTGGCGTTTCTTATGTCAGCATAAGCCTGGCTTAAAATATAAAGCTGCCGAAAATGGTCGCTTAGAGTTAAGCCAGCCTAAAGGCGTTCATGGATACGGAGCATACAAATTCATAAAGTTAAGCGAGCTTAAGCTTTAAGCTTGGCTTAATAGTAGACGGCGAATACGGCCGTAAATCCTCTCAATTTGGAGGATTATCTTTAAGCGTTAGTTATGGTTGTTAAACTAGGATTACGACACGGTGCAAGAGAATCATAGACACTAATCGAGGTATTGGATTTAATCTACAGTTTTGTCAAACGGTGCAAGCGGCCCTGAATAGCCGAAAATATTGCATATCGTGTGACTGAATTCGTGACTTTTCATTGGCGGAGCCATGTGTGAATGAAATAATCTAATATACAGTAATTTTTTTAAACTGCAAGATTGAACATATTCATAAATGCAGACAATAGTGTCGGAATGCTCTCCGATCATTGAGAGGGCAGTAGATAATAAATATATCGATGAAAAATAATCTGAAGATACCCACTGCTATAGATATAGTTTATAGTAAAAAGGGGTTACAGTCCCCTGCGACCTTAAGGACTATCGTGACCCCTAACAAAGTTGTCATCATCGCGCCTCCTACAGCTCGCCTTCCAGTTCCAGAGATTTGATGAAATCCAGTATTCGGGACGGCTTCAACTAGGATAATTCCTCACTCCTACAGGTTTCTTGTCGAAGCACTTTTTCCTTTGGCTTGCAATGGTATAGCATTCCGTAACCAGGTGAATAGGAGTTTCTTTCTCCTCCCCACAGAATCTTCACTCGTCAGTATCCGATAAACCCATTCTCAACAGATGCTTCTTTAGGCGACAATGTCCTGTGAGAAAACCAGTGGGTAGGTGTAGTTGGTTCTTACTGGGATCTAGATATTTTTGGATCCAGCAGTTTCAAAGTTCCGGAGGATCTTTTTGGAGTGATCCATCCCTGAGAGATTCCGCCAGAGTTCTCCCCTTTCGGTTTTCTCCTTCACGATAAACTCCTCCTTATAGGTGCATTTTCCTATACCACAGAAGGGTTCTGGGCCAGTGTGTGGCGTTTGTGGGCTCTTTCTGGCCAGTGTATTGGCCTCTTCGTTTCCTACGATTCCCGAATGACCGGGAACCCAGATTAAAAAGACCTTATTCATCTTGACCACCTCATTGAGTTTGTTCCGGCACTCACAAATCATTACATCCTTGAAACCCATAACTGAATAGTAAATATTGAAATAAAACTCTAATTTCAGTTATATTTATTCACCTTTAATTTGTATTATTCTGGCTTACATGTTTCGGCTTACGCCATCTTCAGAGCCTAGAAACTGATGGAAAAGGGGTAAGTACAAAAACTTAGTAGGTTGCCTGTTTGTTGAGTCTCAGATGGACTAGTTTTAACGGTTGAAGTACATCTACGTACAACAATAAGCATCAACAAACTAAAACAAAACAGCTGAAGGATGGAACAGTACTTACTAATTTAGGTGATGTTACATATATGCCGATAAACAGTTGGTCGAATACAGCAGGTCTTGTCATTTTTACAAAAATTTTGAACTGAAAATAAGCAGTTATAAAATGTAAAAACTCATTAATTTGGACACTTACAAGATTTAAAATTTTCCTAAAAAGGTGGCAATTAGTAATCTGTCAAAAGTCATTCAAAATCCCGGAAAAATACCAGTAAAATGAAACCCCGAACGTGTAGAAGTCATCTCAGTCTCCGGAAACCGAAAGTTGTTCGAGGTAAGTATCAATCACAAGAGAAGCAGGCGCACAAAAATTCTCCCAGAGCTCATGCTCAGATGATTAAAAACACAGGAAACCCAAATTTGATCTTATTTAATGCGTGGGAGGTCTTCAAGGCAAATGAAGCAACACCAACAAACGGGGTGGGCAATCGACGTTTCACCGAAGACAAAACATGTGTAAATGAAAACTCTCATTCATAAAATTAATTAAAGAAACGGAAAAGTGAAGTTTTGGAATTGATTGTTCTATAGATGCATCTATATTGTTCTATAGGACTCTGAATGTGTCATAGAAGGAATTTGTCATTTGAAAATTAAGTGCATTAATATTTTTATGTTCGACTGCTTCATAAACACTTGATTCATGAATTCGTTTAGCGTCCAGAATTGACTACTTTATTGGACACCACTTTATTGGACACCACTTTATTGGACTCAAATGTCACAGTCTTCTCTCGATTTTGCAATTTTCTTCGTTTCACACCACTTGTTATAGGCCGCATACAAATTTTCATAAGCACTTTTAGTGGGTAGGAGAGATTCTTTGGCACTTGCGGCTAAATTATTCACGGTTTTCTCTTCCGAACTATCCATTTTTGGGATTATTATGACGTTTGTCACAGAATTAACGAAGTAAACAACTGTGTTCAGTGAGGTTGCTAAGGTTACTAAGGTAAGATAAGCAAAAGCACACTCATAGTATTTCTTGAAATAAAGCGACGAATATATTGCCATTTCAGAAAATAAAATGTCTGCATTGCAGTCAAACATAAAGCTTTGTATGCAAACTCGTACATAATTAGGCTAATGGACTTGCCCAAATTATTGGCCTCGCTCGCTTTGCTCGCTCTGCCATAAATTTTGGACTCGTCCATAAAGACCTAATTTATGTACTTGTTACATAAATAGCTATTATCCTTACAATGTTTATAAATTTCCATCTCTTCCAAGGTTTCTTGTTTTGAGCCCTCATCGCATTGATGTAACAGCTCAGAATCAGATTCCATATCGAACTGATGTTTAGTTGACTTTAGGTAGCATCCAAAAATTGATTTATTATTATTCGGAAGTCTTGCACTGGCCAAATGTTCTTTAATTCTAGTTTCGAGATTTCTGTCTGAACGACCTATGTAAATTGCATTACACTCTGGTTCTCCGCATTGAAGCTTATACACTCCTGACTTTTTAAGGAAACTGGAAAGGGATACTATCTTTGTTTTGCACCAAATATTGTTGAAGACTGTTGGTTGACTTGAGGGCTATTTTCAAGTTAGGAATATCTCTAAATACTCTGGCAATTCTGTAGGAAATTTTACCATAAAATGGGATGGTTATGAACTTTTTCTCAGTGGGATCAGTTGAAGTTTGGCCCTCATCCCGATGAGCATCTGAAGAAGCAATATTCATGCGTAATTTTTCTTCCTTTTTAAGTATCAACGAGTCAATAATCCCAGGGTTGAAGCCATTTTTTTTGCCATATTCTTGAAAATAGATATCTCATTTATTCTATCTGTTGGATTCAGAGGCGTATTAAAAAGTCTGTGTATATATGTCTTGTAAGCAGCCAGCTTATGATGAGTTATTAATGGAGTGGTTTGTCTGTGAAGGTTTGCTGAGATTTTTATGTCATACTTCGAGAACGAGTTCATCATGAATCCATCTAACCCTTTTAAGAGTGGGATTTTGTTTTGGTACCGTTATGTCGACGACATTGTCTTGGGTTGGAATGGCAGTCTGGAGGAACTACATCAATTTGACTCGTGGATCAATGAGAGACATTACAATATAAATTTTACTCTTGAAACCGAATCAAATAACTCGATAAACTTTTTGGACTTGACCCTTAGGAAAGTCAATAACAGTATTCAGTTCAATATATTTAGGAAACCTTCACAGACAAACCACTCCATTAATAACTTATCATGTCATTTTGAGGGTCATAAGCTGGCTGCTTACAAGACATACACAGACTTTTTAATACGCCTCTGAATCCAACAGATAGAATAAATTAGATATCAATTCTCAAGAATATGGCAAAAGAAAATGGCTTCAACCCTGGGATTATTGACTCGTTGATACTTAAAAAGGAAGAAAAATTACGCATGAATATTGCTTCTTCAGATATTCATCGGGATGATGGCCAAACTTCAACTGATCCCACTGAGAAAAAGTTCATAACCATCCCATTTTATGGTAAAATTTCCTAAAGAATTGCCAGAGTATTTAGAGATATTCCTAACTTGAAAATAGCCTTCAAGTCAACCAACAGTCTTCAACAATATTTGGTGCAAAACAAAGATAGTATCCCTTTCCAGTTTCCTTAAAAAGTCAGGAGTGTATAAGCTTCAATGCGGAGAACCAGAGTGTAATGCAATTTACATAGGTCGTTCAGGCAGAAATCTCGAAACGAGAATTAAAGAACATTTGGCCAGTGCAAGACTTCCGAATATTAAATCAATTTTTGGATGCCACCTAAAGTCAACTAAACATCAGTTCGATATGGAATCTGATTCTGAGCTGTTACATCAATGCGAGGTGGGCTCAAAACAAGAAACCTTGGAAGAGATGGAAATTTATAAACATTGTAAGGATAATAGTTTTTTAATCAAATGGTTTATTAATGACAGCGATTAATGGTCGAAATATTTTAACGCGTGAGCGGAGCGAGCGCGTTATAATGTTCGAGACCATTAATCGCTAGATTAAAAAACGAGTTGATTACAAGATTTTTCCGTCGACCTCATCATGAATTGTAAATAAAATCTGGATTCAGAAAGATTTTTATTTTGCGTAATAGACAAATTTGACATAATGTAAATTTCTGTGTTCATTTCTATATATTAATATTTATGCTCCCTATAGAAGTTTTCGAAAAATTCATGGATGGAATGTAGACATGTTGTGACATTCTGAATAGTTTACATTTTTTTCATGAGAATAAGTTGGATTAACGATTCAATTGAGTTTTATTTTTACCTTAGACATCAACAAAACACTATTAGGAGCATTCGCTATGAATTCTTCCACATGTTCTTTTTCGATTTTTCGATCAACAGTTTGTGGTATGTGCTTATATCAATGTTGTCTTCAGCATCGAATACTTTGACCATAAATTTGCTTAGTGCCCCTTTTCTTCTGCAATACACGTAAAGTATGCCAACAAATCCGTTACCGAAAATTTCAGAACGTTCTTCTTCTTGCACCAGGTTTTCTCATAAATGTTCGGCTCTTTCCAGGTAGCATACTCAAAGTTGCTGCTTAAGCAGTTTTTCCCACATCTAGCGGTGTCGAAGGGATATTTTCTTCGATATTCATCATGTAAAATAGCTTAACTGGTAAAATCAGATTCTGATCGAAAACGAATGATTAAATTTGACAGCTCGATAGTGCTCCGACATAGATGCATCTTTGCTCCGACTGAATATTTTATGTTCGGTTGCCATGATAATCATGCATTAATACAAGAAATCATGCATTAATAGGGGTCATTAATGGATGATTTCGAGTGCGTTAAAATGAGCTTTTATTCTATGGTCGACGTAAAAAATATTAATGCACTTAATTCTGACAAATTCCTTCTATGACACATTCAGAGTCCTATAGAACAATCAATTCCAAAACTTCACTTTTCCGTTTCTTTAATTAATTTTATGAATGAGAGTTTTCATTTACACATGCTTTGTCGTCGGTGAAATGTCGATTCCCCACCCCGTTTGTTGGTGTTGCTTCATTTGCCTTGAAGACCTCCCATGCATTAAATAAGATCAAATTTGGGTTTCCTGTGTTTTTAATCATCTGAGCATGAGCTCTGGGAGAATTTTGGTGCGCCTGCTTCTCTTGTGATTGATCCTAACCTCGAACAACTTTCGGTTTCCGGAGACTGAGATGACTTCTACACGTTCGTGGTTTCATTTTACTAGTATTTTCCGGGATTTTGAATGACTTTTGACAGATTACTAATTGCCACCTTTTTAGAAAAATTTTAAATTTTGTAAGCGTCCAAATTAATGAGTTTTTACATTTTATAACTGTTTATTTTTAGTTCAAAATTTTTGTAAAAATGACAACCACTTGATTCAAACCACAATTGGTTTTAATTTTTTCTATTTTCTTTCTGTGAATTCTATATTTAAATCTCGAAAGGTTTGTGGTTTTGTTGTTAGTTGAAACAATTAAATTCTAAAAGTCAGCGACAGGCAACTTACCTTCCAATATGTTCTTGACAATATTTATTTTTATGTTGTTCAAATGTACTAGTTTGTACCATCTTCTGATTTCACACTTCAGTAGCTTCATTTGAAGACGCTGAATGTTTCTCTGTGATGCTGGGAGATTTTCGTTTGGTATTCTGATCCTAAGGGCCGATTGCACCGTATGACAAAACTGTTGATTAATTCCAAAACCTCGATTAGTGTCTATGATTCTCTTGCACCGTGTCGTAATCCTAGTTTAAAAACCATAACTAACGCTTAAAGATAATCCTCCAAATTGAGAGGATTAAATGGAAGTTTAACGATAAACTTTGAATTCTAACCCAACATTCATGGATGACAAAAGTCAGGCTTGTTTCAAAAATGATGTTTAATTATAAATCGAATTGAAAAGAATAATGGCTGAAGTAGAAATTATGGATTTTGGTTTTCCTAGGCGTAGATATGAAAGATCGAATTGGTGTGGAAGGAAAAGCACACACAAGAATGAATAATTGAACTAAATATTAACGGTAGAGGTAAAATATGAACTGAAAACTGAACAAATTCATACATGTCTAATAAAATTGGAGATTCAGTTCTTCTGATACCTATGCAGAATTATTCTTCAATTTACAGTGACAAATGGTATCATTCAATCGGCACCAATGTTATCACCTATGTGTTGAAATAGGTAAAAGTGAATAAATATTATCAAAATTCCAAGATGCATGTTTATTGAAAGAAATTCATATCACATATTTTCTTGTAGATGTTTCCCTATTATCGAAAATCAGATTTGTTCATGCTTTTCGATCATTTCTTCTCTATTTGCCTCAGTTATTTCCATACAAGAATCCATTAGTTTATCATATTTTACATCCAAATCTGAAGTGGTTTCTAACCATCAGGTATATTTTCATTTGAAGAAGAATATTCCAAAGAAAGATGTCAACTTGTGCAATGAATGTTGCATCGGTTTTTACCAAAGAAATTTGTTAGTACAAACTCTTTCAATTTGCGAAATGCTCGATATCAAAAAATGTCTAAACATAGAAACTGTCGAAGCATAAAAAAAGGGATAAAATAAACAACGTGAAGATAAGCACAAGTACCAATTTACGTAAAAATAACCAGATTTGTGGATTAACTTTAATCTAGTTACATTCAGCCTTGGTGCAAGCCAAATATTTTATCCTGGATTGAATAAATTAATCGACACTTAACTAACTAAAGATTAGAACCAATACGGTGCAAGTGGCCCTAAGCCTGTCCAATTTCATCAACGACTACCTGATGAAAAATCTAGTTTTCAAGTCAAGATTCATTCTGAATAATAGTAAAGATCTAATAGACAAATTAAAAGACATCACACTTGAAGATCGTACTATCTTGGCCTCATTTGATGTATCAAATCTATTTACAACGGTACTAGTCCTTCAGACTCTGCAGATCTTTAAGTCTTTACTTCATAAATCACACAATTACACATGTTTTGTCTTCGATGAAACGTCGATTCCCCACCCCGTTTGTTGGTGTTGCTTCATTATCATTTGCCTTGAAGACCTCCCACGCATTAAATAAGATGAAATTTGGGTTTCCTGTGTTTTTAATCATCTGAGCATGAGCTCTGGGGGAATTTTTGTGCGCCTGCTTCTCTTTTGTGATTGATCCTAACCTCGAACAACTTTCGGTTTCCGGAGACTGAGATGACTTCTACACGTTCGTGGTTTCATTTTAATAGTATTTTTCCGGGATTTTGAATAACTTTTGACAGATTACTAATTGCCACCTTTTTAGAAAAATTTTAAATTTTGTAAGTGTCCAAATTAATGAGTTTTTACATTTTATAACTGTTTATTTTCAGTTCAAAATTTTTGTAAAAATGACAAGACCTGCTGTATTCGACCAACGGTTTTAAATCGGCATATATGTAACATCACCTAAATTAGTAAGTACTGTTCCATCCTTCAGCTGTTTTGTTTTAGTTTGTTGATGCTTATTGTTGTACGTAGATGTACTTCAACCGTTAAAACTTACACACACAAGGTGGCTAATTTGCATAGCTTGTTGGAGAGACTATTGAATGTTCCTATGAATAATGAAATTCATTGATGAACTAAAAATTATAAAACAAATAGCGAGAATTAATGGTTTCAGTGAAGATGTGGTGAAGGTTCTGAAGGGTAAGATGCAGAAGAAAATAATTCAAGAACACTTTATAACACAGAATAATCAAGAAAATAAGAAGTACATTCCGCTATCATATGTTGGAACAATTTCATCAAAAATAAAAAAGATTTTAGAAAGAGCATCCACCATAAAAATATCTTTCAAACCAACAAATATTATTGGGAATATATTGATGAATAATAAGGACAAAGATGATAAACTGACCAAGAACGGAGTATATAGGTTGACATGTAACACATGTGGGGCTTATTATATAGGAAGAACAGTGAGGACTTTTGAACAGAGAATAAGAGAACATTTGAGAATTTTAAGGTTAGGAAATATCTATGATAGCTCGCATTTTGGAAACCACTTATATGAATATCAACATGAATTTAAAAAAGAGGATAACTTTGATATCTTACATGCTAATGTTAATAGTTGGATCATTGATGGTTTAGAAAAATTTGAAATTTTAAAACATAAAAAATTTAATGATAATTTGATGTTGAATGCTCTGATAGATTTTGGTAATGATTGTCTGATGATTAGATTAGATTAGATTAGATTATTTGTTCATTCTCTGGACAGCTTACAACTATATAGAATTCGTCAGGAAGAACAATATGAGAAGAAAAGAAAAAAAATCAGATATACATCTTAACAATGAGAAATAATTATGAAAAATATCAGCAATAATGAACCTCAAACAAAAGAACAATTCAAATATTCACCCACCCCATAAAAACAATTCACAATCAAGAATTCCTTCATCTCCCTCTTGAATTCTGTGTACTCCAAAACCTTAACCCTCTCTGGAAGATGATTGAATAATTTTATACCACAATACATGGGCGAGTGCTCAAATTTTGTAGTTCTATGTTTTGGAATACAGAGAATATCTTTATGCCGTGTATTATAATAATATTTCGTGGGATTGTCCAGATAGGAAGTGGTGTAACAAATGTTAATAATTGGGTCATGGATAGGTTGGAGAGATTAGAAATTTTACGACATAAAAAATTTGACAATAATGTTATGTTGAATACTCAAGTAGATTTTGGCAATGATGGTTTAATAAAATGTTTATTATGAGAAGAATATAAAAGATGTCTGGTCATGTAACAACATTGTGATGAAATTTGTCATATATGTTCTCTTTGTTCATAACCTTTAATTTTAATGAGTGTGTTGTCTATGTTTATAACCTTCAATTTTAAAAATTTTTATAGAAGACACGTTTTATGAGGAACTTCGGTAATTTTTGCCCTTATCTGTTACATTATTTGACGATTCGAAGTTGAGAGAGTTCAGGTGAGAATAATTTTAAGAATAATTTTAAAGAATGTAGTATGTTTAGAGTCTGATGTTTGTATTGTAATTTCAGTGAGTCTAGTCTGAGGATGCTCTGACAATACAGAGCGAAACTAGTCACGCAATAAAAAACTCTAGGAAGTAACAATCTTATTTTAATTATTATAATAATGAATATCAGAGCATTTTCTCAGTGATCCCACATTTCTTCTTATATATAATAAACAATCAAGTATGTAAATGCAGGGAAAACTCAACAATCTATTCGCAACAAAGTAGGGTCTACAGGACTCCATTGGTGAAAGATCAAAAATTAGTCGAATGATCTTTTTCTGTGAGATAAATGCACGAGAACTTGTTGATGACCCACCCCACAATACCACGTTGTAACTTAGGTGAGAGTAGGCAACCGAGTAATAAACATTGACCAGTGATTCTCTTGGTAGGATTTGCTTTAGGCTCCTAATGGCGAAATATGCACTTCCCAATCTCGAACAAACGGAGTCAACATGGTTCCTCCAATCCAGAACCCCTTCAATCCACAGTCCGAGGAACTTTACACGACCGGAACTCTTCAACTCACCAGCAGGAAGTTTCAAGTTCAGCTGGCAGCCCATGTCTCTCGTCTGGAAGTACAAGAGATCGGTCTTATCTATGTTCAAAACTATTGAATTCCGAGAACACCAATCAGTGAAACAGTCAACCACAAGTTCGCACCTAGCGGTGAGCTCAGCAAACCTGGGCGCCGAAATTATAAAAGAAGTATCTTCTGCAAATAAAACTATTTTGATATGGGCCAAGATCGATGAAGATGCACTAAAATAAGAAGGGAGATCATTGACGAACAAAATGAATAAAAGAGGTCCCAAAACAGAACCCTGCGGGACCCCCAACCCAACCGGATATTTGGAAGAATCCCGCTGGCCTACACGAACATAGAACTCTCTACCAACCAAAAAGTCCTTAACCCAATCGAGAAAGACACCCCTGAATCCTACGTTGTACAACTTGGAAAGGATGAAATCGAAATTTAAGCAGTCAAATGCTCTCGATTCATAAAAAAAAGCCCTGCTACATACGATCCGCCATCCAGGCAGTCGTACACAAAATGTATCAAATCGCAAGCCGCTGTATTGGTAGAACGGTTGAGTCGAAATCCATGCTGGCTTTCCGCGATCAATGAAAACCTATCTAAGTAATCCAACATTCTATTAAGTATCAATTTCTCCATGACCTTCGACAGAGTGCTCAAAAGAGATATAGGCCGATAATTTGCAATATCGTCAGCAGCATTCTTCTTGTGTACGGGAATAACTTTGGCAGTTTTCAGGACGCTAGGGAATCTGCCAGAAGTGATCGACAAGTTAATCAGGTGGGCAAGATGCTCCGAGATATGGGGTGAGAGAACCGTCAAAACCCTAACCGAAATCATGTCAAACCCTGAGCTATTTTTATTCTTCAAGTTATTAATAACGGCATGGACCTCCTCAGCAGCCACCGGAAAGAAGAAGAAATTTCTATCGGAAAGAGGCACAGTTGTACAGGAGCTCGATAATCCGTTCTGAAAATGCTGACTCAAGCTACTGGAACAAATTTTGGCAAAATATTCGCCGAAGATGTTAGCCACTTCCAGTTCGTCGGAATGAATCCTTCCGTCCACATTCAGAGTAATTGCACGGCAACTCTTACCAGCAGTTTGCTTTCGTACCAGATTCCATATCGTTTTAACCTTGCTACTAGAATTATCTATGAGATTTTTGTGAAAACTAAACTTGGTCATGTTCAACAGTTTCCTGTACTCTCTTTTTTTTGAAAGGTAGAGTTCTCTAGTCCTTTCAGATTTCAATTGCCGAAAAAGCCAATGAGAATTCTTCAATTCACGACTGGCTGCCCTTATGTCCTCCGATATCCACCGAGTCCTCTGGTCTCTCAGAAGCCTCCTCCGCTTAATGGGACAAGCAGCGTCCAGCAGACTACCCAGAATACCAAAAAACTGTGTAAAAGCCTCATCAAAATCAGATTCTCCATATATGCCTCCAAATGACGTTGAGGAAGCCATAGTGGCAAGCCTCAGAAGATTCTCCTCGGAAAGAGTCCTAAATGTGCAAATCTCACTCGTAGAAGGGTTCCTTGTCAAGTTCGTAATGTAAGAAAGAACCACTGCCCTGTGATCACCAATATCAGTATCAATAACTCTTACATTTAGAAGTTCGTTATCAACATTAGTAAGAATGTAATCAATTTTAGAAGATGACGTTATACCATGTATACTGGTGAATATTCTCGTGGCATCCCGGGAAGTAGTACTCAGACCAAACTCCAACAGAAGGCAATCCAAATACCCCCGGGACTCGAAGTAATCAATATTAAGATCTCCACAAACGAAAATTGAAATGTTTATTATAGAATAATATGTCAAAAAAATCTGTATTGTTTCCGTGATTCTAGTTTTTGTTTTCTATGTTAGTTGTAGCCATTTTAAGAAGATAAGAAATTGTAGATAAAGTTATGTTGATGTGTTATACTAAGAATAATACCTGTACCTTTTTAATAATTATTGACGAATCTGGTTGAGAGTTCAGGTGAGGAAATATTGGTGTGTAATATGTAATATCGAAACTCTTGTATTTTGTGATTTTTAGTGGGACTGGTCTGATGATGCTCAGATGTTCTTGAGCGAAACTAGTCACAAATAAATGAACTAGGAAGTAACAGATCTTTTTATTTAATAAACAACTTCCTACTTGGACATTGTTATTTGAGTCCATCTAAGACTCAACAAACAGGCAACCTACTGAGTTTTTGTACTTACCACTTTTCCATCAGTTTCTAGGCTCTGAAGATGGCGTATGCCGAAACATGTAAGCCAGAAAAATACAAATTAAGGGTGAATAAATATAACTGAAATTAGACTTTTATGTCAATACTCACAAATCAGCTTTGATTCAATGACATAAGAGCTCAGTGCTTTAACGGCAGCTTGACTATCTGGTTAGTCAGCTATCTAATAGCTATATTGTCATATTGAATTCTGATATTCTCTTTCTAGATTAATATCCAGACATCTTCCGATTAAAAGTGTTTTCGTTTTAAGGGTGCTTGTACAGGAGCCTAACGATAGTGCACACTTGGTACCTATCCCATAAATCCCAGCGCCAGCTCCTGTGGCGGTGTTAGGGCCATCTGTTTACGATTTCATGGTATTTTCTTTCAGATTATAGTCGGTGTATTCCCGTTCCCAATCCTGTATTCATTCAGAGAGGCCCAAACTCTCCGATTCCTAATTCTCTCATTGCCCCTTCTTTAGATATTCTGAGGATGACCTCATGGGCTACCCTATTAATCATCTATTATCACTAGATGTAGAGGTGTGAGGTCTATGATGATCTCAAGCGCCCTAGTTTGGCACGTTCTCATAGCTCCCGTGATGCACACACCGACAAGCCTCTGTACTTTGTCGCGAATTTTCCTCGAAAATACCCAAAAACCACCTTTTTTTCATCACCCTCTATTTCAAGATTAACTCCGATGAGGTGGGAGTTTTCTTTCACCATTGTACTTGATATGAAAACATCAATACGGAGAGTTTTCATCCACTTCCTATGACCAGATTTTTTTATGTAATATGAAAATAATTTATTCATGTTATTCTATTCTTATTCCAGCATAAAAAAATCTGGTCACAGGAAGTGGATGAAAACTCTCAGCCGTATTGATGTTTTCATATCAAGTACAATGGTGAAAGAAAACTCCCACCTCATCGGAGTTAATCTTGAAATACAGGGTCACGAAAAAAAAAAGGTGGTTTTTGGGTATTTTCTTGAGGTTCAAAGTTCATTTCATGACTGAATCGCCCTGTATTCTTTTAAGTCCATGATGATATGTTCTAAAAAAATCAAATAATCACCTTGAATCAACCCAGAAATACAGGGTGTCCACTTAACCTTTATTGTGAATAGTTTCTATAAAAATGGATCACCCGGTATACATTCTGGGTATTTCAAACTTTTTCGATGTAACAACAACATATCTAGTGTAATAGTTCATTTTGTGAACGTTCTCGCTCTGAAACTGACATATTTTATAATTTCAAAATCGGGCATGCATTCAATGATGGATAACCCTGTATTCGTAACGATTTTCGGTCATATCCTCTATATGGTTGCTCCCTGGGGATGTGATGAAATGTTTCTTGAGAAAAATTGAAGTTTATTCGATTGTGTACCGAGATACGGACGTACTAAAAGTGGGCAATTCTCAACTTCAACGCCCTGTATCTCGAAAACTAGTCATAGGATTGAGTTGGGGCCATGGACACTTTTGACCAGTAGGTCGAGTACTACATTATACCAAAATTTTAGAAAATTTGACGGAACGCCATTTCCCATAGAAAAAGTGTGGGGTCCTTTGCCAACAATATGCCCTTGGTATTAGGTAAACTGAAATCACCTTCGAAAATAAGAGATTACAAGTTTCCTCATGCATTATCATTGAAGTGGTGAAGAGCAGTATCATGATGTTTTCTCAGTTAACCAAGGTGTTGAATACGTCAATTTGAGCCCAGACAGCACCGGATATTCTAAGAATATGCCTAGAATATTCATTTTGGCATATTGAAATATTCTATGAATATGCGTATGGGAATTCCACAGATATTCGTAAAATATTCTGTGAAGGATATTCCGGATATTCATAGAATGTTCCAAGAATATTCTTCAGGGAATATTACTGGAATATTCGGGAACTAATATTCTAGGCATATTCTCAATATTCCTGGAATATTCAAGGAATATTTTATACTGAATATTCCTCGAATATCACTACAGTATATTCATAGAATATACCTAGAATATTCGGAATATTATAGAGATATTCTATGGATATCTTAAACTCGAACCATTTCCATATTCAGGGCATATACATATATGCATTCTTAGGCCCACTTAAACTTTGGTTAATTCAATGATTTCACTCAGTGAGCCAAAGTTCAACACATGAGTTCAACCTGAACCTAAACATTTGGGCCTAGTAGGCTTGAGAATATTTTACCGAAATATTGATTATAATCTATCCAGTAAATAAGAAATGAAAAACATATTATCATATATTCATATTTATTGAAGAAAACAAAAACAATTGAATGGAATATTTAATATCCGAATCAGCTAACGTGGTGCTAAAGGACACGCAGAGACCCTGAAAAAAAACATTTTTCAAGACATAATATAACACTGAATGGTAGAGATTGACAACATTCATAACCTCCAAATAACGTATATGAAGGAAGAAATGTACAATAGGGAATCGAGGAACGAGGTCTCGTTCATAAATATATTATATATATATTTCGATTTCAAAATGGCCGTGAATAAAATTAATCAATCAATTCATAACGGACATATAGAATTCCTTCATCAAATTCACTTACCTCATATATAACACAAAAACAAATAATCCAGGCAATACTCAAACTCGATTCACTAAGAAATCTCTCAAAATATCTCTTGAAATAACACCCACAAAAGTTTAGATCTAAAGCTTCCAAGGAAACGATTAGAAATAGAAATGATAGAATGGTGTGGTTAACCTAAAATGTGGTTAACCGACGCCGTGGAATTTGACAGTCCACGAATGGTGACATTCTACTGGCTGTTGATGGCAGGATTTTATAGCGTTCATGATCAAGTGTTTAGTGACATTTTACTGCGCACAAATTTTGTATACAAAAAAACTTCAACTCGATGATGAAATGGGAACATGAATTTATATTCAACTTTCGTCATCATACGTAAATCTGAAAATTAATGAGATAATTGAATTTATGGTGAGAACATACAAACAGTCGCCATCTGCTAATTGCTGTCCAAAAATAATTTGAAATTTCATTTCCAATGTATACCTTCACATATTCCATTAATATGCCGTACAGGATATTCCAGGCATATTATGAGCGGAATATTCCAGAAATATTACGTGAGGAATATTCCAGGGATGTACCATAAAGAATATTCAATTTTGAATATCCTATGAATATTCCAGAAATATTCTTTACTGAATATTCTTTTCGGTATATTATCAGCATATTCTTTCAGGAATATGCCTGGAATATTCGCATGGAAATATTCTCGGAATATGCTGCAGGGGATATAGATATTCTATGATATTCCATGAATATTCTACGAATATTTGGAATATACCTATCCCATTTTGCACATTCAGGGAATATTCTATGAATATCCGGTGCTGTCTGGGAGGGATTGAAAGTGCCAATTTGATCCCTCAAATGAGAAATCAAAAGTATCCTTTTATTCCCTAAAATGCATAAAACAAGCATTATTTTAGGAAATTTTTAATATCTCCTACATGGAATCTTGCAGACCCTCTTTTTTGGCACACAATGTCTTGACAATTCCATGGATATACATTTATAAGCTTTTATTATATATCAGAGCAAACTTGAAATACATCAAGAAAAATGCAGACTTCCATGATTACAGTACGAGGCATTCAGGTATGCTCAGTGTTCCTCGTTATAAAACCAAGAAATTTGAAACATCACCTCTGTACCAAGGCCTGATTTTATATAATCATCTCCCGCCATCGTATAAGTGTTTAAATGAAAAAAAATTTAAAAATAAAATCAAAGCAATGCTATTAAGGAAAGCATTTTACAGTGTTCGGGAATATCTGAGTGATGGACATTTGGATTAATTTTGAATATTTATTATAGTGAAACTTAATTGGATGAGTACCTAACTTATTTGTTTTTTCAATTATATCATACTCTCTATGTATATAAATATTTGTGAATTACCTGTATATGTGTGTATATTTACAATGACGTGTCCTATGCATTATTGTATGTCTTGGAGGACGAATAAAAATTATTATTATATATTATAAGAATTTGGTTATCATCCATTGTTGTTAAATTGAGAAAGAAAAATTATTGGGAATATTGGACACTGTTTATTATCTATTGTTCAGTTCGTGACAATGCCGACGTTTCGAAACAAATTCGTTTCTTTTTCAAGGCTGGAAATAAATACAAAATATATTATAAGACATATAATATGACATAACATGAAAATAAATTACCTAGTTACGATAAACAATATTGTACGTGTAAGGGGATTAAGTCTGTACCTCAGAGGTCACATATCGTAAGTGACAAAATGCTAGTTTTGAGTTAGAAGCCAAAGACTCACAGCGCTCACTGATTTTGTTCTCTAGAATCTATTCTATATTACCAATTTCCACCAAATTTTGTTTCTTATAATAGTTTGACATATTAATTTCAAATTGTAATTTTCTATTTTTTCCCTTCGGTAGTTTTGGCTCGGGAGCACTTACGATGGTTGACCACTCAAATTTCTGTTGGTTCATCACATAAAATCATAAGCACATACGATATTCAAAGAAATAAATAATGAACACCATCATTTCGGTTTTAAATATTTATTCGGAAAAATCAACAAATAGTAAATTATTGGAAAAACTCAACTGAAATACATGCTAACGTGAAATATTTCTTGAAAAAAAAACAAAACTCGTAATATTGAATGTGGGTAACTAATAAATCCTTCTAAAAAATATCTTATGATATTAAAAAATCTTGGTTTTCTTCCTGTCTCTCATCCTCTTCCATGCCCTTTTGGGGTATATTCCTGTAAAACCCGTGGAAGCTAGATGGTACCCATCTCATCAACTTCTGTATATCTCTATACTTTTCTACAGATATTGGTTTTAAATCTGTTCTTCAGGCCAGACTGCTCCACGAGTTCTCCTTGTAAAATCTATTTCGGAAAAATTCTCATCAGCAGTGGTTTTATAATAAAACTAATAAAAGTAACCAAGCTTGTCAGATTCAATTCTAAAATGGATAACTTGACTAATCAACAATTTTTCATTTATGGTGTTCGTTATCCTTTTCACTAGAGGTGCTGAAAAACCTTTGAAAAGGATCGAGAAATTTTTGAAATCTTGCATTTCCATGTTATACACATGTATTATTTCTTTAAATTTGCAGCGACGTACAAATTGTTGCCAGTCCCATGGAATAGCTATGGTTTCATCAGGCCCTATTCGTTTTTTTTGCACGTTCAATTACCGAGTGCACGCCATCTACCTCCATATGAGTATGTCCTTTGAGTAGGAACTTATGATTGATGTATTTTAGACTTGGAATTACCCTAAGTAACCAAAAATACGAAGCAATCATTGGAAAGTTTCTGTTTTGGCCACCGCAGTTGTCCGTCCACAATGTCAGTGTTTCAGTATCTGAAAGATTATCAAGCGCCCAAACAAGCAAGCAAGAAGACATTTCTTGTGAACCGCGATCACCAATTGTTTCGTCCCACATGCAACAGTAGGCTTTATTTTCTGTAATATCTAAGATTGTCAGGTTGTAGGTCCACAACTTTCGAAGATAGAATGTGCTAGAATTTGAGAGGTGAGGAGTAGGAAGGCATTTCTGTAAATCGAACATAATAAGTTTTTCTTTAGATCCAGGTTTTTTGGATCTTTCTTTGTCATCTTGCTTTTCTCTGTATCTTCTGTTTGCCTCAGCTAAATGAGCTTCATATTCACTTTTCAATTCGCTCCTCTCTTGTTCTGGTAAACTATCATTTCTCAGCTTACAATTAAATTCCTCACATTCGTCGCATGTGTCATTGGAAGGCTCCTTGAAGCCAAGATTGAATTCATGATTGAAAATTTCATTATAAAGCCACTCTTTGGCTACAGTTGTTCTGTTTTCTAAGCACTTCTCTGTGTACATTTTGTACATTTTCGATATGTTCAAATGGTTTCCGAGATAACTCCTCGATGATCGTTCCCGGCTATAATGGCTCTCTATTATTGGAAATGAGCTAATATGGGATCTTATACTTTCTCTAATTTCTTCATCTAACTTATTTGGTGGTTCCTTTTTTCCTCTCTTGTCAGGAGTGATGATACCACCTGGTCCTTTTTTAGCTAAGGCTGTTTTTACAAACATTTCTGATATACAAAGAGTATTCAAGAAGAAAGTTTTACATACGTGAACCTTTTCTCCATTCATTTCGAAGAAGTACTGAAGCGTATTGTTACGACGGTATTGTTGTTTTGCGTCCTCATTTACAATCTTTTCGTTCTTTTCAACAGTCCTGAGTCGATTACTTTGATTCTTAATATTCTGAACAGTATTTCTCCTCTTTACATTTTCGCAAACAACATTCGAAGCTACGAATAATCTTTTCATATTGTTGCTGTACTCTTTCCGCCAAAAACCTTCAAATATATTCAATCTGGCAGCACTATCGATCGATTTTTTCGGAGCACAGTTTCTTGCAAGAACTCCTGCATGGGGGTTTTATTGATTTCTCTTGAATCATACTCCCTTTTTTTGATATGTATTCTCTACCACTCAATTTCCGTTCTTTTCTCATATTACATTTCCAGTTTTCTGGCTTCCTAACCCGTTTTCTACTTCTCTTAAGTTGTCGAGATTCATTTTCATGTGATGAATTGGCTGCAGGTGAAATTGTGGTGTGTGGACCTTCAATACTCTCGCAAGAGTTTTCGAAAATGACAAGATTGCTATCATCGGTACACGTTTTGTTAGAATTTCGAAACTCTTTTCTAGAAATTTCTTCCTCGCTATCAGATATCGCCTAATTTTCCTGTGGTTGATAATCAAGATCTTGGTTGTTGTCATATCCTTATTCGCCATATTCTACTTCATCATTCTCCATTCCATTATCGTCAACAACGTGAAAAATGACATGAAATTGAAACCATTCTTAATGAGCGGTTAGAAATTTCAAACAAATCAATTTCATTTATTTCCTAAAACAAACAAGCAATAAATATTGGAAAAATGAACGACAGGATCGCATCGGTTTTAGTGTGTCACACTGTATGTCTGAATGTTTTAGATATCTGATTGTCTTATACACAAATTAATTATACAATTATTTTGACATTCTGTAAAAAATATTGAGAGGAATATGAGAATGAATATGAATATGAGCACTCACCTCCTCATGGAACGCTGATTTCAACTCCGTCAGTTCATAAGTTTGGGAAATATCTAGTACATCATTGTTCAAAATGAATATAAGATCATCACTTATTTGGTTAGTGGACTCTACTACCACAGAACCAGTTTCCTAAAATCCAAATTCTCTTAATTATTATACCATTATTGGTGCTATTTTTATTATTTTCTACCATCCTATTAGGACTTCTCTGATTTTAAAAGAAGATTTTTTCTCGAAATACAAATTTTTTATGAGGAGAAATCCGAAGGACTATGGAGGAATGATTGGGAAAGATTAAAATGAATGAAAAAAACCCGATGCCTTTCAGAATACTCCTCATTAGAGCACAAAAATTTAACATTGCTATATTTCAACTTGAACGAAAAGACGGATATTTAGTATTTATTTTCATAAGTTACGCCTACCTGTCGCTGACACTGTTCAGAATTGATCGTTCCATCACAAAACTCGGGTATATTAGGGGGTGGGTTGTTTTGATTCACATCAGAGATCTCGAACTGGAAAGGAGATATAACAAAAGTAAGGAAAAATGATGGATTTTCAGCAAACAAATTGTTTTTACTGGGATTATTCCTCGGATTACTCCAACAAGAAATAAAATGAACGACTATGTACTTCTGTTTTTATCTTAAATGAATGTTTATAAAAAGTATCAAAAAATATAGTGACTGTGTTCGATAATTGTTAAAGTTGAAGTTTTTCCTGTATTTTTCACAACGACGAAGATTTAAATTATTGTATGTCAACTGGTGCTGGGATTGGACTTCCAAGACTCCTGACGCCCCTGGGACCCAGCATCAAAGTTATTTTTTTATCACACTGAGCCTGGGTACATAGCCTATAGTTGCTGAGCCCATATCTTGGCTGTCCCCAAGTCAGGGGCTTTGCTGGCTGGGGCCATGCCTTTTTGAGAAATTACTACTACTATAACCTCATTAGTTCCATAATACTATGTTTCCAGTGGTCAACTATCGTAAGAGCCTATACGATAAATGCGCGGCAGATATTTCCGTGGTAAACAATCTTGATGTCCCTTACGACTGTCTACCTTCGTTACTGTATTGCATTTACGACTGTTTATCACTGGTTATCTTCGAATCTATCAAATTTTCATATACGACAGTTTACCACAGTAGAAAGACAGAATAAACAATGCACATACAATAAAAACCCCAAAAATGAAAATTTTACACTTACGATAGTTGACCTCTGAGGTACAGAAGTAATAACTATAATCGTTGGTTTAAATTATAATCACAGTTCTCCAAAGTCTTACATTAGATTTTATAAGTGCGTTTTAAATGTTTAAACATTAACAAACTAATAAGATACAAGATACAATTGAGACAAGTCCTGGGGGGACGCGGCGCGAGTGAAGCTATTCGTCCACGCACTACTTCACAAATAAACGTGGTGCAGTAAATAATAAATATACAAGAGTTCTGCTGGAGATGCTCTCGCACTTTAGTGACTAGTGTTCCGATCACGGGGAATTTGTACTAAACGAGATTCTAACAGATACCTAGAGGTTCCCGTTGCAGGATGCCTCTAAACAAGAGTTCCATGAGGATGCACTTGCCGGTAGAGAGTTGTAAATCTTAATAGTCACGATATCAGAAGAGCAAAGTACTAATCTGATGCCTCGTGTGATGACCGCACGGGTTTTTATGCGTTTACGTTATCTACTAATGAGTATTATGTAGGCGCCACTGTCGCGGTTGTCCAGTTGGCATCGGTCGAGGTCATCCTGCTGCTAGCGCTCGGCGGGTGGGACCGCGTACCGTTGGTTGCTGCTCGTGTTTGTAGGCGCTCGCTTCGTCGTGTTGCTACATACGCTTTTTAAAAACATTTGGACTCTCTAAAGAAATCAAAAACAAGAGAACAGGTACATAATGCAAATATCTATCTTATCACCCTATCAGTTTCTATATTTATGACTATGACATTGACATATGATCAGAAAATATTGATCTGGAATGGACGTAACACTATTGACGAGGCCAGCCATCAATTATTACTTTCTGAGTATATTATTATAAATCGTACTTAGATGTTGTACATCTTCCCTATGATTTACGGTGTTATTTCTTTTTATGTGAATCATCTCGCTTATATTACGTCTATAACCAACCTCTTCTCTATCAAGAATTTTTACATCTCCAAAATTAAATTTATGGCCCATAGTCATTTGATGTAAAGTTAAAGCAGTTTTGTTGAAATTTGCAATATTTTCACTATCATATTTATGTTGTTTCATCCTATCGCGTAAATACTGTTTTGTTTGGCCAATGTAACACTTGTTACCACTACCACAGGGTATCTTGTATACTACTCCCGAATCTAAATTATAAGGTGTTTTAAATTTCAAATTTGTGAAAAATCTCTTTGTGGTGAACAAATTGTAAAAGGCACACCTGACATTCAACTCCCTAAATATTTTATTCACTCTGTGAGAAAGACCAGGTAGGTACGGAAATTTAAAGTAGGAAGAAACGGACGTGTTGGAAGGAACATCAGCTTTTTGACTTCCGTTGCATGTGTGTTTATTTATGATTCTTTTAACTAAATATGTGGGATAGTTATTCTGTTTCAAAACATTTTCAACTTTGTCCAAGTTCTTCCTATGAAACTGTTTGTTGCTTAGTTTTAAAGCTCTTTTAATTAGATTCTCCATTATATTACTTTTTTGTTGCATGCTATGATTGCTGTAAAAATTTATGCATCTGTTAGTACTTATTGGTTTTGTGTACCAGTAAGTAATAATACTAGAGTTTTCTCTAATTATCAACAAATCAAAAAATGGTAAACTATTATCTTTCTCTACTTCAATCGTGAACTGTATCTTTCGATGATAAGAGTTGAAAACATCCAAAATGTATTGTATTTGGTCATACGGTACCAACAACAGTGTATCATCCACAAAGAACCTGATGAGCGGGATGTGAAATTTAAGTATTTCAACAACATAGTAAAAGATCTCATTCATAATCAAGCTAGCAAATGATGGGCTTGTCGGTGCACCCATAGCAGTTCCATCCAATTGTATATAAAATTTTCCTTCATAGACAAAATAACCACCATCAAAACAAAGATCAACCAATTCCAAGAATTTTTCTCTACTGAGATCTGTATAGCAGCTTATAAATCTCCATCTTTTCTTAATGACACCAACAACAAGTTCTTTCGGGATGTTTGTAAACAAGGATATAACATCTAACGAGATAAGCACGTATCCTGATGGCACTTTTATATCTGACAAAATTGCAGTCAATGAAAAAGAATCTTTTAAATTAAAAATGGAAGTAGACAAGATAGAATTCAAGATATTGTGTAAATATTTACCAATGTTATAAGTGGGAGACTTAACGCAACTGACTATAGGTCTCAAATTAAGACCATCTTTATGGACCTTACGCAAACAGTACAGTTTGGGTGGTAAACTGTTATGTCGAATTAAAGTTTTATACTCTGTCTCAGATATATATTCTTCTTTTTCGAGTCTCCTCAGGCATCTATTGACTGCATTCTGAATCTTTGTCGTTGGATCAGTTTTCGCTATTCTGTAGGTGTTCTCATCACTCAACAGTATGTCTACTTCACTTCTATATTCATCTCTATACATAACCACAGTTGCACCCCCCTTGTCAGCTCGACTTATGATGATATCCTGGTTTTCTTTAACAAATTTATTGGTTTTATTCACAAACTTGTCAAGTAGGTGGCCCTTGTTCCTATGTTGTTCCCTCATCTCAAAGTTGCTAATAACTGCTTATAATTGTAAATTACACCAATATAGCCATACCTCAAGAAGTTAAGGTTATGTTAAGCCTTGGTCCAAAATTCAGTCTACCACCCAAAAAAAAATACCTGTCAAAACTGCCATCAAAGATATAGAAAGTTCATCAACATTCAACCAATAACAGAAGAAGTGAAGAATACGTATAGAACAAAAAGCGTGAATGTTATTAGCAACTTTGAGATGAGGGAACAACATAGGAACAAGGGCCACCTACTTGACAAGTTTGTGAATAAAACCAATAAATTTGTTAAAGAAAACCAGGATATCATCATAAGTCGAGCTGACAAGGGGCGTGCAACTGTGGTTATGTATAGAGATGAATATAGCAGTGAAGTAGACATACTGTTGAGTGATGAGGACACCTACAGAATAGCGAAAACTGATCCAACGACAAAGATTCAGAATGCAGTCAATAGATGCCTGAGGAGACTCGAAAAAGAAGAATATATATCTGAGACAGAGTATAAAACTTTAATTCGACATAACAGTTTACCACCCAAACTGTACTGTTTGCGTAAGGTCCATAAAGATGGTCTTAATTTGAGACCTATAGTCAGTTGCGTTAAGTCTCCCACTTATAACATTGGTAAATATTTACACAATATCTTGAATTCTATCTTGTCTACTTCCATTTTTAATTTAAAAGATTCTTTTTCATTGACTGCAATTTTGTCAGATATAAAAGTGCCATCAGGATACGTGCTTATCTCGTTAGATGTTATATCCTTGTTTACAAACATCCCGAAAGAACTTGTTGTTGGTGTCATTAAGAAAAGATGGAGATTTATAAGCTGCTATACAGATCTCAGTAGAGAAAAATTCTTGGAATTGGTTGATCTTTGTTTTGATGGTGGTTATTTTGTCTATGAAGGAAAATTTTATATACAATTGGATGGAACTGCTATGGGTGCACCGACAAGCCCATCATTTGCTAGCTTGATTATGAATGAGATCTTTTACTATGTTGTTGAAATACTTAAATTTCACTTCCCGCTCATCAGGTTCTTTGTGAATGATACACTGTTGTTGGTACCGTATGACCAAATACAATACATTTTAGATGTTTTCAACTCTTACCATCGAAAGATACAGTTCACGATTGAAGTAGAGAAAGATAATAGTTTACCATTTTTAGATTTGTTGATAATTAGAGAAAACTCTAGTATTATTACTGACTGGTATACAAAACCAATAAGTACCAACAGATGCATAAATTTTTACAGCAATCATAGCATGCAACAAAAAAGTAATATAATGGAGAATATAATTGAAAGAGCTTTAAAACTAAGCAACAAACAGTTTCATAGGAAGAACTTGGACAAAGTTGAAAATATTTTGAAACAGAATAACTATCCCACATATGTAGTTGAAAGAATCTTAAATAAACACACATGCAACGGAAGTCAAAAAGCTGATGTTCCTTCCAACATGTCCGTTTCTTCCTACTTTAAATTTCCGTACCTACCTGGTCTTTCTCACAGAGTGAATAAAATATTTAGGGAGTTGAATGTCAGGTGTGCCTTTTACAATTTGTTCACCACAAAGAGATTTTTCACAAATTTGAAATTTAAAACACCTTATAATTTAGAATCGGGAGTAGTATACAAGATACCCTGTGGTAGTGGTAACAAGTGTTACATTGGCCAAACAAAACAGTATTTACGCGATAGGATGAAACAACATAAATATGATAGTGAAAATATTGCAAATTTCAACAAAACTGCTTTAACTTTACATCTAATGACTATGGGCCATAAATTTAATTTTGGAGATGTAAAATTTCTTGATAGAGAAGAGGTTGGTTATAGACGTAATATAAGCGAGATGATTCACATAAAAAGAAATAACACCGTAAATCATAGGGAAGATGTACAACATCTGAGTACGATTTATAATAATATACTCAGAAAGTAATAATTGATGGCTGGCCTCGTCAATAGTGTTACGTCCATTCCAGATCAATATTTTCTGATCATATGTCAATGTCATAGTCATAAATATAGAAACTGATAGGGTGATAAGATAGATATTTGCATTATGTACCTGTTCTCTTGTTTTTGATTTCTTTAGAGAGTCTAAAAGTTTTTAAAAAGCGTACAATATTGTTTATTTCCAAACGTACGATAACAACGTCAGTTCTCGACTGACAGGATCATCGAAAAGTTCAATTTCTCCGCCTAGGCGGAGAAATATTTACTTTTCCCTCCGGCGGCAGGAAAAGTGTTGCTACGAAAAAGATTACTTGGTTACCATGAACAATATGAACATAGATGCATAGAATACGAAAACTTCCAATTCAAACGTCATTTTTATTTGATAAACTTACAATATAAATGTACAATTTTCATGAATTTGAAAACGTTTGGAAATAAAATAGCATATTTCATTCGGAGAAGAAGTGACTTTTCGTGGCTCGCTTTCAATTATCCGCCTCACTCCGTTCGGCGGATAAACTCAAGCTCGCCACGAAAAGTGACACTTCTCCTCCTAATGAAATAATATACTATTATCGTAACTAGGTAATTTATTTTCATGTTATGTCATATTGTATGCCTTATAATATATTTTGTATTTATTTCCAGCCTTGAAAAAGAAACGAATTTGTTTCGAAACGTCGGCATTGTCACGAACTGAACAATAGATAATAAACAGTGTCCAATATTCCCAATAATTTTTCTTTCTCAATTATATATTATTATTATAATATACTGACATCATTGAAGGGTACATAAAAAATTTCTACAGAACTACAGAATTTTCCACAGGAAAAAAGTTCAGCCACTTTTCAAAAATGCTCATTACATCATTAAATCATTACTACAAACACCTCTACCACTAGAACGGAGAGACACCGGCATATCAGTTTGGGTATATCTACTTCATTAGAAGTATTTCACATTCAAATGTGTTCAATTTGGCTCACTTGTACTCTTGGTTGAAAAGTTTCATAGATCCCCTCTCTGAAAAACAGCCTAGAGCCGGTAATGGAAGTGACTGTCTTATCTCTTCAAATGATTCAGGGAGCAGTCAAAACATAATCCAAACGTAATACAAAACATGGTGAAGAATGCGAAATTGCATACAATGGAAATTCCTATCTGCATCATGGTTTCTAAACGAAATCATTGGAATTTCCCAATACAAGCATTAATTCAAACAATCGTTTTGACCAACATTCAGAATAGTTTTCAAATCAAGAAAGTTATTGTTCCTTGTACTCAATATATTCGTTTCCAATCTGGAAATCGTCAACTCGGATCAGTTCTGAATCGTCGTACGCATGCGGAGTTTGGTCCCAAAAAGCACTGGCGTCAAGTCAGGAGCTTTTCATGGCTTGTTCGTCTACCTTGTAACCCAGGCCACACAAACAGATCCCAAAGATACTCGTGCGACTTCATTTTTAGGAAATTGTCACGCCATTGGTTACTTCTTTGAAAGGTTGCGCTGAGGGCTCTATATCTCCTCCAAATGTCCGCCATCAGAGAATTTCCAGAGAAGTCTTAGCGATAGCCTACGTGGACATTCTCAAACAAGGCACACTGAAAGTTCTGTGGGAAATCCGCGTGTCACAAAAAAATTTATTCGAATACAAAATTTGAAACTTTTCCCCCCTGGAAATGGTATGGTGGCATGGTGCACAATCAATAACGAAATGATTGTGATAATGAACTAAAATGGATCTCGGTGTAAGGAACTGAATAAAACTCATTGGATTCTAAAGCGACGTTTCGGCGTTATATTTCGCCTTCCTCAGGCTACAATAAAATCAGAACAAATTAAAAATATGTGTGTGACTTTGTGGTGAAAACATTGAAAAAATTTGAAATTTTAAAAAACATAATCGAATCTTCAACAAAATAAGCAGTGAAGAAATTCCCTGTTCGGAGACTGACTAGATTGTTTGTGGAACATTATTTCCCTCATCTCTTACCTGAGAAATCCTTTATTCTTCAATGAAAGAATTAGTCAAAAAAAAGGTCATAATGGTAAAATAAACAACTAAAAAGCAATCTGTGCTTGGATGGCTCATAGTGTACTTGATAGATTTCCTCGGTTAAGAACATAAAAATAAGAGTCAGGCGAATGAATTGTCGGTGACACTGACACATATGAATTATCGACGTAGACAAAAACACAAAATACACAACAAAGGGATCTCTGTCAATCACCTTTTGACTAGATTTATATATATATATTGTTGAGGGTGGAAGTATCGGATTGAACATTCACACTGTCTCTCGTTTTTTTGATGTAAATCATTTCTTTGAAAAGCCTCTTGTTCAGATTACTCACCCTACATAAAATCTAAGGTTCCTCGAAATCGAAAGTGTGACCTGTATCTGTATGATGGAAAGATAGACCCGTAGAAAAATTGCCACTCTTGCAATCATTTTCATGTTGCTTTATTCTGTTTTTAATATATTGTTTGGTTTGACCCACGTAAGATGATTGACAATTCTTGCAATTAACTTTGTAAATTGAATTGGACTGCAACAATTTAGGTGCATGGTCTTTCAACCTAGAGAAAAAGGACTTTATTGTTTTTCTATAATAGCAAACTATACGGTTTCCGCTATTTGATAAAGCATTAATACGTTGTTTTGTCAGAACCGGAACAAAAATAAGCTTAAATGTCATTCTTTTTTGGAGCTGTAGTATCACTGTTTTCTGGAGTATTTATTAAATTGTTGACAGATGATGTGTAAAATATGTTATGAATTAATGATCTAGGGTAACCGTTCTGAATATTTCAGCAAAAATTGCCTCACCAATTTTTGCTGAAATAATCATGAACACCCTTCTATCATATGTTTGTTCTGAAGTAGATTTTCATATTCCGTTTTTACTCATTTATGTAGATGACATTATTACAGCTATACCTGTAGACAAGATCCAGGTGATGCTGGATTTGTTCAATTCTTCTCATCAGGACTTACGGTTTACATGCGAGGTGGAGAATAGCGGCACCATCCCTTTTCTGGATTTATTGCTCATTAGAGAAAATAACAAAGTAATTTTTGACATTTATCAGAAACCAACAGCTTCAGGAAGAATACTACATTACAAATCTTTTCACGAATTTAAACACAAAATATCAATAATAAAAAATATCAGACAAAAAATCTTGAATCTTAGTCATCCAAATTTTCACGCAAAGAATTTCAGTTTTTTCTCGAAGATGTTACAACAGAACGGTTACCCTAGATCATTAATTCATAACATATTTTACACATCATCTGTCAACAATTTAATAAATACTCCAGAAAACAGTGATACTACAGCTCCAAAAAAGAATGACATTTAAGCTTATTTTTGTTCCGGTTCTGACAAAACAACGTATTAATGCTTTATCAAATAGCGGAAACCGTATAGTTTGCTATTATAGAAAAACAATAAAGTCCTTTTTCTCTAGGTTGAAAGACCATGCACCTAAATTGTTGCAGTCCAATTCAATTTACAAAGTTAATTGCAAGAATTGTCAATCATCTTACGTGGGTCAAACCAAACAATATATTAAAAACAGAATAAAGCAACATGAAAATGATTGCAAGAGTGGCAATTTTTCTACGGGTCTATCTTTCCATCATACAGATACAGGTCACACTTTCGATTTCGAGGAACCTGAGATTTTATGTAGGGTGAGTAATCTGAACAAGAGGCTTTTCAAAGAAATGATTTACATCAAAAAAACGAGAGAAAATGTGAAAGTTCAATCCGATACTTCCACCCTCAACAATATATATATAAATCTAGTCCAAAGGTGATTGACAGAGATCCCTTTGTTGTGTATTTTGTGTTTTTGTCTACGTCGATAATTCATATGTGTCAGTGTCACCGACAATTCATTCGCCTGCCCATCGGTGGAGTTTGACTCTTATTTTTATGTTCTTAACCGAGGAAATCTATCAAGTACACTTTGAGCCATCCAAGCACAGATTGCTTTTTAGTTGTTTATTTTACCATTATGACCTTTTTTTTTTTGACTAATTCTTTCATTGAAGAATAAAGGATTTCTCAGGTAAGAGATGAGGGAAATAATGTTCCACAAACAATCTAGTCAGTCTCCGAACAGGGAATTTCTTCACTGCTTATTTTGTTGAAGATTCGATTATGTTTTTTAAAATTTTAAATTTTTTTGATGTTTTCACCACGAAGTCACACACATATTTTTAATTTGTTCTGATTTTATTGTAGCCTGAGGAAGGCGAAATATAACGCCGAAACGTCGCTTTAGAATCCAATGAGTTTTATTCAGTTCCTTACACCGAGATCCATTTTAGTTCATGAAATTCTGGAGGGAACGAGAATAGTCCATCGATTGTGATAATATTCAAGAAGAATGGATCCAATATATCTCAGGAAGTAAACCAGTTTAAAATGTTACCTACATATTAAGAACCCTATTTAGATATCAACTGGCATAATCTCTAATTATCTTATCTTTTCCACAGAACCTCTGTGATATGATAATCGAGCTTCGTAGACACATCTACTCAACAGATAAACTTAAACTAGTTGAGTTCGAAACGAGACGAAGTTTTTTTCCCATTTGCGAATCACACCAATAAAAAATGGACGATATGTTTTACGTTTGGTTGGTATAACCCTGAGAAAAAATTTCTTGTTCTTGATACTTTGAAGATAACTTTGGGAGCTCGCAATGTAGATTTCTTATTCTGGGGCACTCAGGATATCCCTGCGAGCTCGCAATGAGGAGCTCTTATTCTGGTTGCATTCGTGACATCTTTGAAAGCTCGCAAAAAGTATAAATTGAGAGTTTCGCTTAGGAATTTCACATAGCGATCTCAGTATTCTCAGTGAGATCGCAATAGGATTTCGCATGAGTGTCGCAGTGTAATCTCTCAGAGATCCCGAGAAGAAGTCTGTGTTTCCTAGGAAGTAGAGCCATCTTGTAGGAAGACGCAAAATCCATTATTTCAACATTTAGAAATTATTAAATTTCTTCTGATTTTATGGTAACCTGAAAACTCAACAGGAAATTTTTCCCAAATGGAAGTAAAGAACAGGGAGGCAGATTCTAGTTACATGTTTTATTACCTAGGTATATATACAGAACAGACTTCCTCATTAAAAAAAATGCTACAATGTCCAGTCCTCCTCTGAATCTTTCGGATCGATGAAATCCCTCTCAAATTGGCATGTCGTTTTTATATGAGACATCAGATCATTTCTGTCAACATCGTTTCTCGTAAGCAGCAGGAGTTTAATTCGTAATTCTTGCGAATCAGTTGTATGCAAATTCATGGAACTGTTAGGCGGGAATACAATTTTCTGAATATTCCTGTAAATACATAATATCATTATGATCTTGTGTTGAATCTACACTTTTTTTTCAAACTTTTTCATTACAACAATCCAAGAAAATGATAGATAGATAGATAATTTATTGGTGAATTACAATACAATCGTTTTCACAGGTCAGAAAGTGTATGCACATGACATTAATTAATTAATCAAACATCACATTTGAAATAAAGCTGTGGGTGTTTAGACAGACTAAAATAATAAATAGACAATAAATAACATTCATGAAATATCTGCGTCATCCATCGTCATCTCATAAAACTCATGCTCTCTGCGTTAAAAACTTCAATAGTTTTGTTTTAAGTTGTTTAGTTGGCAAATTCTTGGCCCCACCAGGAAGTTTATTGTATACTTGTATAGGGAGACACCGCAGAATACGGGACTCCGCTGCGATCTCCTCAGTCTGAGAAAGTCTTTCCTTATGAGGGATTTACCTCTCGTGTCATGCTCGTGTATATCTGATTGGACACGAAAATCATCCCTCTTCCTGTGAATAAACAATATATTCTGCAGTATGAAAATTGATGGCAGAGTGAGAATGTTAAGATTTTTGAAGGTATCCCTGCAGCAGTCAGGGTAAGAGAGACCGCCCAAGATCCTGACTGCTCGTCTTTGCAGAGAGAAAATTGTTGCGGCATGAATACCATATCGTATATGCGTCTCCACCAGAGCGAAGTAGATAGATCTGAGCACATCCCTTGAAAGACAGCGGGACAGAGCTCTTAGTGCAAATATTGAGCTACTCAATCTGCCAAACAAAACACTCACATGGTGACTCCAGGAGAGTTTGGGATCCAAGTGGACTCCAAGGAACTTAACTGAGTCCAGCTGATTGGTCTCACCTATATCTCTCAGACTGAAAACGAGTTCGTGTGTTTTATCGGCATTGATACAGAGGCCGTTTAGAGAGAACAATTCAGAAGCCCTCGATCGTGCCAAGCTCAATCGCTCCAGTAAGGAGTTGATATCAGTGTCGCCGATATTGAAGGTGGTGTCGTCCACAAAAAGTATTGTACGGACCTCAGGGACGAATTCAGGTAGATCGTTTATTGATACCAGAAACAGGACATGTCCCAGTGTTGATCCCTGAACTATTCATGTTCGAATGGGGCTGAGCAAAGAGTATGTGCCGTTCGTATATACCACCTGGAATCTTTCATCTAGAAAGGAGTCGACCAACCCGACCGCAACCTCGGAGAATCCATACATCTTGAGTTTGTTCAACAACTTATCCCGACAGACGCAGTCAAAAGCTTTAGTCAGGTCAATGAATGATGCTGAGCAGTGGCTTCCTCGTTCGAAGCAGTCAACCGCAAAGCTGACAAACTCCGTTATAGCGTCAACAGTACCTTTTCCAGCCCTGAAACCGAACTGCGTGGTGGAAAACAGTTCGTTGAGTTCGAAGAACTCCATTATTTGATCGGACATAACCTTCTCGACTATTTTCGAGAAAACAGGAACTAAGGAAATTGGGCGATAATTGGTAGGGTCATCCGTATACCCTTTTTGTGGACTGGAATGACCTTCGATATTTTAAGACAGCTTGGAAAACACCGGTGATCAAACATCTATCGACAAGTGTAGTCAGCGGTGATATTAAGGAACTTATATTCGATTTTACAACTGGAACCGAAAGACCGTAGAAGTCGGTCGATCGACTATTCTTCAAACCAGAAACAATGTCTCTTACAGTATTCTGTCCCACTTCGTGGAAACTAAACTGTAGTAGAGGCGGAATCTGCTTTCTGAATGTTTGCTGGAAAGGCAGATTGGACTGAGGGAGATTTTCCACCACTCTTCCGACGCAGGAAGTGAAGTAATCGCTAAATTCGTCCGCGGTCAGGCTGCCGCTCACACTATGTTTCTTTGCGCGAGTATGTTCGTGAACTATACATATAATTCGTTACAAATTGTGCTCCTGAAGAAGTTACAATTTGTAACAAAATATATAGAGCCAATAACAACTTGACTTTGTTTTGAATATCTCGCCCCTAGTCGAAAACCCGTGAACTAACTTAACTGCTTCATACATCATTATCATATACCTATCAATGATATATGATGATATGATATCGATTCATTGTAAAATAAAGAGAGTACACCAAAATTTCAAACTTATATTGTAAGATTTACACATAGAATACATATATGTATATACAGGGTGTCCCAGAAGTCCCGCACTTCCTTGAAGGGATCGAAAGTGAAAAATATTCTAAGCCCAAATATCCATGTTTGAAATTTTTTGATGAAGTAGTTAATCAGTAATTGATTAATGAAAGTGACCAATCAGGAGCGCGCTATAGAAGAATGAGTAAGCAGTTGGGGACGCGAGAGTGAGACGCCAGAGCTGCTGCCGGCTTTTCACGCAGTAAACCGAGACTGGCGTCTCACTTTCGCGTTCCCACTGCTTACTCAATCTTCTGTAGCGCCCTCCTGATTGGTCACTTTCATTAATTAATAACTAATGAACTACGTTGTCAAAAAATTTCAAACATGGATATTTGGGCTTAGAATATTTTTCACTTTCGATCCCCTCAAGGAAGTGCGGGACTTCTGGGACACACTGTATATACATATATGTATTCTATGTGTAAATCTTACAATATGAGTTTGAAATTTTGGTGTACTCTCTTTATTTTACAATGAATCGATATCATATCATCATATATCATTAGAATATTTTTCACTTCCGATCCCCTCAAGGAAGTGCGGGACTTCTGGGACACCCTGTATATAGGTACAAAATTAGACAATATAAATGTTGTTTGAGTAGTTACATACTTGATTAAAATTCAGCCCACTTCAAAGTAAATTACCAGCTACCGACTTGCTGCTATATTTTTTCGATTGTGATTTTTTCCTCTTCGAATTTATTGTCAATCGAAAGGAGATAAATCTTTCAATCATTTTATCTTTTAAATTGTGGCAATTTGGAATATCAAATTTCAAATTCGCCATCTCTTTGAAATAAAATTCTTTCAGATTTACGTTCTGTTTGGACATAACATCGAAATACTTCCTAAATATGTTTTCCATATCTACAAAGAAATAGAATGCCACTTCTGATACAAAAAATAAGGAAGATTTTTTGAAGCGCTTAAGTAGGCTGAACTTTGTAAACCTTTTATATATCGGTGTTTGTGAACCTACAGTATTCAAACATGTGTATTTTTTATACTTTTTAGTATATATCCACAAATATTATACAAGGAATTCAGTTCACTTACAGACAGATTAAATCTTCTTATCTGATTTGACTGGCAATTTCACATCCTCATATTGATGTGGTTCTTTCACATCCAGTACATCTATGAAGTCACTCAAAAATTCCCTGTCATCGTCGCTATAACTACTAGAGGATGCACTTTTTGAATATTGCGATACACAAATTATTTTTAAATTGTTTTTCACCTGTACTGCATTGGGAACTATATGTTTACTCCTCAACACACAGAAGAGATTTTCAAGACAATCTTGTGAAAATCTACTAGTTATAAGAGGAATTCGAACCCTTTTTCATTTAGAAATACCGATTGTATATTCAGCATTGACTCTGTTGAGATGAGTACTCCTGACTGGCAGGGTTTCCAAATCTGTTTTACTCCAACTTTTATCGTGGAGAAAAGCTGCATGATTTCTTTAAGATATGAAACAGTTTCTTGATATTTGTTGATATCAAATATACTGAGTGCCGAAGATGGATGCCTGGAGGTCATCAGATAAAACCATTTCTCCACTTGATCCAAAAAGAATTCTTTTGTTATATACTCCGGCTTACCCAATTCCTCTGCCAAAAATTTGAGTACACTACTAACTGAGTGACTTATTACATTGGTAGATGTGCTAACCTTCATTTTTGCAAAATGAGTAGGAAGGAGATCTTCTGTTAGTTTCGGGGCCAATTTGAAAAGATTATTTTCTTCGTGTTTTACCAGTTCATGTATATGATTCGATAACACAGTATGTGAAGATCCCTCAATTGGGGGAAGGACTCCAAGGGAGTAACCACCTTTTCGGTCTAAAAATTCTCGGGCGCCAGCCACAATAGGTTTTACAAGGTTGTAGCGCCTTGACTAGAACCCTTCACTTCTGCCAGGGCAGCTTTTATACAGTGGAGAAGGGTTCGGTTTTAATCTAAGTTGTTAGCGATTAAGATAATTTCTGGATGGAGATTCTCGGCACAAGGAACAATAAAAACCAAACTTATTTATCAAGCGACGTTTCGACGACTTTATTGATGTCTTCTTCAAGCTAAAACAAAATATCTACATATACCATCTTGACACTGCATAGACTGATGGAAAATGGTTAAAAAAAAGTTTTTTGTTTACAACCTATCAAATCAATAAATCGCTAATGATGCCAAGATGAGATGAAAATACATGGATAAAAATAATCAGAAAAGCACTTAAACATACAGGACAGAACAACTAAATGGAATTAAACACAATAAATAATTTTTTTGAAAACGAAAAACCAGTCAATGTCAGAGAAGCCAACAATTCACGTTCTCAAGAATAATTGTTGGAGATTTTCAACCAAAAATGCAATATCAAGTAACCCACCTCAATAAACTCAACAATGCAACACCTCAATGTTCTCAGTCATAATTCGAAAGTTCCCAAATTTTAAAATACATCGGTTTTTTCATTTCAATCTTTGAATACCCAGGGAACACTGCGACTACAATGCATGGAGAACGACAACTGGATTGTCTTCGGATGAACGCATATGGTGTAGCAAATCAAAAGGATAGTGAAAATATTTATTATTTCATTACGTCCGTCAGAGCTTATTAATAAGGTTTATATAAATATTACTGAGACTCGATGTATCAGTGTGTAAATTAACCGTATTATTTTCACTTTTGATGTAAATCATCTCCTTAATCAACCGTTTTCTATAATTACTTTCCTTATTCGAGCATATGGTGCGTTCAGAGTAAGACGTGCTCTCCTCCCAGATAATTAAATTATTTCTGCAGTTCAGTATTAATTGTTCTAATTCAAAATATACACATAAGATGAAGAATAAGGGCAAATCTGACGTTAATACGGAATTATCAGAGCGTTTGAATAAACTGGAGAAATTTGTCCAGGGCGGACTAACTGAGCTAAAAAATAAAATTAATCCAGGAACCAGTCGAGAAGAATTGAATGAAGATGTTCAGTCAATTGAAACATTTGAGATCAAGGTAATGGAATCAATAAATGCATTACGAAAGGAATTATATGATAGAGTGAAAATATGTGAAGATGACATTAATCAACAAAAGGAAGACAGAATGCAAAATATGCTGGTACTTTATGGGCTAGGCGAGAAAGAGAAGGAGAATCTAATTCCTGAAGTTGTAAACATCCTGAAAAGTAAATTCAAGATTTCAGCTGCTCCCGGTGATATCAATTATTGTTATCGCATTGGAAAGAAGCGTATTGATCACAAAAAACCCAGACCCATATCCATTGTTTTCGTCAATAGATGGTTCAAGGAAGAAATTTATGGAGCGAAGAAATGTTTAAAAGGATCTCCATTTGTGCTTAGCGAAATGATGTCTCATAAAAAACGTGATTTATTCATGAAAGTGAGATTAGTTGTAGGGACAAAAAATTGCTGGACATTGAGAGGTAATATTTATGCACTCATGAATGAAAACAAAAAGTTGATTAAATCTGAAGTAGATTTGTCAAATATGACTTCTATATAACCTCAAATTTTCATAAACTGTTTTCTTCTTTCATCAATAAGTTGAAAGTATCCTTTGTAAAATAAAGAGAACAATTGTGTGAACGGATATCTACTACTAAAGTATTAAAAAAAAAGAAAAATAATATAATATTAATTATTTAATTATGTAAGGGATCATGGTTGTAATGATTTTTATTTTCATTTACATTGTTTTCATTGCATTTGAATTTTTTTTGTCTCATTGGGCTGCAGTACTATTTTCTTATTGTAGTTATATTGTTGTAATCTGGGGGAGGTTCATTAATTGGGATCATTCATTAGTTTATATGAAATTCAATTCACTGAGATGTGCACATTTGAATGTTCGATCATTGATTCCACATATCAATGAGGTTGAAAATTTAATTTTTTCTAACGGTTTAGATATATTGTGTGTTAGTGAGACCTGGCTGGATGTGAATATTCCAGATAAGTTTGTTGGCATCGGGGGTTATTCTTTTAAGAGATTTGATAGGTTGAGCCGGGGAGGGGGCGTGGGTTCCCTACTAAATGGAAAAAAGCTCATGTTATTCCAGTTCCTAAAACAGCTAACCCTCAAGATTTCAATGATTTAAGGCCAATTAGCATCCTACCTACCCTTTCTAAAATTTTAGAAAAAGTCATTCATGTACAGATACAGAATCACTTGGATAAAAACAACATTATACCACCATCTCAGTCCGGATTCAGACCAGGACATAGCTGCTCAACTGCACTATTAAACATCACAGATGATATATACAGAGCCTTAGACAAGAACAGGTTGACAGTTCTCGTATTGCTGGACTATTCGAAAGCATTTGACACCCTGAATCATGATGTCTTGCTTTCAATGCTGCACTACATAGGGTTAACTGATGGAGCAATCAAGCTTATTTCTAGCTATTTGAGTCAAAGATACCAAGCTGAAAAATACGCCAATTTGGTCTCGGACTTCAATGAAGTATTTCAGGGGATTCCTCAGGGCTCCATTCTGGGACCTCTCTTATTTTGCATTTATATTTCCCAATTCCCCCTACGGTTTCTTTCCTGTATGCAGCACTATTACGCGGACGATACGCAGGTATATTTATCTTTTACTCTAGAAGAGGCGAAGCAAGCAATAGCAGCACTCAACTATGACCTATTTAATATTTATTCTTTTTCTACAACGCATTGCTTGCAATTAAACACAAACAAAACGAAAGCAATACTATTTGCCTCTAAAACTAACAGGGATATATTTCTCAATAACTTCAGTAACCAAATTACACTTGTATCTGATATTATCCCCTTCACTGATGAAGTAAGGAATCTGGGGCTTTGGATGGATCAAAACTTAAAATATGCTCATCATGTTGGCTTATCATTGCAGAAAGCTTATGCCGCCTTGAGATTAGTTTATCAGCATAGATCGGTACTGTCTCGGAAAACTAAGTCAATGCTTTGTGATTCTTTAGTGCTGTCTCATATGAACTATTGCGATGTGGTATATGATTCTTGCATAAGTGTTGTGGATGGAAAACGGATTCAGAAGTTGCAGAATTGTTGTCTGAGACTAATATATGGGATACGGAAGTACCAACCAATTTCACACACCCTAAAACTAAACAATTGGCTAAATATGAAAAATCGAAGGTATGTACATCGTGCTTGTTTGTATCAGGAAATTTTGAAAAATCACAAACCTCCTTACCTATATAACAAGATAACTTTTCGTACAGACGTGCATAATGTCAATATGAGGTTCAAGAATACTCTCACTCCTCCCTTGCACTCAACTGAATTATTCAAGTCTTCCTTTACATACCAAATTACTCGAGTAGTAAACCCTCTGCCTCATGTTATCATGATGTCTTCCCCGGCCAGGCTCAGATCTTATTTATTGGATAAACTCATTGATGATTGATTCATTTTTTATGCGAAAATTATGTATATGCTAAATTTCTTTTGTAACGACTTTCTCTGAATACCACCTCGAATCTTGGGTTAGGTGTAAGAACAGGCGGGGGTTGTGCAGTAATGTCCAATTTCCCGCACTGAACCTCGCCCTATTTAATTGTATAAATTGAGCTATTACCAGATGGATCGATAATAAAGACCTTTATTATTATTATTATATGTTCAACAGACCTCGTCCGCCATCTCTTCTGGGTAGATAAAGCCTTTTCACCGATTAATTGGTGTGCCAGGCATCGGAACTTTGTCATTAGGCGACGGGTGAGTCGGTCCAACTCATTCAGATCAGCATCTGACCACTTCAAGACTCCGAAAGTGTAGGTCAGAGCAGGCGTAGCCCATGAGTTCAAGGCATCGATCTGATTTTTAGCAAACAGCTTGGTGTTGAGAACCTTGGTCACCCGGTTTTTATATTTCGCAGTGAACTCAGCCTTCAAACGGGTGTGGTCAATCCGTTGATTTTGAGGAATACCCAGATACTTGTAGTCTTCTAGCAACATACTGTGGATGTCCTGAAATTGTTTCTGAGTGTTCTCCATTTTACGCTTCCTGATGTTGACTATGGCGCATTTATCGAGACCGAAAGACATGTCGATGTCTTTGCTGAAGGAGCGCACTATATCTATCAGCGAGTGAAGTTGTTTTTGGTTCTCGCCGAATAGTTTCAGGTCATCTATATACAATAAATGGGACAGTTTTCGTGGATTCCTCATTGCTGGTCTGTACCCTATGTTAGTGTTCTTCAAAAGAGTAGACAGAGGATTCAGTGCCATACAAAACCACATCGGTGACAGGGCATCTCCCTGAAATATCCCCCTCGATATTTTTACGGTTCCAGCATTGATGTTGTTTATAAGAATATTCGTTCTCCATGTACTCATAAGATGTTGGAGAAGGGCTTTTATTTTCGGGCAGATCTTATAAATCTCCAGTATTTTCACAAGCCAATCGTGGGGCACCGTATCGAAGGCTTTCTGATAGTCGATATAACAAAGACTCAAATTCCTCCTTCTCGCTTGGGCTTGCTTTAGCACTACAGCGTCTACAGTGAGTTGATGTTCACATCCTGCAGATCCTCGAGAGCAGCCTTTCTGTTCTTCCTCCAGAATATTATTGGCTTCACAATGGCGATATATCGCATTATTTACAAGCGAAGTGAACAGCTTGTACACCACTGACGAACACGTTATTGGTCTGTAGTTTTCTGGATTGTTGTGGTCTCCTTTTTGGTGTAGCATGTAGGTATTGCCTTGAGTGAGGAAAGCTGGTATTTTGAAGGGGTCTTCTATCGCCTCTGAAAAACATCTAGCCAAACTTGGGAAACATGCTGGAAACTGTTCAACCCAGAAGTTCTGAAGTCGATCGGGTCCTGGCGCTTTCCAGTTACTAGTGTTTTTGATAATGTTGGAGATTTCCTCGACTGTGAAAATATCAGTCCTCATTTCAACGATTTCGGATGCATGGTGTTCAATGCCCCTCAGCCAGACAGTATTTCTCTCTGAAATTGACCACTCTCCGACCATAAAGAACTCTCCAATATTGCCGAACTTCGTCATTGCTGATGTCAGTATGCAGACTGGAGGAGATTTCGGATGGCTTTTCAAGACTTCTGAAGAACTTCTTTCGGTCTCTCACATATTCAGCGTTTTGTTGTTTTCGCTTCGATAACTCGTTGTATCTTCGTAGGCGTGCACCTTACGCTTTAGCTTGCTGTCTCAAGCGATCTTTCAGATCAACTATCAACTCTTTATGTCCTGGAGATTCCAGGTCCAGCCCTGCGGATGTGGCTATTTTTCGCACTTTTTTTAAAACTTTACGCGATTTATTATCTTTCAGGAACTCATCCAAGACATCAACTTTTCCTCGAAGTTCATCGACGTCCCGCATTAATTTTTTTTTCCAGGCCGGAGTTTCATTTTCAACGTTCTGTTCACTGGTTCTGGGGATGTAGGTCTTTTGCTCATTTTGTCCGATTACTGTGATGGCGACACAGTACAGGGATAAGTGGACTTGTTCCAGCGTCCATTGAGTGCTCAGGTGTTCTGCCAATATTTCGTTGAGCCTCTCGATGTTATTTTTGGCCGTAGAATTGAACTTCAATTTTGGAAGGATGGGGCGGTTGAGCGGATCAGTACCTTCGTATTGCGCCAGGTTACTAAAGAAGGTGTCATACAGTTGGCGTTGCTATTATTATTATACATCGGTCTCCCGTTCTCAGCTTGAGCTGGTAATTCTTCTATGAACCAGTGAAAAAACATTCCAGTTCCTCCCACTAGTTCAGAAATTTCCGCACGATGTGATAGGTTTGCAAATCCAAAACCTGCTGTGCACATCCCGCGTTCTTCTGGGATAATTCGATCCCTTGAAGATTTCTCTTGAATGATTCCCTTTCGTCTTCTGAAGTTCCGGATGCCATAGTTGCGAGTTCTTATGACTCGGTCTTGGATAGCCGTCAGGAATCTCTCAGTTTCAGGATACAATTGTCCCGCATTCAACCACGACAAAGAAGCTAATTTATCGACATTTTCCCCCTCAAGGTGTTTGGGAAATCTGCCGTGCAGAGCTTGTTCCCGCCATATACTTATATCTTCGCTTCTCGTGGTGATATCGAATGTCAGTTCTCTGTGTTGTAGGTTCAGAGGTGTGTATCCCTTATCCTCTGTTGTCACCAATTTCATCAGGCTATCTTCAGACTCGAGCAGTCGCTGCCTCAAGTTTTTCTCCTGGGTTCTGCAGAGTTTATAGATATTCAACAGACCTCGTCCGCCATCTCTTCTGGGTAGATAAAGCCTTTTCACCGATGCATTGGTGTGCAGACATCGGAACTTTGTCACTAGGCGACGGGTGAGTCGGTCCAACTCATTCAGATCAGCATCTGACCACTTCAGGACTCCGAAAGTGTAGGTCAGAGCAGGCGTAGCCCAAGAGTTCAAAGCGTCGATCTGGTTTTCAGCAGACAGCTTGGTGTTGAGCACTTTGGTTACCCTGTTTTTATATTTCGCAGTGAACTCAGCTTTCAAACGAGTGTGGTCAATCCGTTGATTTTGAGGAATGCCCAGATACTTGTAGGTCTCTTCGGTCAACATACTGTGGATGTCCTGAAATTGTTCCTGTGTGTTCTCCATTTTACCCTTCCTGATGTTGACTATGGCGCATTTATCGAGACCGAAAGACATGTCAATGTCTTTGCTGAAGGATCGCACTATATCTATCAGCGAGTGAAGTTGTTTTGAGTTCTCGCCGAATAGTTTCAGGTCATCTATGTACAATAAATGGGACAGTTTTCGCGGATTCCTCATTGATGGTCTATACCCTATGGTAGTGTTTTTCAAAAAAGTAGACAGAGATATTATTGGCTTCAAAATGACGATATATCGCATGATTTACAAGCGACGTGAACAGCTTATACACCACTGACAAACACGTTATTGGTCTGTAGTTTTATGGATTGTTGCGGTCTCCTTTTTTGTGGAGCATGTAGGTATTGCCTTGAGTGAGGAAAGCCGGTATCTTGAAGGGATCTTCCAGCGCTTCCGAGAAACATCTAGCCAGACTTGGGAAACATGCTGGAAACTGTTTAACCCAGAAGTTTTGAAATCGATCGGGTCCTGGCGCCTTCCAGTTACTAGTGTTTTTGATAATGACTGAAAATATCAGTCCTCATCTCAACGATTTCGGATGCATGTTGTTCAATGTCCCTCAGCCAACTAGTATTTCTCTGAAATTTACCACTCCCCGACCATAAAGAACTCCAATATTGCCGAAATTCGTCATTGCTGATGTCAGCATGCAGACTGGAGTAGATCTTCAAATCTTTATGTCGTGGAGATTCCAGGTCCAGCCCTGCGGATGTGGCTATTTTTCGCACTTTGTTTAATACTTTACGCGATTTATTATCCTGCAGGAACTCATCCAAGACATCAACTTTTCCACGAAGTTTATCGACGTCCTGCATTAATCTTCTTTTCCAGGCTGGAGCTTCATTTGTAACTTTCTGTTCACTGGTTCTGGGGAAGTAGATCTTTTGCCCATTTTGTCCTATTATTGTGATGGCAGCACAGTACAGAGATAAGTGGACTTGTTTCAACGTCCATTGAGTGCTAAGGTGTTCTGCCAATATTTCGTTGAGCCACTCAATGGTATTTTTGGCCGTAGAGTTGAACTTCAATTTTGGAAGGATGGGGCGGTTGAGCGGATCAGTAGATTCGTATTGCGCCAGGTTGCTATAGAACGTGTCATACAGTTGGCGATACTGTGGGCAGTCTTGGTGAGCAGTTCGGGTGACAGGCAGTTCCCTTGCCGTTTCTACTGGTCTCTCCATCCGCTCGTTTGGTTCTTCATTATGATCTCCGACAATCTGATCTTGATTGATTGTATAGCCCATTTCTCTCTTGATCCCATCTAGTTCCTGTCCTGACAGGTAGCCTTTTTGTATCATGACATTTTCACGATCCGCAATGTTTCCTTCTGTCAGCTGAAGTTCCGAATGCCTCTTGGTGAACTCGGTGTAAAGGGAGTATCTCCAACCAGGAAGTGGTCTGTCATCGCAATTGTTCACGTAATAAAAAGCTCGCATTACTTCAATATTCATTTCACGGTGTTTTGGTGGAGCTGTATTTTGTTGAATGACAGGGACCCGCTTCCTCAGCACCCAATTATTATTATTATTATGATCGTGAACTTATTCACTATCTCGGCATCCGGCCGGATAAATTTACCTTTCCCAGATACAATAATCAAAGGGAACAGGCTCGATCACGATACACTTGACAAAAATTTACGAACAATTCTACAGGTATTGAGAATAACAGCTTTTTGCATTTCAATGTAGCTGTTTACATTTAATTCTAATTTGTTCAGACTATTGTGTAAGCTCTTGGGTATCAATCCAGTCGACGAGATGATCACTGGAACGATATCAACCTTCTCTAGGTGCCACATTTCCTTGATCTCGAAAGCCAGGTCTGTGTACTTGCTTATCTTCTCCTGGTACTTATTCAACATGTTGTTGTTGTTGGGCACAGCTACATCCACCAAAATGGCTTTTCTGACCCTCTTGTCGTAAACCACAATATCCGGCCTGTTATTCGTGACCCTTCTGTCAGTGATAATAGGCCTATCGTAGTATAGTCTAAAAGAGTCATTTTCTAACACAGGCAGCGGCTGATACTTATAATACGGCTTGTAGGAGTTGAGAAGTCCGAACTTGAGCGCCAATTTCTGGTGTATGATGTTGCACACTTGGTTATGTCGGTGGAGGTAATCAGTGTTGGCCAGTTGTTCGCAGCCAGAAGTTACATGCTGAATTGTTTCAGATTTTTGATGACACTTCCTACACATATCTGTTGGCACTGTACGGTCCTTCATGATGTATTTCTTGTAGTTGTTGGTGGAAATGACTTGATCTTGTATAGCTTATTATTATTATTATACTTCTTGAAATTTCAAAGTGTCTGTTGGTCCCAAATTCGTTGTGGTATCCTTAAAAAATTTTACAGAAAAAATTTATTATAAATTTGGTTATTCTTGAAAGTCAAAGCATATTGTTATCTAATTAGAATGGGTCTGTCGTTCTCATGCTATGTTGTGATTTGAAACAATTCTACCTTGAAAAATTGTCCTGTCTTTGCATTGATTTATGTGTCATTCGAATCTGAATATTTGGTTTATCAATTCACAGTGCAATCTTTATCCGATACTCATTCCATTTAAGAAAAAATCAGAATATTCTTAAAAGTGCGATCAGTTATTGAAACGGTCGCAGTTAATTTATTTAGATACCTAGAGTTTAAATAATGGGGTTATTGAGTAACTATTTCATTAATAAGAGGACTTCACAATAAAAATTCGCAACTTTTCATTTCATATATTATTTATTAGATATTTTTATCGCAAAAACTGCTGTTCTAGTACTAATTCGTTTGAATTTAGATGCAACATGGCGGATGGGCGGGGCTTATTTCCCTATTGTCGCCACTGTCTCTTATCTAGTCACTGTAATTTTCAGTACAGTGACCATATCATGAGTCACTGTAATCTTCAGATGCCCATAGTTGACAAACGGTTCGTTAAGGAGTTACGGACATATTGAATGTACCGACCCTAACGCATAATACACGTATAAGACCGGTCGCAAAATTTCACTATAAGTTCCAATAATATCACAGAAATAATCCTCCACATAATACTAACACATCTGTCATAATGGGGCCTCAACTATACTCCATTCACTTTTATAAAGTATCCCGGTTGCATTTAGACATTCCGTACTCATGTACGGCACCAAACGCGAATAGCGCTATGCCATTGGCCCGACGAACTCGAACTGAGAAATCAATCCCACTTCGAATGTGAAACGGCATCTCTGAGCCACGATCAAAATGCTCCATTAGCCGTCCCACATGGCGACTGCGGTCGTTGTGAACGCGGCGAATACGTCACTCATGACGTCATTGTTTTCGCCCACGCCAAGCTCACAACGACCCATCCGAAGACGTGGGTCTTTGCGGTCGTTCGAGGAGTGGGGACCACAATCTAGCCCGTTCCACTTGTATGTTTGATTGCAACGATCGCGTGCAGGAGTAATGGAAAAAACAGCGGTCGTGAGCGTGAGCGTTGTGAGCGCCAAGTGGAACGCACTATAAATATTTCCTCCGCATATATGTTCATTATATTTCAGTACTGACCGAGACGCCGACAAGTAAACACGTACTGAGAGTTGAGTTTGTGTGGAAACCAGTTCAGTGCGCTGAACGCAACGTTGATGTGCGCATCCAAGTTAGTGCTTGTGAAAAGTTTTGTGTTTTCGTGCGTTGTGTCCAGATCCGAAAGGATCGTTGGTTCCGTGCCTGAGTGATTTACGGACTATTTAGTGACGTTGTAAAAAGTAGTGAAGTGACTATAATCCAAATTCAAACATGGATGATCATTCAGATAACGATGGATCCTTCATGGATACGGAGGATAGATACAGGGTGTCTCAAGTTCGAGTGCCTATTAGACGTTTCTGGAGAACTAGACATATTTGAAATCTGAAATTTGGTATTATGATATTGTTCGAAATTCTCTACAGACCTAAAATATTTTCAGAGCCAGAGCACTTCCGGTTATACAGGGAGTGAAAATAAATTTGCTCAAAAATTTTTTTTTCAATGTTTTCGTTTCTGATATGATTGAGTATTCAGTGCTGAATACATTTCTGTTGAAACCATTGTATTCATTCGAATAGTTTTCAAAATATCGAAAAAAAACCTGAAAAAAAGTAAAATATTCATGGTCAGTATTATGTTCATTTTTCTTATTCTGAACATCCTGATTGTTAACCGTTCACAACGTCAAAGTAGAAGAATGTGGAAAGGTCATGCATCTTTTGAATTTCATAAATATCATCACAGGGTGTTTCAAATTTCGTGTCAAAAACTGTGATCCAAAATTGGCCATAACTTCTGTTTTTCAAATTAGAACCCTATTTTTTTATTATTGCGTTGGATTCTGCGGAGAAAAATAATGATAGCACTCTCTGATGCTCTTGCTCTCAAATTCAGTAATTCCCGAGTTATTTGAGCTTTTCTGGATTCATGTCGTACGTAGAGTAAAATTCATCGAATCTAAACAGATTCGATGAATAATTCTCATGAAACCATAGTAACAATTAATAGTCAGAACTGTCACTTGTGAATTATTAATGGGATCATTTATCTTCTATGATCACAGAAGATTCTCATGCAACATACTCGATGAATATTTTTATGAAACCATTAAATAAAATCGAAAAGTAAAGATAAAACCTAAAATTAGATCTGTCACTTGGGAATTATTAATGGGAAAACTTATCTTCTATGATCACAGAATATTCTCAAGTAAAAGATTAGATGAATTTGATTCTACGTACAACATGAATCCAGAAAAGCTCAAATAACTCGGGAATTACTGAATTTAAGAGCAAGGGCATCAGAGAGTGCTATCATTATTTTTCTCCGCAGAATCCAACGCAATAATAGAAAAATAGGGTTCTAATTTGAAAAACAGAAGTTATGGCCAACTTTGGATCACAGTTTTTGACACGAAATTCGAAACACCCTGTGATGATATTTATGAAATTCAAAAAAAGCATGACCTTTCCACATTCTTCTACTTTGACGTTGTGAAAACGGTTAACAATCAGGATGTTCAGAATAAGAAAAATGAACATAATACTGACTATGAATATTTTACTTTTTTTCAGGTTTTTTTTCGATATTTTGAAAACTATTCGAATGAATACAATGGTTTCAACAGAAATGTATTCAGCACTGAACACTCAATCATATCAGAAACGAAAACATTGAAAAAAAAAATTTTTGAGCAAATTTATTTTCACTCCCTGTATAACCGGAAGTGCTCTGGCTCTGAAAATATTTTAGGTCTGTAGAGAATTTCGAACAATATCATAATCCCAAATTTCAGATTTCAAATATGTCTAGTTCTCCAGAAACGTCTAATAGGCACTCGAACTTAAGACACCCTGTATACAACCTCCGAGAATGAGTGTGATGAATTAAAGGAACTCGTCAGGCTCCGACAGAAGAATGACGAGCTCAAAGCCAATTTAGCGGCCCTAACAACTTGCATGGCAAATCTGACCAGCGAGATGAAACACGTGAGAGAAGAACTCTCCAAAACGAAGTCCCAAAATCCACAGGTAAGAAGTTATTCCCAGGTTTTGACTTCTGAACCAGGAACATCGGCTCAAACCAATCCCAATACAGTTATCACTCCCAAAAAGATAAGCAATAAAGCCCCCCAACACCTAGGAGCACCTCCAGCCAAGTGTGCCAGAAAAGAGAGTTCGTCCTTAATTGAGAACAACTAAAAAAAGTCAACGGTGACATCTAAATCACCTGCTACAGAGAAAATGCCTCCAGTGACAATGATGGGGACGTCAGACTGGACGGAAATGTCCAAAGCTCTCTACAGCAAGAAAATAAATCATAACCGGGCAGCGATTGTTGAAGACGGCATTAAAATTTTTGCCTCGTCTGCAGAAGATTTTAGGAAATTAACAAAATTCCTCGATCAACAAGGTAAGGAATATTTTACTTACCAATTGGAAGAAGAAAAGAGAGTTTACGCCGTCATAAGGTACTTGTCACTTGACGCGGATATTGAAGTGATTAAAAATGATCAAGGACTACAAGGTATTCAAGATGCTGAAGTAACGAGAATGACGTCGAATTAAACAAAAGAGACAATCCCTCTCTACCTTGTGAAAACACAGCACAAGGAAATATTCCAAGTTAAAAAACTATACGGCCTCTGGATCGAAATTGAGCCTGAAAAGAAGCCTGAAGGCCCAGGACAGTGCCATCGCTGCCAGAGATATGGGCATGCTCAAAATAAATGCACATTTCCGTGGAGATCCGTAAAATTTTTAGGAGTACATTACACAAAAGAGTGTGCGTTGACGCAAAAAGAAGGTGAAAGGAATGCGGCATGCGTTTTATGTAACCAGAGTGGACATCCCGCCAGTTATAAAGGCTGCAGCGCATATAAAAATCTAACAAAGAAGAGACCGACAAAAAAAGAGCCCTCCCCCCCCAAGCAAATTGCTGAAAAAATGGAGACTGTTGTTACTGTTGAAAAACCACAGGTACAAAAAACAAAGAACACCAAATAACATCCACATCCAAAACATCGACTGCGTAAAATAATAATATCAATTGTCAAATGTCAAGGATTTAAGGAGGGAAATTTTGACGACCAATGATATTCATCCTTAGCCCACAAGTGACGCGCGCAACTTTCACGTGCACAGGTAATTCTGGAAAGGTCTATTGCGAAAATGAAGATATAGAACTCTCAACTTAGAGAGAGATATCCAATTGAAGGATGAACACAAACACTCAGCATAAAGAATGCGAAAGAGGAATTAACAGACAAGAAGATGAATGGCTTATATTTATAGGCTTATACCTGGAACCAAACATCGGGAGAGGTGTCTAGTTGGTAAGAATCCGACACTACCCAGAAAGACTGGGTGTCTGATGTAAGATTCACCTCTTCTATAAAAAAAAATCATTATATTTGATTATTTCATTATTTCACTTGCACTGTCGTTTTTCTTCTGTATTTTCCTTGCTTGAAAAATCTAGAATACATATAGGAATACCTACCTATCAATACTTAAAAATAACTAAAAAAAATATACAAGGGGTATAGCCGTATCATCCAAGGCCGTGAATTTTCATAGGTTCTCCGGTTCTCGGCTTGTTGAAAGAAGTCAAAGAAACACAACTATTGTTGTTCTCTGTCTATATTTCGGACCTTTATTAGGTCCTTCTTCAGAACATTAGCTGCTTTTTAGCTCATTTCTCCACAGCGAGTAGCTCATGTCTTGAAGAAGGACCCAATAAAGGTCCGAAATATAGACAAAGAACAGCAAAAGTTGTGCTTCTTTCAACAAGCCCTAGACAAGCCAAGAACCTTTGAAAACTCACGAACTTAAAAATAACTTATTCTCAAATCGCTTATAACTTCTTTTGGTATCAAAGATTTCCTTCGCATATAATATAGAGGTTCAATAAAGAAAGAATAAAAATAAATCGAACTATATACTCCATTCACAATTATAAAATCACAACTCTGGCCATGGTTTCGTTTTCAGGAATTGGTGCACCTGATAAAAAATCTGTGCACGTACAGAGAATATCTTTAATGACAAAACGGCGTTGCCAGTTTCTTTGTTTACATCAAAGTAAAAGTATCAAAGATATTTTCACATGGGTACAAACGGCAAATTTGAATTGGACCAAAAATCGATTTATAAGCATGAATAAAGCAAAAGTAAGTACTAATCGCCTTTTTTACACTTGATAACGAAGTTTTTTTAGGTATCTGGCCGTTTGGAAAGATTTCAAACGAAATTCCGGTCCCCCAGAAGTTTGGTTAGTTTCGGTATCGTTTTTGGTGCTCAAAATTTATTTGGAATGTGTAAATGGACAAAAAAGGCTTCCTTATATGATCTTTTCACGAAAGCGATCGGAAAATATGGTTCAGGTAGGATTTTCGAGGAATTATGAGGAAAGAACTTGCAGAATGAAATTGCACGATTGGATGGCCATCATCGGTCTCTAAATGATTATTGTTGGTCATTTTTACGTTTCAGAAAAAGAACCACTTCGTATAAGCCCATTTTGAAGAAATTTGTGTATGTAACATTCAACGGTAGGTATTTGCTCTTAATCGAAAGAATATATTATATCTAGTGCTACTTCTTTCAAAAGAGACACAAGCTTTTAATGCTGTAGGGGCCCTATAATGTGGAGGAGTTTGTGTCTTATTTTAGAACAGGTGAATGATAAATGTGAAGCATATGTTTGACCTGTTCCATATTATTTGTACAAACCTACTGTGGTTGTAATGTATGAAAATTTTTTAAACTAATAAATTACTATACAGTCAGAATATTTTCCTCCTTGTTCATAAGATCAAATAAATGAAATGTATATTTTCTACTCTTATTTTTATTAAGTTAGCTATTAAGGTTGTTCCAAGAAAAAGTTCCTGTTGCATCAGAACTCCCTACAACTATTTGGATTCCAGTGGAGTGATATAATGTTCCATTATTCTTGATTCAATAATTGATGTCAAGTCTTGAACTTTCAGTTCAAGAGGATAATAAACATTAAATCTTCACAGGCATGCATATGAAAATCATGTGAAAGCAATGCAATTTCTTCCATGGCGAAAAATAATATATTTAAACAGTGATCTCTTGTATTTTTCATGCAAATAACTAGAAAAGGAATCCTTTCTATCAATTCATATAAACGTTAATTATTTTCGTCCGTCACATCTTTTCCAATTCATTCATTTTCCGAATAAATTCATATTCTGAGAAATACGCTAAGAATATAGAAAGGGCAACATAGTGTTGACTTGGAACATAAAAATATTTTGAAAAACGTCATAACTTCGATACAGAGTGGAATGTGTCAAATTTCCAAGGCCAGAGTTGTGATTTTATAATTGTGAATGGTGTATAGGTATTAATGCCCTCGCTCCGCTCACGCGTGTAATATCAGTTGATTAAATTACTTTATCTACTCCACTACTCCCATAGAATAATATATCTGTCGCAGTCAGATACTAAAATCCGTCAGTTTGCGAAATGACTAGGCAGTTTGTAATCTGACGAACGTTTTCTAAAACGCTCTTGAAATGAAGATCGTTTCACAATCGGTCTGAAATTTTTAGTCAGTTTGTAAACATGCGAACAACGCATCCGACGGATTGTCAAATCATTTCGTTTCGTGTCTTGTTGCAAATTGAATAACTGTTATATTCGTATAATCAGCTGTACTTCATTATTCTGGATACAGAAATAATAATTATTCACATTTATTCTTTCAATATTTCATTATCGAAAGACCACAAAAAATAAAACTATTATATTATTACTTATTGCAGCAGAGGCCGCTCATATGGCACTTGCTGTTGCATTTTTGATATGCTTTGAAACAAAAGTACCTCCTTGCCTTACACTGATTTTTGTTCGGAAGGCAAGCACATTTTTTGAGACCTTGGCCGACGAACTTTGAGGAATTCGCTACTGCTTCCCTTAATGTTATTGTTTTTTCAATTGGAACATTGAATTGCACAGAATTGAGTGACCTGTTCGGTATCAGCTACTCCCTCGAAAACCACCGGTTCAAAACGCCATTTTCTGTAGGACCTATTGTTTGATAAGCGTCATTTTTTCTATCGATAATTGTAGCTTATATATTTTTCGGATCAAGCAGTTTCAGGTGGAACGTTTAAAAGGATGTAGGATATGACAATCCGTCTGATACGTTATACGCAGTTTACAAACCGACTGAAAATTTCAGGCCGATTGTAAAACGATCTGTATCTTGAAAGCGTTTTAGAAAACGTTCGTCAGTTTACAAAATGACTAGTAATTTGGCAAACTGACGGATTTTGGAATCCGACTGCGACATATCCATAATTCAACTGATTTTGATCTGTAATAGTCTCTATAAACCAATATTAAACAAAATCTAATCAGTGCCAACACCAGGTATTCTATGCATCTATGAGGTAATAATAACTCACGCCTATAACTCACTCTAATACAAATAGGAAAAATGTAGCTTACGGAATGAATAAAAAAAGGGTCAATGGGGAACTCTATTTCAGACATCTAGGTAACGTTCTCGCCATCCATTTCTACATTTTCTTAGGTCTGAATATCCAAAAATTGCATTTGGAAAACGTGAATTTTTGACGTTTTCTACGGGATTCGATATCGATTTGATTTTAGACCACAGAAATCGCTTCTGACAACTGTTGTCAATTTTGAAAATGCAGATTAATTCGAATTTTACTGAAGAAGTCGAAGATAAAATATAGTGTTCAATTCGCAGTAATGGTCATATATAGCATTACCGCTCATTGAACAATATACTATTATTTTGATTACCTTTTTTGGTCTGAACTGTAACCCAACCCACCATACTACTTGAGATTGTATCTTGGATTTTTATGGAAAGTTGAAAAGTGACTGAATTCATCGAATTTTCATGTTTAGAAAACGTCCGAAATGATTGTACCCCATTCAAACTAGACGTTTGCATTTCATTGCTTCAAAATTGAAAAGTTCTTTCTTTATAACTCTTCATCTCAAGAGTATTCCATTTGGATGCTGCAGAATATAAATTACCTATATTACCAGTAAAGATTCATTCATCACTTGGAATAATCCCACTTTCAGTTAGATGAATAAAATGATAAATACCGAACTTCAATTGAATTACGCTTATTTTACCTATTATTATACGCCGTTTCGCATTCGAAGTGTGATTGGTTTCTCAGTTCGAGTTCGTCAGGCCAATGGCGGAGCGCTATTCGCGCTTGGTGCCGTACGTGAGTACGGAATGTCTAAATGCCTACTGTTAATATTACATTAATTCACATAATCATCACCTTAAATTATAACTTTCCCCTTTTATAAGAACATATCTCTAGAAATGATATCCCCCATACGCAATTTACGATTCGCGCCGCTTGTCGCTATACGCATGCGTCGGTCACAAACACTCACGTTTGAGACACTGAACAACATGATTTAGGCAAAGAGTAGATACTCTTTGATTTAGGTGTATCAAGTTCTTTCACTGACTGACGCAGGTTGGCTCTCGTGAAAGTCGAATAATTCTGAGAGACGTTGCGAATACGTTTACTCTTTTTTTAATTTGTGAATGGAATGAGTTTGTTTTAGGTTTAACTGAGACACAGGATTCGTAGTACCTACTACTACATTTTCAAACTAGAGTATTTCAAGTTGTGCAAAAAGGTGTTCAAATGTCTTCTGTAGGCTTATTTCTTGAGAATTTTGAAAAATGGGGAGTTCCATAGGTTTGTCTGTTCAGTTCGTTATTCACATATTCGAATACTTTCATTCTTTTTTCGAATGATCACAAAGTCAGAGTCCATTATTGTTGGTTAAAATCTCAACACCCTATTCTTTGATTTCCGTAATAGAAAAAAGCATAACTGAATCTTCCAACCATGTTTATATAGGTGAAATATATCTAGTATTAAAGGAGAATAAAGTTTCTTCAACATTCGCCAGGTCTTTGGAATTATTGAATTCACATAGTATTTTCTCGAATTCCTTATTTTCCCAAAGTAAATTAACTTTTTGATTAAATACGTAATTACTAAGATCTCTATGTAAAAATGACAACGTTGCGTATGTATCTGACAGAGACATGACTATAACCTAACATTTTCAAAATACGCACGGCGAAATGTGTCAGAATTTCTTGGCCAACCGTTATACTTTATAAAATTGAATGGAATAGCTCTCGGTCAAGCGAGTGATCCAATGAGCGTTTTTTCTATCGAATGTACGGAAACCTCAAAACAACGCGATAGGCTAGAGGGTTGGGAATATAAACCTAACTCGAAACATGAGACCAAAATCCATTTTTCTCTCAAAAAAACATTGACTCCAGGAATTTCCCCGGTAAACTTATCTGTGGAAGTAACTGCCTCGTGGCATTACTTTTTACTCACATCAAATGAGTATTTCCTCCTAAACGAAAGGTTTTTCAGTGCAATCAGTATATAAACCGTATATCACATATTTTAAAACATCCTGTATAAATTATTCCATGTTTTCAACCAACCCTCATCTAAGTATGTATTGAATACATTAAGGTCAATTCAGAGATTGAACTTATTATAGATAATAGACTCATAATTTGCCAGAAAGAAAAGATGAAAAAAAAGAACAATATGGATTCACGACTCTTCGATGAAAACATTCACAGGCGACAAGACTGTCATATGCATCGATTCGTTTCTAATATAAAGCATATAATAGGTACACTTATCGGTACTTCCTCCAAATACATATTTCGCGGTTTTGTTGGGTAGATAGAAAACGAAAAACTTTCCTCGTTCTAATTATTGGGGAAGTCATTTCTGGCTTTTTTCGAATAGTGAAAATACGTTAGAAACGCACACAGTAAGTTTTGTCATATTTATTTTGGTTTTATTCAATATTTCAGGTGACACCTCATTTTATAACACCAAATTTTACATTCATTATGATTGATGAAAATTTTCATCAACTATCATCAATAATCTATTCCAATGCTTCCTTTTCACTATTTTGCCATGTTTCATAACATAACTCCAAGTGAAACATTTGATATTTATCGAAAACTAAACAATCTTCGTTCAGATACCATGAAAGAGCAATATTCAGAAAAAATTCTCACATACATATATAAAAAATTTAATGCTTGATGGCTGTTTCATTGCTTGTACTGTTCTTGAATAAGCTTAATAAAATGACAGTTCATTCCATTTATCAGTTTTGTTGAGGTAGATTGAAATACAAAGGTCTAATATTATGAATTAACTATTATTATTGAATTCATAAATCTATGGAAATCAAATTTATATTTAATTTCCATAGATCATTACCATTTCCAATACTTCATATTCCTGAGTAAATCAGTGGGACAATTTTTCTTATGGTTCAGTGAAAAGTAAATATCAGTTTATGTAATATGTTCCTTATTTTCAAGATTAATATTTATATTCTTGATGCTCATTCATTGGTTTAAACATCAACTTTCAGTTGAATTAAAATTATCATTATTATATATTGACAACAGTTGAAGTACCTAAATCTTTAAACTGAAAACTAAAAATATCTAAAGAAACTGAGGAAATATTCGAGAAGTTATATAAAATTTTCATTAGGAAAATTAGATTTGAATTTAACCTCACAAATTGAAATATCTCAATGCAAAAACGAATACCATTCATATTTAAGCAACACACGATCAATTAAATCTTTTTGACAGAGAACGTTATATTATAAACTGAATACACATTTTGCAGTCGATCTCTCACACAGCCAAGAAATTGATTTCAATTAAAAATTAAACATAAAAATATCGACTATCGAATTGTTCACAAGTTACAGTGTTACACCATTTTCTCACTGTGAAAAGAAAAGCATATTTCAAAGATATTCGTGGTAATACCAACTGTTTCTTTTGAATCTGAACTACTTTACCTACGATGAGTATTTCATATCAATTCGTGTTTATCAGATTTGATGTCAGTCAATGGCCTAGTAGTGGTTTGAAGAGTACCTGATTGACTTTGAATTCGATCGTAAGTTATCTTGAGAAGAGTGTTCTGGTTTTTATATTTTCAGCAAAATCAGATGTGACATTAAAACCATTCGAAAAATGTCTTGAAAAGATATTCAGTTCCTAAATTGAAGGTATGATCGCAAAGGGGAGATTCTTGGCATAATTTTAAGAAAAAGGTCCCATAAACATAGTAGGTACCGCAAACGTTCAATAAATCTCAGTCCTCTCTGCATCTGCATTTCACAAGATACACAACTGGAATTTGGCATTGATATTAGAATTTAGAGTTTACACCATGTGACGTACCAGCTTCGATTGCAAATCTACAGGGTGATATTTTTTATGAAACACTGTCTTCTGTCTTCCACCAGAAAATATTTTTGGTTTGCCACAAATTGTTCCATTATTCTGTTTCTGATATGATCGAATATTCAATGCCGAATACACACTATTAAAACCATTTTCACAATATCGAAAAAAAGTCAAATATTCATAGTCGCAGTAGTATTTTTCTTATTCTGAACATCCCGAGTGTAAACCGTTCTCACAACGAGAAAGTGGAATAATGTAGAAAAGTCATGCATCTTTTGAATTTCATTAATATCATCACAAGGTGTTTCAAATTTTGTGTCGAAAATTGTGATCGAAAATTAGCCATAACTTCTGTTTTTCGAACCCTATTTTGTTATGATTGCGTTGGATTCTGCAAAGAAAAATAGGTATACCACTCTAAGATGCTCTTGCTTCTAAATTCAGTACTTTCTGAGTTATTTGAGATTTTCTGGATTTATGTTGTACACTGTGTCCCATTTTGGATGAGACTGCATATATCTCAGCTTTTATTGAAGATGGAGACAAGCGGTTTTCGCGACCCTGTATCACTTTTTTGTAAAATTTTCAATGCCACAAACAGAAATATTTCAACTACTCTTGTTCTTGAAATACAGGGTGAAAACGAAAATGTTCACTTTTGGAGATATAATTATTTCTCAAGCCCTGTATAAGATAGGAAAAAAATGATAACTGCTCATAATATATATTTTTACATAGAAGTCAGTGGCTTATTTAAAAAATTTTTGGAGCACTGTTCTTAAGATTGGGCACATACTTGATATTTTTTAAATGAAACACCATGTATATTTTAAAGTCCAATTTTTGCAATTTTTTTCTGAATACATTGATGTATCACAACCTAATCTTCAATAAATTTCAGCTTCAAAAATCAGAAAAATCCATATTTATGTTTGTTCATTTAATAGCAGGCCACACCTGCATTCAATTATTACTTTTTCAAAACGCTTTGTGAAACCTTTTTATTCAATTATATTTCAAAAATAAACTCGAAATATCACACGTCAACATAAACTTGAAAATGTTTTAAACAAAAAAATATATCGGTACAGATTCAACATTAAGTGTGTAATTAGAAGAATCAAATTAGAAAATCAATGGCAAAAACCAAAAATAAACAAAAAATCTAATAAAATTTTTCAAACTGTCTTCCATTCTGTTATGTTTACATAAACCACACAGTTTCATTTCGCCTTAAGGCATTTAAAATTATTATGGATTGTCTTTGTAAGTTTCTGAATGCATATTATAACGCCGATAATGCTCACATTTTATTTTTTCATATCATACATTTCAAATTTTGAAATTTCATGTTTTCACCGTCAACCATCATTATTGATTTGTTTTGACTCTGTTTGGGATTTAGTTTCCTTGAATGCAATAAACAAGACATTAGTTTTTGCATGTTCAACTTTTATGCATGTGTGAAAGGATTCATGGCTTGGTATCAAAAAAACAAACATAAATTTGAACTTTTCTGATTTTTGAAGCTGAAATTTATTGAAGATAAGGTTGTGATCCATCAATGTATTTAAAAAAAAATTTTCGACACAAAATTTGAAACACCCTGGAATTCAAAAGATGCACGACCTTTCCACATCCTTCTACTTTGACGTTGTGAGAACGGTTTACACTCGGGATGTTCAGAATAAGAAGAATGAACATTATATGTTCTGACCATGAATATTAGACTTTTTTTCAGGTTTTTTTCGCTATTGTGAAAACTATTTTTCATTACACCGCTCTGAAAACCCTATCAAAACATGTCGATTCAGGGCACCGAAAGTGACCCTTTTCCGTGCGGCCGCACCGAAAGTGGCCCTTTTCCGTGCAGTGAGACATAGATGCATCTATGCTGAAACACAAAGCAACGATTGCGTGATGACAGTAGACGTCAGTGTTTCGAATAATTATTGTTTTACATTATCGAAATGCTTTCTGTCGAAGAACAAATATCGTTGGATTGTTTTAGGAGAGGTGTAATGAAAAATATCGTTCATTACACGTCCAGAAAGGCTTTTTCCGTGCTTGCACGAATTCCCGTGTTCGGCTCCGCCTCACACGGGAACTCTTCGCGCGCACACGGAAAAAGCTTACTTTCTGGACTAGTAATGAAATATACTATAGATTAATACAATGGTTTTAACATAACAGAAATGTATTCAGAATGGAATACTCTATCATATCAGAAACGAAGATATGGAAAAAAAAATTTTTGAACGAATTTATTTGCACTTCCTGTATAAACGGAAGTGCTCAGGCTCCGAAAATGTTTTAGGTCTGTAGAGAATTTCGAACAATATCATTATCCCAATTTTCAGATTTCAAATACATATGCCCAGTTCTCCAGAAAAGTCTAATAGGCACTCGAACTTGAGACACCCTGTTGTCCCAATCGATAAAAAATTGAATGTTTGCCCTTTCAGATAGAAATTATGAAATTTCCATAACCAAATTTTATAGGGCTATTTATCCCAGTGAATAAAGCCATCATTTTCGAGGAGATGATACTTCTGCTCTTCGAGTGTTTGAGAAACAATTAAGGAGCAATTTCAAAAAACTTCATTTCTGACAATGATAAAACTGATAATTGAGCTTCAGTACAATGCAGTTCACTGAAAATCCTCCTTTCTATCATGCCAAGTCAATTCGCTCTACGACTACATTAAAGTGCAGTTACAGCTGATAGCAAACCAATCAGCTAAATCTCACTATTTTCCACAGAAATGTTCCAAACGAAGCCACCAGAGTACAAGGAGTTCGAGGATGATCGTTACCAGTTCAACGATGAGTCCATACGTAAAGCGTTCATCAGGAAGGTCTACCTCATACTCATGTTGCAGATGATCGTATCGCTCGGCATCATCGCCTGCTTTATGTATAACGAGCCGCTCAGATTTTACGTGGAAACAAACTTCTGGCCCTTCCTAGTAGCCTTTTTGGTCACCATCATCGTGGTCTGCACCCTCGGCTGTTACGGCGACGTGAGGAGACAGTTTCCTCTCAACATGATACTGCTCGGAGTGTTCACGGTGGCTGAGGGTTTCATCCTGGGGATCATATCGGCCATGACAAACTCAAAAATAGTTTTGATGGCCGTGGGGATAACAGCTGTTGTATTTCTGGGACTCACACTCTTCTCCTTCCAGACCAGATGGGATTTCACCCTACACGGAGGTATCCTGAGTGTTTGCCTGATTGTCTTGCTGGTATTTGGTATCATCGCCTTGATCTTCCCCGGAAGAACCATGATCTTGATTTATTCTGCCTTTGGTGCTATCCTTTTCGGTTGCTACATGGTCTACGATACGCAGATGTTGATGGGGGGAGATCACCATTTCGCTATATCGCCAGAAGAGTATATATTTGCTGTCTTGGCCCTTTACCTCGACGTCGTCAATTTCTTCATTTCGATTTTGACGATTCTAAGCGCTTCGCGTCGACATTAAATAGTTGGAAGGAGAACTCAAGTATTTGTATATTTTTTGTCAATGAAATAATGAGTGCAGTCTAAGTCTGTTTAGGTGAGTGTTAGGTACGCTTTGTGATACCTAATAAAATTTCATATTTTTATTATTTATGCTAATATCTCTGTTTGTGAATCTCGAATATGTTGATCAAATATGTGAAATTTATACAAGAATAAAATGTTGAGGACTAAATAGATGTCTTTGTTTGTTCAACTAAGTCAGTATATGCATAAATAACCTATTTGAAATAAAGCAGAATTAAATTAAATGATTTTTCCATGGAAAAGGAGATAATTGCATTAACAAATGAAGAGATACCTAATCCATTTTATCAGTTGAAAAATCAGATCGACTTTTTCCACAATCGAATTTCAGGAACTTGAATTTTCTCATCTCTTGTATACTCTTTATAGTTAACAAAAACATTTCTCGAATTTTCAATCTAAAATAAATATCACTTAATTTAACCAAAAAATTATGATTAGGTGTAAACTTATTGCATCCGAAATCAAATGACGAATATCATAAATCAACCATTTAGAAAATGAAGTTATTTTCGGATTAATGCCAGAGAATATAATGAAGAAAAATTAAAGAATGCAAGCACACAAAATTTCTAGGACTATGTTTTTCAGAGTGATAGAACTCAAAATTGAAATAAAACACATTTAAATTAAGATTGAAGCCAATTTTGTTTTCATTTGAAAGATCATTTTATGGCGTGTTTCAAAAATAATTTCCGGCATATGTCCACCACCACTATGTCGACCAGACCAATTTCGTACCACTTTTTCGAGTAATTCAGGCATTACGTCAGCAATAACACGAGTAATGTGCATTTTCCATTTGGAAATGAGTCCTGCAGAACTTCTTGAGGATTGTTTCCACTCTACAGGGTGTCTCAGAAGTACCGCACTTCCTTCAGGGGATCGAAAGTGAAAAATATTCTAAGCCCAAATATCCATGTTTGAAATTTTTTGATAACGTAGTTAATTAGTAATTAATTAATGAAAGTGACCAATCAGGAGCGTCCTACACAAGAATAAGTAGGCAGTGGGGCACGAGAGTGAGACGCCAGAGCTGCAGGCGTGTCCCCAGACTCGGTTTAGTGCGTGAAAAGCCGACAGCAGCTCTGGCGTCTCACTCTCGTGTCCCCACTGCCTACTTATTCTTGTGTAGGACGCTCCTGATTGGTCACTTTCATTAATTAATTACTAATTAACTACGTTATCAAAAAATTTCAAACATGAATATTTGGGCTTAGAATATTTTTCACATTCGATCCCCTGAAGGAAGTGCGGTACTTCTGGGACACCCTGTGTATACGGCAATTTTGCTTGTTTTCGTAGCGGTTCAACCAGAAATGGGCTTCATCACTTAACACTATTTGTCGATAAAAAAGTGGATCAACTTCAAGCTGTTCTAGGGCCTAATCAGCAAAGAAACGACGCTTATCTATTATGATCAAGTGGCATTAGTTCTTGAACCAGTTGGATCTTGTATGGGTGTGTACCAAGATCTTAACGCAAAATTTTCCATGTAGCACAGAGTCCAACTTGTTGTGAGCGTCAATGAATAGACAAATCTGGATCTCCATTAACACTTATCACTTACAGCAGCGATATTTTCTTCTGTACGTATAGTTCTTTGTCTTGTTGTTGTTGCATCGAGTAGAGAAAATCTTTCGATAGAATCAATAGAGATTGGCAATGGCAGGATTTAGAGGATTACCCATAGCGACTCCATCCAGTTGTTCGTAAAATTCGTGTTTCGACCGGAAAAAGCTCTAAGTAAGATGCCTACTGTAGTTGTAGGCGAAATTCCTTTTGGACCACGGCTAGAAAACCTGGAATACTCTATACAGGCTATTCCTAAATGAGTGTATCAACGGTCAATTGTGGATTTCTCATACAAAAATAATTTGTTTTTCTCTTCCATTTTTCCTCCGTGTCTCAGTTTCAGAGATAAGGTGTCAAAAATTCATATTTTTCTCAGTTTTTTGCTAATATCTCAAGAACCGTTTGAATAGCAGAATTGAGTTTCTGTACACACATTGTCACTAATAAAAACCATACTTTCTAGAACTTAACTCGGTTGCATTAGACGTGCCAGTGGCGGAGATATTGAATTTGCATAAAGGTTCCACCTCCCAACTTTCACCCTTGGTTCATGGCTTTAAAGTGAACCGTTTGCGAGAAAACTGGCATTTTATGATCAAAAACAATTTGCTAACGCACTGTAAATTACTTCTAATTGGAAGAATCATTAGTGATAATTAACTATGTTCGTTGAAAATACAGAAAAATTATTTTGCCATTTAAACTTAAAAACCTAGTTGTCAAATTTTGTTGAAATCAAGGTGGGCGTTCAATGTAGTGTGTTTTTATTTCAAGTTGCATTTGAAAATGGTTTCACTTTGAAAACTGAAATTTTGTGGGTAAACTCAGAAAGGATTGGAGTTCTCTTGATGAAATAATTTTAATCGATTTCATTCCGAAAGTTATTTTTTTTTCTTTCAAAAATAGAAGAAAATGAGCCAACTCATGCTTCTGTTTCATTTCAACAGAAAGACCCATGAAAATATTTCAACATTCGATTAAAAGTGAATCTACTGATAATTTCGTTCAAAAAAACAACTTGAAATACGGAATTGGCAGAGAATGGCCAAATTCAAATTTTGGCGGGAAAAAGTTCCTGCTTTACCCACAAATTCACGTATTTCATAGTTCGGCGATTTTCGGATAAAGAGCGCCATTGTACATTTCATTCATAATTAGAGAGATATTCATAGAACTTGATAGTGATAATGCATGTTCTATGGAGATATTCCATAAAATGGACGGTGGCGCCTCTTATCGGATGAGCTTTCCTAATCGCTTTAAACGCCGATCTTAATAAACTTGTTAATTATCACTACTCATTTTGCCAACTAAAAGAAATTTACAATGCGTTAGCAAATTGTTTCTGATCATAAAATGCCAGTTTTCTCGAAAACAGTTCACTTTAGAGTAATATACCAGAAGAACCTTTTTCACGTAAAACGTAAAACACATAGGCTCATCAGATTTTGCTGTATAAATGCGAATTTGTCCAGTGGTGTAAGAGTTCTGGGGTAAAACCTTTATGCAAATTCAGTCTTTCCGCGACTGGCACGTCTAATGAAACCGAGTAAAGTGCAAGAGAGTAGCTATTATTAGTGACAATGTGTGTACAGAAACTCAATTCTGTAATTCAAACTTTTCATGAGATATTAGCAAAAACTTAAAAAAATATAAATTTTTGACACCCTGTATATCGTAAACGTAGAGGAAATAATGGAATAGAAAAGAAAATGTTATTTCTTCATGAGGAATCTACAGTTGACCGTTGATACACTTTTATTGGAACACCATTTATTTGAAGTTCAGCCGGCCGTGAAAGCCTTCATCAATATATTAGAATGATATAACTCTCATCATTCCACTGCACAAAATGCCAATACAGGGTGTTACATTGAGAAAGAAGCAGAGGCTATTCTAGCAGAATCATCGAGATTTTCAAAAATCGCTCGAAGCCGACAATTTTTTCGTGAGGGGGGCATTTTTTACATAAAAGCATCATATAATTTCATCCCTGTGCACGGCAAACTCAACCTCTCAAATTTGAATAGAAAAAATCGACCGTGTTGTTTCATTTTTTGCAAGATCTGATTATCCGTTTACGTAATATTCGACTCTGGAAATGAAATAACTCGCATTTCACCTTAAGTTGATTACCAATTTCACAGAGGCAATACAGGAGGGGAAAATGCGTTCAGAAAAAATAGATAGATTCATAAAGAATCAATGAAACCAAAAGATTGGCCTAAGTTCTCAAGTACTTAGGTCAGTTGCCTTAAATACGAGGATGTATTGATATCTAGTTAGCCTAGACCAGTTCCATGCATAAACAAAATATTGCGATACCATATCAACGAACAATAACTTATAATAAGTCTCAGTGTAGAGTTCGACGTCGAAAAAGTAAATCAGAGTAACGCAATAAATTTAAAAAAAAAGATGTCCACCGAAATTGTAAAATCGAAAAATTGGAGTATCGAGTACCAATATTTGAAAGGGTTAAGAGGTAAGCAGATGTACGAAGATATGCTAAATACCCTTGGTGATCAGTCCTTCGTACGCGACCGTGAAAAATTGGACTGCAAGCTTCAAAAGAGGTAAATTTTCCATTGAAGATGATGACCGATCGGGAAGGCCAGTTTCTGTGTCAGACCCCGAAAATATCGATGCAGTTCATGACATGATTTTATCCGACCGTCGAATTGGGCTGAAACGGATATCTGAAGCACTGAAGATTTCATACTAACGCGTTCATCATATAGTTCACGTCAATTTGGAAATGAGAAAAATTTCTGCAAACTGGATCCCCAAATGTTGACGAAAAGCGTGCAAGGGTGAAGCATCGCGTTCGATCTGTGCTCGATTTGAAAACGATGTAGACTTCTTAAACCGAATTGTTATTATGAATGAGACTTGGGTACATTTCTACGATCCAGAAACAAAGCAACAGTTGATGGAATGGCGACACTCTGGTTCTTCAAGACCTAAGAAGTTTCGTGTCAAAAAATCTGCTGGAAAAGTTCTTGCTTCAGTTTTTTGGGATTACCATGGAGTCATCATGATTGATTTTTTGGAACAATAACTGGAGATTGCTATTCGACTCTACTGACCACTCTACGGGAAAAAATCAAAGAGAAAAGACGCGGAAATCTATTCAAAGGTATTTTGTTTTCACAGGACAACGCTCCAGTACACAAATATCATGTTGCCATGCAAAAAATTCGTGATTTAGGGTTAGAATTACTAGGACCACCCCCTCATTCGCCAGATTTGTCTCCGTCCGACTATCATCTCTTTCCAGAACTGAAAAGAAGTTTAAAAGGTCGCAAATTTTCTTCCAACGAGGAGATAATAAAAGCTGTGGAGGACTGGTTTGCAGAGCAAAAAGAAACTTTTTTTTTTAAAGGTTTAGAGACGTTGCAGATTCGCTGTAATGAATGTATTCAATTAAGAGGAGAATATATTGGGTAATAAAATATTTTGACATTGAAATTTTGTTTGGTTCTATAGTAGGCTAAGAATTTTTCAATATATCCTCGTATTTATTTCATTTTTAAGGTTCATACATACCTTGGTATATAGCAGGGCGCGTAGAAAATCATTCTAGAATTAAAATCCATAACGACACCATTAACTAAGACGATGTCTTCAATCATGTCGCTGGTGGAAAATACTTTCATACCTTCCAAATCTGGCACCACCGCTTTCAATAACGTATATTCAATTTCTTTCATGGCTACAGAAAAGTACATAGGCGACTCCACCAATACTTCGAAAGCAAGTCTAAGAGAAATAGCTGTCCACATCCTTGCCCTGAAACTGTGAAGCACCCGAATCAGGTCATTGAGAAATTAAAATGGAGACCAAGAAACATTAATATAAAATAGGAGCTGCGAAATACAAACAATTATTTCTTATGGTTCGCATCACTCATTTAAGAAATGAGCACTTATTCGAAGAAACAATCAGTTACCAATGCTTACTATAAAAATTTCTAAAAACAATAAATAATCTGGCACTGAAAATAACAATTGCCATTAAAAAACCCAAAGTAACCCCCACCCATCGTTGAGGGCATTTTACATGAAAAGTTGTAAAATGTAAATAACTAAAGTATGAATTTTGTGATTTATAGTTTGTAGGTAGAGTAGAGTTACAGTTCACTGCGACCTTAAGATCAATTGTGCAGCCTAACAGAGCTGACTCGTGATTCTCTCGTTACCCGCACCTTTCTTAAATTTTCTGAGGATGGTCCGATATAGAGAGATTTTGAGAGTTACTTCTTACTCAATCTGTATACAGAGACTGGCCATTTTCTCTCGCCATGGCCAGCGGCGTAGCTGGTAGCAGGGCCCCCGACCTTAGGGAGCCCCCAAACGCTGACCATCAAATCGCGTTTGAAATTGGTAAAAAAAATTGCATATTATATAGGTAATTTGATTTTTTTCTGTGACCTATTATATGAATAGAGAGAGAGAGATACATTTATTAGATCTTAGAACCAGTACAGGTGTTGATCATGTCAAAATACAAGAATACAAGAAAGAAATTTAAATAAAAAACAAAAAACAAACTCTACAGTTCCCCATAATTTTTCTCATTCAGGAACTCGCTGAAACTATAATAGCATTTGTTTACAAGAAAACGTTTTAGGCTACTTTTTTGTACACCGAATGATCGATTTTTAAATTTTTGTGGTAAATTATTCCAAATTTTTAACAGAATATATGTAACATTTTTCTGCAAGTATGTAAAATTGGGCTTATCCTCAGTCAGGCGATTTTTCCCTCTGGTGTTGTAGGAATGTTCCATATGTTTGAACTCAGTTGGATTATTGATGACAAACATAACAGTCTCATATATATACAGACTCTATAGGGTCAGTATGCCAAAACCTTGAAATATGTCTTTGCAAGTTTCAGTTCGTTTCATCTTGAAAATGACTCTCAAGCATCTTTTCTGCAGCAGGAAGATTCTCTCAACTTCTGGAGACCTTGCCCAGAAGATGATCCCATATCTAATCTTCGAGTGCACATATGCATGGTAGGAAGACAATGCAGCATCCACCCCCACTGTATCTCGGATGATCCTTAATGCGTAGCAGTATCGTGCTATATTTGGTGCAAGTTTTTCAACTTGACTCTTCCAGTTTATTCCCAAAAATGATAGACTTGAGACTGTTTCGATGTTAATGTCTTGGTATTTTAGATTTAGCTCATCTGTTCCCTCACCTTTGAACCATAGGAGTCTAGTTTTGTTTATATTGAGCATAAGGTTGTTTTCTCTGAACCATTTGTTCATCTTTTCCAAATCATTTTTGAGACTTATTCTACACTCATTTTCATTTTCAGCTATAGATATTATTGTTGTATCATCTGCAAACATAACAACATCATTCTCAATGAATTGAACCAAATCATTTGTATAAAGTATGTGGAGCAATGGACCCAGGATGGATCCCTGGGGAACCCCACTACATACTTGTTTCCATTCAGAAGATTTTAGGCTTCCATCTTTCCCCTTGCTGGCTGTTTTTTAATAACATTGTTATTATTATATTCAGATGTTGAAAAATGTTTTTTCGGAAAAAGCATCAAACGTAGGAATTTATCGCAAAATTCACTGGTGAATCGGACATATCTCTTGAAAAACAATATCCGACTAGATGGTCCAATAGGGACAACACTACAACACAATTTCAGCAAATAAACTTTTTATATCATTCGTGCATTATCAGAAATAGTTATGAAAAATTCTTACGAAGATGAGGGAAGCCAAGCAGAAATTTTAAAAAAATATATTGAATTTTGAATTTATTTTCCTCTGCGATTTCATGCACCGCATTCTCAATGATATCAATTATGCATCTAAAGTATTACAAGAATGCGATATCAATTTGGACGACGCATTCAGAGCTTCAGAATAGACGAATACAAAGATAAAAATTTATAGGAGTGACTTCGAGTCCTTCAAGTTCTACAGAAAATGCCATAGCATATTATATATATCCCATCTCGAAGAAAAGAGACAAAAAAATAATTAACAAACATTCCGATCACCGAGCAAGGAAGAATTCTTCAGAATAAAAATTTTCTATAGAGTGCTCGATATAATAATTTCACAATTAAATGCATGTTTCGAGGGTATGATTGCAGTCAACAAAATTTTTAATTTGGGGATAACTACCTCCCCCATGAGTAAAGGTGGTGCAGTGGTGCACATTGAACATTTCAAACATTTTGTACGTGATTTTAGGGTTTTCAATCGATATTACCCCCCATGATCGTTATTACCCCTTCCATGCAATACAACTAAATCCGCTTTTGGTTCGAATCCTTAATAACTAATTCAAATTCATTCCTTGAATAATTTATTCATATTGTTATTTTGACAAATAATTTAACATCAATAAAAAAAAGTCCAGAAGGAGATTGTGGCAATGGCTGCTTATTTTTTTTTGTAGATATTTGTACATATATGAAGTACCTATCTATAAAAATTGTTTTCAAAGTTTTTTTCATCCACATAAAACTAATTAATTTAATAAACCGACTTAGATACATAAATAAACCTTTCGAATTACCTATTTCTTTTCATTACCTAATAACAACATCATTTATTCAAGTATATCTACTCCTTCCCTACAGTAAGAAGCTTTGCTTTTTCGAAGAATTGATAAAAACTAGACAATTCATAAAGGGGCCTCTCTTCGATTTTTGCACCAGGGCCCCTGACTATCTAGCTACGCCACTGGCCATGGCATGAGATTGCCAAAATGGCACCAATAAAAAACGAACAAGGAGTGAGGTATAAGGATTTCAAAGAAAATTATATAATTTAATACATAAAACGAAAAAATCGATGGGATTGAGGTCAGGTGAACGTGGGGGCCACTTCTTCAAACTATGATATTCCAAAACGATGGCGCCCCGTGTCACTACGCAACTCAAGTCCGTAATCATTTGAATGAACGATACCCGAACAGATGGATCGGACGCAGTCGACCAATCAAGGGGCCCCCACGTTCACCTGACCTCAATCCCATCGATTTTTTCGTTTGGGGTTATTTCAAAGGAATTGTTTACGCCCGAGAATGTTCGAGTGAAGACGAGCTGCGACTGAAGATAAGAGAAGCCGAACGTGTCCTAAGAGAGAACAGGGCAGGTTTTATGCGATTGAAAGAAAATTTTCTAAGAAGGTGTAGAATGTGTATTGAGGCTGGAGGTGGCCACTTTGAACACCTACTGTGAATTTTATAATAAAATTTCTTTTTATTTACATTATGATGTGTGATTTATTGCCATACCTTTTTCTTTTTTTATCTATAACTTTTCTTGACCAACATCCAAAGCTGATTTTAATTGATTTCAAGCATTTTCTATCATAACTTGATCAGAAATCTCTTGAAATGGCAATGAAAACTGTTCGTGTTTTGTTTAAGTTTCATTCTGTTTACACCGGACGTGTAGTTGTGAAAATGTGGCGCGCTGCAAACTTGAGAAAACAAGACGACGAAGATTTATTTTTGCTGGCAGTTACATTTTACATTATTAAAAAGAACTAAACTGAACGCCGGTTTTGGATTAGGCCATCCTTAAGGAAAAAGGAGGAAATGTGACGTCTAAACTGTTACAAGATCTCAGAGGAGATGATATGAGTATAGGAGGTGAACTTCGATCAAGTTTTAATAAACATTACGACTTCTTCCCTTCACGCACCGAATCAAACTACCACCAGATCGCAACAACGTAAATAAAAACAAACTGGGCGTTTATACCAAGCTGACAAACAGTCCTAGAACTCGTAAATCCTTTGAAGTTTACCGACATTGGATGGGACTCTGTTTGTGTCCGTAAAAACGCAATTCGCGGACTTTCGAGTCCGAAAAACAATCCACAAGTTCTAGAACAGTTCGCGGACTGTCACAAACGGACCGAGTTCGTGTTTTGTTTTTGTTCTGTCCGCTTGGTGGAAACCCGGCATAACATGTCGAAATAAGTTCATGAACACTTTTTGAATTACAAATTATTGACTTCAACTTTAAAAAATGATCCTTCACGTCAACAAGAATATTGATTAAATTCGAATTTGATTCGATTCTTTGTTAATAAATTTTAATTTCAATAAATTAGAATGCTCACTGAAAGCAATGTCGATGAATTCGAATATTTTCAATAAAAACTTTTCAGGAATTTGGATAATACTTTATTTTCTCAAATATTATTCAATTTACCGACGTTTCGGAGGCGAGTTTCTCTTCTTCAAGTTCTTCAAGGCTAAAAGACAAAAGGACACTTGACAAAACAATAACAAAGACAGCCTCTAAAACTAACCTTAAGAAAATTGAATAATATTTGAGAAAATAAAGTATTGTTCAAATTCCTGAAAAGTTTTTATTGAAATTACAATCATGGACGAAAACCAAACTGAAATTCGAATAATCGTTTATGTGTAGAATATAGAATATGATAGGGAATGGTTGAGAGAGATGATCACCGAAGGACAATAAGAAAACAAAAGTCAAAAAATAAACATCTATGATCCGCTATTCCCTCCTTGTAATAACTCTTTGGTCTTGTTGATTCTAGTGGTCGGTATATGATCTCTGATATACATTGTGACGGGCTTTCTAGTTTCTATATCTATTGGCTATTACCAGCGGAAATATAATCGCTCGGACGTCAGTCACAATAGGTTTTAGAAGGTTGTAACTCCTTTATAAAATACGAGGAGTAAACAGCAGGGGATGTCCCAGGGATGTCCACGGATGTCTGGGGATGTCCGGTGTACATATTTTGGTCAGCGGTTCCCCACTGCAAACCCCTGCCTGGGTAGCTTTTAGACTGTTGAAGAAGGGTTCGACTCAATCTAAGGTGTTAGCGATTGATGAATAAGTTCTTTACTAACTATTTCTAGCTATTGCAAGGATAATAAAACGAGCAAAACCTTGAATAACTCTAATGGGAAACTAAAATGTGATAGATGAAATGAAAGAAATAAGACACAAATCATTTGCCAATGTGATACACTGTGAAATCAAACAAATAATTTTAAACAATACCTAACATCAAAGTATTAAGCTATTTTCAATGGTAAATTACTGAGCAATGAAAGTGTAAGTATAAAATGGACAACAGCTTTAAGGGAATGACGAAAAGATAGGAAACGGTGATAGAAAATGACCATCTAATTACAACAAATGAACAATGAGAGCATTCAAAGCGGCCGTGAAAGAGCAAAGCAGTGAGTAAGCCACGCGGAAAATAGTAAAGAAAAATTACATGGGCTACGGCTTTCGAACCACCACTGTGTTACCATTTGCTCGTGAAAAAGACTCCACCACAATATTTCCCACTCGAACTAATGGACGGTTAAATAGATAACCGAGCGCTCGTTCGGTTGGTTGACTCAGCGCATCCACCAAGATGTCGGGGACGAGTCACGAATTTCATAGGCTATGAGTTATCCCAAAATGTTTCCAGTAGCCAGTCAGTAATACCTACCGAGTGTCCACAGCACTCTGTGTGACCAAACCAATGCGCTGAAGAAACAAGGAACTCAACATTGGCCAACAAGCGACCAGACAAAAATAGAAATCATAAAATTCCCAAAGAATCCAAAAACTGGGCGAAATCGGTTTTCTTTCACAGAAGCGCTACGAATGGAAGATGAAAATAACACGTAGTCGAGCAGGAAAATAATTCTATACAAAATAAACACAATAATGGCCCGGAATACGGAATGAAGATTCGGTAAAGCCCGGATCAAGATTTTCTCACCTAATGGAGACTCTGGTAGCATCCACAAGTCCCAAACCGTTCAAATGAAATTTATCTACTACTTTAATGTTTCAAGCACTAATTTCTTCCTCAAGATTTCCTACTTTTTAAGCTTTTTCTGAATACTTTCAATGATTCTCGCTTGCCGCTCTCTAAACACTTCTTTACTCTCAAAAATTTTTCGGTTCGCTAATTATTTCGTTTATTAGTCCCTTACGCCCGATTTTTCTCAATCACCTTCCTTTTCATTAATTGATTCGTTTCTCTTCCTCGCGTCCAGCCCCTCCTAAAGACCCCCCCCCCATCTTCGGAAGTCGAGTACGCGAAAATTCTTCAAATTTTCAGAGGTAGGTCAAGATGGGTTCTAATTGGTCTACTTGAGTTTCCACTTTCCGTGAACATTCGAACTATCTAGAGATATCAACGACCGCTCCATTGTACAAGAGATTAAACTCTAAAAAATGAAAAAACAAACGACCAAAAAAAACGACGAAGAGAGATAACTAGAGAATAAGCGTATCCAAAAAAATATCTACTTATGAGAGCGTTCCCAGGCAACACAGACTTCTCCGCGATATCTCTGAGAGGTTACAATGCGACTTTTATAGGAGCTCCTACCGCGAGATACCAGAGATCTCTATGTGAAGTTACTAAGCGAATTTTCCACTGATGTGCCCAGGCGATATCTTGGAGACCTCGCCATGCGATATCCTTGGGACCACTCCATGCGATAACTTGGAGAGGAGAGCGCACTATGCGATTGACAAGGTCAATCTGTTCACGCAGGCGCTATTTGTCTTTCAAATCGAACTTGTACAAACACTATAAACAGCCAGTCCGAGTTTACCAAGACGGCAAGAAGAGAGGGGTTTTGTAGATAGATAAGTTTGTTGTGTTCATCGGTGTTACTGTGCTGTGCGAGGTTCGTTATTGTGGGAAATTTCGATGAGGATATTTGTGCTCCAAGTAAGTGTTATTTTCATTATATTCTGGAGTTTTCTCACCTATTAGGACATATCCCGAAACCATTTTTACCGCCATTTATGTTACCCGAGTAATTCAACCACCAATAACGGAATTGATTAATTTACATTAAACGATTTTCTACTTGGTATATTGGTGATCAGGATAATTATTTCTATCAAGAATATGGATGAGTAATAACTTCACAACAGATTTTACAAGAATGGTTGGTAGAGTCGAATATTCCCAAAATTCAAGCTAATAAATTATTGATAATTCTTAATAGGCATGGTTTACAAGTTCCTGTGGAAACTATTATTGCAATTCCAATAGTAATAAAACAAAACACTTCCATGAGAATTGTGATGATTCGACACTTTCACTGTTCGGAATTACATATTTCAAGCTGATATATGAATGGGCATTGAAATGTTGTTGTTGAATTCCTTTTTGTTCAATTTGTGCTCCAAAAGAACTTGACAAATGTTTATTCACGTTTTGAGTAATGTATGAACCACTGACCTTACAAAAGTATTACCACTTATACCGATTTTGTTCTCAATCTACCGATCTAACGAAAAAGCACATAAATCTACCGAAATTTGATGGATTGAATGTACGTTCTGATATTCTGGGAAATCATGACACTTACGATATTATTTTGAAGATTTCCTTAGCATACCATAATTTGATACATTAGTTGAGTTATACGCTTACAAATCTGGATATTTTTTCAAGCAATTTGATGTTCACGCGTTTATTTTCAGCATATTTGCTGTTAATTTTTTGAATACATATTTATTTCGTTAGAATACTTATTTTTTGTTCGAAAGATTAGTTTTTCGAACATTAATTTTGTAAATAAACATCCGTTTTCAATTTTGCTTCATTCGGAAAATAACGTTCTTGCGCAATTCTCGGATAAATGGTATTTCAACTTGAATACCACAAGAAATCTACCGATTTTTTTCGAACTTGTAGGTACGGAGGGTGGCAACACTACATACGTGGAGGACAACAGAGGAGTCTTTTCTCAAAATTGGCTGAGACATTGTTCCCAGAGAAAGAATGAAATATAATGTTTTGAAATTTTTCTTTTAATTTTTTTGTTGATAATAAAGATTGAAGGATTTATTCGCTTGTTTTAGTTTACCTTCTATTGCAGCCTAAAATAATAATTAACTTTTACTGTTTGTTGTGTAATTCGATTCAATAATATAGCTGATATACAGATTCTCATCATAGGAATCGGACTAATCTGACTTAGTTTTTGATGTTTCATTCACATTTCGCAATGCGACTTGTATTTACCTGTGCAAAGCGGCATGTGTAGAAACTTCTTATACCTATATCTCACAATACAACCTGTATAGGAACTTCTTATGCATCTCGCAATGTGAACTGTTCGAGAATATCTTATACATCTCGCAATGCGGAGGTTAATAAGAAGTTCTCAAAGTCCTCGCCGCGGGAGGTGTATGCGAAATCTCAGTGTGGCTTGTTTGAGAATATCCACGTAGGATATCGTCAAGAGTTCTCTGGGAACTCTTTTGTGGCGGACATTTGGAGGAGATATAGAGCTCCCTGCGACCTACCAAAGAAGTCACAACAGGCGTCACAACTTCCTAAAAAGAAGTCGCAGGGATTTCTCTGGGATATCTTTGTGTTGCCTGGGTTGCTCTCTTTTTGTTTCATTTTTTCGAGCTTATAGTTATAAGCCTCGACTCTCATAAAGAATAAATAAATTCGGGCATATAAAAGGGGATGGGGACATTCTGGACCAACCATAGGAAATCAGGTAGTAGGTTGCAAGTGAGTTTCTTTGTTAATCAGGTTTCTTTCATATTAACGTAACAAACGAAAAAAAAATTGTTACATATACCAAGCCATTGATTGATCGTATATTTAGCATGGCGTCATAAAAGAGTGACAGTTCTGGTGATTCACATTGGCCGGCTCAAGTCCTACTATTCAATATCTTCTACATTTTTCACATGGTACTGTTCAGTTAACGGCAGGAATAATAAGTACGGTTGACCTTTTTATTGCCATTTCCACCTACCCATTTATCGGGTCATCGTCCATCTTCATCGCTTCTAACAAATACTCGGTTTTGATCAAGTAGGCCTGACTTTGACAGTCCGATATGATGGAGCAAGAATAGGGTCTCTGGCTCAATACTGCTAGTTCCCCAAATGTGTTTCCACTTAAATAAAAATCCTCGATCTCCTTGTCGACATCTAAAGAAGAGATGTAGTCCATGACTGGTAGATTTCCATACCTATAAAAGTTCTTCAATACCTCTTCGTCCGGTTTATAGATCGATTTGAAAAGACCTGTAAAGGGTTGAATTAAGAATATAAGTAACGGTTGGAGAAGTTGAATATATCCACCATTATTCACTACAACCATTGAGTTTGAATATACATAGAGGTACATCGCCCTTGAAAGATTTGATGCAAAAAATTTTGACAGTTTACTGCCAACTTTTGTGGCGGCACATAGTAGCTAGGTACTAAAGGAACTGTCGAGAAAACTATAATTTCTTTGCTATTCATTCAAATCTGTTGAATAATTATTTTCCTCTAGTTCTATGAATCATAGGCAAAATTTATTTTCGTTTTATCGCATCCGAAAAATCCGGTGTGATGAAATACTGAACATCCCAGATTTCCATACGCCGGTCCTGGTCGTCTTCGTATTAGGAAATAGTGCTTTATGGTTCAGCTACTCACCCCAAGATGCGAGGTTTAAAATTTTCGAATCTCTGAAACATACTTATCCATCTATGAACCGGTGAAGGAACTACACTAAAACCAGCTTCAAATCGTTCAAGAGCAGGGGTCGGCAACGTGCGGCTCGCGAGCCATATGCGGCTCTCTAGGGGCCCACTCACGAGACTACCGAGACGGGCGTTTTATGGCCTTTTATGACACCTTATGAGGCCTTGACAATTACGGAGACTCTATTCGCACGTGGCCTTATAAACTGTCATAAAACGCCCGTCTCGGTAGCTCCGTGAGTGGATACCATTAGGGTGTGAAGCTCTTTAAGCAAATACGCCAGTATTATTTATTTTATCATTATCTAATAATGCCATCTACAGGGTGTACAACCCCTGCATTTCAGAAGATATTCAACTGAAATTAGGTATTACAATTTAGAGTTGACACCATGTGACATACCAATTTCGATTGCAAATCTTCAGGGTGATGTTTTTTCTGGAAGATTTTCCTGTTCTCCCCCAGAACTTATTTTTCGGTGAGCCACACTGCATGCAAGTTTGAAAAATTGTAAAAAGAAACTCTATTTGTTATACTTAACTTAAGAGTCTCTTGTAGTTTTGTCGTATCTGCTACCGATTTAGGGAAAAACGATTCTCTCGAAAACCTGACATTAGTCATAGCCCGCCAGATCCCGAGACTTATGCCGGCCACTCACGAGGCTACAGAGACGGGCGTTTTATTGCCTTTTATGACACTTTAAGAGCTCTTGACCAATCACGGAGACCCTTTTCGCACGTGGCCTTAGAAACTATCATAAAACGCCCGTCTCTGTAGCCTCGTGAGTGGCCGGCATTAGACCCGTTTCACATGCGACTGATGGTCGGCCCTGATGGTCGGTCGGGACCGACATTTGAACTGGAATCGGTCGACTGATCATATCATGTGAAAGGCCGGAGACACACTTCGCGTTTTTTTTCCGATCGGATATTTGCCGTCGACGCCGTACCAGAAGTGGCGCGTGGGATCTTATGGCGACGTACACATTCGGCGGAAAAAAGGACGATCGGATTTTTTAACGCCGTCGGTAGAAATGCAGCCGACCACTGCCACTACATTCGTCGGTTTTTCTACCGACTAGCCCCAGCAGTGGCCTACGTGACCGAATGCAAGGTTACACACTCGTCGTCCAGTCTACAGTGCTGCGTGTCAGTGATCGACTGGCGGAGGTAGCGTGGTTGTGACTTGAGACGGATATTTTACCGCCCAGTGTGAAAGCTCCACTTTCGTTGTACCGTCGACGGTAAAATATCCGATCGGAAAAAAACGCCAAGTGTGTCTCCGGCCAAAGGATTTCAAAAACCAGTTCAAACGCCGGCCCCGACCGACCAATGACGATCAGGACCGACCATGTGAAACGGGTCTTAGGCCCGGCCGCACATTGAGCGCAGCACAGCACAGCCGAGCCCAGCATAGCAGAGGATTTTGTAACATACGCAATTGCTCTGCTACGTCCAATAGGCGGCGTTCTATTCAATTGCGTGTGTTACAAAATCCTCTGCTAGACTAGGCTCGGCTGTGCTGGGCTGGGCTGCGCTCAATGTGCGGCTAGGCTTAAAAAGTTCAACTTTCTTTTTATACCAACTGGATTTTCATGACAATATTGATTTTTCTGACGAATCGTCCGGAATTTTTTTTCGAAATCGGTAGCAGATACGACAAAACTACAAGAGACCATAAAGTTTAGTATAGCAGCCAAGCTTCTTTCTACCATTCATCAAACTAAAAGTGACTCCAAAAATGGGACATGGGACAGAGAAAATATCACCCGGAAGGTTTGCAATCGAAATTGGCATGCTACATGGCGTGAACTCTAAATTGTGATATCTACAGGGTGTCCCAGAAGTCCCGCACTTCCTTGAGGGGATCGAAAGTAAAAAATATTCTAAGCCCAAATATCCATGTTTGAAATTTTTTGATGAAGTAGTTAATCAGTAATTAATTAATGAAAGTGACCAATCAGGAGCGCGCTATAGAAGAATGAGTAAGTAGTTGGGGACGCGAGAGTGAGACGCCAGAGCTGCTGCCGGCTTTTCACATAGTAAACCGAGACTGGCGTCTCACTTTCGCGTCCCCACTGCTTACTCAATCTTCTGTAGCGCGCTCCTGATTGGTCACTTTCATTAATTAATAACTAATGAACTACGTTATCAAAAATTTCAAACATGGATATATGCGCTTAGAATATTTTTCACTTTCGATTCCCTCAAGAAAGTGCGGGACTTCGGGGACACCCTATATCTCGAACGAAACGTTTGCAGACCCATTTTTATGGAACTTTTTTTACTTAAAATTATTCATGTTACCCCCCCTCTCCGTTTGAACCTCCAATTAAGAAACACTCTGTATATGCCAATACTGACGAGAAACTCCGTTTGAACCTCCAATTAAGAAACACTCTGTATATGCCAATACTGACGAGAAAAAAATTTGTGGCACCTGAAAAATTCGGATATTTTGCAAATTGTAATTTATGACTCTTCTGACTCAAAAGGTTGCCGACTCCTGTTCAAGGGCGATATACCTCTATGTATATTTAAACTCAATGCTACTTCGGTACATACTTTTTCTGTCGGATCGATTGCTGCCACTGGATCGAGCAGAATTTCAATAGCCGCAGCTCCATCCCCGGCGAGGTCGGTAGGTTTATCTCCTTCTCTTCCCACAGGTTTAGTTCTAGTATTCCAGACGATAGGCAACCATGCACTGTTCTTGTTGTTTATATGTTCGTGTTCTTCGTTGCGTGAATAAACGCTCCTTTTAGTGATCCCAATGTAAACTTATCCACAGTCGCAAGGTATTCAATAAATATCATCTTGAGAAAGTGTATCAATTTGAATTTCATGAAGAAGTCGATAACTCAAAATGGAGGGTAAATATGTATAACTATTAGAATTACACAAAATCTTACTCCACACTTTATTGTTAAAATCTAAGGACATGTTTCGGACCTATATAGATCCATCTTCAGCAAAACTGTAAGTATAAAGGAAATTGTTCAACAGAGAGAATGACAGAAAACAAACGTATACTTACATAATATAAGAAGTATAGTTAAAAAAGAGGAGGTGAAATCCGTCAATGAATAAAAATTCCCTGTACATACAGAAATAAACTATAGTCAAAAAATTTTTTATAATAACAAATTGGCTGTCGTTCCGTCACACTAGAAATTATTAAATACCATATTTCCAAAGAACCAATATGACGAAACAACGCCGACCCCTAGCCACCTGACCAGTGAAGCCTAATAAGTTACAAGACATAAATAAAAGGAATCTACGAAGGTATGCAAGTTTACTGTAACAACTAAACAGATGGTAAATAATATAGAATAAAATAAAAGAGGAGTAGAAGCCAAGTCCAACAGATGTCGTGGGTGAAATTGAAAACTGAATTTCCAGAAAGTAAAGGCAATGTCAACTAAAGTTCAGGGAGCCGAATAATTCAACACAATCAAACCGTCTCTGCTCGTTCTGAGAAGTTACACTCCCATTACTAACGGAAGAATTAATCTCCAGTATTTCTAGTAGATTAAGTTTGATACCTTTCTCACATATATGGAGAACTTTTAGATCCCTGTCAACATCAAACGAATGGCCCTGATTAATAATATGGTCCGCAAACCGCAAACGAGCTATTGGAAGAAACCGGAATAGCATTCCCAGCCGAGTGGTTCTCAATAATGCGTATGTGTTCATTTACTCTCGTCTTAATTTTCCTTCCAGTTTGTCCAACATATACAGCGTTACAATCCAGGAATGAACATGACACAGAGTATACTCCTGATCTTTGGTCCAATGGTAGACGATCTTTCGAATTTCCCAAAAATTGCAGAACCGAATTGCAGGTATAGAAGGAAATAATAACATCCTTATTAATATCTCTGCAACACATTTCTTACGTCATACGAAACTTTTCCCAGAAACGGTAACGCTGCGAAAGTGGTAACTTCTCGATCACAAATACGCTGAGGTAGAAGATTTCTATTATGGAATTGGGATACGTGGCGATAAAATAATTTGTTTACTTCCTGAAGGGAGTATCCATTGTTCAAAGAAATCTGTTTAATTACATTTTAGTTCATTTTTGAAGTTGTGACTGGACATGGGGATTGTGAACAATCTGTTGAACAACATATTCAAAGCTGCATATTTATGTGTAACTGGGTGGCAACTATTTGAACGAATCATCAAATCAGTGTGGGTCGGCTTCCTATAGATTGAGAAGTCAAGTTTTTCTCCCACCGATCTGGTTATTCGCAGATCCAAAATTGGTATGGATCGTTCCGACTCCAACTCCGTGGTAAACCTTATAGATGGGTGAACCGAATTTAAAAATTCCAGCAATCCCTTCAGCTCTTCGACTGTTCAATTGAAGACCACGAAGCAGTCATCAACATAACGATACCAACACATTATCTTGTAGCATCGAAATTCACGTAACAAAGACTCAACATGCCCAGATCGAGCTATGTTGAGAAGGTCTACGGGTTTTTGAGTTCGGATGAATTCACAAAGTTGCTTACCAACCCGACCAACCGGTTCATTGGTAGAATCAAAGCAACCCTCAACATGTGTGAGGAGACGATACAGTATTATGGTTTCTCAAAACATCGTTTGATCCTCATTAATCCATCTACTCCCATGTTATATGGTTTGCCTAAGATACATAAGCCGGAGATCCCAATACGCAATACGCCCAGTGGTTTCATTTTGCACTTCGCCGGTCTCAAGGTTGGCATCGTGGCTTGACCATTTGATAAGGGATTCAACAAGTTTTTCAAATCCATTCTCCATCAAATATTCGCTCGATCTCACCAGTAAGATCAAGAATCTTACATTACCGGATGACTCCATTTTGGTGTCCTTCGATGTAGTGAACCTATTTCCCAGTATACCTTCTGATGAGTGTCTCAGGCTTGTCAGGGAGCTCTTATTTCAGTCGAACGTAAGGTTCTCGCATTGCTTGGATATATGCACATTATTGGACCTTGTGCTCGATCAGAATTTCTTCCAATTTAATTCTGAATTCTTTGAACAGAATCGAGGGTTGGCTATGGGTTCCAATATTTCCCCGCTTCTGGCGGGAATCTTTAATCATGTTGAGTCTTTGTTACGTGAATTTCGATGCTACCACAAGATAATGTGTTGGTATCGTTATGTTGATGACTGCTTCGTGGTCTTCAATGGAACAGTCGAAGAGCTGAAGGGATTGCTGGAATTTTTAAATTCGGTTCACCCATCTATAAGGTTTACCATGGAGTTGGAGTCGGAACGATCCATACCATTTTTGGATCTGCGAATAACCAGGTCGGTGGGAGGAAAACTTGACTGCTCCAATCTATAGGAAGCCGACCCACACTGATTTGATGATTCCTTCAAATAGTTGCCACCCAGTTACACATAAATATGCAGCTTTGAATATGTTGTTCAACAGATTGTTCACAATCCCCATGTCCAGTCACAACTTCAAAAAAGAACTGAATATAATTAAACAGATTTCTTTGAACAATGGATACTCCCTTCAGGAAGTAAACAAATTATTTTATCGCCACGTATCCGAATTCCATAATAGAAATCTTTTACCTCAGCGTATTTGTTATCGAGAAGTTACCACTTTCGCAGCGTTACCGTTTCTGGGAAAAGTGTTGCAGAGATATTAATAAGGATGTTATTATTTCCTTCTATACCTGCAATACAGTTCTCCAATTTTTAGGAAATTCGAAAGACCTGTGGCGACTTGCCACCGGCGCGCGGCGTGCAGAAGTCTGCGATCGCGCTTCGCACGCTGCCCGCGCAGAGGGCACCTTCCTCTAGGCGAGCAGGTTACTGCGGTACCTACCATATTCTTTATAGACCGACCACGTCTACTACCCAGTACTTTCGCTCGTCTCGAGCAGGGGAGCTGTAACATCTACGTCATTGGCAGGCCTCGCTTACATTAGCCAATCTGATGAGTCCATCGTAGGCGAGGCTGGGACGAAACGCAGCCCCAACCCGATTTCCGTAAACGCATCCCCTCAAATTGGTGACCCCGACGTGATCGGGCATGGGGAAATAACAGCTCAACTTTCGTCCCCACATACGATGTCTGGATCAACCTTCGAGACAATTTTGGCTGCAAGCGCAACAAGGTGTACAACCGTCCCTCGCTTGCGATGGCACACGTCCATCCCAGTGTCGGCCTACTCAAAGCACCGACTGCAGCCCTCTCAGGTCTCCAGGCATCCTCCACTGTATCATGACCAGTTGTCCGGTTCACTGGGGGAGAGTCATGTGCCCATGTGGCGACTTGCCACCGGCGGCGTGCAGAAGTCTGCGACCGCGCTTCGCACGCTGTCCGCGCAGAGGGCACCTCCCTCTAGGCGAGCAGGTTACTGCGGTACCATATTTTTTATAGACCGACCACGTCTACTAGCCAGTACCTTCGCTCGTCTCGAGAAGGGCAGCTGTAAAATCAACGACATTGGCAGGCCTCGCTTACATTAATAACAGGTAAATAAAATTCAATTTCCACAAACAATATTTAATTTTGAACAACGATCGTTTCGCCTCACTGAGGCTTCGTCAGGTTCTACATTTGAACTAATTGGGTGGTATAATAACAGGCCATTATACAGGGTCTTTCACGAGGAACCTCACCCATATTTATACGGGAAACTACTGAACGTATTTTCATGAAATTCAGCACTTATAAGTATTTCACGATGCTGATGAAATCTAAAATATTTTCAAGGCATGAGCACCTCCGGTTTTTCCGGAAATGACGTCAACTTCCGTTTTTCAAATTAGAACACCATTTTTTTATTGCAGAAATAGATTCCTTAGAAAATTTCAAGTTATTTTGATGTAACATTTTTCAGTTTTGGTTGGAAAATTCTCTCTGAGCGGGAAAATTCGAAAAAAAAATCGAAAATAGAGCTCCGCTGAAACAAGAATAACTTCGAGGTTTTTGGATGGAAAATTTTCATTTTTGGGATTTTTCAAGATGTAAGATTGATGTATCCACTTTAAAAATCGAAATCGCGATTCATGATACAGGGGGTGAAAAAATCGCTTTCAAAGTTGGGGATGACAAAATCGTGAAAAATCAATTTTTTCAAATTAGAACCCCATTTTTTTATGGCAGATATTGAATCTACGTTAAAAAATAATGTGAGTGTATGCATCACACCCTTGCCCTAAAGTGGATATTTTCTGAGTTATTCGCAAAAAACTGTTTTTCGTCTTGAATTTTCAGCTATTTCTTTTCCCTTCACGCCAAAAAGATGAAATTTTCAGGAACTGTTACTTAAACCATGTTTTAGATTTTACTACCCTAATATGCAAGAGAAAAAAGTTACAGGTTGTTCCTAAATAGATGGCGAATTTGGATTCGAATTTGTATCGGAAACCTCTTTATTTCAACTAATCGGCCATCGGTTTTCTTTCCAGTGATAAATAAATAATTCCTTATGAACCATATGCAAAAACTTACCATGTTTTACATTCTTTTTTTTTTAATGATAGATATCATTAATTACATCTGCCAAATTCCTCTTTATTCAGTAGCATGTAATTAATGATATCTATCATTAAAAAAAAATAATGTAAAACATGGTAAGTTTTTGCATATGGTTCATAAGGAATTATTTATTTATCACTGGGGAGATAACCGATGGCCGATTAGTTGAAATAAAGAGGTTTCCGATACAAATTCGAATCCAAATTCGCCATCTATTAAGGAACAACCTGTAACTTTTTTCTCTTGCATATTAGGGTAGTAAAATCTAAAACATGGTTTAAGTAACAGTTCCTGAAAATTTCATCTTTTTGGCGTGAAGGGAAAAGAAATAGCTGAAAATTCAAGACGAAAAACAGTTTTTTGCGAATAACTCAGAAAATATCCACTTTAGGGCAAGGGTGTGATGCATACACTCATATTATTTTTTAACGTAGATTCAATATCTGCCATAAAAAAATGGAGTTCTAATTTGAAAAAATTGATTTTTCACGATTTTGTCATTCCCAACTTTGAAAGCGATTTTTTCACCCCCTGTATCATGAATCGCGATTTCGATTTTTAAAGTGGATACATCAATCATACATCTTGAAAAATCCCAAAAATGAAAATTTTCCATCCAAAAACCTCGAAGTTATTCTTGTTTCAGCGGAGCTCTATTTTCGATTTTTTTTTCGAATATTCCCGCTCAGACAGAATTTTTCAACCAAAACTGAAAAATGTTACATCAAAATAACTTGAAATTTTCTAAGGAATCTATTTCTGCAATAAAAAAATGGTGTTCTAATTTGAAAAACGGAAGTTGACGTCATTTCCGGAAAAACCGGAGGTGCTCATGCCTTGAAAATATTTTAGATTTCATCAGCATTGTGAAATACTTATAAGTGCTGAATTTCATGAAAATACGTTCAGTAGTTTCCCGTATAAATATGGGTGAGGTTCCTCGTGAAAGACCCTGTATAGGATATACAGGTATACATGGGGTTGTTTAGATGGTATTCACAAGTTACAAGAAGAAGTACCGACAGGGGCAATAAAAGTTATTGAGTTTTGCCGCTGGTTTTTCCAATCTACGTGAAGATATTCAACAACGGCGATCTATTAACATCCGTTTGGTCATTTAACAAAATTTTTTGAGAATTATATCTGTTAATTTCAAGTGATTCTAATAGTGTTAATCTTGATCCTTTACTCTCGATATGGATAATTTCGTAATTGTGGTTGAAATTATGACCAAATTCTCGTAAATGGTCGGCGTATGTTGAATGTGGACTATTTGATGTATAACTCTTCTGGTGTTCATGGATCCGTTTTTTAAATTATCTGCCGGTTTGACCAATGTAGACCAATGGGCAATCATCACAAGTAAGCTTGTAGACACCCGATTTATCATCTTTGTTTGATTTATCTTTGTTAGTTTTAATGTATTTATCTAAGTTGTTGGAGGTTCTGAAAGCTGAAGTATAATTGAAATTGTCTCTAAAATAATTGGCAATATTTTCAGATAATCTATTAATGTATGTGATTCGGATATATTTCTGTGGGTTGGGGTCTTTTATGATTGGATAAACATCCGTCTACCATTGGACCAAAGATCAGGAGTATACTCTGTGTCATGTTCATTCCCGGATTGTAACGCTGTATATGATGGACAAACTGGAAGGAAAATTAAGACGAGAGTAAATGAACACATACGCCAGAGATCATACGCATTATTGAGAACCACTCGGCTGGGAATGCTATTCCGGTTTCTACCAATAGCTCGTTTGCGGACCATATTATTAATCAGGGCCATTCATTTGATGTTGACAGGGATCTAAAAGTTCTCCATATATGTGAGAAAGGTATCAAACTTAATCTACTAGAAATACTGGAGATTAATTCTTCCGTTAGTAATGCGAGTGTAACTTCTCTGAACGAGCAGAGACGGTTTGATTGTGTTGAATTTTTCGGTTCCCTGAACTTTAGTTGACATTGCCTTCACTTTCTGGAAATTCAGTTTTCAATTTCACCCACGACATCTGTTGGACTTGGCTTCTACTCATCTTTTATTTCATTCTATATTATTTACCATCTGTTTAGTTGTTACAGTATACTTGCATACCTTCGTAGATTCCTTTTATTTGTGTCTCGTTACAATCCGGGAATGAACATGACACAGAGTATACTCCTGATCTTTGGTCCAATGGTAGACGGTCTATAGCGTGTTGCTTCAATTGTGAATCGGGTTGGGTTTACGTTACGTCCCAGCCTCGCTTACGATGGACTCATCAGATTGGCTAATGTAAGCGAGGCCTGTCAATGTCGTTGATGTTACAGCTGCCCTGCTCGAGACGAGCGAAGGTACTGGGTAGTAGACGTGGTCGGTCTATAAAAAATAAGGTACCGCAGTAACCTGCTCGCCTAGAGGGAGGTGCCCTCTGCGCGGACAGCGTGCGAAGCGCGGTCACAGACTTCTGCACTCCGCCGGTGGCAAGTCGCCACATGACTCTCCCCCAGTGAACAGGACAACTGGTCATGATACAGTGGAGGATGCCTGGAGACCGTGAGGGCTGCAGCCGGTGCTTTGAGTGGGCCGACACTGGGATGGACGTGTGCCATCGCCAGCGAGGGACGGTTGTACACCTTGTTGCGCTTGCAGCCAAAATTGTCTCGAAGGTTGATCCAGACATCGTATGTGGGGACGAAAGTTGAGCTGTTATTTCCCCATGCCCGATCACGTCGGGGTCACCAATTTGAGGTGATGCGTTTATGGAAATCGAGTTGGGGCTGCGTTTCGTCCCAGCCTCGCCTACGATGGACTCATCAGATTGGCTAATGTAAGCGAGGCCTGCCAATGATGTAGATGTTACAGCTCCCCTGCTCGAGACGAGCGAAAGTACTGGGTAGTAGACGTGGTCGGTCTATAAAGAATATGGTACCGCAGTAACCTGCTCGCCTAGAGGAAGGTGCCCTCTGCGCGGGCAGCGTGCGAAGCGCGGTCGCAGACTTCTGCACGCCGCGCGCCGGTGGCAAGTCGCCACAGGTCTTTCGAATTTCCCAAAAATTGGAGAACTGTATTGCAGGTATAGAAGGAAATAATAACATACTTATTAATATGTCTGCAACACTTTTCCCAGAAACGGTAACGCTGCGAAAGTGGTAACTTCCCGATAACAAATACGCTGAGGTAGAAGATTTCTATTATGGAATTGGGATACGTGGCGATAAAATAATTTGTTTACTTCCTGAAGGGAGTATCCATTGTTCAAAGAAATCTGTTTAATTATATTTAGTTCTTTTTTGAAGTTGTGACTGGACATGGGGATTGTGAACAATCTGTTGAACAACATATTCAAAGCTGCATATTTATGTGTAGATGGGTGGCAACTATTTGAAGGAAACATCAAATCAGTGTGGGTCGGCTTCCTATAGATTGAGCAGTCAAGTTTTCCTCTCACCGACCTGGTTATTCGCAGATCCAAAAATGGTATGGATCGTTCCGACTCCAACTCCATGGTAAACCTTAAAGATGGGTGAGCCGAATTTAAAAATTCCAGCAATCCCTTCAGCTCTTCGACTGTTCCATTGAAGACCACGAAGCAGTCATCAACATAACGATACCAACACATTATCTTGTGGTAGCATCGAAATTCACGTAACAAAGACTCAACATGATTAAAGATTCCCGCCAGAAGCAGGGAAATATTGGAACCCATAGCCAACCCTCGATTCTGTTTAAAGAATTCAGAATTAAATTGGAAGAAATTCTGATCGAGCACAAGGTCCAATAATGTGCATATATCCAAGCAATGCGAGAACCTTACGTTCGACTGAAATAAGAGCTCCCTGACAAGGCTGAGACACTCATCAGAAGGTATACTGGGAAATAGGTTCACTACATCGAAGGACACCAAAATGGAGGTAATGTAAGATTCTTGATCTTACTGGTGAGATCGAGCGAATATTTGATGGAGAATGGATTTAAAAAACTTGTTGAATCCCTTATCAAATGGTCAAGCCACGATGCCAACCTTGAGACCGGCGAAGTGCAAAATGAAACCACTGGGCGTATTGCGTATTGGGATCTCCGGCTTATGTATCTTAGGCAAACCATATAACATGGGAGTAGATGGATTCATGAGGATCAAACGCTGTTTTGAGAAACCATAATACTGTATCGTCTCCTCACACATGTTGAGGGTTGCTTTGATTCTACCAATGAACCGGTTGGTCGGGTTGGTAAGCAACTTTGTGAATTCATCCGAACTCAAAAACCCGTAGACCTTCTCAACATAGCTCGATCTGGGCATGTTGAGTCTTTGTTACGTGAATTTCGATGCTACAAGATAATGTGTTGGTATCGTTATGTTGATGACTGCTTCGTGGTCTTCAATTGAACAGTCGAAGAGCTGAAGGGATTGCTGGAATTTTTAAATTCGGTTCACCCATCTATAAGGTTTACCACGGAGTTGGAGTCGGAACGATCCATACCAATTTTGGGTCTGCGAATAACCAGATCGGTGGGAGGAAAACTTGACTTCTCAATCTATAGGAAGCCGACCCACACTGATTTGATGATTCCTTCAAATAGTTGCCCCCAGTTACACATAAATATGCAGCTTTGAATATGTTGTTCAACAGATTGTTCACAATCCCCATGTCCAGTCACAACTTCAAAAATGAACTAAAATGTAATTAAACAGATTTCTTTGAACAATGGATACTCCCTTCAGGAAGTAAACAAATTATTTTATCGCCACGTATCCCAATTCCATAATAGAAATCTTCTACCTCAGCGTATTTGTGATCGAGAAGTTACCACTTTCGCAGCGTTACCGTTTCTGGGAAAAGTTTCGTATGACGTAAGAAATGTGTTGCAGAGATATTAATAAGGATGTTATTATTTCCTTCTATATCTGCAATTCGGTTCTGCAATTTTTGGGAAATTCGAAAGACCGTCTACCATTGGACCAAAAATCAGGAGTATACTCTGTGTCATGTTCATTCCTGGATTGTAACGCTGTATGTTGGACAAACTGGAAGGAAAATTAAGACGAGAGTAAATGAACACATACGCATTATTGAGAACCACTCGGCTGGGAATGCTATTCCGGTTTCTACCAATAGCTCGTTTGCGGACATGGGCGCCCGCAGAAACCCGTATAAATTTTTCTCAGGGGGGACCAAAATAGAGATTAGAAGGTAATATTGAGGTGTCGTGCTGAAAAACGTTAGGGCCATCAAAATCTCAGGGGGGGCCATGCCCCCCCTGCCCCCTCCACTGCGGGCGCCCATGTTTGCGGACCATATTATTAAACAGGGCCATTTGTTTGATGTTGACAGGGATCTAAAAGTTCTCCATATATGTGAGAAAGGTATCAAACTTAATCTACTAGAAATACTGGAGATTAATTCTTCCGTTAGTAATGGGAGTGTAACTTCTCTGAACGAGCAGACACGGTTTGATTGTGTTGAATTTTTCGGTTCCCTGAACTTTAGTTGACATTGCCTTTACTTTCTGGAAATTCAGTTTTCAATTTCACCCACGACATCTGTTGGACTTGGCTTCTACTCCTCTTTTATTTCATTCTATATTATTTACCATGTGTTTAGTTGTTACAGTATACTTGCATACCTTCGTAGATTCCTTTTATTTGTGTCTTGTAACTTCTTATGCTTCACTGGTCAGGTGGCTAGGGGTCGGCGTTGTTTCGTCATATTGGTTTTTCGGAAATATGGCATTTTATAATTTCTAGTGTGAGGGAACGACAGCCAATTTGTTATTATAAAAAATTTTTTGACTATAGTTTATTTCTGTATGTACAGGGAATTTTTATTCATTGACGGTTTTCACCTCCTCTTTTTTAACTATACTTCTTATATTATTGTAGCGGACGAAATCCTCCTGAATACGTCTCTGGACTCTCTGATTCCGCGTACAGGAATTATTCGAGAAGCCTCCAGAACATATCCGATCGTTCTAGACAGGTCCGTATGGGTATATAAAGACGCGCACGAGTGGGACGGAGTCAGTTACTATCTGAATAGAGCCGAATAGAATTGTGAATCGCGAATTACAAGTAGTGAATATAAATCATCATTATTAGTCAGTGTGTAAATAAATCAGTATTAGTTAATGTACATAAATTAGTGTGATAAGTTAGTGGTATTGGAAATAAATTAGACGTTTAAATTCAGCAGACGATTTGTTTGAACCCCGAGAACGTTACATTGGTGTCAGGTGTGGGGTCAATTGAACTGCTGTGCTAAGTGAATTGTGGACTTCATTGTGGAACTTTTGAATGCCGACAACAAGATCGCAAAAGGAGAAAATGGACCAGGCGAGTATGGAATTCTTCAAGCAAGCCTTTGAACAAATGAGCTTGAAAATGGAAGAGAATTCTCGAGAAATGAGCTTAAAAATGGAAGAGAATTCTCGAGAAATGAGCCTGAAATTGGAAGAAAAAATGGATAAAATGGAAATTAAGGTGGAGGAAAAGATGAACAATTGTAACGAATTGGTGAGTCAAATTGCAAGTTCATTGGATGAGAGAATGGAGGCCATCAAGGATGTGATAATTGATGAAGCTAATGAAAAATTTGAAGAAGTCAATGGAAAATTTGATAAAGTTGATGAAAAATTCGAGGAAGTAGTTGATAAGGTTGACGAAAAATTTGAAGAAGTCAATGGAAAATTTGATAAAGTGGACGAAAAATTCGAAGACATATCAGAGATAATTGAACATCATGCCAAGTTGATAGAGTCCCTGAAGAGAACGTCACATGGAAAAGAAACTCGAGCCTCACCATCCAATAACTTCGTGAAATCAGAAAACAACACAGAAAGTAGTAAAATGAAGATTAAACCTCCAACTTTTGACGGCAAAACACCTTGGTGCACGTACCAGAAGCAATTTGAAGCAGCAGCGAATGCCAATGGTTGGGGAGCGGAAGAGAAAGCGACAGCCTTGATTGTTGCACTAAGGGGAGATGCATTGAATATACTCCAGACTGTTCCTGCAAGCCTACAAGGTAATTACGAGGCTTTAACAACTAAACTCCAAATGAGATATGGTGATGCACACCTCCAACAAGTGTATCACGCACAGATCAAGAGTCGCCAGCAGAGGAGTACAGAAACGTTGCAGGAATTTGAAGCCGATATAGCAAGGTTGGTGAGACTGGCATATCCTACAGCACCGGATAGCTTCCTGGAACAGCTCGCTATCCAGACCTTTGTTGATGGTCTGAGAGATATGGAAACCCAACAGACACTACGATTGGCCCGACCCAAGACTCTGGATGACGCCCTGGCCTTTGCATTAGAGTTTGAAGCTGCCAAACAAGCTTCGCACAGGGGACACAGCAAGGTGAGGCGCACTGTGGATGATTCCTCGGTTAGCGATGAAATCATAGAAGAGGTACTACGCCGAGTTCGTCAAGAGCGACGGAATAGAGGACTAAGACCAAGATGCTGGAATTGCGGCGGAGAAGGACATATTCGGCGCTACTGCAAAGAGCCAGCTAAACGTCAGGAACAGGAAAACTAAAACGGGTTGGTGAGAAGGGGCATAAACCGACCCGCCATGACAATGCCCCAGAAGTCATAATTCAGACTATCTCTTCAAGTATTTATGTCGACGGTAAAGTTGATGGGCGGTCGGTTAAAATGTTAGTCGACACAGGCGCAACCCGGACCATAGTAAAGCCAGGAATAGTTGAAAGGAATGGAAAAATCCGACAAACAATGGTCCGTTTACGAACAGCTACTGGAAAGGACGTATCAACACATGGAAAGAAAAGGATTGTCCTGAGCATTGGAGACATAACTCTCGAACATGAGGTGCTGGTAGCAGATATCATGGAGGAAGTCATCTTGGGAATGGATGTCATCAAAGGTTATGGCTTCCAGATGGATATGAGGAACGATGTATTGAGAATTGGAAGTCTGGAAATTCCATTCTTGGGATGTGAAGGTGCATCAATTCGAGTCTTGCTCAGCGAAGATGTTGACCTAGGTGGCCAGGCAGAAACGATAGTGAAGGGGTACTTAGAAAGAAACCTTCGGGATAGCGGTATAAGACTCATCGAACCAGCTAGTGAAAATAACCTAGGAAAAGGATTGCTACTCGGAGAAACCTTAGTGAGAGGCGGGAAGGAAGTTCCTGTAAGGATTTTGAATACCAACATGTACCCGGTGACATTGAAGAAGGACACGATTCTGGGAGAAAGCTGCTCCGTGCTTTGTGTGACAGGAGACATTCGGTATGAACAGAACAAGGGTACCAGAAGGGGGAAGTGTTCGCAAAAATTACTTGAGATACTGACTTCTTCCTACATAGACCTTGAACCAGAACACATAAGCGAGGTGAAGAAGTTGATAAGTGAATACAGCGACGTTTTTGCTACGGATGATACTCGAATGGGAAGAACAAATGTTGTGAGACATTCAATCAACACTGATAAATCCGGTCCCATTCGCCAACACCCACGAAGACTTCCGATAGCGAAGAGGGAAGAAGCAGAGAATATTATCAAGGACATGCACCAACAAGGAATAATAGAGCCATCAGATAGTCCTTGGTCATCACCTGTAGTTCTGGTGAAAAAGAAAGATGGTAGCACCAGATTTTGTGTCGATTACCGTCGTCTGAACGAAGTCACTAAGAAGGATTGTTACCCCCTTCCAAGGATTGATGACACTTTGGACACTCTTTCTGGTTCAAGATGGTTCTTCACACTGGACTTGAAGAGCGGGTATTGGCAGGTGGAACTAGATCCCAAGGACAAAGAGAAAACAGCTTTCACCATTGGGACAGGACTGTGCCAGTTCACAGTAATGCCATTTGGTCTATGTAACGCACCTGCGACCTTCGAGCGATTAATGGAAACCATTCTTCGAGGATTATCCTGGAAGACGTGTCTGGTTTATTTGGATGATGTCATTGTTTTTGGTCGGACATTCGAAGAACACCTGAGAAATTTAAGAGACGTTCTGGAGAGGCTACGCACTGCAAATTTGAGACTCAGTCCGAAGAAGTGCCACATGTTCAGGAGAGAAGTGAAATACTTGGGGCATGTAGTATCTGAACATGGAATTAGTGCTGACCCAGACAAGGTCAAGGTCGTACAAGAATGGCCGATACCGCAAGACAGGCATCAAGTAAGAAGTTTCCTTGGATTGTGTACCTACTATAGGAAATTCGTTCTTGGGTTTGCCAATATTGCGAAGCCTTTGACGAGACTGACGGAAGATGGAAAGGATTTCAAATGGGATATGGAATGTGGGGATGCTTTCAATCGGCTGAAGCGAGCTTTAACAACGGCTCCTGTTCCGAGTTATCCCCAAGCCAGTGGAAAGTTCATCTTGGACACAGATGCGAGTAACATGGCCATAGGAGGCATATTGTCCCAAATTCAGAATGGCCAAGAAAAAGTAATAGGATATTTCAGCAAGGTCCTGTCAAAGCCCAAACGTAACTATTGCGTTACAAGAAGAGAGCTTCTCGCTGCAGTGAAGTCCATGGAACACTTCTATAAATATCTGTACGGCCGAGAATTCCTTCTCAGGACTGACCACGCCGCTCTGAAGTGGCTTCTACAATTCAAGAATCCAGAGGGTCAGGTTGCCAGATGGATAGAAAGATTGCAGGAATATAATTTTACTGTCGAACATCGTGCAGGAAAAACTCATGGTAACGCTGACGCATTATCTAGGAGACCATGTCCGTCAGATTGCAAGCACTGCAATAAAGTAGAAGAGAAAGAATTCTGCTTGAGAACGACCATCGTGGATATGGACTGGATGCCAGAATCCCTGAAGCGAGATCTAGAAAGTGACCCAGAATTGAAGATGCTGTTGTGTTGGAAGATAAGCGGACAGAGACCAAGATGGGAGGAAGTGAGTCATCTGAATCCTAGGGTCAAGTCCTACTGGGCACAGTGGGATTCTATCATTTTGGAGGATGGACTGCTGAAAAGGTCCATCGAAAATGACGAAGGTACCGCAGCAAGAAAACAGCTGATAATTCCCAGGAGTCGAGTGAGAGAGGTTTTAGAGAAGTTACATGACGGAACTTCCGGTGGCCATTTCGGTATCAAAAAAACGCTAGAAAAGGTTAGAGAGCGTTTTTACTGGGTCAACTGCAAAGAAGATGTTAAAGACTGGTGCCGGAAATGCAGATTATGTGCCTCATCGAATGGCCCGAGGGGAAGTCGTAGAGCTCCAATGAAGCAGTATAACGTGGGGAGTCCTCTGGAACGAGTTGCCATCGATATTGCAGGTCCATTCCCCGAAACCGAAGATGGGAATAAGTACATATTGGTTGCTATGGATTATTTCACCAAATGGGTTGAAGCTTATGCTATTCCAAATCAAGAGGCCTCGACAGTGGCGGATGTTCTGATTAAGGAGATGTTTGGCCGATTTGGTGTGCCTCTCGAACTTCATTCGGATCAAGGACGAAACTTCGAGTCTAGCCTGTTCCAGAATGTATGCCAATTACTCGGAATCAAAAAGACAAGGACAACTGCGCTTCACCCACAGTCAGATGGCATGGTCGAAAGAATGAATGGAACTGTGGGAAAATATCTGGGTAAAGTGGTCTCTGATCACCAAAGAGACTAGGACAGGTATCTCCATCTGTTCACTATGGCCTACAGGTCGTCAGTGCAAGAATCGACTGGAGAGACACCAGCATGTATTATGTTCGGCCGAGAAATAAGGTTGCCTTGTGACCTGGAGTTTGGATGCAAGCCTGGAGCGGAGATAGCTGGTGAGGACTACGCGAGCCTCTTGAAAGGTAGGCTACATTACATCCATGAGAAGGTCAGACAGAACCTTCAAATAGCGAGTGACCGAATGAAGACTCGGTATGACAGCAAAGCTGCAGAAGGTGGTTTCAATGTGGGAGACCTAGTCTGGCTGTACAATCCCCAGAGGAAGAGAGGTTTATCACCTAAGCTGCAGAAGGATTGGGAAGGGCCATACAGAGTAGTAAAACGAATCAACGATGTAGTGTACCGTATCCAGAAACTGCCCAGAGGCAAGAAACGTGTGGTCCATATAAATCGTTTAGGCAAATATGAGGCAGACTATGAGGAACATGACGAAACCCATCTGAGAAGAACGACTTTTCAGAAAGCGGAGCAGGAGGAGATGAGTTTCGACCTATTCATGGCAAACTACGGTGGAACCGGAAAGGCAAGATTTGGAGTTACCATTGAGCAACAGCAAGATCTCTTCTCTGTACCTGAAGATTATTCACTAGCCCATTGTGTCTCGGAAGACCTGCGTATGTCGAGAGGAATAGCATTCGTCTTCCTGAAGAAATTTGGCCGTGTACCAGAACTCCTAAAACAATATCCTCGTACTGGGAAAACGCTGAGGTTGGCTGATGGCCAGCGTTACCTCTTCTACCTTGTAACCAAGAGATTCTCCGACAACAAACCCAGCTACAAAAGTATGTGGGACACCCTGTTGCAGCTGAGAGACGAGCTCACCAAGTTGAAGGTGAAAAAGCTAGCTGTGCCAAGGTTGGGTTGTGGTCTAGATCAGCTCAACTGGAGAATCGTTCGAAGTATGCTTGAGGTCATTTTTCATAGGACCGGAATGAAGATACTGGTTTGCAGTTTCAACCCGAGCGGATATACGCCGAAGAAGAAGACAGTGGAATGCTATTTCGGACGACAGGGGTGCTGCAGAAAAGGAGACGCCTGTAGATTCAGCCACACCATCCAGGGTGTTCGGGGACCGAACGTCTTAAGGAGGGGGCAGTGTAGCGGACGAAATCCTCCTGAATACGTCTCTGGACTCTATGATTCCGCGTACAGGAATTATTCGAGAAGCTTCCAGAACATATCCGATCGTTCTAGACAGGTCCGTATGGGTATATAAAGACGCGCACGAGTGGGACGGAGTCAGTTACCATCTGAATAGAGCCGAATAGAATTGTGAATCGCGAATTACAAGTAGTGAATATAAATCATCATTATTAGTCAGTGTGTAAATAAATCAGTATTAGTTAATGTACATAAATTAGTGTGATAAGTTAGTGGTATTGGAAATAAATTAGACGTTTAAATTCAGCAGACGATTTGTTTGAACCCCGAGAACGTTACATTATGTAAGTATACGTTTGTTTTCTGTCATTCTCTCTGTTGAACAATTTCCTTTATACTTACAGTTTTGCTGAAGATGGATCTATATAGGTCCGAAACATGTCCTTAGATTTCAACAATAAAGTGTGGAGTAAGATTTTTTGTGTAATTCTAATACTTGTATCAATTTGGTCTTTGACAGTCCTAAAAACTGGTTCGAGTTTTGTAAGGCAATGTTCGTAAAGACGTACCATTCCCTGGTAATATTTCTGATGTATAAACCAGAGATTCCTTCATCGGAACCAATGTGAAGAGAGAGAGGAAAGACATTAATTACTTCAAAACAGTCAATAGGTCACCACAAAAAATTGGGCATGTCCTAAGGAAAGCGAAAAGTAATTGAATTGATACACTTTATCAAACATGTTTTGATATGAGAATACCTCACGACTGTGGGTAAGTTTATATTGGGACCACTAAGAGGAACATTCATTCAAGAATAAAAGAACATGAAAAGTGTTGTCGACTGTATGAAACAATGAAGTCTGCACCAGCGGAACATACTCTCATGATTGGACAAAATATTTGTTCACTAAAACAGAAGTAATTTCTAACATCAAAGGTCATCCAAGGATAAATATGGATGTCATAACAACAGAAAAGAAGAGACTCCCATCGTTCATAATGCATGGTTGCCTACCATTTGCAACACTACAACTGTGCCTGGTCGAAGTGAAGGGGATGAACCGACCGACCTCGCCGGGGGTGGAGCTACAGATATAAATACGCTTCTGGATACAGTGACATTGTCAATTCGAAGAAATCAATCGTCGGTCACGACTTCCGACCGAGATACCTGTGAAGATGCCCACAGTAGTTGTAGGCGACACTTCAGGTTCCTTTTAGATCACGGGCCACGGCTAGTAAACTAATTTTAAAGGTCGGCCGAGAATGCCATCGTCAATATAACGTATTCATAATCTTTTTCCTCAAGCTTCATGAAATCCATGAATCACTTGTGATTTTTGGGTCATAACTGAACGGTTCATGAAATTTCATAGTGAAAATCATACGATATTCATAGGAAACCCCTGGACTGGGGCGTTTTATGCAATGCCAATTAAATTTGAGACTGCGACATTTCCTCAGAAATACCAATTGTGATTATTTCGAGACAAAGCATTCAATAGTCGTGGATAAAGTTGAATATTATACTCACTCATTATGGTTATTATTCAATCGGCTTCATTTCGTTTCTTTAACTCCAACCGCCTGAATAATTACCACCATAATAATATGATCGGTGAATAATACCACAGAATACCTAACTACGCAGAAGCGTCTTTTCGCCTTCCCGCTTAGACTTTATTTGATGACTCTTGTGCCTTGCTAGGTAGTACATACTACAGTGGCTTTATACAAGACAGTGGCGACAATAGACGTTCACGTTTTGATTGGTCGGACTGTTTTCGACCACTAATGGCGGATTTTCATTGTTTTGTTGTCATGTATCTAAACATAAAGCTCAAGATCGAATCAAATGTCAAACAGCACGACACTCAAATGTAAACAAATATCCGCCATGTTTGGGCAAAAACGTGTTCTATGACCCTTTTGTCGCCACTGTCTTGTATAAAGCCACTGTAGTACATACTACATATTATGTCAACGTGAAATTTAAACTTCCTGCTGGACCCATAGAATTATAAATATAGTGTATAATTATGTCACAGAATACCCTAACTTAGTTAGGTATTCTGTGATTATGAGGATGGACCGCTCAAAAGTGACATATGTACTACCTAACAGAGAATGAAGGTCACGAAAATTTGCCCCTTGAAGATCAAAGTGCCGACTCTTAGTAACGCTTCTTTGTAGTTAGGTATTCTGTGATAATACTATCATTATTTATTTTTGAGATAAATTAACCTGAAATTATCACGTATATGCCCTCAGGTATCTCGTTCTCTTCACAAACGTATTCTCCAGATTCGTAATAAGTTTTCTTGGAATGAGTCCAGAGGTATTTCACCACCTTCTCATCTTTGGACATCCAAGATATTTCTTGAAAGATGGACTGAGGGGTGTTAGCTGTCACAAAACCCAATCGTTTCGTGCGGCTTTCCTGTATACCTATGGATTTTTTCAACATCGTTCTTTCTATCTCGTCCACCCATCCTTTGAAGAAAAATAGAGATATGATATCATATGAATTTGGGTGCATGAAAAGGAATATTTCAGAGTCTATTTTATCATTTCCTTCTCACCCATGAGTTTCAATTCGCCAACAGCGTCGTACATGGCATTCAAAATGGTCGTTATAGTTTCTCTTGTCTTCACATTGATGGCTGCAAATGGCCTCTCCCTCTGTATGAGACTCAATTCTTTAGAAATCACAGCCTTGTCGACCTCAACTGTAGTTTTCATTTCTTCTATCAACTGTCTTTTCAGTAACACATTGGGAAGAATATGGAGGACTTCGTCTTCCCCTATGATGTACCCCTTGGAATTCCATTGAAATTTTAGAGACATTCAATGAATGTAGATACGTTCTCATACTTTACCAACGCTGTAAGCTAACGTTATTCGGTTGTTGATCCTTCCGTCAATGCATTTTTCAATCAAAGGATGTATTCTATACACCACTCTGATCAATCTGAAGCATCTTATGGTACCTAGACAACACATGAAGATGGAAATAGGGTTAGGATGATCTGAGTCGATTCTCTCCAGCAATAACTCTGTAATTTCGAAGATAACTATGACCAAAGACACTAAAAGGCTGAATAGTTCAAATAAGCGCCACTTAGACCTGAAAAAAACAATATATTAGTATAAGGTGTGCAACTTAGTTACGATGGTGTTTTGGGGAAATGCAACTTTGTTGTGAAAAAATGATTACAAATGAATAATTCAAAGTATTGCCCAATGTTAGCTACAACTCGTCTCATCTTTCTGGCAAAACTCAAATACCGTCACATTAAAAGTAGGATTCATCTTTTGAGACTATCCACGAATGAAGCTATTTTGTGTTGTCTTCATATGAGTGCAACTGCTGATGAGCCAGACCATCGAACGGATGAAGTAATAATCTGACGGCGCAATATCTGAGGAATAAGGCGGGTGGGGTAGGACCTCCCATTTGAGAAAGGTTTCAACTGGTTTAGCAACGTGAGGGCAAACGTTGCCATGCTGTAGAATCCCTTTATACCGTTACCCAGTAATAGTTTTCGCTGTTTCAACAGGTTATAATGAGTAAATAAAATCGACCTGGTCCCACTAAATACTCATCATCACCTACGCCAGTGGTTCCCATTTTTTTTTTGCCACTGAACCCTAATCGGCAACATTTTTTATGGCGGAACCCTATTTTGATCCAATGTTAAGTTTGACTATTTTCATCTTCAACTTGAATAGGAAGAACAAATTGTATGCTTGGAATATTATAAGCTGTTACACAAAATTTTGCTGCAAATGACGCATTGTCCATTTGGGTTTTCAGCCATTCCTATAGGAATAAACCCAAAAGACAAATAGGATTCATCAAATTTTTTTTTTGAAATGGATTTTTCCTGAGGTTCATTCTTTTTGTGGATTGTTGAGGTTTGCAGGTTTTGACTCGTCTTAATCCATTTATCCATGTTATAAACTAAAAAAAATTGCAAGTTGAACTTGATAGGAAGTCCAACAGAGCTGTGCAGAGCACTGATAAATAGTGCTTCAAGTACTAATTACTTGAAAAAAAGCTCCCGATTCGCGAGCACTAAGCACCAATTTCCACAAAAGCCTCCCGAATACTAAGCACCTTGGCAAAGTAATTCGATATTTCCAGAGCTAAGGCTTAGAAACACTTCTTTAGGAACTGTTAAACTTGGAGTTATTTTAATCGGAATAAAAATTAATCCTATTTATCTTAGCTGGCATATGTGTGATTATTGACGAGTAACAAAAAATATATACAGTGTCTCGAATTCGATAGAACTATGTATGAGAGTTGGAAACAAAATTTTTGAAGACTCCGGATTCCGTAATTTGAAATAATGAAATTTTGAATTCTTCTCAAGAATTTTAAAATTTCAAATGGGGAATTATATTTCAGAATGAACATTTTGAAGAGAAATAACGAAAAAATACGAGTTGAATGTTGAAGTGTTTCAGTTACAAAAGGGCTTCGAGTGCTTTCACGAGCACAATGCTGTGGCACAGCTCGTAAGTCCGATAGTATTTTAAAGGTGTTACGAATGATCAAAACATACAACACTCGGATAGGACGGAACCCCTATAGCCCTTCCGCGGAACCCTAGGGTTCCGCGGACCACCATTTGGGAACCACTGACCTACGCATCTTGAATAGTCGGTCGGGGCGATGACGTAGAAACAAGACCGGCCCTCCCCCCATGACTTTCTTTTCTTTGGGTGCCATAATACGTCCATTTTTCATCAGCCTTCAGCATTTTTCCGATCCCTATGTGGTTACCGCTACAGGGAGCGCTAATCGTATAGGACTTGTTAAGCTATAAACTACATTGCGTTTCCTATTAGGCCAGCGCACAAAACTAAAATATTATGCTTATTTTTTACACCAGAGGGTGATTAGAGTTCGTACAATTTAGATATTATGAAAACTGCATGACTTTTTACATGGGGTTGGTTTGTAGTACTAATCAATAAAACGCCTTACAAAGTTAAATAACTTTTATCTACTCTCATAGAATAATATATCCATTAAGGAAAGAGTAACGGCATGCAGACAATTGAATATTTTTGAAATTCCATTATTCAACTTATTTTGATCTGTAATAGTCTCCATAAACCAATAGTGTGAGATAATAATAACTCACGCCTATAACTCACTCTAATACAAATAGGAAAAATGTAGCTTACGAAATGAATAAAAAAGTCGAGAGTCAATGAGGAACTCTATTTCAGACATCAAGGTAACGTTCTCGCCATCCATTTCTACATCTTCTTAGGTCTGAATATCCAAAAATTGCATTTGGAAAACGTAAATTTTTGACGTTTTCTACGGGATTCGATATCGATTCGATTTTCGAGCACAGAAATCGCTTTTGACAACTGTTGTCAATTTTGAAAATGCAGATTAATTCGAATTTTACTGAAGAAGTCGAAGATAAAGCACAGTGTTCAATTCGCGGTTATGGTCATAACACACTTGATGAATTACACCCCTCGCCTGACGGCTCGAGCTGCAAAATTCATCTGCGTGTGTTATGACTTATGACTTATATTACCGCTCATTGAACAATATACTATTATCAAATAATAAGTTATTGATAATCTCAATGACTTTTAGCATTTGGTTGATTAGCCAAAATGTTAGAGATGATAGATATTTCCCTCTTTGTTACTTTTCAACGTAATTTTTCGGCATTGAATGGTCTGCCTGCTTGTATTGTTCTAGAGCCTGCATGTATATGTATATGTAGCCCTCTCTCTGCACGACGTGCAATCGAAGTTGGTTGATTCGGCATCCTTGTTTTTTTTTGCTACAGCTGAACAAATATAATAAAATCCCTGTTCATGTTCAATATTATTAATTTAAGCATTCAGTGCTTTTATGTTTTCAAGCATATGTTTGGATGGAGGGGCTTGTGCAAATTGGTGCAATTTTTTGAAGTTTTCTTCTAATATCTTTAGTTCTTCACTATGTTCTGCGATGTTATTTTCATCTAAACAATTTTCCTCTAGTACTTGTGTATGCTCCTGAGACGACTGGACATTGGAGTAAGAAGGCTCGCAAATGATTGTAGGTTTAGACTGCTCATGAAAATCCTTTTGATCTTCTGGTACAGAATCGGAATTCAAATCCGAAAAATTACAACGAAAACAATTAAATAGATTTCAGCAAGCCGCCGCCGCATGATCGCATGGCATGTGCGCTGGCATAATAGGAAACGTAACGTCTGTTATAGCAACAAGTCCTACACGGTTAGCGCACCGTGTAGCGGTAACCACATAGGGATCGGAAAAATGCCACCCGCAATGATGCGATGAAGAGAACCCTTCCTTTTTTGCCATTGAAGCATTTATTCCCAGGCAAAAAACGACGTTCAACGACTCTTGGCTTCCATTCATAAGGAAACCAAGTTACCTGTCATACTTGTGAATCATTACCAATTGCTTGGATGGTATTTCCTAATACTAAAGAGCGCTTTTCTTGCGATTGTCACCGATACTCTTCGAGCAATTCCTCCAATTCATTGTCTTCGCAGGGTTTCGCACTTCTCGCGGACGGTCCACATCGGTCCACTGCCTTTGAAGAGACGGAACTTAAATATACTCCTTTTCCGGTTGGTTATGATATAGGTTTATCAAGTTGTTTTACTTAAAACTGACGCAGGTTGGCACTCGTGAAAGTCGAATAATTCAGAGAGACGTTGTCAATACTATTACTCTTTTTTAACTTTGTGAAGGAAGTAAGTTCTTTTAAGGTTTATAACTGTGACACAGGTTTCGTAGTACTACTACATTTTCATACCGGAATATTTCAAGTTGACCAAAAAGGTATTTAAATGTCTTCTGTAGGCATATTTCTTGAGAATTTTGAAAAATGGGGAATTCTTTAGGTGCGTTTATTTACATGTATTCTTTTTTCGGATGGACTATCACAAAGTAACTAACCACTCTTTTCATTATTTTTCAGTAAAATTCCAACACTCGATTCTTGAATTCCGTAAAAGAAAATAACATGACTGAATTTTTCAACCATGTTTATATTTGTGAAATATTTCCAGTATTAACATAGAAAGGAGTTTCTTAAACATTCGCCAGGTCCTTGGAATTATTGAATTCACATAATATTTTCTCAAATTCATTATGTACCCAAAGTACATAAACATTTCGATAAATACGTCATTACTAAGATCTCTATGTAGAAATAACAACGTTGCGTATTTATCTTGCAGAAACATGACTATAATCTAACATTTTCAAAATATACTTGGCGAAATGTGTCAGAATTTTATGGCCAACCGGGATACTTTTTAAAAGTGAATGAATTATAGTTATTGTTGCGCTTCAGCCGCCTATTTCATCGAATGGAAGAAGAAAATGAACACATCGCGCGAACGACAATAAGTTGGCACAAAGACAAATTCGCACAGCCAAAAGTATATAACGCCAAAAAAAATCTCTAACGTTTAAAACAGTTTGTTTACCATATGTCCAAAAGCTTAGTTCATGACGTTTGGGATATGTCAAAATCGACCAGCACTTACTTCTGGAGCCATCTATTGGCAAAGAGCGGAGCTTATGTGCACACCTTAAATATTGAAATCGGCAAAAGCAAAATATCAATATACCTGAAGTAATTGACCGCTCCGTCCTTCCAAATATAAACTACCGATAAAGCAAAAATTTTCATTAGAAACTCCAACGTGTAGACTGAGAAAAAAACCAAAGATAGGCACTTGAAGACCAGATACTGTACGAAATGTCTATTCCATCTTTCTGGATGTTGAAATCTCATAGCAATCTCTGTGAGGTCCAGAGCAACGCTCACAAAAATTACGCAGCACATAAGATCATCGAAAAGAGGGTTGAATACTACGGCGTAGCAGAATTTTCGAAATGTCAGTCTTGGCCTTTTTTTTGGCAAGTCTTCTTGGCCACCATGAAACAATCTGAGTAGGAGGAAACGGAAACGAACCAACTGGATCTGAAAGAAAAAATTTAGGAGATTCAAGGGATGTTTTTTTCAGAACATTCCCACGCAGTCTTCAGCATGGTATGGTATGGTATGGGCTCCATTATACAAGGTTTTAAGATTCCTTTTGTACTAAACTAAGATTTGCCAGAAGAAGAGGGATGTAGGTATACTCCATTCACTTTCATAATACAGGGTGTTTGGAGGGTGAGTAGCCATAGGTAAATGGTGGATAGGTGATGCTCTTGGCTACTTGTTGCGCCTAATAAAATATCATTTTGCCCAAAGTTCAAGGTGTTATAATTTTTTTACCATTTTTCTAGAAATTTCCCATTTTTCTCATTAAAACCTTGAATTTTTTCAAATTTAATGCTCGAGGTGCCTATAAAATGATTTATTTCCTTAGTCTAGTCTTGTCTTATTCAGATCGAATCATAATTTCATACAAACGTCTTCAAAAAACCTGAGAGCGTCGTATCAAACATCAAAATGAAAAAAAAAATAATGTTGTGTCCACTTTACAAAGTGAAATAAAAAAAAAATTTACATGGTGTTGGGTTTTAAAATGGCTTTAAAAACTTCTCTTGTTAATACTCTTTGCAATGGTATGTAACATGTACCATTAATAATCAGATAACTCAACAAAAATCCGTTTTGTCTTCAAGGATGCCTTGAAAGGATGACGACAAAACTATTCCATTGAGCAGGCAAAATCTTTTCTCTCATTCTACCACAGCTAAAAATAAAAATAGCGTGCCCTCTCTATCATCGGCTAACAATACTTCCAAGGGCGTCGCCAGGGAGAGGGCAGCTGCCCGCCGTGCCCCCCCCTTATCAGAATAGAAAAAATGAACTGATTTTCGTATATTGTGCTATTATTTCATGAGTTTTTGAGGGATTTTTGAGCTCTAGGGGGGGGGGGCAGCTGCCCCCCGTGCCCTCCCCCCCAGCTCAAAATATGCTACAGAATATGTTGATGAACCACCGAAATGTTGAGTGAACTCAAAACTGCATTACTGCACCTTTACTGCAGGCCTATGAAATGACTTGCAAATGTAGTAATTACCCCCCAGCTTTTGAGCTGGGGGGGGCACGGGGGCAGTTCACCCCCCCTAGAGCTCAAAAATCCCTTAAAAACTTATGAAATAATAGCACAATATACGAAAATCAGTGTATTTTTTCCATTCTGATTGGGGGGGGGGGGCACGGGGGGCAGCTGCCCCCTCCCTGGCGACGCCCTTGGGAGTATTGTTAGCCGATGATAGAGAGGACACGCTATTTTTAGCTGTGGTAGAATGAGAGAAAAGATTTTGCCTGCTCAATGGAATAGTTTTGTCGTCATCCTTTCAAGGCATCCTTGAAGACAAAACGGTTTTTTGTTGAGTTATCTGATCATTAATGGTACATGTTACATACCATTGCAAAGAGTATTAACTAGAGAAGTTTTTAAAGCCATTTTGAAACCCAACACCATGTAATTTTTTTTTTATTTCACTTTGTAAAGTGGACACAACATTTTTTTTTTTTCATTTTAATGTTTGATACGACGCTGTCAGGTTTTTTGAAGACGTTTGTATGAAATTATGATTCGATCTGAATAAGACAAGACTAGACTAAGGAAATAAATCATTCTATAGGCACCTCGAGCATTAAATTTGAAAAAATTCAAGGTTTTAATGAGAAAAATGGGAAATTTCTAGAAAAATGGTAAAAAAATTATAACACCTTGTACTTTGGGCAAAATGATATTTCATTAGGCGCAACAAGTAGCCAAGAGCATCACCTATCCACCATTTACCTATGGCTACTCACCCTCCAAACACCCTGTATATCCCGGTTGGCCATGATTCAGGTTTATCAAGTTTTTTCAATTAAAACTGACGCAGGTTGGTACTTGTTAGATGTCAGATGATTTTCAGAGACCAATTCTATTTTCAATTTATTCTTTTTTAACTTTGTAAAGAGAGTGACTTCTTTTGAGATTCAACTGTGACACAGGTTTCGTAGTACTACTACATTTTCATACTGGAGTGTTGCAAGTTTTGCAAAAAGGTATTTAAATGTCTTCTGTAGGCTTTATTTCTTGAGAATTTGGAAAAGTGGGGATTTCTTCTCTGTTTGATAATGAGATTTTTTGTCGGGTTATTCGAGTAGATAGGTACTTTTATTTTATTTCTTTTCGAATACTCTATCACAAAGTAACGGACTATTCTGTCCATTATTCTTCAGTAAATTTGCAATTCTCGATTCTTGATTTCCGTACAAGAAAAAAGCATAGCTGAATCTTCCAACAATGTTTGTATACGTGAAATATTTTCAGTATGTATTAACAGAGAAAAAAGTTTGAATATAAGTTTCACATAATATTTTATCAAATTCATTATTTTCCCAAAGTATACAGGGTGAGTCTTTGACTTGTACATATATTTTAACTGTAGATTCTTGAGGCCAAAGAAAACCTTTTTTCATTTTCCATTTTTCCGAATTCGGCTCTGTTGAAGAGATATAGCCATTTGAAAAAAAAAGTTGAGCTTAATACGTGCCTGAAACAATTCTCTGCAAACACCTCAAAGTTCGCATATTTTTCGATTGAAATTGTGGTGATTATTAGATGTTCTGGTTGATACAATTAGAAAATACTGAAGCACTAACCTTATTTGAATGAGAATGTAACAAATACGATATTTCCTAACAAAAACATTTGTCCGATTATTTCTGCAATCGAAAAACCATATTTCTCCCACCAAAATAAGTTCCTTCTTCGATTTTCCTGAAGATTAGTTTGTAAACACTAATAATTTGTTCATATTTTCCTCGATATCCTGAAACGATCTCATAAAAATTGGTTTCTCACTAACCTATCCTAACTCCATTAATCAGTCACATGATTCGAGGTCAATGACCTAACCTAATCCATCTTCTCTGAGATTGCCGATTTGCTCTTCCACAATGGTATAAGCGAACTCAAGAAAGCAGTACGTCCCCTATCGTTAACGGAAGAACCATCGCAGAGGTACTAGTTTTGTTTACTTAGGCAAACGAGTTCTGATTCTCGCCGATATAGCGCTACGATCTAAATTTCAGTCGCGATGTAGCCGCCACGCAAGACAAGCCGTTGTTCTGTGTCTCCAGAGTCCCATCACGGGCCAGCCTGTGATACAATGAACGAAGCTTAGACGCGATAACCTTTCTACATGGACTTCAATTTATTTATTTATTTACTTGCAGAGAATAAAGCAAACAGGTGATTGTGATGTGAAGACCGTGTAGTGTCGATTAAAAATTCCAAGAGGATATTGTTCAGATAGATATTTTCCTGAAGGACCGGTAACAATAAATTTTCAATAGAAACTGTGCTTATAAACTGTGTAATTTCATGCTTCCCGGAATTCAATAATTACATCGAACGTTTTTCCATCTTAGGGATTTTAGTCTTGACAAATCTGATAAACATTGATAACATTGTTAATTTGTTGAGAGACCAGAGAAGAAATAATATTCGATGATATTTAATTCAGGGAAACATTCATAGGGATTTTAGTCTTGACAAAGTTGATGAACATTGACAACATTGTTAATTTGTTAAGAGACCAGAGAAGAAATAATATTCGATGATATTTAATTCAGGGAAGCATTCAGATTTTTTATGAAATTCATGATTTTTTCCTCAAATTTCTTCGTATACATTTAGGAATAACTCGGAAACGACGCGTTTTATTGAAAAAATATAAGAATACTTTTATTTTCTAAACTGGTTGATTTTTTTCGAAAATATTAACCGTTTATCTTTTTCAAGTGATTTGATAGTGTTTCTGCATGAATTTATGACTCGACTACTCTGTAACTTTTATACCAGGAGGAATATGGAATAAGTTCCAATTGAGGAATATGCACCATGAATAGAGTGAACAATCAACCGAAATTCAGTTCATTCGAAATATCGGTTCCGAATATATGGAAAAAATAGTGTTAATTTCATGGATTTTTGACACCCTGTATTTTTCAAACGAAACCGAATTTTGAAAAACGGTATGAGAAGAAAGTATTTCGTTTGACGAGAGGAATCTACATTTAAAATATATGTACAAGTCAAAGACGTATAAACATTTCGATAAATACGTAATCAATACTGACAAGAACATGAATATAACCTAACATTTTCAAAATATACACGGTGAAATGTGTCAGAATTTCATGGCCAACCGGGATACATTATAAAAGTGAATGGAGTATATTATGTTGAACATAAAACACGCTTCTGAAGTATGTAAGTTCTAAACACATCCGATACATGAGTTTTCGCAAAGAAATGCACCAGCAGATCAACCTTGTAGGTCCTTCTTGAACATAGATCAACCTTCAAGTTAGATCTAACTTGCATGTAGATGCAGATTTTTCAATGCAACTAACCAACAGGAAAGAATTCGGCAGCTGTCAAAATAAATTACACTAGTACAGCATCTGCCAAAGGAAGTCGTTTAAATGAAACCTTCAAAGTATCAAAGTAGATTCGCATTTCAGGTAATTCGAGAGAATTCCATGTTCCGAACCATGGATCTAAGGTTGATGGATAATGTATTTCACAGAGAAGTCGGAGAATGTTCTAAGCGAGCAAAACTGAAATTATGACAATCACAAAAAGCACTTTCCAGATTCCAGTCAACAAATGTAACTAAATTAAATTAGTTACATTTGTTGACTGGCTTTGAATAACTTTGCGCGTGCTTCTGGTAGCCGGTAGCTCAACCAAAAAGTCCGAGGCGTAATGTTATATTATAGCGCTCTACTTCCATGAAAACGTTGGCTTTGAATTGTTACGTAGTCGCCTAGTTTCGAATTCCATTTAGAACTCGGAGAAAGGTGTGCCGGAAATAATAATAATAATGTCAGGGTGCTGAGGAAGCGGGCCCCTGTCATTCAACAAAATACAGCACCACAACATCAACGAGAAGTGGAAACCGATATCATGGCAGAAGATCGAAATGCCACTCCACCTGCTGGCTCGACCACCGTGAGGAGGACTGCCCGCAGGGGAGCTCGCAACGCACGTATTAAGTGGAGCCGCAAAATGAATGTTGAAATGATGCGAGCTTTTTACTACGTGAACAATTGCGATGAAAAACCACTTCCTGGATATTATATACTGAATTCTCCAAGAGACATCCAGAACTTCAGCTAACGGAAGGGAACATTGCGGATCGTAAAAATGTTATTATACGAAAAGCCTACTTGACAAGACAAGAACTAGATGAGATCAAAAGAGAAATGAGCTACACAATCAATCAAGAACAGACTGTCGGAAGTCAGAATGAAGAACCCACCGAGCCGCTGGAGAGAACAGCAGATACGGCCAGGGACCTGTCTGTCACACTAATTGCTCACCAAGACTGCCCACAATATCGCCAACTGTATGACACCTTCTATAGTAACCTGGTGCAATACGAATCTACTGATCCGCTCAACCGCCCCATCCTATACCAAAATTGAACTTCAACTCTACGGCCAAAAATAACATCGAGAGGCTCAACGAAATATTGGCAGAACACCTGAGCACTCAATGGACGTTGGAACAAGTCCACTTATCTCTGTACTGTCACTGTGCAGCCATCACAGTAATCGGACAAAATGGGCAAAAGATCTACATCCCCAGAACCAGTGAACAGAAAGTTAAAAATCAAACTCCCGCCTGGAAAAGAAGATTAATGCAGGACGTCGATAAACTTCGAGGAAAAAATGATGTCTTGGATGAGTTCCTGAAGGATAATAAATCGCGTAAAGTATCGAACAAAGTGCGAAAAATAGCCACAACCGCAGGACTGGACCTGGAATCTCCACGACATAAAGAGTTGATAGTTGATCTGAAAGATCGCTTGAGACAGCAAGCTAAAGCGAAAGGTGCTCGCCTATGACGATACAATGAGCTAACAAAGCGAAAACAACAAAACGCTGAATATTTGAGAGACAGAAAGAAGTTCTTCAGAAGTCTTGAAAAGCCATCCGAAATCTCCTCCAATCAGCATGCTGACATCAACAATGACGAATTTCGGCAATATTGGAGTTCTCTATGGTCGGAGTGTGGTCAACTTCAGAGGAATACTAGCTGGCTTACGGACATTGAACACCAGGCCTCTGAAATCGTTGAGATGAAGACTCATCTTTTCGTAGTCGAAGAAATTTCCAACATGGTCAAAAACACTAGTAACTGGAAGGCGCCAGGACCCGACCGACTTCACCACTTCTGGATTAAACAATTTCCATTATGTTTCCCAAGTCTGGCCAGATGTTTTTCGGAGGCACTGGAAGACCCCTTCAAAATACCTACTTTCCTCGTTCAAGGCAATACCTATATGCTTCACAAAAGAGGAGATCGCAGCAAGCCAGAAAACTACCGACCCATAACGTGTTTGTCGGTGGTGTACAAGCTGTTCACAACGCTTGTGAATAATGCGATATATCATCACTGTGAAGCCAACAACATTCTGGAAGAATAACAGAAAGGCTGCTCTCGAGGATCGGCAGGATGCAAACATCAACTCACCATAGACGCTGTAGTGTTAGAGCAAGCCCAAGCGAGAAGGAGGAATTTGAGTCTATGTTATATCGACTATCAGAAGACCTTCGATATGGTGCCCCACGATTGGCTTGTGAAAGTACTGGAGATTTATAAGATCTGTCCGAAAATAAAAGCCGTGCTCCAACATCTAATGAGTACATGGAAAACAAATATTCTGCTAAACAACATCAATGCTGGAATCGTGAAAATATCGAGGGGAATATTTCAGAGAGATGCCCTGTCGCCGATGTGGTTTTGTATAGCAGTGAATCCTCTATCTACTCTTTTGAAAAACACCAACATGGGGTACAGACCAGCAATGAGGAATCCGTAAAAACTTACCTATTTATTGTAAATGGATGATCTGAAATTATTCGGCGAGAACCAAAAACAACTTAAATCGCTGATAGATATAGTGCGTTCCTTCAGAAAAGACATCGACATGTCTTTCGGTCTCGATAAATGCGCCATAGTCAACATCAGGAAGGGTAAAATGGAGAACACTCAGGAACAATTTCAGGACATCCACAGTATGTTGCCAGAAGAGACAAAATCAACGGATCGACCACACCCGTTTGAAAGCTGAGTTCACTGCGAAATATAAGAACAGGGTAACCAGAATGCTCAACACCAAGCTGTCTGCTAGAAACCAGATCGATGCCTTGAACTCTTGGGCTACGCCTGCTCTGACCTACACTTTCGGAGTCTTGAAGTGGTCAGACGCTGATCTGAATGAGTTGGACCGACTCACCCGCCGCCTAATGACAAAGTTCCGATGTTTGCACACCAACGCATCGGTGAAAAGGCTTTATCTACCCAGGAGATATGGCGGACGAGGTCTGTTGAACATCTATAAACTCCGCAGAACCCAGGAGAAAAACTTGAGGCAGCGACTGCTCGAGTCTGAAGATAGCCTGATGAAATTGGTGATAACAGAGGATAAGGGATACACACCTCTGAACCTACAACACAGATAACTGACATTCGATATCACCACGAGAAGCGAAGATATAAGTATATGGCGGGAACAAGCTCTGCACGGCAGATTTCCCGAACACCTTGAGGGGGAAAATGTCGATAAATTAGCTTCTTTGTCGTGGTTGAATGAGGGACAATTGTATCCTGAAACTGAGGGATTCCTGACGGCTATCCAAGACCGAGTTATAAGAACTCGCAACTATGAGAAGCACTGTTTGAAGCTGAACGTGGAGGACAAATGCAGGAAGTGCGGCGCAGTTGGCGAGTCTATCGAACATATAATAGCAGGTTGTCGACTTCTTGCCGACAACGCATATCTGGGCCAACACAACCAAGTGGCACAAATTGTTCACCAGCAGTTAGCTCTTAGACATGGTTTTTGGGATACTTGTCCGCCATATTATAAGTATCAACCTGCAGCAGTGTTGGAAACGGACACAGCGGTTCTCTATTGGGACAGACCCATAGCAACAGATAGATCAGTGGACTACAATAGACCGGACCTTGTATTCATTGAGAAGGATCAGAAGTATGGGGTGATAATTGATGTGGCAGTACCATTGACTCATAACATCCGAAGAACGGAGTCGGAAAAAATAACGAAGTACGAGAACTTAGCAATAGAGCTGAAGAATACGTGGCAATTATCGAAAGTCACTATTATACCGTTGGTTATTTCGGCTGAGGGAGTCATGTCCAAATCATTTAAGAAAAACCTTCAAAAGATCGAGATATCCCAGAGGATCGCGGGATATACACAGTAGGCTGTAGCTTTGCAAACCTGTCACATCGTGCGGAAATTCCTGAACTAGTAGGAGGAACTGAAATGTTTTTTCACTGGTTCATAGAAGTAATACCAACTCGAGCTGAGACCGGGAGACCGATGATGAAGAATAATATTAATACTCTTCATTTTCAAATTATTCGAAACATACGAAGTATATAACAACATAAATGAAAATAGTGTCAGTTGAAAAAAACAAAAAAATCCTCAACCTATCATATAATCCCCCATACAGTAGGGTTCTTTATTTAATAGAAACTTAAAAACTTTTCTCTTGAATAATTTAAAATTAGATTATGTTGGTTCTCATCCATAGTATCAAAATAAAGACAAATTATCAGGTAACTGGATATATTCGTAAGAATATTATCAAACAATTGCCGACGTTTCGGGAACTACTTGTCCCTTTTTCGAGGCTGGTTCGCGTATATTCTCAAATATTTTGTGTGTTCGAGTAACTCGAACACGTTTCGTTAATCGCATGAGTCCTGGATTGTCAGTCGAATTTTCTCTTCTCAACACAAAATATTTGAGAATATACGCGAACCAGCCTCGAAAAAGGGACAAGTAGTTCCCGAAACGTCGGCAATTGTTTGATAATATTCTTACGAAAATATCCAGTTACCTGATAATTTGTCTTTATTTTGAAACTATGGATGAGAACCAACATAATCTAATTTTAAATTATTCAAGAGAAAAGTTTTTATGTTTCTATTAAATAAAGAACCCTACTGTATGGGGGATTATATGATAGGTTGAGGAAATTTTTGGTTTTTTCAACTGACACTATTTTCATTTATGTTGTTATATACTTTGTATGTTTCGAATAATTTGAAAATGAAGAGTATTAATATTATTCGTCATCATCGGTCTCCCGGTCTCAGCTCGAGCTGGTATTACTTCTATGAACCAGTGAAAAAACATTTCAGTTCCTCTTACTAGTTCAGGAATTTCCGCACGATGTGACAGGTTTGCAAAGCTGCAGCCTGCTGTGCATATCCCACGATCCTCTGGGATATCTCGATCTTTTGAAGGTTTTTCTTAAATGATTTGGACATGACTCCCTCAGCCGAAATCACCAACGGTATAATAGTGACTTTCGATAATTGCCACATATTCTTCAGCTCTATTGCCAAGTTCTCGTACTTCGTTATTTTTTCCGACTCCGTTCTTCCGATGTTATGAGTCAATGGTACTGCCACATCGATTATCACCCCATACTTCTGATCCTTCTCAATGAATACAAGGTCCGGTCTATTGTAGTCCACTGATCTATCTGTTGTTATGGGTCTGTCCCAATAGAGAACGGCTGTGTCCGTTTCCAACACTGCTGCAGGTTGATACTTATAATATGGCGGACAAGTATCCAAAAAACCATGTCTAAGAGCTAACTGCTGGTGAACAATTTTTGACACTTGGTTGTGTTGGCCCAGATATGCGTTGTCGGCAAGAACTCGACAACCGGCGATTATATGTTCAATAGGCTCGCCAACTGCTCCGCACTTCCTGCATTTGTCCTCCACGTTCCCCTTCGAACAGTCCTTCTCATTGTTGCGAGTTCTTATAACTCGGTCTTGGATAGCCGTCAGGAATCCCTCAGTTTCAGGATACAATTTTCCCGCATTTCACCACGACAAGGAAACTAATTTATCTACATTTTTCCCTTCAAGGTGTTTGGGGAATCTACCATGCAGAGCTTGTTCCCGCCATATACTTATATCTTCGCTTCTGCTGGTGATATCGAATGTCAGTTCTCTGTGTTGTAGGTTCAGAGGTGTGTATCCCTTATCCTCAGTTGTCACCAATTTCATTAGGCTATCTTCAGACTCGAGCAGTCGCCGCCATCTCTTCTGGGTAGATAAAGCCTTTTCGCCGATGCATTGGTGTGCAGACATCGGAACTTTGTCATTAGGCGACGGGTGAGTCGTTCCAACTCATTCAGATCAGCATCTGACCACTTCAAGACTCCAAAAGTATAGGTCAGAGCAGGCGTAGCCCATGAGTTCAAGGCATCGATCTGGTTTTTAGCAGACAGCTTGGTGTTGAGCACTTTGGTTACCCTGTTTTTATATTTCGCAGTGAACTCAGCCTTCAAACGGGTGTGGTCTATCCGTTAATTTTGAGGAATACCCAGATACTTGTAGGTGTTTTCTGTCAACATACTGTGGATGTCCTGGAATTGGTCCTGAGTGTTCTCCATTTTACCCTACCTGATGTTGACTAAGGCGCATTTATCGAGGCCAAAGGACATGTCAATGTCTTTGCTGAAGGAGCTCACTATATCTATCAGCGAGTGGAGTTGTTTTTGGTTCTCGCCGAATAGTTTCAGGTCATCTATATACAATAAATGGGACAGTTTTCGCCGATTCCTCATTGCTGGTCTATACCCTATGTTAGTGTTTTTCAAAAGAGTAGACAGAGGATTCAGTGCCATACAAAACCACATCGGTGACAGGGCGTCTCCCTGAAATATCCCCCTCGATATTCCTACGGTTCCAGCATTGATGTTATTTATCAGAATATTCGTTCTCCATGTACTCATAAGATGTTGAAGCACGGCTTTTTTTTCAGGTAGATCTTATAAATCTCCAGTACTTTCACAAGCCAATCGTGGGGCACCGTATCGAAGGCCTTCTGATAGTCGATATAACAAATGCTTAAATTCCTCCTTCTCGCTTGGGCTTGCTTTAGCACTACAGCGTCTATGGTGAGTTGATGTTTGCATCCTGCAGATCCTAGAGAGCAGCCCTTCTGTTCTTCTTCCAGAATATTATTGGCTTCACAATGACGATATATCGCATTATTTACAAGCGACGTGAACAGCTTGTACACCACTGACAAACACGTTATTGGTCTGTAGTTTTCTGGATTGTTGCGGTCTCCTTTTTTGTGAAGCATATAGGTATTGCCTTGAGTGAGGAAAGCTGGTATTTTGAAGGGGTCTTTTAGCGCCTCCGAAAAACATCTAGACAGACTTGGGAAACATGCTGGAAACTGTTTAACCCAGCAGTTTTGAAGTCGATCGGGTCCTGGCGCTTTCCAGTTACTTGTGTTTTTGATAATGTTGGAAATTTCCTCGACTGTGAAAATATCAGTCCTCATCTCAACGATTTCGGATGCATGGTGTTCAATGTCCCTCAGCCAGCTAGCATTTCTTTGAAATTGACCACTCTCCGACCATAAAGAACACCAATATTGCCGAAATTCGTCATTGCTGATGTCAGCATGTAGATTGGAGGAGATTTCGGATGGCTTTTCAAGACTTCTGAAGAACTAATTTTTGTCTCTCACATATTCAGCGTTTTGTTGTTTTCGCTTTGATAACTCGTTGTATCTTCGTAGGCACCTTTCGCTTTAGCTCGTTGTCTCAAGCGATCTTTTAGGTCAACTATCAACTCTTTATGTCGTGGAGATTCCAGATCCAGCCCTGCGGATGTGGCTATTTTTCGCACTTTGTTTAATACTTTACGCGATTTATTCTCCTTCAGGTGATCATCCAAGACATCAACTTTTCCACGAAGTTTATCGACGTCCTGCATTAATCTTCTTTTCCAGGCCGGAGTTTCATTTTTAACTTTCTGTTCACTGGTTCTGGGGATGTAGATCTTCTGCCCATTTTGTCCGATTACTGTGATGGCAGCACAGTACAGAGATAAGTGGACTTGTTCCAACGTCCATTCAGTTCTAAGGTGTTCTGCCAATATATCGTTGAGCCACTCGATGATATTTTTAGCCGTAGAGTTGAACTTCAATTTTGGAAGGATGGGGCGATTGAGCTGATCAGTAGATTCGTACTGCGCCAGGTTACTATAGAAGATGTCATACAGTTGGCGATATTGTGGGCAGTCTTGGTGAGCAGTTCGGGTGACAGGCAGTACCCTTGCCGTTTCTGCTGGTATCTCCAGCGGTTCGTTAGGTTCTTCATTATGAGTTCCGACAATCTGATCTTGATTGATTGTAGAGCCCATTTCTCTCTTGATTTCGTCTGGTTCCTGTCCTGTCAGGTAGCCTTTTCGTATTATGACATTTTTACGATCCGCAATGTTTCCTTCTGTCAGCTGAAGTTCCGGGTGCCTTTTGGTGAACTCGGTATAGAGGGAGTATCTCCATCCAGGAAGTGGTCTGTCATCGCAATTGTTCATGTAATAAAAAGCTCACATTACTTCGATATTCATTTCTCGGCTCCACTTGATACGTGCGTTGCGAGCTCCCCTGCGGGCAGTCCTCCTCACGGTGGTCGAGCCAGCAGGTGGAGTGGCATTTTGATCTTCTGCCATGTTTTGGGATTCCACTTCCCGATGTTCTGGTGGAGCTGTATTTTGTTGAATGACAGGAGCCCGCTTCCTCAGCACCCTGCCACCGACGGATCGCATGCTGTCATGCCCAGCGTCGGCTCCGGACATGCCCTGGCGCTCTCCAGGCAGCGACTCTTTTCCGAGGCTTAATAAATTCACCATTTTCATGGGTTTGCCACCATTTACCCTTGGTGGCCCAGGTAACTCGGGTCGTAGGGACGTCAACCCCCATGTGGTATGGCAGAAACCAGACTACACCCGTGCGGTTTTTGTTATTATCATTCTTCATCGGTCTCCCGTTCTCAGCCCGAGCCGGTAATTCTTCCATGAACCAGTGAAAAAACATTTCAGTTCCTCCCACTAGTCCAGAACCTTCCGCACGATGTGACAGGCTTGCAAATCCACAGCCTGCTGTGCACACTCCGCGATCCCTTGGGACAACTCGATCCCCTGAAGATTTCTCTTCTCCATCCAGGAAGTGGTTTGTCCTCGCAATCGTTCACGTAATGAAAAGCTCGCATTACTTCAATATTCATTTCGCGGCTCCACTGGCTACGTGCGTTGCGAGCTCCTCTGCGGGCAGTCCTCCTCACGGTGGTTGAGCCAACAGGTGGAGTGGCATCTCGATCTTCTGCCATGATATCGGTTTCCACTTCTCGTTAATGGGTTTGCCACCATTTACCCTTGGTGGCCCAGGTAACTCGGGCCGTGGGGACGTCACCCCCCATGTGGCGTGGCAGAAACCAAACCACACCCGTGCGGTTATCATTATTATTATCGGTCTCTCGGTCTCAGCTTGAGCTGGTATCACTTCTATGAACCAGTGAAAAAACATATCATTATTCTTCATCGGTCTCCCGTTCTCAGCTCGAGCTGGTTATTCTTCTATGAACCAGTGAAAAAACATTTCAGTTCCTCCCACTAGTTCAGAAATTTCCGCACGATGTAACAGGTTTGCAAATCCACAGCCTGCTGTGCACATCCCGCGATATTCCGGGATAGTTCGATCCCTTGAAGACTTCTCTTGAATGATGATTCCCTTCTGTCTTCTGAAGTTCCGGATGCCTCGCGGTGAACTCGGTACAGAGGGAGTATCTCCATCCAGGAAGTGGTTCTTCCTCGCAATTGTTCACGTAATGAAAAGCTCGCATTACTTCAATATTCATTTCGCGGCTTCACTGAATACGTGCGTTGCAAGCTCCCCTGCGGGCAGTCCTCCTCACGGTGGTCGAGCCAGCAGGTGCAGTGGCATCTCGATCTTCTGCTCTGCCATGATATCGGTTTCCACTTCTCGTTCAGGGGTTTGCCACCATTTACCCTTGGTGGTCCAGGTAACTCGGGCCGTGGGGACGTCAACCCCCATGTGGCATGGCATAAACCACACCACACCCGTGCGTCATTATTATTATTATTATTATTGTGGGAACTTACAGAAGGTCTAAACAGGTTAATCAGATTATGCGTATGTAGAATAAAGTCTCTTTCCATTGCAAATTCTACTTCATTGGTTAGAATACTTGTTGCTTCGTAGGTGAGCATTCCATTCTCATATTGCCTAGAATAAGAAACCTGTTTGGCTTTCAGAATCCTTCTCCTTGCTTCTCTGGAAAAGATGAACTTTCCATCAAAATTTATCCAAATTTAGACTTTCCTCTTGAGAGTTAAAAATTTTGTTCTCACATCTTTATTCACTACCTACAATCATCTATAGTCTAGCGTTTTACTACTCTACCTACTACGTACAGCTCTACTCACCTTGTCAAATCGTCCAACTCCTTTTTGTTCAAGATCATGGTAGCATCATAATGACAATCTGGACAAACTGCAACCTTCTCGAATTCGATCTCGTTCTCAATTTCCTGGTACTTCTTGATGTTCTCTATGCGAAAAGGGTGTGCTATAACGGTAGCTTCCTGAATGAAAGGCCAGTTGGCATCACAGAAAAACCTGATAAAAAGAAAGAATACCAAGACAGCTAAAGATGGATGATAGATCTTACATGTCCACTTTTAACCCGCCAATAGCATGGTCTCTAACAGACATAATATGCTGAATGCATTTGTTCATATTAGCCTGCTTGATCAAGGATATGGTGCTCAAGTCCAAGCAGTTGAGGAGGTACGGTATGGTGGATACGTTTATGATCATGGTTAGAAGAATTGCTCCTGCACCATGAAAAAGGGCATCTCTTGTAAATTCATGGAATTCCGGCTCGTCATAAGTTTGGACGATGATTGACATATTGATTATGCTCAGAATACCACCCCAAATGAGTACTATCAAGTGTTTCAGCGTTATTCCGTATCCCACTTTTCTTAAAATCCAGAATATCGACAGGAACTCTAGAAATCTATCAGATAAAGCGATGGTGTTCAATAAATTACTTAACAGTTTGTTTCTTGCACGTACGTCCACCAGTCTATGACATCGGAGGTGAAACTAATAGAGCAAGATCCCAGGGACACCAGACTTCACGGATGTTCTGACGAACGAAATGTGGTCGATTGAATAGTGTTAGTATGTACTAGTCAGTACTACGATCGCATGTCTACCAGTCTATATTCTAGACAATTCCGTTTAAAATGAGTTGTCAATATTGCCAGACACTTCCCGTCGGCCGTATTGCTTAACAGACGCCTTAAAGGTCTCAAACAATTATTTAACTTCACGTAAATTCTGATGCTCCATTTTAATATAAATATGGTCTTCAAACCACTATTTCAAAATTGCTTACAAGCGGACAGACCGATCCATGGGGCCAATTATCCCCCCAACTCAATTTTAATGCCTCCATGGCTTAGAGCACGAGGGTATTATCCGCACGCATGAAGATGAGTGAGAAATGTATTAGCTCATATTGACTCCCCTGTCCCTCTTTTCAGTTCACGTATATCAATCAATCAGCCTTTTCAAATTGATATTTTGATAACTGATGGTTTTTTCCTGCTTCATACAATGAAGAATGTGCCTAAAACTTTTGGGAGTATCTCAGAAAAATTTATACAAATGGTTACACAATTGAAAGCTATGAGATATGTATTTTCTCCCTTCCATAAGATTATGAAAGATCTCGTCGACATCATGCATCAAGACTAGAATTCAACATTACTGGACCATATCAAGTTCGTCAATCAGATTTCGCAAAAGAGGTTAAAAACATCCATTTCAAACAGTCTCTTCGGCTACTGACGAAATGATTCCATTCATTGGCAATAATAAAATTTTCATTAGTTTTCGACAATGCAGATTTATCGTTTTCCGAGCATGAGGAAGCCGATACAAAGATCGTATACCATGTTCGATGGAGATCGATTACCGTATTTTGTCAGTCAGTCGCTGGAAGAACAATTTTTTCAGAGCTTCATTGTTAGACATGTTTTTTACAGCGAAAGAAAATGACAATGAAGATTTAGATATTCAATATCACGATTGGCGGGATGATGAATTGTCTAATTTCAACGACGATGATAAAGAAGATTAAAAGCCTCTACTCAAAAATGTTCACGGAATAATTTTGTTTGTTTTGTTGTTTGTAGTTTTGATTCTATCATTCAATAGATTTGTTCGATTTTACCATTTTATTGAAATAAAAATAGTTACTCGATCATATTGAAACAGCTTGCAGGTCAAAATTCTAGAATTATTGCGGTCAGATGAGCACTTTTTTACACGTTGATCTTCAATAATTTACCTGATTTTTTAATTTATTAGTTTTTAGCTGATTTTTCTACAATTATTAGTTACTGATTGATTTGAGTAAAATGAAAAGAAAGAGCTAATACCTCACTCATCTTCATGCGTGCGGATAATACCCTCGCGCTCTAAGTCATAGAGGCATTAAAATTGAGTTTGGGGGATGAGTGTCCCCATGAATCGGTCTGTCCGCTTGTAAGCAATTTTAAAATAGTGGTTTGGAGAGCATATTTATATTAAAATGGAGCATCAGAATTTACGTGAAGTTGAATAATTTTTTGAGACCTTTAAGGTCGGCGTTTAAACCGAGTAGGAAAGATCAGCCGATAGAGGCGCCACATTCCATTTTAAGGAATATCTCGATAGAACTTTCATTATCACAATAAGTTCTATGAGTATCTCTCTAATCATGAATGAAATTTACAATGGCGCTCTCTATCCGAAAATCGCCGAACTATGAAATACGTGGATTTGTGGGTAAAGCAGGAGTTTTTTCCCGCCAAAATTTGAATTTGGCCATTTTCTGCCAATTCCGTATTTCAAGTTGATCTTCTGAACGAAATTATCTGTAGATTCACTTTTAATCGGAAGTTGAACTATTTTCATGGGTCTTTCTGTTGAAATAAAACAGAAGCATGGGTTGGCTCATTTTCTTCCATTTTTGAAAGAAAAAAAATTAACTGTCGGAATGAAATCGATCAAAATTATTTCAACAAGAACCCTAATCCTTTCTGAGTTCACCCACAAAATTTCAGTTCTCAAAGTGAAACCGTTTTCGAAATCAACTTGAAATAAAAACACACTACATTGAACGCCCACCTTAAGGCGTCTGTTAAGCAATACGGCCGACGACGGGAAGTGTCTGGCATTATTGACAACTTATTTTAAACGGAATTGTCTGAAATATGTATATGTGAAAATCAGCTAGAAGAATTAAAGTGGGGTAAGCAATGTTTTTATGCAACTTGATGACCTGATACCTCCAAATGGGCCGTCTGAGCAAGGTAAAAGGTAGGCATGCGATAGTAGTACATAACTAACACTATTCAATCGTCCACATTTCGTTCGTCAGAAAATACGAGAAGTCTGGTGTCCCTGGGATCTTGGACTGAAAGTAAATTATCTCATTTGTTCACATTATATAATAATACTCATTTATGGACAAGTTCGACTATTGGGTTATTTATAGTTTTATTCCATTTATAATTATTATACCGTCATGATCTGTTGTCCGCATCAAAAGACGAAGGAATACGATTTTTAAGGTGAGCCGTTTCATTTTCTTATGTACGTTGTAAAAGACAGTAAAATTTGTGAAATCCGAGAAAGAGGTCAGATGGTATGGATAAATACAATTGAAAGAGGAGATTGGTCAGAGCGTTCAATACAATTTGGTAGAGTTTTCAAATTTGGAGTATTCCGGGCTTTCCAGCCGTGGTCGAATAGGAATATCACCTAATATTTCACCTACAACTGCGGTAGGCATCTTGAGACGTTTCCGGTAGGAGGTTGTAACTCGACGATTGACTGCTCCGAACTGGTGGTGAGGGTTAGGCTTTTATTATCATCACGAACACCCAATCGCCATAGAGAACACCAAGCTATGGGGAGTTTCTATATGACGACAAGTCGATCATTGTACTCCCACCAGATAAAGGCAATGCAACGTTGGTCATTAAATCATTCAAATATGATGCGAAGATTAGGGAGTTACTGGATCCATCCAAATGGAAAAAAAAACTGAAGAAAAGTCCTACTAGATCACTGGTGAAAGTTTCGTCACTAGATGAAGAGCACAAAAAGAGACTGTGTAAATATTTCCGGGGGACATATCACAGCTAGAAAACTAGGAATACTCTTATTTTGAAGTTGAATCCTGTCGTGAAAGCCTTCATCAATATACTGGTGGAGAATAGTTCTCTACCGAATTCACCTGACGAAGGATAATATTCTACATTTTTGCTTGTACTATTCCATCTATCTTCGTTTAGGAAACTGACACTAGGTGTCACAATGGTATAATTTCTGTTCGTGACTGCGGCTCTTGTAAGAGGATCCACGTTCCAATGCTAATCTGTTAAAAATGTATAACCCAAGTCCATTCATATCTATAAAGAGGTAGTCGCAGAATCCAATTGTATTTATTTCTTTTATACCGCCATTTTGTTTTTACACGATTATCTTCTATGATCAGTTCTGTCAGGGGCGGTTTTCAGGGGGGGCGACAGGGGCGATCGCCCCCCCCCTAAACTTTAATTTTATTAGGTTAACATAATAATCGAATGAAATAGGTCTGACTGGCATGACCCCTGATACCTGAAAAGTAAATATATTCAATATACAGGGTGTCCCAAGTTCGAGTGCCTATTAGACGTTTCTGGAGAACTGGACATATTTGAAATCTGAAAATTGGGATTATGATATTGTTCGAAATTCTCTGAGCATTTCCGGTTATACAGGGAGTGAAAATAAATTTGCTCAAATATTTTTTTTCAAACTTTCCGTTTCTGATATGATTGAGTATTCAATGCTGAATACATTTCTGTTGTTTTCAAAATGAAGAAAAAAAAACTGAAAAAAGTAAAATTTTCATAGTCGTTATTATTTTCATTTTTCTTATTCTGAATATCCTGAGTGTAAACCGTTTTCACAACGTCAAAGTAGAAGAATGTGGAAAGGTCATGCATCTTTTGAATTTCATGAATATCATCACAGGGTGTTTCAAATTTTGTGTCAAAAACTGTGATCGAAAATTGGTCATAACTTCAGTTTTTCAAATTAGAACCCTATTTTTTTATTATTGCGTTGGATTCTGCGAAGAAAAGTAATGATATCAGTGGTATCACTCTAAGATACTTTTGCTCCTAAATTCCTGAGTTCTTTGAGCTTTTCTGGATTCATGTTGTACGTAGAATCAAATTCATTTAATCTTTTACTTGAGAATATTCTGTGACCATAGAAGATAAATGATCCAATTAATAATTCACAAATGACAGGTGTAATAAAATTATCAGTTGTTACTATGGTTTCATGAGAATATTCATCGAATGTACTCAAGTCCAATTTTATATATAGCTACCTACAACATTAGAACATTAAGAACTGCAGATAATTTGGAAGAGTTCGAACAAGAACTCAGTAACATCAAATGGGATATCGTCGGTATCTGTGAAACAAGACTGCCTGGTGAAAAATGTACCATTTTGCAGTCAGGACATACACTTTATCAAAACAATTCAGACCAGACGAGCCATATAGGAGGAGTAGCTTTTATAGTGAAGAAAGACTTTCGACACACTGTCACCAGATACCAAGCAATATCCAGCCGAGTCATCTATATTGTTGTGAGAATAAATGAAAGATATAGTTTACAAATTATTCAAGCTTACGCACCGACAGCTAGCGCGGAAGATGAAGATATTGAAAACTTCTATGATGACCTAGACAGAGCTCGAAAGATGGAAAAGACACACTTCTCAATAATCATGGGGGACTTTAACGCAAAGCTAGGAGTCCGTACGCAGGGAGATACTGATTTTATTGGAGGATTTGGGTTGGGACAGAGGAATAATAGAGGCGAAACTTTATACAATTACCTCAATAGGGAACGTTTATACTGTCTCAATACATTCTTCAGGAAATCTAAATCACGAAAGTGGACCTGGCGAAGCCCTGACAACCAAACCAAAAACGAAATAGATTATGTCCTTTCCAACAACAAGACAATCTGCAAAGATGTAACAGTGTTGAACAGATTTGATACCGGCAGTGATCATAGGATGGTGAGAGCGAAGTTTGTGATCGACACTAGAGCCGAGAGGAGAAAACTTATCAGGAAGAAACGCTACCCTACCCATGACATCATTCAACAAAAACAAACGGAATACCAAGTTGATTTACAACAGAGACTGACAGCAATTGATGCAGAGCAACTCGAAATAGACGACCTAACAGACAAGATAGCTAGGGCAGTGAAGACATCAATACAAAAGATCTGCTCGATTACACAAGTAAAAAACTCGAAGTTGAGTCAAGACACACTGAAGTTATTAGAGGAGAGGCGAAAAGAAATTGATAAAACAACCGAACAATATAAGACAATGAATAAGCGAGTAAAAAGAGCAATAAGAAAAGACAAAAGGGAGTACAACACAAATCTAATAGAACAGACTATACAGGAGAACTGCAGGATGAAAGTATTGCGAAACAAACTCTCTAAGGGAAAGGCAAAAATTACTAAATTACGCGATACACATAATGTCTTGGTACAAAATAAAGACGATATAGTTCGGTCGATCGAATCTTTCTACACCAGCTTGTACTCATCTGAAAAATCATACCCATTAAAGAAGCTAAACATCATGAACATCGGATCCGAAGACCTACCCGATATTACAGAAGAAGAAATAAGGAAGACACTAGCACAAATGAAAAATAACAGATGCCCGGGAGAAGATCAAATTACCACAGAGATGTTGAAAATGGGGGGAACTGCGCTGAGAGATAAATTAAGAACATTACTCAATAAATGCCTGTATACCGGCAAGATACCCACTGACTGGTGTAACTCAGAGGTTATACTTTTGTTCAAAAAGGGCGAAAATACCGATATTGAGAATTATAGGCCCATATCCTTATTATCACACTTGTACAAACTGTTTACGAAGATAATTGCGAATCGTCTAACATCGAAATTGGATTTTTACCAGCCTACAGAACAAGCGGGATTCAGAAGAGGGTATAGCACAATCGACCATCTTCACACAGTGCGTACGCTAATCGAAAAATGTACAGAATACAACGTGCCGATACACCTGGCCTTTGTTGATTTCAAAAAGGCTTTTGACACAGTTGAAATCGGAGCAATCATAACAGCTTTACAAAATGCCAGGATCGATTCAAGATACATTAAGATAATAGAGAATATCTATGAAAAGGCAACAATACAGGTCAAAATCGATGAGTCCGCTGTAACCGGCCGAATACCATTGGGCAGAGGGGTACGTCAGGGAGATACCATTTCGCCGAAGTTGTTCACCCTGGTTCTGGAAGATGTCTTCAAGAAATTGAAGTGGGACACCAAAGGTATCAACATCGATGGCATCAGACTTAGCCACCTCCGGTTCGCTGACGATATAGTCCTCATAGCTAACAGTGCCACGGAATTGGAGGAATTGTTGACTGAGTTGAACTTGGCGGCGATAAATGTGGGCCTTGAAATGAACTCGAGGAAGACAAAGATTTTGAGTCCGGAGAACAACAACTTCCGCGTTCAAAATAGTATCGTTGAAAATGTAACCGAATACGTATATCTTGGTCATACCATCAAGCTTGGAAAGGACAACCAACATGTCGAGATAACAAGACGGATAAGGTTGGCATGGGCAGCTTTTGGTAGATTGGGACACATCCTGAAAAACAACACAATACCAATAAACTTGAAGCGAAAAGTATATAACACCTGCGTACTACCTGTGCAAACCTATGGGCTCGAAACCATCAGTTTAACAAGAGCATTTGCAAATAAAATCGCAACGACACAAAGAGCCATGGAACGCTGCATGTTGGGAGTCTCCCTTAGGGACAAAATGAGAAATGAAGAAATAAGGAAGCAGACCAGGGTCAGGGACGTGATTCAGGAGGTGGCTGAGATGAAGTGGAATTGGGCTGGTCATGTCGCTAGAATGGCTGGAAATAGGTGGGCTTATAGAACAACCGTATGGAGACCCAGACAAACAAAAAGAAGCGTTGGGCGTCCACAGAAACGATGGGTCGACGATATAAGGAAGGTGGCTGGAAAGAATTGGACACTTGCGGCACAGGACAGAAAGGCGTGGAAATGTTTAAGAGAGACCTATGTCCAGGAGTGGATGAGCACAGGTTGAGAAAGAAGAAGAAAGAAGAATTCATCGAATCTGTTTATATTCGATGAATTTGACTCTACCTAGATACAACATGAATCGAGAAAAGCTCAAGTATCTCGGGAATTGCTGAATTTAGAAGCAACAGCATTTTAGAGTGCTATCACTATTTTTCTTCGCAGAATCCAACGCGATAATAAAAAATAGGGTTCTAATTTGAAAAACAGAAGTTATGGCCAATTTTCGATCACAGTTTTTGACACAAAGTTTGAAACACTAAGTGATGATATTCATGAAATTCAAAAGATGCATGACCTTTCCGCATTTACTACTTTGATTTTGTGATTACGGTTTACACTCAGGATGTTCAGAATAAGAAAAATTAACATGATATTGACTATAAATACTTTACTTTTTTTCAGGTTTTTTTTCGATATTCTGAAAACTATTCGAATTAATACAATGGTTCTAACAGAAATGTATTCAGCATTGAATATTCAAGCATATCAGGAACGAAAAAAATTGAAAAAAAATTTTTTGAACGAATTTATTTTCACTCCCTGTATAACCGCCTCTGGAAATACTTCAGGTCTGTAGAGAATGTCGAACAATATCATAATCCCAATTTTCAGATTTCAAATAAAGTCCAGTTCTCCAGAAACGTCTAATAGGCACTCGAACTTGGGACACCCTGTATATTTTTATTGACCTCATTCAGAATTTTTGTATTAGCATTATCATTGTCGTCCCATTGAAAAAAATCCTCACGAACTGCTTTTTTTATTTTTTCACTTCGCCCCCCCCTCAGTAGATAAATAAAACCGCCACTGAGTTCTGTTTGAATGTAGTACCGTTACAAGTAAGCGTCCATTACTCCATTAATATAGTCATCGTTGCGTCAACAAGTGTTTCATTTATTTCGTATCACCTTAACTTTACCATTCCTCTGAATAAACAATAGGTTATGTGCCCAGGACATTAACTGCGTGTTGTTCGGTTTCGTGAATTTAAAAGTGATCAGTGAGATAAATCGTTTTTTGTCGTGTCGCAAATGTATCTCACAAAAGCAAAATGGCGGCCAGTTATCTGATGAGCGTCCCAAAGCTTTTAGGTCGTGAGAACTACGATGAATGGGCATTCGCGGTCGAGAACGTGTTCGTGCTCGAAGGTTTAGAAAAGTGCATGGACGGTACCGAAAAGGACAGCATAATAAACGCGAAAGCAAAGGCAAAGCTGGTACTAACAATCGATCCTTCTCTGTATATGCACGTGAAAGATGCAGTTACTGCCCATGATGTGTGGAGAAGCCTCAAAAATCTTTATGATGACAGTGGATTTATGCGAAAAATAGGACTGTTACGTACGCTGATATCGGCCAGATTAGAAAATCACGATAGCATGGAGTCCTACATAAATCAGATCGTCGAGACTGCACAAAAATTACGGCGAACTGGTTTCAAAATAGATGAAGAATGGCTAGGATCATTATTATTGGCAGGTCTTCCTGAAAAATACGCCCCAATGATAATGACTGTGGAAAATTCAGGGATAAATATCACCACGGATAGAATAAAAACGAAATTACTTGATATGCAGGTAGATGGCGGTAGCAAAGGAAATAATGGCGCATTGCGAAGTATGCTGTGAAGGTAAACAGGTTCGTTTACCATTCCCCAAAGAAGGAAGTCGAGCCAATGAAGTGTTGGGAATCATTCACAACGATATGTGTGGCCCAATGGAGACTACGAGGTCTGGCTATTAAATAACGAGACTGCGCGCGCAGAAGGCGTCCTAGAGGGGTAGGGTGGGAAACGAATGCAGCATTGGATAGCTGGAAGTGTCTACTATCCCAGTGAGAAAACACGTTTTCGTCGCTGTAGTAGTATTTGTTGTGTAGAGGTTAAAAACGAACGTGTTTTTTTCTCGTGCCGATAACGATGTGTGACGAAAAACACGAGCAACGGATCAATGTGAAATTTCTCGTCAAATTAAAAAAAACTCCGACTGAGTGCTATAAGTTGTTGAAAGAGGCCTATGGTGAGAATTCTCTATCTCGTGCGCGTGTTTTCGAATGGTATAAAAGGTTTTCTGAAGGCCGAGAGAGCACCGAAGATGACCAACGTTCAGGTCCAGGTTTTTTTCGACATCAACGGTATCGTGATGACTGAATGGGTTCCAGAGGGTCAAACTGTAAACCAAACTTACTATTTGAAAGTTTTGGCAACGCTGCGAGAGCGAGTTCGTAAGAAACGGCCGGAGTTGTGGAAAAGCAAATCGTGGATCGAACACGCGCCGTACTCGCCTGATTTAGCACCCTGTGACTTTTTCCTATTTCCGAAGATCAAGTCTGCCTTAAAAGGAACCCGGTTCGAGTCGATGGAAGAGCTAAAGCGAAAATCGGCGGAGCTCCTAAATGCTCTTACAAAAGAAGACTTCCAGCATTGCTTTGACCAATGTAAAAAACGAATGGAACGGTGTGTGGCGAGGGAAGGGGAGTATATTGAAGGGGAGCATTCGATTGTAGAATAATTTTTAAAATAAAACTCTTTTTCATAAGCAGTCTCGTTATTTAATAGCCCGACCTCGTATATCGCTAAGTGGAGCAAAGTATTTCCTCACGTTCATTGACGACTACAGTCGCATGTGCTTTGTTTACTTGCTGAAGACGAAGTGTGAAGTTCTAGAGAAGTTCGAAGAATTCAAGAACATGGCAGAAAATCAGCAAAACACCAAGATTAAGGTACTGAGAAGTGACAATGGGGGTGAGTTTTGCAATAATGATTTCAATAGATATTTGAAGAATGCTGGTATAATACACCAAACATCAAACAGTCATACACCTCAGAAAACGGTATGGCTGAACGATTCAACCGTACCCTAGTGGAGATGGCAAAATGCCTCATGTTTAATGAAGGATTGAACAAATCCTTATGGGCTGAAGCTTGTAGTGCAGCTTGTTATCTGAAGAACCGATCAGCTTCTTCTAGTATATCCAAAACCCCATACGAATTATGGACAGGCAAAAGACCAGATGTCAGTCATCTACGCGTTCATGGGAGTGTCGTCATGGTACATATTCCGAAGGCCAATAGATTGAAATGGGACCAGAAAGCAGAGCGACATATCCTTGTAGGCTATGATGAAACGAGGAAGGGATACAGATGCTTCAATCCTGTTACAAAGAAGGTGATCATCAGCCTTGATGTAAAAATAATGGAAAGGTCAACAGTAAAATTCCCTACTACTTTTGAGGAAAGCATCACTGAGGAGCATTCGGATTCAGTGGGGGAAGAAAGCCAACAGTTTTCCCAAAGTTCACATGAATCACTGTACTCGGATAATGATATTGATTATTTTCCAGATATACCATATGATCTAACACCTACCCCAGAAGCCCCAAGACGATTCCAGAGAGAGCCAAAGAAGAAGATGTTTGACGAATATGTAACATACTTCAATGGTGGAAACGCAGTTGCAGAATCAGTCACGTCACATATTCCAAAAACAGTAGCTGAAGCAATATCGAGTCCTGACGCACCAGAGTGGAAGAAATCCATTCATTCTACGAGAATGAAACATGGGAGCTTGTAGATCTACCAGAAACAGGAACAGTTGTTCCATGTAAGTGGGTGTTCAAAGTGAAATCGGACCAAGATGGCAACAAAACTTTCAAAGCCAGGTTAGTTGCCAAGGGTTTTACTCATATCGAGGGTATAGACTATGGTGATAGGACTGGCTGATATTCTAACTAAACCATTACAAAATGTCCAAAATTTTAAATTTGTGAAATATTTAGGTTTAAGTGAAAATTAAATTTCGAATGAACTTTGGTTAAGTGGGGGTGTTAAAAATGTATAACCCAAGTCCATTCATATCTATAAAGAGGTAGTCACAGAATCCAATTGTATTTATTTCTGTGATACCGCCATTTTGTTTTTACACGATCATCTTCTATGATCAGTTCTGTTTGAATGTAGTACCGTTACAAGTAAGCGTCCATTACTCCATCAATATAGTCATCGTTTCGTCAACAAGTGTTTAATTTATTTCGTATCACCTTTATTGAACTTTAGCATTCCTCTGAATAACAAAATAATCTCATCAAAGCTGAATTATTTTGCACTGACGCGATCTAAACAGATCGAACCTGGGTCAGCATCTACTCTCTTGACTGGAAATGGAACTGGTTGGTGATTTAAAGCAACTTCGGGTCAGACATATAGCTTTGCTTAATAGTAATTCAGATCGATGGACGCGATATTTCTGATTAATTCTTGTTACTGTGCCCTGTTGGGACTATCGTTCATTTTTCCATACCTAAGGAATATCAGGTGTACCACACTGAAATTTCAGCAAGTTAGACTATAGAAAGAGAAGACGATAATAAATGGTGCAGCAAATTTTCAAAACCATCAGAACTAAACTGGGTAACTGTACTACTACGGAATCAAAATGTAGTAGACATTTTTGCAACGTTGTTTGAATTTTCTAATAAATAAACTCTCAAATCAAAATAAAAAGTAGTTCAGATTGAAATTCATTCACTCATTTATGCGTGAATGTCAGAAATGAGTATTTGTTGCATAAATATTAAGCATTCTCCACATAACATACAGGGTGGCCCATTAGTGTGGAGAAGTGCAGTATCTGCAGTATCATATAATGAGGAGTATGATTAAATGTTTCTTATAAATGTTGAATGATTTACTTTGTTGCATATTTTAAAAATATTTTCGAATATTCAGGGTCAGTATTTGACTTGTACAGGGTGGGCAAAATTGGTGCTACATGAACTAAAACTTTTTGTTATAACTCAGCAAATAAACCTCTTAGAAAAAATCAGAGTACGCCACTGGATTGCTATCAGAAAAGTGCCTGTATAATGTTTTTATTTCAACATCCTAGCATAAACAGAAACGGAGATAATGACCAAAGTTGAAATTGCCCAAATTGCAATTCCGGCCTATAACTCGGAAACGAAAGAAGATAGAGGAATGCAGTTGATGGCATTAACAGTTTCTCGAAGAAAGAGGACTATAAGGTGCCATTCATTTTTCTCTATCTCCTCGGGTTAAAAAGTTTTAGTTCATGTAGCACCAATTTTGCCCACCTTGTACATATATTTCAACTGTCGATTCTTGAGGCCAAAAGAAACCATTTTTTCATTTTCCATTCTTCTGAATTCGGCTCTGATATATAGCGATTTGAAAAAAAAGTTGGGCCAAATACGTGCCTGATACGATTCTCTGCAAACTTATTAGATGTTCTTGGTGATACATTTAGGAAATACTTGAGCACTTACCTCATTTGAATAAGAATGTTACAAACATGATATTCCCTAACAAAACACTTAGTTTTGTCCGATTATTTCTGCAAGTGAAAAGCCATATTCCTGCCACCATAATAAGATCCATCTTAGATTTTTCTGAAGATTAGTTTGTAAACACTTATAATTTGTTCATATTTTCCTCGATATTCTAAAACTACCTCTTGAATGTTTTCTTACTAACCTATCCTAACTCCATTAACCTTGGTAATAGGATTCGACGTCAGTGACCTAACCTAACCCATCTTCTGTGATGCCAGATTGCTGATTTTCTCTTCGAACAATGGTATAGGCGAACTCAATAAAGCAGTACGTCCCCTATCGTAAACGGATGAACTATCGCAAGAGCGTAGTTTTGTTTACTTTCCGCTAAAGGCGTCTAGGCGTTGCCCTTTGGAATTGCCAAACGATTAGTTCTGCTTCTCTCCGATATAGGGCTACGATTTTAAATTCAGTCGCCTATAACGGTGCGCTGCGAGGTAGCCGCCACGCAAGAGTTGTTCTGTGTCTCCAACGTTAGTCCCATCACAGACCAGTCTGTGGTTCCATGAACGACGCTTACGCATAGCGACAACCTGCGCCATGGAATTCCATTTATTTATTCATTTATTTATTTATTTATTTATTTATTTATTTATTTATTTATTTATTTATTTATTTAATTATTTATTTATTTATTTATATTATAGCCTCGGGAATGAACTCAGAACCTCCGATCCCAAAACAATACTCTAACCACTGAGGTAGGGGTACTTTTCATTCGTATACGACGAAAGGAATGCAAGCATTCTCCTTACGAAAGATTCATACTAACTCGATTAGTTCACGAGTTTTCCTCACGTTTACATGAAATAAATGGACAATGCTCACCTTGCGACCAAATTCATTAGGTATTCCAACACCACATAAGCGAAATCTTCATAGGCGAGGTCTTTGAGCGAATCCGATCCAATTATCATTCCCAGTATGGTCAAGCCCCAACAGTTGACGCATAAAGCTAGCAGGTTCCAAAATTTTTCCAAGAAGATCTTGGATTCCCTCGTTAAACTTCTCTTTTTCTGAGCAACAATTATTCCTTGTACCGACAAAGTTACAAGACCAGAGCCAGAGCCCAGAACTGCTGTCACGATGAAGTAGATGAGGAAGGGGCCTATCCAAGATATAAAAATTGTTTGGATAGGATCGTTGCTCGACAACAGCATCAGTTTGGCCATTATCTTTCCAGAGATGTAGCCGATAGTGATTCCTGTAAAATAAGTATAGTTGGAAATGATTCAAATTTCACCTGTCACTCCAAAGAATTACAGAAGGGTCCATTCCTCTCAATCAGAAGTATTATTTTTGGTGTATGAATATGCATGATGCAGCCGGATGATCTTGGAGCATGAGAATATTCATTAGAAGATTAGTAATGAAGAGTGTTTCAATAAGAGCGCAATATTTGAATTGCGCGCATTGTTTGACAGTCTAACGGTGGGTTTCACAAAGCGTAATCACCGGTGATTGGTCACGATTTTCAGCTATGAGTCGTTACACCAAGGTTTCTATGCATCTATCACCCGCTTTTCTTCTAAAACGAAGAAGGAAAAGCAGTGACGGACGTGACGGTGAATGGCGAACATTATCGCTATGATAAAACAGTTTCTTGTGCCTCATTTGGAAGCTTTTGATCTTGACGACATCTGGTTTCAGCAGAACGGTGCCACATGTCATACCTTCCGTGAAACATTGACGATCATGCACGAGTTGCTCCTGGTCGTGTCATTTCCCGATTTGGTGACCAGAATTGGTCTCCATGCTCTTGCGATTTAACGCCTTTAGACTTCTGGCTGTGGGGTTATCTGAAGTCACAGGCTTATGCCAATAAGCCTGCAACCATCGAAGAATTGAAGGCTAAATTAGACGCTGTATCAATGAAATGTTTTCAATAAAGTTATTGAAAATTTCGAAGGGTAGGGGAAATACATAGATGCATTGAAACCCTGGTGTAGCGCCTCATAACCAAAAATTGTAGATCGAAAACGGCACTCTAGAACGTCCTACTTCGGGAATAATCCGCAATATTTCGTGGTCGTGGCGCTACTGCGGCAATGGAAAATAGTCCGACCCCTTTCGGGAGAAATGAAAAGCTGCACAAAATCTCAGATTTTCGATCGACAAGAAAGTCTGAAACAAAATCTAATCAGTGCTAACACTAGGTATCCTTTGCATCTATGATAAACGAATAGAAAGTACCTGATTGTAATTTGAATGTCAAAGCTTTTCAAACAATTTGAATAACTTGACAGTTCTCAATAAACACAGAAAATCAAATTGTTCCATAGACATCTCTATCTGAATTCAGACTATTCAGAGGTATGTGGATTTTTGGGAAAAACTTCGAAAAAGCTCTAAAAATCCTATTCTGTTAAAAATATGCATATCATGTATGTATTTGACAAAAAATGAAGTAAAATGAATGGTGATTACAAATATGAAAAAATGACCAATATTTCGCAAACTGTTGAATAAAAATATGTGAAAGTATACAAGAGCTTGAAGGAAGTTCCAGAGAAATGAAAAACGCTACTGATGAATATAGTGTGTCCCATTTGAAAAATCAAAGTCACCCTCTATTTCTCTTTTGTGGGACACCCGGTATATTCGATAATATTTTTAGGGTGGGCTATTCTTGGAGTAGGTATATCAAGTTTGCATCAAAAAAATTTGCCAAACTCAGACCTTTACGCTTATACAGGATTTAATTAAAGGTGAGGTTTTTCTTTTGACAGATGGCCGAACTCATCAAAATAAGTCATTTTACCAAAAAATGTGCAAGGATGTGACGGTACTGAACAGATTTGATACTGGTAGTGATCACAGAATGGTGAGAGCACAGCTTATCATTGACACCAAAGCAGAGAGAAGCAAGCCGAACAACTAGGCATAGATGAATTGGCTGATAGAGTTGTGGGAGCGGTGAATACATCGATGAGGAAAGCTTGTTCGAGGACGCAGGATACAAAAAGGTCCCGATTGAGCCAGGAAACAATTAGACTGTTGGAACAGAGACGTGATACAACTGACAAAACAATGGACGAATATAAGAAGATCAATAGGCGCGTGAAGAAAGCAATAAGGAAGGAAAATAGAGAGTACAATGCAAGGCTTATGGAGGATATGATACAGGACAACTGCAAAATGAAGGTCCTTCGAAGAAAACTATCGAAAGGAAGAACAAAGATAAAAAAGCTGCGTAATAATAATGATGTCATAGTACACGATAGGGAAGACATAATTCGAACCGTTGAATCCTTCTACACTGACCTGTATTTGTCCAGATTAAACAACTCGGCGGAAAAGTTGAGCAGCATGAATGTCGGCTCTGAAGACCTTCCAGATATTACAGAAGAAGAACTGAGAAAAACACTATCTCAAATGAAGAACAATAGATGCCCAGGAGAAGATCAAGTGACTGCAGAAATGATCAAGTTTGTCGGAGCAGAACTCAGAGAAAAAATTTGAACACTTCTGTATAAATGTCTATATACCGGCAGGATCCCTGCTAGTTGGTGTAGCTCAGAAGTTGTCCTTCTATTCAAAAAAGGCGAAATTACAGATATAGAAAATTATAGACCTATATCCCTGTTGTCACACCTATATAAGGGTATTCCTCTGTGAACTGGGCAACTCGTCTAAAAAAGACGTCTAGACGACTTTTCTGCTCATATATTCAATAATCCTAATTCAATAAATATATATTTACATTTTTTTGATGAACGAGAGATGAACCAAAAATATTTCCATTACTTTAGAAAATTTTAACAATATTCTGAAATGGTCGATACAGGGGACTGTGCCCATGTCAGGGGATTGTTTATTCAAATGAAAAATTCTGTACCATAATTATTCTATTTCAATTTTCAAAAAAAATCACAGTTTAGGAATTTTAAGTATTTGCTTTCTTCTTTGATCATGAGAAGCGTTTTTTGTACTTCATTATTTTCTTCTTCAAGACTCTAATTTCATCATGTTTTTTTTCTTTATCCTATATCTTGGCATCTTCTCTCTAGAATATCTTTTTCGAATTATTTCAGCAACTTCAGGTTTTGGCAATTGAAATGAATTAGTTACATCAGAATCTGGACTATCATGTGCGAGTTAGTATTATTCGCTCATACTTTTTTTTATTGCGATACTTGGTGCAATGTTCTTTCCACTTCTTCTTAGCTTCCCGGTGTTCTCGTGGGGTCATATTCTCAACAAGATCCCTAGTTCCCTTTTCTTTTTTCCTAAGGTATTTAATACGCTCTTTCTCTCTACACTGAGAGAACAGTTTATTTATATATAATGAAGTTTATTCATATTGAATAATCCCCTGATTCGAATATGGCGTAATGAATATTTATTTGTCATAAATAATGGATTTATTTGAGTTTCATGGATAAATTGTTATTATTTGTAAATAAATTTTATTCATGTCAAATAAAGGATTGATTCATCGCTAAAAAAGATTTTTTACTATATACATTCATATACTTTCATTCCATAATGAATTATTTTTAAAGGATAATTGTTATTTATGAGAAGAATTTATTTTTTTCTGATAAGTAATGCTAGTTAACGACTAACAAAGATATATTGATATCTAATAAAAGGAACGAGACAAAAATTTTATATATTTGTATCAATTAACAAGTTAATTAGCTGTGAAGAAATATAGTTTTCATTAAATAATAAATTATTAACATTCGTTGACAATGAACAAATGAAAATTTATATTTCATAAATTTTTTTTCATATGAATAACAGAAATTATTCAGATATTCTTATTGTATAACGAATTTATTAGTCGTGAAGAAAGATATTTTTTCATTCAATATTGAATTATTGGCAACAAATCATGTTATTCATGATTTTTTCTATGAATGATATAGCTTTTTCAATTGGGTCATTTCATTTCAATAAATATGATCATATGAACAGGAACTGAAGTAATTAGGTTTTCATATTGAAAAAATGCTGATTATAGATTATAATATGAAATCTGCTATCATCAAATCAGTCTAACTGTTATAGTTATTTGAGGCACGTATACAATAGTCCGTGAAGAGGTGGAGCATTTGCTCAAAAATAAATAATAGGAATAACTTGGAACGTAACATTTATTTAAAGCGATAATAGAATAGGAATTATCAGTTTTTGTACTAAACAAAAGCGATCCCAGTAGAGGTCGTAGCTTTATGTTCCTAATTTTACAATATTACCATATTCTGAGTATAGATTGATTGTGAGTGAAACTATCAATCATGGTTCTGGTTAGTAATATTTTTTTTCCAAATGCTGCAGCATTACATAAAATCGTTTCACTCACAATTAATCTACTCAGGATATGTTATATAATATAATCCTCATGCAAACAGCCTATAGTCATATAAATATTTTTTACATTGTTGTACCAATGTACAAACAAACGTCCTATACATATAATAAGAAACTAAGTTATCTTTTTCAACAATAGTATTTAAACATTATTCGGTTTTACAAAAAAATATATAGCAATATTAGAATGACCAGTTTGATCAACACCATCAAACCATGAAGAAACATTAACATTCTAGTGCAAATTCAACAATAATAAACCAAAGTTAAACTATTGCAATTCAATAAATTTATCGAAAGAATTAGTCCTCAGAAATTCTTCAAGTAATTCCACACAATCAATACCATTCTCTGAAACAATAGAATTAAGCGTCATCTTATTCTGATCTCACGAACGGAAAATTCATGATGTAAAAAATACTGAAAGGGAAATAATATATAGAGTGAGTGGAAAGTAACGCACAAAATTCGTATCTTCAGTTGATATCCATTATTTTGTTGGAAAATAGCTCGAACCGGTCAGTTTTCATTTGAATTTGAATGTTTGTGATCGACCCCTCAATACAGAAAATTTGAAATCAATGATATGATTCAAGAAAGAGGGGGCAAAGCAGGAGTTGCTTGGAAGGAGGAAGGATATTGGAAATGTGGATCTGATGGAGTGTGGAATAGGTAACAGGAGGGGCAACATATATATCAATGAAGACCTCCCTACTGACGTGAGGAGGCTGTACCAGAGGGCCCGAGAACTTCGTAAGCATGGTTTTCGGTATGTTTGGTGTAAGGATGGACAAGTCTTGGTGAGAAGATCCGACATTAGTAATATTACTAGAATAACTTGTGAAGGCCAAATAGATGAAATGATGACTTCCGCCGTTCAACAAGAGTAAAATTGATAACTAGTTTAAGTTTTTTTTTCTTTGTTTGTTTATCTCATCATGATGGTTAATTTTGTATCTGTTGGGCACATTAATGCTCGATCACTAATCCCAAGTTTTTCGGAGTTTGAGAGTTTTGTTTGTAGTAAAAATTTTGATATAATAGGAATATCAGAGACCTGGCTAGATAAACATATGAAGTCAGATATCGTTATGCTTGAGGGGTACAACTTCGTGAGGCAGGATCGTGACGGACGTGGTGGAGGGGTCGGCCTTTATATTAAGAACTGTTACGAATACAAGATAATACGCGATAAACTCATGAAAAATGATCATTTCGAGCAAATTTGGTTGAGGGTATCGCTTGGTAAGGTTTCATTCGCTGTGGGATGTATTTACCGGCCACCAAATTTTGTAACCTCGCAATTTCTTTCGGCACTTGAAGAGATCTTGATGACAGTCGGCGTGCTGGCGGGGAATGTGCTCCTCATGGGGGACTTCAATATTAACTGCCTGAATCTATATTCTAAGGAAGTAATAGAGCTAAATAATATATTGGAATCTTTTAGTCTTTCGCAAGTTGTTCTTAGCCCTACTCGCATTACGCCGACTACAGGTACACTCATAGACTTGATTATTGTATCGAATGATATTCCTGTTGTTGAGGCTGACACTACTCCAGCTCTTGCATCCACAGATCACGAGTTTGTATCTTGCCAGTTGTCGATGCCCTCTGCTAGGAGAAATGTTAAATTTATAGAGCATAGAGACTTGAATGGTATCGACACGCGGCAGTTTTTGTGTGACCTCCGGTCCATTCCATGGCGAAACATTTATGACTACACAAAGATAGATGATAAGGTTGACTTCATCAATGAGAATATAATTACATTGTTGAACCTGCATGCTCCTAAAGGACAAATTAGAATAACTAAATCGAAATCTCAGCCCTGGTTAAGAAATGTGGGGTACTTGAGGAAGTTGAGAGATAAGGCTCTCTCAAAATACAAAAAAAACCCAACGGACTCTAACAGAGCATACTATAAGTCATTGAGGAATTTAACGAATGCATCGATAGAAAATGAAAAAAAAGCTTTTCTCGTGACAAAACTAGATTCCTCCCGTAATGTTTGGCGAGAGTTAAATAGGTACTGTGGGGAAATAAATAAAGGAGCCTCGGAGCTCCCGGCGGCTTTGAGCGACGTGGACGCACTTAATGATTTCTTTGTTTCGTCGGTTCCTCCGGCACAAGATGTCTGTGGAAATCTCATTCATCATTATACGGAAAATGTAAGGGAAAATCTCACCTCAACATTTGAATTTAACCCAATATTGGAAAGCGACGTTCTCAGAATAGTCAATAACTTAAAGTCACGGGCATGGGGGATTGATGGAATAAACATTGATGTGATTTATTTGTGTTGCCCATTCATTGTGCCGTACCTAACACATGTGATGAATTTCTGTTTACAGAATTCAGTATTTCCTAGTATGTGGAAAAGAGCAATTATAGTTCCAATTCCTAAAAAAAACAATCCCAATGAATATAAGGACCTTAGGCCTATCAGTATTTTACCATGCATGGCAAAAATTTTGGAACGTGCAATGTACGAGCAGATGGTAGAGTACATTGAAGCCAATAATATATTGCCGGCTACGCAGTCTGGGTTTCGGAGGGGTCACGACTGCTCAACAGCTCTTATGAATGTTTGCGATGACATTTTTCGAGCAATGGATGGTGCCGAGGTTGGTGTGTTGGTGCTTCTCGATTTTACTCGTGCTTTTGACACTATTTGTCATAAAATTTTAATTTCGATACTACACTTCGTTGGCTTCGGTGATGCGGCAGTCCAGCTATTTAAAAGTTTCATACACGAGCGGAAACAATGTGTCAGAGTTGATGACGCAACATCGCACGAACTCACAATCTGCAGTGGAGTCCCTCAGGGATCTATTTTGAGCCCCTTGTTGTATGCTTTGTATGCGGCTGGTCTCCATGGTGCTATACAAGCATGTAGCGTACAATACTACGCGGACGATACACAGCTGTACCTGTCAAGTTCTGTGGATCGTATTCAGGCATCATGCGACGCTATCAATGCTGATCTGAAGAGATTTAAAGATCTGTCTCTTAGTCATCACTTGCACTTGAACCCTCTCAAGAGTTATGTTATTTTATTGGGCTCAAAAGTATACATTGATAGAGTGAAAGACATGGTTCAAATAAAAATTGGGGACGATACGCTGGAGATTAAAGAGGATGTAAAGAATTTAGGTCTAGTATTTGAGTCACAGATGCGATTTCACAAGCATATTACACAATGTGTGCAGAGGGCATTTGCGAGCCTCAAGTCAATTTACACTGTTCGACGTGTTCTGCCGGTGAAAACAAAAAGAATGCTGTGCGAGTCGCTTGTGCTGTCCAGGTTCGGCCACGCCAGTGTGGTGTATGCAAACAGCTTAACAGAGTACGACAAACGGAGAATTCAAAGAGTCCAAAATTCATGTCTAAGACTCATATATGGAATTAGGAAATTCGAAAGAATTTCTCATAAACTTAGGGATGCAGGGTGGTTGGACATGGAGAGCACTCGTAGGCTGCGTCAGGCGTGCTTCTTTCAGAAAATCATTGTGAATGAATCCCCCCCGTATCTATACAACCGAATTATATTCAGATCACACGTGCATAACATCAACGTCAGAACAAAAGGGTTACTAACTCCTCCCATACATAGGACGGCTTATTTCGAAAGGGGTTTTTCGTTCAACATTGCCCGAGTATATAATGCACTTCCACACCGCCTCAGGTCGCTCACGGGGGGAGTGACTTTCAAAAGGGAATTATTCAAATATTACTTTTCCCTGCAATCCCGGGTTTAAAGTCATGTTTAAAATCATGTGTTCGGTCTCTGATATTCTGTCTTTGGGCTTTTCTTGTGCGGGTGTTTTGTATTTCATAGAGATTATGTAAGTGTCATATATGTGGTTAAGTAGAGCAGGGAGGACTTCTGTATCAGTAGCCCAACCTGGACTTCGCCATTTTTTCACAGTCATTATAAAATAAGTATGTTAAATCAGGATGTAAACTAATCGACATTGTGGAAAATAAAGTCATTATTATTATTATTATTATTATTATATAAGTTTAAAAATGGACATTGAAAGATTACTATTGGAAAACTCGAGAAAAACATTTAATCTATTTTCACGGATTTAACTGAAATTTTACCCTTTGTTGAATTGGATGAGATTGTTTTATATTTCATTGACAGGGACTAAATTTTTCAACAAAAGGTAACAAAACATACCATTAGTAATAACGATTTATGTATTTCTGTGGTAAAATAGTATATGAGTGTGAAGAAAGCATAATATTCGGAGAGAGCCAATTTTACTTTAAATAATCATCATAAATAATTTAGACCTTACCTTCAAAAACACCAGCCTAGTGGTTCAAACCATTTTCATTCAGAAAATTTTGGAAATCCATTGTTTAGTTCACTCACCTATAGTTTCGTAATCACGAATTTCATAATCACAAACGCAATAGCGCACCAACGAAGAATAATAATACACAAAAATAAGAATGAACGAGCCTACCTGCAGATTTCGCTTCGCAGCCTAAAGGGGGCTGACGACTGACGAGGAAGAGGGGGCAATTGACAAGTCTCGTCATGTTGTCGGATTCGCGGTAAAACAAAGATCCGAGCATTAATATACACTTATTGGTGTCCAATCAATATTTATCAATAATTAATAAATTTTATATAATTCATAATTCAATACGCAATTGTTTGACATAAATAACTGCACTTCGAATTTCCAAAAATATTTGTTTGGTGGAAATAATTTCTTTTTTATAGCTAACAATTTTTTCGAACATTATTTCTCGATGCAACATTTATTTTTCTGTAATAAACGTTTCTTATTATAAATAAATATTGCCGAAATAAATAGAATGTTTCTCAGAAATAAATTCAGAATCCAGAGTTTCTAAATATGAATAACGTTTTCGAATAATTAATAAATTTTATTAATTATCAATAAAACTGTTCCAAATAAGGAAATCTTAATTATTAACACTTGCATTTCTCTCAGTGAAGCTCTTTCCTTTTCTTTTTCTATTTTTATTACACTCATATCTCTTCCGCTCATTTCCTCTTTTCCTTTTCAAAATATCTTCCTCAGAGAGTTTTTTCTTCCTTGGAACCCTAGCCTAGTGGTTGAGATGATTGTCTAGGACCCCGAGAGTCCCGAGTTCAATCCAGAGGCTAGGAAAGAATTTTTCTATTCTCGGTGATGTGCCTAAGGTGGCGTAAGGACACGGTAAGAAGGCCTACATAGAACACAACTGATTCTCCTCAACTCGCACAAGCTACAAGCTTCTGAGGGGTCTCCTCAGGATACCTAGGAGATATCAGTATCATAGTCAAAGCACACGTATATCTAAAACAATGATAAACACTTATCAGAGTCCTTTGTCTAAGGATAAACATAATATAAAGGCAGTTCCTTGGAGACGGAAACAGTCCCCTGTCTCCCAACAGGACAGGGGACTGTTTAATTTTACTTCATTGAAAGATAGCACAATAGGTAATGATCTCATGTTATTTCGCTGTACAAAATAAATATTCATCTATTACAACGATATAAAATTTGTGAGGTAAGAATATAGTTCTAGAAAAGAAATGAAAATAATCCTTACCAGAGGATTGTTACCTGTCAGGTAACGACGTGACTTCCATGGAAAGACGCTCGTGCAGCAAGAAATGAAATGGCGTCTGGGAAGTAATGACAGCAACCATGCCAACTTTGATAGTTTGCGGTCTGTTACACAAATCCATGGCGCTATTTAACCTTTACAGTGCGTGGCACATAATTTGAAATATAGACAGGGGAACTGTTCACAAAATGTGGAGACATACTTCAATTTACCTTTTCAGTATAATGGAATAATAATTATAAAAAATTAATGGACCTTTTTGACCATGAAATAATGCTGTTCGAACATTCAAACAATTTGATTGGTTCCAATAGTTATACCCTGAATTTTTAATAACATGGACGAGAACACAGCAGAATTAAGTTATTGTCTTAATTAATTTAGTATGAAGTGACTTACCAGCTTCAGTGACACGACAGGGGACTGTTTTTCAAGTACTTCAACATCGTTTTCAATACAATAAAGTTTATTTCATTGAATATTGAACACTGAGCAGAGGTAGATAAGATTATTATTTTATGATATTATCTACAAAATAAATATGATCTGTATTTTTTTTATATAATATTAGCCTGAGACAATGAGTTGCCCAGTTTACAGAGAAATACCCATAAGCTCTTCACTAAAATTATAACAAACCGCTTGACCCCAAAACTAGATTTTTACCAACCAACAGAACAGGCAGGTTTCAGAAAGGGCTATAGCACAATAGACCACCTCCACACGGTGCTGTTATTACAGCTTTGCAAAATGCCAGAGTGGATTCTAGGTACACCAACATCATCGAAAATATCTATGAGAGGGCCTCGATACAGATTAGGTTAGACGAATCATCAGTAACCGGACGGATACCTTTGGGTAGAAGTGTGCGACAGGGAGACACTATCTCGCCCAAGCTGTTCACACTAGCTTTGGAAGACCTATTCAAGCAATTGAAGTGGGACACTAGAGGCATAGTTGTGGATGGCATTAGACTCAACCATCTGAGGTTTGCTGACGACATAGTAATCATGGGTAATAACATCATAGAACTGAGAGAAATGCTGGCTGAATTGGAAGTAGCAGCGTCTAAAATAGGACTCGAAATGAATTTCAATAAAACGAAAATCATGAGTCCGGACAACATCACCATAAATGTAGGGAAAAATACCATCGAATGCGTTAGCGAATATGTTTACCTCGGCCATACCATCAAACTAGGGAAGGACATCCAGCATGCAGAAATAACAAGACGCATAAGGATGGCATGGGCAGCTTCCGGGAAACTTGGACATATTATCCTAATAAACAACAAGATCCCTATAAATCTGAAGCGCAAAGTATACAACACATGCCTACTGCCCGTACAAACATACGTATTGGAGACAATGAGTCTGACTAAAAGTTTCGCAAATAAACTCTCAACAACTCAAAGAGCTATGGAGCGCCGCATGCTGGGTGTCTCCCTACGTGACAAAATAAGGAACGAGTGCATCAGAGAACGTACCAAAATCAGAGATGTTCTTCAGGAAGTGGCGGACATGAAATGGAGTTGGGCTGGTCATTGAGCAAGAATGTCCGAGACTATATGGGCTCATAGGATAACGGTATGGAGACCCAGAGAAACCAAAAGAAGTGTTGGGCATCCCCAAAAACGGTGGGTAGACGATGTCAAGAAGCTGGCTGGTAAGAGGTGGATGAACGTGGCAGGATAGGGAGACATGGAAGAGGTGGAGAGAGAGACCTATGTCCAGGAGTGGATGAATACAGGTTGAAAAAGAAGAAGAAAGACCAAAAAATGTTTTCATGAATTATGCCCCTGTTTCGAGAAAATGAAACTAGAATATTTTCTAGGTCCATCTGAAAATTCCTCAGTACGAACCTGCTCCATCGCCTGCTCGTCTGTAGATATCAACATGTATTTTGTCTTGACTGCCCTTGGCTCAGTGGAAGAGCATTGGAATTAGGACCCAAAGGTCCGAGGTCCGAAGTTCAATCCCAAGCTAGTCTAGTCTCGGTAGGGGCCACCATTCTCACTGTTGGGTCAAAAATTAACAGTGCTGTGCCTAAGGTGGCGTAAGGACAGAGTAACAAAGCCTACACAGAACACCACTGCTTACTCCGAACTCGGCACAAGTTACAAGCTTCGAAGCTTGTAGTTTCAGAGGGGTCTTCTCAGAAGACCTAGGAGTAATCAGGATAAACAATATATCATGACTCAGAATATAGATTGTGATCAGTAATTTTCGATACGTGTTACTGCGATGGTTCGAGTTAGTCCAGGTGCCCGTGCATGGAACAAATGGCAAATGTTTATCTATACTCATATTATATATATATATATTCTTTTGAAAGAGAGAATTACATACTGTTTTGTAATATCAAACAATATGTAATATTATAAAGAGGAAAGATTTGTATTTTTTGTGATTGATACGAATAGGCAATAATTACAAAAAAATCAGCCAAAATCAGCCATAATCAGCTATTTTCACGTGCGCTGCAAAAACCGTGACACTTACGTGGATACAATGTATGACGGAAATGTACCTCTTGAATAGTTCTACAAAAAAGTCCGCGATAGCATATATCTATCTCTCAAGATTGACTTGCTATTACCTGTTTATGGTTATCAGATGTTCACCAAAATTATGCACTATTTGGGAGTGTGTTTTATGAATAGCTTATTGATCCTCATCCAACTTAATATGTTAAATAATAATAATAATAATTTTTATTGGTTTAACCAAAGGGCTATCGACCGAGGTCTTTCTGCCCGTTTACATTATTCTACATTACATGTATTTAATAATTCTATATAAAGAGGGAAAAGTAACGTTTATGGAAAAAAAAAAAAAAATTATATACATATTTAAATAAATTTATGTTCTGAGTTCCTCCAATTCCGAAATTAGAATTTTAGCTGGATATATTCTTCTGTTGCCTTGGGCGTGGTTGTTTGTCGTCACCGGTTGAAGGATCTCCATGTTGCTACGGTTGTTTGCGAATTTTATATTCAATTTGTGGAATCTTGTCGTTATTGGTTCAATTTGGGTTTTTTCGTAAAGCATAGTATTCGATGGATTATGTAGTGGGTTTCTAGGGTGCCTCATTTTCGTTATTATTCTTAGACTGCTTCTTTCTGCCACTTCTAAATTTTTCAATGTAGGGTTTCTTGCGTTTATCCATAGTTGGTGTCCATATTCTATGATTGGTCTGCATATCATTTTGTAGATGTTTGTTGCTGTCTTGTAGTTGATTCCTTCCCGTTTGTACGTGAGTGCTCTGAAGTGTCTGGATCTTGTGACAATCTTTTTCTTCATGATTTGTGTGTGATGCTTGAAGTTGAGTTTGTTGTCAATTGCTATTCCCAGGTATTTAACTGTCGGTGTAGGTGTGATGGTGTGATGTAACATGTTTATTATTGGTGATGAGGCTGTAATTTTATGTCCAAATATAATAAATTGAGTTTTGTTAGGATTGGGCGAGATGCGCCATTTTTTCATCCAAGTTACGATTTTGTCAGATAATCTTTGGAGACCTTCAATCGTTTTACTCAGGGTTCTGTTGTGTGAGACAAGAGCAGTATCGTCACAGAATTGAAGTGTATACAAATGTGGATCTACTTTTATTTTGTTGTCGAGGTCGTGGTTGTACATGTCATGACAAAAAATGTTGTAAAGTATGGGGGATAGTGGTGAGCCCTGAGGTAGACCTTGCTGTGGTGTGAACATATCCGATAGAGAAGAATTTATCTTGATTTGCAACCTCCTATCTTTCAAGAACCTTTGTATTATTTTTATCAGATAGTCTGATGTTTTACATTTCATTAATTTATATATCAATCCTTTGTGCCAAACACTATCAAAGGCTTTGGTAATGTCCATAAATACTGCAGCAGATTTGTTCCCTTTTTTCATACTATTTTGAATATTTGAAGTGAGTGCTATAAGTGGGTGTATTGTGGAGTTTTTACGTTTGAATCCGAATTGGTATGTGGGTATCACGTGTTTGAGTTCTTCTTCTAAACGTCTAGCTATTATTTTTTCGAATAGTTTGCCTGCAACTGGTAAGAGAGTTATTGGCCGATAGTTTGAAGTGAGTTGATGGTTCTGGTTTGGCTTTGGAATCGGAATTATTAGACCTCTTTTCCATTCTGCTGGGAAGTACCCGTTTTCTAGACAGTAGTTGAAAATTTTCTTCAAGTGGTCGTGTATCAGTGGGTCAAGTTCTTTGAGTATTTTTCTGGGTATATTATCATATCCGCCAGCTGTATTTTTTCCAGAGAAAAGGGTCTCGGTATATTCTTCGTCTGTAATCTCAGTCATCTTGAAGTTTGCTTGGTCTTTTAAAGTTTCGGTAAGGTAGTGTTCTACTTCATTTCTAAATTGTTGGTCGAAGTTGTTAATACGGTTCTCCCTGTATATATCCTCGAACTGACATTTGAAGGCCTCAGCAATTTCTGGATCTGCATCGATGGCAACATTATTTACTATCAAATTTGATATTCTTCTTGTTGGTTTGTATTTGGAAAGTTTTTTTATTTCTTGCCAATAGTTGCGACCTCTTTTATCATTAATGTTTTTGCATGTTGTAATCCATTGATGCGATCTATATTCCTGAATCATTGAATGTATGTCCTTGTTCAACTTGTTGAATTTCTGTTTGAGATTTATGTCAGAGTTCTGTTTCATTTCTCTATATATTTGCTTTTTTGTCTTGATTAATTTAAGTATGAAAGGAGGAAGCGTGTGTAAGTAGTATTTATGTTTTCTTGTTGGACTATTATTCTCGATAGATTGTGATAGTGTTTTCATGAATTCAGATATGGTGATGGCTGTAATTGGTTCTTTTTGTTGGACGTGTCGGATAAGTTCTTGATTGACTTTTTCAGTGTCACATCGATTAAAGTTTGTTATAATAGGTTCTGGAATAGTATTAACTGGTGTTGTCAAGTCTATGATTAGTTCGATTGCTAAATGATCGGAAGTCAGATCTGGAATGACCGTAGCTCTTATATGGTTCTTCAAATTGTTCGTGCATAAAACTATATCTGGGGTTGAATCAGGGTTATTTTTCATAAGGAAGGTTGGTGACGTGGTAATCCGTATGAAATTGCTGTTTTCGGTGAATTGTCGGAGTTGTTTCTTTTTTCTACTTGTACTGGCATTGAAATCTCCTATTATAAGAGCATATTCGTATTGTACAGCTTTGACAAAAATGTTTTCTTCAATCATGGAGTTTGGATGGATGTAAGCTAGAAAAATATGCAATTTATCGTTTAAGAATGGAAATGTGCAATGAAGGGCTTCATTTAGTGGGTTATTTATGGCAGGTGGGTTTGCTTTGCCTAGTTTCAGTTCCCTGCTAGCTTGAATTAAGCTTCCTCCCCTAGTGTTGTTGTTTGTAATATTTCCATATTTGTTTAGTATTGTCCAGTTTCTGAATCCTAACGGCTGATTGGGCTTGGCTTTGGTTTCCACGAAGAGCGTACAGTTCACGTTATTTTTTTCAATGTAGTGATTTATGAGATGGCGTCTTCGATTATAGCTATTGATGTTGGCGTACAGAAGTTTGATGGAGCTATCCATTGCATTGAATTTGGGTGCCTTCTTTTGGTTCAGTTGGTGTGTTTGCGTTTTCTTTGAATAAGTCGAACATAAGGATGTAAACATTGTTTCCTGAGAAGACAGCCGTGGTATCGATGTTGTGACTTTCGATGAACCTTTTTTTGAGTTTTGATATTAGTATCTGCCTATCAGTATTATTTGGGTTATTTAATTTGTTGACGTACGTGTCAACAATAAAGTCGTGGATTGTCATTGAATTGTGAATTCTACTATTTCTGGTTATTTTTTTATTCAATTCAGATGATCTTTTATTGTTGGATTTTATTCGCGCATTCGGAATCCCTGCAATTGGACGTGTTGGTCGGTTTGGGCATTTCATTGACCAGGCTTCATGTTCTTCAGAGCCGCAAGATTTACATTTAGGTGGTAGTGGAGATGTACAGTTACTGGTTTTGTGGGCTCCTTTGCATTTATCACATTGAACGGGTGTGTTGCAGTTATCTGTTGTATGGGTAAATAAGCAGCACTTGGAGCAAGGAATTGGTACCGGCTGTGGGGGCAGGCTGGAGTATATCGGGTAGTGTCTGCATTTATAGTAGAATCCTTCTTTGAGGAGATATTCGAAAACTGTTACGTTACCTGTTATTATTCTAATTAGGGATGTCGATTTCCCGGTGGCTCTGGAAGTAATACGCTTGCAGAATCGGTGTTCTAGATCATTTTTGTTGAGTTCTACGCTGATTTCTTGGTCTGTAATGTCTTGATCAACTTGTCCGATAACAACTGAGTAAGTATTGGAATAGTTTTTAGTGGTAGGGGGTTTGATGGACTCTTTAGTTTCTTCATAACTTTCGATTACTCCTTCCGTTTTCAATGTAGTTAACGTTTCTGATAGTTTAGTTTTATCGTTGTCGCTTTTTATGATAAATCCTTTTGATGTTTTTATTATGATGTCTTTATTTTGTGGGTAGTGATTTGTCCAGAGATCGGCCATGCCTATTCTCGAGATATCTTTTTTTGTTGATAAATAGAATACGTGTTGAAATGATTTGTTTATTTTGTTTAGCAGCTGATGGGAAAAGTTGTTTTGTTTATGTGGTGTATTCGTATTCGACATCCGTGGAGTGGCCGTCGTATGTTGATTATGATTAGAGACGGGATTCCGTCCAGATGACTGATAATTTGTGGGATTACCCAGCTGTAGTTGTTGTGTGGAATGTGGAGAAGTTGTTATTGTTTGAGAATATTCACCTGCAGATGGAAATCGTTTTTTGTTTGGGTTTAGATTTGTCGGGGAATTCGGATCTTTGATTCTCTTCCTTTTATATCTTGCCTTCTTCCATTGTCCGTCATCTTCAATTTCCATTTCTGTGTATTCTCCGTCGCTTGACGAATTCATGTTGGGTTTAGCTAATATTGATAACTATATTTCGCTTCTAGAAATTATTGAATTCACTTCGTAGAACGTCGCAGATGATAACCGATCTCGGCTGATGCTACACGTCGACTGCTTAATATGTTATTTATCCCCAGTATTTAATTTAGAACGAAATTGCCCTTCACATCATACAATTACAACGAGTACATCAAAAGATATGGCAGGTTGAAGTGTTGGAGATGAAACCGCCGCGTGAAACAAATTTCTACTCGGGCGAAGCTGGGACGGCCTGCTTGTCATTAATAAAGTTTTCTTACTTTCTGCAAAGCTTTATCCAACCAAAAACATTCTGTAAAAAACTAGCCAAGTCTCGATGGAGCTGTTAGTTTATCTCTAAAAAGTAATGAAATCTATACAAAGTCGTGCCAAGCCTAAGGCTCCTCACTGCGATTTCTTTATTATATTATACTTAATGTTGTGTGACTTGGCCGTTGAAGGATACAAAAAGGTACAAAACAATTTTCCATCTCCAATGGATAGCGGTTCTGTCAACAGATTGGTGGAATGATGCCATGGAGCACCTAGTTTTTTACCCTTGTGTATCCTTCAACGGCCAAGTCACACAACATTAACTATAATAATAAAGTAATCGCATTAGGGAGCCTTAGGCTTGGCACGACTTTGTATAGATTTCATTACTTTTAGAGATAAACAAGCAGCTCCATCGAGACTTGGCTAGTTTTTCACAGAATGTTTTTGGTGGGATTTCACTCCCTTTTGTAGAAACGTGGGCATATCAATTTTGTTCATTAGATTTTCTTATTTGATACATTTTTTTTTCCTGAGTATGTAGTTTTTTTTATTGCAAATCTCTCTTTTCTTTTTTTCCGTTTCTGATTCTTCTACAGTAGCAACAGTTTTCTCGTATTGCAATTCGCGTTCATTATTTATAATTTTAGACGATTTAATTTCTGAAAGATCGGAGCGGTGTTCACGCCTAAGCCGGTATTCGGTGATCGCTGAAGCTTGAGCTTCTACTTTTGAAATCAACATTTATGAGGTGCTCCCCATGAAGATTGTCTACTCGCGAAAGCGCCACGTAGGCTTGGCCACAAAAAAATATGGAGGTGCCAATGTCCGTGAGAGTATTTTTTAAACATAGTCCGTTGCTCTTGTGAATTGTTAGGGCATACGCCAAATCGATTGGGAACGATTGAAACCCATAAAATCAGGTTCAAAATGTATGAAACATTTTATGTGCACCACCTTTTTCTTTGGTTTTCGATTGCATACAATCATGCTCAAATATCTAGTTGGACTATTGCCCCTGGTTCTCCTATCCCTTTCCGACAGGATTCAAGAGCTTTTTGCCAATTCAGGCTTATCCGTTGACGGATTTACGGAAAACAGCGAACACAAAACACTGAATGTGTATCTTGGGTTGCCTAATCAATGTCTCTGACAGTCGGGCTCTTGTGTTTTCAAATAAGGGTCACAAGTCACAAGGTACTCCAGATCTTCGATTTTCCTAGTTTTTATAGTTTTCCATTAAACCCTAACTCTGTAACAAATTTCAGCTCTCTGAGTTAATGGGAAGTACTAGTTTGTTCTATTTTGATGATCATGAGTGAGTGAAAGAGTGAGTTTCGAAAATGCAAAACTTTACTTTCGCTTAGCTTCGGAACTTAATGACCTACACACTTGAAATTTTGGATTTCAAGTACGTAATTATAGCTTACTGAATGACGAAAATTTCTGTTTTCTGGTCTCATCCAAAGGTTCTCAAATAGGGGCCTGAAAATGCGGCGAAATGGTTCCGGTAAAGGATGGTACGGCAGTGTTTGCTTCGCGCTCGACTTGGCGGGGGCACTGCCGTGCCCCCAAATTAGGCGGAGTCTTCCATATTATTTCTCTTTGAAAATCTTCGTAGTAGCGGCTTTTTTTCAGCAAACCTGTCGTAAGTCGACCATATTTTCAATTTTTTAAAATCATACATACTCTTTTTTTGTAAAATGCAATCAAATGAAATAATTACACCTAACTGTTTACACGTCCTACGAGTGACTCCTCAGTCGTTATCGATTTTCTTAGGGAAATGCCGTTCTTTTCTAGTGAATTTTTGAGTGGTGGTTCTTGTGCATTTCAGAGGTAGGAAATCCACGAATTTTCTAGAGAATAAAACCTCCTAAACTAGGTTTTTGTATTCTACTTTTTTATTGTTCGCCCCGATTTGTTTGTTGTTTACTAGATATACGCACTTCCATTGCGTCGATAACACCACCAATGCGCGTGGGAGTAGTGCGTGCGTTACGTCGTTGCGCTTTTGACTTCGCTTAATCGCTTGGTTTGCTTGATCTCAGTATTCTCAGTACATTTGATACTTCGACGGGATCACTATACAGGTCTGCTTGCCAACTCATAACGTGAGCGGCGTAGGTCTTCACACTGTTGGCTGCGTCGTTTTCAGATTGCTAGGTTTAATAAACGAAATCCTTCATCAATTTACCTCCCGAATCCCTTCCGTGGCCAACCTAGTCTGTGTAAGTCTCTCTTATCGGCCCAAGAGAGTGAAGTTCGTGAACTCCCATTTCACTTATCCATTCAACCTAGGAAAACAGTAAGATAATGACTAAATGCCATATATACTCGAAACAAACAGCCTCTACTAAGTCCACAAATTGTTTCAAATGCAAGAAACATTTTCATATAGAGTGCTTGCGTTTGCTGCCTGACGAGTTGAGTCTGATTGATACAAAATGGATCTGTGGCTTTTGTAAGAAGGAAGGTCGTTCACTCCGTAGTGGATCGGTATCATCCCCTTCCCAAGATCTAAACAAACCTGTCTCGACTGATAACACACAGCCTTCTTCGGATTCCACACTCAGTGGTGATCAATTCGCTGCCCTTATGGCAAAATTAAACGAAATGTCTCTTGACATCTCAACCATAAAATCCACCCAACTAACGATGCAGTCAGATCTATCCGAGTGCAAGTCCATTTTGGGGAAACATTCTGAGGATTTGCGCCGTCATGAGGGCATTCTCGGGGATCATTCCAGCTCCATCAATAAGCATGAAACTGACATCAAGGCCTGCACTTCTAGAATGAGAAGTCTAGAAGAATCTCATAAACAACTTTCCGTCGCGATTGAAAGCGCCGACTCCAAAATATCCAAGATTGAGTCCTCAAAGGTCCAATCCACTGAAAAGTCTGCAATTCAACCAGCTGAAATGTTGGAACGCTTACGTAAGTCCCCCAATGTACTTATTCGCGGGATTCATGCAACTAGTCCCGAAGATGACGAAACGAGTGTTTTTCAAGTTCTCGACCACATTATTCCAGACGCTAACTCACAACGTACCTCCATCTCTACAATAGGAGCATCGGCTAACAATCGTCCAAGAATTCTTAAAGTGTCTTTCAACAATCCACTGATAGTCACGAAAATACTCGAAGATAGGCGTGTTATCGCCAGCGTACACGACTGGCGTAGATATAGCATTACCGATGATAAAACACCCTTACAGGTCAAAGAACTCAATGATTTGCGTACCGAACTAAAGCGCAGAATCGACGCGGGTGAGACAAACATCGACATCAAATATATCTCCGGTAGACCTACTATCACAAGGGTCTCCACTTCTAAGGGCTCAAAAAATTAAACTTTCTCCATGAATGGACCATACTCTACAGTCTACACCAACGCTCTGTTTTCCAAGTACTTGGAGTTGTTAGCTTATGTCGACGCCCATCATCCGACTTTCATCTTGATTGCTGAATCCTGGCTTCATCCTGGCATTCCAGACACACTGGTTTCCATACCCGGTTACTTAATTTTCAGGCAGGACAGTTCAACAACTGTGGGTCATGGTGGTGTTTGCATGTATGTGGCCGCGGATATTTCTTCATCATTCTCTTTGAAAGTAACTCACCTTGATCTGCCGGGAATTGACAATATTTTCCTTGATCTCTTGGAGGAGAAGTCGTGCTTCTTTACCGTTGGCTGTATTTATCGACCTCGCCCTTGCCAATCCGATGCTTCACTGGCTGCTCATTTGGGTGGTCTTTCCGAGACCAAGCGCAACCTATATATAGCTGGTGATTTCAACATGCCCGATGTTCAATGGCCCTTGACATCTAAGATCTATAATTCGGCATCGAGCGTTTTTGTGGACACTATCCGTGACTGCAACCTCTTCCAGCTGGTGGACTTCCCAACGCGCTTTCGTAATTCGCAGACCCCTTCTCTTCTGGGTCTAGTGTTGAGGAACGATACTGACCTTGTTTCCAGAATTGAACAATATCCACCCCTGGGCAAATCGGACCACACTATTTTACTCTCTACCATACATGAAATCACGAGTGTCGTCCAAGAGGTCGAGAAAGCAACTGAAAATCATAGACTACCATCAACTTTGTCGTAGACTTGGGGAGGTTGACTGGGATACTCTTCTTCCGCCCAACACTGATACTGAGAAGATGTGGGCTGTTTTCGCCACAACCGTCCAAAAATTGACGAATGAATGCTCATTTGAAAAAAATATTGTTCACATACAAGCTAAGCCCTGGATCGACCAAAATATCCTTGGACTAATACGTCACAAGAAGTCCATATGGCAACGCTATCTACGTCGCAAGCAAATAAGAGACTATGAAGACCATCGACGTTTCTCCAATTCACTCTCGTTACTAATTGCCGATGCCAAAAGGAACTTTGAATCCAAACTCATACATTCCAAGAACCATTAAAAGTTCTTCAAATACGTCAGGTCAACCCTTAATTCCAAAGTTGATATACCGTTCGTTTTCAATTCTAACAAAACTCCCTGCTCCTGCCCCGAAGAGACGGCAAATGTCCTAGCTGATTCCTTTGCTGCCTCTTTTACAAGAGGGGCCCACAGACTTCCACAATTGAACTTCGAGAGGAATTCATCTGAAATAACTGAGTCTACTTTTAGCCCCGCAGTCGTCGAAGCCCGCCTCTCTGCCCTCCATGTTAACTCCTCTCCAGGTGCCGATGGCATCTCTGCTAGACTACTTAAGGAATGTGCTCGACCTCTTTCCTACCCCCTTTCCATTATGTACGAACGTTCACTACATACATCCTCCCTACCCTCTGCTTGTCGTAATGCCCTTGTGACGCCAATTTTCAAAAAGAGAGATAAACGTGACGCAGAGAATTATCGTCCAATTAGCCTGGTTCCGATTGTGGCGAAGGTATGCGAAAAAATTATCTTGAGTGGTGTCCTCGAGTTTGCACTTACCAGCAACCTTATTCCCGAATGTCAGCACGGCTTTCTTCCTGGGAGATCAGTCATCACTAACCTCCTTGAATGCATAAATTCCTGGTCTGGGTCTCAAGATAGGGCCTGTCCAGTCGACGTTGTTTACCTGGACTTTTCTCGAGCATTTGACCGTGTACCACATGATCTTCTGTATAAATTCGAACATCTTGGGATCCGCGGCCGCCTGCTTTCCTGGATTGAAGCATTCCTCACCGACCGAACCTTCCAGGTTCGGGTCGATAGATCTTTCTCCTCGGGGAGACCTGTTGGAAGTGGAGTTCCGCAGGATTCTGTTCTGGGTCCACTGCTTTTTCTCCTCTACATCTCTGACTTACCCAAGATCTTCAATTCTCGGTGTTCCCAATTCGCCGACGACACCAAATTATTCGGTGACCCCAACGTGGCTGCTCATCTGATCCAGGAAGACCTGGAGAAATTGCACCTGTGGTGTCGGGAGTGGAAGTTGCCTCTCAACTATGACAAATGTGTTGTTCTGCACTTGGGTGCTAATAATCCCCGTCATCAGTACTTCCTGAACAACAATCCCATCGCTACTTGTAGTAGTCATCCTGACCTTGGTGTAGTTGTGACGGAGAGCCTAAGCTGGTCCGACCATGTACTTCAGACGGCAAACAAGGACAAGAGGACCCTATTCATGATTCAGAGGGCTTTTTGAAGATGTGATCCCTCCACGTGTGCTACCCTCTATGGGCTTTACGTGAGGCCCATATTGGAGTTTGGTGGCCCTGTGTGGGGTCCATTATTGAGGAGAGACTCAGCATTGTTGGAGAGCGTCCAGCGACGGGCAACTCGCCTACCCTATGGCATCTTACGTCCCAGTTATGATGAGAGGCTGGCTATTATGAATTTGTCTGCGTTTGGCGATAGGAGACTGCGTGGTGATCTCATCATAACCTTCCGAGCTCTTCACAACTTTTTTGGAGTTGACCTTAGCGGTCTATTCGAGTTGAACCTGGACGAGCGTCTGCGGGGCCACTCTTACAAGCTGAGGGAGGAGAGTTTTAAAACACCTCAAAGACAACACTTCATTACAAACCGCGTGTTTTCTTTACCTTCATCGGTGGTGAACTCAGCTTCTGTTAACAGTTTTAAGGACAACTATGATGCCTGGTTTCGTCGCGAGTGAGTGCTACTTGTGGAGATGAGAGTTTTCTTTTTGTTTTTTTTTGTAATGCATTTATTTTAAGTTACGGTGTATTTATTTTTCATATGTATATTTTTTGTGAGTTTATAGGCTTGGCCTCAACTCTTCACCTTGATATAATAATAATAATAAACCCGCACGGGGGCTACTACTTTGTAGTGTACGGGTGTGACAATCCCGCGGACCCCGGTCACTCTCAACCGATGTCGGAAAGATATATACCTAGCCCCGGAGAACAGTCGCTGCCTGGGGGTCGTCAGGGCGCGTCTGGAGTTGGTGCTGGACGTGACAGCATGCGGGATTGCGGGACACCAACGGCAGGATGCTGAGAAGGCAGGCGCCTGCCATACAAGAAGCTATGCCTTTAGACGAGGAGGACATCGACGAGGAGAGAGTTCAGGTTGTCGGTCGCATAGGGATTCAACGTTCGAAAGAACAGCCCGTAGTCGGAACCGGCAGCCGAAACAGGACGGCACAAAGGGGACGCCACAAGTGGAAGCCCGAGCAACATAGCCTGCTGACAGCGCTATACAGAAGATCTAGACCCGAAAGACGAGGGTACATGAATAGGCTGCATGGTCTGTGGTGCGAAAATTATCCAGACCTTGACTTCATGACGCAGCAAAACCTTAGAGATCAGATCAGTCATCTCAAAAGAAGAGGAATAGGACCCCTACATCAGCTTTGGCTGAGAGTCAAACCCCATCACAAGTATGGAATGGCAGAAATGATATCAGTAAGCTGAGAATTTTGGGATGTCGAACATGGTATACTGTATTGCCCGAAGAAAATAAACTAGAACCTAAAGCGAGAAAAGCAGTAATGATTGGATATTGTGGAGGAGGCTACAGACTGTGGTTACCAGATGAATTCGTAAAGTTATAAGATCAAGGGATGTTCGTTTCGATGAAAATGAGATGGAGTTTAAGGTGAACAAGAAAGAGAAAAATGACTATATGCCAGAAAATTACTTAAATATACCCGAAAACAATGAAGAACAAACAGTTGAGACAGATGAAGTAGAGAATACAGAACAAGATGAAGAGGATGAGGATCATGAAGAAAATTCTAGAGAAGAGACTGAAGATGTGAGAGGCACCCAAGTAACAAGATCAGGAAGAAATGTGAAAACACCTAGAAGACTGGATGATTATGACATATATGTAGCTTATTGTTTACTTTCTGAATCAAAGGAAGAGCCGAGAACGTACGAAGAGGCCATAAAGATAGACGAGTGGAAGGAAGCAATCAATAACGAATTGAAGTCACATGAAAACCTTGAAACATGGACACCAGCTGATTTACCAAGAGGGAAGAAAGCCATAGATACTCGCTGGATATTCAAGATCAAGGCAGACGGTCAGAAGAAGGCGAGACTGGTAGCGAAGGGATTTCAAGTGCCAAATGAAGACGAAGAACTTATCTACTCACCAGTATGTAGACTTTCTACTGTAAGAATTTTATTCTCTGTTTCAGTAAAAAATAATTGGAGTTTGACGCAAATTGATGTGCCAACAGCTTTCTTGAATGGACTATTGGATAACGAGGTATTCATCAAGAAACCAGAAGGATTTAAAGGTAAATCTCAATATTTCAAACTAAATAGAGCATTGTATGGCTTGAGAAATTCGCCAAAGTGCTGGAATATTAAATTCACAGAAGTTATGTAGAAATTGAAGTTTCGAAGATCAGCATCTGACTATTGTCTGTATGTTAAAGACAAGTTATATCTGGTACTATTTGTTGGACCCTTAGACCATAGAAAGAGGAGACACACCTTTCAATAATAAATAGTGAAGCCAAGTTTCAAAATCATCAGAATTGAACTGGGTGATTGTAATACTACGGAATCAAAATGTAGTAGAAATTTTTGCAACGTTGTGGCGTTCGTTGAATTTTCTAATAAATAAACTCTCAATCAAAATGAAAAGTTTCTTAGATTGAAATTCATTTACTCATTTGTGCGTGAATGCCAGAAACGAGTATTGGTTTCTTCAACTATTGTGCATTCTTCACATTACATATATGTACTTAAGTATATGTAAATGTTCGCGAATCGGATCGATCTTTTTGCCCCAGATTAATGTATAAAAACGTTTGGCAATAAGGTTTTTTGAATCTATGTCCAGTTCATTCATTAATAACGTGTCGCCATCTTTATTCTATGGAATTTCTGACAATTCGAACAGTGTTGTCAACAAGATTTTGAGCTTCATTGTATGTTGAAAGCGTTATTTGGATTTATTTTTGAATATCTCCAGCTAAATACGATAAGAAAATGGTTCGTAAGTGTCTTGTGTGTGGTAAATTGGACTATTTGAATCCTAACTTGAATTTGCACAGGTATGGTCTAATCTTTTCATACTTAGTATCAGAGGCGTAGATTTTTAGAATTTCTTTTTTCAGATTCCATTCTGATATTGAGAAGAGGAACATCTGGTTCTCAATCCTGAATATTACTTGATGATCTTTCTCAGAAACTGTTTGTATGTTCCGAAAACTTTGAGCTAAAAGATTTCGTTATTCGAGTGAATGGTACCAGATATCTCAAAAATGATGCCAATCCCCTTCTTGCCAAACCAATCTTCGAACTTTCGTCCTCAAGGTAAGTTTCTGGGAATTTCCAGAGAAAGAACCAAAATATTGAAATCAAATATTAGCCATTTCACCAAAAAAATCATCATTGTGCCGGTACTCTGGAAACTCAACAGAATGATGGATCAGATATAAGCATCTCACATATGATAAATTCGATAAATTGATAAGTCTCTTCCCAGTAGGTACCTGTTCTCCTACCGGCAGGTGGAATGGTTGTAATTTTTGTTGCATTAGTGATTAATTATATCTGGTGTACCTAATCTGTTTTGCAGGGTTGAAAAAATTGAGCCAGTGGAGAAATGAAATTCATCTTCCCGTTTCACTGAGGCACCATCTTCTTCTAAAATTAGAAGAATAAGGCGAATATTTCATCTCAAATCTCTTAAATTCCATTAACTCTGACAACTCAGTCATGATCATATCAAGAAATCTTCTCTTCTTTTCAGGCATTCATTAATTCAGGAGTTGCAAGAGATTCATTTCAAAGAATGTTAAAAGATCCAAGCAAGCAGGAGTACAACGTACAACCCATCATTGAAAGCCTTTGCATTAACATTGGCATCTTTTTTCCCCAAGAATACAATTCTGTGAGAAAAACATTCATCAACAGCCCTCCCCTTTCAGAAACTATCTCAAAGTATAGATCTGTGGATGGAAGTCCAGGTATCATAAAAGAAGCATTGACTGCTCTGGTCCAAAGACAAGAAGAAGTTTCATATCCCTGGTACTGGTACAAAATTCTCAGGATATGTTAATATTGGTAGTTGGTACCAACTTGGATTCTGCCTTCCAAATAGAACTATGACTATCGAATGTATATATGGCTTTGAGAGGAGCAGTTAACAACAAATGGACCTGTTTTCAATATCAATGTTTATTTTAATATCGCATTCAGTAGATTTACTATGGTTTTATGATTGGTTTATGTTCTTCTTCATGATGTGGATAGTGGATGAATAAATGAGGTTCATTTTCTTCAAGGAATTATGCTAAATTTTGTGAATAAATAAAGAAGGCATGAATTATTGTTGCTTTTTTCATACTGAACGCCGCTCGGCAATTCGCCGCCCCGTAGATTTTCATCTCAAATATTGATGACTCGGTTTGATGCTTTTTGCAGCTGTAACAACCGCCCTCGTATGAAGATTTTTTTTCACGCGAGTTTGGAAAGTATTATTGAATTGAAAAAAAAAGAAAAGGTGGAATTTACGATCCTATTGCAGTCGAGCGGCTGTCTGCATGTAGGTTCGTGCCTCAAGCTAATGAGAGGTCTTTGATGTTAAGATTTTCTTTTCAGAGGGGTGAGGTATTAGAATTTAAAAGCAGAGGTAAATACATATATCTATATTAGAAAATAAAACAAAAAAAACAGAATTGTAACTTTGACAATAGCCACGCTGAATAATTGGAAATTTGTACAAATAGTTTTAAATTAATTTTTCGCTTAATCAATTACTACAATGAACAAGTTTTCAAGTTAATGAAAAACTTCAATTTCACCTGTTAAAATAGTAAACACTTATTTCAGCGATCCCCAAATGGTATTTGATGAGGGAGAGAGTGATGAACTCCGTCATCCGATAGAACGGACAATTACACACAAAAAATTTATATAAAAAAAATTATAAGAATTGCTATGGTCAACTATTCGCCCTCTTAGATATCTACTGGGTTAAGTAATCAAAACCAGGTCTTCTAAACCTCTTACCTCAGATTAGTTTTTACACCAACACCTCACGATATCGCGAACCACGTCACGGTACGTTACTTAAAATACCTAGTCTCTTTTCTTCGAATTACACGAAATTTTTGACCAACACTTTGAATTGACTTTGAATTAATTCGGATTTCTAACCACACTTCGAACTTTAAAACTTATTCTGATTTTAAACAACTTCGACTTTAAGTTAATTCTCCCTTCTCGGACTCTACCAAAAATTCCCAAAACTACTACCCTTCGCAGTACCACCAACGTTCCCTCACGCGATCTAAAAACCGTCTCCCCTTTCGCGTCCCCATTCACGCCTTTTAAAGTACCCTCTGAATCTAGGGGGTAAACCCCCCTCCCCACGTCACGGATACACCGTCACTTTGCTTCTATTCCCCTCCCCTTGAGGGGGCACAGAAAAATATTCTCTCACAAACTGGCAATTGGGTGGTCTTAGAAAAACACCCGTCGAGAAAAAAAAAAAGACGTTTCCGCACCCTCGGCGTTGGGTGCGGAGGCTACGATGAAACCCCTCGGTGATTTTTATGGCTTTTCCATGGACCTGCATTGAGAATAATCCTAAGAACCATATGTGAATTCCTTGATTTATTTTAGGCGATCGTAACTACTCAAGGTCCGAGCTTTTATGGGTCTATTCGAATTTGCCGATGCAATTTGAATAGAATTCTCCAAAAGGGTAAACGGGTGTTGGTTGATGGTGGTCGGTGACAGAAATATCACCCTTTTTTTTTTTATGGTTTTTTCTTCTAAATTCCCTGTACCGAAAGACCTTTAGGGGTTGAAATTTAAAACTTTGTTTTTATACCAAATGGTCACTTGCCATAAATTGTTGAACTGACGTTCTTTTTTCAATCCCACAAGTGTTTTTAATTAGGGTACATTTCCGGCCTATTACATCACTCTCTCCATTGAAAAAGTTTTTTGCTTAAATGCGAAAACTTTTCCCCAACTAATATTACAAAAAAAAAAAGAGAAGTTATTCTAATATTGGATTTCATATCCCTACTTATTTTACCTATCTAAACATGCACTTATGACCTTATAATTCGACAAATAGGTCAAGCTCAATTATTTTCACATCTTAATTTGATAACCATTCTATAGCTATTCTAAATACTAAAACCTAAATTTTATAGTCCTAAAACCTAAAACACATAATCGTCCCACTAACGACGTCACTACACCGGCAGACATCTTCTTCCGGGGTAAACCTTTTTCTCAAAGACCTCCGGCTACCTGCTCCAGGGTAGTCAGCGTCACTGATGGCAATAATGTCACCTATTGTCAATTGTTTATCAGTTTGGGCGTCCCTTTACCGCAAAACCGCTAACCCAACGACACAGTGTTTATACCGACCGATGATGGTTTTATTGCTTTCGTCGGTCACTTTCCACGCACAGATGTTCATTTTCGAGCGCCACTACTCCTTTTGAGTCCAATGGGTTGCCTTAGGGGTGAGTACGGGATATAATTTCGAAATCGTGCCAGTTTCATTGGTGGGTGTTTCACTTATCGGTTTTTCATCCGTGTTCATCTCGTCTGCTTCAACTGCTTCGATATCATTATGCGGTAGATTCTGGTTAGCTCTATGTTGGGTGGTTACCCACATAGTAAGGGTGTTCCACAAGCTGGCTAGGATAAACACTCCACAACCTAAAGTTTGGTATAGATGTATTCCATTTATTATTACCCCCAATCCGTATTTCAGCATTCGAAATATCACATAAAATCCCATCAAACCACTCATAAATAGTCCTATTTCTGTGAACCATCCCCATAGTTGTCGCATAGTGTGGTGGGCCAATTCCTTCATTTCCTCTTGATTAAACAGACTGATAGTCGAAAACCCTTGTCCTGTGGTTGTCAGTCCAGCTACTCTCCTTGCTATGATGTTCTCGACGGCTTTCCTTTCTACTCCAAAGTTCAATATTCTCTGGGCTTTACTTATTTCTTCCTGGGTATATATTCCCAGAGAGCCGAGTGGTTGAATCGGTGAAAATTTCAGGGTTAAGTTTGCTTCTGGTGACAACTCCTCCGGCGCTCTCTTAGTTGTGGGATAGGGACTAAGTCCCATCCATTGATCATCTATTAGATATAACGGGGGCATTAATCCATTACAGTCTACCTCTTCCGCATAGGATTGAATGATCCTGGTAACTGGCGCCATAAATTTGGTTTCGTTATCAACTAGTATAGGTAGTTCGTTGTAGCATTTGTCGGTACGGCGTACCATGACAGTTCGGGGTACACATCTCATTATATACATCACTTCTCCCAGTACTCGTCCTACATATCCTCCATTCTCTTTCACTAATTGACTAAGGGTATTTGGCACTAGCGGTGCCATTAATAGTCGATTCTTAAGAATTTCTCTGTGGGTCATGCATCTTCTATGGACTGTGTCCGTGTACAATTGGTCTAACTTCCGAGTGTAAGCTTGCTCGACATATAAAAATTTACTATTGACGTAGGCTAAAAGGTCGGCATTGTACGGAAGTACTTTCAATTTTGGTGAAATTTGCTCTTGTTGTCTTCCTTCAATAACTAAAATCCTGGGGTGCTCAGTCTGCCATATATCCATCTGACAAAGTTGCACCTTTTTGATCAACGTCACTGCGAATACTTTATGCTTATCTTCCACGACGATGTTTTGTTCGGCAGTGAAGTGGTTGGAAATCTTTTCCGCTGGTCCGTGGTAGAGTAGACTTAGCGATTCCTCGCAGGTTCGCAAAGGGTTAGTTTCCCAAGTGACCTCTCCTAAAGTTGTGTCGAAGCAGTACCCCTTTAGGTATGGGCATACCACACCTCCTAATAGGCTTATCTCATTCTCTTCTGTTTTCACCTTGGCCTCGTAATCGGACACCCTAATCTTTACGGTGGCGATAATTACCACGTTCTCCCATGACTGCCCGTTTTCGTGGTAGGTAGCTCCCTTACACGTCCCATCATTGGATACGGCGCCTTCGAGTGTCAGGGATGCTGTTGTTGTCCCATTCATGGTGATGCCGCCTATATTTTGGTTATAAATCTTGAGAGATTTAAATCGATGGGTATTTCGGCACTCCTCGGCACCCATACGATAAATAAAGTTTGAGATTCCTCCGGCCACAACAGAACTGTGGCTGTGCATACCACAGTGAGTTATCAAGCGCGTTACCTCAACACAGCAAGTCCACACGTGTTGGATATCAATTTCGTCTCTTTGCAATATTTTCACCTTTTCCGGTTCACTCGAATATGCCGTTTTTAGTTCTGGGCACTCCGCGACATCCCGAATAGATACCGCCGTTATCTCTGCGTTTTTGTCCGCACAATCGTACGCGATTATCGCTAACACCTGAGCATGTAGACTTATGGTCATGAGAAAGGTTACCCCAATCAGAAATTGGTTATTATTCGCCATGGTTCTGGTCCCTTGCTGGATGGCGTCTTCTTCTTGGCCTAAGATAAAATTGAGTCTCTACACAACGAAAACGAAATTCTAACATAATAAGAAACAATATTTCAAAGTGATCAGTACTAAATACAGTTGAAAAATATTCGCAATATGTGTATATATATATAAATATATAGAGATGATTCGATCATAGTACTTAAACCAACTTAAATATCTGCATGCAAAATTGTTACAAACATATTTATATGATTTCGTTGTGCTCGCCTTAAGCAGCGACCACAACGATTCTGATTCTCCCTTTTGGATTTTCTTTCCTCAAATTTGTTGAATTGTGATCACGATCCGCGTGATCGGGGCTTATTTTTACTGAACAAAAGAAAAATTTGACTTTACTTCTCACTATTAATTATCAAACATTAACTGTCACTTCTATCGCGATTCATTCTTTTACTTTTAACGAACTTTCAATTCTTAAACGACCAAATATTTACTTTTTAACGATTAATTATCAACTATTAACTATTACTCTTCACGCCTAACTATTACTTTTAACGAACTTTCAACTCTTAAACGATCAAATATTTACTTTTTAACGATTAATTATTAACTGTTAACTCGGATCGTGGGGTCGTCAATCCCCAATGGCACCCCAAAAACCATTCCGTGCGAGAATTTTTAAATGGAATGTTTCCTTAATCGTAGGACCATCGTGTAGGTGGTCTTCGGATCCTAGAGGATCTTCTCAAAACCGATGTTGGTTCTTCCATCGGTTCTTCCCCTTCTACCTCACTCTCGGCTTGCGGTTCCTCTTCGCTACTTAGCGATTCCGCGCTCGAACTTGCTGCGTATGCCCGGTACCCCTGCGGTATCATCATAGGGTGAAACCTCTTGGGTTCCTCCACTTCCTCATCCGAATCCGTCCTAGTGACCTCCCTAAATATTTCCCCCCTTGTCGTTGGCTCTTTCTCCGGGCGCCTATCATGCATTTCCGACTTGCAGGGTTTCAGCCTATTTACGTGAACTACCTGCTCCTCCCTTCCTCCACACTTTCTTATTTTGCACGTTACTGGCCCGATAATCTCCATGATCCTGTAAGGTCCACCCCAACTTTTTGTTAGTTTTTTAGATAATCCTCGTTTTATGTACATTTCCTTCAGATAGACTAGATTCCCTATTTCGAAATGGGGGTCCGCCGTTTTCTTGTTGTATCTGTCAACCCTATCTGTTTTTGCCCTTTCGGTATTCCGATATACTTCTGTGTACACCTGTCTCAGTCGTTCCAACAGTTCTGACGCATAGTTGTCATCGTAATTATATCGCAACCGTCCCGATCTAATGAAACTCTCTATTGGTAGAACTTGATCTCTTCCATGGAGAAGGAAAAACGGGCTATATCCAGTTGTATTGTGAACACTTCCCCGGTAGGCCATTAATACGAATGGAACCCAGTTGTCCCAATCTCGTTGATCATCGCTGATGTACTGAGACAACATATCCTTAATTACGCGGTGCATTCGTTCGATCTGTCCATTTGAAGTTGGAGCGTAACTTGAAGTTTGTATTTTTTCTATACCCAAGACTTTACAGACTTCCTTGAACAGCGCGGAAGTGAAATTTGCCCCCCTATCTGTTAAAAGTCTCTCAGGGGCCCCATGTCTAACGATCACATGCTCTACAAAGGCCCGAGCAATAGTATTAGCCTTTTGGTCAGGTAACGGTATTGCTTCCACATATTTTGTGAAATAATCCTGAAATGTAAGTAAATAACGATTTCCGTTGAGTGAAGTAACAAGTGGACCAACGATATCCATCGAGGTCAATTCCCACGGCTCCGTTGTTGTCGTGAATCGTTGTAAGGGCGCTTTCTTCTGGTGCGGCGATGTCTTCCTCCTGTTACATGCGTCACAGCTTGTGCAATATTCGATAATGTCATTACGCATATTTACCCAATGAAACCTACGTTTCAGACTCCCAAGAGTTTTCTGTTGACCTTGATGTCCTGCCATAGGTGAATCGTGAAAGTCTTTCATTACTTTCCGTATGAACACCTGTGGTATAACTAGCTTATCACCGTCCTCCTCGACGCGATAAAGTATACCATCCCTAGAGACGTAATAATTTGCTGTCGGACTTTCCCCCTCTAGCTCTATATTTTTGAATATCCCTTGACAATAGGAATCTTCATCCTGTGCCTTTTTCAAAATTTCTCGGTCCCACTCAGGTTCCATACCAATTAATTCCTTTGTTTGGTAGTTTACAGTTGATATGACCTTGGCATCTGTGTAAATGCATATTTTCACATTCGAGTTATGAAAGATGAACTTAATCATTTCCAATACTATTTCCCACTTAAGCTCGTCCAGCCCACAACCTATTTTTGGCATGGCTAGATGAGTGTCTTTATTTTTACAACAGCAATCTCTTAAATTTCGCAGCGCATTCCACATATTTCTGTATGACGGTTTGTCGGAATAATTAATTTTTGTTATCAGATAGTAGATATTTCGTTCGGGCAAGTTTAATTCCGCCGTTTCCCCTACCGTCTTGCCCTGTTGTCGAATTTTATCTATGGATCCAAAAATATTTTTGAATTTTGATGCAATCCCAGCTCCCATGGCTAAATCCTGTGACACGCAATGAGCAAACGACCATTCTTCTGTAGCCGAAAACAAATCTCCTGCTTTTTCTTGTAAATTTTTCATTTCCGGAATTTTGTGATGTCGCCGATAGTCCTCGAAGTCCTCATAATCCATTTCAATGAAATGGTCCTCCTTGTTGTACATACGACTCAGTGCATCGGCATTTCCATGTAGTTTCCCCTTTCTATGCAACACTGTGAAATCGTAGTCAGCCAATGTTAAAGCCCATCTTACCAGTCTAGATCCAGGATCTTTTATGGTAAGAAGCCATTTGAGCGGTCGATGGTCCGAAATTACTGTGAATTTCTTTCCATATAAATAACACCTAAATGTTTGGATGCCGAATACCACCCCTAACAGCTCCTTTTCTGTAGTGGAGTAATTCAATTCCGCTTTTTTAAAACTTCTACTGGCGTACGCTATTGGCCGTTCATAGCCTTCCCTGATTTGGCTTAGCACCGCTCCTACCCCTAGCCCAGAGGCGTCCGTTGCCACTATAAAAGGCTGACTGAAATCGGGAAATATGAGGACCTTATCTGATGTAAGTGCGCTCTTCAATTTTTCTATGGCTTCAAGCACTTCCGGTGTTATTTCAAACTTGATGTCCTTTTTGGTTAAATTTGTTAACGGCGCGCTTAATTCCGCGGCGTTCGGGATGAACCTCCGATACCAATTAACTAATCCTAGAAATGCCCGTACTCCCCTTACATTCTTGGGTATTGGGAAATTGTGAACTGAATCGATCTTTTCTGGATCCGGAAGTACCCCTTTTTGCGTAATCAGATGTCCTAGGTATTTCACCTCCTTCAACAAGAATTTACATTTCTTGGGTTTCAGTTTCACGTTAGCCTCCTTCAGTCGTTCAAAGACCTTCCTTAATTTTTCGATGTGATCTCCCTTCCCGGTTGAATTGAAAATGATGATATCGTCTAGATAGACCATACATGAATCACCCGTGAGACCTGCCAACGTAATGTTCATGAACCGCTGGAAAGTTGAAGGTGCGTTTTTCAAACCAAACGGCATCTTCGTGTATTCATAATGCCCTTGAAAAGTGCTGAAACCTGTCAAGGGGATATCATTTTCTTCCATATCAATCTGATGATATGCCTCTGCCACATCAATGACGGAAAACAACGCCTCATCCCCAGATTTGTATCCTTGAATCAGATCCGAAATATTTGGAAGGGGGTAATACTCTGTCTTTGTAACGCTGTTCAACCCACGATAATCAATACACATTCGTACTTTTTCCTCTCCGCTTGATAATTTTTTTGTTAAAAGTACGACCGGAGCTGACCACGGGCTAAACGAAGGCCGGATTACACCAGCGTCCAATAGCCTATCGATTTCCTTTTGCAACACTTCTCGCTGGTGATAGGGAATTCTGTAAGGAGCTTTACAGATTGGTTGCGTTCCTGGTTCCAGCGTTATTCCATGTTTCACCTTAGTAGTACTGGTTATAATATCATCTTCCTCTAGGAAAAGCTCCTGATATTCCTGTAGTAAACTCTTCAGTGTCCCCTGCGTGTTTTCATCAAGGTGGTCGAAATCAAATCCGCTATTACCCCATTCCAAATTCTCGAAATCAATCCTTCCAATCCTTTGAGTCGATTGTGTCACTGTATCGTCCATTAATTCACAGGAAACTGCTTTGCCAAGTTTTTGCTTTTTTACAAGTTTGGCCTCCTTCCGAGATACATTAACCACTCGTACCCAAAATTTTTCAGAATTCTCCACAAGGCAGTTTGCAACGTGAACCTCCTCATTTTCCAATTTTGTTGGTTCGCAAACTATAAATTTCCCCTCTATTGGTCCTGTTAATTTTGCTTCCACTAGAGCCTCCATCTGTGCGGGAATCGTAACATCTTTGGCCACAATGATGTCCGTTTCCCATTTTTCGCCTTCATCCAAAATATTAGATTCCCCCATTGCTGGTTTTTCCTTCGTGCGCTCCTCCTTTTTCTCAATTTGGGTTTGTATACTGGCGTCCACGCCAACTCCCCCTCTATTTACATTCCTCCTATCCTCGGGGTTTCCCAAAATTTCCGTTGCCCTGTTTTTATTTTCCGTATAGTCATCTTTGTTCCTTTTACCATTAATTCCCCCGATGGTTTTGGAATTTTGGTCTGAATGATTGTCCACCTCTTCCTTGGCTAAGAGTTCAAAAATTTGTCCCCTTATCGTTATAGCTGGGCCATGCACATAGTCTATATGCGAATGATTCGCATATAGAAAATCCCTCCCCAAGATGACCTGAACATTCCCTAGAATGTTGTCATCGCAAACAACGGCCTTCCAACAGGTGCTCCATTCCCCATTTACCGGGCCCACCGATACTTGGGTTCTGCCATATGTTTGCAACGCGTGCCCGGTCACACTTGTTAGGCGACAAGACATTTCTTCGGTCTCATAAATTACATTCTTCAGGACCAATCCCTTTTGAATTAAAGTTACCGCCGCCCCTGTGTCAATAAGACAATAGCATAAACTCCCATTTACCCGTAGTTTTACGATATGTGGTATATCGTCTATCTCTTCGGTATTTATTTCTGGGATGACCGTAACGCTTTCCTTCCTTGAATTCGTCCTGTGTGCATGTCCCCTCGCCCCCCTTATATTATTCTGCCGAGTTAGATCTGGCTGGCCTCCCTCCCGGCATTGGAGTTTTGGCCATTCCCGTTTAAATTTTGTTCCCTATTATATTGGGACCCGTTCGCGGATTGTGATCGATTTGGTATCGCGCCGTTAGCTGATCTATTAATTGGGGCGCCCATTTGTGACCTCCAATTAGGCGGGTTCGAATGGGTTCTCCCATTGTTCCCTTGTGGACACTCTTTCGCCCAGTGTCCCGTCCTTCGACACAAAAAACAGCTGCTGTCTTTTGGGGGTCCCATCCTTCTGGAACCCCTGCATTCGCGAGCAAAGTGTCCTGATTTGCCACAATTGAAACAAATCTTCCCGATATTCCCTCTAGGTTCCCCTCGTCCGTTGTTAGTATTCCTACATTCCTTGTAAAGATGCCCCTTCTTTCCACATGAGTGGCACTGTTTTTCAGAGTCCACAGTGGAAATTCTCAGGTTAGATGATCGTCCTTGCATCATCATTAGAGTGGTTTCCTGTAATTTCACCAATTCCTCTGCCTTTTCTAAATCCAACCGTTCTTCCCGTAACAATAAAATCCCTGTATCTTTCATTAAGTCCTTTCGGAGCCCAATCTTAAATTGGTTCAAAACCAATTCCCGATTTTTCTTTTTGATGCCCGCTTCTTCTTCCTTTGTCGCCCCACTTAAATCTTCTTGTAATAAGTTCGCTCCTATTATCCGTAATCTCGTGCAAAACGAAGACACATCTTCATCATGTCTCTGGTAACACTTAGAGAGATTCCATTGGCTCTCGCCAGGCAATCTTGACGGAGTAAATTTCTTCAGAAGTTTAGCTTTGAAGTCCGCATAAGATAATTTGTCTAATGATATATCCGACTTAAAAAAATTGTATGCTTCCCCACTCAATTTGAACTTAACTAATTTTAGGGTGTTCTCTTCCGTCCACTCATCTAATTTCGACCGCAGTTCCAATTTGTCAAAATACTTGACCGCATCCTTACCAGTGAAAGCATCTAATGTGCTCGCTATCATACCAAGAGAATACATCATAGACGGAATAACTTTATCGGTGTTAGTAACAGAGGGAGTAGTTGCCATTTTACTAATTACTTTGATTCTTACAGGTAATAATAAAAATGAACTTGCACCTACCAGAACTTGGCTTCTCTCGTTCACCTACCCTGAAAACCCTATCTTACTACCGGCAAAAATTAAAATTTTCTTGAAAAAAGAAAAAAGAACAATCTAATCAAAAGACAATCAAAAAAAACAAACCACACGAAAGTACAAAAAAAGTTATTATTATTATTTTGAATGCGAGAGAAAAATTTTATTGAATCTGACTAGCTACGTGATGACTTTACAATGTATGAATATAATTCGTCGTACCAATTCTAAAGTAACTAAGATATGTCATGAATACAAACCTTCACCTAAAATCTCCAAAATACTCAAACATCACCCTTTTAACGCAAAATTTTATGACCAAAATAAACGTACACTAGACAAATTCAATCACCACTTATTATTTTTCACTATATACGGAAACGTGATAAGAACAACTTTTCGACAAAACAAACCGGATACTTTCCTTCAGAAAATTTTTAAAATTATACCATCGATTGAATTTTATTTGAACAAAACAACTCAGCTACCTCCCCTCAGAAAATCTTTTTGAAATATCCCACCGTTTGGATTTTATATGATCAAAACAAATCTGCTACAATCCCTCATAAAATCTTTTTAAAATGATCTCCCCGTTCGAATTCTTATCTCAACAAAACAAATCTGCTACCTCCCCTCAGAAAATCTTCTTGAACAATCCCACCGCTGTCACCATTTGTAACAACCGCCCTCGTATGAAGATTTTTTTTCACGCGAGTTTGGAAAGTATTATTGAATTGAAAAAAAAAGAAAAGGTGGAATTTACGATCCTATTGCAGTCGAGCGGCTGTCTGCATGTAGGTTCGTGCCTCAAGCTAATGAGAGGTCTTTGATGTTAAGATTTTCTTTTCAGAGGGGTGAGGTATTAGAATTTAAAAGCAGAGGTAAATACATATATCTATATTAGAAAATAAAACAAAAAAAACAGAATTGTAACTTTGACAATAGCCACGCTGAATAATTGGAAATTTGTACAAATAGTTTTAAATTAATTTTTCGCTTAATCAATTACTACAATGAACAAGTTTTCAAGTTAATGAAAAACTTCAATTTCACCTGTTAAAATAGTAAACACTTATTTCAGCGATCCCCAAATGGTATTTGATGAGGGAGAGAGTGATGAACTCCGTCATCCGATAGAACGGACAATTACACACAAAAAATTTATATAAAAAAAATTATAAGAATTGCTATGGTCAACTATTCGCCCTCTTAGATATCTACTGGGTTAAGTAATCAAAACCAGGTCTTCTAAACCTCTTACCTCAGATTAGTTTTTACACCAACACCTCACGATATCGCGAACCACGTCACGGTACGTTACTTAAAATACCTAGTCTCTTTTCTTCGAATTACACGAAATTTTTGACCAACACTTTGAATTGACTTTGAATTAATTCGGATTTCTAACCACACTTCGAACTTTAAAACTTATTCTGATTTTAAACAACTTCGACTTTAAGTTAATTCTCCCTTCTCGGACTCTACCAAAAATTCCCAAAACTACTACCCTTCGCAGTACCACCAACGTTCCCTCACGCGATCTAAAAACCGTCTCCCCTTTCGCGTCCCCATTCACGCCTTTTAAAGTACCCTCTGAATCTAGGGGGTAAACCCCCCTCCCCACGTCACGGATACACCGTCACTTTGCTTCTATTCCCCTCCCCTTGAGGGGGCACAGAAAAATATTCTCTCACAAACTGGCAATTGGGTGGTCTTAGAAAAACACCCGTCGAGAAAAAAAAAAAGACGTTTCCGCACCCTCGGCGTTGGGTGCGGAGGCTACGATGAAACCCCTCGGTGATTTTTATGGCTTTTCCATGGACCTGCATTGAGAATAATCCTAAGAACCATATGTGAATTCCTTGATTTATTTTAGGCGATCGTAACTACTCAAGGTCCGAGCTTTTATGGGTCTATTCGAATTTGCCGATGCAATTTGAATAGAATTCTCCAAAAGGGTAAACGGGTGTTGGTTGATGGTGGTCGGTGACAGAAATATCACCCTTTTTTTTTTTATGGTTTTTTCTTCTAAATTCCCTGTACCGAAAGACCTTTAGGGGTTGAAATTTAAAACTTTGTTTTTATACCAAATGGTCACTTGCCATAAATTGTTGAACTGACGTTCTTTTTTCAATCCCACAAGTGTTTTTAATTAGGGTACATTTCCGGCCTATTACACAGCCATTACTTATCATATTTGTAAAAACGTGATAAAATACCTCAATTTATTATAAAATCTCGTGAAGAGGAAAATCTGATTCCTTCACATGAATTTACACATTTTTGTGGTCAGTTTCAGCATTTAATGTATCGTGTAGTTTATTTTATATACCTTAATTGACTTCCTAAAGAATCAATTGTTTTTCTATAATTTTTTATGCTTATTTTCACTAATTCCAAGTAATATAAAAAAGCTACGCATTTTAATATGTTCAATAATTCATTTGCATCAATTACGAATCTTCAAATATATTTATAGTACAAAATAATTTCTCATTTCTATAAACCGCCCTCGTACCAATATTGAAAGAATTCTCCATAAAAAGATTATTATCTCGTTATTTTATTTCCATTCTTCAAAATCAATAACTCCACGCCACTGGATTTTTCAAAGTTAGATTCTGCAATGTTGCCACATAAATGTAAAATGATATTGCTATCTTCGTCCCACTCATTGAAGTCTGACTGAATTTTGGCTTCATCAATTCCCGAATTTATGAATGAGATGCTGTGTCTCCTCTTTCTATGGTCTAAGGTTGGACCCGACTCTGAAGTGGAAGCACTGGTACAGGACTTATATCAAGAGTTGAAAGTGAAAAATATGGGTGTGGTAAACACATTCATTGGTATGGAAATAACAAGAATTGAAAATGGACTCAAAGTTTCCCAGACAAAGATGATTTCCAGGTTATTGACTGAGTTTAATAAGACAGAATGTCGTTCCATAAGGACTCCTATGGAGAAAAATTTTCAAGTCTGTAAGTAGACCTGACATAACTTACAGTGTGTCTTGTTTGAGCAGATATCTAGATAAACCAACTGCACAGCTTTGGAAGGCTGGTCAAAGGATTTTGAGGTATTTGAGTACCACAAGAGACTACAGTTTGAAATTTACGAAGTGAAGCAGTGGATTGGAAGGAGTATGCGATGCCGATTGGGGAGGAGATAGACAAACCAGGAAAAGCATCAGTGGATTTGTTGGATTCCATGCTAGCAACCCAATTGCTTGGCATTCCAGGAAGCAAAACTGCGTAGCCTTGTCATCAATGGAGGCTGAGTACGTGTCAGCAGGTTTAGCTGCACAAGAATTAATTAGTTTAAAAGGTATTTTGTTCGAATTCGGCGAGTCTAATCAGATTATATTAAAACTAGATAATCTAAGTGCTATTTCGTTAGTTAAAAATTTCGAAAATTCTAAACGAAGTAAGCATATCGAAATTAAGTTCCATTTCATTAAAGACTTGTGCCTTAAAAAACAAATTATTGTTGAATATGTTTGCTCAAATGACGATTGTGCTGATATTTTCACAAAATCATTGGGTAGAGAAAAATTTGAAAAATTTTGTTTATGTTTATTGAGTAAATAATTAAATATTTGGTTTGTCTAATTCAAATGTATTTTAATTAAGGGGGCCTGTTAAGTATATTTCTGTATTGTATTACAGGTGTCTTGTATAAAATCCCTAGTTTCATATTCTCTAGCTAGATGCCGTTGCCTAGGACACCGGGGTGACATGTCTATGAGTATGACACAATCTGTAATCTGTGATGTCAATTAATATGGTGGTATTGAATAAAACGTGCTTAAGATTTTTCCTACTTTTAATCTGAATAAATTCTGCAGTTAGAGAACTCATAAAATTTATTAATATCAACCGATTCTGAAAGAATCAGGAGGGTATTAATAATTTAAAAAAATGCGATTTTCAGTCATGTTCATGTTGGTAGACACGCTCAAAGCCACACTATTTTTGTCGGATAGTCATGTTTTCTCATTTCTCCCAGATTGTTTTTATGATTGCATTTTACGAAAAAAGAGTATGCATGATTTGAAAAAATAGAAAATATGGTGAACTTACGAAAGGTTTGCTGAAAAAAGACGCAGAGGAAAAATGTGGTAGACTCCTCCTAATAAAGATTTACAGAAAGTAAGAAAACTTTATTAATAATTTGCAATTTGTCGCACGGGCACCCGGACTAAGTGTTTACTCTCTATATGAAAAGTACCCGGAAAATGTTATTTAAATGAACCGCCAAAAAGGAATCGGTAATTTTTTTTTTCTTAAAGTTGGTAGGACCTTCCTTTATTACCAAGCCAAATTTGAGCGCGATCTGTCAACTAGTGTGTTTACAACAGCTGTCAGTATCAGTCGACCTCAAAAGTGCTCTGCGAATTTTACAATGGAAAAAATAGTTGATCAAAGAGTTTGCCTCAAATTTTGTCTTGCAAACGAATTTTCTAGTGCCGATTCATTGAAAATGTTAAAAAAAGCCTTTGGTGATAATTGTATGTCAAATATATATATATTCTTATGAAATGGAGCTGTACAGATTTGATTCCAAATTTGATTTGATGGCATGTGTCTCGAAAAGGCAACAAGGAACAGATCATTCAAACAAACATATTGATCCATTCCCCGCTCCTAATCTCAGTATTAGCAGAGGAATGTCAAACGGGGCACCATACAGTTCTGCGTATGATGCAAGAGCACAGATAAAAACCTCAGCAAAAACTCTGTCTCCCCGTATAAGTGTAGGGATATTGGATTTGTGTACAAATATTCATATTGGAGGGCATCTTCTTCGAATGTAAATCCTTCTTCATTTCTTCAAAGGGGTTGACAAAGCATTTTTAAATAATCTGAAACAAAAACCAAAGGGAGAAAAAAGGGAAAGCAAAATCCACTAATATATTCAAATTGTTTTGAAGGTACCAACCCATCTCAAAAATGAATCAGATACTGAATGAATAGAGTTGAAACCATCTGAAAATTTATATATTGGACAATTATTGACCAAATGGTCAATAGTTTGCTCTTCATGCCCACACTCACATCTCGGGCTATCAATGGCATTCCATTTGAAGAGCATACTATTACAACGTCCATGACCTGTTCTAAGACGATTCAGAAGACACCAATTTTTCCTAGACAGATGAAAACCGGGAACTTTCTCTGAAGGATCGAGAATTAAACTTTTATTGAAAAAATCATATGAAGTCCATTCCGAACTCCAAATTTCTTTATGATTTTTTTTAGAATAAAGAAAATTATTTATCCATAGAGGCTTTCGAGATTTCAATCTAGCCAGTCTTGTATCTGGCATATAACTCATAATAGGAAATGAATTTGGAAAGGAATGAAATTTATCCCAAGACTTCATGGCAGCAACCTGTCTACGAATATGAGGAGGTATTATATTAGAAAGAACTGGTAACCAAGCTAATGGAGTAGATTTAATGGTTCCAGTTATAATCCTCATAGAAATATTGAGTTGCCCATCAATTTTATGGACATGGGAACTATTCAACCAAACAGAACAGCAGTATTCAGCTGCAGAAAAAACCAAGGCTAAAGCAGCCGTACGAAGAGTGGTAGCATCGGCACCCCAGGATGTACCAGCTAATTTTTGAATTATATTATTCCTCGTCTTCAACTTTAAACGTAAACTTTCCAAATGAGCCTTAAAAGTCAAAGAAGAATCTAGTTTTATTCCCAGATACTTGGGAGTGAAATTATGATTTAAAACTGTATTGTTGAAACTAACCCTCAAAGTTTTATGTTTTTGATGATTATTCAAATGAAAACACGACACCTCTGTTTTAGTGAGACTCGGGCATAAACGCCACTCCAGAAAATAGTTCCTCAAAATTTCTAAATCTTCAGTTAAAGTATTCTCAAGAATGTTGAAATCAGAATGACGGAAGGCAAGAGCAATATCATCTGCATAGATAAATTTCTCGGAGGAAGTATCAGGAATATCACTCAAATATAAATTAAAAAGAAGAGGTGACAACACCGATCCTTGGGGAAGTCCGTTGTTCAAAGTTTTGAAACTACTACTATCACCATCAATAAAAACACGAAGTCTCCTATCCGTCAACATATTTTCAATTAAACCAACCATTTTCCCACATTTCAAATGCTTAAGAAGTTTGAAAATTAAACCATCTTTCCAAACAGTATCATAAGCCGATGATAAGTCGACGAATGCTGTTCCTGTTTTTAATTTCTTATCAAAACCTGATTCGATGAAAGTAGTGAGACTAAGAACCTGATCAGAACAATTCCTATTTTTCCTAAAGCCTCCCTGACAATTCTGCAAGCCATCTTCAACATGGGATTCAATCCTAAAGAGAATCAATCGTTCTAAAATTTTGAAAGGGACACTCAATAAACTGATAGGACGATAACTACTTGGATCTGAAGAATTTTTACCACGTTTAAGAATCGCTATAACTTTCGCTCTGCGAAATTCAACTGGAAAAAGACCAGAATTCAAAATATCATTATAAAAAGACAACAACCAGGATAAAGCCTTCTTTCCCAAATTTTTTATAAACTCAGGATAAATTCCATCAAACCCAGCTGCTTTTCTAGACCTAGTACATTTAATTGCAGATGTTAATTCTTCCATGTTGAAAGGACTAGATATAGCATCTGAAACAGATGTCGATGTTCTTAACCTATGCACATTTTTCTTCATTTCTTTTATTTTAGATCTAGAAATTTTAACTGAGTTCGAAACATTTAAAAGACGACGAGCAATTAATTCAGGATTTACTTTCGAAGAGGGCTTTGCAAGAGGAGCAGCCTCACCTAATTTTCTCAAAACATCCCATGAACTTCTACTGGAATGAGTAAAATTCATATTGCTCACAACATCATTCCATTTCTCCTTGCGACTAATGTTAATTGAATTTAACAACTTTTCTGATTTCTGATCTGTTGGAAAATTTTGGAAATCCTTATATAAATTCTCAGTATCATTTGACCACCCAGGAATATAGTTTTGACGGAAGCCTCTTGGAACGAATTTCTTTGCAGCAGCTTTAACTACACCAATAAATCTAGAATAATTTTTATATGTAGGACGAAACCATCTGATATCACTATCTATTTTTTCCCTAAATTTATCCCATCGAGCTTTTTTGAAATTCCATCTAGGCTTAGGTAGAGATGAATTAATATGAATAGCATCACCTAAACAATGTAAAATTGGTCGATGTTGACTGTGTGGGAAAGCACTCAAAACTTTACGACTTACAGAAAGAGGTTTTGAGTCCACATCACTCGAAACTATACACAAATCAGGATTATATCCCCTGTTCCACCTCGCGGATTGAAATGATGGCCTGTCTTTAGCATCATAAATTAAATGGAAATCATTGTCTTCCATCCATTCAGTTAGAGACAATCCACTTCTATTATTAACAGCATAGCCCCACATGGAATGGTGTGAATTGAAATCACCACAAAAAATTGAAGGATGAGGAAAGGTTATATCAAAATTTCTTTGCCAAATAAAATTGGGTGGTTTATAAATATTGATTATATGAATGTCACAAAATTTGAAGGCGATAAAAAAAACTTCGTCAACTTCCCCTTTACGAACTAACTCGACATTACAAGCTGAAGAAGTTTCAACATAACAGGCTAAACCATAAATTGGACTTAAGAGGTAATCAATTAATACATAACCTGCTAAAAGACCCCGTTCACGGAGCTGGTGTTCAGTTGCCGTATGAGTTTCTTGTAGGAGGATCACCTCAGCCTTATGATCCGTTGCCAATTTTGATAAGTAATCGCTTTTGTCTCTTGATATCCCTTCAACATTTAAATTTAAAACTGTAACTTTGCTCTTTGACCAGGAGGATCTCTTGGACCAGGTCTGGTCTTGTATGTCAAAAACACAAGCATACGATTGGTACAAATCATTCAAAGACGGTCCGAAAAAACCACGTCAAAGTCGATCGAAAATTAAAGTTTTGCTCACTGTTTTCTTCGATTATCGTGGTGTTGTGCACTCAGAATTTCTTCCTGAAGGACAGACAGTGAATAAGGAGTATTACTTGGGTGTATTGAGGCGTTTGCGTGAGAATGTTCGTCGTAAACGGCCAGATTTATGGAAAGACAATTCGTGGATTTTGCATGATGATAACGCGCCGTCGCACCGAGCCATAATTATTAAGGAATACAAGACCAAAAACTCAATAAATACCATCGAACAACCGCCGTATTCACCTGACTTAGCTCCGTGCGACTTTTTTCTATTCCCAAGACTCAAATTGCCCCTACGTGGAACGCGTTTTGAGTCCATTGAAGCCATCAAAACAAATTCGCAACGAGAACTGAAGGCCATACCTTTGGCGGCGTATGAGCGGTGCATGGAAAAGTGGGTTCGCCGATATCATAGTTGTATTGTAAGCAATGGGGACTATTTTGAAGGAGACAAAATAAATATTGATGATTAAATTTAAATTTATGTGTTTTTTTTACAATTCCGGGTACTTTTTATACAGAAGGTATGTTTCGAAAATGCCGCACGTTTATTCAAATAATGAACTTGATATGCTTTCAATTTATGGTGAATAAAAACAAAATGCAAGTTCCGCGTATAAATTGTACAGAACGAGATTTCCGCTAAGAAATCACCCAACTTCGCGGATGTTAATAATAGATAAACCTGATGTAGAGATATTATAAACACAGAGATGCAGGCCATTTAGGTATTGATGCCCAAAATTTTTCATAAATTTTTCAAATTAAATATGTGTAAAGAAATGCAAAGCCTCCATATATGTCGGCCCCTGCATTTCTTTTTGAATTCTGCCGCGCTGCGGTATCCGCCGATCTGAACCGAAGATGGACGATACTCCGTTGCTCGATGACGAAAGAATAACATAGAACTTATAGTATGTTATGTTGTTCTATGAGGAATAACCTCCACAGAACGTCAGACGTCAGATGAGTCGGCATTTCCAGAACAAATCATTGTAAAAAGTTGATTATAAAAGTAATAGAGATTCAAACATTCTTACCTGAAATAAAAGCTGTAAATGTTGTTTCTTTTAATTACAGGTAATAGTTTGATATTAGGTTAATTCTACATAGTGTGAATAAAAATTCTTTTAATTACAGAGAAAACCAATTAAGTTTTTATTTCACAAATTACCATTTACGAGTGGATAGAAGGAAGATTTAACATTATTACAAAACAACATTTTTGCTAATTTTGAGAAGAAAAATGGAAAAACTAAGGTTCGATTTCATGGTGAAATATAAGGCGGATGGAAAAACGAAAGAAGTTTGCTTGATATCAATAGGCACACCGGTTGGCCAGACATTTGCTATACCAGTGGAGTTGCAACCTGTGGCCTTACATACAGAATTAATAAAAACCAAGGTATTTGAGCAGGTAAAAAAATCAATTACAAAGCTGAACCAATACAGAAGAGTGTGGATCACTTTAACAAAAGAAATTTCAAGCGAGTACCTGGATGAAGAAGAAAATTTGCAATTTGGGAATTACTTTCTGGAAGAACAAACTGATGTAATGTTACCCCCATCCGAACAAAACGAGACAAATGATACCTTGAAACAAATACTAAATAAATTGCTGGAAGAGAAGAACCAAAAATCTGAGGTACAAAATTTAGGAAAGATTGCAAAGGATTTTGTGATTGAAAAATTTGATGAAAAAAATCAGAACGCTTACCAGTGGATTCAAGAGTTCGAAAAAGAGTGTGAACGCTGCTCGATTATAGAAGATAGGAAGAAAATCGAGATTTTGAAGTTTTTCCTTGAAAGGTCGAGCGCAAACTGGTACAGCTGTATGATTTTGAAAAATACAGTAGAATCGGAATGGACTAAATGGAGAAAAAGTTTTTCAGAAACTTTCGGAAACAAAGGCTGGGCACCTATAAAATATGCTTTTAGTTTTCGTTATCAAGCAGGACCTTTGCTTGATTATGCCTTGAAGAAGGAAAAATTACTGCTGGAGGTGAGAAAATCAATGGACACAAATACATTGATAGATCTTATAGCAGTAGGATTGCCAAGCTATGTATACGATAAGATAGATAGGGAAACTTTGAATGGTCCCGAAGATCTTTATAATGAAATAGGAAGACTTGAACACCTTGTGAAGAATAAAATGGAAAAAGGCCAAAACCAGATTTTAGAAAAAAATCAGAAGAAAAAACACCATGCCCATCATGTAAGAATGCAGGAAGAGGCGAACGCTACCATCCTGAAACAAATTGTTGGTTTAAAGGAGAAAGAGGAAGAAAATTAATTCAAAATGTAAACAATTCTGAATTGGAGGTGGAACTAAACACTGATATTTCAAAAAACTAAATGTCACACCATTAATAAAAATCAAGTTGCTGCTGGATGATAAATTGGAGATTCCTGGTATTTATGATTCAGGCTCAAATGTATCTATAATAAATGCAAGATTACTGAAAATAAAAAGAAGAGATATAGAAAATAAACCAATGTTAAATTTGAGAACTATTAATGGTGTAAATAAAGCAAGAGGTATAATAACTATGAAGATAAAGATTCATAACATTGAGAAAAAAATGGATGTCTTTGTAGTGGATAATGAAAATTTCAAATATGATTTTTTAGTTGGTCTCGATTGTATAAAAAGTTTCAAATTAATCCAAAATGAAAATTTGGAAATCACCCAAGGTGAAGATAGAGAAATTGAAACCGAAAAATTCCCTGACACATCGGATGAAAATCTAAAGAATAATAAATGTACTGAATCACTGCAAGGAACAAATTTCAACAAATGTGAAATAAATTTCAACGAACACATAGATACTGAAAAATTTAAGACATCCATAGATCACTTGTATAAGGATCAAAAGGAAGAAATTGATAAATTAATCAACAGGTACAAGTCTGTATTTGCAAAAGACAAATATGATGTCGGATCGGTTAGGGATTATGAAGCCCACATTGATCTTAAGGTTGACAAATACTGCTATAAACGTCCATATAGATGTACAGTTGAAGACAAAAAAGAGATAGAAAATCAAATATCTACTCTGTTAAAGAAAAATTTAATAGAGGAGTCATATAGTCCATTTGGTGCTCCAGTTACTCTGGCGTTCAAAAAAGATGAGAAAAAAAATCAAGGTTATGTATTGACTTTAGAGATTTGAATAAAATTATAATACCACAATCACAACCTTTCCCATTGATTGAAGACTTAATGGTGAAAACAGTGAACAGTAAATTTTTCACAACATTAGATATTAATTCAGCCTTTTGGTCAATTCCGTTGAAAATTCAAGACAGATATAAAACAGGATTTATTACACAAGAGGGTCATTTCCAATGGACCTGCCTTCCTTTCGGACTAAAAACTGCCCCAGCAATTTTCCAAAGAATTCGGAGCAACATCATCAGGAAACATGACCTATCAAAGTTTGCTGTGAATTTCATAGATAATATTTTGATTTTTTCCAGGACTTTTGAAGAACACATTGAACATATATCGAAACTGTTAGAGGCAATCTTGAAGGAAGGATTTAGATTGAAGTTTTCAAAATGTAACTTTGCGCAAAGTTATGCAAATTATCTGGGCCACAGGATAGAAAATGATACAATAAAACCTCTGAAAGATTATCTGAGTGCAGTTAAAAATTTTCCTATACCAGAAACCAAAAAAAATGTAAGACAATTTCTAGGCAAGATAAACTTTCATCATAAGTTCATACCACACAATGCTACCATTTTGAATCCTTTGCATAATCTTCTAAGAAAAAATGTTCAATTTAACTGGTCAAGAGAATGTCAAGAATCTTTTGAAAAAATAAAATCAATAATGTGTTCAGAACCAGCTCTGAAAATTTTCGACCCGAATGCTCTCATTGAAATATACACAGATGCAAGTATACAAGGAGTAGGAGCAGTATAAAAACAAAAGGATGAAAATAATCATAGTAAACCAGTGGCCTATTTTTCAAAGAAACTGACCGAGACTCAAAAGAGAAAGAAAGCCATATATCTTGAATGTCTAGCAGTGAAAGAAGCAGTGAAATACTGGCAGCATTGGCTTATGGGAAAGGAATTCTTAGTATACTCGGATCATAAACCATTAGAAAACTTAAATATAAAATCCAGAACAGATGATGAACTCGGGGATTTAACATACTATTTATCCCAGTATGATCTGAAAATAATATATAACCCTGGAATATCAAACCAAGAAGCAGATTGTTTAAGCCGAAACCCGATCCTAGAACCATACGAAAACATGGAAGATTTCCTGAAAGTAGTAAATTTGATTAGCTTACATAATATAAAAGAAGATCAACAAGAAAATTTAGAAATAATAAATGACAAACATAAATTAATATTCAGAAATGAAATCTACTACAGAAAAAGAAACGGAAAAGAGAAAATTGTAGTATCAGAAAACTTGAGTAGAAAATTAATAGAAAATGTACATACAACTTATTGCCACATTGGAAGAACACAGACCATAAATAAAATATCTCCATTCTATACAGCTAAAAACCTAACAGCAAACATAAAAGAAATTTGCGAAAATTGTGAGGTATGCATAAAGAATAAATCACGAAGAAAACCAAGATATGGTTTGATGTCACACTTGGGCCCAGCGATGTACCCTTTTGAAATTGTATCAATTGACACAATTGGTGGTTTTGGAGGATCACGTTCAACGAAGAAATACCTACACCTACTGGTTGATCATTTCACAAGATACGCTTTTATCTTGACATCAAAAACCCAAAGCTGCAATGATTTCATTAAATTAGTTGAAAATGTGACGAAAAACCACAATATTGACATGCTATTGACAGATCAATATCCTGGCATAAATTCGAAAGAATTCAAGAAGTTTCTGGAAGACAAAAATGTAAATATGGTGTTCACAGCCGTTGATGCCGCATTTTCGAATGGCCTTAATGAAAGATTGAATCAAACTATCGTTAATAAAATACGGTGTGCTATAAACGAAAATAAAAACAAATTGGCATGGACAACTATTGCACACAAATGTGTAGAAGCGTACAATGAGACTGTACACACCATTACGAAGTTCACACCTAAATACTTGTTGGATGGTGAAAACAAAAATATTCTCCCTATAGAACTGAACATAATAGGTACAGTCGAAGACCTTGACAGAGATAGAAAACTGGCTTTAAACAACACCATGAAGTCTCACAACTATAATAAAAAAAGATTCGATCAACACCGAGAGGAAATAACATTGAACGTAGGAGACGAAGTTTATGTGGAAAATGGAAATAAATTAAACAGAAAAAAACTAGATGAATTGAGGATCGGGCCGTACCAAATTATGCGGAAAATCTCGAACTCAATTTATGAAGTAAACACCGGACACAGAAAGACTGAATCAAACCTTTTCCATATTACAAAACTAACGCCAGTGTTAAAAACTATAGAATATTGATCCTGTTCGTATAATTATTCTTTTCAAAGAGGGGAGATGTAAAGAAATGCAAAGCCTCCATATATGTCGGCCCCTGCATTTCTTTTTGAATTCTGCCGCGCTGCGGTATCCGCCGATCTGAACCGAAGATGGACGATACTCCGTTGCTCGATGACGAAAGAATAACATAGAACTTATAGTATGTTATGTAGTTCTATGAGGAATAACCTCCACAGAACGTCAGACGTCAGATGAGTCGGCATTTCCAGAACAAATCATTGTAAAAAGTTGATTATAAAAGTAATAGAGATTCAAACATTCTTACCTGAAATAAAAGCTGTAAATGTTGTTTCTTTTAATTACAGGTAAAAGTTTGATATTAGGTTAATTGTACATAGTGTGAATAAAAATTCTTTTAATTACAGAGAAAACCAATTAAGTTTTTATTTCACAAATTACCATTTACGAGTGGATAGAAGGAAGATTTAACATTATTACATATGTATTTATATAAGAAATTTTCGGTAAAATGACATATTTTGATGAGTTCTGTCACCTGTCAAAAGAAAAGCCACACCTTAAAATACACCCTGTATAGTCCGCTGCGGCACCACTGAGACAACCACACATAAAGTTACATTTGTTACATTTAACGGTTTTAGAACCCATTGCAAAACAATTTCAATTCCTGTAGGTCACATAATGAGATGAGATTTCGACTGTGTGTAGAAGTAAAAGGGAGTCAATTTGAACAATTGACTATTAGTTAATAAATAAATGAAATGAATATCAGTTGTTTTATTATCCATGGCAACTTCAACTTCAAACTTTTGAAGAAATCGCATCGTTTTCGTCTGGCTTTCTACAGCTGCCTTAGATTTAGACGAAAAAAACTATTTTTTTGAAAACTGCCGAAAATAACCTCCATAAAGTATATATTTTTTAAATCAGAAGAGCTCTACCGATTAGGAAAATAAAAGACTGGGTGAGTGTACCATTTGAAAAATAACAGTTCTCATAAAATTTTTAGGTTTGCGATGCTTTTATGCATATCTTAGTTCTGAATTCTGAATTCCCATAAAAAATAATACGAATTTGCCCATTCAAACGTTTTTGTACGGCCAATATTAAATGAGATAGCCATTGAGTAAAATATAAATAATCACCCCGTACCTTATGGTTCTTCAATGAAAACCATTATGTCATTTGATCCCTTATCGGGGCAATCCCAAATCAAGTAGCGAGAAATGTGTTCACAAATATAAAGAATAGTTAAATCTAAGAAATACTCAAATCGAGCCTCGCCAACTTTCAAACAATGGTATGAATTTTGCTCAAACTTCCGCATCGCATTCTGGAGCATTTTTACCAAACAGTAATAATCCTACACTTCTACGAGGATGTATTGATATCAAGTTAGCCATATCAACGAAAACGAACAATAACTTATTAGAATTGTCTGTGTAGAGTTCGACGATAGATGCATAGAATACCTGGTGTATCGACTCCTTACTAAAAATCGTGACCGAATTTTATAGATCAAAACGGCATGCTAGATTTCAGATTTTGATCTAGTTCCGGAATAATCCGCAATAATTCGCAGTCCTAGCGCTACTGGGGCAATGGAATAATAGCGCGATCCCTTACGGGAGAAATGAAAAGCCGCACAAAATCTCAGATTTTCGACCGACAAGAAAGTCTTAAACAAAATCTAATCAGTGCCAACACCAGGTATCCTATGCATCTATGTTCGACGTCAAAAAAGTAAACCAGAGTTAGGCAATAAATTTAAAAAAAAGATGTCCACCAAAATTGTAAAAATCGAAAAACTGCCATCATCGAGTACCTGTATATAAAAGGGTTAAAAGGTAAGCCGATTTACGAAGATATGCTTAATACCCTTGGTGATCGATGTCCTTCGTATGCGACCGTGAAAAATTGGACTGCATGCTTCAAAAGAGGTGAATTTTTCATTGAAGATGATGACCGATCAGGAAGGCCAGTTTCTGTGTCAGTACCCGAAAATATCGATGCAGTTCATGACATGATTTTATCAGACCGTCGAATTGGGCTAATGGATATCTGAAGCACTGAAGATTTCATACGAAAGCGTTCATCATATAGTTCACGTCAATTTGGCATGAGAACAATTTCTGCAAAATGGATCCCCAAATGTTTGAATGTTTTGACCAAAAGCGTGCAAGGGTAGAAGAATCGCGTTCGCTCTGTGCTCGATTTGAAAACGATGTAGACTTCTTAAACCGAATTGTTACTATGGATGAGACTTGGGTACATTTCTACGATCCAGAAACAAAGCAACAATCGATGGAAAGGCGACACTCTGGTTCTCCAAGACCTAAGAAGTTTCCTGTCCAAAAATCTGCTGGAAAAGTTCTTGCTTCAGTTTTTTGGGATTGCCATGGAGTAATCATGATTGATTTTCTGGATAAAGGCAGAACAATAACTGGAGATTACTATTCGACATTACTGACCACTCTACGGGAAAAAAATTAAAGAGAAAAGACGCAGAAAGCAATCCAAAGGTATTTTTTTACAGGACAACGCCCCAAATCTCATGTTGCCATGCAGAAAATTCGTGATTTAGGGTAACAATTACTAGAACACCCCCCTTATTCACCAGATTTGGCTCCGTCCGACTATCATCTCTTTTCTCAACTGAAAAAAAGTTTAAAAGGTCGTAAATTTTCTTCCAACGAGGAGGTAATAAAAGCTGTGGAGGACTGGTTTGCAGAGCAAGAAGAAACATTTTTTTTAAAGGTCTTGAGACGTTGCAGGTTCGCAATTGAGAGGAGAATATTTCGAGTAATAAAATATTTTGACATTAAAATTTTGTTTGGTTCTATAAGTAGGCTAAGAATTTTTCAATATATCCTCGTAATTGTAATTGTTCCTCTTTTTTATTCCTCACCTCCAACTAGATAGCTCACCAAGTACTTCACGTACTGCCACCATAGTGTCATCAACTTCAATTCTGACTCGACAAGCATGTTATGCAACATGAAAGCAATGCAGGTTCCTATCAGTGATTCGCCTTGAAGTATAGTCAGTACGTGTCTTGAGGCTGCACTAACGTTCTTCAAGTACACCATCATGTCCATTGGGTAGATTGGGGCAAACATGAAGGTCATCAAAAAAGCACGAAGGGTTGATTCGGTAGTGATACGATTAAAGATGAGGGACACCACACAAACGTTGATGAATAGCCCTATATCAAAATAAGTTTAATGTTTAATAAAGAGAGCATGCATGCAATCAAAAATTTTTTTTCTCGGGTCAATTAATATTAGTAAATCGTCATTAGGTATTTTTTAAGAGAGTATACAGAAGACACAAACATTGATGGCTATTAGACGGACCATGCCAAGGCGGAGTTAACTATTCTACACTAAACAACATTTGATTTTCTGTTCCTCAAACGAAGAAGTGATCCGTAAAGAACAATTACACACAAAATAAAAAGCAAAAGATCCAGATATCAACATAAAAAAATAATTCCAAGATAATACATAACATTGCACATAACAATAAAAAATACGGGAAAAAGAAAATATTTAACTAATGATTTGAGAGGGGGCTCGACATTCGACGTTTAAATTTTGCATATGTGAAATAAACAAGCTATATACACTCATCTGCCATTTTGAAGCCGCCATCTTGAATTCCCCAATTTTGAAGAATCGCAATTTCCGATCCAGAAAACCCCCAGATACAAATTTTGAATAGAATCGGATCATAATTACAAAACTCGTCCGCCATATTGTAGCCGCCATCTTGAATTTTTCAATTTTGACAGAAGAATCATCACTGTCGGACACAAAAACCGCCAGATACTAATTTTGAATGGAATCGGATCATATTTACAAAACTCATACGCCATTTTGTTTTTTTATAACAAAAACAATATTTCATGATGCATTGTCGCCAGAATTATGTATACCTGTCAAATTTCAAATCAATGAATGTAGCATAATGTAGCACCTATGACTCATGCAGTTCCCCCAAAAAGAACGGTGCAATTCAATGCCGTGATATTCAGTCGCTGCTTGAAACAAACAAGGTCGGCCAACCGACTAAGCGCTTCAAAATATGGTACTAAGCTGTAATAGGCCGGAAATGTACCCTAATTAAAAACACTTGTGGGACTAGAAAAAGAAGGTCAGTTCAAAAATTATGGCAAGTGACTAATTGGTATAAAAACAAAGTTTTAAATTTCAATCTCTAAAGGTCCCACGGTACCGGGGATTTAGGGAAAACCATATAGATGTGATATTTCTGTTACCGACCACACTCAACCGACATCCGTTTACCATTTTGGAGAATCCTATTCAAATTGCATCGGCAAATTCGAATAGGCCCATAAAAGTTACGATCGCCCAAAAATAAATCAAGGAAGTCACACATGGTTCTTAGGATTATTCTCAATGCATGTCGCTGGAAAAGCCATAAAAATCGCCGAGGATAGGGTTTCATCGTAGCCTCCGCACCCAACGCCGAGGGCGCGGAAACGTCTTTTTTTTCTCGGGGGTGTTTTTCTAAGACCACCCAATTGCCAGTTTGTGAGAAAATATTTTTCTGCGCCCTCTCAAGGGGAGGGGAATAGGAACAAAGTGGCGGTGTAACTGTGACGTGTGGAGGGGGGTTTACCCCCTAGATGGAGAGAGTACTTTATAAGGCGGGAATGAAGATCGCGGGAGAGACGGGGACTTAATATCGCGCGGGAAAGACGGTCTTAAGATCGCGTGCGGAGACGGGGGTGGCAATTAAGGGCCAATACGTCGCGGGTAGCATATTCAGTAACAGCAGACGCGCTAGATCATCGGCGGTGCTTCGGCTTTTTTCGGCTTTTCAGTGATGGGCGATATAGACTTCGCGGTTGCTTGACTAACAAAGCGCAGACTGCGCAGACGCAGTATGAATGCCTCAGTGATTGGTCGTATTTAATTGTTTATCAGTTGAAATGTGTTGTGTATAAAAATGGATTGCTTACCAGATAATTACAATTATAAGAAATTTGACGATAAATGTATTGTAAGATCTAATTTAAAATCAAAAGACGATGTCGAGGTAAGTTTGAGTCAAAATGATCAATTCATGAAATAAAATAATGAATTTTAAAGCGCAAAAATTGAATTTTATGAAGTAGCGTGTGGAAAAAATCCAAATCCTGAGCTATTTCTTCCACTTCAAGGAGACAATGTGGATACAAGCATAAACCAGCCTACACGACATTTATCCAATATTATTACTGATTGCATTTCAATAAATGAAGATGAAGCAAGTGGTTCCGCGTGTACTTCAAATGTCAATGTTCCCACGACCAAGGAACTCGATGATCTAAAGGAAGATTGGAAAACTTTTTCTAATAATCTAATGAAATCCTGACACATCTCGACAATAATCCAACAGGATTTTATCCTGCAATTTCCACTTTCCTAAAAAATCGAGAAAAGTGTGCTAAAAGAAACAACTCTCTTATATCTGGGTTGCATAATTCTTTCAAATACCACGGAACAACTCCAAAGCATAAGCGCCTGGGTATAAGAAAAGGAAAATTGATAAGTGTGCAGCCAACAAGTGCAGCTAGAAGAAAATCGGCAATGGGTGGCAAAAAACATACCTCTGCTGGCAGAAAAGTGAAAAGCTTAATAAAAGAAAAGGCTAAAGCACCCCATTCTCTACAAGAATATGTCAATATGAATGTGGGCTTAGGTGAAAATAAGTTTAAAAAATGATCCGTTTTTACGTTGATTTGTTATTTTTTAATAATTTATAAATCATTAAAACATAATATTAGTAATACATTAGGACGTATTTTTTGTTTGTTTTTGAATGTGTTTTATAAATAAATTAATAACGAAAACAAAGTCATCATTTGCTAAGCTAAAATAAATAAAGAGATTTTTTTTAATCAGTCTCATTTAATTGAAAGTTAACTTGAGGTGAGAAACAGCAGACGTTCTAGACCTAGATCGCACGCTATTCGAAAACGTAGCGCGTTTATCTTCAAATTTCTTACAATTATAATTATCTGGTGAGCAATCCATTTTTATATGTACATCAGGCAACACGTTTCAACTGATCTGTCTGCTGTAGTCTATCGCCCATTACTGAAAAGCCGAAAAAAGCCGAAGCACCGCCGATGATCTAGCGCGTCTGCTGTTACTGAATATGCTCGCGGGTAGGGCGCGATGTTTATGCAAGTTTAAGGTTGAGATCGGGGAGAAAAGTGTTGGCGTCGTTTGAGGTATAATTGGGAGAGGGTTTTTAGATCGCCTGAGAGAACGTTGGTGGTACTGCGAAGGGTTGTAGTTTTGGGAATTTTGGTAGAGTCCGAGAAGGGAGAATTAATTTAAAGTCGAAGTTGGTTCAAAATCCGAATTCATTCAAAGTTCGAAGTTGTTTAAAGTCCGAATTAATTTAAAGTCAATTTAAAGTGTTGGTATAAAATTTCGTGTGATTCAAAGAAAAGTATTTGAAGTAACGTACCGTGACGTGGTTCACGATATCGTGAGAAGGTGTTGGTTGAAAAATTAATCTAAGGTAAGAGGTTTAGAAGACCTGGTTTTAATTACTTAACCCAGTAGATATCTAAGAGGGCGAATAGTTGACCATAGCAATTTTATAATTTTTTTTATATAATTTTTTGTGTGTGTATTTGTCTGTTTTATCGGGTGACGGAGTTCATCACTCTCTCCCTCATTAAATACCATTGGGAGACCGCTGAAATAAGTGTTTATTATTGTAACAGGTGTAATTGAAGTTTTTCATTAACTTGAAACTGATTCATTGTAATAATTGATTGATCGAAAAAATAAGGTAAAACTATTTTGTACAAATTTCCAAAAATTCATTGTAGCTATTGTCAAAGTTAGTAATTTTTGGTTTATTTTCTAATATAGATATATGTATTTAACTCTGCTTTTAAATTCTAATACCTCACCCTTCTGAAAAGAAAATCTTAACATCAAAGACCTCTCATTAGCTTGAGGCACGAACCTACATGCAGACAGCCGCTCGACTGCAATAGGATCGGAAATTCCACATTTTTCTTTATTTTTCAATTTAATAATAATTTCCAAACTCGCGTGAAAAAACCTTCATACGAGGGCGGTTGTTACAAAGCAACACCTACGACCACGCCATTCCCCCAAATAGAAGGGTACAGTCTCGATATTCGGTCGCTGCTTGATACACACAAGGTCGGCCAACTGACCAAGCGCTTACCCTAGATATAAATTTCACAGTTTCTCATTGTTTATTGTTTGGATGATATTTAAATACTTGGATTTATATGGATTATATTTGACTCAAAAAGTACGTTAATTACATTGCTTCACATGTGACTTCGTCAGGATCATCTATATCTATTTTATCTAACCTATATCTATAAATCGTCTATGGTCACTGACATATGTGGTCATAGACTTATGATCTTTATCTTACATATTATATTATTCAAACACTTCCCCCTTAAGTATTATACCTGGAGGGATTTACAATTGAACGCCCCGATCTTGATCGACCGGTTCTATTTTTTGAGGGCTTGAGATTGTCAACACTTTGTGCTGGTGCTTTGGCTTTCATAGGAGTTTCACTTCCTGATTCGCTATTATTATGTTCACTGACACCTATTCCTACAGTAGAGCAATTATTGCTATGGTTATTATTTACAACGGTGTTTTCATTTCTACAATCTTCATGTTTAGGATACAAATCTGGATATAATTCTGGGTCTAATATGTATTCATTTATGTCAGTCTTGGTTAAAGATAGTTTCATTTGGTTTGTATTGCGTCTAACTATCCTATCATTACTTTCTTTTCTTACCCAGTGGGACTTTGTTTCTGCAGCCTTCTCAATAACAATTGCTTTGTGCCAAATGGAATCCTTATTGGTTTTGATGACAACTTTATCCCCCTTTTGAAAAGTGGTAGGATTTTTGTGAGCACGTTTATCGTAATTTGCCTTAACTTTTTCCTGTTGTTGACACAGAGTTACAAAAATATGTTCTTGGACTTTAGGTTCCAGGTTACTACCCGAAGTTGGCAATTGATCGCGCAATGTTCTACTTTGAAGTATTTCGGCAGGCGATGCCTTAAGCCCAACAATTTCTGAGTTGTTGTGCTCGAAAAGGAAATCATGAAAGTCTGCATCTTTCTCAGTTGATTTTCTTAAAATTTGTTTTGCTGTACTTGCTTTTTCGGTAAGCCCGTTGCTTTTATGCCATTCTGGGGTACAAGTTGACACTGTGATATCTTTCTCCCGATAGTAATTTAAACATTTTTGTGAGATAAAAGGTAAGTTATCGGTTATTACGAACTTTGTAAAAAGATTTTGAAACGCGTCAATTACTGCTCTTGAGGTTTTGTCTTTAAGAGTTACAAGATCCATCCAATGGGAAAAGTAGTCGACAGTAACTAAATAGGGTTTACTGCCATATTCGAGAATATCGCAAGCTACTTTGTTAAATCTAAGTTTGGGAATTGTGTGCGGCATCATAGGTTCTTTGCGGTTACGTGGCATATATTTTTCACAGGCTCTACACTGTTTTATGTAGTTTATGATGTCGGTGGTCATATTTATCCAATAAAAAAGTTTAGGAAGTGTATGAGAGATAGAGCTATCGACGAAGAGGACTGGAATGATAGAAAGAAATGGCGGACGAAATGCGGGATGCGGCATAGGCTGTAGGACCCCCGCTTATATATATATAAAAAGTTTTCTTGCCTTGTTTATGGTTTTACTGATACCAAAATGGCTCTTGTTGTGAAGAGTTTCAATTATCTGTTTTTGCATTGATTTTGGTACGATGATTTTGTCTTCGTGGAAGACTATACCTGCTTCAACGTAAATAGCGTCTTTCATCTTATAGAAGGGTTTACAATTTACATTCATGTTTGATATATTTTTCCCTTGGCCAACCATTGAAAAAATAGTCAAAAATTCTTGTCAACGTTGAGTCACTACTAGTGGCTAGTCTCATTTCAGTTTGTTTTTCAATGCTCATAGGAAGATGTTAGCTCACAGAATGTACCATTTCTAGCATTTCTGGATCGCTAGTTTGAATTTTTAGAGTGGAGCGGGATAACATGTCTGCAAAATGAATATTATTACCAGGTATATAATAGACATTAAGTGAGTATTTGAGTCGTTTGATTTTTAAACGTTGGAGTCTAACTGATCCAATCTTGCATATGGGTTTTTTCATAATGGCAATGATAGGCTTATGATCAGTTTGTACATGTACCTCCGAACTATATATGAAATTATGAAATTTTTGTGTGCCAAATAAATAGCCAACATTCCTTTTTCCGTCTGGCTGTAATTGACCTCATGATCGTTCATGTTTCTTGATGCACAAGCGTATTGTCATGTTCCTGAAACATGCAACAGCCAATACCATTTTTTGAAGCATCGCATTGTAACACAGTTTTTCTTTTAGGATCATATGCCATCAATGCTGGTGACTTTGTTATTATTTGTTTTAGACTTTCAAAACATTGTTGGTGTCTTGGAAGCCATTGGAACACAATATCTGATTTTAATAATTCGCTTAGTGGTTTGATATAATTTGCCATATTAGGGATGTATTTACGGATATAATTGAAACTTCCTAAAATTCTTTGCAATTCATTTTTGTCAGTAGGGCTCTTTAATTTAATTAAAGATTCTATTCTATCTGGGTCAATTTCCATCCCGTTCTCAGAAAAAATTTGGCCCATATACTTCACTTTCCGTTTGCAATATTGTATTTTATCTTTATTAAATTTTGCGCCTACCTCTTTAGCTCGATTGACAACTTGTTCAACGGCTTTATCGTGTTCATCCCTGTCGTTCCCCATAATTATTATATCGTCATGCAAGATTTGTATATTTTCTAGGTCACCAAACCTATTAACAACTTGTTCCTGGAATAGGTCCTGAGAGTTTGACAGGCCATATGGTAATACATTCAATCGGTTCGCTAAATACAAAAGAAAAGATTGTCGTGCATCGCGTCACCTGGAGAACTGTCCTTTTTTGTTGATACAAGAAAAACTACTGGGAGTGCAGCGTTGCCAAGTGACAACTAAATAACTTAAACTGAATACATCACAGGTCCAAACAAATTCTTAATTTATTGTTGGTTTTTTCAACAATTACTATACGGTTGATACTTGCACGAGAATCAATTTCATCTACTTTGACGATGACTTTACGTTCAACTAACCTATCTAATTCTTGTTTTAAATCATTTTTTATAGCAAATGGGACCTTTGATGGTGGGTGGCTAACCGTTTCAAAATTATCGACTGTGGTGATTTTAAACTTGCCAGCAAACTTTCCATAACCGGCGAAAACTTCAGCATTTTCATGAATAAACTTATCTCTGTGTATATTTTCATTTGAGAACTCCATGTTAACTCTATTTATTCTTTTGATCAGACCATGGTCTACGCATGCTTGACCCCCTAGCAATACTTTATCTACATTTTCAACTACAACAAAGTCCTCAAAAACATTCCTATTCTTGTATGAGCATAACAATTTTACGACACCTAAAGTTTTCGCTTGAGTGCCCTCAAATCCCTTTATTTTTGCGAACCTTGAAATTCTTATTAATTTTTGAAAAGACCCTACTAGGTAATACTGACACATCGGCACCAGTGTCTAATTTAACTTTAAGTTTCTTATTTTCTATGTTGACAACCTCATCCCAGCAATTTTTGGACTTATTTATTAATAATAATAGGCTTTATTTCAGATAACATCAGAATTTACATCAGAAGATTAAATGAAACTGTGTCAAAATAAGAACAAAATATATATACTCAAACCCATGAGAAAAAAAACATTAATACTCAATGTTCAACCCCCTTACAAACTAAGCATTCTTGTCAATATCTTCTTTGAAAGAAATCCTCGATACTATATGGTTCTAATTGAACCAGAAGTTTGAAAATCTTCCCTTTGTATCTAATATAACTTTCTTCTTGTTGTATTTCCCTTGGTAAATTATTGAAGAGTTTCAAGCATTTGTATTCTATTTGTTTTTGTGTTGTTGTTAAGTTATATTTTGGAAAGTTGTAACATAAGGTTCTTGTGTTGTAACTTTCCTTATTGTTTTGATGGTCTTTGAATAAGTCTTTATGCTTGTGGGAAAAAAAAGGCATTCCTGAATGTACAGGGCATATACTGTTAATATATTGGCTGCTCTGAACCATCCTCTGCAGCTTTGATTGTAGTTCAGTTGTTTGAATATTCTAACGGCTCTCTTTTGCATGATAAACAGTGATGTTATGTTTCCTGCGCCATAAAATATTATACCAAATCTCTGTTTAGCCTCCACTGTTGCATGGTACACTGTCTTCAATACTCCATGGTTAAGGTACTTGCTCATTATTTTGAAGCTATAGATGGATGTTCCTATGTTGCCTCCGAGATACTCAATGTGACTTTTCCATGTAAGCTGGTCCTCAATATAAACACCCAAAAATGTTGTGCAATTTGAAATTTTATATTTGCAATCTCCAATTTCTACTGCATCTGGAAAATCTCTTTCATTATGTGGTGGGCGAAAAATCATCATTTTTGTTTTGTCCTTATTAAGTACCATGTTGTTATTCATAAACCATTCTTCCGATTTCAGCATAGTCTGTTGTACCATTTGCTCCACATCAAACCATAAAGTGTCACACATCAGGAGGTTTGTGTCATCAGCGTAATTAATACACTTTGTTCTATCAATACTCAAGTTCACTTGTGTTTCGAAATCATTAATGAATATGATAAAAAATAAAGGACCAACTACCTTGTGTAATACCCAATTCAAGCTTAAGTTCATCAGATCTTTCAGTTATTCCATTGGAGCTTATTTCCACCATCTGTTTTCTATTGAAGAGATATGATCGTGCCCATTCTAATGCTGGTCCTCTTATACCATAACTGTCCAATTTCTTTACCAGAAGTGTCAAATCCAGACAGTCGTATGCCCTCGACAAATCTAGGAAGGTTCCAAAAGCTATGTCTTTCTTCTCAAATGCATCAGTAACTGTTTTAATGAACTCATACACCGCTGTATTTATAGATCTTCCCTTCAAATACCCATGTTGGCTTGAAGCAAAGATTTTATTATTGTTTAGGAATTCCATGATCTCGCCACAATATGCCATGTTTATTTTTTAAAGATTTGATAATTTCCAATAGTTTATTTTCACTGAGAGGTGTTAACAGAATAGGACTATCGATTTTGTCCATTTTTATACAGTTTGTTTCACTTTTTCTGATATTTTTTGTTAGGTTTCAGGCAGCATTCACAAAGAAATAATTCATCTTATTGGCAGTATCCTTCAGGTTTGCAGTTATGGGAAAATTCTGAATTTCTCGGTTTTTCAATGACTTAATAATCGTCCAAATGGTTTTATTTTTGTTTTCAGATTGCTGTATCTGCCTCTCGAATGAGCTACTTTTCTGTTTGCTCAGTAGAGTGTCATATTCCTTCTTTGTTTCAATATACATGGTCTTGAATCCAGCGTTTCTTTCACTCAACAGCTATTCAGAATTCACACATTTGTTTTATTATACCACAAAGTCTATACATAGGATGGGCTTACTCAGTAAGAATAAGAACGGGATTTTCTGTGCGATTCTATGGCTGTTGTAAAAATCCCACAAGCATATACCCATGTCGGCCGTTCAAAGAAAACCTCACTTCCCAGTTCGCCATCGTCGGCTCGGTCGCCTATTGAACAGGTCCATTCAGTTTTGTCAACAGCCTCCTTTCTTATCGAATCATCGAATAAAAGATCTGCGCCTGTTTCAAATTCCACTCTTTGGAGGTCTCGGGACAGTCGAAATATAAATTCGAGACAGAGTCACCCGTCAAAACGCCAACAAGTGAAGAACATAGATCGTTCATCAGAAACCAATTGGCGATCCATTAGTAATTTGGAACAATCACCTTCCAAACCAATCCTTGAGCCATCCTGCGTTGATTTATATCTCCCTCCTCCTCATCCCTTTCGAAATAAGCCAGACAGTCATATGCAGATCGGAAAACTTAATTAGAAGCTAAATTTTCTTCAACTTTTTATTTTTACTTTTCCTTTTTTTTTGTTAATTTTTTCTCATTTCACGATCATTTCTCCTTTCTCTCAATATTTCACTTTTCTTAAAATGCATAGATGTGCAGAATTCACTCATTTGTTTTATATAGCTTATAATAGTTTTATTCATAGATTATTAAATTTTCCTTTGAACTCCCAGAATTTTACAAAAGAATTAAATATAATTAAACAAATAGCTATTAATAATGGTTCCAACCCAAACATCATAGATAATATGATAACAAACAAACAACCCACAAAAATATATCCGAATCACATATATTGATAGATTATCTGAAAATATTGCCAATTATTTTAGAGACAATTTCAATTATACTTCAGCTTTCAGAACCTCTAACAACTTAGATAAATACATTAAAAATAACAAAGATAAATCAAACAAAGATGATATATCGGGTGTCTACAAGCTTACTTGTGATGATTGCCCATTGGTCTACATTGGTCAAACCGGCAGATCATTTAAAAAACGGATCCATGAACACCAGAAGAGTTATACATCAAATAGTCCACATTCAACATACGCCGACCATTTAAGAGAATTTGGTCATAATTTCAACCGCAATTACGAAATTATCCATATCGAGAGTAAAGGATCAAGATTAACACTATTAAAATCACTTGAAATTAACAGATATAATTCTCAAAAAATTTTGTTAAATGACCAAACGGATGTTAATAGATCGCCGTTGTTGAATATCTTCACGTAGATTGGAAAAACCAGCGGCAAAACTCAATAACTTTTATTGCCCCTGTCGGTACTTCTTCTTGTAACTTGTGAATACCATCTAAACAACCCCATGTATACCTGTATATCCTATATAATGGCCTGTTATTATACCACCCAATTAGTTCAAATGTAGAACCTGACGAAGCCTCAGTGGGGCGAAACGATCGTTGTTCAAAATTAAATATTGTTTGTGGAAATTGAATTTTATTTACCTGTCATTTGTTTTATTATACCACAAAGTCTATACATAGGATGGGCTTACTCAGTAAGAATAAGAACGGGATTTTCTGTGCTCTGTGCGATTCTATGGCTGTTGTAAAAATCCCACAAGCATATACCTGCTCAGTTCAAACAAGATCTCTGCCATCAGTCGCATATCGTTTTTACACGGCTTAGCTCTAAGCCCTTAACAAATACTTTCCACGTCGTCGGCCTTTAGTTCGCCACCCTATATACAAAGTGAATTCGTATGTGATAAGAAATTTTACCCTGCACAACACCACACGAGACCAAAACAGAAGCAGATACGTAAATTTTCATCTGAACAAACGTAAGTACCATTCCTTCAGTGTTCACTTCGTGGTATTTATTTTCAATTCGATCAAACATCCATTTTTTATCTCTAACTCTCGAGGCAATAAGAATTGTTACAACAGTTCATTTCTTCTCTCCAAGAGAGCTCGTGTATATTATTCAACAGCAATAGTAGGGCTAATGTCCTCTTTGTTATTTCGTATAGGTATTCTCCTGATGGGACACGATACATTTAGGTGGTGCAAATAGATTTCATGGAACAACTCGTATTGCTTGTTAACATTATTTTCATCTCTTTGATAAATTACAGACCAATCTTGATTTCTTAAGTTTTCTTTAAGTGTCCCAAGATTTTGATCTGAGAATATTCTTTTGGTAATATATTTAGAAGAGGGTTTTTGAACTTTAAAGGATATTTGTTGAGCTTTGTGGTCTGATATATGGGTTTCAACCACTTCAGTTACATATTGAATGTGTATAGTATATATCCCATCAAGACAGGTTGCTGTTGATGATGTAACTCTTGTTGGTTCGAAAATGTTCTGTTTCAAGTTGTAGCAATTCAGAAAAGTTAGGAGCTCCTCTTTTTTTCTCGAATTCCCCATCATATCAATGTTAAAGTCTCCCAATATAATAACCTGTTTATCGTTTTCTGATATACTCTCCAGAATAGGATGTAGTGCTGGTATTAGGACATCTGTGTTTCCATCATTGTAAACTACGATGCACACAATTTTTTGCCGAGAATATTCACTTCCACTCCCGCACATTCAACTTGTCCTTTCTTTGATATTTTTTTTATATCTTCGCGGTTTTTCGAGATAATATCCTGGCGCACATATATTGCAACTCCGCCATGTTCCTTATAATCCCTACAATAGGAAGATTTTAATGTGAAATTTGAAAGTGTGTGATTTTTCAACTGTTCTTCGGTTTTCCAATGCTCTGTTGAGCAAATCACTGCTATTATATCACCATTATCGGATATTATTTCTTCCAATTGTAGCTTAGAATTTCCTATGGATTGTACATTTTGGTGGAATATTGTGAACATTTCTCCTTGTTTGAGATGCTTATGCATCATTAAATCTGGGCTGTTGGAGGGCTCAGTCGAAATAAAAAAGGGTTTATTTTTGTTCCTACAGGCCAAATTTCAGGATTTTTGAGACTGTCAACTTGATCCCGGGGAACACTTACTCTGAAAGAAGAGTATATATCTGGTCGTCTAGAGTCCAATCTCACACATTTTACGTCATGAAACCGTTTTCATTCAGATGTTTGACAATATTTTCTTCTTTTAATTCAGGGTTGAGTTTGCAAATGTGCACATGTCCAAATTGTTTCACTGCACCAATCAATATTTTCTCTCCTTTGCCGGTTCCAATTATAGAATTATTTCTCCTTGATATATTTCTTTGCCGGTGTTTTTGTGTTGACCATTCTGTTGCACCGATGCTTTTGTTTTCTTCATTCTGCTGTCCGGTATGACCTTCTAAATTTATCACCTCTGACATAATTTGCTTTTGCTTATTAGATATAAGTGAAGTTGTTGAGAGTTGCGTTTCAGTCATCTTTGGATTGGAGGAATGTTCAGAAGTTGTAATTGCTCATGCTCTTGATGTTTGACCAGGATCTCCGAGGTTCCCGCTTCCTTTCATTTTATGATTTTGTTCATGCTGAGGGCGAGCTGTTGAATTTTGTTTATTCCTGTTCAAACATTCGGCATATGACTGGGGGAATGTGCTCTTGGTTACTTCCATGTCATTTTCCCTTCCGCATACAGATTTTGAAAGCATTTGAAATTGTGATTGCAGTTCTGCAAAGCGTTGCTCAAAATAGTTTTTGGTTACTAATTCTTCCATATTAGATTGTTCGGATATACAATTGTTGAAAGTTGTATTATTTCCCTTCATTACATAGTTTTCCGTTTTCAAGTTTTCATTCTAAACTTCCAATTTCTCTATTTTCTTATTATCTTCCCTAAGTTTTTTTTCAAGTATCATGTTTGTTTGTTGTAAAGTAACGAGAAGACATTCTTTCTCCTTCAATTTCCTTTCTAATTCCTTCTCATGAGTTGATAACTGTAACTTTTCCTCATCAAAATTTTTCCTGAGAATTTGATTTTCTGTTTTCAATTGGTTTATTTCCTCCTGTTTACTTGCGTGATTATTTTCTGACTCTAGTCTTTCCTTTAACGATTCATTTTCCTTCTTTAGTTTTTTGTTTGAATTCATTATTTTCGTGGCATCAACAGAACAGTTGTTGCACAGTATTTTTACTTTTCTATCCCTAAGAGGGATACATCTTTCTCCTGTAGCTGTTAATTTGACACATCCAATTAACATTGCCTATTATAAAACTATCACTAGAACTATCATTGTCAACATTTTCACAATCAACATTTTTAACATTTTTAACCCTACAAGCAACAGCAAAATGATTCAATGTTCCACATTTGGTACATGGTTTACCATATGCTGGACACTCTTTGGGACCATGTACCGTTTGGCATCTTCGGCATCTAAATTTTTCCTTGTGCCTCTGATCCTTATCAAAACTTTTCTTCTTACCTTTAGTCTGATGTCGTCTTACCAGGTTCACTTCATTGTCATCGTTGAACATTCTGCTCTGGTTCTTGGACATCTCGCTCGTTCTACATACTTCAATGGCCTTGGATAACTTCAATTTCTCGATCCTAAGAAGAGCTTCTCGAGTTGTGTGATCACGTATACCCATGACAATTATGTCTCTCAGAGCCTTCTCCTCCATTGTCTGCTCTGGGTCGACTTCATTATAATTGCATGATTTAACCAGGTGCTTGATGTCTGTAAGGAAATGATCGAAGTTCTCCCCTTCCTTCTGGCATCTTCTTGAGAAGTTGTACCTTTCAAATACTTCATTTACTCTTGGGTTGACATACGCTTCGATCTGTTCCAATGTAGCTTCAAAAATGTTCTGTGTGGCTTCCAGGACTGGTACGTCAAAGGTGGACATTATTCTGGCTGATTCGGTGCCTATATTTCTTAAAATCGACAGCTTCACATTGCCGGGGCTAGCACTTTTGCCAGTGGCTACCAAATAATCATTGAATGTTATTTTCCAAAATTTCCATTCTGTGCATGCATTGTCACTTTGCAGGTCGAAATCAGGTGGCAATTTTACTGGACCATGTGCCATTTTTAAGCAGGAATAGACTTATTACTTCTGTTGCACATGTACGTACTTTTCTTTTCGAAGCAATACACAGTAAATTTTATGTATTGTACCATAAACTTTAATTGGACGACTGCGCCATGTTTGGATGATATTTAAATACTTGGATTTATATGGATTATATTTGACTCAAAAAGTACGTTAATTACATTGCTTTACATGTGACTTCGTCAGGATCATCTATATCTATTTTATCTAACCTATATCTAAATCGTCTATGGCCACTAGTTTATAAGTCTTTGATGGTCACTGACATATGTGGTCATAGACTTATGATCTTTATCTTACATATTATATTATTCAAACATCCAAACAAATATTAAATAAATAGTTATTAGATATTTTGTATATTTCAGAAAAAAAAGGTTTCGCACCGTTTAATAGAAGTTGAGTGATTTTCTGATCATAAAAATTTAGAATATTTCTAATTCCTAGTAAATTCAAACGTCTTGCAATACGCGCTGGGTCGTCCAGCCGACTAGGGTGGAGATAGTTGAATCGCATATGAGTAATTGAATTAGGTCAGCTTCATAAAGTAAGAGAAAGTGGTGTATGTGTTTTTTTAGTTTTCAGCTCTTTTCGAAAATTTTGATGGCAAATTTGTGGGATTGGGAAGTAGTGTTGAAGATATGTCATAGAATTAAGTTTGGCAACAATGTTACATTGATTCCATGATCTATCGAAGGTTCTATGCTGTGACAATGATGTATGTCAACTGTCTAATGATAGATGCATATAAATACCTGGTGTTGGCACTGATTAGATTTTGTTTAAGACTTTCGTGTCGATCGAAAACGTGATATTTTGTGCGTTTTGATCTTCAAATTTTGGTCACGATTTTTAGTAAGGAGTCGATACACCAGGTATTCTATGCATCTATGTCTAATGTAATGTAATGGCGGAAAAGTAATAAATGTGCACACTGTATGGTTGTACGAAATATCTTCTTTTATTTAACAGATCTCAGACGTTTGATTCATTTTCACCAAGAAATCCACTGTAAAATTCATCAGGTTATGGGGCCAGGACTCTAGTTAATCAAAACTACTAGTACAAATGTTTTTTCGATTAATTGATGATTTTGGTTGGAGGTGAACGAGAAACGTGAGTGTTGAAAACGACAAGATGACCGTCAACTACTTGAATAGCGTTCCGAAATTAGTGGAAAGAGAAAATTATGCAGATTGGGCTTTTGCTGTTGAAAATGTATTTATCCTAGAGGGCTTAACGAATTGTCTGAAAGGCACAGAAACGGATACAAGTAAACTGAGCGAAGCCAAAGCTAAATTTATATTGACCTTAGGGCCTAGATCCGTCGCTTTTTATTCATGTAAAGGACACGAGTTCAGCTGAAGAAGTATGGGAAAAGCTCAAAAAACTCTATGAAGATTCAGGATTTGCCAGGAAGATTGGTTTACTGAGAAAACTAATATCATTGAGGCTTGATAATTGCGAATCCATGGAGCATTACATATAGATAGATGTGGTCTTAAGCTAAGTCAAGAATTGATTGGAAGTTTAGTGCTTGCTGGATTGACTGAAAAGTACGAGCCAATGGTTTTTGCTATCGAACATGCAGGGGTAGATGTTACCGCTGACTCAATAAAGTCAAGATTGTTAGATATGCATCTTAATGGTCCTGAAGATAACAGGCAATCATCAGCTGGTGCATTTGCAAGTTCAACATCGGGTAAAGGGAACAAAAATGGCAACATGAATAGAGGTTTCACTAAAGGACCCAAAAGTGGCTTCACGGATAGGAATAAGCACAAAGAAATCACATGTTTCAGGTGTAAAAAGACAGGGCATTATATGAATAAGTGTCCTGAAAATGAAAAACAGACTGAGAGTTCATCGAATGCCTTTAATGCAGTTTTTTTGTCAGGTAGTTTCAACAATTCAGACTGGTATGTGGACTCTGGATGTAGTGTTCATCTTACGTCACGAAGGGATTGGCTTGAAAATGTTAAGGAATCGTCAGTGAAGGAAATCACAGTGGCAAATAATACCAAATTACCCATAGAATATTCAGGTGATATCCATATCACCACAATGGTGGAGAAGGAACATCCAATGACAATTTCTAATGTTTGCTATGTACCAAAGTTAACAACAAATCTATTGTCATAAGTCAACTCATAAAAAACCATAATAAAGTAATTTTCAATGAAAATGGTTGTGATATCTATAATAGAAATATTAGAAATGAACAATTGATCGCTGAGGCTGATTTAGTGGATAATGTTTATAAATTAAACTTTAAGAAACCACAGTTGAATTTAGCAGGCTTGACAGTTACCAAAGAAGTCTGGCATAGGCAATTTGGGCATTTAAATTATCGTGATTTGAATTCTATGAAAAATGGTTTAGTTACAGGATTTGAATTCAAGGGCTCATTGACAAGGAGTGATGAACTGTGCGAAGTTTGTTATGAAGGCAAACAGAGTCGCCTTCCATTTAGTCATAAGGGAACCAGTAGTGGAACCACAAGCGCTCGACTCGACAGTAATCCCTTTACCCCTCCTTCCGACGACCCTTCTTCAAGACGAGTCGGGTAAAATCGGTACCACGTGCGATCGACAAGGTCTCTCCTGTCGTTTTTATCGACACGTGCATTGTCGGGTACAATCAGTTTGCCGCCAACACTCGAGTAAGTTGTTTTAGAAGTTTTTTCATTTATATTCATCATGGCCGAGAAACAGAAAAGAATGCGTGTACACTCTAACCATTGGGAACTACTGTTGAACATGAAATTAAATTTATTGATATTCAAAAATAAATAAATTTTAAGAACATGATGTTTTATTACCCGTTGATAACAATACTTAACAACAGATGAGAACAAATGCATATTATGAATATAATAATATTATGTATATTTTATTGATATTCAATTCGACAAAATGAAATACAGTTCTGAAATTTCACAATAATTGACACGAATAAAACATCCTTGAAGATAATATGTAGCTACATGCATTTTTATTTATTAGATTACAGTCTGATGAGAGAATTATGCTCAATAAAAAAATTATTTCATTCAAAATATCTGGCTACAATCTGCCTTCTAATACTAAGACCTTCATTAAACAAATGACTTGGAAAATATTGAGGAACCACATTGGAATTATCTTCTCGTAATGAGGCTAAATCTTCGTTATCATTAATTATCAAATTGTTCATTGTACATATATTATGTAGAACTGCACAAGCCGTAATGATGTTTCCTACCACTTCAGGCTCATATCTAAGTGATCTATCACCTCCTGCTAATCAAAATATTCACAGGTAACATAATGATATGCAATCACAATTGAATTTCAAAGCTATATCTTTGAAAATGCAATTTCACTTTTACTTTTCACCAAACTAAACAGTGTGAACTGCTGTAAACAATCAACATAACCTCGAAAAGTGACAGATTTCATTCAACGTTTTTAGGACAGACGATATTTCCTTGTCGAGATAACGAACTTAGCCGAGCGCTTGTCGAGATTTCCTTCTCAAGTATTGTTGGTACCGAATTCTCTTCGACTCGACAGTGGCGTCCCCGACTTCGATGTCGGGATCGATACGCTGTCGAGCGCTTGTGGTTCCACTGCAGAGCTATTAATGCATTGGAGATAATACATGGAGACTTATGTGGTCCAATGGAAGTCGCTTCACTTGGAGGATCCAAATACTTTATGGTATTAGAGGACGACTACACAAGAATGGTATTTGTATATTTTCTGAAGAGCAAAGATGAAGCCTTTGAAAAATTTCAGGAGTTCAAGAACTTTGTAGAAAATCAGAAAGGTACCAAAGTAAAAATTTTCCGAAGTGACCAAGGTGGTGAATTTAACAGCAATAAATTCAAAGATTTCTACAGGAAGTATGGTATTTTGCATCAGGAAACAAATGCGTATACTCCACAACAAAATGGTATGACTGAGCGCACGAACCGAACTTTAGTTGAAAAACCTCGATGCTTGTTATATGATGCTAATCTTGGAAAAATTTGGGCTGAAGCTGTAGCTACTGCAGTGTACCGAAGGAATCGTTCTGCAGTATCTGGACTCGAAACTACTCCTTATGAAAAGTGGTGAGATAGAAAACCAGATGTGAGTCAAATAAGAATATTTGGTAGCAAAGGAATGGTCCTAATTCCATAAGAAAAACGCCTTAAGTGGGAGAAAAAGTCCAAGAGAATGATTTTAGTGGGCTTCAGTGATCATGTAGAAGGATGCAGAATGTATGATCCTGACGAAAGGAAAATTATAACAAGTAGAGATTTTGTTATTGAAGAAAAAGATAAATCATTCAGACAGTTACTATCTTGTGAATCACAGGAATCAACTGATTCAGTGGGGGCTCAAACATCTTCAAATTCAAATGAAGTTTTTCACGATCAAGGTTCTTCAGAATTTGACACAGATGGAGACAACGAGATAGAGAACTCAAGTTATGAAGATTTCGTGATGGATATAACTGACAACACTCTACAGGCAGATAGTCAGGGAACCAGAAGGTCACAAAGGACAATTAAGCCGAAACAATTTGACGACTATGTCACATACGCATGTCTGCAGGATTTTGATCTAAACGTAAATGGCGATCCAGAATCTGTGGAGCAAGCCATGTCAAGAGCAGATGCAGAACTGTGGAGAAAAGCCATGGCAGAAGAGATCAAAAGCTTTGAAGATAATGATGCTTGGGAACTGGTCGATAGTGTGGCAGATTCTTCCACTGTGGTACCCTGCAAGTGGGTGTTCAAGACTAAGACGAGTGACACTGGTGAAGTGAAGTACCGCGCACGTCTATAGTCTGTTCAAATATAAGAGAATGTAAACAAACAAACCAAATCGGTTTGTTTTGCGCATTACTAACATATGATTGGTGAAACGGTCGGCTGTATAATTCTTTTCACGCCCCCAAAAGACTGCCAGGATCGTACTTAAAGCTTAGAACGATTTCACAGTTATCTTTTCCGGACAATAATGTCGAATTCAGAAACGGACACTGCATCTGAAGGTGGTATATCGGGCCCACCACGAAAAAGAACGAAACGTTCACATTTGTCTATTCAAATCATGTGTATTCCATTCAGAGAATAATATCAAGTTTATATGATTGTGTGAACTATCCTCGATCCGACCCTGGAGCCCTGAAAGCAAGTCTCTACCTGAAGCAAGCCCATCCTTCGTGTGCGCGACTTTGTTTACGTCGTAGTCGCTTATATTTGAACAGAGTATAGTTGCAAAACGTTGTGTGCAGAAGGCTGGTGTGGACTATGATGAAGTTTTTGCGCCAGTAGTAAGACATTCCACTTTAAGACTTTTGGTGAGTTTGGCTGTAAAATTAGATTTAAAAATCAAGCATTTAGATGTAAAAACTGCTTTTTTGAATGGTCTTCTAGATAAACCAGTTTACATGAAACAGCCAGAGGGCTTTGTCATAAAAAATAAGGAAAATAAAATTTATAAGTTGAAGAAGGCAGTTAACGGGTTGAAGCAAGCGTCCAGGGCATGGAATGCTAGGGTAAATGATGTCTTATCTGAATTAAGATATAGTAGGTCAAAATATGAATGTTGTTTGTATGTAAAGAAAGATGGGAGTTCATTGACCTTGATAGCTCTTTATTTTGATGATTTTTTTGTTTTTTCAAATGATTCTGAGGAAGTGGAATTTCTCGAGTCAAAACTTGGCTGTCAGTTTGACATTAAGGACTTAGGTGAGGCATAGATGCATAGAACACCTGGTGTAACGACTCCTTACTAAAAATCGTGACCAAAATTCGTAGATCAAAACGGCATCCTAGATTTCAGATTTTGGACTAGTTCCGGAATAAATCCGCAATATTTATCGGTCGTGGCGCTACTGCGGCAACGACAAAAAACGCGACCCCTTTCGGGAGAAATGAAAAGCTGCACAAAATATCACGTTTTCGATCGACAAGAAAGTCTTAAACAAAATCTAATCAGTGCCAACACCAGGTATTTCTATGCATCTATGGTGAGGCCAAACAATGTTTGGAAGTCAAAATTTCTAGAAACTCTAAGAACAATGCTATTTATTTAGATCAAGAAGATTATATTCAGGCGCGTACCCAGAAAGGTGTGTTGGGGGGGCTCAGCTTTTATCCATTAAAAGATGTAACATGTTTTTCAACCATGAGAAATCATAAAAAACAAATAAGAAAATATTAAAGCATGCAGTTGACTAGTTTTCAGTTACTGAATAAAATTTATTTCTTGTAAATATGAATCTTTAAAAAACAAATATTGAATCATCCAAGGGTTTATTAGTTTTTAGTTATCAAATTAAACTTCCGAGCGCCAGAATTAGCAAATCTGGTCACAACCATTTCTGTATCTATGACTCTCTCGCATTAGAGCTAATCCGTTCAAGCGATTTTCTGCCATAGTGGTACTGAGCCAGGTCTTAAGGAAAAACTGCGCTCTGCTTCAGCCGTTGTTACGGGAACACGGGAAGTACAGTGTGTACCATTTTGGTTGAGACTGCTCTGTATCTCAGCTATTATTGAAGATAGAGATATGCGATTTTCGCGACCCTGTATCACTTTTTTGTAAAACTTTCAAAGCCACAAACAGAAATATTCCAAGTACTCTTGTTCCTGAAATACAGGGCGAAAACGAAAATGTTCCTTTCTGGAGATGTATTTCTTAGGCCCTGTTTTCAAGATTGGGCACAAACTTGGTATTTTTTGAATGGAATACCCTGTATATTTGAACTTCAAATTTTTGCAATTTTTTTTGAATACCTTAATGTATCACAACCTTATCTTCAATAAATTATAGCTTCAAAAATCAGAAAAATCCATATTTATGTTTGTTTTTTAATAGTAGGCCATGAATTTTTTCACACACATCGACTCAAAATATCACTCTTCAACATAAACTCAAAAAAATATATCGGTACAGATTTAACATTAACTGATGTAATTACAAGATTCAAATTAGACATTTCATTACATAAACCAAAAATAAACATATAAATCTAATGAAGTTGTTCAAACTGTCGTCCATACATAAACCACACAGCTTCAATTCCACATTTCAAGTTATTCGAGGATTGCCTTTGTGAGTTTCTGAATGCTTCTTTGGTTGGGAGTCGGAGCTCATCTATATTATAACGCCGATATGCTTACATTTTATATTTTCATATAATATTTTTCAAATTTTGAAATTCCACGTTTTCACCGTCAGCCATCATCATTGATTTGTTTTGACTCTGTTTGTGAATCAGTTTTCTTGAATGCAATGAACAAAACATTATTTTATGCATGTTCAATTTTAATGCATGCGTGAAAGGATTAATTCATGGCCTAGTATCTAAAACATCAATTTGGATTTTTCTGATTTTTAAAGTTAAAACATATTGAAGATTGGGTTGTGATACATCAATGTATTCAGAAAAAAAATTGCAAAAATTTGACGTGAATTATACAGGGTGATCCATTTGAAAAATACCAAGTTTGTGTCCAATCTTAAAAACAATGCTCTCAAGAAAAATTTTAAATACGGCACTGACTTCTATGTAAAAATATCTACTATAAGCAGTATTAATTTTTTCCTATCTTATACAGGGCCTAAGAAATAATTACATTTCCACAAGTGAACATTTTCGTTCTCGCCCTGTATTTCAGGAACAAGGAGTAGTTGAAATATTTCTGTTTGTGGCTTTGAAAGTTTTACAAAAATGTGATGCAGGGTCGCGATAACCGCATGTCCCTATCTTAAATCATAGCTGAGATACAGTGCAGTCTCAACCAAAATGGGACACAGTGTACCCAAATATTTGAAGCAATATGTACAAATTTGGATAGAAATCTCCGCTACATTTCTCTAGAGCTGGAAATGCAGATGAAGCACATGATTTGGAATCATCCGGTGTTGAAGTAGCCCACTTTTTTTCCATCTCTTCAATTCACTGGAAAGAATGAGGCTTTCGCCTGAGGCGAAAGCCTTGGGGGGGGGGGCTAGAGCCCCAATAGTCCCCCCCCTGGATACGCGCCTGATTATATTAATCGTGTTCTTAGTAATTTTGATATGGAAAGCTGTAAACCTGTTAGCACACCTATGGAATGTAAAAATAGTAATGTAGAAAACATTGATTCAAACTTAAGTAATGTACCTTATCAGAAACTTATTGGAAGTCTGATGTATTTGGCAGTATTGACTAGGCCAGATATAGTGTTTGCAGTTAATTATTTGAGCCAGTTTAATAATTGTTTTTCAAAGTACCACTGGCTTTGTGCTAAGAGAATCCTTAGATACTTGAGTGGCACTAAGCATTTTAAATTGTGTTTTTCTAAAGATAATGGTAATTGTAACACCCTAGAAGGATTTGTGGATTCTGACTGGGCAAATAGTAATGATAGAAAATCATATTCTGGATATATATTCAGAATGTCATGTGGTCCTGTTTCATGGCATTGTTTTAAGCAAAAATCAGTTGCCTCAAGTAGCACTGAAGCAGAATATATAGGTCTGTGTGAAGCTTCAAAAAGGAAGCACATTTTTTGAGGAATCTTTTAAACGAGTTGATAGATTATAATGATTCAGTTACAGTATTCAATGATAATCAGAGTGCTCATAAATTGGCCACAAATCCTGTCTTTCATAAAAGGTCAAATCACATAGACATAAAGTTCCATTATGTTAGAGAATGTGTTGCGAATAATATAATTAGTATTAAGTTTCAAGAGACTAATGAAATGGTAGCTGACATAATGACCAAAGGTTTACCAAGAGTAAAGCATTTATATTTTGTTGATAAGTTAGGAATGGTGTCTAATTATTTGAGATAGTGGGGGTGTTGAAGATATCTCAAAGAATTAAGTTTGGCAACACTGTCACATTGATTCCATGATCTATCGAAGGTTCTATGCTGTGACAATGATGTATGTCAACTGTCTAATGTAATGTTATGGCGTAAAAATAATAAATGTGCAGAGTGCACACTGTATGGTTATACGAAATATCTTCTTTTATTCAACAGACGTTTGATTCATTTTCACCAAGAAATCCACTGTAAAATTCATCAGGTAGTACCAAGTAGCGTAATATATCCACTGTCTCATTGGCGGATCCACACAGTTTTTCAGGTTGGGGATTATGTATATTTTCAGGGAGGCCATGAATTGATAGAAATTTTCTACCAACATAATAGGAGTAAAAGACTTGAAATAATGAAATTTTTTTATCGGGAATATAAGGGATCGATTGAAATTTTATCAAGGGATTATTGCGTCAATTCCAACGAGGGGGGGGGGGGGGTTGTCCCATGGTCCTGCCACCTTAACTATATGATCCGTGTTCTGAATGTTAATTTTCAAATTAATTATTTTGCTCGAAAATTTTCTGTTTTCAATAGCAAATTGAACTTACCTGGTAAAGCTATAATGAATATTTGTCCCCATGATTTTCCCAAAAGATTTGTATCAAAGGTAATGCACATGTTGTAAATCATAACTGGTACTACCAAAATCAACAACGATTTAGGGTGTTGCTTAAAAACTGATTTTAAAGTATCCTGTCCATTTGCCAAATACAGCATGAAACCAATGAAAACTCCGAATGTCAACATAAATGGTGAAACATTGAACTTCAACTTCAATTTCTAAAATAGAGTATTGCATTAACGAACGGAAAGTTTCAAAATACGTATATATACAGGGTTGGGATGAAGTATGGAACCAAGTAAATATCTTTTAAACGAAAAGAAGGATATTCATGAAAATTTGCAGGTATAAGTGCAATGGTACAGAATGCATCTGATGTACATTTTTTGTTAATAATATACCGTAAAATGGGGTGATTAGAAACTGGAGGGCCAATAGAAACACAAACGATATATTTTTTTTAATCTCAATTTTTTTTAATTCAATAAGGGAAGCTCTACAGGTTCTGTGCATTTCACGCACAGAATGTATGGCTTCCCTTATTGAATTAAAAAAAAATAGAGATTTAAAAAAAATATATTGCGTTTGTGTTTCTATTCGCCCCCCAGTTTCTAATCACCCCATTTCACGGTACTTCCGGTTTAACCGGAAATGCCATCAACATCCTTAATTCAAATGGGACAGGGACACCCTATATATTTTTACAGATTTTGAAAGAGCTTGTAAGTTTGAATTCATACTTCTACCTCATTTTTTTAAATTTTATCACGGCGTTTCCACAATTCGTATTTTTAGGATAGACAGAGAAATCAACTTTATTGATCTTGCATTTTCAGTGTTTTAAGGGGTTCATCAAAGATTTATAGCAACCGCTGTGTTCAATCTAGATGAACGAAATTTTCACAGTAGTTAGCTTAAGATATCAGCTTCATCATTCGGTGAACATCTGAAGTTTTTTCATACAGAGTGTCTAATATAAATTTTCCAATTTACTCAAATTAAATATGCGATAACTCGATTTTTTCAAATGGGACACCCTGTATTTTTCATTTTTATGAAATTTATTTTCCAAATGTCTACATTCTTACATAGTATGTTTTTTATTTAAACCCCTCTTTTTTGAGATATTTCACATTTTTTAAAACAACGATTACTTTGTGGGAAATGTGAAATATCTCAAAAAAGAGCGGTTTGAATATGGGAATTTCATGAAAGAGGTTTCCCATTTGAAAAAATCAAGTAATCGCATATTTGATCTACAGTGGCTTTATACAAGACTGTGGCGACAATAGGGTCATAGAACACGTTTTTGCACAAACATGGCGTATATTTGTTTACATTCGAGTGTCGTGCTGTTTGACATTTGACTCGATCTTGAGCTTTATGTTTAGATACATGACAACAAAGCAATAAAAGTTCGCCATTAGTGGTCCAAAACAGTCCGACCAATCAAAACGTGAATGTCTATTGTCGCCACTGTCTTGTATAAAGCCACTGTAATTTGATCTAAGTAAATTGGAAAATTTATATTATCTAACTGTGTACTGTAAAAATTTCGTTGATCTAGATTCTAGAAGATTGAACACAGCGGTTGCTATAAGAACTTTGATGGACCCCTTGAAACACTAAAGATATCCTAAAAATACGAATTATGTGGAAACTTCTTCTTCTTCTTCTTCCAATGCATATCCACTAATGGATGTTTGCGATAACATTTTCCATCGCTTCTCTATTTCTTGCGGTATGTATCAAGGACTGTATATCGTGCAGTCCTGTCCACTGCCTGATGTTTCGCAGCCAGGACATTTTCTTCCTTCCGATCCCTCTTCTTCCCTCAATTTTACCTTCGATCAGTAAGTGTAAAAATTGATACTTGTTGTTCCGCATAATGTGTCCTAGGTACGCCGTTTTTCTCTTCTTAATAGTTTCAAACAATTCACGTTGTCTGTCGACGCGTCTCAGAATTTCCTCGTTTGTCAATCTAGCCGTCCAAGGCACCTTGAGGACCCTGCGGTACAGCCACATCTCGAAGGCCTCTAGCCTGTTAATCGCAGTCTTCCTCAATGTCCAGCCTTCCATGCCGTAAAGAAGCACCGACCAGATGTAGCACTTCACGAATCTCAGTCGCAGGTTGAGATCAAAATCAGGACAAGCAAGAACTCCTCGAAACTTCAGAAATGCTTGTCGGGCTTGTTCAATGCGACATTTTATTTCTCTGTCTGATGTCCAATCTTCAGAGAGCCAGACACCCAGATATTTGAATTTATCTACCCTCTCTAACGGCGTTGCATTGAATGTTATGATGGCGTTTCTATGCATATTTGGGTTTCTTGAAATAATCATAAATTTCGTCTTCTTGGTGTTAATGTTTAGACCCATTGATTTGCTCTGTTCTCCTATCTTATCAACCAGTTGTTGTAGGTCGTGCATATTTTCAGCGATTAGGACGGTATCGTCCGCATAACGGATATTGTTAATCCATGTCCCATTTACTCTGATTCCCATTTCCACATCTTCAAGTGCCACTCGGAAAATTGCCTCGGAGTACAAGTTGAACAGGAGTGGAGACAACACGCACCCCTGTCGCACCCCTCTCCTGATTCGTATGTTGTTGGACATATTGTCGCCTAGTTTTATTTGCGCTGTTTGGTTCCAGTAAAGGTTTTCAATGCATCGGATATCCTTCTGATCCATGTCGAGTCTTTTGAGGAGCTGCATTAATTTGTGGTGCTGTACTCGATCGAATGCCTTTTCATAATCTATGAAACAGAGGTAAACGTCCTTCCTCTGGTCATAAGAGTTCTGGACAAGCACCTGTGTTGCGACTATTGCTTCTCTTGTGCCTAACCCTTGTCTAAACCCGAATTGTGAGTCGCTTATATCTCTCTCACACTTTCGGAATATTCTTTGGTGTATGATTTTAAGAAATATTTTTAGGGTGTGGCTCATCAGGCTAATAAGTCTATGATCTTCGCATCTTTTTGCATTTGTCTTCTTAGGCAAGGGAATGAATGTAGAGCTCAACCACTGCCTGGGATAGTGACCCGTCTCATATATAATGTTGAATATTTTATGCAGTGCTGTAATACCTCTCTCATCGAGGAGTTTGAGTACTTCCGAAGGAATTTCATCTGGGCCAGCCGCTTTGTTATCTTTTGAATTACGTATAGCTTGTTCTATCTCCTCTTTAGTGATAGATGGACCAGTTGGAGAGTAAGTGGTGTCAGCTGCGGGTCTATCGTCTTCAAAAAGTTTTTCTATGTACTTTTCCCAGACATTGATCCTCTCTTTGCTGTCGATGACTATCTGATTGTTCTCATTCGTTGTTATAGTTGGCCTCATTTTCCTGTATATACCAGCAGTCTCCTTCAGCTTTTTATGCAGATTGAAATCGTCATGTTGACTTTGCAGTTGTTCCATTACCGAGCATTCATGTTTAAGCCACTCATTTTTTGCTACTCTAATCTTTGATCTTATAAGTCTTTGAATATCTTTGTATGTGTTGTCATCCGGTTTGTTCTTATACTTTCGGCGTTCGTCCATCAAAAGCAAGATCTCATCTGTCATCCATTTCTGTTTTTTGTTCTTTGTTTTATAACCTAATCTATTTTGCATTGTGCTCGTTACACTGTTCATTATTCTCTGCCAAGATTCTGTTAGTTCTTCTCCAATATTCGGTGTTGTTGTTTGAATTTGTCTGTTTATCTCATCAGATATTTCTGCTTTTATGACGGGATCCTTCAATCCTTCCAACGCCACCCGTCGCTGTGTTGTCGTTTTTTTTTGACTTGATAGAGAAATCTTCATGACGGCCATCAGTAGTACATGGTCAGAAGGTACATCCGCTCCAGGATACGTGCTGGCTCTTTTGATGGTTGAGCTGAATCTCCGGTTGATGAGTATGAAGTCTATTTGATTTCGTATTACATTGTGCGGTCGGTCTGCCGGTGATTTCCAAGTGTAAAGGCGGCGAGGATGAAGCTGAAAAAATGTATTCGTAATCCTCATACTTTCTTCCTGGCAGAATTGCAACAGACGATCACCTCTCTCATTCCTTTCTCCGAGACCATAAGGTCCAACTATTTCCTCAAATTGACCATTGCCTATTTTGGCGTTAAAGTCGCCCATGATTATGTTGACGTCTTGCTTTTTAGTCAGCCTAAGCAGTTCTTGGACTTCATCATAAAATTTTTCCACCTCATGTTCAGGCGAATCCGCGGTTGGCGCGTATACCTGTATAATGTTGAGGTCGTTTGGTCTGGCTTTTAGTTTCAATAAAGCTGTGCGGTCTGAGTATGGAACAAAGGTTATAACTGATTTTAGTAGTTCCTTTGTTATAACAATTCCTACGCCTTTCCTGTGTTTTGGGTCGCTATTGCCTGAGTAGAAGAACACCCCATTTTGTACCTCGCATTCTCCCGCGTCGGGCCACCATGTTTCAGCAACGCCTAGGATGTCCAGCTTAAGTCTGTTCATTTCTTGTGTGAGATTCGCTAGTTTTCCAGCGTCAAAAAGGCTTCTCACATTCCATGTTCCAATCCTCAATGGTTTTCTTAGATTAGCCTTCCTATATGATACATTCAAAACCGTTCTCCCCGGAGATCCGATTGGAGAACTATTTATACCTCCGGAATATTTTGAATCAAATGTACTCATGTTATTGTCTTGGGAATAATAATAAAGGTGGTCTCCCGTTGCCTTCCTTTATGCCAAATCTTGGCTTGAATATCGGCTGCCCATTCTGGATCAAACGCCGTTTGCAGCCGCCCATTCTGGATCAAACGCTACGTGCTAGTTTTGGTCCACCCCGGTTATTTCATTTCACCGGTACCACCCATATCTAGGAGGCATTCCCCTATCCGCCACCTGGGGAGGCGCCCGATGGAGGACTAGCAACCCCACACGGGGGAAACGTGGAAACGCCGTGATGAAATTTAAAAAATGAGGTATAAGTATGAATTCAAAATAACAAGCTCTTTCGAAATCTGTAAAAATATATAGGGCGTCCCATTTGAATTAAAGAAGTTGATGGCATTTTCGGTTAAACCGGAAGTATATATTAACAAAAAGTTTATATCAGATGCATTTTGTTCCATTGCACTTACCTGCAAATATATCGTTCGTTTCGTTTATTCACTTGGTTCCATACTTTATCCCAACCATGTATTGCTATCTTTGTAATATTAATCTTATTTCCAACGTACCTGAATGAGATATCTGAACAACGCAGAAACGAATAATGTGCTCAAAAGAAAAATAAAAGGGATCATATCTTCAGAAAAAAAGTTATGGAAATTTGATCCTTTTTTGAGTGCAAAATATTGCATTTCGGCAAGGGATTTCGGGGATCTTTGTAGTATTTCTTGATCCTTCATTGATTTTTATAATGACTTTATTAAGAAGTAATGAAGTAATTGTCAAAGCATAAGTGCGGTATTCCATAGATGCATAGATCATAGATCGATAGAACTCAAACTAAAACCTAGGAGCATAGAATAACTGGAGAGAAGGCTCCCATACGAAAATGAACTGCCAAAAACGTCCGAACTTGTCAGTTCGCCGCAAGGTCACGAGATGGCGACAACGACGTTCGTTCCTACAATATGGCTATCCTTAATAAAATTATCTTTAATGGTTATTAGTTGTTATTACTTATTAGATACAAGACTGGCTAGATTGAAATCTCGAAAGCCTCTATGGATAAATAATTTTCTTTATTCTAAAAAAAATCATAAAGAAATTTGGAGTTCGGAATGGACTTCATATGATTTTTTCAATAAAAGTTTAATTCTCGATCCTTCAGAGAAAGTTCCCGGTTTTCATCTGTCTAGGAAAAATTGGTGTCTTCTGAATCGTCTTAGGACAGGTCATGGACGTTGTAATGGTATGCTCTTCAAATGGAATGCCATTGATAGCCCGAGATGTGAGTGTGGGCATGAAGAGCAAACTATTGACCATTTGGTCAATAATTGTCCAATATATAAATTTCCAGATGGTTTCAACTCTATTCATTCAGTATCTGATTCATTTATGAGATGGGTTGGTACCTTCAAAACAATTTGAATATATTAGTGGATTTTGCTTTTCCTTTTTTTCTCCCTTTGGTTTCTGTTTCAGATTATTTAAAAATGCTTTGTCAACCCCTTTGAAGAAATGAAGAAAGAATTACATTCGAAGAAGATGCCCTCCAATATGAATATTTGTAAACAAATCCAATATCCCTACACTTATACGGGGAGTTTTTGCTGAGGTTTTTATCTGTGCTCTTGCATCATACGCAGAACTGTATGGTGCCCCGTTCGACATTCCTCTGCTAATACTGAGATTAGGAGCGGGGAATGGATCAATATGTTTGTTTGCATGATCTGTTCCTTGTTGCCTTTTCGAGACACATGCCATATTTGGAAACAAATCTGTACAGCTCCATTTCATAAGAATATATATATACTTATTAGGTCCCATTTATTACTATATCATAATATATATTCTTTTGAAAGAAAGCAATACATACTTTTTTTCGTAAATCAGACAATATAATGCATATAGCACGTGTAAAAAAAATGGCTACAAGGATCAGATTGAATATAGGAAGAAAAATCTGTTTCCCGCTCCGAATCTAAGTGTTAGCAGAGGGAATGTAAACGGGGTACCATACAATTCTGCGTATGATACACTAGAACAGATAAGACCTCAGTCTTCCCGTATAATAATAGTAATATTCACCTGAATGCTCGCTTTTTCCGATAAGGATATTGTTGTGACAAATTTATTACCGATCACAGACTTCCCATATAATTGCGCATAAAAAGTTGATTAGAATAAAGCGATGATATGTCATCAATATTGTCTATGTTATGATTTATGGCCATTTTCAATTGAAAAGAAGCATAAATGTATCAATAACAATGACAGCCACATTATATTATTTGCAATTGTAGCACCATAGAACAAGATATCTGACATGTTGCTGAATAAACGATCTCAGCGTTATCTATCGGGCGTCACACGAAACTCTAACCTCCGCCGTTATTGGCAGTTCAAAATGATCTGTCGAGCGTATGAAGCCTTCCCTCCAGTTATTCTATGCTCCTAGCTAAAACTTACAGTTAGTTTAAATAGGGCCTTAGTTTAAATATATTTAAACTCAACTGATTTTAAAGACATGCACTGTTTGGAACAATATCTAGCGAGTTTTTGACGAGCAATCGATCGGAACTACAAAATTATATGGTTCCCATTTGAAAAAAATGAGATTTCATAGTTTTGTTGAGGCTAACTTTGAAGCCCTGTCGTAGACACCCTGTATAATATTTCATCATAATTCATACCAGAATTAGTATAGGCGTACTTTCTTTTGTTTCACTGTTGCGAAAAAAGTTTCTTACAATAAGAGATTTTGGAGACAGGGACGGGCCTAAGGGGAGGGGGGAGGATGGGTGGGACGACCCCACCCCAAATGTTGAACAGAGTTGGCAACTTTGGAATATTTTCGAAGCTGTCGAAAAATTTTCGAAGCAGTTGAAAAAATTTCGAAGCAGTTGGGAAAGTTTAGAAGGAGTTTGGAAAATTTCGAAGCAGTTGAAAAAAGTTCAAAACAGTTGGAAAATTTTTGAAGCAGTTGGAAAGATTTCAATCGAGTTGGAATACATATTTCTAAAAATGTTTTCTTAAAATATAAATGAATTTGGCTTTTTTTTAATAAAGTTTGAAATTAATACTTCTCAAACCGGTAGAACTAAGCCCATGCAGAGAATAGCGACAATGGGCGTTTCCAGTACATCAAGAAATCCATTTTTTTTTTTTAATAAATATATTAAGAGTAGTCCAAAACATAATCCTAACCAATTTTTCACTTTCAATTTCGCGCATTTTTTCTATTATTATCATTAATAAACTATTGAAATTCGAATTAGCGCCATGATGACGTAGCTATCCTCGGAACCTCATTGGACACTGCCGTGATGACGTACACATCCATGACCAATCTAATTTGTGATGGAAGCTATCAAGAAGGCGTAGTTGCCGCTAACTATATTTTGTCGTCTAAAATAGGAGAAATAAAACCACAGAAACTTATGAAGCATAGATGGCTTCTTGATAAATTCGATGGGTATCACCATAACCTCTTCAATCCAACAGCCATCGTTGTGATCACAGAATTAGAACCATGATAAGAACGAATCTTTCGTGATAGAGAAGAACGGACAGTTAGGAGGATGGCGACCTGGAAACGCTGTACTGTTCCAACCAATCAAATTATGATTGCCGCCATTTATACTCGTTTGAATTTGACGTTCGTTTTGGTATTTTCAATAATTTTTTTCTCGAAAAATAGACCACAGAAAAAAAAAGAAAAATTGTTACGAGATTCTGAGGATCAAATATTACCGAAATGATTTTTTCTGAAAATCACTGGAAACGCCCATTGTACAAATTCTTTGAGTATATTTAGGGTCTTTGGCAGATTTGGCCCAATGTGCAATGTGTATAACCAGCAAATAATGGTGGGTATTTATCCCGTTATTGCTATACCAAGTGTTTGAAAAGATTAACAATTTTTCATCTATTACGTTATCCCTTAGCAGGTAATTGTGAATTTCTCAGTGTCGCCGCATCCACTGTGTAATAAAAAATAGCGGAAATAAATGGGACTAAGGAAATATTGAATCAAGTTCGATCTGACAATGAAATTTATGACTTGATTGAAAGCGCAAAAATTTTCTCAAAAAAAAATGATTTGAATCCTGATGTTGAGTTTTCAAGACATCATCGTCGCAGGGTTCTTCCGAAAAGGTATGACTCCAACAATCAAAATCGGACAAATTTTGGCATGGAGCAATTTTACCGCCTCGAATTTATCAAGATTGTTGACGTTCTTGTGAGCTTTCGGGACAAAAATTTGGAAGATGTTATACAAACTCTTTCTCCCATTTTCAAAATATTTTCCCTCCCATTGAAATTGGAGAATTTGAATATTTCTAATATCGATGCCGTTTTGAATTTATTTCCTTGTGAATTGCCTGAACCTTTCTCCTTTCAAGCACAATTGAAAATCATTTTTCAAATAATGATGCAAAAACCTGACGAACCTCCTTAGTCTATGAGCGAAATAATTAGAAATATTTTAGATAGAAAAACATCTCTAAAACTGGCATTCAAACTGTGTCAACTTGTTTTGACCGCTGGGTACTCAGTGGCAGCTAATGAAAGAAGTTTCAGCATTCATTAAGAATTCTCTGAGGTATAAAATGACGACAGAATGTTTGTACTCTCTCATGACTTTGAAATGTCAGAAAGATTTAACCGATAATATAGATTTCAATTCAGTTGTGAAACGATGGGCTGATTTAAAGAACCGTCGAATAAAAGTTAAAACTTGAAAAGTGATTTATTTCGGACACATCTATTTCTTCGTTTCGAGTTTTGAGCATATTCTTCATTCTAGAATTTCACTGGCAAGTGTTTATTTTGTTACCTCATAGTTTTTTTGTGATACATTCATTCATACAGGGTGCGGCACGGAGGATGGATGGTTTTAAAAAAATAATAAAAGCGTTAATTTTTACTCAAAAACACATTTATTGACGGAATCGGATTCTCAAGGAAATAGCATTTGAGACAGTCAAGTGTGGAAAATCACATCAGGCATGTGGTGGCCGAAATCGGTGATGCAGTGCTGGAGGCGCTCTTGGAAGTTCGCGTAGACTCTCTCCAACATCGCTCTCTCAACTTGGACAACTTCCACGCGAATAGCCCTTTTCAATTCGTCCAGAGTTCGGGGCTTGGTCTCGTATACTCTAGCCTTGAGGTGTCCCCATAAGAAAAAATCGCATATGGATAAATCTGGGGACCGGGGAGGCCAATGAACATCGCCAAACCTGGAAATAAGGCGACCAGGGAAGAGAGGGCGAATAACGTCCATTGATGCTCTGGCTGTGTGGGCGGTCGCCCCATCCTGTTGGAACCACACACGTCGGATTGGAACACGTTGCCGTCGTAATTCGGGGATAAAGAAGTTGTTGATCATTTCGACGTACCGCTCTGAGTTCACGGTAACAGCACGACCATTAACGTCTTCGAAGAAGTAAGGGCCAATGATGCGAGTTTGCGATACAGCGCACCAAACCGTAACTTTTGGGCTGTGTGGTAAATAAATGCTAGGAACACACGAGTCTAACGGCACCTTCCCCACTTCTCTCGTCCTCAGTGGGGGAAAGTTATGCCCATCTGAAAAACGTCCGCCCTCCGTGCCGCACCTTGTATAAATAAAAATGCTGTTTCTTTGTGAAAACCCAAGAGAGGATCCAATATTATCATTTTTTTGTGTAGATATATAGGTACCTATTATATGATTATAGTATCCAAAAAAAGGTACTCAGGTAAATTTATACATAGTACATTGGTGTCAGGTGTGGGGTCAATTTAACTGCTGTGCTAATTGAATTGTGGACTTCATTGTGGAACTTTTGAATGCCGATAACGAGATCACAAGCAGAGAAAATGGACCAGTAGAGTATGGAGCTTTTCAAGCAAGCCTTCGAAAAAATGAGCTTGAAAATAGAAGAGAATTCTCGAGAAATGAACTCGATGAGTTCAAAAATGGAAGAAAAAATGGATAAAATGGAAAATAAAGTGGAGAAAAAAATACATAAAATGGAAGAGAATTCTCGAGGAATGAACGTGAAAATGGAAGAAAAAATGGATGAAATGGAAAATAAGGGGGTGAGTCAAATTGCAAGTACATTGGATGAGAGAATGGAGGCTATCAAGAATGTAATAATAGATGAAGTTAATGAAAAATTTGAAGAAGTCAACGGATTTTTTGATAAGGTTGATGAAAAATTTGAAGAAGTTAATGTAAAATTTGATAAAGCTGATGAAAAATTTGACGAAATAGTTGATGAGGTTAATGGAAGATTTGAAGAAATATCAGGAATAATTGAACAACATGCCAAGTTGATAGAGCTTCACCATCCAATTACTTCGTGAAATCGGTAAACAACACAGAAAGTGGTGAAATGAAGATTAAACGTCCAACTTTTGATGGCAAAACACCTTGGTGCACGTACCAGAAGCAATTTGAAGCAGCAGCGAATGCCAACGGATGGGGAGCGGAAGAGAAAGCGACAGCCTTGATTGTTGCACTAAGGGGAGATGCATTGAATATACTTCAGACTGTTCCTGCAAGCCTACAAGGTAAATACGAGGCTTTGACTACTAAATTCCAAATGAGATATGGTGATGCACACCTCCAACAAGTGTATCACGAGCAGATCAAGAGTCGCCAGCAGAGGAGCGCAGAAACATTGCAGGAATTTGAAGCCGATATAGCAAGGTTGGTAAGACTGGCTATCCTACAGCACCGGATAGCTTCCTGGAATAGCTCCCTATCCAGACCTTTGTCGATGGTTTGAGAGATATGAAAACACAACAGAAACTACGATTGGCCCGACCCAAGACTCTGGATGACGCCCTGGCCTTTGCATTAGAGAGAGAGAGAGAGAGAGAGAGGGAGAGATTTATTGGTGTTTTACAATACAATGTTGTTTACACAAGTCAGCATATGATAGCAAAATATAAAGCGCACACATAGGAATAAAATTTGTGTCATCCACCGTCATAGAGTAAAATTCGTCAACCGAATAAAACACTGCATTCCGCAGGAATTTAATCAGCTTACTTTTAAACTGCTTACTTGGCAGAGTCTTCACCAGGCCAGGAAGTTTGTTATACAGGGTCGCAGCGCTGTAGCGTGGACCATGCTGTGACCTATTAAGTCTGAGGAAATCCTTACGAATCAGAGATTTCCCCCGTGTATCGTGATCATGAATATTAGATTGAATATTAAATTGTCCTTTATTCGAATGAACGTAAATAACGCTTTCTAATATGAAAATCGAGGGAAAGGTAAGAAGATTAAGATTTTTGAAAGTTTCCTTACAGCAGTCACGGTATCCAAGTCCACCCAATATCCTGACAGCTCGTCTCTGCAAACGGAAAACTTTATCTGCGTGAGAGCTGTTTCCCCACAGCACTACTCCGTATCTCAAATGTGATTCTACCAGAGCGAAGTCGGCACTCCTCAATACATCGTTTGATAGAGAGTTGGACAGAGCCCTCAGAGCAAATATATTGCTGCTCAGTTTTGAAAAAAGTTCATTGACATGAGGGACCCAGGTCAATGAGGAATCCAGACGCACACCCAGGAATTTAACCGATTCTATAGGACAGAAGTCACCACCAGTATTCCTCAGACCCATCAAAAGTTCCTGACATTTTTCCCGGTTTATGCTGAGTCCATTCGAGGAGAACCACTCGAAAGCCCCCGACCGGATCCCCCGCGACATCTCCAATAAGTTATCCAGATTGGACCCTTGTAGCAAAAATGTGGTGTCATCAACGAAAAGTACAGTTTCTGCTTCAGGAACATACTCCGGAAGATCGTTAATGGATACTAGAAAAAGAACTGGTCCCAAAGTGGAACCTTGTCCGACACCAATTTCGATCGGCCTCACTTCCGAGTATGAACCATCTGCAAGGATTACCTGCAACCTGTTCTCCAAGAAGGACCCGATCAATTTGATAGATATGTCATCAAATCCATATCTCTTTAGTTTGTCCAGTAGCTTATCACATGAAACACAGTCGAAAGCCTTCGTCAGATCCACGAAGGACGCCAAGCAGTACTCTCCGCTCTCAAAGCAATCAATTGCGTAATTAACCAAATGCTCTACCGCATCTGTGGTGTTTCTTCCCTTCCTGAAACCGAACTGTGAGCAGGAGAATAGATTATCTTTCTCGAAGTACGCCACAACTTGTGGAGATATTATTTTTTCAATGATTTTCGAGAAGACAGGGACCAAGGAGATAGGACGATAGTTGTTCAAGTCACTTTCATCACCTTTTTTGTGGATCGGTATAACCTTGGAAATCTTGAGGCAACTTGGGAAGGTACCCGCCATCAGACACCTGTTCACAAGTTTGGTCAGTGGCGAGACCAATAGGTTAATATTTCTCTTAATTATTATTACGGAAAGTCCATAGAAGTCAGTGGATGAACTACTTTTAAGACCAGATACTACGTCTCTGACCAAGCTCTGACTGATCTCGTGGAAACTGAACTGGACAGCAGGGATCCGTTTCATGAAGGACTGACTAAAAGGCAAATCCGACGGAGGTAGCCTCGACAGTACCCTTTTAGCACAGGTTGAGAAGTGCTCGTTCAACTCATCAGCACATACATTTTTTGGAGATTTGCGATCTTTCTTTCTCATATGTTGGTGTATAATATGCCATGCGGCTTGGGACTTGTTTTTGGAATTCAGGATTTTTTTTATCGTAATATGCGGTCTTTGCCTCCTTTATTTTTTTCCTATATCTAGCACGCATTGTATTTCTCAGAGAATGAAGATCATCTGTTTTATATTGTTCGAACATGGATTGAATGACCAGCAACTGTTCCCTCATATCTTTAATGTCATTAGAGAACCAACCGCCCCCATCATTCATTAGTGTGCATTAGAGTTTGAAGATGCCAAACAAGCTTCGCACAGGGGACACAGCAAGGTGAGGCGCACTGTGGATGATTCCTGGGTCAGCGATGAAATTATAGAAGAGGGTACTACGCCGAGTTCGACAAGAACGACGGAATAGTGGACCAAGATGCTGGAATTGCGGCGGAGAATGACATATTCGGCGCTACTGTAAAGAGCCAGCTAAACGTCAGAAACAGGAAAACTAAAACGGTGTGGTGAGCACCGGGCATAAACCGACCCTCCATGACAATGCCACAGAAGTCATGATTCAGACTATCTCTTCAAGTATTTATGTCGACGCTAAAGTTGATGGGCGGTCGGTTAAAATGTTAGTCGACACAGGCGCAACCCGGACCATAGTAAAGCCGGGAATAGTTGAAAGGAATGGAAAAATCCGACAAACAATGGTCCGTTCACGAACAGCTACTGGAGAGGACGTATCAACACATGGAAAGAAAAGGATCGTCCTGAGCATTGGAGACATAACTCTCGAACATCAGGTGCTGGTAGCAGATATCATGGAGGAAGTCATCTTGGGAATGGATGTCATCAAAGGTTATGGCTTCCAGATGGATATGAGAAACGATGTCTTGAGAATTGGAGGTCTGGAAATTCCATTCTCGGGATGTGAAGGTGCATCGATTCGAGTCTTGCTCAATGAAGATGTTGATCTAGGTGGCCAGGCAGAAACGATAGTGAAAGGGTACTTAGACGGAAACCTTCGAGATAGCGGTATAAGACTCATTGAACCAGCTAGTGAGAATAACCTAGGAAAAGGATTGCTAGTCGGAAAAACCTTAGTGAGAGGCGGAAAGGAAGTTTCTGTAAGGATATTGAATACCAACATGTACCCGGTGACGTTGAAGAAGGACACGATTCTGGGGGAAAGCTGTTCCATGCTTTGTGTGACAGGAAGCATTCGGGATGAACAGAACAGTGTTACCAGAAAAGGGAAGTGCTCGCAAAAATTACTTGAAATAATGACTTATTCCTACATAGACCTTGAACCAGAACACATAAGCGAGGCGAAGAAATTGATAAGGGAATACAGCGACGTTTTTGCTACGGATGATACTCAAATGGGAAGAACAAATGTAGTGAGACATTCAATCAACACTGATAAATCCAGTCCCATTCGCCAACACCCACGAAGACTTCCGATAGCAAAGAGGGAATAAGCAGAAAATATTATCAAGGACATGCACTAATAAGGAATAATAGAGCCATCAGATAGTCCTTGGTCATCACCTGTGGTTCTGGTGAAAAAGAAAGATGGCAGCACCAGATTTTGTGTCGATTACCGTCACTAAGAATGATTGTTACCCCATTCTAAGGATTGATGACACTTTGGATACTCTTTCTGGCTCAAGATGGTTCTCCACACTGGACTTGAAGAGCGGGTATTGGCAGGTGGAACTAGATCCCAAGGACAAAGAGAAAACAGCTTTCACCATTGGGACAGGACTGTGGCAGATTAATGCGATTAATGGAAACTATTTTTCGAGGATTATCTTGGAAGGCGTGCCTGGTTTATTTGGATGATGTCATTGTTTTTGGTCGGACATTCGAAGAACACCTGAGAAATTTAAGAGACGTTCTGGAGAGGCTACGCACTGCAAATTTGAGACTCAGTCCGAAGAAGTGCCATATGTTCAGGAGAGAAGTAAAATACTTGGGACATGTAGTATCTGAAAATGGAATTTGCGCTGACTCGTCGTACAAAAATGGCCGATACCGCAAGACAGGCATCAAGTAAGAAGTTTCCTTGGATTGTGTACCTACTATAGGAAATTCGTTCTTGGGTTTGCCAATATTGCGAAGTCTTTGACGAGACTGACGGAAGACGGAAAAGATTTCAAATGGGATATGGAATGTGGGGATGCTTTCAATCGGCTGAAGCGAGCTCTAACAACGGCTCATATTCTAAGTTATCCCCAAGCAAGTGGAAAGTTCATATTGGACACAGATGCGAGTAACATGGCTATAGGAGGCATATTGTCCCAAATTCAGAATGGCCAAGAAAAAGTAATAGGATATTTCAGCAAGGTCCTGTCAAAGCCCGAACGTAACTATTGCGTTACAAGAAGAGAGCTTCTCGCTGCAGTGAAGTCCATGGAACACTTCTATAAATATCTGTACGGCCGAGAATTCCTTCTCAGGACTGACCACGCCGCTCTAAAGTGGCTTCTACAATTCAAGAATCCAGAGGGTCAGGTTGCCAGATGGATAGAAATATTGCAGGAATATAATTTTACTGTCGAACATCGTGCAGGAAAAACTCATGGTAATGCTGACGCATTATCTAGGAGACCATGTCCGTCAGATTGCAAGCACTGCAATAAGGGAGAAGAGAAAGAATTCTGCTTGAGAACGACCATCGTGGATACGGACTGGATGTCAGAATCCCTGAAGCGAGATCTAGAAAGTGACCCAGAATTGAAGATGCTGTTGTATTGGAAGATAAGCGAACAGAGACCAAGATGGGAGGAAGTGAGTCATCTGAATCCTAGGGTCAAGTCCTACTGGGCGCAGTGGGGTTCTATCATTTTGGAGGATGTACTGCTGAAGAGGTCTATCGATAATGACGAAGGTAACGCAGCCAGAAATGAGCTGATAATTCCCAGGAGTCGAGTGAGAGGAACTGCCGGTGGCCATTTCGGTATCAAAAAAACGCTAGAAAAGATCAGAGAGCGTTTTTACTGGGTCAACTGCAAGAAGATGTCAAAGACTGGTGCCGGAAATGCAGATTATGTGCTTCATCGAATGGCCCGAGGGGAAATCGTAGAGCTCCAATGAAGCAGTATAACGTGGGCAGTCCTCTGGAACGAGTTGCCATCGATATTGCAGGTCCATTCCCCGAAACCGAAGATGGGAATAAGTACATACTGGTTGCGATGGATTATTTCACCAAATGGGTTGAAGCTTATGCTATTCCAAATCAAGAGGCCTCGACAGTGGAAGATGTTCTGATTAAGGAGATGTTTAGCCGGTTTGGTGTGCCTCTCGAACTACATTCGGATCAAGGACGAAACTTCGAGTCTAGCCAATTACTCGGAATCAAAAATACAAGGACAACTGCGCTTCACCCACAGTCACATGACGTGGTCGAAAGAATGAATAGAACTGTGGGAAAATATCTGACTAAAGTGGTCTCTGATCACCAAAGAGACTGGGACAGGTATCTCCATCTGTTCACTATGGCCTACATATTATCAGTGCAAGAATCGACCGGCGAGACACCAGCCTGTATTATGTTTGGCCGAGTAATAAGGTTGCCTTGTGACCTGGAGTTTGGATGCAAGCCTGGAGGGGAGGTAGCTGGTGAAGACTACGCGAGCCTCTTGAAGGGTAGGCTACATTACATCCATGAGAAGGTCAGACAGAACCTCCAAATAGCGAGTGACCGAATGAAGATTCGGTATGACAACAAAGCTGCAGAAGGTGGTTTCAATGTGGGAGACTTGAGCCGGGTTTCACAAAAGTTGATCGGGTAATCAAATGCTTAATCGAGCGATTCTGTGATAAAAATCCGTAAATTTGAAATTCTATTGGTCGATTTGACAAAAACGTCAAGGTATTCTGTGAATCACTCAATCAACGATCTTTGTGAAACCCACCATTAGTCTGGCTGTACAACCCCCAGAGTAAGAGAGGTTTATCACCTAAGCTGCAGAAGGATTGGGAAGGGCCATACAGAGCAGTAAAACGAATCAACGATGTAGTCTACCGTATACCGTATCCAGAAACTACCCAGAGGCAAGAAACGAGTGGTCCATATAAATCTTTTAGGCAAATATGAGGCAGACTACGAAGAACATGACGAAACCCATCTGAGAAGAACGACTTTTCAGAAAGCGGAGCATGAGGAGATGAGTTTCGACCTATTCATGGCAAACTACGGTGGAACCGGAAAGGCAAGATTCGGAGTTACCATCGAGCAACAGCAAGATCTCTTCTTCGTATCTGAAGATTATTCACTAGCCCATTGTCTCTCGGAAGACCTGCGTATGTCGAGAGGAATAGCATTCGTCTTCAGGAAGAAATTTGGCCGTATATCAGAACTCCTAAAACAACATCCTCGTACTGGGAAAACGCTGAGGCTGGCTGATGGCCAGCGTTACCCCTTCTACCAGGTAACCAAGAGATTCTCCGACAACAAATCCAGCTACAAAAGTATGTGGTACACCCTGTTGTAGCTGAGAGACGAGCTCACCAAGTTGAAGGTGAAAAAGCTAGCTGTGCCAAAGTTGGGCTGTGGTCTAGATCAGCTCAACTGGAGAATCGTTCGAAGTATACTTGAGGTCATTTTCCATAGGACCGGAATGAAGATACTGGTTTGCAGTTTCAACCCGAGCGGATATACGCCGAAGAAGAAGACAGTGGAATGCTATTTCGGACAACAGGGGTGCTGCAGAAAAGGAGAGGCCTGTAGATTCACTCAGGGCCGGACTGGACAGGCGGGGTACCGGGGAATTCCCCGGTGGGCCCCCTTATGTGGTTTGTGGGGGCCCTTGTCTAAAACTGTGGTACTTATTAGTCTTATTACTGAAACATATTAGATTTATTTCGGTTAATGGCTGTACTAAAAAGGTGTTTGTTTAATTCTTATCATTTTCATACCAACATCTATTGATATGTTTAACCTATGTTGCTTAAACTAAAATAAAAATGGTTCATATTCACTAGGAATACATCACTTCACTAAAAAAATTAGAATCTTACCAAAGAGAAATTATGAACGACGTGATTTACTTGGAAAAAGACAAAACAAGGAATACTGAACCTGAAAATGACAATTTCCAGGTAGTAGTGAATAAAAGAAGAAAAACAAGAAAAAGTGCATTAGGAATTGGAGAACTGCAACAAGAAAATAATAAGTTTAAATCAAACAAACCACTAAAAGAAAACAAGAAAATTTGGATATTTGTCTCTCGTATTAATAACACGGTTGAGGAAAAAGACATTTAGGACTTTGTGTGCAAAAAAACCAAAGCAAACATTAAAGAGATTTCTGTTACAAAGTTACAGACAAAAATCGAAGCAACGAATTATAAATGCTTTCTAGTGTTCCAATGAACTTCAAGGAAGAAGTCTATGAAAATGAATTCTGGCCGATAGGTATTGCATTCTCTAGATTTGACTTTAGGAGAAGTCAACATTTTTTAGGGAAAAACCAGGATTATATAGAGGCAAACTAATAAGATCATCAAAGAAATCAGATGTAACCAAAACCTTCAGTGTGATTCATCAAAACCTCCAATCTATAGGGAATTCAGTCAACAAACTTGCCAAGATATCATCAGAGAATCCAGAGTGCTTGTTCATGTGTCTGACTGAACATTGGAAAGATCTGCAGGAATACCACACTTCAAGTTAGCAACAAGCTACTGCCGTGAAAAAGGGGAGCATGGGGGTGTGGCCATTTATATTAGAGAAAACCTACAATATTCTATCAACCACCACATAGAAAAATTAACAATTAAAGGGGAATGTGAATTTGCATCGATAAATAGTAGGATGCTTGGAAATACAATTTCATTATGTGCCGTTTACCGTCCATCAGGCAAACCAACAACTACCTTTCTCAATAAAATGGAACAAATCTGTGAGATGATGTTTGATAACAAGAAAAAAATATTTGTTGCTGGAGACTTCAACATCGATATGTTATCTAATACGAAGAATAGTAATGAATTAATTTCTCTAATGGAAACTTACAACCTACATCAAACAATTTTTGAACCTACTAGAATCAGTGAACAACCCAGCTGCATAGATAACATATTTACAAATAGCAACATTAGTGAAGCAACTATTTTTGAAGAGCACATATAGGATCACATGGGACAAAAAGTGATATCTGAACTTGGTGAACATCAAACTCCTGTATGCTACAGAAGATTCTTTAAAGACGCACAGAAAGACGAATTCAGACAAAATATATTAGACCAAAACTGGGAAGAAGTTTACAACTTACCAATTGCAAATGTGAACCTATTCTTTCATATCAACTTTCAAACGTTTATTTGAGCAAAGTTTTCCATTGACAAAAATAACCACTAACAAAAGGAAAAAAACTGCAGCATATTCAGAGGAAGTTTCCTGCATGAAACAAAAATTGGACAACTTACTATTCCTTTCTAGAGCAAGCGGAGAGTACAAAACACTCTACAAAGAATCAAAGAAGAACTATGATATCATGATCAGGAAAGAACGAGAAAAACATTATGAGAAAAGAATGAAATCATCTAATAATAAAAATAAATGCATGTGGTCAATTTGCAACGAAATAAGTGGAAGAGGATCAAAAAAAAGAGATATAGGAATGGAAGGAAACGTAACCGACATAGCGGAGAATTTAAACCAATATCTATTACAAATAGTACCAGAGCTAATAAAACATTTGCCAAAACCTCCATTTCAGTGTAGCATAGTTGAAAATATCAAAATATCTTAAACCAACAACAACCATGGAAATCGAAGAACTATCTACTCGTATAAAGAACAAGCACACTTGTGGCCAAGACGAAATAGCTGCATCCATCATAAAATCTAGCATAAAAGATATCAAAGAGGTTCTATGCTTTATCATCAACAATTCCCTAAGGTATGGAGTATTTCCTGAACAATTGAAAATAGCAGTTATCAAACCAATCTACAAGAAAGGCGATCCAAGCAATATGGAAAGTTATAGACCAATAAGCTTACTCCAAAGTTTCTCCAAAATATTTGAATTGGTAATGTGCTCTAGATTGATGGAATTTTTACTCAGGTGTGATATTTTGAAGTGGAACCAACATGGCTATCTAAAGGGCAAATCAACTGCTACAGCTATTTACAGCTTCGTACAAACATAGACCAGCTTGAGGATAAAAACTATGCACTCGGAATGATGCTAGATCTCTCAAAGGCATATGATTGTCTAAACATCAACATCCTGTTAAAGAAGCTCTGGATGTACGGTATTCGAGGGTGGGCGTACGAATGGTTAAAAACCTATCTAGTTGGAAGGAAGCAGTGTGTTGCAGTTGAGAGAAATAATGTAAAGGGAATATCCCAAACGAAGGAAAACTATATAGGAATACAACAGGGAAGTATACTGGGTCCACTCCTGTTTGTGGTATTTCTGAATGATGTGGAGGACTCTTTTCTGGAACAGCATGAGGACAACCAGAGGACACCCAATTCAACACCAGAAATTGGAGCCAAATCCCTTATAACCCAATATGCTGATGACACCAATATTCTGGTCTGGGGAAACACTGTGGAGGAGACCATATATAGAGCAAGTCAGCGGTTCACCAAGGTTGAAGAGTGGTTCCACACAAATCAACTTATCCTGAATAAAGACAAAACAACAGCTATTCTTTTCAGGACAAAACAAGCTAAGGCCAGAATACCAGATGAAGTTACTCTTGGGAACATTAGACAACCATTAAACAGATCATCAAAATTTCTTGGAGTTTATCTTGATGAATTTCTTGATTGGGGAGAACACATAAGAAACACTAAAAAGAAATTAAATTCCACTACATATGCCCTCAGAAGTATCGCTTTCCACATGAATGAAAGTACACTAAAATCATTCTACTATGCCTGCTTTGAAGCAATTGCAAGATATGGAATCAGGGGCGGTTCTAGGGCGGTGCGAGCGGTGCGACCGCACCGGGCGCCATCATGCAGGGGCGCCAAAATCAAATATGGGGTAGAAAACGGGACGTCGCGACGAGCGGAATTATAGGGGCTGTTGAATTTTGAAGTCTTGCTCCTCTTTCGGACTCGCGCGACTATACAATTCGACCGAAAAAATAGAGAAATATTTTCATATATTTTCAATAAACAGCTTGGGTTTTCAGTCGGCATGCCATGTCTTTCCCTGCGATCAAATATTTAAGTTCATTACGCTTGTCGGTATTTTTTTCAAACGTCACCCGTCACCCAAATAGTTTATTGGGCGGCTCCTTTGATGCGTGATTCAGGCGGCTTCTTTGATGAGCTGTTCTTAATGCGGCTTTTCTGTTATGATTGTCCATCCTCCAATCAGAGTTTTCTTTTAAATAAAGGTGGAGAATCTCACGAAGTATTTTCATTTCTTTTTTTCTAATTCCTGAGAACAAACATTCGAAACCACGTTGTGTTGAGATTCTGTTCAGTGTTAAAATTATAAAGTTTTTACTAGGTAGGTATTCTAAATTTTTATGTCTAAGGAATTTAGGATTTCTTATTGTGTATTTAAGATAAACTCATAATTAATTGAGTAGCTTTTCAACATTCAATTTTCTTTCGATAAGAAACAACAAAACAAGTGTTTCAATAATATGATCATCACTTCTGTGATTGTCTTTTTTAGCCTTGAGAAAGAGGAAATCCATCCTCGAAACGTTGGCCTTGTGAATAACAAAAGGTTAATAAAACTTTTCCTGTTACCCAATATTGTTTTTATTTATTATCACTCCTTTTCTATTATGACATTCTTATCTAATACAAAATGGAAGATATTGCCGGTTATACAGGGTGTTCAAATTTTGCTGGGCTGACCCAATTTTGTTTTTTCGAATACAAGCCTATATTTTATATCACTTTTTCAGTTTCCACATGAAGAATATTGAAAACTTTTTACACAGCTTCGTCTTCACTTCGAAAATATTGAAGGTATCCGAGATTTTCAACATAATGGAATTCAACCCAAGATTCTTCACTTAGAACGTTTCAAGTCATCATTAATAGTTGAATGAGAATGAGAAAAATTTGGAGTAGAGCTTTTTCAAGAGTGAATGACTCTTAGACTTCAAATTATAAATCAAATATATTTCTTGTTTGTTTAGAAAGTAGTTTACTCAAATTCACTTTTTTTGGTTACTTGTCAGTTTTTGAAAAAGGGTTTTTTGAGCACTTGTGCAGCTTACCATAGGTAATGCTCAATGAAACTTAAAGAGGCCTTTTTTCGCGCTTCTTATGAATATTCAAGGTGTTCCATTTGAAATAAGGAAGTTTTTTTGCCTGTGCTGATTTGAAAATCGCTTTGAGTGATGGTGAAAAATGTGATATCTCTGGATATGCTTTTGTTGAAGAACTTGTGAGCCTCAATCCAATATTGAAGAATCTTCAAGCAGCAAAGCCAATAACAGTTCTTCGACTTTCAAGATATTTTCCCAAATGGGACAGCGTTTCGTATCTTGCTAACTGTTCCTATAAACGTAGCCAAAGGAGAACGAAGTTTCAGTGAATTGAAGCTTATGAAAACTCTACGATCTACAATGTGCAAATAAGGACTATCCGATCTTGGAATTTTGTTTATAGAAAAAGCTATTGCACAAAATATTGTGAATATTGTAAATTGATAAACAAAATTCGCGATAGCTAAAGCTAGAAAAGTGCATATTTGAGTTGTTTGAAATAAATAAAAGTTGTCAAATCTAATATCTATTATTATACTCGCACTATGAAAGATCCTACTCTCAAAAACTCGCACGAATTGGTGAAACGAACTTTTCAATGATTTGCATTCATGACAGCAATAATTCGGGGCGCCACTTTCTAATCTCGCACCTCCCAAAAATATTGATAGCACCGCCACTGTATGGAATAGTATTCTGGGGGTCCTGTTCGGACATTCAGCATATCTTTGTGGTCCAAAAGCGAGCCATAAGATGCATATATGGTATGAAGATGAGAGAAAGCTGCAGAGGGGTGTTTAGGAGACATGGGTTCCTTACCATATATGCACTATACATATATGAATGTTTGATGTTCTTGTCACGGAACACCAATTACTTCCAAACTGAAAGAAATCATAGTTATCAAACAAGATCCAATGATATCATATACCCCATTCATAGGCCCACACTCACAGAAAAAGGCACTCATTACAGATGCATCAACTTTTTCAATAACATACCAATCCGACTGCAGAATTTAAGAACTCAGAAAACCTTCAAAAGAGAGATCAAGAAGTACCTATAATAGATTTAGAACCTTACACCATGAGGGAATTCCTCAACAAAAATTAGTTTTTTTTTCAAATTTATCAGTGACACAATTTCTTTTAGTTCATTTCCTTTTTTTGGGAATGTAACTCATTTGGAAATAAAGGAGTATTATTATTATTATGATCGTGGACTTATTCACTATCTCGGCATCCGGCCGGATAAATTTACCTTTCCCAGATACAATAATCAAAGGGAATAGGCTCGATCACGATACACTTGACAAAAATTTACGAACAATTCTACAGGTATTGAGAATAACAGCTTTTTGCATTTCAATGTAGATGTTCACATTTAATTCTAATTTGTTCAGACTATTGTGTAAGCTCTTGGGTATCAATCCAGTCGACGAGATGATCACTGGAACGATATCAACCTTCTCTAGGTGCCACATTTCCTTGATCTCGAAAGCCAGGTCTGTGTACTTGCTTATCTTCTCCTGGTACTTATTCAACATGTTGTTGTTGTTGGGCACAGCTACATCCACCAAAATTGCTTTTCTGACCCTCTTGTCGTAAACCACAATATCCGGCCTGTTATTCGTCACCGTTCTGTCAGTGATAATAGGCCTATCGTAGTATAGTCTAAAAGAGTCATTTTCTAACACAGGCAGCGGCTGATACTTATAATACGGCTTGTAGGAGTTGAGAAGTCCGAACTTGAGCGCCAATTTCTGGTGAATGATGTTGCACACTTGGTTATGTCGGTGGAGGTAATCAGTGTTGGCCAGTTGTTCGCAGCCAGAAGTTACATGCTGAATTGTTTCAGATTTTTGATGACACTTCCTACACATATCTGTTGGCACTGTACGGTCCTTCATGATGTATTTCTTGTAGTTGTTGGTGGAGATGACTTGATCTTGTATAGCCATCATAAAACCTTCCGTCTCAGGAAACAGTTCACCCTTCGACAACCATTTGTTGGATAAGGTTTTGTCAATATGTGGCTGATTTAACTCATGGTGATGCCGTCCATGGAGTTCTTTTTTTGACCATTGTTCTAGCTTGTCAGTTTCAGAAAGAGATGGCAGATCCAGCAATTCATCTGCAGTAGCCAGAGTTAAAGGTGTGAACTTCTTATCAACCAAAGTAACAACTCTGTGTAGATTGGAATTATTCGCCTTTTCAAAGAAGAATTCCCTGAGGTTTTTAATCTGGCGAGTGTGAAGGTTGACAATATCCGCAAGTCCACGTCCTCCTTCCTTCCGTGGTAAAGTGGTTCTTATTACTGACGACCTTGGGTGATGACCTCTCTGTTTAGTCAGCATCGTTCTGGTTTGCCTTTGAATGTCCTCCAGATCTGTCCTGGTCCACTTGATAACTCCAAATGAATAAACCAGCACTGGGATTGCGTAGCTGTTGATGGCTTTGATGAGATTTCCAGAAGTCAACAGTGACTTCATCACCGTTCTCAGTCGGCCAGTATACTCCTCCCGGATTTTTGCCTTCGACTGCTTTTGCTCCAAACATCTAGCCTGTTGGTATCCTAGATATTTATAAGTTTCTCCATCCCTCATGGCTTGAAGTATATCTCCATTCGGTAGTTGTGATTCACCGTCCACGACTTTTCCCCTATGGATGTTCAGGGTTCTACATTTTTCAATGCCGAATTCCATTCGAACATCAGTTGAGAAAGAACTGACGGTTTTCAGAAGCTCATCCAATTGCTTCTTGTTTGCAGCATATAGTTTGATGTCGTCCATGTAGAGTAGGTGGGAAATAGTATGTTCTTCCCGCGCTGTCTTGATCTTAAATCCACATTTCGTTTCTTGGAGCATCGATGATAAAGGGTTCATTGCCAAACAGAACCATAATGGGCTCAAGGAGTCTCCTTGAAAGATCCCACGACGAATGGGGATTTCTTCGAGCTTAATCGTCTTGTTGTTCATAGTGACTTGTATTGATGTTCGCCACTGAGACATTGTTGTCCTCAAAAATTCCACCAAAACAGGATTGATTCCATAAATGTGCAGCACCTCGATAAGCCACGAATGAGCGGTGCTATCAAATGCCTTCTGATAATCGAGGAAGGCTGAGTGCAAGTTGCGTCCTTTCTCATGGGCCTGTTTCATGATCACTGAGTCGATGATGAGTTGTTCCTTGCACCCTTGGTGTTTTCTTCTGCATCCTTTCTGTTCTTCTGCCATAATGTTGTTTTCATCCAAATGTTGATATATTCGGTTGGATAAACATGAGGTGAGTATTTTGTACAGTGTTGGAAGACAAGTGATAGGTCTGTACTGCGATGGTTCTTGAGTCTTATCGCTTTTTGGAAGCATATAGGTTACTCCTTCGGTTAAGAATTCAGGAGCTTCTTGAGGATGTTGAAGTATATGCGTAAACTGTCTCGCTATGGCTTCATGCAGATGGCCAAATTTCTTGTACCAGAAGTTATGGATATTGTCGACTCCTGGAGCCTTCCAATTGCTTGCTTCCTTCAGTGCTGTCACCACTTCATCCACTGATATTTCTTCGAAGTTCATTTGTGGGATGTTCGTTCGATTTTTCTCCCTCCTGATCCAATCAGCATTCTTATTATGTTCCTTAGGCATCGACCACAGAGAACCCCAATAATTTTTTAATGATTGGGCTTCTGGCATAGCTCTGGTGACTTTGTTTGAGCTTTTGGTGATGTGTTTGTAGAAGTTTGCCTCGTTGTTGTGGAACAATTGGTTATGATGTTTTCGTTGAGTGCATTTCAAATATCTGGATAGTCTTTTCGCCTTCGCTTGAAGTTTCTGTTTCAGAGTATCCACATATATGATGATGTGATGTTTGCTTTCAGATTTGTTCATGGTGTTATCAATCTTCTTCAGAATCTTTCTAACAAACGATTTCAGGCGTCGTGACGGGGATTCATTCCGCAGGAACTCAGTAAGTCGGCCTATTTCCTTTCTGATTTTGTCGATGTCTTTCTCCAATCGGGTTTGCCATGGTGGTTTCTTTATGGTTCTTTCCCGTGTGTGATATTCGGGGGTGTGGACTTGTTGTTTGTGTAGTCGAAGGGTTGCTACTGCTCCACAATACACGAGAGTGTGTATTCCTTCCAGGTTGTTGAAGTCCTCAACGTGGTCATCGAAGGCTGCATTTACACTGGCCAGAATAATATTGGTGCTCTTGTTAGTTTTTAATTTAGGCAGCTTTGGGCGTTTTGTTGGATTGGTTCCCTGGAACTCAACCATGGCTGTGTTGAGTAGTGATCTTGCAGAGTGCGCATATTCCCCTTGTTCACTTGAATCAGACGGTACTTCCCCATTATCATTAGATTCCATATTCTGGATCTCATTCTGGTTTTGTTCTGGATGTGTTTCGATGTTAGCTCCAGTGTCGTTGCTCAGTTCCATGAGGACTTCATCTCGTATACTCCTCAATGTGTCCGTAGAGAGTAGGTTGTTTTTCACAATAGTTCGTCGTTGATCTGATATCCTTTGTTCAGAAATGTGGTGGAGTTCTGGATATCTTTCTATGAATTCTTGATGCAATCCATAACGGTATGCTGTCATGTTCGATTCCAAGTGTGTGATCTTGTAGTAGGAGCGCATAATGAAGGAGTTCATTTCTTGGGTCCACTTCATGCGTTTCCTAGGGAGTCCAGCTCTCGTGGTCGCGGGCATAGTGACTTGCGTCGCCGTTGAAGCATCAAGAGTGGGTTGAGGCCTGTTGATAGCAGTTTCCTCTTGGTGGGGTGTTGCAGTAGCCCTACTCGGTATCACGCTGCTTCCGTCGTTATCCGAGGGAGACTGTGACTCATTTTTCGAACAAGACCCTCTTCCTAAATCTTGAACGCGACAGGAGGTTCTGGTGGTACAATGCCGATTCACCCGTTTGCTCCGTAAATTGTACATTCCATTGCTAGTGCATTTTATACCTACTGCCAGGTAGCTAGGGTACCTCGGGTGTGCTAAGCCCGTACTCCAGAAAACCATCCAGAGCCCCTGAGGCTTTATTATTATTATTATTGTATTTGCTCACGCTCATTTTCTGCAATATTTTCAGAAATGATAAGAGACTCAAATATATATTGCCAAAATATATCTGTTAATTCTCGATGTCTAGGGTGCCTAAGCTGCTGTTATTTAGTATTGACTATTCCACTCTTTTCATTTTTAGTGAGGAAGTTTCCGTAGCAACGATCATTTCATCCATGGAACTTATAGTACATGGAATGCCATTAGCCTTGCTGCTCAGCTTGAAAAAATGGATTAACATCTCCAGTTGGTGGAATACTGAAATTTCTATGTTGCCATGGTTACGACTTGTCATACAGAACAGAAACACAGAAATACTATGAATTTAGTCGTCAAGATCCGATTCACTTGGCATTTCGGCAAACATTTCTATGTAAGTCGTAACCATGGCAACATGGAAATTTCAGTATTCCACCAACTTGGGATGTTTAGCGACTTTTTGATCTGGTAATAGCATTCCATGTACTATAAGTTCCATGGTTTCATCTCGAAAAAACTTTCAAACCGGCAAAACCAACATGTTGGTTTTTCAGCGATAAAATTTTTGACGTTTCTCCAATTCATAGATACCTTCTGAAATGAATATCATAGAGAAAACAAACAACGTTTAGTTAATCTATGAATTCTAATTTGCCAAATAGCGAAATCCGTGTCAAATGTGACCATATTACTCATAATGTTAGACATTTTCTCGTGAAATAGTCATGCCGAACACCACTCGAGATGAAATTTAAGCAGGTAAAATTTCTCTCTTGTAATATTCAATTTTGTTGCTTTTCGGAAATTTCGCTCATGACATTTTTTCACCTGACGGCTCGTGATTTTGAAACAAATGTCATTCGCGAAATTTCCGAGCAACAAACTTTCATATTACAATCGAGAAATTTTGCCGGCAAAATTCCATCTCTAGTGGTATTACATATGAAAAAAGGAGAAAAAATTTGATAAAAATTAAGTAAAATGAATGGTGATTACAATGACGAAAAAAAATTATACCTATGCATTGCATTTGAAAAAATGAAGAAAAATCGATTTGAGATTCGTCATGTTGATAGTCTTTTTGTGGTCACTCCATATGCTGTAGATGCTTTATTATAGCCGGCTAGTATACTTTGCAGTCTTGTCTTGCAATCCATATAAAGCTGTTATTGGTATTTGCAAGGGTTCGTGAAATATAATTGGATAACATAGCCTCTACAAGTATCATGTTTTTGTCAAAATGACCAATGTTTCAAAAACTGTTGCATAAAAATATGTGAAAAGTATACAAAAGCATGCAGGAAGTTTCAGAGAATTGAAAAACAGCACTGAATATGGGGTGTCCCATTTGAAAAATCAAAGTCACCCTCTCCTCCTCTTTCGTGGGACACCCGATATATTCGAAAATATTTTTAGGTTGTGCTATTCGTGGAGTATATCAAGTTTGCATCAAAAAATTTTGCCATACTCAGACCGTTACGCTTATATCGTCGTCTGCACCCTGTATATTTTGTATTAAATTATATAATTCAAATGTGTTGTATTTTTATACTTTTGTCAAACGTTAGGGTTGCCAGCCAACCTTCCGGGATTGGCCGGGATTTTTCCAGAATTTAATGTTGAATTTGGAGTTGGGGATTATTCTGAAATTGGCGAAAACCAATTCCTAGTGTCCAATATTTTAACTCGACTAGGGTGCTATGCCATTGCAAGCTAAAGGAAAGATAGCTTTGGACAAGAAACTTGTAGAAGTGGGGAGTCATCCTCCTTGAAGCCGTCCCAGATACTGGATTTCATCAAACCTCTGGAACTGGAGGGCGAGCTGTAGGAGGCGCGATGATGACAGCTCTGTCAGGGGGCACAATAGGCCTTAAGGTCGCAGTGGATTGTAACCCCTTTTCACTATAACTATGGTGCACACCTTCAGAAAGGTTGCTTTTCTACTTATTTTTCCGGGTTCACCTCAAATTACTCTTTCAGAATCTGAACCAGTACGCTCTGGGGCCCCCTACAATTTCTTTCCCGGTCGGCCCCCACCATACCAGTTCGGCCCTATCAGATTCAGCCACACCATCCAGGGTGTTCGGGGACTGAACGTCTTAAGGAGGGGGCAGTGTAGCGGACGAAATCCTCCTGAGTACGTCTCTGGACTCTCTGATTCCACGTGCCGAGATTCTCAAAGCCTCCGGAAACTGTCTGGATAATTCTTGAACAGAGCCGTATCCATATAAAACTACTCGACGACCTGAGAAAAAGGTGGTGCATATAAAATATTTCATACATTGTGTACCTGATTTATTGGTTTTCAATCGTTATTACCCCTCCCAAGAAAAAGAGCTATATCCGCCCTTGGTCCGGTCCCACTGAAATCTAAAAATTGTCGATGAGGTGAGATGAAGTGGATTCCCTGGCTAATGATGCATCTCTCTATGAGTCTATGCAATCGCGTCTCTCTCACATATCAACGTTGATTTGCGAACATTGTCCAGCAAACAACTGGCGCAGGTTCGAATCCTGTTCGAGGTCTAACTTTTTCCGGAATTTTAAGAAATTTGTGTGCATGGCGTTAATTCTCTTCCTATAAATAACTGTCGCCGTATAATAGCATTCCTCAATAAATAATCTGCATAAATACTCACAGTGAAATTTAGAAAAATCTATATTAGTTGGTGTTAGGTCAAAACGTCTACGTTATTGCGGTTGAAAGTTCGAAAAAACCTAGCTATTCTAAAGGGTGTCTCACTAGTGCTGCAGCGGACGATACACGCGTAACGGTCTGAGTTAGGCGAATTTTTTCGATGCAGACCTGATATACTCCAAGAAGAGCACAACCCAAAAATATTTTCGTATATATCGGGTGGCCCAAAAAAAAAAAAGAATAGAGGGTGACTTTGTTTTTTCAAATGCGACACTCTATATTCAATAGTGTTTTTCAATTCTCTTAAACTTCCTGCATGTTTTCGTATACTTTTCACATATTTTTATTCGATAGTTTTCGACATATTGGCAATTTCGACACAAAAATGGTTCTTGTAGAGGCTATGTTTTCCAATTATATTTCACGAACCCTTGCACATATCAATAACAGCTTTATATACATGGATTGAAAGACAAGACTTCTGAGTATCCTAGCCAGCTATAATAAAGCATCTCCAGCATATATGGAGTGTACACAAAAAGACAATCAACATGACGAATTTCAAATCGATTTTTCTTCATTTTTTCAAATGCATATAATTTTTTTTCATCATTGTAATCACCATTCATTTTACTTCATTCTTTGTCAAATACATGATATGCATATCTTCAACAGAATAGGATTTTTTAGAGTTTTTCCTCTAAATTCACATTTACCTCCGAATTCAAGAAGCAGATTTGGCTTCTCTGTGGTTATTGAGAACTGTCAAATTATGCTATTCAGAATTAACATCATGCAGCTTCAATTCATATCATCATAGTTTTTACGGATTGGATGGATACTCACAAAATGATGTAAAAATTCAAAAAATACCAATGAGTTTGAATGTACAAGTTATGAATGCTACAAAAAAACGATTTTCGAAACTTTAGGATACCTAAATAAAAACAAACTGGGCGTTTACACCAAGCTGACAAACAGTCCTAGAACTCGTAAATCCTTTGAAGTTTACCGACATTGGATGGGACTCTGTTTGTGTCCGTAAAAACGCAATTCGCGGACTTTCGAGTCCGGAAAACAATCCACAAGTTCTAGAACAGTTTGCAAACAGTTCGCGGACTGTCACAAACGGACCGAGTTCGTGTTTTGTTTTTGTTCTATCCGCTTGGTGGAAACTCGGCATAAGAATGTAGCTGAAAACCAATTTAGTGTATATTGCGGATTTTCAAATCGTTTTTTAGAATTGCATAAATATGTAATTCAAGATTAGACTCCATAAGTGAAGTCAATAATCAACCATCACCTGAAAAAACAAAAGAAAACATATGTGGGTGAAATGACGGAGGAGATAATGATTTCATGTCATAAAACCAAAGCTGTAAACATAGCAGTTTGTGCAAATTGTTTCGGCATATTTCACAAGAGCTGCTTAGAACGTAACCACCTCAAGGTGAAGCGGCTTGGGGGGCACCTGGTAGATTGTTGCTGAAAGAAGAACGGAGATATAAACAAGGATGAAGAGTTAAACAAACTTTTTATAGAAAACCAGAAGCTGAAGGAGGGATTACGGAGTCGAACCCTGGGGGGAGGAAAATCAACTGGATGAGACCATAGAACAATTAGCAGAAGAAAATTCAGACTTAAAAGAGGTCATACTACAGTTAAATAAGGAGAATGAGACCTTAAAAGAATTAGTAGAAAAAGAAACTGATGAATCCCACAAAGTTTTAATGGAAGAAAACATAAACTTAAAAGATGTCAACGCTGACCTTGAGGATGAGATTGCAGGCATGAAGAGTAAACTGAAAGAAAATGAGGAACGGATGAACAGACTCCAAGAGGAATACATTGACGTGGAAAATCTCTTATAGGAAAATTGGGTGAAAGTTCTAACCGAATCACCATACTGATGAGGGAAATCCAAGAATACAAGTCGACCATCAATGGGCGTGTATGCATGGAGGAAGAACTAGTGAATGCAGTAACTGAAAACCTGAATGAGTTAGTGCAGAGGGAAAGTTCGTTAAAGAGAAGTCTGTATGATATGGAAAAGGAAAAGAAGGATATTGAGGGTGTATCTCTGGTTCTAGAAAGGAAACTAGATGAATCTGATGGTCAAGTGAAGAGAATGAAAATCCAAGAGCAAAACTTGTCAACTGTTATCAATAAGCTGACAGAGGAAAACAAACTCTACGGGAATGAAATGGAAAGGCTGAGAAAGAATAGAATTTTGGAGGATAAAACTATAGTGGAAATAAAAAGGGTAATGCTGAGAACAATGAAAATCATACCGAAGAATTGGTGACAAATATGGAAACAAATCTATATTCCAGGTTATTCCGAGAGTTAAAAAAGAGACATATTGATGGAAATTACGAAGAACACTTCTGATATAGTCAAAGGTCAGGAAGTGGAATCCAATGGGACGTCGAACAGTGTTTCTGTTCAGGGTGATGTAAGATGTAACTGACAATGAAATGGGGTGTCATGATAGAGTAAATACATGTGCAAAACATACAAATGTTGAAACAACCAACAGCAAGAGTCCATTACGGAAACATCATTCTCTTGAGATAAATGCTGATCTGGCGAGGAACAAAATGCATCAGAAGGAAAAAACGACGGATGAAAACAACACTTTTAACAAAATCAAGACAAAAGAAAACACAGAAGTTGAAATCCCAAATAGCTCTAAAAAAACCTACGCACAGACTCTAAAAGGCAAAGATAAAAAACTCACCAAGAATAATGTAACTAATACACAAGAACAACAGAAACATAAAATTCCAAATAGATTGTGTGTTACTGAAAAGCAATATAGTAGGTACAGAAGAAACTCGAGTTGGAAACGATCATGAGGCAACCATAGCTAGGGTAGATGAAAGACAGGGGGATACTAAATCAACTACAAGCAAACATACACCAAAAGGGGGAATGAGACAAACATCACAATTGGAAGAAACAAGAACCCCCCGAACAATGAATTTGAAGAAAATTGTGGCTATACATTTATCGTGTTAAAAAGACTAGTACAGAAGATAGAGTTCACAGATACATATTAGACAAAAGCAAACTTAGAAACGATGAAATATGGGTTCGAGAAATTCCTGATGAAATGCGAAGCCTTAAGAGATTTGTAGTTACAGTGCCGTTTGAAATGAAAGAAGAACTGTATAATCCTGACTTCTGGCCTGATCGAGGGAGTAGGAGTAAAAAGGTTTGACTTCGAAAAACATAAACTCTTTCTCGAAGAAATCAGACATAAGAACGGGGGAAGTTTTTAATAAACATACTAGCTGGCCCGGCGAACTTTGTTCCGCCTAAATGATACTTACGGTGGATTTCACAAATCGTAATCACCGGTGATCGGAGATCAACAGCTTGGTTCTCTGATTTTTGAACTGTCAAATGTTTCGATGGATATGAGCTGTCACACAGAACAGATACATAAAAATAATATGTCAATTACAGCAATTTTGGATTTAGTGATTTCCGCAAATATATTTATTACCCAAACAGAAATTCAAAAACATTTTAAAAATTATGAGAAAAGATGAGAATGGACATATCACGATCGAAACTGATCGCCAAAATCGTATATACTTGACATTTCGATAAAAATTCACTGTGATATTCACGCGCTTCTGGATCTGTTAATAGACCTTCATGGTACTATAAGTCCTATGCAAATTTCATAGTAATTGATGTCATATGTTCTTTATTCGACCATTTCAAACAACGACGACAGAAATTCTCGAAAAAAAAAACAGATGACATGAATTGATGGTCGCGAAAGCCTCAACAAATTCATCGCCATCTAATGGTGCTGATGTCAAATATAGTACCTTCACGATAAGATGTCTAGACTCTAGAATAATGGTGTAGGCACCCGTCAATTTTTGAATGGAATGACGTTCGACCAAATCGAAAATATTAGCAACGTGGCGGCGCCGCAATATCATTTCAGTGTATTTTCCGTTGTCAATTTGATGGATGTATCAACAGCTGATTTGCTAAAGTCAATTATGACATGACAGCAGAATGGCATCTTTTTATAATGAAAGTTTTCTACTTTTCCTAAGAACTAATATACATCAGAATGTCAGGAATATAAACACAAAAACACACATTATTGCTTGACAAAATTTACCTTTAACACGCCACGTTCGCCAGAATAAATTCAAGTATTTGAAATAACTGATAACAATCAGTCATAATTTGTGAATAGCGCCACCTGAAGTGGTACGAAATCTAATCATTTCAGACATCTGTACTCCTAAGCTAAGATTTTTTGGTGTTGGCCAACGGCGCAAAGTTGTAGGCAACTCAAATTACACACTATTACAGTGACTATAGTGGTAATATAGTCACTGTACACCCCATCTAACGGAGAGAAGTACCTACGAATAAGCGGTAGCGTAACTGTAACTGTAGCGACACCTAGTGGCCTCGCTCAAAAGGAGGAAAAGCATTTCCTGTATAAGTGAAATTTTCATCGATTTTTTCGAAGTTTTATTGCATTTTATAATAACCAGACCGTAGTCGAATCCATATATGAAGTTTCATAACAAACAGTCCATCCGATCTCGAGTTATAAATGGTGTAACCAACATCTTTCTTTTATATATATAGATATATAGATTATCAGAACAGAAATCCAGAGAATCGTTAGACAAAAAATCCTCAGATGATAAAAGTCAAGTACCATACGACATAGTTTCAGTGAGAGAGGCAAAAACAAGAAAAAAGGAAGAAGACTGTCGACAATATTTTACGGTACTAAACGTGAATATCCAATGCCTATCCAATAAAATTGAATTACTAACACAAACATTGGATGGTGAAAACTATGATATAGTTGGTATTACTGAGCATTGGATGAAGGCTGAAAACTTAAAAGCAGTAAATATACCTGGATATAAGATAGCAAGCTCTTACTCCCGAATTCACTAATTCAGAGCATACATGGTGGTTGCTTAATACTGACCAAGAGTAGTATAAACACTAAAGTTCTGAATGATGCCAGTAATCAGTCAGTAGAAGGTGAAACGGAACTAACTGGAATAGTCAGTGAAAAAAATAAATTAGTTGTAATTTGTGTGTACAGACCTGGGGGAAGCATGGATGTGTTTTTGTCGTCCCTGGATTCTGTGTTTTATGGATTGCAGAAAGTACGATGTGAAACTCTGATAATGCTGGGTGATTTGAACGTGGATTTCATGAAGGACGGACCATCAGTGAAGAGGATTGAAAATTTAATGTTATCATATGGTCTTCGAACATGTTTCAGGGAATCATCTAGAATCACGGAGAGGTCATCCACGTGTATAGACAATGTGTTTTGTAATCTTGCTGATGATAAAATTAAGAAATACACGGTCTGTCTGCACTTGTCAGACCACAAAATGTGTCACAGGTCTTGAAATTTCCGTTGAGTGTGCAACCTACAGAAGTTATATACAAAAAAATAAGAAAAATAAACAATAAGAGTACAAAAAGTTTTGTTAGGAGTCTGCAGGATGTAAACTGGCAGAGGATAATGGAGATAGATAATGCACAGACGGCCTACAGTGAGTTCCATGAGATATTTGAGGAAATATTTGAATCCAGCTACCCAGAAAAGGTTTATAAAGGTGAACAAAACCAAGAAAAGAAAAATAGACTCGTGTCCGTCCCTGGTACGTTTAAGAAACAAAATGGAGGCAGCTCATACAAGAGCATTAGTCATTAAAAATAAAGCAGCCTTTGACAAATATCGTAAAGAGCTAGACGAATTCTTGAAAAGAAAAGATAGAAAATGCTGAAAACAAGATCCAAAGTTATTTGGGAGATAATAAATTCAAAAACAAAGGAGGGCAGAGTGCAGGGGTCAGATGGTCCGCCGGCTGAGGATTTGAGTTCGTTTTTCATACGGGTTGCTGACATGGTTCTGCAGCCGTCTGATATGGGTGGACACCAGTTTAGTTCAAGAATGGATAGGCGAGTTGACTCTATGTTTCTGACAGACACAGCACCCACGGAGATACTGAAAACGGTTTCCAATATGAAAAACAAGACCTCCAGAGATATACAGGGTGCGGCACGGAGGATGGATGGTTTTAAAAAAATAATAAAAGCGTTAATTTTTACTCAAAAACACATTTATTGACGGAATCAGATTCTCAAGGAAATAGCATTTGAGACAGTCAAGGGTGGAAAATCACATCAGGCATGTGGTGGCCGAAATCGGTGATGCAGTGCTGGAGGCGCTCTTGGAAGTTCGCGTAGACTCTCTCCAACATCGCTCTCTCAACTTGGGCAACTTCCACGCGAATAGCCCTTTTCAATTCGTCCAGAGTTCGGGGCTTGGTCTCGTATACTCTAGCCTTGAGGTGTCCCCATAAGAAAAAATCGCATATGGATAAATATGGGGACCGGGGAGGCCAATGAACATCGCCAAACCTGGAAATAAGGCGACCAGGGAAGAGAGGGCGAATAACGTCCATTGATGCTCTGGCTGTGTGGGCGGTCGCCCCATCCTGTTGGAACCACACACGTCGGATTGGAACACGTTGCCGTCGTAATTCGGGGATAAAGAAGTTGTTGATCATTTCGACGTACCGCTCTGAGTTCACGGTTACAGCACGACCATTAACGTCTTCGAAGAAGTAAGGGCCAATGATGCGAGTTTGCGATACAGCGCACCAAACCGTAACTTTTGGGCTGTGCAGCGGTCTTTCGTGTAAGTGTTGCGGATTTTCATTAGCCCAATAACGGCAATTCTGCCGGTTAACCATGCCGTTGAGGTGAAAGTGGGCTTCGTCACTCATGAACAAAATGAGGTTCTCATGACGACAACTGGTAAATAAATGCTAGGAACACACGAGTCTAACGCCACCTTCCCCACTTCTCTCGTCCTCAGTGGGGGAAAGTTATGCCCATCTGAAAAACGTCCGCCCTCCGTGCCGCACCTTGTATATATGACTTATCGGTGAAAACTCTCAAAGATAGTATCAAGGTAATTGCATATCCACTAAGTATTTTAATCAATAAATGTTTTAGGCAGGGAATTTTCCCTCAGGAACTCAAGGTTTCAAGGGTGGGCCCTATCTATAAAAAAGGAGATGCAATGGAGTGTGGGAATTACCGACCCATCCCTGTCATTGGAAAGCTGATTGAGGAGCTAATATTATTTGATGTCAAAATCAATACTGCATGGATGTCAGCACGGCTATAGATGTAATAGATCCACTGTAACTTTGATGATTGAGATTTTGGAGTTTGTTTTGGATGCTTTTGACAATTTTGAAGAGGTGATCTTGACGTGCTTACATCTTAGCAAAGCGTTCGATACAGTCGATCATGGGATTCTGTTGGCAAAGTTAGAAATGTATGGTATAAGGGGTCCTATACTTCAGCTTGTTGGGTCATATCTTCATCAAAGGTCTCAAATAGTTGATTTCAGAGGAAATAAATCCACTGAAAATCTGATAGAATCAGGGGTGCCTCAGGGGTCGATCCTGGGTCCTTTGCTCTTATTTTGTTTGTCAACGATTTGCCAGGTGAACAGAATAGTTTTCAACTTAAGATGTACGCTGATAAGTAGATCAAATAATAGAGAAATTCTAACTGTAAGTTCACAGGAAAGTATAAATTATGCAAAAGAGTGGTTTTCGGAGAATGGACTGCATTTGAATAGTGAGAAAACACAAAGTATTGTACTTACCACTAAGAAAACAATGGGTCATAATAGTGTGGGCATATTGGGTTTTGTGTTGGATGATGGTGTGACATGGAACAAACACATAAGTGAGCTATGTAGGAGACTATCAACTGCTATATATGCTGTTAGAAGAAGAATAAGAATAAAGCAAATTCTGGGGGAGAAAGAGGCTATCTCAGCTTATTATGCACAGTTTCACAGTTTGGCGACATATGGCATTGTGGTGTGGGGAAGTACGAGTGGTCTACAACAGGTATTCTTAAAGCAGAAACAGGCGATTAGATCAATTGCAGGTGTCCCTCCCACTCACAGTTGCAGAAACCTATTCAGAACATATGGTATACTCACGCTGACTAGCTGTTTCGTGATGGAAAGCCTGTGCTATATACACTAAAATAAAGAAAAATTTGCTAAACATAGGGACATACACTCGTGGTGCTGACTCTTTCATGGTCCCTCAACACAGACTCAAGAGGACATAGGAGTCACATATATTCATTGGGCTGAAGTTTTATAATAGGTTATCTATAGAGACAAAAGAACTCAACCTACGTAGGTTTAAGATTAAACTAAAAAGATTTTTTAAAGAAAATGTCTATTATTGTATGGAGGAAGTTTACAACTGTGATATGAGAAGTATTTAAGATAGTGATTTCCATCTGTGATTTTTCGTTTTTAATATGTTTTGTTTGACTGTTGTAACTTTTAATTTGTTGACATGCCATGTTATTTTATGAAGGTGATTTACTGTTTCAATATTTCTGATTTTGTAACTTTTGTGAAATGTTGAAATACAATATACAATATTCATTCTGACACTGGCAGCTCAAACACAAGCCAATTTTACCAAGAATACATAATAATTAAATTCCAAATCAATATTGATGAATATTCATCCTTCATTTTTATACTCATGAATATAAAAATCCGGCACAACTTCATCTACGTCCAAATACTGCAAATGCCGAAAGTCGAAGTCAATCGAATCGAGAGATAAATTGGAAGCAGATACAGATTTCCAAGCAAGCACAGGTTCAATTAAAGAGAGTGAGGAAAGTATTGAAGGATAGATGTATTTACTGGCAGAATGGCAGAAACGAATTCGATATTACGTGAGGGCAAAATAAACAAAACGTGTTGTTTTTGAGAGACATCTGTTGAATTCGAAAAGATTCAACTCAATGAATAATTCGCCGAATTGAGAAACGAAGTACGTATGAAATAATAATTGACATACGTGAATCACCCTGTATATGAGAGGCTTCCATTCTCAATCATAAAATCTCCTCAATTTTATGTAAAAAATAAAATAGTAATACTTCAACAGGAATTAAAGAAAGTTATTGAATTCAAAAAAGAATCTGAAAAAAAACAATTTTTCCTAACATAAGTTCATTACATTGAAAATTTACAAAAAAAGGGTTCACTATCACTAAGGTTCACACAATCTACAATAACTCAAATCATAGAATGAAAGTTCCATAAAATTTATATACAACTAAGAATAAACTAATTGAAATTAGACGAATACTCTGATCTCATAAATAAAATTTAATTCCATGAAAATAATTCATTGTCTGAAATGTCAATGTGTGTTAAAAATAACTGTTTGATTCAAATTTTCAGAGGGAAAGGAGGAATTGGCTCTAACTCGCCTAAATCATATTTTAAATCTTTGATAAAAACCAAACTTTTTTGTGAATTTTGATGATTCTTTTTCAAGCATTTCAATTCATGCTGTTGCAGCCACAACTTCTTCTTTAAATCTTCAATTTCCAATTTGAGGGCAGCTATCTCTTTTTCGCAGTTTGAGTGGTTATCTAGACTTTCAAAGCTGTTATAAGATTTTTTAGAAGGCGATGAATTAGCTGAATTTCTTTCATTCTCTTTTCTGATACGACGAAGCTTCATAATATCTTCAAATGAACTTAATAATAGTGGTGTCTTATATTCTGAGGAATTACATGATTTTAAACTTATCATTTGATTCTTTGGAGGATCTTCTTGGAATTGGAAAGGTATAGTAGCTCCATGTAATATGTTTTCACTACTTATATAGCAGATCTGATAGATTTCTGATTCATTCCTTGGCAAATATTGTTCTGCAAATATCATGAATATTTAAATTGAAAGTCACATTCATGATTCTGAATGTTTTTACTCACTTTCAAAAACAACAAGGTGCTCTATGCTTTCTGGTATTCCCACAGGGGCCCATTCAAAAACAACGTAATCTTTCACAGATTTCCAACCCAACTTATATAGAGCAATCCTATCACCATCCTGAGGGGTGTAATGATTGAGAACAAATTTACAGATCAAATCTTCATTATAAGAGTAAGTTTCCTCAACATCTACGAATATTACCTACGGAAGGATAGACATAATTATTTGTCAATGGAAGTCGTCCAGCCAATTCTTACAGCTGATTCTTTCATTGACAGCATAATGATGAGTTCTGAAAACGAATAAATCCAAGACGTAGCTTAGAATTTTGTTACAGAGATTTAACAACTTGTGACAAAAGCAATGTGAATTGTGATGAAGTGATTATTATATATTATATTATGTTTATTTTTATTTCTTGCTAAAATGTAGGCAACAAAGCCTTTGTTTTTATTGTTTTTCTGTCACAGAAAAGTGCACAGTGCATTACCGAGGAGCATAGAATATTATATGTTCCTAGGCATTACTTATATATATGTTCTGTGTTCTACACCATTAGTAGCAAGTGTACCACGGATATTCAAACAAAAAGTGTTTGAGTATCCGTGCAAGTGTACCTAACTTAAAGCGCGTTCGGCAATAGCATCCGAGAGCGGACGGATTTTTTAGTCACGTGATAACAGATTGTACAGATTTGTCAGATTTTTCTGTAATAAACGAACGCTACGGAGCATGCAGATCGATTTTTCTGTTTGACGTATGTAACGCCTTACCCGAGCCAGATATCAAATTAGAGCTTGAAGGTCTATTCGTCCGTAGAGGTAGTCTGGGTACTATTTTAATTCTTTTGTTATAGTTCTCAACATTTCTACCCCTTGGTTGAGATGATTCAATATTTTGAATCATTATTTTTTTATCAAACAAAATTTTTTTATTTATTACTACACAACAAATAACATAAGACACGAAAATTCAACAGACTGTTCAAGAATATTCGAAGCGGGATAAAAAATCCATTCACAATGGCCGAAAAGTAATTTCTGTTTCTGTTCTGTGGAAAAAATCCGTTTCCTCCGTCGAAATACACCGAGCAAAAAGATCTACATCCGATTGATCAGATTTTCTTGCCGAACGGTCCAGATGTGTACTCCCCTCAATCTGGATGTAATAAACGACCGGTTCAGATCAATCCTTAGACTATAGATCTAAGGATCAATCCGACCAGTCAGATGTCATTGCCGAACGGCAGGTTGTTTTTATAGAAGTGGACTGGTCCCAAATCAACTTTGGCCAGCAGTTCTTACTTCAACAATATTAATATTACATACAAAGATATTCTACAAGTTGTAGAATATCTTTGATTACATACCTATATTTCTTGATAAAGAGTAAAACCTTCCTTCAGCTATCTGAATTCTTTTATAATCTCAACGCTACTCATTCCTTTAGACCCAAAGAGCCTTCCTACTATTTGGAGTTGCTTCCAAATATCGGAAATATTCGCTTATGCTCAGAAAAGCACTCTTTTCAGTCATTTCACTTTCCATTTTATTTTTCCCCGCAAATTACCTCATGTCAGAACTAATGTTTACAAATCTTACCCACACCCGTATACACGTGTAGTAGAGGGCGCTGCCTACCCCTGAATCGCGAATCGCCTTTGACCTCACCATACCAGTTAACCTAAATCAAAGGGTAGAAACTCTGCCTAAAGCCCTAAAGTTTGGCAACCCGCTTGTATTGCAGGAAAGACTTCGATATCAGCTTTTAGTGTATATTTCATATTGAGACAATGTCGAATAAAATCATGAAAAATGATTCTCAAACTATACAAGATACACAATCGAACCTGATGACTGCAGAAAACCGGGAGATAACTATTGATGAAAAGTCTAACAATGAAACTTCTGAAGAAATTTTAGTGTCAGGATCCTTGGGGAATATCCAGAGTTATAATTCAGATTCTTCAAGTGATTCTGACAGTGAAGACGATTCTGAGGATTCCGAAGAAAGCAGTGATAGTGGGTCAGATTCAGAATATATGTGAGCATCAAGCTGTTGTGTTTTTACGTTCGCATTACAAAAATATTTTTCAGAATTGAAATTTCAAATATAACAAAAAAAAAACCTATAGAAGAGGAATCATGGCTTTCAGTTATTGGAGTTGATAAAGCGTCAACGGACCTTCCAGATATTTCTTCATTGGACTTGGATGATAAGGATGAATTTATACACATGGGATTTGTTGAAAACATAATTGAAAAGATAGGTAAGAAAAGATTTTTCTATTAATCAGTTCTCTATGTTGTAAAACCTTGTGTATCATGCATTATTTGTTTCTCAAAAGGAGAGTTATCGATGCTGGTTCAAACATTTAATTCACAATAATGAGCAGTGCTAGTTGGGCAAAGTTAAACTGTATATAAAGTACTCAATGAAGTAAGGTTTATTGTGATTTGTAGAATTTCAATATAGGAAACTCCTAAAAAAAATGTCAAATTCATTCTAAAATAGAAAAATAATATTAATATAAATAATATTAATTTTCTTCAGAAAATGCCTTTCCTGATAATGATCATAATAAAGAATTATTGTCGAATTGACACAGCTCTCAATTGAGTAGAAATCAAAAATGGTTAGGAATTTCGAAATTTTCTATGAAAATATCAATTTTGAAATAATTTATTCTTCAGTTTTTCGGCAAGGAAAAGTGTATGTGTAGAGAATTTCCAAACTTTTAAACGATTTATCACATGCCCTAAATCATTCCTTTTTATCTTAAGTGGCAGATATTCATCCATTTATTCAAATATACCATCATATAACACTTGAAAACTACACTTCTTAGTTCTTACTTATGAATATAACCAACGTCTGGATCTAAATGATGGTACATTTATACTGAAGGAATTACCACCATATAAGACAGCTTAAACAACATACCCTTCGCAAATTGAGATTTGCTTGGCTTTGTACTATATGTAGTGCATTAGGTATATCTGGATCAAAAATATTTTTGTTACAGTTACAGTTGCTGGCCTCCCTCAAATGCCTTCATATGATCTGGACACATTATTGTTTTTAGACGGTAAAAAAGTATTAGGTTATGTTCTTGATGTCATGGGACCTGTTACAGCACCTGTTTATATTATACCATTGAATTCTGAGGAAGGGATAGAAGATATGAAACTGCGGAAGGGAGCAAAAGTTTATTGTGTTCCAAAAAGCAAATACACAAAATATGTCCACCTAGAAGAATTGATGAAGTAAGTATTCATTTAATTTTGAGAATTTCCTATACATATTAGAGATTTTGTAAGCTGTGTGTACTGTCACGTCACAGAAGATGAGATTTGGAAGACCATTGAAACAATTCTAATTATACATGAAAAGTTGCGTTATTTAAAAAATTTAGTCGCCTTTTAAGCGCTTGTTCATACATCCTGCAAATGAATTCATCTTGTACTTAGATATGCATTTAAGAATCCCTTGAAAATTTTTTTGGCAACAGTCAAAAATTTTCGACAGCAGCTGCCAAAACTATCGTCCATGATTGTGGATATTTTATTACAGAAATATTGTGAATTTTCTGTTAATAATTCACTAGCATTCTGCATTCTATATTATCTGTTTGAGCAATCCAAACAAAATATTGTATATACAGGGTGACTGGTGACGTAAGGGACAACGGCTAAGTGGAGATAGAGGATCTCAAACTGAATGAGAATTTGGGTTTCAAATGTCCCATATCTTCGTTAATATGATATGTTTTTCGCTGATATTTTACATGTTTGTTCATACAGGCATTCTCTGTCAGCATAAGAAAAAAAAATTGAAAAAATTGCTGGCCCGTACTCAAAAATTTCAATTTACATTTCGAGTGAGAAATATCACACGGTATATGAGATGAAATAAAATCAAATAGAAATTTGGAAAGAGGGAAAAAAACTGATGAAATATCTGTTTTTTGTTTGAATGGCACAAATTTTCTTTCGTTTCTATGATATGTTGAAGTAAGAATATTACAATATTTTTATATTCAAATATGAAAATTAGTACTACTGAAAAAACCTTGAATTCGAGGCGCTAGAATGAGCCTGGCATCAAAATGATTTTTCAACATGATGGTGCACCTCCTCATTTTGCAAATGAATTAAAGAATTTTCTGAATAGGGAGTTTCCTGAGAGGTGGATTGGTCGGGGAGGTTCTAGGAATTGGCCTGCTAGATCACCCGATCTAACTCCTCTGGATTATTTCCTATGGGGTCATCTCAAGGATACGGTGTATAAAGAAACAATAACAAGCCGTGAACATTTGAAGAGCAGAATAACTGAAGCATGCGAAGAAATTAAAACAAATATTCCTCTGATTACAAAAGCTGTGCTTCATTTGTTCAAGAGAGCCAATAAATGTATGGAGGTGAACGGCTCTCATTTCGAACATTTGCTTACTTGATTTTTTATGAATTATATTTGCGACTTTTTCTATTTTTGTGTTTGAGAATCCAACTCTTTCATCACCCCATCTACAACAAGTTTTATTTTGAAATTTTATATGGCATCGAAATATTAATTGATAAAAATAGATTTCAAGATTTAAAGGAATATTTTGATGCCAGGCTCATTCTAGCGCCTCGAATTCAAGGTTTTTTCTATCAGTAGTACTAAGTTTCATGATTTGAATATAAAAATATTGTAATATTCTTACTTCAACATATCATAGAAACGAAAGAAAATTTGTGCCATTCAAACAAAAAACAGATATTTCATCAGTTTTTTTCCCTCTTTCCAAATTTCTATTTGATTTTATTTTATCTCATAAACCGTGTGATATTTCTCACTTGACATGTGAATTGAAATTTTTGAGTACGGGCCAGCAATTTTTTAAATTTTTTTTTTCTTATGCTGACAGAGAATGCCTGTATGAACAAACATGTAAAATATCAGCGAACAACATATCATATTAACGAAGATATGGGAGTTCATAGATTTAGCATTTTTTCATAAATCACCCTATATCTCCGAAACGAATACCCTTATGGGACATTTGAAACCCAAATTCTCATTCAATTTGAGGTCCTCTATCTCCACTTAGCCGTTGTCCCTTACGTCACCAGTCACCCTGTATATCTCGATAGAATCTGTAGTTTTGCAATTATCCAATGCTCTAACCACTGAGCCAAGGTACTTGAAATTTTCAAGTACCTAGGTTCTGACCTCGAATGCCGCGGCTAGTTCGTTTGGGCAAATCGAGCAGGGCTTCCGTAAATATTAAATTTCGTTTTCCTGATAATTTCAAAACTACAGAATCGATCTAGATGAAATTTTTCATTTGGATAATGACGTGTTCAAGCTACGTGCTATGTCCAGATCGCTCAACCAGAACCGCAAAATGCTAGTGAATTATTTTCAAAAAAATATTTCTGTTATGTCATATCCAGAGACATGGACGATTGCTTTGACAGCTATCAAATTTTTGCTGTTGGATAACCTGACTTCACGTCAGTGCTTTTATCTGATTTCTTCATTTCGTTTCGATAAAATATACTGGGGATTTCGCAGCACGATGATACTTCGATGGAGCTGTGTATACTCCATTCACTTTTATAAAGTATCTCGGTTGGCCAAGATTTAGGTTTATCGATTTTTTTTTACTTAAAACTGATGCATGTTGGTAATCGTGAAATGTCAAATAATTCTCAGAGAGGTTGCCAATGCTAATTTCACTTGAATGTGTTATATACGGCGATTTTTAGTTTTTCCATCTCACATTGTTCAGCCCTGATGAAGGAACTGTAAAGCTTCCAAAGCTTGGCCACAATAAAGAGACAGTAGTTTCCTTCAATTGTTTTATGACTGCAAACCTGACTATCAACTTACTTTGTATATATCAATGTTGTCTTCAGCATCGAATACTTTGACCATAAATTTGCTTAATGCCCCTCTTCTGCAATACACGTAAAGTACGCCAACAAAACCGTTACCGAAAATTTCAGAACGTTCTTCTCCTTGCACCAAGATCGAAATTCTTCCTAGATTTTCACATAAATGTCGGCCCTTTCCAGGTAGCATACTCAAAGTTTCTGCTTCAGCAGTTTTTCCCACATCTAGCGGTGTCCAAGGGAAATTTTCTTCGATATTAATTATGTAAAATAGGGTAACCGGTAAAATCAGATTCTGATCGAAAGCGAATAATTAAATTTGACAGCTCGATAGTGCTCCGACATAGATGCATCTATGCTCCGACTGAATATTTCATGTTCGGTTGCCATGATAATCATGCATTAATACAAGAAATCATGCATTAATAGGGGTCATTAATGGATTATTTCGAGTGCGTTAAAATAAGCTTTTACTCTATGGTCGACGGAAATAGTTATTTAATCAACTAGTTTATTAATGACAGCGATTAATGGTCGAAATATTTTAACGCGTGAGCGGAGCGAGCGCGTTAATGTTTGAGACCATTAATCGCTAGATTAATAAAAGAGTTGATTACAAGATTTTTCCGTCGACCTCATCATGAATTGAAAATAAACTCTGAATTCAAAAAGATTTTTATTTTGCGGAATAGACAAATTTGACATAATGTAAATTTCTGTGTTCAGTTCTATATGTATATTAAATACAAGCAGGCCGTCCCAGCTTCGCCCGAGTAGAAAGTTGTTTCACGCGGCGGTTTCATCTTCAAAACTTCAACCTGCCATATCTTTTGATGTACTCGTTGTAATTGTATGATGTGAAGGGCAATTTTGTTCTAAATTAAATACTGGGGATAAATAACGTATCAGGTTGGATAAGGATCAATACCCAATTCATAAAAACACACTCCCAAATAGTGCATGATTTTGGAAAACATCTGATTACCATAAACAGGTAATAGCAAGTCAACCTTGAGAGATAGATACATGCTATCGCGGACTTTTTTGTAGAACTATTCAAGAGGTACATTTCATACATTGTATCCACGTAAGTCTTACGGTTTTTGCAGCGCACGTGAAAATAGCTGATTTTGGCTGATTTTTTTGTAATTATTGAAGTTATAGTAGGTATCCTTAATTATTTCGGGTGAAAAGTATAGCCTATGTCACTCAGGGATAATGTAGCTTTCTAAGGGTGAAAGAATTTTTGAAATCGGTCCAGTAGTTTTTGAGCCTATTCGTATCAAACAAACAAAAATACAAATCTTTCCTCTTTATAATATTAGTATAGATTTATGCTCACTAAAGAAGTTTTCGAAAAATTCATGGATGGAATATAGGACATTCTGAATAGTTTACATTTTTTTCATGAGAATAAGTTGGATAACGATTCAATTGAGTTTTATTTTTACCTTAGACATCAACAAAATACTATTAGGAGCATTCACTATGAACTCTTCCACATGTTCTTTTTCGATTTTTCGATCAACTGTTTGTGGTATCTGCTTATATCAATGTCGTCTTCAGCAGCGAATACTTTGACCATAAATTTGCCCCTTTTCTGCAATACACGTAAAGTATGCCAACAAAACCGTTACCGAAAATTTCAGAACGTTCTTCTCCTTGCACCAAGATTCTTCCTAGTTTTTCTCATAAATGTCGGTCCTTTCCATCAGGTAGCATACTCAAAGTTGCTGCTTCAGCAGTTTTTCCCACATCTAGGAGTGTCAAAGGAATATTTTCTTCTATATTGATTATGAAAAATAGCGTGAATGTTAAAATCAGATTCTGATCGAAAGCGAATAATTAAATTTGACAGCTCGATAGTGCTCCGACATAGATGCATCTATGCTCCGACTGAATATTTTATGTTCGGTTGCCATGATAATCATGCATTAATACAAGAAATCATGCATTAATAGGGGTCATTAATGGATGATTTCGAGTGCGTTAAAATAAGCTTTCACTCTATGGTCGACGGAAAATACATTTTCATACTGGAGTATTTCAATTTGTGCAAAAAGGTATTCAAATGTCTTCTGGAGGCTTACTTCTTGCGAATTTTGAAAAGTGGGGGATTACATAGGTCCATGTGTTTGTAATTTTTTTTGTTGGGTTATTCAAGTACTTTTATTTTTTTTACGAATGAACTATCGCAAAGTGACGGACTATTCTGTCCATTATTTTTCAGGAAAATTTTTTCAACATTCGATTATCGATTTCTGTACAAGGAAAAAGCTTAACTGAATCTTCCAACCATGTAAAATATTTCCAGTATGTATTAACAGAAAAAAAAAGTTCCTTCAACATTCGCTAGGTCTTTGGAATTATTGAATTCACATAATATTTTCTTAAATTCATTATTCTCCCAAAGTAAATAAGTTTGTTAACCTCAGTGCAGATAGATTGCCGTACGTGAACAGTATATGTTCCGCCGTTTCATCCCTGTACCAACGGCACCGGGAACACTCAGTTAGATCCATTCTTTGTAAATGTTTGTTAAACAAATGGCCAGTTAAAGCACCAGTCACCAGAGATAATTGCTTCCTCTAGAGAATCAAGATTTTTTTTACCTACTGCTTTGAAGAAGGCCCCTTGATAAGGAATCTCGACTGCCGGAGATCCGTTCTTGTGTTCCACTCAGAGAAGAATTTCTCCTCAATCCGTCTCTTGAAGAGGTTTTTGATAAATGTATGACAGATAGAAAGCACGGGTTCCGGCCCAGTAAAAGTCGAGCAAGCCTCTTTTTTGGCTAAGTTATCTGCTTTCATATTACCAGAGATAGATGCATGCGCAGGGCAGCAGATAACTTTGAGAGTGTTATCTGAGCTAAGCGGGCGCAGAGCCTCTCTGCATTCATAAACCAAGTTTGAGGTTACTTTTATTTCAGAGAGGGTTTTCAGTGTTCCCTCTGACTGTTGTAACATATGTATATGTGTTTCCCAGAGTAGCCTCTGCGGATACTCTTCACCGCACACACCAAGACAGCATATAGCTCTGCTTGTGCTTTTGAGCAGTGCTTTCCGAGAGGAATGGACCACTTTGTTCTAGGTTCAACAATTTCAGCACCGGCCCCCGTTTTACAAACCGAGCCGTCGAAGAACCAGGTGGTACCCTCAGGTTTGAGTAGCCTGTCTGTTTTACTCAACTGATCTCAGTATGGGCAACTACTTTTTAGGGCTCTTCGAAGCAGAATCGGGCTCACGCACGGTCTCCTCTGTGGAGGAGGGATTGGTTAATGTTCTTCACCATCTTGAGGGCCATGGCGTGCCCCCTGAATCCCCCACGATCACCCAATTGTCCCTGTTCCCAGATTCTGAGTGATGTTTTCATAGCCACCTCAACGACGGCGAGGTGTATGGAAGGAATGCCCAACATACATTCCATTAATGCTGTGGGAGTGGATCTTAGAGCGCCTGTTAAACTGAGACAAGCTCTCCTCTGGCATCTGTTAAGGAATTTCTAACATTGTATGATCCTTATGAATAGCAAGCTTCCAAATCTGTCTTCTTAAAAAAAATCCCCTTCTAGGCTACAGTAAATCCAGTTCGGAATATAGTACCTTCAGATGAAGAAACCAATATTAATTAAATTCGATTTTCAGGATGAGAGGTTCAGATGCTTCTTGGATGGGAGATGCTGAGGTTCCTCCAGAGTTTCAGGAATTTTCAGATGATGAACAGGAGCGTATGATTAAAAAAGATAAAAAACGCAAGCGTAATCAGGAACAAAATTCGGAAACACTGCCTAACATGGATCGTTTACCTGGAGCATTCTCAAAGGAACCCAACAGAACACGACAGCAACCACAAAATGCAAGACAAAGGAATACCTATCAAGCTGAAGGTAGTCCAAATCGCCCTCGATTCAGAAACAATCCACAAAATGTGAGAATATCTGGGCCTCCTCAACAGAATCAAAGTGTATTGAACCCTGTTGCTGCTTTCAATACTCCTTTGATGATGCCTCCTCCAGTGATAATGCCTCCTGCGTTCAATCCAACTATACCGCCACCAAATTTTGGAACTCCTAGGTTTTTTGCTCCTCCCATTGGTAATATTTACCACCAATTTGTTGGACCTCAGAATTTCTGTCCTAGAGGCACCAACTTCAATAGTAATCCAAACGGATCTAGCCTGAGGCAAAACATGCCAGGGCCATATAATGGCAGTTGGTTTCATTAAAAAGTAGCTGCTTTAGGATACTGAAAAATGGTAAGCATTATGCATTTACATACAGGTCTTGAAATTTGAAGTGGAGTGAAAATGGATAATTATATTTTTGAGCTATGATCATTTGAATATTTTCGAATTTTTTGAGCGCCAGTATTTCTGTAATGTTCATGAACGATTTGACAACTGCAACTATTTTTTTTGACAGTTAAAAATTTAGGATAACTCTTAGACTATACCCTATAGACCCCTTTATTTACATTGAAATAAGTCGCATCTGAAATTTAGAGCTGGTCGATTGTATCTTATACGGGTCCACTGGAATCGTTTACTACAGTCACATGTTGCCAAACTGAGCAGATTGTAGGTTTCTCTGATTATATACAAAACCATTTCTCTCATGCACAATGCAAAATTGATATAACATCTCGTAATTTATAATTGAGACAGTATTTTTGAATATATTATTAATGAGTAAATTAAAGAATATATTCAATGTATTCGAATTCTGCTATTAGATGCTAGAGGCCATTGGCCGAATGAAATTGATGTTATATTTATGACAACACCGCTCATATTGTTACTTCTGTTTTAAAAGAGATAGAGAGATCTTTTTTGGGAAGAGAAGTTTATCCGAACAACATTGTTGCCATTACAAACCGGTCTTGTATAGAGTAAAGTTGTTGTATTATAGAAAAGCTTTTGAGACAGCATCAGATTATTCAAATTTTTCTCGTGTATTTTTCATTATACCAAAAATGGTTTATAATCGTAAGTGTGAAGTTTGTGGAAAAGATAGGATGTCTAGTGCAAATTTATCGTTTCATAGGTAAGTGTATTGTTATCAAGCAGTTTATGATTCAGTGGCGTAGGAACTGTAAATAAGGAAGTTTTCAATGTTAATAAATAATAGAAAATTATAATTTTGTTGAATTTAGGTTACCAGATAACGATGAAAAGAGACGAATCTGGTCTTCCTTGTTGGGATGGTCAAATATCTGCCCAAATAAGAAAGCAATTTTCATTTGTTCAGATCATTTTGATCCTAATGATTTCGTAACCAGAGGTGAGAAGAAATATCTTGAACAAGATGCCAATCCATTATCTCAACATTCCATATTTGAAAATTCTAGTATAAGGTAATTACAATCTTCACCTGCAATAAATATTCATCTATAAACACATAACATACACTATAACGATATTCAACATGTTTCAGTGATAACTCCTCAAAGACAGAAAGCAGTCTAAGTGAACAAGACAAGTAAGTTATTATGATATCTCCAATATTTTATTGCAATCTCACTTCAAATTAATTTATTTTCCAATGATAATTCTTCAATTAAGTACTTTCTTTGTGTGTGTGTGTGTGTGTGTGTGTGTGTGTGTGTGTGTGTGTGTGTGTGTGTGTGTGTGTGTGTGTTCAATTATTGATTATTGTGGCATTTTGTATGTAATATTCATTAATAATTCTGAATTTTATAGAACATTTTGGGCATCAAGTTATAACCCTGATGGGAGTAAACCTGAGCAGGGCAATTCTTCATCCACACTCAATCAGAATTCGAAAATGAAGCAAGCAAGGTGGAGTTTCTCGAAGCAAGCAAGGTGGAGTTTCTTGAAGGAAGCAAGGTGGAGTTTCTTGAACCAAATACGGATAAAATGTCCACTAAAAAGAGGTAATATTGAGTTCATAATGTATCAAAATGAATTAGGTGATTCTTGAGGTGATTCACCGCCCGGCCGCCGTTGTGATAAGACACCGTATCCGAAACAAGTTTTTGTTCCAAATATCTGAATACATCGGTGTTTACATTACCGATTTATATCCATAAGTGTTCGAATTGTGATATTTTCAAATGGCCAATACAAGAAATAATACTAAAAGCAAATCCAATGATAATGTGGACAACACTTTCAAATCCCTCACGGATGAACTGAAAGGATACATAGGAAAAATTGTAGGTGAGGCAACAAAATCACTTCAACAAGAAATTGTTGATTTAAAACAACAAATAAAGGATTTAGTTGATACGAATAAAGATTTAATTAGAATGATTGTTGATAAACATCATCAGGACGCAATACAGGGTGTACATATAATCCCAATGGTTGTAAATCAAGAACATTTGGAAACTAGAAGTAATAGCATTGAATCGCTGAATACGTCAACTGAAACTGTGGTCGAGACTTCGAGTTCATATAAAATGTCAGTTCCTCAGAATATTGAAGTGAACACTATATCAAAAAGAAGTAAAAACCCTATAAATATGCGAGTCAAGGTTGAACACAACACAGGTAACATCAGAAAACCTAATAAAAAACAGAAAATAATAGTTGGCTCAGACTCATCGATAAATGACTCAGAAACATTTGCCCAGAAAAGAAAGATATGGATTCAATTAGGGCGCTGCAAACCCAGCACATCTGCAGATTAAATACGAGATTTCTTGAAGGGAAAATTACCCGAAGATTCGTTTGAAGTTACTAAACTGGATACTAAGGGCTACTACTCCGCCTTCAGAATTGGTGCTGATCCAGATATGGAATCATCCTTATATAATGACCAATTTTGGCCGATGGGAGTCACAATAAAGCGTTACTTTTTTCGTCGAGAACAACGAATCACACCAGCTGGAAGCTTCTCATCTACGACGAAATAGAATATCTGATTTACATCAGGCAAATGCATATGACGACAATCCAAACGTAAGTGGAATCGATAGAAACGTGTCTTATAAAAATAAGATTAGAATTATTAGCTTTAATATTCAATGTATAAAAAATAAATACCTATTACTCGAGCTTTTTTGGAAGAATACGATTTTCCAGAAATTTTATGTATAACTGAGCATTGGGTTACATCAGATTATAACAGTGATTTATTTGATATCAGTGGGTATACAAGGGTGACTGAATTTTGTAGGAGTAGTCACTCTCACGGAGGAAGTGTAATCTTTGTGAGATCTTGTTTCGGGATGTTATATTCCAAAGTAGCAATTCTTGATGATTTAAACAGGGAGCTCTGCTTCGAGAGCTGTGTAATCGACGACGGGAATGGTATGTGTATAGTTTGTGTTTACAGATCTGAATTGGGATCATTTGAGGAGTTCGAGTATGAATTCGCAGTTGCTTTGACTAGGTTGTCGGATAAGTATGAGCGAATTTACATATGCGGTGATGTTAATGTGGATGAAATGGCGAAAGCCGATCTCAAAACGAAGTCATTCTTTGAGATCTTGGAAAGTTTTGAACTGCGGTCTGTAATAAATGATTATACGAGGATTTTTTGTTATAGTGACTGCAGAATCAGTAGAAGTAGTGTTGATTATATAATTACAAATAAAGCTAACAAAGACATAAAGAACAACTGCAATTTTCATGCTGGGTTTTCATAATGTGCTCATGGTAGAAATAATTAACTCGATTCGGCCTCACAAACACGAATATATTGAGCACTATTATAGATCTTTTACGGAGCAAACGATCAATGAATTTATGTACCTGATTCAAAAACATTTAAATTGTGACTATGTTCAAATATTCGACTCCGACGCATTCCACAAGTTTTATAGTGATTTTATTTGGTGTTTTCAGGTAGCATTTCCAATAATTAAAAAACGCACTAGATGTTGTGCGGGTATCACGATCCCTTTATCAGACTCGATAAAACAAAAATATAAAGATTTAAAAAATTTGACCCGGATGGCAACTCGAATGCCTGGACTGGCAATTCAGGCTAGGCGGGAAATATTAAAAACTGAAATCGATGAAATGTGCAATTACGAGCGAATGCATTTTTATTAAGATATCTGCTAATACATGCAAATCAAAAACAGTATGGGGCATTATGAATTCTCTAATGAACAAGAAACTTCCCGTAAAGGATATTGAACTGGTCAATAACGGTGGGACAATTGTTGATATGGCTGAGGTGGGCAGGACGTTCGGTACGCATTTTACTAACAACCTAAAAATGTGTGTATCTGATTATTTTGGTACCGCGGTCCGCGACAGTGTGTGCACTGTCTCTGTTGGAGCAGGTATGTCTATGTTTTTCGGAAGATATATATGGCGCCGGAAGATATATATGAAACAATATCATCCTTTTCAAATAAACGATCAGTGGGTACTGATGAGGTGCCCATGTTGGTATTGAAACACTCGGCTCAATATATATCCGGAATTTTAGCGTCCATCATGAACCAATCGGTAGAATTGGGAATTTTCCCGGAACCCCTCAAGGTCTGTTGTGTTATACCGGTCTTCAAAAAAGGTAACAGTACGGATATTGATAATTATCGACCGATAGCATTGGTGAATTGCTTATCAAAGATACTGGAAAGGGCTATGTATTATAGAATAATAAATTTCGTTGAAAAAAACAAATTGCTAGATGACTGTTAACATAACTTTAGAATGAAGCGATCCACAGGTACTGCTGTTGTTGAGGTCGTACAATATATATCCACAAAAATGGAGTTTTGCATGATGATATGTTTCGACTTAAAAAAGGCGTTTGAAACGGTGGATCTAGGATTTATGGCAATGAAACTTGAATCCATCGGCATCCGTGGTAAAGTGAAAAACTGGTTAATATCTTACCTGAGCCATAGAAAGATGGTGGTAGACGTGAAAGGTACTTTATCTGAAGAATTTGATGTCGAATTGGGGGTGCCACAGGGTACTTCATTGGCGCCGCTGCTTTTTCTTATTTTCATCAACGACCTGCCGCGGTTCATTGGGAGTGGGAGATTATTCATGTTTGCGGATGACGCATGAGTTATAATGAGTGACAAGTCTGCCGCTGATATGGTCAGAAAGGGTAACGAGGTAATAGGTCAATTCAAAAAGTGGTGTGATATGAACAGACTCTTTATAAACAGAGAAAAACAATAATTGTTGAGTTTCACAATCCACATAGGGTTCCTTGTGATCCCACACTGATTTTTAATGAGACTCCACTGAAGATAGTGAAGAAAGTGAAATACTTGGGAACATTTATCGACAGACATCTGAATTGGTCGTCGGAAATCGACAGCATTTGCTCTAAGCTCAACAAAATATATTTCACATTGAGCAAAATAAAAAAGTTGATGGGTCGGGAGAATGCTCTAACTTTTTATCACACCAGCGTATGCTCTATACTAAGATACAATGTAATACACTACTGGAAAAAATTAAAGGATCAAAAAAAAATTCCAAATTTTTCGGCAATTTTCAACATGCCGTAACTTTGAGAGGAATGGTCGTACAAGGAATTCAAAAAAAGGAAATTGTAGCTCCAAGTGTCTAGTTTTTGGATTAGGACTTCAAAAATTTTAAGTTTCAGTGGTTTTCGAGTAATGATAGAAAAATCAGCAACAAAAAAATTCTCAAAATTTTACCACTTTTTTTTTCTTGTCTACGAGCGTGGTAATTTTATTTTTGCATAATCGTTATAATGATGGGATACTTTGTTAATTCAGCTTTAATTTATTTTTTTATTGACCTCAATACGTCCACTTCTCGCCGAGATATCGGTCTTCAAATGGAAAAGGATCCATTTGTCTTTGATTATCGATTTCTCAGCAACCAATGATCGCACAGAAAATTGAAGGGGGGTTTCAAGACCTTAAATGAACTCCCATTAATGAACAACCATTGCTTATTCATAGAAATTTTTTTTTCTTAATGTCGCATCAATATGAAAATTTAACAAAAAAAGGGCTTTTGGTGGTTTCTTGGAAAATCTACCGCTGGATCGAAAATGTTGTGGAAACCAATAATGTTAAGTGTGACTTTCACAGTTCAATATGTTGATAAAAACCTTACGAAGAGCCAACTCAATTCAGCGAGCCGTTTTTTTGTTTGACTCGATTGAATTTTTGAAAAAAAATGAGGATCACGTTTTTTGCTCTGAGAAGCTCGTAATCTTTAAAAAGGCAAAAAATAGTTTTCTCGAGCTTTTTCCACATTTTAATTGCAGATAGTTCATAAATTTCAAAAAAAGAAAAATAAAAAAAACAACAAATAACATTTTTATTAATTTAATAACGGGTATTGCCACCCCTGTTTTCAATAACGGCTCTCAAACGTTCACCCATGTTAATGCAGGCGGTAACAATACCCGTTATTAAATTAATAAAAATGTTATTTGTTGTTTTTTTTTTCTTTTTTTGAAATTTATGAACTATCTGCAATCAAAATGTGGAAAAAGCTCGAGAAAATTCTTTTTTGCCTTTTTTAAAGATTACGAGCTTCTCAGAGCAAAAAACGTGATCCTTATTTTTTTTCAAAAATTCAATCGAGTCAAACAAAAAAACGGCTGGCTGAATTGAGTTGGCTCTTCGTAAGGTTTTTATCAACATATTGAACTGTGAAAGTCACACTTAACATTATTGGTTTCCACAACATTTTCGATCCAGCGGTAGATTTTCCAAGAAACCACCAAAAGCCCTTTTTTTGTTAAATTTTCATATTGATGCGACATTAAGAAAAAAAAATTTCTATGAATAAGCAATGGTTGTTCATTAATGGGAGTTCATTTAAGGTCTTGAAACCCCCCTTCAATTTTCTGTGCGATCATTGGTTGCTGAGAAATCGATAATCAAAGACAAATGGATCCTTTTCCATTTGAAGACCGATATCTCGGCGAGAAGTGGACGTATTGAGGTCAATAAAAAAATAAATTAAAGCTGAATTAACAAAGTATCCCATCATTATAACGATTATGCAAAAATAAAATTACCACGCTCGTAGACAAGAAAAAAAAAAGTGGTAAAATTTTGAGAATTTTTTTGTTGCTGATTTTTCTATCATTACTCGAAAACCACTGAAACTTAAAATTTTTGAAGTCCTAATCCAAAAACTAGACACTTGGAGCTACAATTTCCTTTTTTTGAATTCCTTGTACGACCATTCCTCTCAAAGTTACGGCATGTTGAAAATTGCCGAAAAATTTGGAATTTTTTTTTGATCCTTTAATTTTTTCCAGTAGTGTAGTTTGGGGACGAGCAACTCCGTGGGCGCGAGTTTTTATCCTTCAAAAACGTATGATCCGTCTGATTTTCGATTTGTCATCTATAACGTCATGTCGAGAGTACTTTGTGTTGAATGGATTGCTGACATTTCCCTCAATTTATATTTATGCAGTACTGTCATACATGCATGGTAGAAGAATGGACTGGGTTAAATCTGGTGATAAACGTAAGTATCAGACGCGTAATAATTTCAAAGTGGAAGTCGAATATGCGCATCACGAGTTCCATAGAAAATCGCCACTGATAATTTAATACCGAAAGAGCTGGTCGCTTCGAACGATATTTGCGAGAGAGATTAAAAAGATTTTGATTAATGGTGCTTATTATACAATTAAAGAATTTGAAGACTCAATGCTCAGTTGATTAGTGGCACTTGTTTGTCTGATTGTTGTTGAATTATGTCATATACAATTATTTATTTGATTATTATTGTGGAAGATGTGATATGTCTTACATTTAAGTTATACTTTGTAAGTGATTGTTGGAAGTTGACTTGTTCAGAATTGAATGAATTGTTTATTATTATTATTATTATTATACATATTTAAAATTTTTGGATAATACTCAGCTTTACTTCATTCATTCCAGAAAGAGGAAATACATTGGCGATTTATCCAGTAGCGACTTCTCAACTCCAGAAAAAAGAAGAAGGAGTCTTCAAAATGTGAGGAGAGTGATTTCTCAGCAAAGGACAAAAATACGTTCCTTAACAGCAAAAGTGAGAAGACGAAAACTCCGAATCATTACTTTGAAAAATTTGCTGTCATCACTCAATGAAAAATATCGGCTCACAGAAGGATCACAGCAGGCAATATTAGTGAGTTCATTATGTGTATTAATTTATTTAATATTCACTAAATGCTAATTTCTCTACACTCTTTGAGAAAATTACTTCTTGCTTTATAATCAGGGTATCCTTTTCTACCTTTAGTGTATTGTTTCTAGCATCAGTACAATTCATCTTTCATATAAATTATTGTAGAAATATTGTATTCTAGTCTCATTAACAATCTCTTTTTCTTCCTATTATGGAATTCATTCAGTCATATTATTTTCTTGCAGGCATCTGTACCTAAAACGGCAGGACATATTTTTAGACGGACGATGGGAGGACCAAGCAGGCAAAAATATTATTATTATTAATTATTATTAAGATAATACAGAAGAGTTGAGATCGAAATCTATAAACTCACATAGAAAATAAAATTAATTCGAATTGACATTGTTAAGAAAAAAAAAAGGCTAATGTACACAATACACTCCCGAAATTACAAACAGTTTTACGAGGGAACACTCGCGAGCCACCTGTCCAGAGCACTCTTGAAGCTGTTCACTGAGCGGGCATTCACTGCGGCCGTCGGCAGACCATTCCAGGAGATAAAAACCCTATTGGAGAGGAAGTGTTCTCTGCTGGTGAACCGGAACCTCTCCTTTGCCAACTTGAAGTTGTGGCCACGCAGACGTGTGTCAGCATTCAGGCGAAAGAGGTGGGACACATCAACGTTGAACAAGCCGTGAAGGGCTCTATATGTTGTGATCAAGTCACCCCTCAGACGGCGGTTTGCAAATGGAGTGAGACGCATTATAGAAAGTCTCTCCTCGTAGGTGGGTCTTCTTCTACCATATGGAATCCTGGTAATTCTTCGTTGGATGGACTCAAGGTGATTTACTCCCGGGCCAGCACCGGGGCCCATACTGGACCTGCATATTCAAGGATGGGCCGAATAAATATGGTGCAAGTGCGAGGATCACAGCGTCCAAAGGTTTTCTGAAGAAGGAACGACATTCTCTTGGCTTTGTTGGAAACAGCTGCTATATGCTCCGACCAGGACAGATCCTCAGTGATAACGACCCCTAGATCCGACTGCGATGCAACTGATCCAATCACATGGTGGGACAAGTGGTAGGGGTGTTTGGGGTTATGTTTTCCCATATGAAGGACCTTGCACTTATCCAAATTAAGTGGAAGCTGCCAAGTGTTGGACCACCGCCATATGGCATCCAGATCCTCCTGAAGAACTGATCCCAAAAATGGATTGCTGTAAATTTTGACGTCATCGGCAAATAGTACGCAAGATGATTTCACCTTAGCTGGCAGGTCTGACGTGAAGAGTATGAAGAATATGATCCCAGTTTGAGAACATTTGCTCTGACACTAGCTTTTTATTCTCCGAAAGCTTACAATTATGTTAGGAGAACTTTCAATGGGAGTCTTCCTCATTTAGGAACCATTTCTAAATGGTATCAGTCTGTTGATGGAAGTCCAGGGTTTACTAAAAAGGCTTTGATAGCTATCAGTTTAAAAAAAATGACTCAACTGATCCGGTTATGTGCAATTTGGTAATGGATGAAATGTCTATACGACAACAAATAGAGTGGACAGGGAAAAATATATTGATTTAGGTACCAATCTTGACTCTGATAATTTACCGGAAGCGAGGGAGGTATTAGTATTCATGCTTGTGTGCATCCACAGCTCGTACAAGTATCGTAAAGCTGCATATCCGTTACCTACAAAATGAAATTGCACTAAAAAAATTGTTTTTTTCTTATTTTAATAACAGCAAATTCTTTTATTGCAGAATTATAATCGAGACTGCTCGTTATATCACTTTCGATAGAAAGTATTCCTAAAAACTGCAATCTATTTTCTGTCATAACTGTTCTATATTTATTTTTTATCCGAGGATGTAGTGTTATGGTATGGGCCCATAGAAATCATAATATATATACTTACTCTAGAATGCTAATTCCTTCAAGTTCCGCAGCGAAAAACGTGCCGCATAGGCAACTGATTCACAATGTGCGCATACTCACCATTAGGAAATTTCAGGTAGAACGATGCCAAGTCCCTAAATATTTTGTCGGTTCTATTTTAAGTTCAATATAATTAAACAATAAAAATATTCCATTGAGTAACAAACTTATTTTATAGCTCATGCGCGACTTCCTACGACTATTAGACACATTAATATCATAAGTGAATTGCAATATTTGTGGAATTGGTGAGAAAATTAGAGTAGTTATGTAGTAGGTTTCACTAAATAGATATAGACCGCGCAACACTGCTTTTTCTGTCTCATGGCAAATGACTTTGAAATGACCTTAGTGAAAGAATAGGCAGGAGCGGGTCCAGTGTCAGTCTGCAGTCACAGTTTAGTTTACTGCATAGACAAACTAGTTCACTGGTGCTTAACTGTTATTTTCGTGTTTGATATTCTTCGTGTGCGTTTTGCTTTTGTTGTGTGTTGTGTTCGATTTGGATTTTTTCGTATCCGACAAACAATGAACTGTATAGTGTTGTGGTGTCCTTGTCTTGACCTGTTCACTTAAGTATGTGAACTATGTGCACCTTTTCATTCATATAACTGTTAAAAATTTATGATTTACGCTTTGCTTTTCATTCGATTGACACATATCTATCCACTCGCACCATGAGATTGTTTCTTTATATAGCAAAAGAACGCAATTCATTATGAAAAATCATGAATTCTTGTGAGTAAACCATCTTTTAATGGATAATTCGAACTCGAAAATAAAATATGTCGAAGTAAAACTTTGCAGTTTCATTTAGATAACAGATTGATTTTGGAATATACTCAGAATTCACTCCTGAAACGATGCAGAATAACGCATTGGCAGATGTACAAATGTACAATACATTTTCATGTTTCCACTATTTTCAGGAACACCGAAGAATAGAACTGTCCTTAAGGGATATATTAGTATATTTTGCTCATTTGATTTTTTTTTCTGTACTTTACCAAAAGATTCGTTGTTTGTTCACCAGAATTTGTCTTCCTTGATCCTTGAATTAATTTTTATACCGAAACCGGGTTTTTTCAACGCCTGAAGAGGTTTTGGAATAATAAAAGATTTTCAGCTTATCTTCCAGTCGCTGATGATTCCAAATTTACCATTCAAATAGCTGTTGAAAATTATCAATATGTTCAAAACAACTAGTAAGTGTCGAATACTAATAATGAATTGATTAAATCCAACTGCAACAATAACAGCATAACATTTTATTGAAGCCGACCCTGTTCAGAAACAACCTGATGGCACGTATGCGCATTGTGGACCACACTGAAATTTTTACAACACTTCGGCCAATTGATTTAGCATTCTAGAGTAAGTATACCTATATATTATGATTTCTATGTATATAATTCACAAGTTGCCTCTGAGCTTCCTATAAAATAAAGTACAGCCTGACTATTTTTTTCACACTTACAGACTGAATTTTTATTCCAGAAAAAAAAATTAATTCGATCGCCGGGGGCCCCTTTGGACCTCGGGGCCCTACGCTGCAGCGTACTAAGCGTACCGGTTAATCCGCTACTGATGCTCGCATATAACTGGTAATACTGAGTCATTAGTTCCCTGGAGTGATCATTTATTACGTTATAATTAAGGCATTCATTGCCACGTTTTATTGTCAATTGTCAAGTTAGATTTTAGTAGTTTCTTCTTTATGTTGTAGAGAAATTTAGTCTGTTCAAATGTCTTAATCTTCGAGATTCCGAATTTATGTTTGTCAATTAACTTGATGTGATATTTTAAACTCTTTGTAATTTATTGAATGGATTGTTTGTTATTTTATAACAATGTAGTCTTTGCTACATTTATGGTCAGTTTGTTGTTACATAACCACTTGTTGTAAAGAATAAGGTCTTGATTGGCGAAAATTTCTAGTTTTGTAGGACTATAAAACAATTAAGACTACTATATAATTTTTTCGAACATTTATATCCTGTGAATAAACTTACAATTGAAGTTATCTCTTCTTATTTCCATATAATGAGTATATTCTCAATAATTCTATAGCAAAATTACAACTGGAATTAAAATATTGGATTGACTCGATCTTCACTTGATGGAAATTCATTTTAATAAGAATTAAATGAAAAGTTATTCCATTTTCAATTTTAATTATAAGAATAACAGTTGTTACGACACACAGTAGCTTCTTAAGATTTCACACTTTTATATTGAAGTTATTCAAAAATGTAAAATCTCAAGAACTACTGAGTAGCAAAACAATAGTAATTTAAAGTGGAAATAGAATAACTGTCATTCAATTCTTCTCAAAATGAAATAATTTTCAGTTTTTTCGAGATGAAAAATAGGTATGTGAATATGCAGAAAAGTGCCCACATTTTCATTGGGTCAATGCAGGGCAAATGATTCTTACTGCAAATAAATCTTTTCACAGTATTAAAATATTTTTGTGCAATTGAAATTAGTTATTTTTAGAGCTTTAGAATAATGATTACTGAAAAATTCGTTATTCTTCACATTCGTGAAATATTTTCGATAAAATCATATTGAAAGGAAGATTTACTGAATAACAATAAATGTCGCGACAGAAGTGATTTGAAATTGTACGCCACTGTTCATCCAAAGCCAAGGATTCATGCGATGTTGCCACAAAACGTGGCTAAACAAAGAGATCCGATATTTTATCTTTGTTCCACTCATTGTGATGACTTTCAATGTGGAGCCAAAACAAATCATCATTCTACAAGGGTATGTGATGTCTAGAGGGTATAGTCTAAGGGATAACCAGTTCAGTTGAAAAATCAAACAGATCCATATTGAGTGCATATTGTAGCTACATTTGCGATATCTTTTAAAGTTTGCTCAATTAGATTGCATATGATGGGCTAACTAATATCTGTTAACATCAGCAAAGACGATATCGGCATTATGAATAATCAAATTCTTCTTTGCTATGCGAACGCTACGTTGAATATGCATCTGCGATCGGTCCATTTGCGTTGCTTGACTTGACTACGCACGTATAGTTCATTTAAGAATTATTGGCATCTTCAGGGAGCTTTGGAGAATCGAAATTATGTTGATGCTAGCCTATTCAGTAGTATTTTGAGTTGCAGATTTCAGGTTGGTGTTGGAAATATGTATATGCCTAGAATACCTGGTGTTGGCACGGATTAGATTTTGTTCAAGACTTTCTTGTCGATCGAAAATCGAAAAAGTTCCATTCATATGAAACAGCTGCAGCCTCAAAAGTACTGATTGAATGTTAGGATATGGATGAAATTTTGTTTGTTTTCAGGTGAGGCCGCGACGGGATTAGATTCACATCTGGTCCTATGAGAGTCAAGAAGAGGATTACGTCTGTCGTATAAGGTAGATGACGATAATCTGGGAATCCATCAGAAAAAAAACTCTGCACGCAAATTGCAACATTGTGATATTAAATTTAGGAAATACTATTTTAACATCAGAATATTATTGTTTGTATTAGTAATAAAAGAAGACTAAGATATTTGTGTTTTTAATTATCTTTGATTGAATATGTAACATGAAGTTGATTGGCAGTTACACTAGTAGAGAACTACAGACATAATATTTTTTCTCTATTTCAGTATCGTAATGAGTTCATTTCAGTATTAAAAACTGTACTGTAATGGATTCATTACAGCATCGTTTTCAGTAACATTTTTCGTTTTGTGGTTGTCAGCAATGACTTCCGATCCTTTTAAATTTCAGCAGACGTCAATTTGGAAATGTCAATTTTCGTATTTCCTAACATTCACACCAACTGCCAATATACAATATGAAAGTCACTAGGACCTATAATTCGAATTTTTTCATTGAATTTCACAAAATTTGAGTGAAATAGAGAAAATATCGTCTAATACTCGTTGCAGAATGCAATTCCAATACTCATGCGTTCGAAAACTCGCTCCTTCGTCGCTCGTTTTCGAATTTCGCATTCGTATTGGAATAGGAGAGCCCATTCTGCAACTAGTTTTAGAATATACTATTAAATAACAACCTCTACACATTACTATTCTTCTCATTGGTCAAATTTCTTTGAAACTCAAAGAATTAAGTCAACTGAATTTTAATTCAACATTGAGTTAATTTTTCTGGTGTAAATGATGGATGCATTGAGTAAAAAAGTAGCAAGTTGAAGATTAATTGCAAGGTTTCATTAAATATATATAGATATTCTATGCTCCTAGGTATTACTATTTGAACTGGGGTCGTTATGGCTCAGTTAGTCTTCCGGGAACTGCGACCACATGGATATTTTTGTTCACTTCCCTACTCATTCTTTGACGATGTATCATGTGTGCATGAGTGCAAGTCGCGGTGTTGTTTGCTGTGCCAGATCTTGGGTTTATGAGGTTGATAATTCCAGAAAACTCACGGTCAAGATTGTCAAGTTTTCGGGATTCACGTGAGCCCAATTTTTTCAAATTGAATTTCACTGAGAGAAGTCTTACGACGGAAAAGTATTCGAATTCGTTTAGCAAATTATTTCATTTTCATAAAGGGCCATATGTTCATTCCGGTTGAGATTTGATATCTCGGCCTGATAGCAAGATTGGATCGAATTCGATGCGTCTCATCTGCTTGTGCATGTGTGGGTATTTTGAAATTTATAGATTGACGAGAAGCCGGATTCCCAATCTTTCTCAACCCAATCATTTTCCATATAATCGGGAAGCCTCCTTCACTGGCCCGCTGGAGTGAAGAGCGTTGAACCTTTTCCATCCTCCTAACTTTCGTAAATATACTGAACAATGTCGGAATCTGAAATCACTCTGAAGAGTTTGCATGATGAAATTATAAAAAGTAGAGATGAACTAAAACGTGGCATGCAGGCAGTTGAGGCTAATATTATTTTGGAAATTGAGGCACTCAGAAAGAGAGTTTCTACATTGGAGAAGGAGAACGTTGAACTCAGGGAATCTGTTCAGAGTTTGGAGAGTAGGGTGAGAAAGAATAATTTCGTGATATATGGCCTGAACTCAAATGTGCGGGAGGAACTGAGCGCCAATTTTATCTGCCAGGAGATAAATGAACTGCTGGGGTTGAATCTCGTTGAGTCAGACATCAATGATGTTTACTACCTAGGGAGATCGCAGAGGAGTCCAATCAAGGTTGAATTGATGTCTTATAGAGTGAAAAATGGAATATTTCAAAATCTTCGGAAACTGAAAGGGAAAGAAGTATATTTCGCTCACGACTTGACTAGAGAACAAAGTGAGGAATACAATCAACTGCGGAGTCATCTTTCTGAGCTGAGAGGACAGAATATATCGAATTGCCGAATTAGGGGAAATAAATTATATATAGAAAACACTGCATATACTTTAGCTGAGCTTGAGAGACTGCAGGAGCTCCCTACAAAACGCACAAACAGCGCACCATCCACTCCCACTGTGGAGAAATACCAGGAGAAGCCTCAGGAAACTCCTAACGAACAGCGTGCACCATCCGCTCCCACTGTGGAGAAATACCAGGAGAAGCCTCAGGAAACTCCAAACGAACAGCGTACTGTTCGGCGAGATAATCAGTTGGCTTCGGGGTCTGTCCAGGGTGGAGATAGGGCTTTGTTGGGGAAGACTACGGGGGGGACAGATAAGGATCGGCATAAATCAGTTTCTGCAGGGACTTCTGGCACTCTGCCGAGGAGAACTTTATCATATATCGCGAAAGAGAGAATGAAGACGCGCTCTAATAAATAGAAGCGTTCTCTTGATCTCTCATTGATTTTCTTTGTTTTTGGCTTCACTTTTTTCTTTGATTTTCGGTTTTTTTTTCTCTTTTCTTTTTTTCTGTTCGTGATCTGCGATTTGGATTGTTTCATGGATCCGTGTATAAGAGATGTCAATTTTTCACCCATTACTACAATTGAGTGTCGTGATGTTGATCAGTATGGGAGGGCTTCAGAGACGGGAGATGTTGTTTTCAGGATACTGCACCAGAACATTAGAAGCATCCATAGAAATTTTGATGAGTTGTTGATTCTACTCAGGAAGCTCCGCACCCCTCCTGATTGCCTGGTTTTGTCGGAGACTTTCACAGTATTGGATGAGGGGAATTTTGGTATTGAGGGGTATAATATGGTTTATAACCAGGGCGAGATTAATAAAAACGATGGAGTGATTGTTTATTTGAAAACATGTTACACCTTCCAGCACGAGGTTGTAAATATTGGACCAGTAAAGGCACTCGAGAATACAATCACTTTAACACACGGAAGGAAATTACTTATCACCGGTGTATATAGACCTCCTTCAACAGATGTCTGGGATTTCGTTGTTTCACTCGGAAAATACCTGAAACAAAAAAGGGCGTCAGTAATTGAGAATCATGTGATGGTAGGCGATATTAATATCAATATTTTAAACGAATCAGATGATGTAGTATCAACTTATATGAATATGATGAGTGAATATGATTACATATCTATGATCAATAAAGAGACACGAAAAAAATCATGCTTAGATCATATATTTTTGAAGGGTACCATTCCGAACATCGAATCTTTAATTTGGGCCTCAACGGTGGAGACATGCATAACCGATCATCGTGCCACAGCCATTAATCTTCCGGTGCACGAAAGGGTGACACAACGTAGGGAACAGATATGCCGCTACAAAATAGATTATGATAAGCTGAGGGAAGCACTGTTGAATTTCGACTGGGGGTGTTTGTATTCACTGGAGACCACTCAACTTAAGACAACATATTTTCTCCAAAAGTCCAAAAGACGGTGGAATTTATAGAATTGAACACCATGGAGATTAAGATAAGAAGGAGGGATGTAGGAAGAAAAGACTGGATAACTGCCGGAGTTATTAAATCTGTCAATCACAAAAATGAGCTCTATAACAGATATATAAGAGAACCGGATACATATAGAGAAGAATTTGTTCAGTATCGGAAACATCTGAATCGAATAATGAGAATGGCAAAGTACAACTATTATAGAGCAAAAATAGAAGAATATGGAGAAAGCTCAAGAGATTTATGGAGAATACTGAACGAAAAATACAAGTGTAAAAACCTACACACAGTGCAGGAAGTTCGGAGAAAAGATGGCTCAGTGACTAAGGATAAGAAACCAGTTGCAAATGTTTTCAATGATTATTTCATCAACGTTGGATCGGACCTTGCAAAGAGGAAAAACATTGCGGACACGCCCCCATTCAATGCGGGAAAAAATGATCACTCCTATTTAAACCCAACCACCCCGGCGGAAGTTGAGTCAATAATAAACGGCTTGAAGAAAAATAAATGTCCAGGATACGATAAGATTACAAGCGAGACCTTGAAGAAAATTGGAAGTGAAATATCTGTTCCGTTGGCACATGTGCTGAATTCAAATTGTCAATTGTTAAACCAGTATACAAGAAGGGAATGAAAGATTCACCGTCAAATTACAGACCAATATCTCTGATCACCTCGTTTACCAAGGTATTCGAGAAGATCGTTGGAATTAGATTAAATAACTATTTGGAAAGATATAACATCATATCGAATACTCAGTTTGGATTCCATGAGGGAAAATCTACTACGGATGCTGTTTCGTACCTGTCTGATAGTATTTATAAAATCTTGGATGCTGATGAGGTGGCGCTGTGTGTATTTTTGAACCTTTCAAAGGCGTTTGACACGGTGAACCATGATGAGATGCTGAGCGTCCTGGAGAATATCGGTGTGCGTGGAGTGCCTCTTCAGTACTTATTTGAAAAACTGATCACAGATGGTGCAGGTTGATGACGTATTCAGCGATTTACTGGACATACAATATGGCGTGCCGCAGGGAACGGTGTTGGGACCTGTTTTGTTCACGCTCTACATGAATGACATCCTGAGGGTAAACAGTATGGGAAAAATTATATGCTTCGCAGATGATACAGCCATCCTTTATAGGGACCTAAAATGGGAGAATTTGAAGTTAAAAGTTGAAAAAGACATGGAAGATTTATCAAAAGCCTTTAAGTACAGATATTTAACAATAAATGAAGAAAAGACCAAATACTTACCGTTTGCACTTTGCGCAAATAGGCTACCAACTTTTGAACATCTGTCAATATGTAGTGACGACGCAACATTCGGGATTTCTCGAGCTTCTTCAATAAAGTATCTCGGCGTACATATCGATCAACATCTCAGGTGGGATGTCCACGCCCGTAATACTGTGAATACGTTAAGACGATTTCTCTATCTATTTCGCTCCCTTAGCCAAATATTGGAGATTAAACACTTGAAGATACTATACCATGCACTCATAGAATCCCGCCTCCAGTATGGTATCAGGTCTTGGGGTGGCTTGTATGATGTACATCTGAAGAACTTACAGGTGATACAGAATTACTTTCTGAAAATCATGTTGCACTCGACGGATAATAGTATATTCTAAAACTAGTTGCAGAATGGGCTCCTATTCCAATACGAATGCGAAATTCGAAAACGAGCGACGAAGGAGCATTCTGTAACGAGTATTAGACGATATTTTCTCTATTTCAGTCAAATTTCGTGAAATACTGTTGAAATTCAATTAAATACTCATCCTAGTGACTTTTGTATTGTATCTTGGCAGTTGGTGACTGTTACGAAATTGACATTTCCAAATTGACGTGTGTTGAAAATTGATAGGAGCGGAAGCCAGTGCTGACAACCAAAAAACGAAAAATATAACTGAAAACAATGCTGTAATGAGTTCATTACAGCACTGTTTTTAGTACTGTAATGAACTCATTACGATACTGAAATAGAGAAACTCTTGTTTGAAGCTGAAGTTTTGAACATGCGGGGAATATACTACCACACCTTACTCATGCATTGCTTCAAACACAGAAGTTCATTGACATACCTTCTGTATAAAAAGTACCCGGAATTGTAAAAAAAAACACATAAATTTAAATTTAATCATCAATATTTATTTTGTCTCCTTCAAAATAGTCCCCATTGCTTACAATACAACTATGATATCGGCGAACCCACTTTTCCATGCACCGCTCATACGCCGCCAAAGGTATGGCCTTCAGTTCTCGTTGCGAATTTGTTTTGATGGCTTCAATGGACTCAAAACGCGTTCCACGTAGGGGCAATTTGAGTCTTGGGAATAGAAAAAAGTCGCACGGAGCTAAGTCAGGTGAATACGGCGGTTGTTCGATGGTATTTATTGAGTTTTTGGTCTTGTATTCCTTAATAATTATGGCTCGGTGCGACGGCGCGTTATCATCATGAAAATTCCACGAATTGTCTTTCCATAAATCTGGCCGTTTACGGCGAACATTCTCACGCAAACGCCTCAATACACCCAAGTAATACTCCTTATTCACTGTCTGTCCTTCAGGAAGAAATTCTGAGTGCACAACACCACGATAATCGAAGAAAACAGTGAGCAAAACTTTAATTTTCGATCGACTTTGACGTGGTTTTTTCGGACCGTCTTTGAATGATTTGTACCAATCGTATGCTTGTGTTTTTGACATACAATTATCACCAAAGGCTTTTTTTAACATTTTCAATGAATCGGCACAAGAAAATTCGTTTGCAAGACAAAATTTGAGGCAAACTCTTTGATCAACTATTTTTTCCATTGTAAAATTCGCAGAGCACTTTTGAGGTCGACTGATACTGACAGCTGTTGTAAACACACTAGTTGACAGATCGCGCTCAAATTTGGCTTGGTAATAAAGGAAGGTCCTTCCAACTTTAAGAAAAAAAAAATTACCGATTCCTTTTTGGCGGTTCATTTAAATAACATTTTCCGGGTACTTTTTATACAGAGAGTACCTCGATGACGGATATATAACTCGTAGGAGAGAAGAGCAAAGAGTTCGGACGCACAGAACTAGAAAAGCTATCGGACAGCGTACATATACCTACATCATGCCTCGCATTTTCAATCTGCTAATAAATGAATTGAGATCTAAATTTTATTCATTGAACTCCTGCAAACTGTTCAGCAAGTATGTAAAGAACTATTTGAGAGGAACTGCTAGAGCTAAAATAGCAGATATAATCAACCAGAGATAGCGATATCCAACATCTATATGGACCTGAGAACGTGTCTGGCTCATGGGGCTGCCTCAATACCGTGCTCGCAGAATTGGTGCACAGATTCTGAGGAATATACCCTCCGTGCAACCATTTGGTTTTTGGAGGGAACCATGTTTATTCTGCACCAGGATTTCCTTTTTTTGTCGTTTGAGTAGCTTTCATTGCTATACATGGACATCTATATTCCAGCATAAATTATTTAAGATACTCTACTATGATGTGTTATATTTTTTTTCTTTGTAGAATTGTGGATGAATAAACATATATTATATTATTGAAGCCCAAGGAGGTCATCTATGGTGTTGATAAAACCGACAACATCCCTAGGAGCCTTGGCCGTTACCTCGTGGGTATCCAGGACTGCTTCCCCATATGAATGGTTTTTAGACCAGCCAGTGCTGGACACTTGCATATCATGTGTTCAGCTGTTTCTGCCTCTGATCCACAGAGTCTACGAATCTCGTCTGTTGACTTACCCATACGGTACAAATGATAAATAAAAGAATATTATTGGGTAATAGGACTTGTAACAACTTTTATTCCGTCACTATGCCAACGTTTCAAGGAAGATCTCCTCTTTCTCAAGGCTAAAATTAATACAATACAATTAAGAAGAGAGAACTAACAGTCTGTACTATTACCTACCTAGTCAACTAATTAAAAGTTTTTGTCATATAATAAAATCATATAAGGTAGTACAATAGAAAATTCCAACACACGTAACATGACGCAATTCATTAAATAAGGTTATGTTATGGCTATGCTATGTCATTTCATCAAGACAAACCTCACAGAATACAATCAAATAAACTAAAACTGCTAACATATAAAACAGATATAAACATCTTACAACAATTGACTGTATAAAATACTAAGACCCTGCACGTCTTCTCTATGATTGACTGTTTTGTTCTTTTTGATGAAAATCATCTCACTAATATTTCTGGTATATCTATTTTTTTCATAATCTAAAATCTTAACATCATCAAAATTGAACCTGTGTCCTGTCAATTGAGCATGAGTAGCTAAAGCTGTTTTATTATTATTAGTTAGGTTGCTACAATCATTTTTATGCTGTCTAATTCTTTCTTTAAGATATTGTTTAGTCTGTCCAACATATGATTTTTCACAATTGAAACAGGGAATCTGGTAAACTAAATTTGATCTCAACAAGCTGGGTGTTTCATCCTTTAACATCGTGAAAAAATTTTTTCCTCTATCAATGTTATAATATGCACCAGTACAATTAAAACTTTTAAAAATTTTGTTAACACTCTGAGATAATCCCGGAACAAACGGGAACTTATAATACCTAAGATTCGTTTCTCCTATAACATTATTATGAACTGAATCATTCATCTGACCAACACCATTGCACATTCTGTTAACCAAGTACCTGGGGTAGTTATTTTTATAAAGGATTTCTTTAACTTTGTTAAGATTTTGTTCGTGAAACTTTATATTACTCAATTTGGTGGCTCTAAAGATTAAATTTCTAATAACATTCAACTTTTGCTGCAAACTGTGATTACTGAAAAAATTAATACATCTTCCAGGGTTGTAAGGTTTAATGTACCAATCGGAAGTCAGATTTGTATTTTCACGTATAATAACTGTGTCCAAAAATGGAAGTCGACCATCAGTTTCAATTTCTAAGGTGAATTTAATTTTGTTATGGAAAGAGTTGAAAACATCCAATGTATGTTGTACTTTATCATTAGGAACTAATATAAGTGTGTCATCAACATAAAATTTAATTAATGGTGTTCTGAAGTCTAATTTGGCTTCAACATAGCTGAACAGCTCACACATTACCAACTCTGCAAGTGATGGACTTGCTGGGGCTCCCATAGGAGTACCATCAAGCTGTTTGTAATATTGACCCTTGAACACAAAATAGCTACTTTCGAAATAAGTGTTTAACAACAATAAAAAAGTTTCTCTATCAAGAACAGTGTAGCAACTAATAACCTGCCAATGTTTTCTAACTAATTGGGTCACAAGTGATATTGGGATATTGGTATGTGGCGACTCAATGCCACGCGTGTAGAAGTCTGCGACCGCGCTTCACACGCCGCCCGCACAGAGGGCACCTCCTCCTAGGCAGCGTTGGTTACTGCGGTACCATATTCTTTATAGACCGACCAGGTCCTACTACCCAGTACCCTCGCTCGCTTAGAGCAGGGCAGCTGTAACACCTACGTCATTGGCAGGCCTCGCTTACATTAGCCAATCTGATGAGTCCATCGTAAGCGAGGCTGGGACGAAACGTAGCCCCATCCCGATTCACAATTAAAAGCAACACGCTTCAGGTAAATAGGGACACAACATCCAAAGAGACCAGAATGTAACCATCTGGTACTGTGATATCAGCTAAGGACTGTACCAACGAAAAAGAGTTTTTTATGCTGTATGTGGAAGTTGATAAGAAGGCAACAAGGATACTGTGTAAGTATTTAGCCAAATTGGTAAATGGTGCATCAATGCAACTAACAATTGGTCTTAAACTCAATGTTGTTTTATGGACTTTCCTCAAACAATACAGTTTAGGAGGAATGCTATTATGCCTAATCATATGCTTGTATTCATTATCTGATATGAATTGACACTCTCTCAACATCTTAACTAACTTATTAATATTATTCTGGATCTTCGTAGTAGGATCCTTTTGGAGTTTCCCATACATATTTGGATCACTCAAAATATTATCAACCTCACTGTCATACTCTTCTCTGCTCATAATCACAGTTACATTACCTTTATCTGACCTACCAACAACCAACTCTTCATTATTCTTGACGAAGTCAAAGGTGATTTTAAGGTATTTTTTCGACAGGATATCTTGTTTTCTATGTTGATGTTTAGTTATATAGTTTTTAACTACACCTACACTTCTAGCTCGAAGGCTATCCTTCTCATCACCACTCAACTGTTGGGAATCTATACAAAATTCTAAATCCTTAATGATGTTTATCACAGGTAGTTTATCAGGAACAAAACTATGTTTCTCACCCAAACTGAGAACCATCTTAACCTCATCAGGAATGTTTGTATAAGTGTAGTTGATCAAGAAATCTTCAGTAAATTGGGATGGTGCCAACAATCCCTGTTTGTACTTCAATTCTTGTAACTTTCTAATATTAATGTCTTTTATTTTGTTGAATTGGTCCTTGTACACTCTAGCTGTCATACTCATTACACCTGTTAACAATTGTGAATCCAACCTTTCTTGTAGTGAATCCTGTAACTGACCAATCTCATTCTGAAGGACACCAATTCTCCATGCACATATCTTAATTTCAATGTTCAAAATTGAAGAACGAAAACGAGACAAGGTCTTATGTATCAAATTTCTGAAAGGATGACTTTCAAGTTCCAATGAGTAAATTTGTCTTACGTTATGTACAATGTGGTTGGGAAATAGCTGGTATTTTCGACAACTGAGCAAGAAAATTCTTCTATTACGTTGTGCCGCTATCTTCTTGTGCAAACTAATGAACTGTTTGCTCATCATGCAGACATGTGTACCTCTACTCCTCCTTATCATCTCATCATCTATCAGCAGACCTACAATTCCCTTAAGCTCAGCTCGTGACAGCTTTAGGAGCTTACTGGGATAGGTCGGTAAAATCATCACGAATTTCTTGGACTGAGTGAGTCCAGGGGTGTTTCTCCAGAGGGTTATTCTGTTGTTCAACTCCCATTGTTGAAGCGATGCCTTATATTGGACTTTTTCAAGCCCACAGGCTCAGGTCCAGCAGGTGTTAACCTTATGGCACTTTTCGCAAACACATCGGCTTTTTCATTTCCACAATGCCCTGGCTCCCATAGTAGAGTCACTTTATTGCCTCTGGCCAGTTGCTTTATAGTTTTTAGTGTTACTGCACTCCCAGGTCAGCAGACACCCCTGGCAATGTGACTCCAGGGACCTCAGCGTGGCCTGGCCGTCCGATGGTGATGAAGATATGCGCCCCTTTGAGGATCATTTCAAGGCACTCCTGGAGCATACGTACACAGCTATAGTCCGTTCAAATATGAGAAGGAGCTTTGTAAACAAACAGAATCGTCTGGTTTGCGCACCATAAAGCTCCTATTGGTGAAACGGTTATAACAACGCACCCTTAGACCGCCCTAAGATAGTGCCAGGATCGTACTAGGAACGGACTGTGGATGGTACTGGATAGAAATGATTCAATAATTTGAGTCAGCAATTCCCACATTAGAACTTTTTTCCTCAGAAACTCTAGTGTAAAATTTCTGTTATGATTTGCAACTGTCATAAACATTTTATATCCGACGTACCCTGTTTTTTATTCTGTTTTGTTTTTATATTATTATCTATACTAAATAATTTTTTTTTCGGATGCTCGAGATTGCGGCAAGGTAATCCCAGGAAACCCCAGAGTTTTAGAGATTTGGGTCGGAATCTTACAAGATTCCGATAAAGTAATTCCGGGAAACACCAGATTTGGGTCCTTTTCCCTAAAGGTGCGAGTCCACTTGATACTTTTGTAGCGCAACAAATCCTCTGTTGCGCTACAAGTGTTGCTGTAATGTGTCCATTTAACTGCAAGTTGCGCGCTACAAATGTATATGAAACACTGTATCGCGAATACATGCTACATTTTGTATCAACCAGAGTGTCCATTTGCGATCGTTGTATCGGAGTCTTCAGGTGATCCTGTTGTTGTGCCTCTTGTTCTCGATAAAATGTCGCAAACTAAAAATGCTGCTGCTTTCATTGTTCTTCCAAATTTAAGACGAAAACGAGTCGAACGAAAACTCAAACGCAAAATATGGGTACGAGATTGGATAATGAAAAAAAAAATGAACTAGGGGCTTATAATCAAATGATGACAGAATTACGAAGCGGAGATCTTGAATTTTATAAGAATTTTTGGCATATGAGCGCAGTAGATTACGATAATTTATTGAAATTAATATCGGAAAAGATAAAAAAAAGATAGTATGCCATTTAGGACACACGGAAGTTTTGGTGTCGATGCGTCAGTCTGTCTATCTGTCCGCTTGTCTATTCTTGAAATTTTTTGTTACCACGATATGTGCTAGAGACTTGAAATTTGTTATGTACGTCGATAGTAGTCTTAATATGTCAGCTTGTTCATAACCTTACTCTAGTGTTGTGTAAAATGCCAAATTTCCATGGCCTCCCCTGTGACAAATAAAAGGTGAATGGACTATATGTATGTTTATTCAGAATTTAAAATATCACTACATGAATGTATAATTCTTGACAGATCTTGGGATCCCATCTGGGTTTGGTCATCGTTAAGCCACTCTTGTGAACTTTCGTAGTAGTCTCGAGAGCACGCTGCAGTTTTATTTGTCGGCTCCTCCAGATTTTGAAAAGTATGTTGTGAAACTGCATCCACAGAAGTCGATTTTTTAGATTAATCTTCTGCATAATTCAACAAAATCCTAGAGATTTCCAACTTTGCCCTTTTGCGATTCACTTCACCAAGATCACTCAGCTCCGAAGCCACATAATCGCCAAAAATTTGAAGACTGTCACTAGCTTTTTGCATCTGCTCCAAAGCATGTATATGGGCTATATTTTTTCAGTCTTTTTCTCAAATCTTTATAAACTGTAATTAATAAACTGATTATCATACATATGTATTTCTCTAAATGTACCTGTAATCAATAAAAGTTCATACACTTACGTGGACTTTTTTCATTCCATAACTCTGGTCTAGCTTCGTATTCGGCTATTAATACCGAACTTTCATCTCTTGACCATTTCTCCATTTCTCTGTATATTTAAATTTCCAAATTTCACACGCAACACTAGCGCGAAACAAACTTGGTTTGTTTCGCATGAAACATGTAGCGCTACACGCAGCAACCTGTGTCGACTGAATATTGTATCGCAACAGCCCGTGTATCAGCGCAACGTGAAACTTATGTTTCACGCCAAGTTTCATTACTGTGTACAGCGGCGGCCTTACCAATTGCGAGGCCCTGGGCGGCAGGTCTTTGCGAGGCCCTTTGTCCTTCGTGAAAAGTATGTCATTCGGATTTAGGTCGGGTAGTTTGGTTTAGGTATTTTGTCATGTTTGATAAAAACTGCCATAGTTTTACAACCAAATAAAATTTGTGTTTCAAAATATTTTAGTTCGAAAGGTCTACAAATTCAACAAATTCTGAGAAGATGAATTTTAAAATTTATGTTAAATTTCAAAATTGATGTTCGCGGCTTTTTCTGAGACTCAAATCTTTAATTAGAACACAATAATCCAACGAATGAGCTACGTCATTTTCTATTGAAAGAATATCAAGTACTGAAAGCCGATCTTGAATTCTTCAAATAAGTTTTGTTAATTTTAAGCCTCGAAAAACTTCTCTCAGCAGACGCAACTGCAACAGGTGTGGCGGCAATAAAAGCCGTTTCGCATGGGACTGAAAGCCGTTTCACATGCGACTGATGGTCAGTCGGGACCGGCGTTTGAACTGGATTTTGCAATACTTTCACATGCATGCGTATCATCAGTCGACCCATGAAACCAAGGGCGGATATAGCTCTTTTTCATGGGAGAGGTAATAACGATCATGGGGGGGTAATTACGATTGAAACCCATAAAATCAGGTGAAAAATGTATGAAATATTGTATGTGCACCACCTTTTTCTTAGGACTTCGATACTCATGAGGGGGTAGTTACCCCCAGTACCCCCCGTAAATCCGCCCTTGCATGAAACAAGCATGATCATCGGTTCGGCCTGCTGCGTTTGCGTGTCGTCGAATCGAGTCGCGGCAAAAGGCACAAAGGAGTCCTGATGCGATTGCGGTGTCGCGCATGTTATTATTGAATATTCTTAGGAATTTCTACGTATTTACGAAAGGATTGTATTTATTCAACAATAATAGTGGATAATAGTCAGTGGGAAGGAAAAAGTTAATTTTGAAACTGAAATGCTCATTAGTGCCATAGAAAAAAAATGGAAATATGGAATACATTCCCAGAAAATTATAAAAATATTGATTTGAATATTGGGAGGATCTGGCTCTGATCTGTGTATGAAGGAAGATTTCAAGAATCTTTTTCAATGACGAAACAAGTTTGCATATTCATCAACAGATTGATCGTCGATAATGTCCTCGTTCCTTAATTTCTTGCCTGAGGTCTTTGGCTTTTTATATACAAGATGATAGAGTAAATTTTAAAACTTCAAGAAAACTTGAACCAATCATCAAGTAGATTTCCCATATAACTTTTCAAACAAAGAATGCACACAATAATAATTCCAATATAAGAATTTCGAAATACGAAAAAAGTTTTCACTTCGTGGGGGAATCGGACGGTTCTCGTACAAAGCAATTACAGTGTCACGCTCCAAATCCATGGCAGCAAATGTTCTTTGGTAGCGGCGACTGACGATACTCATCGATGTGAAAACAAATACCGCCGACTGATGATCGGTTCGACCGACCATCATGACTGACCATCAGTCCCTTGTGAAACGGCTCTAATTCTCAGGTCTATTTCGATAGTGGGGTAAACTTCAGTTATATTTTTTTTCTTTTATGCATTTCAGCACCGGGATAATATCGTCATTTTCCTCATACGCACTGATGAACATATTCTGTTCTTCGTACAATTCATGTCCATCAATATCACATGATTCTCCTACTGCCACGGACATTTGCAAGTAGCTGCATTGTTTAAAAAATTCACTTGTATTGATTTCCTTCAATTTTTTTACACATGAAGCCAAATATGCTCTCATGCTTGGGTTCTTGCGCGAGGCCCCTCCAAGAGCGAGGCCCTGGGCGATTGCCCCGTTCGCCACCCCCTAAGGCCGCCTCTGACTTTGTACACAGGAAACATATGTTTCATGTATGTTGCGATACACTGTTGCGCTGCAAAAGTATCAAGTGGACTTGCACCTTAATGGGTGAAAGCCATCTTGATTTGCATAAATATCGAAGTTTTCAATTGACAAGACTCGTAAAAGATCTCTGTTCAAATTTATAATGGTCATTTACTAGTAATATCCGAAATATATTTAGTTTCGGTCCAAAATTTTATATTATTTTGTATGAAACTCTTTGTTGGCTGCTCAAGATTCCGACAAGGTAATTCTGGGAAACACCAGATTTGGGTTCTTTACCTTAATGGGTTGAAGCCATCTTGATTTGCATAAATATCGAAGTTTTCAATTGAGTATTGACAAGACTAGTTGAAATACCTAGAGCTACTGTGAAGGTCTAGCTGTTCAAAGTGTTTATAGATTTTGTTATGGAAAGTGTATTGTGTTGGAAAATCTTTTGACAAAGTGTATGTAGTGTTTATAGAACAATGTCGAATTCGGAAACGGATACTGCATCTGAGGGTGATATGTGGGGACCACCACGAAAAAGGTCCAAAAGGTAGCCTTCGATGCTGAAGAGAAAGAGATAATTTTGAACATTTCTCGAAAAGAATTGGAAGAACATCCTGATTTATCGAAAAGAGACTTAGTAGGAATTATTTCAAAATCCTCAGGGGTGAGTGATTCAGCTGTATTCAGAATTCTCAGAGAATAAAACATTGACGCCACCTAAGAGGAGAGCCCAGTCGTTAAAAATAATCGATTCGGTTGACGATTTCGATATGAACCTTATCAGAAGAATTGTCCACGGTTTTTTTCCGGGATGAAATACCAACGATTTCTAAAGTACTAGAAATCGTGAATGATGACAACAGTTTGCCAAATTTCAAAAAAACAACGTTCTATAAATTATTGAAAAAAATTTCAAAAAACGTGGTCGTGATAGTCTACTGATAGATAAGGATGAAATAATTGTGTGGATAAGAGATTATTTGAAGAAAATCCGCTCATTAAGGGAACAAGGCAGAAAAATTCATTAGCTGGATGAGACATGGATAAATAAACTGAACGATTGTGTGAAATCTCCTCGATTCGACTCTGGACGGAAAGTACCTTTACGAAGGCCCTCCTACCGATGCGCCAAACATGTTGTTATTGCTATTTCTTACATTTGAACAGAGTATAGTTTCTTTGTCTGTGTAATATAGGGTTCACTTTAATCACTTTAGAGATCCTCAATCTAGGTCTAAATATTCCAATGTCAGTGCCTCTTTCAGATTTTGATCCATCGGTAAACCATATGGAATACTTTCTGTCCAAGCTATTTACGAAACTTTGACCGTTTCAAAGGGCGTTTGGAAATCAAAGAGTATTGTCATAACATCCGATGGTTTGCCAAGAGGTTTGAATCCAGTTGAGTCAATATTCTCATGTGCCCATTAACCCAGTTTCCAGGCAGGAGTTTCCCATTAAGGGATATTCTAATTGCGTCCAGCAGGCTGCATTTCCTCACATGTACATGTAAGGGGGCAAATCGAGTATGACTTCAAGCGCTGCTGTAGGAGCTGTGCGCATAGCTACCGTGACACCAATACAGGCCAGCCTTTGTAGTTTCTGCAACCAGCTGCTTATGGTGTCCTCTTCGGTTTTTGTCCACCATGCTAAGGAAGCATAGGTGATAATAGGGCGTACCACCGCCATGTATAACCACAGTACCATTTTTGGTTTCACGCCTCATGTCTTTCCAAAGAGTCTCTTGCAGGCCCACATGGCCACCGTGGTTCTGGAAAGGGTCTTTTCTATGTGTTTCCTCCAGTTGAGTTCACTGTCCGGGATGACACCTAGATATTTGCACTCACTAGAGAAGTATTCAGAGTCTGGCCGTTTACGACCGGCGCTCCTAGGTCTAGGTACTACTGTGAGTGATAACGTGTAATGCCTTACCCGAGATATCTATGAAGATGATGATGTCAAGTATTTGATTCAGATACAATATTTTGGTACCCAGATTGCTAGGTGTGATATGCTAGACGATAAAGCCCGCAACGGACGGCGAGCGATATATTATATCTCATATATTACACCAATATCGCTCCTTATGAAAATACACCAAGCCCCGCGGACGACGCTATAATATATATTCCCATATTACGATATTTTTCCATACTTAAATGACATATGTCAATGCAAAGCTATAATATATATTATATTATCGCTCGCCGTCCGTTGCGGGCTTTATTCTGCGTATTTGAGGTAAATTCACAAATAACCGATACAGCTTTACCAGAGATGGAGGATCAAAGTAGGTGGAACTTATGGATGTCTTGCAATGAGGAATATTTGTGTCGAGTAGGATTTAAATTCGGGTCACTCACAACTCATCTAACACCTCTACAGTAAACACCATTCACTTTTAATAAGTATCACGGCTGGCCAAGATTTAAGTTTATCAAGTTTTTTACTTGAAACTAACGTAGGTTGGCACCCGTGTCAAAATAATTAATTCCCAAAGACGTTGCCAATGCTAATTTCTACTCTCCAATGTATGTTCTTAAAACATAATTCCATATTTTGCTTTTGCCTCGAATACTGCATGAAATATTGTTTTCATTGAGAATTTATCCAGATATCTTGTCATTACACCCAAACAGACTGAAGCTAAGCTGCATCTCAGTTTAGAAATATGTTTTTCCCAATTCAGTGTATTCTTCACATAGATTCCCAAGAACTTTGTTGATGGAATTAGTCCTTTTAAGGTTTAACTGTGACCCAGGTTCCGTAGTACTACTAAATTTTCATACTGGAGTTTTTCAAGTTGTGCAAAAATGTATTTAATGGTGGTATTCTGCTTTTCATCTGTAAGCTACGATTCTGTAGCGTACGATCGATCTGTAAGTGGCCGACTTACAGATTCGTAAATATTGCTATTCTGGAATTGTTCCTGTAACTATCTCAGTTACAGTGTTACTTTTGAACTACTTATCGATAAACATAACCTGCAATCGTAAGTTCGAATATTTGAATGTTATTGTTATGGGTACCTAGTTAACGTGTTTTCGTTTCGTTGTAAATCAAAAATAGGTAAGAAAAAAATATCTAGTCCATGGTAAGTTAATTCGTGATTAATCATTTTGTAATACTTATTGTTATTTCAACATTTCAGCGTTGATATTTCAATGGGCACTAAAAGAAAACGCACCAAAAATACAAGTCGTGAGCAGATGGAAATCTATTTACAGGCGATGGCGAACGATTATGTTCTCCGAAGATATACTATCAATCCTACCTTGGGACCAACTTATCTGCAGGACAAATGGGATCAGCTGAATTCTGCAGGTGATGGTCCAGTTTTGACTGTAGATGAATGGAAAACGGTAATTTTTTCTTAAATGAAGTGAAGAGAATAAAAATTTGGATTATATTTCAGAGATTCACTGATTGGAAATATTCACTGAAAGCAAAAAAAAGAAAAATAGAAGCCCACCAGACAAAGACTGGTGGTGGCCCAATGATGCAGACCATATTGTCTGAAATAGAGGAGAGAGATTTAGATGTTTGGGGTCGGGTAACAGTTGAAGGTGCTGATGTTATAAGGTACGAGGGCATAAATATAAATAATGATCAAGAACAGCCAATTTCAATTGAAGTATTAGATGAAGACACAGTAGCAGTAGATGTGCAAGAAAAAGAGAAGGTGGAAGAGAGAAAAAAAACAATGTGAATAAAAAAAACAAAGAGAAACCACTATCGTTATTAGCTGAAAAATTAGTAACCGTGACTGATGAAAACACAAAAAGATCTGGTCGAAGCTATAAAGAACTTTTTTAAGGAATATTGTGATCTGCAGAAAAAAATTGGAATTCAAGATTAAAACATTTCAGTATTTACATCCAGATTTTGAAATGGAAAAATGAATTCAAACCTTTTTTTACCTTTAATTTTTATTAATTTTGTGATATCTATTGGATGAATATTTAGAAGAGATTATTATTTTTGTTATAACTTATGACTGAGGTTAAGTGATAAATAAAGTTCAAATGATGTTTTCAGATTGGTTTTAATTATATTTTACATTTTCCTTATTTAATGGTTTCTGGCTTCGATCCCCCTCTGGTGTACGCTAACAATATTGCCACCACCAACAAGATCTGAAACTTATGGTAAATAAATTATTAAGTTTATGGGGCCCTGCTTCTTCCATCTAAACATTTTTATAAACTGAGCATCCGGCATTTCGAAAGGATTCATTTGATCACGCAACCTTCTCATAAAGTTCCTATTAAAAATAACAATGATTTTCAGATCATATATATTATTGTGCAAAAATACTCACCTGTTATAGTTTTCTTCTAATAAAAAGCCAATAAACAAAGACATATTAGTATTATCATCCATTATGAATCTTATTTCAAAAAGTTGTTCACCAGAAAATAAACAAAGCATTCGACATAACCTCACAATATATCATCCGATAGGCTTCCGACCACCTCTTGAGTACTCGTAAATATTTACGGTTTCTGTAAGCTACAGATCACCGAAAGAAAGTCCAGAATCGCACTCTTCCTGTAAGCTCGTAAAAAGTTACAGATTGGCTTACAGATGAAAGCAGAATACCACCATAAATCTCTTCTGTCACCTGTTTGTTTACAAGTTTTTCTGTCGGGTTAATCGAGTACTTTTATTCTTTTTTCGAATGAACTATCACAACGTAACGGACTATTCTGTCAATTATTTTTCAGTAAAATTTCAACACTCGATTCCTGACTTCAGTACAAGAAAATAGCATAACTGAATCTTGAATCTTCCAACCATACGTGAAAAATTTCCAATATTAACAGATAAAAAAATGTCTTTGGAATTATTGAATTCACATAATATTTTCTCAAATTCATTATTTTCCCAATGTAAATAAACATTTTCAAAAATACGTAATGACGACGACCTCTATGTAGACAGGACAACGTTGCGTAGTTATCTGACAGAAAAATTACTATAACCTAACACTCTCAAAATATACACGGTGAAATGTGTCAGAATGTCATGGACAACCGGGATACTTTATAAAAAAGTGAATGGATGTCACCGAGCTGCTAGAATTAGCACAAAAACACGAACTGTATCTTTTACCCTCCAACACTTATTGGTTTAGATTTCGTGGTTACGTTCCTCTAGGCTCTTGTCGCTTTCTGTTTTGTTGGGGTGATTCTTTGAAGAATGGCTTCTCAGAGCCGTGGGCCTCTGTGCAGAATCTGAACGGTATTCACCTACCTTTGCTGAATATTCTCTGTCTCACCCACCCACGACAGCGCGGGCGTCGGAAGTCCGGTCCGCACAAATAAATCAGCTCCATTTCTCAATATGCTGAGGACCATTGTAAAAGAATATTTTCATGGGAAATTCTTCAGATTGTTATACGCCATACTTGGAGGGATACGGAGTAGGGAAAAAAGGAAAACTTGAATTCTATATATAATTTATTTCACTCTTAAACCGTTAAGTCATTTACAGATCAGATTTAGTGTAAACATAACTTGGATATCATGAAAAAAGTATAATCTTTTTCATTTTTCAACACATGAAATAGCCTGAAGACCAAGGTAGTCTTAATTCAACTATAATTCGAGGAACTGCTCTAAGAACCAGGATTTGGATTTATAGTTATAGTATATTAATAAAATATCAAACACAGCTTTTTAAAACTCTCTCCTATGATATTTATCTGGGTCAAAGTAAGATGTGACCACCACTCGGTTGCTGAATTTCCTACCAGTTAATGTCTGTTGTGCTTTCTGGCAGTCCAAAACAGAGTTAAACTCAACAAACACCTGAAATGAACGAATTATGTGAAATATTCTAGACCCTACAGCCAGAAATACTCTTACCTTTCCACAACCTGGAACCTCCACCCCATCTATTGGCCGAGGAATTTCTATACTTCTGACGACGCCATACTTGTTACATTCTTCTTTAATGTCCTCAAGGATGTCTTCATACTCATCTTCGTCCTTCAACTCGTCTGGAGTCACCTAGAAGAAATAATTAAAAAATTATAGATAACATAGAGGATCTTTTGCGCGCTTCAAAATGTGATCTCACCATATTTAGAAGGCACAACACTTCTGTGGGTGGACCAGAAGCCCCGACAAGACTAAGGCCAGGCACCTGGATTTGAACTGCAGGTAATACTGTAGTGTTCTTAGCCCCGACACTCGCTCGTTGAACAATCAACCTCTTATCTCCCAGTTGCATTCCATTTAGACCAGCAATTGCCTGAAAACATTTGGAGGAAATTAAAAATTGCCATTCAAAGATGCACAATGAATGCTTACCTGGTCTGTCATTGTTATATCAATATATTCTGCGAATGCATATCCCTTGCTGAGGCCAAATGCAGAATCCTTGACTAAATTGAAAGCTCTCAACTGCCCAAAAGACATCAATAGCTCCTTGACCTACACATAATCATTAAAATAAGAATCATGACGTCTTTCATACAATTTTGAATGAAAATGTGCTCAAATTCGTTTCCAGTAATACATCTACTCAACTTAAAATATACTGCAATATAAATCCTTCAAAGTTAACATTTCAAGTTGAAATTATTTCCTTTCCAAAGTAAGAAATAAATTCGAAATGTTCTTTTTGCTCTATCAGTAGGTATTCATTTTGCCTAAGCTGCCAGCCTTGGATTTTAACTTGAATATTCGACAAATTTGAGCACATTTTAGTTGAATATTTAATCACTTACGTAATCAGCTCAAAGTTCTACGGAAAAATTTTGAAAAAACTTATAGGGCTTTCTAACTGCGGTAACTCATACGGAATGAAAAAAAATCGGTACACCGAAAATAGGGAGTTTCAAAGTGCTTGGTCAGTCATCGAGAAAATAAAAATCAATGGTGGAGCCACTTGCCTGAGTCTTCCCACAGGTCAATCAAGAAATTTTTGTGGAGTTATCAATATGGGCTCTTAGAGACACCTTAACCCTAGCTATAGGGCAGATAAAACAAAATATGAGTATGTGTTTCAAACAGTTTCAATTTGTTTTCTTTTTATCCCTGATCAGGTTAACAATTTTAACAAAAAAATTCTCAAGAAAACTGAAATCGGAAGGAATGAAGGGTTTAGGATTACTGAAACTACCTGATACTGAGAATTTTTTTTGACACCGCAAACCTGTCCAAGGATAAGCAGAGAAATGCTGCAAAGAAAAATACATGAATATGAAAACAACTCAAGCGAGCTCTGAAGAACTAGATGACGGATTTTCTGTATAAAAATTTCCACCTGTAAATGGACCGTTTATACAAACCTAAATTGAATTATGTTAAGCTGAAAAGACGTGATATCTGAAAAGAAAAACTGAAACTCCAATTTTTAACCGTTGAATTACTGAAAGTTATTCTCCGATTTACCTAAAAGCTGAAAAAAAGGTAATTGCTGAAAACAGACTTTTCACTGACTTATAAGATCTGAAAAAGATTTTCACCGACTTATGTCTGAAAAAGATTTTTCGCTGAAAAAGAAAACCAGTAATGCTGAAAATGGTTGTAATTTCCTGCAAACTGGGAAGGAAACTTCACCTTTACGTTCGTATCAGACTGACTAAGTTTTTCTCTTCTGGCGTTGAACACCATTTTGCTAGGAAATAGAGGAAACAAACACACCCCAAACACTCTATTAATCAGCTGAAAACTGAGGACTGAAGAAAAAATATCTGGTGAAATCTTAAATACTTCGAATCGTTTTCAGCTGACAAATAACTTTCATTCTTTCTAAAGATCGTGTAAATAAATACCTGGTCTTCATTCAGATAGTTGGGCAATCCACCTATAAAGATTTTATGCGGAGAATCCGGTACAACTGTACTGATGACACCTGCGGGTACGCTTATAGAGTTTTCTGACATACCTGGCATCGGTTGGTAATCATGGGGTCTACGAATTTTCAAACTCTGCCCTGTAAAGAAATCATAAATGTGGAAAAACAAATTTGGCATCATTGATTTTCTTTGACACTGTCCAATTTAGTATAGTAATAGACTTGCATTCACAATCCAACAAAAAATTGACAGCATCTGTCAAAGAAATCGTCTGTTATCCCACAAAGGACAGTTAACCATGTTGGAGACCATCCCCAGTACAAAATTCGAAAAATACTATCAAGGGGTCCCCTCAGGAGCCCTAAGAGTTATCAATATAATCATAAATCATGACATTTCATCTTTCTTCCATGGACTCTTTATATCGAGGCAATTTATCTTTTATTCATTCATAAAATCTCTACTCATATCATCACTTAAGTACCACACATTTATCAAATCTTTGACTTTAAGACAGTTGGCGCATTGCTTTCACTCACCTTTAAAATTGATACCATCAAAGGCCATTGCTTGTGTGGTTTCATCAATGGACCTAAACTCCAAAAATGCGAAATTTTTATCCAAATTGATCTGACAGGCCAGCACTGGATTACCGGCAGCCTGGGCTAATCCACTAAGATGCATTTGCTGATTAAAGAATTCCATCATTTCTTCTTCAGTTACTCCAAATGGAATATTACCGACATAAAGACGTCTAGCCTGTCTTGTGATAGTTGAACCAACGACAGGAACGGCGGCTTGAGGTGTATCAGCAACGATATTAGCTGGAATTTGACCTGCAGCCTGCATAGCTTTGTACTGAAGGGGTGTAATATGTTCAAAGCCTGGTGGTGGAACATCCCAGTATAATGAAGGTTTCCTTCTGCGTGAGTGAGATCCATATTTGTTGTGTCTTCTGGAAAAAAGCACACTTTTTAGAATGTGACAAGCACCAAAATATAAATAATTGAATGCAATGTAATAGCTATTTGTGTGAAAAATGCAAAATACCTATAGTATACATTGAGTTACCAAATGAGTACAAATGTTTTTAAGAATTGATTTCATGTCAAAAATTAAAGGGGGACTTTCATTTGAACCTTTTTCAAATATAAGGTAAAGAATTTTTTTCTTGAAAGTGCGGAAGAGTTGAATAAATGGCACCAGGGCTTAAGCGGGTCATTTTTCATCACAACACTTGTTCTGCAATCTATATTATGTAAAAAGTAAAAACTTTTGGTACAAACGTAAAAAAAGGAGCGTCATTTGTTTAAATTTTAAATACATCCTTAATTCAGGAAAACTTTTTTGGCTTCAAATTATTCAGTCTCATTCTGTCTAAGCTACCCAAGTATACTCCATTCACAAGTATCCCGGTTAGCCATGATTTAAGTTTATCAAGTTCTTTCACTTAAAATTCACGTAAGTTGGCACTCGTGAAAATTAAGCGACATTGCCAAGGCTACTTTCTATTTACTCATTTTCGACTTTGTAAATTGAGTTAGTTTTTCTAAGGTTTAACTGTGACAGGTTTCGTAGTACCAGAATTGTACTAGTAGAGATCTAGTTTCCGAAGCACACCACCAGGTGGCACCACCACAGGAAGACAATGCATTACCGCCCCTAGGTGGAACTACTGTACAAAACTGTACTCAATAGTTCTTGCTAGGGAGTAATATAAGTTCTGCCGTTTCAGTTGGTATTCATCATAGGATAAGGCTACATGCATCTGATGACGGCCAATAAGCCAGAAACCGGTAATGCATTGTCTTATTGTGGTGGTGCCACCTGGTGGTGTGCTTCGGAAACTAGATCTCTACTAGTCCAATTCTGATACTTATTCTAGTTTGTTCCAACTTAGGGACATTATCCTCCTATTTCATGTTTCGTAGTACTACTACATTTTCATACTGAAGTATTTCAAGTTGTGTAAAAAGGTATTTAAATGTCTTTTGTGGCTTATTTCTTGGGAATTTTGAAAAGTGGAGAATTCCACAGGTCCGTCTGTTCTGTTCGTTTTTCTGGATTATCAGAGTACTTTTATTCTTTTTCCGAATAGACTATCACAAAGTAATGGACTATTCTGTCCATTTTTCAGAAAAAATTCAACACTCGTTTCTTGATTTTCGTAAAAGAAAATAGCATAGCTGAATCTTCCAACCATTTTTATATACGTGAAATATTTCCGGCATTAAACATCCGCCAGGTCTTCGAAATTATTGAATTCACATAATATTCTCCCAAAGTGGATGAACATTTTGATAAATACGTAATTACTACGATTTATATGTAGAAACGACAACGTTGCGGGCATATCTGACAGGGGAATGACCATCACCTAACATTTTCAAAATATACGCGGTAAAATGTGTCAGAATTTCATGGCTAACCGGGATACTTTATAAAAGTGGATGGAGTATAGCAACCATATATCTAATATCGCAAGAATGCATGGACAGTAGGGGGTGTTATCGAGGTTAAAACTGAAAATGGGATAATTTCGGTGAATAATAAAATAGATATTGACAATTTAATTTCTCAACAAGCTTCTAGAGGTGATTAATTGAATTCTGAATTTGTCAATTTGAAAACAATATTATTTGAACGGCTTGTCGGGGTGACTGTTCTGCTTTTGTAAATTTTTGCTTTACACTATTTAGCCTTAAGATTAATTTTTTTATAGGTGTTTACATCAGTGGCGGCTCGTCAGGGACGGCAGGGTCGGCAGTGCCGACCCTATATATATATTTTATGTCCAGCCAAAATGTAAATTACTCTTTCTTCTGTTGAATTACTAAATTTATTATAATTAGTGTATTTCCAAGACCTGTGTAAATAAAATTCTATAAATCATATTTGTATATCACTGATATATTTCAACTTCTTGGAAATACGCTCTTGTCGCTCTTCCAATCTCAACGCCGCGCCGTTCAAATCAGTCCGAGAATTGAAATGTGTACGTGTACGGGAAGACGAGAGCGCCAAGCATCGAACGCTTTCTAGGGACCAAGTACGGCTCGCTGCACCTGTTTCGACGTTTCAATGAAATGCGAATACGAATGAGGCGAAACAATTTTAACTCGACTGTTTTCTGTTGAAATTTTATTCAGATAATGATAAATATTATAGTCGCCTCCTAGTTAATACTTTTTCAAAATCGAAAATGCGATGTTTTCGTTGTTCGTTCCACCTCACAAATTTTAAGAGATAAATGTTGCTTTGAACGAATTTTTGTCGTATTTCGTACTTTTATAGACGAGGATTTTGAATATGATAGTACCTACCTACTTATATGAATTTCCGCCCAATACCACCATTTCCCGAAATTTTTAGCCGAGAAAAAAATGCTGAACAGTAGCCGCTAAACTCTTATAGCAGGCTCAACACAGCGCAGGGTCGGCAAATGGGATTATTGGGATTATGCCATACCTGAAATGCCTCGACTCGTATTATACACGAGGAACGATCGGATCGGGCCGATCGGGGTGCCTCGATTGTTTTCGTTCGGGATGCGGCTACAGACAGGAACAGGAGCCTTCAGTGTTCCGAGTGTTCGTATGTTTGGCCCAAACAGTTTGAGTGAGTGGTTGGATCGTTTCATCCAGGAAATTAATTATTTAACGCGAACTCAAAAAATTCCTTTTCTGTTAGAGATGTGCATAAATCATGTATTTGACAAAAAATGGAGTAAAATGAATGGTGTTTATAATGCAGAAAAAAAATAATATGCAAGGCATTTGAAAAAAATAAAGAAAAATCGATTTGAAATTCGTCATGTTGATAGTCTTTTTGTGGACTCTATGCTGGAGATGCTTTATTATAGCTGGGTGGATACTTTGAAGTCTTGTCTTTCAATCCATATAAAACTGTTATTGGTATGTGCAAGGGTTCGTGAAATATAATTGGATAAAATAGCCTCTACAAGTATCATTTTTTTGTCAAAATGGCCAATATTTCGAAAACTGTCGAATAAAAATATGTGAAAAGTATACGAAAGCATGCAGGAAGTTTCAGAGAATTGAAACACACTATTGAATATAGGGTGTCCCATTTGAAAAAACAAAGTCACCCGCTATTCCTGTTTTGTGGGCCACCCGATATATTCGAAAATATTTTTAGGATGTGCTCTTCTTGGAGTATATCAAGTCTACATCAAAAAATTTTGACAAACTCAGTCCGTTACGCGTATATCGTCCGCTGCGGCACTAGTGGGACACCCTGTATATCTGCCGACCCAAGATAAAAGTTTACGAGCCGCCACTGGTTTACATATATATCTTTATTTGAGTTGTTCTTTTTCTTCATACAAAATGGAGGGCTTCGAATCCGAATCTGTTGAAGAATCCAAGACATATTATGATATTGATGATGCTAAAAGCGAAATTGAGGTCTTAAATATCATACATTTCAATATAAGGAGTATACGGAAGAACTACGATGATCTGATGTTATATTTGAATACTTTGAGTTTTGAAAATTTGGATATAATTGTGTTGTCTGAGTGTTGGAGTTTGCATGATGGGTCTAAGTACGTTATTCCGGGTTATGGTGTATTTTATAATGAATCAAAATACAACAAAAATGATGGTTTGTTAATTTATGTGAAATTGAGCCTTAATGTCAATGTCCAAATCGTTACTTTTTCCAGAAACTAATCTACTCCGTCTAACACTTAAAATTGATGGTAAATCTTATGGCATAACTGCGTCATATAGGCCTCCCTCCACTAATATGGGTCTTTATATCAGAGAACTAGAGGAATACTTCGCGAGTTTAGAAGCTAGGGATGCTGAAATTTTTCTGGGGTATGTGAATATTAACATTGGAAATTCTAACTGTTTAGAGAGCTTAAGATACCAAACATGTATGGGACAAAATGGGTACATATCCAAGATAAATGATATCACTAGGGAAACATATTTTTCAGCTTCTATAATAGATCATATCTATATCAAAATAAGAACAAATTATCGTTCAGTCCTGGCATTATTAAAACTTCAATCACTGATCATTGGGCAATTTTTCTGTCGATAAAATCTTCTATTGTTAGCCAATGTGTCCCAACGGTTTGTCCAATAAAACCTACATATCTCTATCATGATAAACTCAAGTCCTACTTGGTAAACGAAGAATGGCAGGATGTCCTGACGGATCCTAATCCCCAAACTGCATACTCGTATACCAACTTTCTGCGTTCCTTGAATGATAACATAAGTAAATCATCTTACACAAAAATTGTTAAACTTAAGACATATAAGAAAAAACAGCCTTGGATCACAAATGGTTTAATAACATCCATGAAACAAAGAGACCTGATGAAGTCCCAGCTGAAAAAAAACTTTGATTCTGAAAAGAGGCAAAAATTTGCTGATTATAGAAATTTTTTGAACAAATTAATCAGGAAAACGAAGGAAACTTATTACGGTAATCAATTCAAACTTGCTGGAAATGATACAAAGAAAATTTGGAAAACTTTTGATCAATTGAATAATACAAGTAAAACTAAAATCCCCATGACCGGTGACATAGTTGATGAGGAAGGTAATTCGATATCGGATCCTGAAGAGAAGGCGAATAAATTCGATGAATTTTTTGTAAATGTTGGTAAGCGCTTAGCTCAGGATATAAAAAGACCCAATCTTGATTCTATTCCAAACGTTCCCCCGAATATGTCCTCGATATACCTCCAGCCAGTAAGTGAAAATGAAATAATAACTAACATTGCTTCATTGAAGAACGGCGCTTGCCCTGGGCCAGATGGTATAACATCTACTCTGGTGAAGTCCTCATCATCATCATCATCAATCAGCCCTTTTGCGTCCACTGCTGAACATAGGCCTCCCCTAGTTGAGTCCACTCTTTCCTGTCCTGAGCGCTACGAATCCAGTTTTTCGTGATCTTGGTGATGTCGTCTGTCCAGCGGGTTGGTGGTCTTCCTCTATTCCTTCTATCGTATCTAGGTCTCCATTCAAGTAATCGCCTTGTCCACCTGTCATCCTGCATGCGGGCCACATGTCCCGCCCACCTCCACTTGAGTTTTGCCACATGAATGACCACATCAGTTACGCCTGTTCTTCTGCGTAATTCTTCATTTCTAATGTGGTCACGTAGCGAGACACCAAGCATCGATCTTTCCATTCTGCGCTGTGTTACTCTAAGTTTCTTAGCAGAAGCGTTCGTGAGGGTTAGGGTCTCGGCACCGTAAGTCATGACCGGTAGGACGCACTGGTCGAAAACCTTTCTCTTCAAACATATTGGAAGGTCGCTCTTAAAAATTTCCCTTAGTTTGCCGTAAGCCGCCCAGGAGAGTATAATTCTTCTGTTTATCTCGCATGTTTGATTGGCTTTGGATATGCTGATATCGTGGCCCAAATATGTGTATCTATCAACCCATTCCACCACAGAGTTTCCAATGGTTATGTTGTGGCTAGGGACGAGGTTTGTCATAAATTTTGTTTTTTTAATGTTCATTTTTAAACCTACTGTTGCACAGACCTCCTGAAGTTCCTGTAACATTACTCTTATATCTTCCAAGTTGTCAGCCAGTAAGATGATGTCATCTGCAAACCGTAAGTTTGACAGATTTTGGCCGTCTATATTTAGACCTTTTTGGTCCCAATTAAGCTTTCTGAACGCATACTCTAGGACGGTGATGAAAAGTTTTGGAGACATCGTATCTCCCTGGCGTACTCCTCTCTCAACCCTTATAGGATTCGTGTTCTCATGTAATTTCACCATAAGAGTACCATTTTTATATATATTGTAAATTAGTTTGGTGTAGCGATAGTCAATACGACTTGCTTCGAGGGACTGCAACACTGCATCTAGCTCCACAGTGTCGAAGGCTTTATGGAAGTCTACAAAAGCAAGGACAAGGGGTCTGCCATATTCGATGGTCTTTTCAATCACTGTTTTGACGCTTTGGAGGTGATCATTGGTTCCAAATCCACTTCGAAAACCGGCCTGTTCCACCGGCTGGACAAAGTCTAACTTCTTTTCAAGTCGTGTGGCAATTATTCTAGTGAACAACTTATAAAGGTGGCTAAGTAAACTTATCGGCCTGTAATTTTCTAGATCCGAGATGTCTCCTTTCTTGTGGATTAGTACAACGATTGTGTTGTACCATTTTTCTGGTATCGTACTATTGAAGAGGCAGAGGTTGAAGAGATATTTGATTTTTTGGAGCAAACAAGTACCACCAATTTTTATTGCGTCGGAAACTACGTAGTCCTCTCCGGGCGATTTTTGATTCTTCATCTTTTTTAGGGCTAGTTCAATCTCATCCAGTGATATCTCTAACAGTAGTTCTGAGCCTTGATTAACTACACCTTTTTTAAGGGTTAGTATGTCAGATTCTGGATGTAGATTCACATTACTTTGGCTTCTATATAGCATCCCATAAAACTCCTCTACTATATTCAAAATCTCTTTTCTGTTTGTTGTTGTGTGTCCATGTGAATCTTTAAGTTTTATTATTTGTTTACCTCCATTGTTAAGCTTTCTACGTAAAACTCTCATAGCCTTGTTATTTTCTATGGTATCTTTGATTTGATTGTGTCTAAAAGCTCTTACGTCGCGTCGGATGCCTTTTGAGATTTGTTTATTTATTTCTCTTAGTTCTTCTTCAGATGTTGAGTTCCTGGACCTCATATCCCTTCTTTTTTCTATGAGTTGTTCGGTCTCCTTGCTCAGTTTTTCTTCCTTTTGATTTTTGGAGCAGTGCCGAGTTTGGGCTTCAGTTATTGTAGTTGTGATGATATTGTTCAGTTGGTTGATGTCATTACAAATGGTGTGATCTATTTCAGCATTGGTTAATTTACCAGTGATCCATTGTTCGAAGTTATATATATCTGCTGGATTTATCAACAAATTTGGTCTACTGCTTTTCTGAATCATTTTCTGTCGTTCTTTTCCAATGTCAACAGCTACTTTTGCTCGAACAAGCCTGTGGTCGCTCCCAGTAGCAAACCTATTTAGGACAGTCACGTCTTTTACTATGTGTTTTCTATCCGTGATGATGAAGTCTATTTCCTTTCTTGTTTAACCATCGGGGCTTTTCCACGTCCATCTTCTATTTGGTCTTTTGTAGAAGAAGCTATTCATTTGGAATAGATTATTTTGTAGTAAAAAACTGAGCAATGTTTCTCCTCGATCATTTCTGCCCTCCAAGCCAAAGTTTCCAAGTGCTTCCTCACTTTGGTTGGTCTTTTTACCCATTTTGGCATTAAAATCACCGCACAATAGAGTGAAGTGCTCTGGTTGTTCATTAAGAGCAGTATTTATGTCCTCATAGAACAGGTCTATCTCTTCATCGTCATGATCTGTTGTGGGCGCGTACACTTGAATGAGCTTAATGTTGTATCTGGAGTTGAGTTTTAGAATCAGACAAATAACTCGTGTTGATATTTTACTTAGAGACACGATGCTTGATTTGAACCGCTTGTGTATGAGAAATCCTGTTCCTCCCAAGGATCTCTCTTTTTCACCCACGCTATACAGCATGTGCCCAGATTTGAGTTCCATGAGCTGTTCGCCTCGCCTTCTTACCTCACTCAGTCCGACAATGTCCCATTTTATGTGTTCCAACTCGCCTTCCAGCTCCATCAACCTTTCATCCGTTGACAGTGATCTGGTATTGTAGGTTGCAATATGCAGTATTTTGTTCTTGGCACTCTTGGTACTCATTGCCATATGTTTGCCCCCCCCCAGAATCCTTGGGGTAGACTGACTGGTTGTCAGTGCGAGATTCTGAAAGTACTTTTCTACTCGCCTGGGGTGAAGTCCATTCATATGTATATCTTGAAACCCCTGGTACATATTATTAATTGCTGTTTCATGGATGGAATAATACCGTATGAATGGAAAGAATCTCATGTGAGTTGTGTTTTCAAATCAGGAAATAAATCAGAAATGACGAATTACCGTCCAATTTCGGTCATCAATAATTTCGCAAAAATCTTCGAGAAATGTATGAAAACACGACTCATTTCATTTATTAACACCAATAATCTTTTGAGTAATAGGCAGTTTGGATTTAGAGAGAACATTTCAACCGCAGACGCGATTCAGGAACTTATTGCAAATATTGTTCATTCTATGGACAATAATAAGAAGGTCCTGACAGTGTTCCTGGATCTGGCTAAAGCCTTCGATACGGTGGACCATGCACTTCTTCTGGATAGATTGGAAAATATTGGTGTCAGGGGAACGAGTCGCAAACTAATTAAAAGTTATCTGGATGACAGGATTCAGAGGGTTAAAGTAGGGAACGTCTTAAGTCAACCTTTGAGAGTGAATGTTCGTGCACCACAGGGAACTGTACTTGGTCAGGTCTTTTTTCTGGTTTTTATTGATTGGGTGCTTCAGGCTGCAGGCTTGGATATGGTTGCATATGCTGACGACACCTGCATAACTTTCAAGGGGCATACATGGGAAGAAACCTACCAGAAGGCAGTGACTGGAATGAAAACTATGAATGATCTCTTGTCCAGCTGTCTATTGTGTCTCAATACAGAGAAAACTAAATTCATCACATTTTCCCTCACCGAAGGTGGTCAGCCGGAGTTTCGGTCGATAGCCTTGCATCTGGATCAGTGCTGTGGCCGTTCAAATTGTCGCTGTCCGACCATTGTAGGGACAGAATCAATCAGGTATTTGGGGGTCTATATTGATCAATATCTGAGATGGGGTGAGCATGCAATTTACCTTGCGAAAAGATTAAAGAAAATGTTTTACATATTTTACAACATAAGGAATGTTCTCTCTAGGGAAACGTGCTACAGAGTATATGAGGCATTGGTCCTATCGGTTTTGAGATACGGATTAATTATATGGGGAAGTATGTGTAATATTAGTTTGAAATGTCTGGATGTCGTACATAAGACCATTCTTAAAATTATTCAGAAAGTTGGAAGAAAATTCGAAACAAAAAAATTGTATATGGAATCCAAGCAAATGAGTATTAAACAACTGTATATTTATGAAACAACATTGAACCAGCTCAAAGTTGATAAAAATGTGGTACAGCATGTCTTCTTCACAAGACAGGTTCGAAATAGGGATCTTGTGGTGCCACGATTCCATAAGAGACGTCACCAACAGGGTCTGTTTTACTATGGTCCGAAGTTTTACAATCTTCTCCCTATAGATATGAGAGATTCGTTCAATACAAAAAAATAGAAACACAGGAACCACCTCAAAGCATATATCGTGTTGAATTCCAGTAGATTCGAAGCTGCTCTCTTTTGCTGAAATTGTTTTTTGTTTTTCGTTTTTTTTTCAGTAGATATTCTGGTTAGAAAATTGATGTGGGCAGATTCATAAATGTTAAAGTTATTACTCGGAGTGTAAATATTCATCCAATTTTTCGCGGGATATGCTAGCATACAGGTTTGCCTAGGCTGCATATTTCTGCAATTAATTTTGTGAATTATGTTTGATTTTGTTGTAAATTTTTGATGAATAAATTGAATTGAATAACATCAATATGGATTATACCCCTGCTTAGGGGCCCTGCTTTTCACAGTTTCAAAGTGAAGCCAAATCTTTGGTAACGATTGAGTTGTACGCTTGCGTCAACTGGAAATGCAAAAATTGCGAGAAATTTAGAGGTTATGTTTATTCTGAAAGACAACAAGAAAATAGATATCGAGAATGAAAATGTCACTTAAATACTTTCAGTTCAATTTCAGAATATGAATAGGAGTTAAGGTGGGCGTTCAATGTAGTGTGTTTTTATTTCAAGTTGATTTCGAAAACGGTTTCACTTTGAGAACTGAAATTTTGTGGGTGAACTCAGAAAGGATTAGGGTTCTTGTTGAAATAATTTTAATCGATTTCATTCCCACAGTTAATTTTTTTTTTCAAAAATAGAAGAAAATGAACAAACCCATGCTTCTGTTTTATTTCAACAGAAAGACACATGAAAATAGTTCAACTTCCGATTAAAAGTGAATCTACTGATAATTTCGTTCAGAAGATTAACTTGAAATACGGAATTGGCAGAGAATGGCCAAATTCAAATTTTGGCGGGAAAAAGTTCCTGCTTTACCCACAAATTGACATATTTCATAGTTAGGCGATTTTCGGATAGAGAGCGCCATTGTACATTTCATTCATGATTGGAGAGATACTCATAGAACTTATTGTGATAATGCACTATCACTATCAAGTTCTATGAATATCTCTCTGATTATGAGCGAAATGTACAATGGCGCTCTCTATCCGAAAATCGCCTACTATGAAATATGTCAATTTGTGGGTAAAGCAGGAACTTTTTCCCGTCAAAATTTGAATTTGGCCATTCTCTGCCAATTCCGTATTTCAAGTTGATCTTCTGAACAAAATTATCAGTAGATTCACTTTTAATCGTTGAACTATTTTCATGGGTCTTTCAGTTGAAATAAAACAGAAGCATGGGTTGGCTCAAATTCTTCTATTTCTGAAAGAAAAAAATTAACTGTGGGAATGAAATCGATTGAAATCATTTCAACAAGAACCCTAATCCTTTCTGAGTTCACCCACAAAATTTCAGTTCTCAAAATCAACTTGAAATAAAAACACACTACATTGAACGCCCACCTTAACAATGATATTTAGGACTTGGAGAAAACGGAATAAAGCGATTGAAAAAACATTTCACATGAAATTGTGAGGTTATGATCGAAACTATTCACATGAAGTTAAGAATGACATACGTTTCACGACATAATACCAAGGACTATAAACAAGAAAGGATGGCCGATTTCAAAGATTCTATCTGTCAATCCCCCGCTTGCCCTACCAATGTGTGACATCACGCGGCAGACACGATGCTTGGTTCGCCATAAGAGCCCATGCATTTCTCTTTTCTCTCGATTTTTAAAACCTTTTATCTCGGTATTTATAAGGCAAACCTGTTGATTTTTTGGGTATTTCCGATTGGTTCGTTAATTTTCTTCTGCTCCATAGAGTTTTTAGAATTCTAGATGTCCTGGTTTGCTATGGATAACCCATATATTGAACTGATGCTAAGTGAGTTTTAAATATCGTTTGTGATAGGGCACATTTTAATAAATATGAGTTAATTAGTTTTATTTCAATATTTATTCAATAATACACCCACAAGGAAGTGATTTCAAAAGGGAAGTAATTATTGGTATGGATTTATTTGAAAGTAGAAAATTTCAAATTTAATCGAAAGAAAAAACAAAAAAATTCGGATAGTTATATGATAAAATGAATGTTTATAATTCATTTAAGTACTGTGAAATCAATAAGAAAGAGCATCTAAGCAGAGACAGGATGTCTCAGATCTAAGTATTGAAAAAATATTGTTCTGTGTCAACTGTAAAGGTATAATAGGTGATGGTGACACAACTCAATAAAACTCTATTTTATCAGTTTCCACTATTTATTGATATTTCAAACAGATTTAGGTACTGAATTATCAATTAATAATTTTTTTTAGCTTCTTAGCCCCACTTCTTTTTCTGTCATAAGTGCTTTTCTTTCAATAAATCGAAAAATACTAGTGTCCTATCACGAAAGCGCACAAAACAGCGGAATTAATTTTCACTAATTTCACACAAATTAATGTGTTTGACACTAAAAATCCATTAATCAGTAAGTCGAATAATTCACCTAACACAAACACTAAAGAACACGACGAAATAATGTTTCCAACAGGAAGAAAAACTGCTATCAAAAAGCATAAAAATACATGGACTCTTATGGCAGACGAACAACTGTGTCTGCCAGGTGACGTCAAATGACGCTGCAAATCCGCGCATGTTAGTTGAAAATTTGACCAATGTACGGACACGGAGATAGGGAATGGGCCATCCTTTCTTGTTTATAGTGCTTGGGAGAGAACGACATAATACGATGTGCCGGAGAGAGACAGAATTAAAAAAATATTTTTATTCTCAATATTGCCGCACAAGCGCAGATCTAAGATGTCTAGAATAATGGTGTAGGCACTGATTTTGTTTCGACCAAATGTGGAATATTCACATAATTCTATACCTATAATTTGATCCTTGAAATTATTAAAGTGAAGCATCTAGAAGGCTCTGCCTAGGGTAAGTGAGACTGTTGAGCATGTGCGATAACGGAGAGTGGGAAAATAGGGACATCGTGGCGATCAGCAGATGCAGTTTTGTTATTTGTCTCTGTTTGTATTGAGCCACATATGGTATCCATGGACATAATTACATATCCCTTCTCTTCTCCCTAGGCATGCGTATAGCGATGACTGACCCTGGATTTAAGGGGAACGATTGCCACACTTTTGTATACTTATTAGCCACTATGCTCAAATTCTATATTTACAATTCTATGGGAATATTAGCAATGTTTCGTTCTTTCCACTTCAGGTGGCGCTATTCACAAATTATGAATGATAAAATCAGTTATTTCAAATATTTGAATTTATTCTGGCGAACGTGGCGTGTTAATGGTCGATAATTTTGTCAAGCAATAATGTGTGTTTATAATCTTGACATCCTAATATTTTCGATTTGGTCAAACGTCATTCCATTCAAAAATTGACGAGTGCCTACACCATTATTCTAGACATCTTACGCAGATCTAGATTGTTACCAAAGCCCAGCTTCAGTTTTGATTGGCTCATGGCCCATATAGGAATTATTAGATATATGATAGTAACAATTTCATCCTGGTTCTGAGCATTTAGCATCTCCTTCTTTTGTATCTCTATGATTGCAGCTCACATATTATACTCCATTCATTTTTATAGATCGACCTATGATAAATTCGGAAAAACTTCATAGGTTTTCTGGAGGCAAAAAGGGCACAACTTTTTTTTGGATTTTCATTCAATGAAATTTCTTGAATTATTTTCAGCAGATGATTTTTTTCATTATTATCAATGAAATACAAGTTCTTTAAAAAACTCTTTCTAATTAAAAGTTGAACCTGAAAAATTTTTTAACTGGAAATTGCTTTTGAGGTTTCAATGAATGCCTGACATTATACTTCAATTGAATGTATTTGCTACTTTTTCCATTATATAACAATCTATGGGGTCTACTGCTAAATGGCAAACTCTACAGGGTAATATTTCTATATAGGGATCAATGATACCAACCACACAGGATTCATTTCTTTCGGCCTGAGGCATTCTTTTCAGCATGCTTTCGGATTTGAGTCTATCTTCTATTATGAGCCTGATGGCCTACAACAATAGTTGCGTTCAAAGAAGAACATTTCTATCTCAGAGGTACACCATTCTTTCACAAGTTTCTTCAATTGGTTTACAAAAAACGAACAATTTATCACATGTCAGCATTGCATTTAACACCTTAGATTACAATGATTACCCCATATTATGTTCACGTATGTTACTCGATAATATTAGAGTTGTATTATAATAAGTCCATATCAAAAAGACATTAATTTTATTAGTACGAGGGTAAAAATACATAATATATAAGGACATTAAATGTCATTGGAAATATTTTTAAATAAGCTCGTTATTTGATCAAAAACAAAAATTTCTACTGAGCGATTATAAACTGAACATGTAAAATACTTACGTAGGAGAACCAGATCTGCTCCTCCTTCTTCTGTCTCTACTCCTGCTTCTTGATTTCCTCCTGTGTTCTCTAGACCTGGACCTCCTCCTACGATCTTTATTATCCTTGTTGTCTCTGCTACGATCTCTTTCACGATTTTCTGGTCCTGAAACGTCAGATTTTCGTAACTTTGATTACCAATGAATCGTTTTCGAATTCTTACCTTTTTCTTCGCCCATTATCTTTGATAATCTAATAAAATCCCTACAATATTGATTTTAACGCCGAACGTTATCAATCACCTCAGAAATGGCCGACTTCTACCAGTCAGTACCTACAGAAAACAGAACCAAAGACTCCTTTTTGACAGAACACCCACAGAAGTCAGAAGAGATGATCTATGGTGATGGTCTTATATTTGTGTTCTGTCAAAGTGATGGAGGAAATGTGGTGCTGGTTAGAATGTGACTGGATAAGGAAAGCCGGAATGGAATGTAAGAAGAACTTGACACTTGGCAACACTGGGAATTAGTCTAGGAGCACCACTATTGGCAAATCCAAAGATCAAAGCGCCCTCTTTCGGCAAAAACGCCAAACTATGGAACAAGTAATCCGTTGAGATCTTCTATGTTTCGCGTGCTTTTGAGCAATAATATTTTGTTTCATATCCAGGTATTCTTGAGTGATATTTCGAAGTTTTTATAGTGTTCTGAACAGATTAATTAGTACTTAAATAAAAATTGTTGAGAAGGTATTTATATCAGTGTTATTCATTTAAAATATTATTCACAAAGTTATCATGTTTTAGGTTACCAGACGTCTTGTTTGAGTTTGATTTTCTGGTGCAGTTTTAACTGATGTGAAAGGTTGATACCACAATTATCAATAAGAGTGTTACGAAATTGATCATCGTAATTCACGGTACTGCTGTGCCTTTATTATTCTGTAAGAATTAAAAAATAAGGTGAAGTATCTGAGCGAAGGGGTTCATGTTTTAATGCTAATGTTATGTTTAATTTCAGGCCAGTGCATTGATTATAGAACAATGAGTAAGCTTAGTTCTAGTGCTGAAGAAAAACTGTATTCAACTGTTGTGGTTTCAATTGTTCTTCAAGGAAAAATAAACACCAGTCTATACGTTTTCATAAATTTCCTGAGAAAGATGCCTTAATACTATTTATCACTAATGCCTTCGCTAAATTGGAAAAATTGGACTGAAGAAAAGCATGGATAAACTATAGATGGAGAAAACTTGCTGAAAAGATTTTCGTTGTTTCTCGAACAACTGCGAACAATATTTTTAGTGAATATATTAAGTATTTAGCAAATATTTTGGAAGGTTGTATTCAGTGGCCAAGTTCTGAGGTTGAATTGATGAATTTACTGCTTAACATTTTGGGAATATTCAAGTGATACTTAATTATGAGGATATACCATACAGATCTTCATGTTTGTCATGTCGCATCAGAACATATTCACATTCTGATCATAGTTTAGGCAGATGTGAATCTTTTTGTGTTGCTATTTTGTAGTATATTTCCATGAAAATAAAGAACATTCAAAACAATAATTTATTTACATAATTTCCATCGTATACCTCGTGAATTGTCGATCCAATTAGAAGGGAAAAAAGCCAAATTGTATAACAAAATTTTATAAACTCGACACTGTGCTGTCAATAATACATTAATTCACTGAAATTATGCACAAAATCATCACGAGAACTAAGAAAATCACTTAAAATAATCTGTTTTACATATCAAAACAACGTAGCTTCAAAAGAGATTACTGGAATTCCGCCATGTTTGTTTACAGTCAGCAGCGCCCTCATCGGTGGTTGGAATCGCCAATAATAGACGAGTCCCTTCATGCTGGCCAACTGTTTAAAATTGCCTGAAAATCACTTCCCTTTTTTTCGCAATGATTCAACTCTTACCTGAAAGCTTTAATCCTAATGAGTGTATCCTGAAAATATTAGATGTCACGAAGGTCTTCATCAAAAGCTATAAATTTTTGTTTTCTTAGGGTTTCATCAATGGAAAATAAATATCCCCAACAAAATGTTTGAATGGAGAATTTAAATTTTTCGAATCAAATTAGGATTTCGCTTGAGTTTGTTTTTTATAATAACTTTTCTGATGAGAGATGTTTCTATTAACAGTGTAAAAATGATTCAAGATACTGCAGAAATATCAAATCCAAATTTCATTAATTTCCGAAGGAGCACTCGTATAAAGACCTGTTGCAAGATGTAAAACTGATTATTATAGGTGTTTTCTTTGGATTCGTAGAGATCATAGGAAGACTTTCAGTGAATTAATGTATTATTAACCCTGTATTGTGGAGTTTATTAAATATAGGTGCATAATTGGGTTTTCGCTTTTAATTGGATAGAAATTCTACAAGGAATTAGGGAAATAAATGATTGTTTTTAATGTTCTTTATTTGCATGGAAACTTACTACAGAATAACAACCCAATAGTATTTACAACTGCCATAGACTATGATCTGGATGTGAATAAGTTCTGATGCCGCATGAGAAATTAGGATCATTGTACTGGAAAATCATTATAATGAAGTATCACTTTGAAATCATAGTATATTCTAAATATGTAAAGTGGTAAATTCATCAATTCAACATCAGAACATGGCCAGTGTATACCACATCTCAAAATAATGAATACAGACAATATATTTACTAAAAATATTGTTCGCAGTTGATTGAGAAACTCCCTTAAAAATGGCTACTTCACAAACAGTTTCAGTTTTATTAATACTAGAACTAATCTCTCTGGAGCAATTTATTTATGGATTTTTCAATCTGGATATAAATCTGAAATTAACTCGACATAATCATCCATGTGAAGGGAACAAACACATATATTCTTTGCAGCAAGGTTCCCATCCATAGTTTGTCTATCCATGCTTTTCTCCAGTCCAATTTATGCAATATGCCAAAGGCATTAGTGATATTCGGTGTTGAGGCATCTTTCTCAGGAAATTTATCAAAACGAACAGCCGTGTTTTTACTTTTCCTTGAAGAGCAATTGAGAACAGTTTTTTCCAGTACTAGTACTTTGCTTACATTGTTATATAATCATCTACTGGCCCAAAATTCAGATATATCATGAGGATTGAAACATAAAAATCTTTTCGTGCAGATACCTACTTCACCTTTTCTGATTTCCATCTTACAGAAAGATGAAGTCACAGCTCAGTACCTCGAATTACGAGGATCATATCCCTCAAGAATACCTGAAACAGCCATTGATTTAGAATAGATATTCTAATTTCTAAGTCAATGAAAACAGCTTAGGAGCAAGTCAAAGACTTATAAACTGGAGCAAGTAAAAATATAAACAAGTCGTTTTCTAGGTTGGAAAGTTGGATTGCCATTAATGAAAACATAAGAAAACAAAAATTTATAGCTTTTGATGAAGACCTTCGTGACATCTAATATTTTCAGGATACACTCATTGGGATTAAAGCTTTCAGGTAAGAGTTGAATCATTGCGAAAAAAAGGGAAGTGATTTTCAGGTATTTTTAAACAGTTGGCCAGCATGAAGGGACTCGTCTATTCTATAGGCGAATCCATGGAAGCGGTACGCCCCCTAGCGTTAACGAATGAACTAACGCAACCACACTACATTGTTTTGTTTACAGTTTGAATTACACGTGTTTCATTCAGGTTATTGTTTCATTCTTGTTCTGAGATCATAAATAACTATTGTTGTGTACCTAATTATTCATCTTCAACTAAAAGAAATCCTGAATATAGTTTTCATACCCTTCCAAAAGTAGGAAATAAGAAAATGACTGATTTTTCACTTGAATATCTCTTCTGTTTAACCGATTTATCATACACAATCAAATCACATTCAGAATGTACCTCACTTGAACAACCCTTAACACAAAACAGAACAAAATCTCTTTGCAAGAGCAACGTGTGAAAGCATGCCCAAAGTATTTTGCATTCGCAACGTAAACAAATATATGTTTGTAGTGTGTAGAGAGTAGTTCTGATTCTCGCCGATATGGCGCTACGATCTTAATTAGGGAATCCAACGACCTGTCAAATATTTTTTTGAGGTTAGCTGGTGGTCAAACAAACCAAGTTTAGCTTTGTTCATGTAGACATTAAAACCGTTTATTTGCTTGAAAAATTGTTTAATGTGGAAATTTTTTCGATATTTCTAGTCAATCTTACTCTTAGGAATATCAGACCAGTGAAAATTATTTAAATTAAGTGCATTTTCAATAAAAAATGCCATAAATGTGTGCCAAAGTTGGATGTGCAAGTCGTTCAAATTATGAGGATTTTCTTGAATATTTTGGAACACCCAGTGTGTGTAACTTGGTGTATTATACACATATTAAGTGACTTATCAGAAAACAAAAGGAAATTGGGTCAGCAGTCATCAAGACTTGACAATATCGAAGATAAGAAACTAAAGTGAATGTGTCTTCGTAGACACTGAAATAAGCATTATTCAGTTCATGTGAAATGTAAAACTGATGAATATTTAAATTTATATCATATAAAAGGATAAAGAAGTTACAGGGACAGAGCTCTGATTAATATTCCGTCTCCAATACTTTCTCTTCAATCTCTTCGGGCTCCCAATACTAAAAGTTGTAATCATATGAGTGAGTGAAATTTTCTTCGTCAGTGATACTTCAGGATACTTTTTGATATTGGAAATCATAAAAACTCACTCGTTCACTCATGAAATGCATATAAGATAATAAAATTCCTCAAATTTACTGCAAGCCAGCGACCTGTCAGAAAATTTATAGGTTATCTGGAGGCAGGGCGCCACGTGGTTTGGATTGCCTAATTTCAGACGCCTATACCTATAATTTGAGCGTAGTGGCTAATTAGTATACAAAAGTGTGGCACACATAATTCTATACCTATAATTTGAGCGTAGTGGCTAATAAGTATACAAAAGTGTGGCAATCGTTCCCCTTAAATCCAGGGTCAGTCATCGCATATACGCATGCCTAGGGAGAAGAGAAGGGACATGTAATTCTGTATCCATGGATACCGTATGTGACTCAATACAAACAGAGACAAATAACAAAACTGCATCCGCTGATCGCCACGATGTCCCTATTTTCCCACTCTCCGCTATAGCACATGCTCAATAGTCTCACTGACCCTAGTCTAGAGCCTTCTATCAAAGAGTAGACACAAGAGACCTCACTCCCCCTATTTATGAATGAAATCGTGAACATCGTTTGTTTGACCTTGAAAGTCATTTGTGAATTACGAGGTCTAATCGAGGGGTGCCAGTAACAGCCCTGTATCGGCGTAGTATTATTCAAGGTCGAAGAACTGATGTTTGCCGCCAAGCCTAAGTGATTTCTCTTGTGTCTACTCTTTGCTTCTATACTCTGTTCAAATATAAGAGACATCAAAATAAACAAAGTCGCGCAGAGGTAGGATGGGCTTTCTTCAGGTAGAGACTTTATTTCAGGGCTCCAGGGTCGGATCGAGGATAGTTCACACAATCATATAAACTCAAATACACATAATAATACAAATATTTATAATTTTAGGTGTGTTTATTTGTAAATTATTATTAAATCTTGTATTTTCAAATTGGACTCCAATCAGTTTATGATGAATTTGAATGTTCTCGGCCTGATTAACGACTTGTTGAAAAAATATGAGCAATATTCATATTGATTGAATCAGGAGGAAGGCGCCGTAAAATCAATTTCAAAAATTTGAACATACATTTTCAAAACTAAATAATATTTCAGAATTTTAAAATAAAGGTGTGCTCTACTCGAAGTGATTTATTACTTCACAGTCACAGGTCACAATGCGTTCTAAAAACAAAGCTGTCATATTCAAATAATATTAAATGCAATGAAGAACAGTTATTATTATTATTTATTCAAAATAAAAACGGTGAAAACAAAATAAATCCAACAAACATAACCTATATTCCTCAATCAGCTGATTACAAACTTCAAACTGTAGTTCCGGCAGTTCGAACTATTCCGCTACCTGCTTTCAAACCGCTTCAAATTATTTTGAACTATTTGGTGCGTGACGTCACCAGTTCGACGCGAAAACACGAATATTTCAAAACGGACGAAATAGTTTTAAAATATTGTCACGCGAAAATTCGGCTCTACTATCGACATTCCGTTCTAAGCTTTAAGTACGATCCTGGCAGTCTTTTGGGGGCGTGACAAGAATTGTAGAAAAGATCCTTTGACCAATAAGCTGTTAGTATGCGCAAAACAAACCGATTTGGTTTGTTTGTTTACATTCTCTTATATTTGAACAGACTATAGATGTTTCACTATAGACCAGTCCAACGATCTGTCACGATCAGCTGTTTAAAAATGGCTGCTGGGTCAAACAAATAACAAACCGAGGTTTTTCAGTTACGAGGTACGTGTTTCGGGGTAGTTTCTGTTGGTTTCTCAATTTTCAACTTCAATGTCTTCAATTATGCCATGTAAAATGATAGTTATAATACAGTAACACTATAGCAGAAATGTTTGTTATTTGTTTGGCCCAGCATCAGCCATCTTGAAAAAAGGTGATCAGCTGTTTTGTTGGACTGGTCTATTAATTTCAAGGATCAAGGTATAGAATTATGTGATACGGGACGCCCGGGGATGAACCATTTGTTTTTATTGTGGACCGGATATATTTGGTGTTCTGTGGTGCTATATTTATTTTGTATTTTTGGAAGAGAACAGACATGAAGAAATTCATCTCAAAAAAACACATTCCCATTATTTTCAGGTATCCGTCCATCCGTGGGTGGATAGCTCCATGGATCTTTTCATAGAGCCTATAGAGGAAATTGATTTCGATGAGAACCTATGGGTAGACCAGACTGACCAGAGTTTACCCATTCTGACGAAATTTTATTTCGATAATTTTGAAAAGTCCTTGGAAATGCTCAGCTCACCAACTATGTGAAAATATTGAAACTGGTACCTGAAAATATAACTTTATAGCGGTAAAAAAATAATGTTATTTTTGGGATTTGAATCCGTACTACCTTTAGATTATATATGAACCTGTTAATATATATGTATGATGGAAGTATCTGTGGTTTTTTATACATACTCAATACTGAACTAGTGTTTTGGAAGGCAGTCTGTTAGTTTACTTTGGACAGAGGTTTTTCTATATGATTTCTGTCAGATAATTCTTTCCTTGCGGCAATGTTGTTATCGACACTTGAAATCATCAAAATAGTGTTGTTTGCTGCTGCATCACAAACCTTCGTGACAGTGGATCTCCACAAAAACTTGCTTGTAATAGACTTTTTCAGTCCACTACAGGCGAGGTTTCATCAAAAACGAGTCCATCTTGTCCGAGGATTTTACATTGTTTTAATTCGGGACTTGGAAATTGGTTCATTACATGGGAGTTTCCATTATATGCGAGTTCATTATAATTAAGTGGACTGTATATCAACATTATCTGCACATTCATAGGGAAGGGACATTTAGAAATGAAAACAATTATTGAAATTAAATACTTTTATATTACTTATATACTTCTTCGATCTAGAGGGGGTGCTTTAGAGAAATTGGGAATCAAACTACAAACTGTCCATATCTTATTCAGTTGGTCCATGGTACTGATGGGAATCGTAGATTTCAGCATATTGAAAATTTTCACTTCACCAATTTTCCTCTCGACATGAATTCTGAGACCTGCAAAAATTAAGATATAATAAGTTGAGTAGCAGGAACGTATTAAAATGTACATACTATTTTTCTAGTTGGGCAAATACTCACTAGCAATGTCTTTGGTGACTTGTTCTTCCAACTCATTAAGTTGATTATTATTTTTGAGAAAAAATGGTGGTATATTGAGATCACAGTCCACCTGCCGAAGTTCATCAACAATGGTGAAACCGCTGTTTGCCATCACAGAATCACCAGGTTCCAGTTTTTGAATAAGGCCACTTTTCAAAACCAAGTCTTTGTCACTGATTCTACCTGGATATATTTCAGACACAAATGACACAAAACCATTGGGACATATGGCAATTAATCCTTTTCCAGTATTTGTGGATTTATAATGCGAATATGTCTGGCTTTGATTATTGTAATCAGATGGTTTTTGGATTCTTATTTCTGTGGCATCTAATATAATTCGTGTACTCGGATAGAGAATGTAACCATTTTGCAGCAAGTGCTTTATCCTTTGGAAACCTATGGAATTTTAATTTGGAATCTTTGGCCGAGCTACGGCTTTGTCAGTGCTCCACACAACATTTCCAGCCACTTCCAACAATATTGGGGTTGCTGAAATACAGATCATGAACCCAATTGAGGATTACTGTACTCCTTGACATGCTGGATGTACTCAAAATATACCTACACCTTTTTAGTCTTTATTTTTACCAAAAATTCAAAATAAATAGCATGTTCAAAACTTCAAAAATTGTAAATATAAATAATGAGTAATGACGTTTGACATTAAACAATGACATTGATAACACATTGGTACCAACCCAAAGATGCTCAAAAAGCTGCAACCGATAGCTGATGAGAATATGGTCCATATTCATCAGCTATCGGTTGCAGCTTTTTGAGCATCTTTGGGTTGGTACCAATGTGTTATCAATGTCTTTAATGTCAAACGTCATTACTCATTATTTATTTTTTGAAGTTTTGAATGTGCTATCAAAGAGTAGATACTACTAGTAGTGTCTACTCTTTGGTGCTATCTAATCTGAATTTTTGGAAGAGAACAGACATGGAGAAATTCATCTCAAAAAAACACATTCCCATTATTTTCAGGTATCCGTGAGTGGATAGCTCCAAGGATCTTTTCATAGAGGAAATTGATTTCGATGAGAACCTATGGGTAGACCAGAGTTTACCCATTCTGACGAAATTTTATTTCGATAATTTTGAAAAGTCCTTGGAAATGCTCAGCTCACCAACTTTGTGAAAATATTGAATCTGGTACCTGAAAATATAACTTTATAGCGGTAAAAAAATAATGTTATTTTTGGGATTTGAATCCGTACTACCTTTTGATTATATATGTACCTGTTAATATATATGTATGATGGAAGTATCTGTGGTTTTTTATACATACTCAATACTGAACTACACCTTTTCCAATTGTAATTCAGAAAACGTAAAATGTAATTCAGAAAAGCAAATTGAATTTCAGAAAATGGAAATTGTAATTCAGAATAGTAAGTTGATATTCAGAAACGGTAATTTGAATTTCAGAATAGTGATATGTAATTCAGAAAGGGTAATTTGAATTTCAGAATAGTGATATGTAATTCAGAAACGGTAATTTGAATTTCAGAAAATATAAATTGTAATTCAGAATTGGTGATTTGAAATTCAGAAATGGGAAATTGTAATTCAGAAAAACGAAATTGTAATTCAGAAAGAAGAAATTGTAATTCAATTGCTTGGTACCCAAACTACTTTCTCTAATATTATGTATGTAATTTTAAATAGAGACATGATTCCATTTAAAATGGGTGGCTAAATATATTAATAATGATTCTTGAGGTCATTTTCGACTCTCAAAGTACTTAGATACCTTCATAGAGAAGTAAGAAATATAATAACAATAACTTTATTTCCAAGAATAACATGAAGGTATATACAGTCAAAACCGAGAACAGGAAAAAACAAACTTGAAAATACGAAATACTTAAGACAAGTTCGATGCCACATTGTCCTAGATTCCTATGTTGCATCACTTGATACCGAGCTCGATACTATTCTGAATTACATATTACATTTTCTGAAATTGAATTGATAACTTCTGAAATACAATTTTCCTTTTCTGAAATTGAATTTGCCATTTCTGAATTTCAATTCACTATTCTGAATTACAACTTCGTTTTTCTGAATTACAACTTCCTAATCTGAATTTCAATTTCGTTTTTCTGAAATCGAATTAACTATTCTGAAATTCAATTTCTGTTTTCTGAATTACATATTGCTATTCTGAAATACATGTTCCCTTTTCTGAAATTCAACTTTGAATTTCTGAATTACAACTGTGAAAGGTGTAGTGTTTTGGAAGGAAGTCTGTTAGTTCACTTTGGACAGAGGTTTTTCTATATGAGTTCTGTCAGATAATTCTTTCCTTGTGGCAATGTTGTTATCGACACTTAAAATCATCAAAATAGTGTTGTTTGCTGCTGCATCACAAACCTTCGTGACAGTGGATCTCCACAAAAACTTGCTTGTAATAGACTTTTTCAGTCCACTACAGGCGAGGTTTCATCAAATACGAGTCCATCTTGTCCGAGGATTTCACATTGTTTTAATTCGGGACTTGGAAATTGGTTCATTACATGGGAGTTTCCATTATATGCGAGTTCATAATAAGTGGACTGTATATCAACATTATCTGCACATTCATAGGGAAGGGACATTTAGAAATGAAAACAATTATTGAAATTAAATACTTTTATATTACTTATATACTTCTTCGATCTAGAAGGGGTGCTTTAGAGAAATTGGGAATCAAACTACAAACTGTCCATATCTTATTCAGTTGGTCCATGGTACTGATGAGAATCGTAGATTTCAGCATATTGAAAATTTTCACTTCACCAATTTTCCTCTCGACATGAATTCTGAGACCTACAAAAATTAAGATATAAAAAAGTTGAGTAGCAGGAACGTATTGAAATGTATATACTATTTTTCTAGTTGGGCATATACTCACTAGCAATGTCTTTGGTGACTTGTTCTTCCAACTCATTAAGTTTATTATTATTTTTGAGAACAAATGGTGGTATATTGAGATCACAGTCCACCTGCCGAAGTTCATCAACAATGGTGAAACCTCTGTTTGCCATCACAGAATCACCAGGTTCCAGTTTTTGAATAAGGCCACTTTTCAAAACTAAGTCCTTGTCACTGATTCTACCTGGATATATTTCAGACACAACTGACACAAAACCATCAGGACATATGGCAATTAATCCTTTTCCAGTATTTGTGGATTTATAATGCGAATATGTCTGGCTTTGATTATTGTAATCAGATGGTTTTTGGATTCTTATTTCTGCGGCATCCAATAAAATTCGTGTACTCGGATAGAGAATGTAACCATTTTTTAGCAAGTGCTTTATCCTTTGGAAACCTATGGAATTTTAATTTGGAATCTTTGGCCGAGCTACGGCTTTATCAGTGCTCCACACAACATTTCCAGCCACTTCCAACAATATTGGGGTTGCTGAAATACAGATCATGAACCCCATTGAGGATTACTGTACTCCTTGACATGCTGGATGTACTCAAAATATACCTACACCTTTTTAGAATTCATTTTTACCAAAAATTCAAAATAAATAGCACGTTCAAAACTTCAAAAATTGTAAATATAAATAATGACTAATGACGTTTGACATTGAACAATGACATTGATAATACATGGGTACCAACCCAAAGATGCTCAAACAGCTGCAACCGATAGCTGATGAATTGACCATATTCACCGTCGCCATACTGTTGTGCGACAATACCAACCACTCAGGGTTCCAACATCGAATAACGAAAGTCACTAATTTCTTAGGACCGCGAAAGTTTAAATGGACATATTTTGATGTCAGTTTTTTTAATTTTAGACCTATTTCTTGCCGAATAAGACGTCTCATTGACGATTTATTACTGACACAACAACCATGGCCTCCCCTATACTGATATCTACCCATATTTCTTGGATTTTATCACAAAATACTTAACCAAAGTTTATCACCAATTTTATATAACCTCTCATACCACATACCATTCTAATAATCTGATAGTATTTTTGATAAACTCAATATTTCTCCGTTGGGAACACTGGGTAGTTGGTATTGTCGCACAACAATATGGCGACGGTGAATTGACCATATTCACCGTCGCCATATTGTTGTGCGACAATACCAACTACCCAGGGTTCCAACATCGAATAACGAAAGTCACTAATTTCTTAGGACCGCGAAAGTTTGAATTGAAATATTTTGGTGTCAGTTTTTTTATTTTTAGATGTATTTCTTGCCGAACAATTACTGACACAACAACCATGGCCTCCACTATACTGATATCTACCCATATTTCCTGGATTTTATCACAAAATACTTAACCAAAGTTTACCACCAATTTTACATAGCCTCTCATACCACATATCTACCATACTAATCTTAGACTTTGTCTAAGATACTAATAATCTGATAGTATTTTTGATAAACTCAATATTTCTCCGTTGGGAACACTGGGAAGTTGGTATTGTCGCACAACAATATGGCGACGGTGAATATGGTCAATATGGTCAATTGACCATATTCATCAGCTATCGGTTGCAGCTTTTTGAGCATCTTTGGGTTGGTACCAATGTGTTATCAATGTCAGTTTAATGTCAAACGTCATTACTCATTATTTATATTTACAAGTTTTGAACGTGCTATTTATTTTGAATTTTTGGTAAAAATGAATTCTAAAAAGGTGTAGGTATATTTTGAGTACATCCAGCATGTCAAGGAGTACAGTAATCTTCAATTGGGTTAATGATTTGTATTTCAGCAACCCCAATATTGTTGGAAGTGGCTGGAAATGTTGTGTGGAGCACTGATAAAGCCGTAGCTCGGCCAAAGATTCCAAATTAAAATTCCATAGGTTTCCAAAGGATAAAGCACTTGCTACAAAATGGTTACATTATCTATCCGAGTACACGAATTATACTGGATGCCACAGAAATAAGAATCCAAAAACCATCTGATTACAATAATCAAAGCCAGACATATTCGCATTATAAATCCACAAATACTGGAAAAGGATTAATTGCCATATGTCCCAATGGTTTTGTGTCAGTTGTGTCTGAAATATATCCAGGTAGAATCAGTGACAAGGACTTAGTTTTGAAATGTGGCCTTATTCAAAAACTGGAACCTGGTGATTCTGTGATGGCAAACAGGTTTCACCATTGTTGATGAACTTCGGCAGGTGGACTGTGATCTCAATATTCAATTCAATTTGTAGTTTGATTCCCAATTTCTCTAAAGCACCCCTTCTAGATCGAAGAAGTATATAAGTAATATAAAAGTATTTAATTTCAATAATTGTTTTCATTTCTAAATGTCCCTTCCCTATGAATGTGCAGATAATGTTGATATACAGTCCACTTATAATGAACTCTTATATAATGGAAACTCCCATGTAATGAACAAATTTCCAAGTCCCGAATTAAAACAATGTAAAATCCTCGGACAAGATGGACTCGTTTTTGATGAAACCTCGCCTGTAGTGGACTGAAAAAGTCTATTACAAGCAAGTTTTTGTGGAGTTCCACTGTCACGAAGGTTTGTGATGCAGCAGCAAACAACACTATTTTGATGATTTCAAGTGTCGATAACAACATTGCCGCAAGGAAAGAATTATCTGACAGAAGTCATATAGAAAAACCTCTGTCCAAAGTAAACTAACAGACTTCCTTCCAAAACACTAGTTCAGTATTGAGTATGTATAAAAAACCACAGATACTTCCATCATACATATATATTAACAGGTACATATATAATCAAAACGTAGTACGGATTCAAATCCCAAAAATAACATTATTTTTTTAACGCTATAAAGTTATATTTTCAGGTACCAGTTTCAATATTTTCACAAAGTTGGTGAGCTGAGCATTTCCAAGGACTTTACAAAATTATCGAAATAAAATTTCGTCAGAATGGGTAAACTCTGGGTCTACCGTCTACCCATAGGTTCTCATCGAAATCAATTTCCTCTATGAAAAGATCCTTGGAGCTATCCACTCACGGATACCTGAAAATAATGGGAATGTGTTTTTTTGAGATGAATTTCTCCATGTCTGTTCTCTAAGTTCTCTTCCAAAAATTCAAATTACGTTCAAAACTTCAAAAATTGTAAATATAAATAATGAGTAATGACGTTTGACATTAAACAATGACATTGATAACACATTGGTACCAACCCAAAGATGCTCAAAAAGCTGCAACCGATAGCTGATGAATATGGTCAATATGGTCAATTTGACCATATTCACCGTCGCCATATTGTTGTGCGACAATACCAACTATCCAGTGTTTCCAACGGAGAAATATTGAGTTTATCAAAAATACTATCAGATTTTAAGTATCGTATGTGGTATGAGAGGTTATATAAAATTGGTGGTAAACTTTGGTTAAGTATTTTGTGATAAAATCCAGGAAATATGGGTAGATATCAGTATAGGGGAGGCCATGGTTGTTGTGTCAGTAATTAATCGGCAATAAGACATCTTATTCGGCAAGAAATAGATCTAAAAATAAAAAACTGACATCAAAATATTTCCATTTAAACTTTCGCGGACCTAAGAAATTAGTGACTTTCGTTATTCGATGTTAGAACCCTGGGTAGTTGGTATTGTCGCACAACAGTATGGCGACGGTGAATATGGTCAATAAGCGCGTTCGGCAATGACATCTGACTGGTCGGATTGATCTGAACCGTTCGTTTATTACATCCAGATTGAGGGGAGTACACATCTGGACCGTTCGGCAAGAAAATCTGATCAATCGGATGTAGATCTTTTTGCTCGGTGTATTTCGACGGAGGAAACGGATTTTTTTCCACAGAACAGAAACAGAAATTACTTTTCGGCCTCTGTGAATGGATTTTTTATCCCGCTTCGAATATTCTTGAACAGTCTGTTGAATTTTCGTGTCTTATGTTATTTGTTGTGTAGTAATAAATAAAAAAATGTTGTTTGATAAAAAAATAATGATTCAAAATATTGAATCATCTCAACCAAGGGGTAGAAATGTTGAGAACTATAACAAAAGAATTAAAATAGAACCCAGACTACCTCTACGGACGAATAGACCTTTAAGCTCTAATTTAATATCTGGCTCGGGTAAGGCGTTACATACGTCAAACAGAAAAATCGATCAAAATGCTCCGTAGCGTTCGTTTATTACAGAAAAATCTGACAAATCTGTACAATCTGTTATCACGTGACTAAAAAATCCGTCCGCTCTCGTATGCTATTGCCGAACGCGCTTAATATGGCGACGGTGAATATGGTGTGAAATTTTCAAAGATATTCTACAATATTCTAGAATATCTTTGGAAATTTTGAATGAACCTTTATCACACAGAAAATCTTTTTTCCTGCATATTCTTTTTAGGAAGAGATCCATCAGACAATCAAGACTTAAAGCTTAAGCTTCAAACAATATATATTTTGAATAAATCGAATAGCCAAAACAATGCGATACGATTCCATAATCCAATGTTTTGCACAATATCAGTTTCTCAATTAGGAATGAACCCATTCCATTGACGAAGAATATTCCGAATATACAATATACAACACAGAACACCAAATATAAGAAATGCAAACGCCCTACTAAACGATGGCAACAAAATTGGCCGCCATGTTAGGTGGCTAAGTAGAGGGGGTAAGGCGGGAATATTCAAATGGGCTTTGAATCTCTTCTGTTTGTTTACACTTGAATGAAAGCGGGAAATTATGAAAACAAGAATGTTGATTAATCAATTTATTAAATAAATGTTATTTTCAACATGAGTAATAAACACCTACATAAAAATTATTATTACAATATATTTGATTGATTCGGTCTTCACTTGATGGAAATTCATTTTAAATAAATAATAATAAACTGCTAATTTCCACAAAATTTATTGATGTTAAATGACGACAATTGTTTCACTACACTGTAGCTTTTTCAAGTCGGATGCTGAACTGTTCAGCATCCGACTTGAAAAAGCTACAGTGTAGTGAAACAATTGTCGTCATTTAACATCAATAAATTTTGTGGAAATTAGCAGTTTATTATTATTTATTATTACAATACTTGTGAAAACCTTTAAATTATTATAATTATTTAATTTAATAACTTGTGATGATAATTGTCCACCTGGTGCGTTATAACGATTGGCGAGTTGGATAAAAAATTCACAACAGAAGATTCATTTGGAATTTTGAATGTTACTGATTCTTTGAATGAAATATTGGCATTTGAATGTGGAGAATTAGAAGTGAGAATTTTATGATAAGGAGGGTTTATAGGGGGTTTAGGAATTGAGAGATGTTTGAGATACTTTGGTTCCCTAGGATTATTGAAATCTGAAAATCTGAAATGATCCTGACATATTCTGAAATTAGAAACTTTGACTCTGGAATCCAAGCCACAAATTTTCATCCAAGTTTCTCTACATGAGGGATCTCTAGGAAAATAAAAATAATTTTTATTTTTTTCACCAGGCGGTAAATTTCTTCTGAAGACACTATTGCAGGACGGATATTTACAAGAATAAGAAATCTTAAGAGCAGATGACGACTTCACTGTACTTCCAGACATATTTGAGGAATCAGAAGCATAAAATTAAACTAAGAAAATAGTCAACTAGGGTAGGAACGATACTTTTACCAATAATATTAACTATGTAGGTATGGATAAATACTTACCTGACTACTTACCTGCATACATCGAGAAAAAGGCTAACTCCATGCAAACATTCTTTTAATTAAATTTCGGAGGTTTTCAATCTTCGATTACAATAGGGGGCTCAAGAGATCTGAAATACACAATTTGTTTAATTTCTTTTTTCAAATGAACTTTATCATGTCAATCAGAAGAAACTTACGTCGAATCTTATATCCAGGACCTTGAACAAATAATGATTTCACTTTAGATATATTCAAATCAAACTTAATCAAATCACACATTCATCACCAGGCAAAAGTAAACAAAAACCAGGGGTATGAAACTGAAGTACAAAATTGGGAAGCAGCTTTTGATTGGTTGCCACCTAACATGGCCGCCAAGCATGCGCAGAACTTGTAGTGCTGGTGGCCGGTGCCAACTGTCAGTCAGTTTTTGTTTACTTTTGCCTGGTGATGAATGTGTGATTTGATTAAGTTTGATTTGAATATATCTAAAGTGAAATCATTATTTGTTCAAGGTCCTGGATATAAGATTCGACGTAAGTTTCTTCTGATTGACATGATAAAGTTCATTTGAAAAAAGAAATTAAACAAATTATGTATTTCAGATCTCTTGAGCCCCCTATTGTAATCGAAGATTGAAAACCTCCGAAATTTAATTCAAAGAATGTTTGCATGCCGTTAGCCTTTTTCTTGATGTATGCAGGTAAGTAGTCAGGTAAGTATTTATCCATACATAGTTGATATTATTGGTAAAAGTATCGTTCCTAGCCTAGTTGACTGTTTTCTTAGATTAATTTTATGCTTCTGATTCCTCAAATATGTCTGGAAGTACAGTGAAGTCGTCATCTGCTCTTAAGATTTCTTATTCTTGTAAATATCCGTCCTGCAATAGTGTCTTCAGAAGAAATTTACCGCCTGGTGAAAAAAATAAAATAATAGTAGAAATAATTGAGGAATTACAAGCACTACGATTGAACATTATAGCAACAGTTTGTGATCAAGGCAGTACGAATAAAACTGCCTTGAATTCCTTAGTTTCAGATACCACCGATGAAAAACCTTCACCCTTCCACTTTGTGGTAAATGGACAGCGAGTTTTCACAATATTTGATGTTTCTCATCTTTTAAATTTAAAGTGTACTCGTAACTCCATTATTAATGAAAAATTAGAGTTTGAGAAAGGGAAGTTTGCTTGTATGGACCACATAAAGCAAGCATTTCTTCTCGATAATTCTAATAGGTTGTATAGACGCTGCACTAAATTGACAGAAAATTATTTTAATTTTTCAGATTCCTACATGAAGATGTAGGTGAAAGTGGCTGCCCAACAACTAAGTCACTCTGTAGCAGCAGCAATAGAGACATTCTGTGCATCGGGGTTTTTGCAGACAACTGCTTTACATACTGCTGAGTTTTGTCACTTAATTGATAATTTATTTGATTCATTAAATAGTTCGCAGTTACACGATCCAGACGATACAACGATACAAGCCTCCTGTTTCTGAAAAAATGACAATGATTTTATTCATAAAGCTGAGAGCTGACATAAATTTCACTGACATGTGAGACAAGTTATTATTAAATTAAATAATTATAATAATTTAAAGGTTTTCACAAGTATTGTAATAATAATTTTTATGTAGGTGTTTTTTACTCATGTTGAAAATAACATTCATTTAATAAATTGATTAATAACATTGTAATATTTCAAACTTTTTTGAGCTTGAGATATTTTCTAAGGGGAGATAAAAGGGCAAATCCTTCGCTGTAACTCTAAGGGGTGTTTTACTCTAAAGGGGGTTTTATACTTTTGGCTTGGCTTGTGATCATCTAGTTAGGTAGAACTCTATGTTATGTCGTAATAATTCAGTTTCGTGATAATTCAAGTCCGTGAAATAATGGATGGGAAATAATGAGGTAAATACATAAATAAAACACTTGATTGGACAGAAAGGGGAACAGGCCTTTATTGGTCCAGATGGCAGGAGTTTTCGAGCCACTTAAAGAGGGAAAACGAAAAGAAGAACCCAACAGTTCTTCTAAAAGCAAAAACCCTCAGCTTTACAGTTGAATAAAATTACATGTAGCAAGTATCAGAATCCATTGGTTGAATATTATAAAGAACATAGAGGATATGAGCATCGATAGAATAAGATGGTGCTATACTTCAGTAAATCTCTTCGTGCAGTTCTCAAAGTATAACTACTCCAGAGTCAATGTATACGAGCGAGTAAACAGTATCCCACCTCAGCTGTCGACAGACAAGCACTGAGCTCCAACAGATAGCAGCTACAGACCCACAATGACGATCCTTTGTAATGGTCGTTACAAGGTAAACTATTTACAGAGGTGGTGCAATAGAGTGTCGCAGTATCCTACCCCAGCTGTCGACAGACAAGCACTGAAATCCATCAGATAGCAGCTCCAACTCTACACAACTTCCTTTGGTAGTTTACATAGTGATTTTCTCACCAAGCTATGATCCCGATCCTTAAGAACTGAACTCCATAGAAATACATGTGGTATATAAATAAGGATGAACGTTACTTGCATTTCAATATCATTGGATGGTAGGCGTTACAGTTTAAAACAATAATACAGATGGAAACGAAATAGCCTTTCAAATCACAGGTTGCTGAAAGAGAGGATGGATTAATAATGAGAACATAAAAATGTACCTGAAACCCTGTGATTTGCATAAAGCCACTCGATCCATTGCATAAGGAAATATTCAGAATAATAAAATATATAAGATGGAGATTAAATGGCCTCTTCGTTCATAGAGGACTTCCAAACAGAATTCATGTATAGATATAAACAGTTCTGACCAATGTAAATCGTGGATGTTATAGATAATTATTGGATGATGCTTAGTAGAATGATTGGTGGAATATAATTAAATAGACAGTATGTAATGGTTCCCATTGGTTCGTGCTGGTATAAACACAATGAATTAGGAACCTAGAAATAAGACTGATTAGTCAATATAAATGGAGGATTAACTTACACGTTGAACAAAAATGCCGTTTGGATTTCTTATAATGGCCGACTAATAACAACAGGGGCACCTTCTTTCACGATTCACCACTATCTTCCTCCCTTCACAAAAACCGTCTTCCTTCCATTTTTAACCTCTAAGGCCCACTCTATGAACTAATCGATCGCATAGATCGATGACAGCCGTCCTATCCCGCAACGTCCAGATAGCCGGACTACCCTCTGTGAAACACAATATGGCAGCGTCGGAATTTATTTCTTCTACTCAGCAGAGGGCTGAGAAAGGCGTACAGGGTTCCATTCAGCTATACGTGATATTTATATGGATTATTTGTGTCTTGAAATTCGGGGATACTACAACTATATCAACCATTTCACGTCCTTCGCAATGTACATATGAAAAAGGATAATGGGAAGTAGGACAGCCAATAAAACACAACCTCTTACTTCAGCAACGTTTCGTCCATATATTTGGACTTCTTCACAGCTACAATACAATGGACCATTACAGAATCTTTGAAAAACTTATAGTGGTGACTCACCTTTAGTTAATCGTTGTGGGCCAACGGTGTGGAATACAAAACATTGAACACACAGTGTATAAATAAAATAGGGTCAGATATTTACAATTAAAATAATAAGTTAGAACGGACATCACATAAATACAATAAATATGAACTAGGAATTCGAATCAAATGGCAATTTTCCCTTATCAACAGATGTATCGTATGATAACGTTATAATTATACAGGTTGTAGGTAATGCAAAACAAAGTATATACGATACACGTTTATGTTATTCTATCTCTCAGCTGACCCCTATTCACCCTATATAAATTCAAAATATTGGAATATACAGAACTCAAATTTTGTGTATCCGTTCTGTCATTTACAGTAGAGTTAATATTTATAAAAATCATTTCACTAACGCATCTCTTATAGTAAATGTCTTCATAATCTAATATACGAGCATTTTGAAAATCAAATGCGTGCAATTCTTCAAAATGATGTCTGGCTAGTGCTGTTTTGTCAACTTTATTACAATTTTTTGTCTGGCAGTCATATTTATGCTGTCTAATTCTATTCTGAAGGTACTGCCTGGTGAAACAGTTTCACCACGAGAATAACGACGTAATAAAAAATGTACTTAAACTCAATAACTATCCCTCGAATTTGGTCAATAGAATGATAGCACAGACTATGAGAAGAGATAACATTCACGCGCATCCACCCGATAATGATGAAAACAAAGAAATGATTAAATATTATAAATTCCCTTTTGTACCGTCACTTTCATTGAAACTTAATCTAATGTTCAAGAAAAATAAAATTCCGGCTCAATTAGTGTTCTATAACACAAAAAAAGTTAGCACCTTATTCCATAAATTAAAGGATAAGACCCCTATGTTACAAAGATCTAATTTAATTTATCAGATACCTTGCTTAGATTGCGAGAGGAGTTATATAGGACAGACCAGGCAGTACCTTCAGAATAGAATTAGACAGCATAAATATGACTGCCAGACAAAAAATTGTAATAAAGTTGACAAAACAGCACTAGCCAGACATCATTTTGAAGAATTGCACGCATTTGATTTTCAAAATGCTCGTATATTAGATTATGAAGACATTTACTATAAGAGATGCGTTAGTGAAATGATTTTTATAAATATTAACTCTACTGTAAATGACAGAACGGATACACAAAATTTGAGTTCTGTATATTCCAATATTTTGAATTTATATAGGGTGAATAGGGGTCAGCTGAGAGATAGAATAACATAAACGTGTATCGTATATACTTTGTTTTGCATTACCTACAACCTGTATAATTATAACGTTATCATACGATACATCTGTTGATAAGGGAAAATTGCCATTTGATTCGAATTCCTAGTTCATATTTATTGTATTTATGTGATGTCCGTTCTAACTTATTATTTTAATTGTAAATATCTGACCCTATTTTATTTATACACTGTGTGTTCAATGTTTTGTATTCCACACCGTTGGCCCACAACGATTAACTAAAGGTGAGTCACCACTATAAGTTTTTCAAAGATTCTGTAATGGTCCATTGTATTGTAGCTGTGAAGAAGTCCAAATATATGGACGAAACGTTGCTGAAGTAAGAGGTTGTGTTTTATTGGCTGTCCTACTTCCCATTATCCTTTTTCATATGGATACTACAACATTCTTGTTTTCATAATTTCCCGCTTTCATTCAAGTGTAAACAAACAGAAGAGATTCAAATCCTATTTGAATATTCCCGCCTTACCCCCTCTACTCAGCCACCTAACATGGCGGCCAATTTTGTTTCCATCGTTTAGTAGGGAGTTTGCATTTCTTATAGACATGGGTAACACCGCAATTTTTCGTGTGCTGTCACATAAGCACCAGCACCGGCTTATGTGTCAGCACACTGTGCTAACACAAATGTGCTGAATAACACAGACAACACCCAACACTACGAAGAGGAACCTTGCCTTAACACCAGTGCCGAGTGCCGGGTCCGCCGGTGGCCGGTGCCGACGTTATAGTTCTGCGTCACACAATTCGATCGAGGTTCATAGGCGCATCTAGCCTCAGTTTTCAGGGGGGCCGCGGCCCCTGGTATATTTGTGATACCTATACGTAGTTTTTGATTAGAATCTTTCAGGGGGGGCCTGGACCCCCTGGACCCCCCCTAAATACGCCAGTGCTGAGGTTTTTCCCTGAGCTCTAGTATCATACGCTGAATGTTATGGTACCCCGGTTTTTTTTTACCTCAGCTAGGAACTTTTTGTTACAAGATGTATTGTATTATTTTAGCTCTCTGGTTCAAAAGAATATATATATATATATTGTTAAAGATAGTAAAAACTATGAATCAGTGATTTGTCTTGATTTTGAAGTTAACTATTGACTATTCAAAATTATTATAGAGTTCATCAAGAATTTCCAGTTCTAATGAATTATTCGAATTATTATTGTAGAATATAGAGTTTTCGGTGTTATCGCTACGACGCACCAGCACCAGCCCCACAGTTCATCTGTGCTTCTCAATCTACGAACGTACGAACCACGGTGGGAACTCGCACTCGGATCTCAATGTGCTATGGTGTTAACACTTTTGTTATTCCGGTGTCAGCACCGGCAGCACCGGTTCGGGTTTCAGCACAATAGCGCAGCACCGCACTGTGTTACCCATGCCTAATTTCTTATATTTGGTGTTCTGTGACAAAAACTGACTGTCAGTTGGCAGTGTTGGCACGGGCCACCAGCACTACAAGTTCTGCGCATGCTTGGCGGCCATGTTAGGTGGCAACCAATCACAAACTGCTTCTCAAATTTGTACTCGAGTTTCATACCCCTGCTGTCAGTTGGCAGTGTTGGCACCGGCCACCAGCACTACAAGTTCTGCGCATGCTTGGCGGCCATGTTAGGTGGCAACCAATCACAAACTGCTTCTCAAATTTGTACTCGAGTTTCATACCCCTGATTGGCAGGCCTCGCTTACATTAGCCAATCTGATGAGTCCATCGTAAGCGAGGCTGGGACGAAACGTAGCCCCATCCCGATTCACAATTAAAAGCAACACGCTTCATCTTAAAAGCTGTAAATTCTGCAAAAGCTGCTAATAGAGAACTTGTTGAATCACAACGACACAATAAAACGATGGAAGCTATCGCAATAGGAAGAGGATTATACCTTAAACCTTATAAAAATGGAATGGGTCTTTTTTTAGACAAACGAAGCAACCTTTAAAACTTCCTAATAGACCATTGAGCAACATTGATATTGAAACGGTTATGAGAGAGCAGAATGTTAAAGATTTTCGAGGAGTGTTTTCGCGAGATGCCCTTCCTCGAAAAATTAAAAAGAATGAATCGGGAGTCATCAATCTAAATGGAAAACATGAACCAGGATCACGTTGGACTGCATACAGAAAGGAAGGTGGGAAAGTTCATTATTTTGATAGTTATGGAAATTTACAACCACCCAAAGAAGCAATAAAATATTTTCATTCAAATGAAACATGTAGAATATTGTACAATCATCATCGTTATCAAACATTCAACAACACCTACAACTGTGGTCATTTATGTATTGAATTTTTAATGTTGAAAACTGAATAAATTGAATATCCAATTATTTCTATTTCTTTTACCTATGCTTCTTTAATAATTAGGATTCCTCATCGTCAAGGTTTTTCAATGTTGTATAGATTAACTTTCAATGCAATCAATTTTTGTTGAAGTGGTATACAGATGCATACCTATATGTGTATGATTAAGAATCCTATTGTTTTCTTTCTTTTATGGAAAACACTTTAAGAATCAAATCAATTGAAAGCCTTTTGGCTTCTATATTTTGATTTATCGTTATAATATTGAAGATGATGAGTATGTGAGAGGAAATTTTTTTTGTCAGTTTTATTTGAACCATTACAGTAACAACATGTCTTATTACTTTTTTTTCTGGTCAAGAATCAAATGATCTCTCAATAGATTTCAATCCGCCGATTGTTTTAAGTGAAAATGTTTCTTTTGAAATAGGTTTAACAAATCTTGCAGTGAATAATACCATACCTTATGTTGATGAAACAAACAACAAGTTTCATTTTGAAAATGGAAAAGTTTTAACGATACCAATGGGAAGTTATGAACTCTGATATAAGCAAGTTCCTAACAACAGCTCTTAAAAACCCTCAATTATCAATAGGGTTGAGTAATAATAATATGAAAGAAGAGATTGTATTACGTTTGGATGCAAACTATAATACTTTGAAGTGCGAATTAAAGTGTACCGAAGGAATCGATTTTTCTGTTGAAAATTCTATAGGTCAACTTTTAGGATTTGAAAAGAAGAAACTTAAACCAAACAAGTTACATCAATCCGATTTTCCTGTGGATATAATGAAAATCAGTATGATCAGGGTGGAATGTAATATTGTTTCAAATTCATTTGATAACGGTAATGCTGTACATACTATTCATGCTTTTTACCCCACTGTGTCACCAGGTTATAAAATTGTTGAAAGTCCTCAAAATGTTATATATTTACCTATTAATACGCATGTTATTCATAATATTTCCCTTAAAATAGTTGATCAGAATGATAGACCAGTTAATTTTAGAAACGAAGTGATAAGTGTAACATTACATTTGAAAAAATCATCATCATAATGGTTCTTCGTTTCAACATCCCAAAGCATCATCTTCATCATGATATAATCATCATCGTTGTGAACCATCAACAAAAGAGGACAGAGCTTATTGTCAAGAAGATTGTTGCCGGGTTGACATCGGAAAATTAGACGTTTCTCAAGTCACTTGGTTTCAAACTAAAAAGAAATCATGAATGATGTATTGAATGTTAGGGAAAGTGCAAATCTTGAAAACACAATTACCAATATCGAGTATCATTCGTATCAGTCGTATACAGCAGGAGAAGTAAAATACAATGACGAATGCAGAATAGTGATACAACAACAAGAATTACTTACAGTACCAGGTGAAAGTTATCTTCAAATTCAGAGCAAAATACTGAATTATGGAGAAACAAATGAGGAGATTTTGAAAACATGTCATTTATCAAATAATTTTATTACATTCCTTTTTGATGAAATACGTTTGGAATTGGGTGGTGTAATCGTGGATAGAGTAAAGAACCCTGGAATCATATCATCAATGAAAGGATATGTTTCTTATACACCAAACGAGAGTACGGCTCTTATGAACGCAAGTTGGTGTCCATTCGATGATGTTGAAGGTTATGATAAAACCACTGGCATGTTTGATGTTTGTTTGCCTTTATCCTCAGTTCTTGGATTTGCTGAAGATTTCAAAAAAGTTTTATTAAATGTACGACAAGAACTTGTTTTGATCAGATCAAGTGATGATTTTAATTGTATGTTGGAACCTGCTGGTCTTGAAAAAGGAAAAATAACACTAACCAAAATAGTTTGGCGAGTGCCTCACTATACAGTTTCTGATTATAAAAAATTGAAATTGCTTGAAATAATTGAGAAAAATATACCACTCTCCATTTCACACAGACGTTGGGAATTGTTCACTTATCCTTCTTTACCTTTGAATCATAATTTTACTTGGGTATTGAAATCTTCAACATTTTTGGAAAAACCTAGATTTATTATTTTTGGGTTCCAAACGGAAACAAAAGATAATCTTAAAAAAGATGCGAGCAAATTCGATCACTGCAAATTGCCAAACATCAAATTATTCTTAAACTCTCAATCGTATCCATATGAAAACTTGAACTTGAATTTCAAAAAAGAGCAATATGCTATTGCATATGATATGTACCTATACCAAATTCCAAACATCATATTATTCCAACAAGAAAATGCTCTGTGAACCTTTGTTGAATCCTAATCAATTCAGGGATGACGCTCCTCTCATTGTAATCGATTGCTCTCACACTCAGAAAAACAAATATTCACCACTAAGAAATTTCGAATGTATGTAAGAAATATCTGTTTCAGTATACGTCCCAACAAATATTTTTTTGAAGTTACGTTTTGGTTTCTTACAGCATTGACATCTTGATACTATGAAATCATTTATTTGTGATTAATGAGACATCAGATTGCTCCAAAGAAACGATTTCTTCATATTGATAGCATGTAATGTGAATACAAATAACCAGATTTAGGGAATATGAAAGATTTCTTAACTGTTATTGAATGATTGTTGATATTAAAATTGATCAATTAGGAATTAATGATTTGAAATTCATGAAAACATAGTATTCTTTATAGTTAAGAAATCAAATATTCGTCGTGATTATCTCATGTTAAACAGTTAATAAGTTTTTTAATATTAAACAAACAGCATTATTATTTGTAATATAATACCTACTCAGGGCCGGATTAACCATGTGGGGGGCCCCTAGGCAGTGCAATTTTTGGGGCCCCTCCCTATTCAACCATTATCAGAATTTTTCAAGTTAATAAGTACCTATATACAGGGTGGCCCACCCCAGACGCGGTTCTCATTTTTAGGCAGTAAATGAAGACATTTTGAAAATTTTTTTCGTGAAATGTAAAGGGCAATCAGATGCACAATTTAAAATTGTTTTCACATATCCAGAGTGTTCGATAACAAAGATATAGACCATGGTTTCACTTTTTTCAATGAATTCAAAAATTGAATGGCACGCCCAAATAAGGATGAGTTCATAAAGACCATTTTATGCCTTAGAAGAACCACTTAAGAGAAAATGGTGAAAAATCGAAAAAACGGAGTATTTTTAATTTGCAATTAATGAATAAACCCTTCAAGCCAACGAGACAGACAATGTTTTGTCGTGTAGACATATTGGCTACCCTTATGCAGAAGAAAAAAATTAACTCTGGAATATACTGAGTGATCATAATTAATATTCAAACATTAACTACAAATAATTGTCAAATATTTCAAATGGCACACCCAGTATTTCTATACCTATATATTAATATCGAAACTATCTTCATTGGGTTTCCCTATATACTATACCTAAACCTAATAGTTTTCCAGTAATTTTCGATTTTTAATTCAACTAGTAAACAGGCTATTAGGAGCAATGATATTCATAGAAATACGTTCTATGATGAATGATCTGACAGATGGATAGGTTGTGGAGGCCCACAAAATTGGCCTGTAAGGTCACCAGATCTAACATCTCCAAATTTTTTATGGGGTTATATCAAAACTATTGTGTATGAGAATCCCGTAACAACTTCTCAAGACATGAAAAGAAGAATAAAAGACGCTTTTGCAAGCATTACTTCCCGAGTGTTTGCTAATGTTAAAAACTCTTTTCTTAAAGAATTCGTTTATGCATTGAGAAAGATGGGGGATCATTTAAGCGGTTTATGTAGATTTTCAATTATTTTTTCTGGTGATTTTTGTTATTTGGTATTTCCTTTGTATTTTACGTAGATCTGTTATTGAATTTTATTCTAATATCCATACGCACCCGGCAATTCACTTCCGATCTTGTTCCGAAATTTCCTGAAATACTTAGTATGTATGTCATTCTAGAAAAATAGCGGAAATCCACCGGAGAACATTGAAAATAAAAAATAGAAGAGGCGCCCAACGGAGAAATTAGCAACGTTATAGAACCTACCTTCAATAATACAATTCTAAGTAAAAAAAATCCAAATACATACACTAAAAAAGTCACAGAATATTGAACACTTTGACTCTGAACAGTCTGAACGCATTCGTCGCATTCTCAACGTGATTTCACTAGAATGGAAATATAACTAAAAATAATCTGGCATATTGTTCCCCTTCTGGAAGAATATCGTGATTGGAGACTGGATAATCATTTTTGAAATATAGAAGATGCCGCCTGTCGCATGTGAATCGGCTCTCACATCAGAGGTGCCGCCTGCCTAATAAAACTATCATCTAGTGACGTTTTAAGAGAATGCCGACACTCTTGATGAGTATAAAAAGCTCTTGAAAACAGGGGATGTGATATGCCGACTGGAATGTATGTAATTCGGGAATATTTTTCTGGTATAGGTATAATTATACCTTCCTGGGCTATTGAATTTATTTGTTTTGCTCATTATTTTAGAGAAATTTCGCGAATCGGTAAGTTTGCGATAATCGGGGGTCCATTTATTGCTCTTTCGTATGGCTCGGGGACACCTTTAGTTCCGGGCACAGGGACGGGGCACGGCCACGGGGCCCCTAGCTGATGCGGGGCCCCTAGGCAGTTGCCTACTCTGCCTCTTGGTTAATCCGGCCCTGTACCTACTCTTAACTGTTATGTATCATTAGCTAGTTGTTCATAAGATACTAATTAGGGGTGAAATAAAAATCTATTATGATGTGAACAAAATATATTCATTGAAATGTCAAAAACATCATGAACATAACAAAAAACATCATACTGGGTGGAAGGCCCTGGACCAGGACTGGGAGGTCCGCGCGGCACATCTTCTGACGAAAAGAATAGGTCACTGTCAGCTGATTGGTTGGTCCTGAAAAGAATTAACATGAGTTGAAATTTGGTACCACCAAGTTGAAACAACATAAAATTTCAGTATTGAAAAAGCCCGTCTATATTTTCAGAGTTTTTCGTATAAGAGGCTCGACAACAGATATTTTCATTTTGTAGAGCCTTGAGAAAGGTTATGAAAATGATCGATAGTCCGGATGTATAAAAAAAACTACTGATCCTTTGGACCTGAAAATTCCCACCAAATTTCACTTTATAAATAATCACGTTCAATAAGTCTATCTCCTAGTTTCCAATAAATCGTGAATATGCATAGTAATATCCTTCGAACCTTTTGTCTAAAAACGATTGATTAATAATTAATTCTTATATTTAACTGTTGTGAATGAATGGTATTTAGAAAATTTGTGGAGAAAAAAAAATTTTTGTAGGTCTTTAGTCAAAAAGAAATGAAAATTCAATGTCGAATCAAATAAAAGTAAACTGAAATTGGCTCGAAAAGCGTCAACCAAAGGGATATCTTGTGGTTTCATCATAACCCCACAAATAACGAATGTCTCCATTTCACTGAAAATATAATGGAAAGCACGACTAGATTAAATCTAATAAATTAATTAAAAACAATAGCTCACCTTTTTATGAGGATTTATATTGAAGTGTATAAACAGCAGTTATATCGGCAACACATTCACAGAACTCACTACACAACAAACAGGCATAGACTCGTCAACTGACTGTTCCGCGTCTTTGTTAGCCGAACGACATCGGAAACGAACGAAGTGGAAGGGTTAAATATCCTTTATTTATTGTTAAAATATCACTTTCTGGTTAAGAAACATAATTTACCAATAAAATTATCTCTGCATTCTATACCTTCTGTTCAAATTATTCACCACTAAACTGTACAATATCTTGGATAGCAAGAAATAACTATTTGAATACTAAAATGAAATATTGATGGTTAATAAATATCTTAACATATAAAGAATATAAGCAAATGAAACGGTTTTCTTATATTTAGTATTCTATAAAATTAATAAGTAGTAAAATTTTTTAAATGATAAGTTCTGTTGTTAATTATAAATGAATATTGGACTAAGAAATCGGAAAGTTAAATATAAATAATAATTTTTCTCAGTGCACCAATCGGAAATGATCAAACAAGGAACTATCGATGCACGTCTTGAGTTTGAAACGATGGGTGATGTTCCACCCAACACATCAGCTTATTGTTTAGTCTTACACGAACAGTTCACAAGTTACGAACCACTCACTGGACGTGTCAGAATTGCTTAACAAAATAACAAAAATGTTGCTGGTTGATGTACAAGGATTCCATTATGGAAGTTGTGGAGAGTTTTTGTGCAAGGAAGTTGCTGTTTTAAATTCAGAAAATGATGGGTATGCATTTGCACTTGTTAAACTTCCATTTTCTCTAGAAAACCTCTCCAAACGACTAAAAAAAAGAATGGAATGGCAAACTAATACTATTCATGGATTGGAATGGAAAAACGATCAAGAATCTATATCTCTGGGAGAAGTGGCACAATTCATACAAAATTGCATCGATATGAATCAACAGCAACAACGTCCTCACTCTGATGAATTTTATGATCATACAAGAATAACTATAGGTGTGAATGAAAAATGGAAAGTTGATTGGTTAAAGAAGATATTGAAAGACAGTGCTCCAATATGTAACTTGAAGGAGGAAGGATGTTTTTCATTTGATAAATCAAAAGAAATCTTTAAATCCAACCATTGTTTATTACATTTAGATAACAATTTGAATTGTGCTCTTGAGAATGTTTCTCATTTGAAATGTTGGTATTTGCATTGTAGGTCATAAAAAAAGGAGAAATAAATTAAAAAAAATAAAAATAAAATTGTTTTTTATTATTTTTTCTGTTTTTTAAAATAATTTTCAGTATCTGATATAATGTATTCCTCTACATCTTCTAATGAAATCTCCGTTGGCTCCAGCGTCAGCATTCTTTTACTAGAAGTGGATGGTTCTAAGGCAGCCCGGCAGCCGCAGCATCCTCCTCAATACGGTATCGTCGTACCGCCTTTTCTAGTATAGTGAATTCCTCTTCGTTCTCCATCTTTGTTCGGAAATATTTTACAGGTAAATTCCCGAATTTTGAACGAAGAGTCTTCGTTCTTGGTGTGTATGATAGGTGAACAAATATCTTGCTCCCTATCGTTTTGATTTCCTTGAAACCCTATCTATAAAAAAAAATATTATTTTTTTTAAATGTTGTGGTTTTCACGAAAAGGAATATCCTGTAATGTTCAGAGAACATCGTGAGAACCAAGGGCAAGCAGGTGGGAATTGGTGTTCTTCTTGAATTTCTGGAGGTTATATGCCTCGGGGAACACCTCCCTAGGCAATGTGTTCCAATTCAATTCAATTCAATTCTTTATTAATCCCTTAGACATATAATAATGTATAGGACAAGTCAACATAAGGAAAAAGAAAACATAAATGTAAACACCGAAATGCAATTTACAGTTCTATGAAGATAGATTAACTTAATGGGTCACACAGAAACTCCTGGGTGCTGTAAAAGCATTTGTTAACCAATAAGGATCTCAACTTTTTTTTGAAGCTCTTATTATTTAACGATTTCAGCTCTTCCGGAAGATGATTGTATAGCTGGATTTCTGCAAAAGTAGGTGATGATTCATATCTACTAGTGCTATGCTTAGGTATGCACAAAATACTATCATGACGTGTATGGTAATGATGAAAGTCAGAACACTTCATTAATTTATGGATGTTGTATTTTACATGTAGGAGACAATTCAAAATGTAAACACATGGAAGTGTGAGAATTCCAAAACTCTTGAATGTCGTTCTACAGGACTCCCGAGGGCCCAGACCAAAAATCAACCGAATTATTTTCTTTTGGAAAATGAAAATTCGATCGGTACCAGAAGACCCACCCCACAAAACTACCCCATAGCTGAGGTGACAATTCACCATACCGTAGTAGATGTTTATTAATGCATCCAACGGTAGTGAACCCTTGAGACGATGAATGGCATAGAAAGATCGGTTCAATTTTTTGGATAGGTGTTCGAAATGGAAATTCCATCTCAAAAATTCGTCCACGTGTAATCCAAGGAATCTGATGCATTCCACAGACTCCAAGGCGCCCTCCTGTGTTTTAAAAACCAATGGCATAACAGGTGTCGAGTCACGCAACCGAAATTTGATGACTTGAGTCTTGCTCACGTTCGCGATAAGTGAATTACTTCTACACCACCCATTAAAGAGATGGATTAACATCTCACAATATCTTGATCTTAATTCGCCTAGGCTACTAGCTTTGATAGCCAAAGAAGTGTCATCTGCGAACTGAATTAGAATGCACTCAACAAGGTGATCAGGCAAGTCGTTAATAAACAAGAGAAAAATAAGTGGTCCCAGAACTGATCCTTGTGGGACACCAAGGTTATTCTGATACTCCGTGGAAACATAGTCGTTGACCTGAACAAATATGGAACAATTAGAAAGGTAACTCAGAATCCATTCAAGAAATATGCCTCTAAAACCGATTTGATATAATTTATCGGCTATAAACTTATGCTGTAGGCAATCAAACGCACGGGAAAGGTCAAAAAAGATCCCTGCAACGTGGTAGCCTTTATCTAAGCTATCGTACACAAATTCTATGAATTCGGTACATGAGGTCTGAGTGGATCTACCTATCCTAAAACCATGTTGTTGATCTGACAATATTGAGTACTTGGTCAGAAATTTACTCATACGATGGTGCACTATTTTTTCAAATATTTTGGATAGCTGATTCAGGACTGATATAGGTCGATAGTTAGCAATATTTTCCCCAGGGCCTTTCTTGTGTACAGGAATTACCCTGGCTTGCTTCAGGATGGATGGAAAGATACCGGACGAAACAGAGGAATTTACAAGATAAGCCACATGTTCTGATATGGAAGGAGCAACCGACTTTAGAATTCTTGCAGAGATGAGATCTAACCCTGCGCTTCCACTATTTTTAAGACCATGTATAACCGACAGGACCTCGTCAGGGGTCACAGGGAAAAAATAGAAATTACAATTCAGCAATCTCTGAGTCGTGCAAACTCTCGAGATATCGTTTCCAAAGAAGCTAAGTAGGGACTGTTCGTTAACTTCTGTGAAATATTTTCCAAATGCTTTTGCCAGGAGTTTAGGGCATGTAACTCGTTCACTATCCGGAATGAGAGATAACACTCTAGCCTTTTCATTACCTTTACCTAGTTCACGATTTACAAGATGCAAGACAGTTTTATTGAGGTTGTCGGATGTGTAAATGATATTTTTATTGTAATTTGACTTAGATCTTTTAATTAACTGAGAATATTCGGATTTTGCAGCTTTATAGTTTACCTGCGATTCTGTAGTCTTCAAGTTCTTGGTGAGCCAGTCAAGATCTCTCAGACGCTCTCTAGCCTCAAGAATATCGGGATTAATCCACGCTGGCCTTTCACAAAAAGAATGGCGTATCTTCCTCAATGGACACGCAAGGTTTATAAGCGATTTTAGTATCTCGACAAATTCGTGAAATTGGCAATTATATATTATTCCAAAGTCAATTTGTTCAACAAGAAATGAAAGGTGTTTCAGATTATCAGGTGAAACACTTCTTGAGACACTGTCATTATTTTTGGTAGGGCGGAATCTCGTCAGAGAATAATAATCAAGGATCACAGCTTTGTGGTCGCTTAAGTACGGTTCCCCTACATATACACAAACATCTTCCTCGCTGTTCGTTGGATGAACGAGTCTTTGAAGGGAGATGTTCTGCAGGTCTCCAAAGTTATCACGAAGGGGTGTGAAGACTTAACTTGACGGGTTAGTCTGGAAGGGACTGCCAGAGGGGGAACGATTGCTGATAATTCAGAAGAGCATCGCCCATGGAAATATCTCTAAAATAGAGACAGATCGCCCACTTTTCTACGGTGTTCCAGAGAAGTGAGCGAGCTTGTAAGCGATGCATCACCGACGAATGAAATTGTATAGATTATCAATATCATGTGGATGAGGATACTTACTGAAAAAGATGCTTTAGTAGAACTTCCACCATTCTCAAAGGACAATTGTCTCTATCGGTGGAGAATACACGGTGTTCCAGAGAAGTGAGCGAGCTTGTAAGCGATGCATCACCGACGAATGAAATTGTATAGATTATCAATATCATGTGGATGAGGATATACTTACTGAAAAAGATGCTTTAGTAGAACTTCCACCATTCTCAAAGGACAATTGTCTCTATCGGTGGAGAATACAACCAATGTACTAGGAATAGTGGCCATTTTTTATCACTTGATGATGATGTTGATTATGATGACTGAGGAAGAAGCAGTTAGATACTGAATTAGAACACGAATTTCGTCCCCATTTATTTGAAATTTCAATCTGTCAAATTGAACAAATTCATATCCCTATTCATTTAGAATATAATTGCATATTAGCAAAATTTACATTGTTGCAGAGATTGAATTTCAATTAATTAATTTCACATGTTTGGTGTATTCAAACACTGTTGCCGTGCCAGCAAATTTTGATGACTTGTTCATTTAGGATATTTCGAACACCAACTTAGTTCTCAAACATTCTCGTGATTGCGTGTGTGTATATCTCTTGATAAAAAAAAAGGTAATGATTATTTTTCACTTAAGATCTAAAATATAGATATTTCTATTCTCATAGATCTAAATATTATTCGTTCTTTCATAGAGAGAGAGAGAAAGAGAGATGGATTTGAAAAAACTCGATCATTGGTCTACTGAGGCTGTGAAATCTCTCGAAATGGTGAGTAGGTTGATAAAAAGAAAAGAGGAATATAGAAAATATATAAACTATTCTAAAAAATTTATGGCTTTAATCTCTCGATCGATTAGAAGAAAATATGATTGTGTTGATAATTTTTTGAAATTAGAATCAAATTAAGTATCCTTAAAAATTTTCGGCAAACCTTTCAAATTAGAATGAATCAAATTTAAAATAAGCGGAAGGAAATTATTTGGCAAAATATCGAATCATGTTTCAAAAACAGAATCAAATCCGGAATAATTACTAATTTGAAGATAATTCTTTGAAAAATATGATGATGATGATGCTGAAGAAGGGATAAATCTATCTGAATATAAATTGAAGAGAGATGTTCATTTTCATTTTGCATATATTAGTAGTTTATCACGTTTATTGAATTCCCAGGTTGGTAATAGAAGAAATCGAAAATATTTTTGTGAAAGATGTTTGAATCATTTCATTTCAGAGGAAAATTTACAAAATCATTTGAAGGATTGTATGAATTTAAATTCAAGTAAAATTAAATTTCCTAGAAAGGATGACCAAATTATGAGTTTCAGAAATTTCCATCACAAACTCTCTGTTCCATTTGTAATTTATGCTGATATAGAAAGTTTGCTTGTTGATTTTGAAGAAGAACGTTATCATGACACTAAAAAAACGGTTAAATATCAAAAACATGAAGCATTCAGCATTGCTTTTTATTTAAAATGCTGGTTCAATGACTCGCTTTCTCAATTTTCAATGTTTTCTGGGAATGATTGTATTTCTCGATTTGTGAAAAAACTCGAAGAGATTGGTAATCAGTTGCATTCTATTTGTAAAGAGCCTATCAAAATGAAACCCTTATCAAACGATGAAATTGAATCGTTTTCATTAGCTGATGTTTGCATTTGCTGTGAAAAGAAAATATTATCTAATAAGGAAAAAGTTAGAGACCATTCAACCATTGTCATTTGACTGGGAATTATCGAGGTGCAGCTCATCAGGTATGTAATCTAAATTTTCAAGATTCTCGTGTTGTTCCTGTAATTTGTCATAATATGACTAATTATGATAGTCATTTTCTAATTAAAGCCTTGGCAACGGAAATAAAAGGAAAAATGGAGTTATTACCGCAAAATAAAGAGAAATATATTTCTTTTACGAAATTCATTGAAGGTACGGGAGTGAGTTTTAGATTTTTAGATTCCTTTCGATTCATGTCATGTAGTTTAGATGAATTAGCAAGTATCTTACCAACGATAACAAAATTATAACTAGAAAATTTTATCAAAATAATAATAGGTATTTCGCAATGCTCTCAGAGACATGGAAGAGCCAATAATAAATATATGAAAGAATATGATCCTGAACAACCTTCATCATTTCTTATGTATTTCGACGTCAATAATCTTTATGGTACTGCTATGACTCTACCTTTACCTATAGGAGAGTTTCAGTGGATAAAACCAGAGGATATTCATAAGGAAGAGTATAACCTTTTTTCTGGAAATAAAAATGATCAAGTTGAAGATTATGGCTATATATTGGAAGTTGATCTTCACTATCCGAGAAATCTTTTTGAACAACATAAACATTTACCCTTGTTCCCTCATCATTTAATTCCTCCTGTTTCTTCATCAAACATTGCTAAATTACTTACCACACTCTACGATAAGAATGAATATGTTATTCATTACAAACATTTACAGCTTGTCCTTAAATTAGGTTTGAAAATCAAGAAAATTCGTAGATGTCTTAAATTCAAACAATCTCCATTCATGAAGAACTATATTGAAATGAATACTGAATTAAGGAAAAAAAGCAGGAACGAAATTGAAAAAATGTTTTATAAACTAATGAATAATTCTCCATTTGGTAAAACAATTGAAAATGTTAGAAATTATAGAGCCATCAAATTGGTGACGAGATGGTCAGGTAGATATGGTGCAAACTATTACATTTCTCAACCTAATTTTCATAGTTGCGTTATATTTTCGGAAAACATGGTTATTATAGAGATGAAGAGGTTGATAGTGAAATTCAACAAACCGATATACCTAGGGATGAGTATATTGGATTTATCCAAAATTTATCTTTATAATTTTCATTATGACTATATTTCTAAAAAGTTTTGTTCAAACTCAAAATTACTATACACGGACACTGATAGTCTCATCTATCATTTTCATGTGGATGATATTTATACCCATATAAAAAATTATATTGATTATTTCGATACTTCTGATTATGCACCCGATAATTTCTTTGAAATTCCTCTTAGAAACAAGAAGATGTTAGGTCTTGTGAAGGATGAAAATAATGGGAAAATCATGACCGACTTCATTGGTCTAAGATCTAAATTATATACTATTAGAGTTCAAGTTGATGATTCGGAAAAAAATAAAGAAGAAGAAATTTTGAAATCTAAACGAATTGATGAGGAAGATATTAGAAACTTAATTTCTAATATGGGTATTCTCAAAAAAGCGAAAGGTATTAGAAAGGCTGCTATGAAACATATTACGTTCGATGATTATTTGAATAGTTTGTTCCATAACAACCAACTCGCCGTTCAACAACGTAGCATAATTTCGAAAAAACATGAGGTTTATACAATAAGTCAAGAAAAAGTTGCTCTTAATCCTTATGATGACAAGAGAATGCTCATTCCAACAAAAACTGATACCCTTTTTAGATTGATTTCCTCTTTTATTTTTTGTTAATCTATTCCATCTATCATATTCATCATCTGAATGATCTCGAATGTATGTATTATTTTTTCTCTTTCAAACATGAATGTTTATTTTTTTTTGAATTCGCTCTATATTCGCATAAAATAATGAATCCATTGAATGCTATAGGATATCTAAGCCGGGTTTCACAAAAGTTGATCGGGTGATCAAATGCTTAATCGAGCGATTCTGTGATGAAAAATCCGTAAATTAGAAATTCTATTGGTCGATTTGACAAAAACGTCAAGGTATTCTGTGAATCACTCAATCAACGATCTTTGTGAAACCCACCATTAATATTTCAATTGATTTCCCAACATATCCAATAACTTGATAATTTTCACCTCCGTCATCGGTCATATTCGAATAAAAGAAAATTTCTGCTGTTGTCTGCAAAAGAATTGTATAATTCTCATATTCTCAACCTTGACCCGTACGATTAATATCAAGTTCGAAACAACTGTATCTATACCAATTTTTCCGACTAAAATTTAATTGGTTCTGATGGCCTGGAGGTTGATTTCTATATCTTGTTTAACAGATTCGATGTCCAGCCTCCGAGCCGTCAACATCTACCTGTACAGACCGACCGATGCGCCTCAGGCAACGTCCGTAACAAAATTTTCTAAAGTGAATAGTGCTTATAGACTAGAAGTGAGTGAATTAAAATAGTGCAACAAAACAGTGTACAAAACCATCTCTCCGCGCGTTAAAAATCGCGCCGGAACTCGGAAATCCCATGGCTACAAACAGCCTAAAAAGGCATCAAGAGGAAATAATGGACCTCCCCGAGGTACCTAATCAAGAAAATCGAGTGCTCGAAAACAAACGACTACGTGTGTACGACAGCGACCAATCGGGATTCAGCCACCCGATAACTAACAAATTACCCGAAAAACCGATGCCGCAGAAAGTGACAATAAAAAATCGATTTAATCCAATCAGCGATGAAGATTTCGAACAGGAAGGCGAAAACCAGAATATCAATAAGATAACCAAACCGAAAAAACCACCACCAATCGTTATACATGGCACCCTCGACTACCCGAAAGAAACAATAAACATTATAAAATCCTATACTACTGGAAAATTCCATATAAAACATGGTAAGAACACAACCAACATCCATTTTGAAAGAGTCGAAGACTACCTCAAAATGAAAAATTATTACGTTGAAGCAGGCCAACAATTTCACACATACACACTTAAAAACGAAAAAACACATGCATTCATCCTAAGAGGATTGGGAAAAAACCCGGACACACAAGAAATTCTGGACGAAATGAGAGAAAAACACAGCCTACCGGAAAAAGCCATATATAAAATGAAAGGAACCAAACAAACAACGTTCTTGGTGATAACTAACAACTCAGTGAAGCTGAAAAATTTAGAAAAGGATGTGAAGTATTTAGACCACACCGCCGTATCTTGGGACAGATACAGTTCCAATAAGCAGATGATTCAATGTCACCGTTGCCAGCAATGGGGCCACGCTACATCTAATTGCTACGGAGCTATAGCATGCCTAAAATGCGCACAAAATCACCTAACAAAAGACTGCCCAAAAGAAAAAACGATGCCCGCGAAATGCATCAACTGTGGAATGGACCATCCAGCAAACAATGTCACGTGTAACGCCTACCTCAACATTATACAAAAGAGAGCAGAAAAAAAGCCATCACTACGTCCTCAGACACGTGGAAGATTCACAGAAGCCCCAATGCCCACATCCAACATATGGGAACAAAGAAAGAAGACAGAAGAACAAAGAAAATTGGCAACTCAGACAGAAAAACCAACACCCCTGAAGAATCGATCATCACCGAACGCAAAAAACGGTATACCAAACACTTTTTTCGATATACAAAACGAATTTGATAAACTTAACAAACATATTAACATCATGAAATTTCTAGAATCTTTGAAAACACTCAATAATAATTTAGATAGCACAATAGACCCAACCGCAAAATTCCAAATCATATTTCAGTTCTTTAATAACTTAACTTCCCATGGATTTTAAGCTAAATTTGGCCTCCTGGAACGCAAACGGTGTTCGTAGAAAACACTTAGAACTCTCTAATTTCCTTAAGACCAATAAAATCGACATTATGCTACTCAACGAGCTAAAACTCAAACCATCAGAGAAATTCTACCTGAAAGGCTACCATGTTTTACGACAAGATCGTAAAAATGGAGACGGGTTCGGCGGAGTCGCCATTGCTATAAAGGACAACATCCCTTATAATACCTTGCCCTCAATAAATTCAACCATCGAATCTGTAGGCATCCGTCTAGGTAACATATCTATAATAGCAGCGTATAATAGACCCTCCAACAACTTCAGAGTATCTTGTCTGAAAGAGCTTCTCCGCCACAATAAAACAATCCTTGTAGGCGACTTAAACGCAAGGCACGAATTATGGAATTGCTACTCAAGGAATAGAAATGGAAATACCCTGCTCGAATTCCTGGAATCCAACAGTGACTGTAACCTTGACTTCACCGATAAGCCAACTCATTATCCTACCAATAACAGCACCCCTAGTACAATAGACATTATTGTCACTAGGAACATTACGAACATTTCGAACCCTGAATCGCTACCTCAGCTCCCATCAGACCACAACCCCATCGTTTTTTCAACCATTGCGAAAAATATAGTTGAGATTCCAAATAAACTAGTGTTCGACTATTCCAACACCAATTGGAACACCTTTCGCCAACTAATAGATAAGAAAATAGAAATCCACAATAACATCAACAACACTGACACAATCGAATTAGAAATAAAAAAATTCAATGAAGCCATAACCTTTGCTAGAAGAAAAACCACTATCAGAGTACCGATAAAAATATTCCCAGACAAACTTCCTGAACATATCATCGACCTGATCAAAGTTAGAAACAGAGTCAGAAAAAATTGGCAAACGAACAGAATGAACAATGACAGAGAACTTATGGACAAATTGACCAAAGACATTAGGGACCAGATAACCATATATCGAAACGAACAATGGGCTGATAAAATTTCAAAACTCAATCCTCGAGATAACTCCCTCTGGAGAACAACCAAACTACTCAAAAGGAAACGCAACTCCATTCCCACACTCATTCAAAACTCAACTTCCTGCGAAACCGAAACGGAAAAAACAGAAGTCCTCGCAGAAAATTATAAAAAAGTACAAGCTTCCCAACCCGACGATCAAGAGCATTTAGAAATAAAAAACATTGTTACGGAATACCTTCTAGCAAACGCGAACATCAAACCAAGCAGCAAAAACCTTACTAATCCCACCGAAATAAGATCACTGCTAAAAAATTTGGCTAATAACAAAGCACCCGGTATAGACGAAATAGATACGAAACTCATCAAAAACTTGCCCAAAAAAGCCATAGTACAACTGCATTATATAATTAATGCAATAATTAAATTTCAATATTGGCCTAAAACTTGGAAAACGGCTGTAGTAATACCCATATTAAAACCCGGAAAAGACAAGACATGCCCCAACAGCTACAGACCCATAAGTCTATTGCCAATTATTAGCAAAATAACAGAGAAAGTAATTGTCAATAGAATGAAAAAAGTCACCAAAAAAATAAGAGACGATCATCAGTTCGGATTCAAAGAGAAACACAACTCGACACAACAAATTTGCCGCATTGTTACGGATGTCATACAAAACTTCAACAAAAACAATAACACTGTTATGCTGCTGCTGGACATCGAAAAAGCATTCGACCAAGTATGGATCGAAGGCCTAATATATAAAATGATGAAAATCGGTTTTCCGCCATACATAACAAAACTTATACACTCTTACCTCACAAACCGCCAATTGGTGGTGAAAATAAACCAAACTCTCTCAACCCCAAAAAATATAGAATCAGGCATAGTACAAGGATCTGTTCTTGGTCCCAGACTATTCAATATATATATTTCCGATATCCCCAAATTCCCGGGCACAACCCTAGCGCTATTCGCGGATGACACAGCCATCTACGCACACTCTCATCACGCAGCCGCAGCTAACTCACGGATAAAATATCACCTCAATTCCCTGTTGAAGTTTTATAAAACATGGAAAATCACCATAAATGAACGAAAAACAGAACAGATAGTCTTCAGCAGGAAGTTCACCAACAACAAAATATTTCAACCCATCAAAATCAACGACCACTCTATTATCCCCAAAAATTGCGTGAAATACCTGGGTATCGATCTTGACCGCCGACTTAACTTCCATACCCAAATAAAACACTCAATTAGCCGAGCATATGCGGCTAAAAGAAACCTCTACAGTCTACTATGCAGAAATAGTAGACTAAATCAAAAGAATAAGACCCTAATATATACATCTATGATTAGACCTATTCTCACATACTCCATCCCAGCCTACTGCCACCTTCGACCCTCTCCACTGAAACCCCTTCAGACCTTTCAGAACCAAATCCTGCGCCTGATCACGGGAAAAAATATCTACACCCGAATCACTGACCTCCACGACCTTACAGGCCTTCCCACAATTAGAGAACATATCGATCAAATTTCCAACAATTTCTACGAACACCAATGCCAAACAAATGATCTCACGAAAAACATGATTAAAACGAGGATAACAAATATAAATCCTCAGAACAAACACCCTCTCCCCTACCAATTCCTCCCAATATTCCTGAAAACCCCATAAGAATTTCTGTTAAGGTCGGCGTTTAAACCGAGTAGGAAAGATCAGCCGATAGAGGCGCCACCGTCCATTTTAAGGAATATCTACATAGAACTTTCATTATCACAATAAGTTCTATGAGTATCTCTCTAATCATGAATGAAATGTACAATGGCGCTCTCTATCCGAAAATCGCCGAACTATGAAATACGCGAATTTGTGGGTAAAGCAGGAATTTTTTCCCGCCAAAATTTGAATTTGGCCATTTTCTGCCAATTCCGTATTTCAAGTTGATCTTCTGAACGAATTTATCAGTAGATTCACTTTTAATCGGATGTTGAACTATTTTCATGGGTCTTTCTGTTGAAATAAAACAGAAGCATGGGTTGGCTCATTTTCTTCTATTTTTGAAAGAAAAAAAATTAACTGTCGGAATGAAATCGATCAAAATGATTTCAACAAGAACCCTAATCCTTTCTGAGTTCACCCACAAAATTTCAGTTCTCAAAGTGAAACCGTTTTCGAAATCAACTTGAAATAAAAACACACTACATTGAACGCCCACCTTAAAATCCATAACTAACAAAACAAAACTGAAATTAATAAATATATTTCAACACCTCCCCTGTAAATATCAACACTCCCCATGTAAATATCAACAGTTCCCCTGTAAATATCACCCAACTTAAAATTGTCATGAACAGGTTTTTTAACTTTTTAATTTTTCCTGTAAATTATACCAAAAATAAAGAAATTCACCATATCTAATATTCAGAACAAGAACCATACAATTGCCAACAAAATCATTACTCTACTAATAGATTTAAAAATACCAAATAATAACTTAGCTTAGGTAGGAATTATTAAATTAACGATGTATAGAAGCAATAATATATACTTATGTATTATTTTGTAACATGTAATGTGAAATGCTGAAATAAATGATTTTTGACTTTGACTTTTGACTTGTTTAACAGAACCTCAGGTAGCTGGGTTCGAATCCCGATGAAGACTCGATTTTTCATTTATTTGTAATGGGTATTGTTACGTCATAGGGTGTGGCAAGTCTTGATAAATCTGGGCAGTCTTGACGGACCAAATTTGACATGTCTTGACAGGTTAATCGGAAAATATTTGACAGGTACTATTTGACAGGTCCATCACGTGACATCAGTATGACAGGTGGCAATAGGTCCTTCAGGTCATCACTTTTAGGTGACATCTTCTTCTACGACCCCTTCTGGTCATTGACCAATTCTTCAGTTTTGACGTCATCTACACGTCTACTACTTCTTCCGGTCATTGACCTCTCGAGGTTTTTTTACCGCTCTCGATAGGTGACATCTTCTTCTACAACCCCTTCTGGTCATTGACCAATTCTTCAGCTAATTTCCACAAGGTTCTTCGGCTCCGGATGGACATGGCCATCCTCAGTCCCAGGAACCCGCTTGCTATACTACTAGAATTTTATCCTGCAATTTCCACATTCCTAAAAAATCGAGAAAAGTGTGCTAAAAGTAACAACTCTCTTATATCAGGGTTGCATAATTCTTTACCACGGAACAACTCCAAAGCATAAGCGCCTGGGTATAAGAAAAGGAAAAAATGATAAGTGTGCAGCCAACAAGAGCAGCTAAACGAAAATCGGCAATGGGTGGCAAAAATCATTCCTCAGCTGGTAGAAAAGTGAAAAGCTTATTAAGAAAAGGCTTGAGAACCCCATTTTCTACAAGAATGTGTCAGTATGAATATAGGCTTAGGTGAAAATAAGTGTGAAAATTGATCAGTTTTTCACGTTGATTTGATATTTTTCTAAGGTTATTTTTTAATAATTTATAAATCATTACAACATAATAATAATCATACATTAGGTTATGTATTTTTGTTTCTTTTTGAATGTGTTTCATGAATAAATTAATAAGGAAAACAAAGTCATTTTTTGCTAAGCTAAAATAAATAATAAGTTTTTTTCAAATCAGTTTCATTTACTTGAAAGTAAACTTAAGGTGAGAATCAGCAGACGTTCTAGACCTAGATCGTCTGCTGTTACTGTCGTCGCCGAACGCTATTGGAAAACATAACGCGTCTGCTGTTACTGAAAATGCCACCGGGATTTACCTAAATCCCGTTACCCACTGCGTCATGTAGGTGACGTCATTGAAACTGAAACTACCGGTAAAAAATGTAATACCGATACCGGGATTCTAGACACAGCGTTTGGAATTGAAGATAATTTGTCATTGCTCATTTCACTGAGAAGAAGGAATTTGCAGGACAAGATGAGGGAATTTGTAGGATACCACTTCAGACTAAGAATAAATAACATTCAAATTTATTTGCCTATTTTAAAACACAATATAAGATTCAAAAATAAAGCATTCCACGATATTATTCTAAAAATTATGATCATTTCACAGTGTGACAGATGTTAGTACCTACCACTCGCTTTTGGAGGTTGTCCGAAAGGTCTATGAGGATCTTTTTTGGTAGATGGTTGTCTAGTATACATAGTATCGTTATTACGGTAACCAGAATTTCCATTGTAACCAGGATCTGTTGGATAATTAGCATGGATCGAATGATTGTAGTTATTCGGGTTACTGGGATAACTCGAATTACTTCGGAAATTCGGATTGTACGGATAACTTGGACCGCTCGGATGGCTTGGATTGTTAGGGTAATTCGAATTCGTCGGATAACTGGGACTATTGCCATAACTTGGATTAGAAGGGTATGAAGGTTGTTTGAAATTTTGGTTCATACTGTTGTAAGGTCCCGTGTTAATCTGTTTGTTATTATAAGGATTACTCATTGGAACTCCTGGGCTCCCAAAAGGTTGGTTGGGATTCGTTATAGGTTTTGTATAACCAAAAGGCTGATGAGGATTCGTAATTTGAGTTGCAGGCCTGTTATTATTTGAAATATTCGAGAAGGATTGGTTGTATCTGCTGTTATAATTCATATTGTTGACGCCTGGGTATCCAGAATACGACATGTTGTACGGGTACCATTGTATTGGGTAGGGCTGATTACTTCCAGGTTGTTGGTAGGGATATCTTGAAACATTGTTGTAACTCGTTGGTGCCGGTCCAGGTCCGTAGTTGCTGTAGCCATTTCTATTATTGTAGTCTGTTACCCCACTGAGGTTTGGATACAGTCTCGATCCACCTTGTTGAAAGCCGCTATTTCCGAATGGAGGGTCTGTGAAGCAATTTCAATAAAAATTAATCGAATTGATTTTAATTGAAATATTTGTGGGAGACATTTCCAAGGGAGCTCTCAACAATAATCGCATCAATTTTCCTCAATTTTTTGAGGTATGTACATAGTTCCCAAGTATATTATTATAAATCGTACTTAGATGTTGTACATCTTCCCAATGATTTACGGTGTTATTTTTTTGATGTGAATAAATTTTTACGTCCATTCCAGATCAATATTTTGTGATCTTATGTTAATGTCATTGTCATAAATATAGAAACTGTTAAGGTGATAAAAGATATTTGCATTGTGTACCTGCTCTCTTGTTTTTGATTTCTTTAGAGGTTCTAAATGTTTTTAAAAAGCGTACAATGTTGTTTATTTACAACCATATATGTAATGCTGTCATTATTAACGTCATTGAAGGTTGGGAAATGTCACATTACACACCTCTACTTCCCAACCTCACTTCCTGCCCTCACTTCCTGCCCTCTCTTCCCGCTCTCATTTCTCGCCCTCATTTCTCGCCCTCATTTCCCACCCCCATTTCATCTATCCTTTCTCGAAAAAACGTTCGATTTCTTGGGCCTAAAGCCAACATTTTGTCGTTTTAGGAAGACTAGCAGTTTCCCATGTTTCGAGATATCAGTTTTTTCTTCAATCTAGCATCGTTCGTATCATATACTCCCAGTGGGCACGCGCACGTAGAAAATACGTTGAAAAGATGTTACATAACCAAACGTTGAAAAACAATACAAATGTCGCGGGAAAAAACGTTTTCTTGCATCGAGAATTTAGATATTAATAAACGTTGTCTTTTAACATATTGATTAAAAATAAATTGGACGCAATATTAACGTTAATTTATAACGTGTATGTAGGTATATTATTCTACCATACAAGTTTACTATCTAACCGATAACGTATAAATAACGTTTATTTATACCATATCATATATACTTCATGAACGTAGTTTTTCAACGTATTGATTAAATATAAATTGGGCGCAATATAAACGTTAATTTATAACGTGTATGTATATTATTCTACCATACAAGTTTACTGTCTAACCGATAACGTATAAATAACGTTCATATATAGTATACCTTGTGCTCAGTCTGAAAATTAATTTATAACGTGTATATATATTTGAGAATTGGACTAGAAGAGATCTAGTTTCCGAAGTACACCACCAGGTGGCACCACCATAGGAAGACAATGCATTACCGGTTTCTGGCTTATTAGCCGCCATCAGATACATATAGCCTTATCCTGAGATGAGAACCAACTGAAACGGCAGAACTTATATTACTCCCTAGCAAGAACTATTGAGTACAGTTTTGTAAAGTAGTTCCACCTAGGGGACAAATGTCTACGCTTCATCCCGGAGGTTTCCTCAGAAACTAGATCTCTAGGTACATTCATTTTTCCCATACGGAGTTTCGCAAGTACTTATATGAAGTCTCATGCATTTAGCGAGGGAAGTCAAATACGCCCGGTTCATACGGTTAAGGGCCCGCAATTATTAAAAATGAAAAGGAGGATAATGTCCCTAAGTTTGGAACAAACTTAGTTTGTTTTAGTTGAACAAACTAAGTTTGTCCCAAACTTAGGGACATTATCCTCCTTTTCATTTTTAATAATTGCGTATTTACCTCAGTAGCGTGAAATGAGATGTGAAGGAAAAATACATCTAATTCAATTGCACCTTATATTGTTTTTCATCTTAAGTATTGTCAACTTTTATGACCCTTCCATCAAATCAATGAGAAATTTTGGAATTGTTCTTATATAACGTTTAAATAACATTTTCCATAAACGTATTCGTATTGTTGACTGGATACGTATTCTCAACAATTCAAATAGACTAGAAAGTTGAAGAATGGACGTTAAAAAAACGTTCAGAACACACGTCAAAATTCGATTTCAGAATAACGTATTTTCAGATGAACTATTCTTCGGGAAGTAAGAAAAGTACGTTAAACATACGTAAGTCATTAACGTTTTCATATTGTTTACTGGATACGTATTTTAAACGATGAAAATTGATGAAGAATAGTGGAATTGTTATTAGATAACGTTTAAATAACATTTTCCATAAACGTATTCGTATTGTTAACAGGATACGTAGTTTCAACGATTTAAATAGACTAGTAGTTGAAAAATGGACGTTAAAAAAACGTTCAGAACACACGATAGCATTCTTTTTCATAATAACGTTTTTCAGATGAACTATTCTTCTGGAAGTAAGAAAAGTACGTTGAACATACGTAAATAATTAACGTATCCATATTGTTGACTGGATACGTATTTTAAACGATAAAAATTGATGAAAAATAGTGGAATTGTTATTAGATAACGTTTAAATAACGTTTTCCATAAACGTATTCGTATTGTTAACAGGAAACGTATTTTAAACAATTTAAATAGACTAGTAGTTGAAAAATGGACGTTAAAAAAACGTTCAGAACACACGTAAGCATTCTTTTTCATAATAACGTTTTTTCAGATGAATTATTCTTCTGGAAGTAAGAAAAGTACGTTGAACATACGTAAATCATTAACGTATCCCTATTGTTGACTGGATACGTATTTTGAACGATAAAAATTAATGAGAAATTGTGGAATTGTCATCAGATATCGTTTAAATAACATTTGCCATAAACGTATTCGTATTGTTGACTGGACACGTGTTTGAAACGATTCTAATGAACTAGAAGTTGTGGAATCGTTACATTAGAACGTTAAAATAACATTTTTCATAAACGTTATAATAATTTCGGGAGGAAACGTATTAGCACTCAATTTTATAACTGATTATTGTGAAATTACGTTTGATATATGTTATTGAAACGTATTTTATTAACGTTATAAATCATAACTGAAATGACAAAGTTGAAAAATCAACTGAAAACGTATTTTTCTACCAATCAACGTTAAAAAAACAAATATTTATTCAACGTGTGTGTGCCCACTGGGCTGTACATTGCCCACAAAGTAGACGGCTTCTACTGTCTGCTATGTTCCCCAAAATATGCCAAGAGTACACTTTCGGAAGCGATATGTTTAACCTTTATCCTTTTTTTCTTCGCACCATTTCCTATACAATTCGAAGGCTTTCAGATACCTATGCAGCCTATGCCTACTTTCCTCTGGCACCGAACCCTGAACTGCTGCGTGAGCAGCCTGCAGAACTCCTGGTGGAGTACAATCCATAAATTCATCGTCGGAAGACATGATTTTCAATTTATTATTCGCGAATTTAGTATTCGACTTTATCTGACATTTATTTATATTGGTGACAATTGTATACCCCGTAGTCACGGTAACAATATAGATCTACTTGATTATTCTGAGATCACCGCGTTCTTGGTGATTTGTCGTTAAACACAAATTTACTTATTTTAATTGAAACATGATGGTTGTAAATAAAATAGTATACAAACCTTGGTAGGAAGTTTCATTCCTGTCTCGAGATCATAGCTAACCTCGACGCTTCGCGTCTCGGTTAACTAACTAATCTCACGACAGGAATGAATCTCTTCCCACCTCGGTGTGTAATATACTATTATCGTTACTAGGTAATTTATTTTTCATGTTGTGTCTTATTGTATGTCTCATAATATATTTTTGTATTCATTTCCAGTCTTGAAAAAGAAACTAATTTGTTTCGAAACTGAGTCTAGTTTGGGTTATGCTTTGCTTAATTTTTAAAATGTTATCTGTGTTGGGTATGTTAATATAAACTTTCTGATTGATCGTTTACCTTCGTTCAGATATTTCAATTCAATGTTCTCTTCTATCGGTATGAAGCAACTAGTACAAGAGGCGACTCGCATTACTACTAATTCTGAATTTCTTATTGATGTTATACTTTCTAATGGAAACAAAATAATAAGCTCTACTTTCATTTGTCCTTCAGATTTTTTCCTGCATGACTATATAGGTTTCAATGATTTTTTGATGACATTTTGCATTCTGATTTGCCTAGGATATATCGTTCCACCTAGCGGGCAAATGTCTACGCTTCATCCCAGAGGTCCCTTCAAAAACTAGATCTATACATTCATTTTTCCCATACGGAGTCTCGCAAGTACTTATATAAAGTCTCATGCACGTGAACCTCTATTTTTGATTATTATTACCTAGCAGGCTCAAAACCGTATGAACGGGCGTATTCAACTTCCCACGGTAAATGCAACTTGCGAGACTCCGTATGGGAAAAATTAATGTACGTAGAGATCTAGTTTTTGAAGGGACCTCTGGGATGAAGCGTAGACATTTGCCCGCTTGGTGGAACACGGTACATTAATTCAATTAATTGTACTCGACTGTTCTTGCTAGGGAGTAATATAAGTTCTGCGTTTTCAGTTGGTACCCATCGTAGCAATGGGTTAAGTGGCGCTGATGACGGCTAATAAACCAGACACCGGTACGTCATTATCCTGCTGCGGTGGTGCCACCCTGTGGTATACTTTGGAAATTAGATCTCTACTAGTCCATTTCCCTCATTGATTATACTTTGTCTTATGGACGTGAACCTCTATTTTTGTTGATGATAAGATTCGACTATTTTCTGAAACGCTGATGGAATTGTTCAATAAACACTTTCCTCCTAGAGTTGTCAGAGTATCTGAGAGACATGCGCCGTGGATGACCGATGAGTTGAGGGGATTGATGAAGAAACGGGATAAGGCTGGGAGGGGATATAGGAATATCAAGTCGAGAGAAAGGTGGGTAGAGTACAGGCGTTTGCGAAATGTAGTTAATCACGCTATTATAACAAGGGAAAAGCGGAGGTGTTTTCAGAATATGTCAATGTACGCATCTAGCAGAGAACAGTGGCGGGAACTGAAGTCTTTGGGAATCTTGAAGGAGTCGCGATCAGAAGTTTGAAGATCCTAATGAAATTAATGATTATTTTTTGAATATTCGGATGTAATATCCCGAGACTATGACAAATAGCCGACTAATATTTTCAACCTGATTCTATCGAGAGCGTCTTGTATTTCGACAATTTGATAAGACCATATGAACATTAATAATCTGAATAACTCCCGAGAGCTTTAGCTCGAGGGAGTTATTCTTTGATTATTAATGTTCATTTGGTCGAATTGAATTGTCGAAATACAAGTTGCTCGAGATGAATTAAAGAAAATAATAGTCGCTTTTTGTCAAAGTCGGGTGATATTCAGGAAGATTATTTGATGAACACGCTGCGAACGCTCGAATCCGCGGTCTTTTGTATTTTAGACCGAGCGGTCGGACTTATTTATAAGTATTTTGCAAAAAAAATGCTATGCCAACCAAGTTTTGAACTCGGGAACCTCCGTACATTTTCAATTCTGAATGAATGTTATGCTAAACTTTGACACTTTAAAATAGCCGCTGATATTTCTTTTTTATAATAATAATAATAATAATAATAGATATTTATTCTCATAAACAGTGAAATTACATGTATAGAGAATACGTCAATAAATACATAGAGATTTTAATTTCAAAACATAACAAGGAACGCTCAGATATTATGTTGCAAGGAATTCCTGGACAGTGCAAGGTTCCATATTTATAAGCAACCTATGTAATCTAGATTTGAAGATGTGAAATCTATCTATAATCTGAATTTCTTTAGGTATTTTATTGAAAAATGTGATACTCATATATTCGACATTTTTCTCGGAAAGAGTGAGAGAGTGAACTGGAAAATGCAGAGGATGTCTATGTCTGGTATTATTTGTATTTTCGTGTTGTTTAAAATACGTTTGTCTTCTCTGATGCAGGAACAGAAGACATCTGAAAATGTAAAGACCGGCCAGTGTTAAGATATTTTTTCTCCGGAACAAACAACGACACGACTATCTATACGGTAATCCATAGATTATTCGTAGGGCAGACTTTTGCATCACAAAAATTTGGTTAATTGCCGAACATCCACCCCACGCTATTATGCCATAATTTAAATGTGATTGAAAATTTGAGAAATAGAGAATTTCCAAGACGCTTTGATCAACTTGTTGTTTCATCACCCGAAAGGAGTACACGACTGACGTTAATTTTTGCATGAGGTTTGTTAAGTGTTCTCCCCAGTTTAAAGATCCATCCAGAGTGATTCCAAGGAATTTAGTGCTAGTCGATATCTGGATGTTATGACCGAGCAACTGCAATGAAGTTTGATAATTCGTCTTCTTAGATGCAGAAAAAATCACGCAGTCGGTTTTAGTTGGATTTATTTTCAATGCATTTTCTTCGCACCAGTCGGAAACCGCCCCTGCGGCGAATTGTGCCGATGATATTGCTGAGTTTATATCTCCCTGGGATGAAATTAGGTTTGTGTCATCAGCGTACATGATGACTAGTATGTCATTTTCTAGCACACATGGAAGGTCATTAATATAAATTAAAAAAAGTAGCGGTCCAAGTATACTCCCTTGTGCCACTTCATTATGCAAAAACGCGTCATAGGACAAATACTTCTTACCATCGACTTCAATCAGCACTCTTTGAACTCGGTCTTTCAAAAAATTACGGATAACCTCTAATTGTCTATCCCTCACACCGTATATCTGCAACTTTCTACAGTGATATGTCTCAGCATCAAGAAGAAAACGCATCAGGTGAGTACAAAAAGTTAGAACAAAATGGCCACTATTTCTATTTCTAATAAACGTCGAAGTAGGCGTCAGGAATATCGGCTGGTTAAATAGAGGGTTCTCGAAATAATGGGACCAAGCACTTCATCGATGTCGTTAGAACCGAGTACTTCATCGACATTACCTTTTCTAGAAGAACTATCAGAAAATTCTTCGAACGAATCTGTTGAGCTTAACACAGATCTAAAAAATGATTCAAACGAGGATTCGCATTATTCGAAAGAAAATAGTAGTGATGAAGATTCTCCATCTATTCATGAGACAATTTTCGTTGACGAACTTCAAATGCCCTCTGATTCCTCCGACTTTTTGAGTAATTGGGCTTTACGGAACAATACAGGGTCTTTCACGAGGAACCTCACCCATATTTATACGGGAAACTACTGGACGTATTTTCATGAAATTCAGCACTTATAAGTATTTCACGATGCTGATGAAATCTAAAATATTTTCAAGGCATGAGCACCTCCGGTTTTTCCGGAAATGACGTCAACTTCCGTTTTTCAAATTAGAACACCATTTTTTTATTGCAGAAATAGATTCCTCAGAAAATTTCAAGTTATTTTGATGTAACATTTTTCAGTTTTGGTTGTAAAATTCTCTCTGAGCGGGAAAATTCGAAAAAAAAATCGAAAATAGAGCTCCGCTGAAACAAGAATAACTTCGAGGTTTTTGAATGGACAATTTTCATTTTTGGGATTTTTCAAGATGTAAGATTGATGTATCCACTTTAAAAATCGAAATCGCGATTCATGATACAGGGGGTGAAAAAATCGCTTTCAAAGTTAGGGATGACAAAATCGTGAAAAATCAATTTTTTCAAATTAGAACCCCATTTTTTTATGGCAGATATTGAATCTACGTTAAAAAATAATGTGAGTGTATGCATCACACCCTTGCCCTAAAGTGAATATTTTCTGAGTTATTCACAAAAAACTGTTTTTCGTCTTGAATTTTCAGCTATTTCTTTTCCCTTCACGCCAAAAAGATGAAATTTTCAGGAACTGTTACTTAAACCATGTTTAAGAATTTACTACCCTAATTTGCAAGAGAAAAAAGTTACAGGTTGTTCCTAAATAGATGGCGAATTTGGATTCGAATTTGTATCGGAAACCTCTTTATTTCAACTAATCGGCCATCGGTTTTCTCTCCAGTGATAAATAAATAATTCCTTATGAACCATATGCAAAAACTTACCATGTTTTACATTCTTTTTTTTCAATGATAGATATCATCAATTACATGCTACTGAATAAAGAGGAATTTGACAGATGTAATTAATGATATCTATCATTGAAAAAAAAGAATGTTAAACATGGTAAGTTTCTGCATATGGTTCATAAGGAATTATTTATTTATCACTGGAGAGAAAACCGATGGCCGATTAGTTGAAATAAAGAGGTTCGCGATACAAATTCGAATCCAAATTCGCCATCTATTTAGGAACAACCTGTAACTTTTTTCTTTTGCATATTAGGGTAGTAAAATCTAACATATGGTTTAAGTAACAGTTCTTGAAAATTTCATCTTTTTGGCGTGAAGGGAAAAGAAATAGCTGAAAATTCAAGACGAAAAACAGTTTTTTGTGAATAACTCAGAAAATATCCACTTTAGGGCAAGGGTGTGATGCATACACTCACATTATTTTTTAACGTAGATTCAATATCTGCCATAAAAAAATGGGGTTTGTAACAAACCACTCTTACGCCGGCCCTGTCGTAACCTTATCCATAAAGCACCGAGCCCTGCCGTGTCAGCAAAAAGGCTCTAGCTTATCAACCGAGCACCAAAGTGCCGAGAGGAAAGAAGTCAATCCAAGTCAATCTTCAAATGTTAAGCGACAAGGCTACGCGTATCGTTTCCTTTTTAAATATTTTCGCTTGTGTGTTATACTCATTCACTGAATAAAGTTATACACATGCGTGTTTTAGTGTTTTTCCGATACCTCACAAACTATATATAAACCCTTTTATATTGGCGCTCAACTAGTGGCCGGAAAAACTAAAAATTCGTGTGTGATTCTTACGGTCATTCCAGTGAAAACGTAAACACAGCTGCAGGAGAATTTCTTTCGCTCCCGGTTTTCGACCGATTCAAGGACGTGAAATATCTTGCGAAGTTAACATTTTTTCGAGATTGAAACATTAACGTGCTTGTCTGTGATTTTGATGACTCGTTAATTGTGGATTAATACTTTGATTTGGTGTTGTGGCTGATTCACCAAAGGAACACAAGGAAAAGTATTCGTTGGGATTACCATTCGTTTTACGTTGTAAGTGGATTAAGCTGCAAACTGTAAGTACATCTTTTCCTCTTCACTTGTTGGAGTTTGTGAAAATCAAAGACAATCACGGAAGAACAAGGTGGTCACCGATATTTTCTGCGTTCGCGTGAACAATTGCAAGTGGAAGAACAGGAAAGTAACAACATGTCAAACGTGGTGTTAACTAATGAACAATTCGCCGAACTCATGTCGCGATTAACAGTGGCAGGTAGCACTACACAGGGTGTTGCTTCTGCCGGGAACTTTTCGAAATGTTCGTCACGTTTCGACGGTTCTAAAGACTCTGATGTGAATGCTTTTATTGACGCGATTAGCATTTACAAGGATTGTGTTCGGGTATCTGATTCGAATGCTCCCAAAGGACTTCCGATGTTATTTGATGGATTCGCCGCGAAGTGGTATCAAGGTGTAAAGACTACAGTGAAAACATGGGATGAAGCACTAGCTCTCTTGAGAACCACGTTCGGACCACAAAAACCTCCTTATAAAGTTTACCGGGAACTTTTCGCGAATGAACAGAATTCCGATACACCAACCGACATTTTCATTTGCAAGGTGCGTTCGATATTAGCGCAACTTCCGCCAAACACCTTGAGTGAAATTGTTCAATTGGACATGGTTTACGGATTACTCAATCGCAGAATTAGGGAAAAACTTCCCAGGGATAAAGTGAAAACTTTCAACGAACTCTTGTCACAATCTCGATTGATTGAAGAAACATTTGAATTTAAAATAGTTTCAAATGATGTTAAAGACCATCAGAAACGTACACGCTGTCAGTACTGCAAGAATGTAGGACATACCAAGGATGAATGCAGGAAACTCGTTAATAGGAATTCGAAAGACGACAAGTCCAAAGCAACAGCGCAGGCTCAGGAATCTGCAAGGGATTCAACCAGTTCTCGAACCAACTCGTCTTTTGCAACATCAACAGCTAAGAAGCAACAGACTTCAATCAGTTCTCCAGTTTCGTGCTATGGATGTGGTAAACCAGGTTACATACGTTCCAACTGCCCTTCTTGTAGCAACGTAGAAGCATCTTCAATGGAATTCTTCAGTATGGATACCCTCATTGCTCCACGAGCAAGACCAATCATTCATGTCAACATTCTAGGACATCAAGGTCAAGGGCTGATAGATACAGCAGCGAAGCAGAGTGTTGCTGGTAAATCACTTTATGAAATATTGAAACGCGAAGGTCAAACATTTCTCCAAGAACATATTATGATTAAGTTTGCCGATGGTCAAGGTAGATTGGAAAATGTTCTTGTCACAAGAGTTGATGTCAAGCTCAAAGACAAAACTATACCTACCAAATTCATAATATTTCCGGATGCTCCTAATAAAACTCTTTTCGGAATAGATTTCATTCATGACGCCAAACTCATCTTAGATGTTCACAACAAGGAATGGTATTTCTCTGATGAAGAAACAATCCGGTATGAAATGATATTCGAGAATACAACCAAGGTTCCCGAAATCGCTTCATGCTCAACTCCAGAAAATCAAAATTGTGAAAACTTGAGACCAGAAGAAGGAACCATGCTGACAGATGACCAACGCCTTCGTCTCAACGTTTTCCTGAATCAGAATGAGAATATATTCAGTCTGGGGGGAGAACCAACTCCCTACGCAGAGCATCAGATTAACACAGGTGATCATCCTCCTATTGCATTACCTCCATATCGAATGTCGCCAGCTAAAAAGTCATTGTTGAAGGCCGAATTGGACCGACTACTAGCTGAAGGAATAATAGAAGAATGTGAAAGTCCGTGGGCTGCTCCAGTTGTACTCGTTCCAAAGAAAGACGGTGGAATTCGGTTGTGCGTGGACTATCAACGGTTGAACGCCATAACAATCAGTGATTCGTATCCTCTGCCGCGAATGGACGATCTGCTACACGCAGCAAAACGAACATTTTACATGACAACGATTGATTTACGATCAGGTTATCATCAAGTTAAAGTGGCTGATCGCGACAAAGATAAGACTGCTTTCGTAACGCCTTTCGGAACTTATCGTTACCTCTTTATGCCATTCGGACTGAAAGGTGCTCCGGGTACCTTCCAGAGGCTGATGGACCATTTTCGCCGTGGCCTTGGCAGTGTCGTGATTCTAAGTTACTTAGACGATTTGATTGTTCTATCAAGTAGTTTCGACGAACATCTAGAAGACTTAAGACTGGTGTTTGAAAGACTTGAACAATTTAAACTGCGTGCCAACCGTAAAAAGTGCGTGTTCGCGTGTTCGAAGGTAAAATATGTTGGACATTACATCACGCCGGACGGGATTTCGGTCGATCCAGAAAAGATTTCTGCCATGAGTGAGCGTTTGCCTCCGAGAAACGCAAAAGAAGTGCAATCCTTCCTCCAAACTGCTAGTTGGTATAGACGGTTTATACCGAACTTCTCCGAAGTATCTCGCGCGCTCAGCGATTTGACGAAAAAGAAGACAGTCTGGAAATGGACTCCTGAATGTCAAGCATCCTTCTATAAATTGAAACAGTTACTAGTATCCACTCCCAAAGACAAAGTGACGAGAGTAAACCGCATATTATACGCACTGATGCCAGTAACTATGCTCTAGGTGCTGTGTTACTGCAAGGTGAAGGAGATGATGAGCACCCAGTAGAGTATGCAAGCCGACTACTGAATGCTGCGAAAGGAATCACCGCTAAATTTCATCCAAAACGAGATGGACCTTACAAGATACTAAGACAGGTATCTCCAGTCAGCTATGAAGTTGCTAAGCCTGAGGATCCCAAGATTCCGTTAGGGATTTACCACATCTCAGCTCTTAGTCCTGCCAAAGCCAGCGAGGAGCAACAACCAGCAATTGGGTTGAGAAGAAGAGGGCGTCCTCCGAAGAAACAGGCGACCAATGTAACTGGTCCCTCCTCGAGGCGAGTTCGAGACCAGGGGGGGAGACTGTAACAAACCACTCTTACGCCGGCCCTGTCGTAACCTTATCCATAAAGCACCGAGCCCTGCCGTGTCAGCAAAAAGGCTCTAGCTTATCAACCGAGCACCAAAGTGCCGAGAGGAAAGAAGTCAATCCAAGTCAATCTTCAAATGTTAAGCGACAAGGCTACGCGTATCGTTTCCTTTTTAAATATTTTCGCTTGTGTGTTATACTCATTCACTGAATAAAGTTATACACATGCGTGTTTTAGTGTTTTTCCGATACCTCACAAACTATATATAAAAAACCCTTTTATAGGTTCTTATTTGAAAAAATTGATTTTTCACGATTTTGTCATCCCTAATTTTGAGAGCGATTTTTTCACCCCCTGTATCATGAATCGCGATTTCGATTTTTAAAGTGGATACATCAATCTTACATCTTGAAAAATCCCAAAAATGAAAATTTTCCATCTAAAAACCTCGAAGTTATTCTTGTTTCAGCGGAGCTCTATTTTCGATTTTTTTTTCGAATTTTCCCGCTCAGAGAGAATTTTCCAACCAAAACTGAAAAATGTTACATCAAAATAACTAGAAATTTTCTAAGGAATCTATTTCTGCAATAAAAAAATGGTGTTCTAATTTGAAAAACGGAAGTTGACGTCATTTCCGGAAAAACCGGAGGTGCTCATGCCTTGAAAATATTTTAGATTTCATCAGCATCGTGAAATACTTATAAGTGCCGAATTTCATGAAAATACGTTCAGTAGTTTCCCGTATAAATATGGGTGAGGTTCCTCGTGAAAGACCCTGTATAACTCACACAGCCTTAGGACAACTATTGTCGTGGTTTTCCACTTCTCCCGACATTTCGAATCTCCCGAAAGATCCTCGTACATTATTGAAGACGCCTAAAAAATCTGATATAAAATCAATGGGATCAGGGCAGTTTCATTATTTTGGAATTTATAATGGAATTTCGAAAATTTTTCAGAAAACCAATGACCGTTTCGATACTTATCATCTTGATTTCAATGTTGATGGTATACCTCTTCACAAGAGTACCAAACTTCAGTTTTGGCCTATACTATGTCGAGTAAACAATATACCGAATGAACCTCCATTTCCTGTTGCTTTATACTGTGGATCGGGAAAACCTCCATTACAACCATTTTTCTCTGATTTCGTCAAAAAACTTCACGATTATGAAATCAATGGTATAAATATTAACAATAAAAAAATTAACATCACTTGCCGGTCATTCTGTTGTGATACACCAGCGCGTTCATTCATTAAAGGTACAAAAGGTCACAATGCTCATTATGGATGTGATAAATGTTGTGATAAGGGAGAATATGTCAGCAGAAGAATTGCTTTTACTAATCTCAATAGTACTAAAAGAACTCATGAAAAATTCATGGCAGGAGACTTTAAAAATATTCAGAAAGAATCAACTCCTTTGGCACATTTACATATCGATATTATTAAAACTTTTCCCATTGATTACATGCATTCTGTATGTTTGGGAGTTATGAGAAAACTACTTTTCTTATGGCGAGATGGCAGTAGACTTTTTCGTTTTGATCCAAAAAATTAACTGAGTTCGAAAATGAGACTGCAAAATTGTAAACCTTTTTGGCCATCAGAATTTAATCGGAAACCAAGAAGTTTAACTGAAATCGAACATTGGAAGGCTACAGAATTTCGGCAATTTTTGATTTATATTAGTCCACTTCTTTCTGGTATTCTTCCTAATAATATTTTTTGTAATTTAATGTTACTAAAATTCGGTGTTACAATCCTCCTCTCAGAAAAATTAAATTCGGATTTAAATGAATATGCGAGTGAATTATTAAAATTATTTGTATCTCATTCCACACGCATATATGGAAAAGAATTCTGCGTTTATAACGTGCATTCCATGATTCATCTTGCAGATGATGCCAAAATGTTTGGGAGTCTGAATGGTATAAACTGTTTTCCTTTTGAAAATTACCTAGGTTTTCTTAAAAGGTCTTTGAGGAAATCGAACCAATGTTTGCCACAAATAGTTAATAGGATTTCCGAGGGTAAGGTATATACCTAACTCTTCAGACAACATAACGGATGTATTTTGCACTGGAAAACCAATAGAAAATGAAGGGAATAGGGCGGTATTCAAGAATATCCAATTCAAGGGATTCAAATTATCTATTACATCTGGAGATAACTGTGTGTTTTTGACAAGGGACCGAATTATATTAATTCGTAAAATAATTGCAGAAAAGTTAATGGAAAAAAAATAATTCACCTCGAGGGATTATCCTTGAATATAATAAAACCTTTTGTGAATTACCCTTGTGATAGTTCTATAATTTCCTTATATGAAGTATCTTTGAGCGGTGAATCCGTAATTGCATCGAGTGATGATATATTATGCAAAGGAATATTGCTACCTATTCATAATACATACGTGTGCTGTCCTTTTGTCCACTCCTTATAAAACAAAATTTTCAATTAGCTAAAACATCTTTATCAAAATTTCATTCAATTATTTCCGTACTTTTTGTTTGTTCTTTAATTTTTTTTCTGGAAAGATTAGTTTTAGAAATAGTTTGGAGGTTTGAGAGATTTTTCGAATATTCTTCTGTTTTTAATTTGTTTCAGGGAATATATCATTGTCGACTTCCCTGAAGAAAAAACAGAGGACGGTATTCCGATGGCTTTGATATCAAGCGATTGGTTGTTCGAAGAAGATGGCAATTTATACTGCTCCTGGCCTACGTATATAAAATCGACAACACAAAGAGAGAAGGCAGTAATGAATCATCAAACATTAAAATATGAAAAATGCCTTGAATGCCCGGTCGCCATTAAATATTCCACAAGTATAAAAATGTTTTTCGGTTATAATTTTTTCTTAATATGAATTTGATTTTTAGATGATTACAAAACGGCTTCGATGAAGCTGAGGCTGCTGGAGGAAGAGAGGTCGCAATCAGAGGAATCCGCTTCCCAACAATCAAATATTAATAAAGTCATTCGAGGAAATAGGAATGAAGATTTCATTTACTCGGATGAGAGCTTTTATGATGAAGACATGCCACCAGTTCCACCCAAATTGAATTTAATTACATCAGTACCTTTACCATCAAGGGAAAGGAATAAAACATTAAAAAAAAACATATTCAGTTCTCAGACCAGTCCAACCATTGCAAACCTCAGGACTTAACATTGAAGAAACAGGCACTAATGTAGAACTAATGAATAATAATAATAATCATATAAGTACATGTACATGTGAAAAGAACACGAGTGAGTATTATATTATGCAATTTTATTACATTTCACGTATGTACCCATTTCATCTAACCCAAATATTATTTGAGATATGAGTACTTAAAATATTTTTTCTGAATTATTTTATAGGAACTCCTTGATATATTTTCTTCAATTTTCAGAAATTCTCACGAATTTGGTGAAAGAAATTCAGATTCTGAAAGAAGATATAAGACATCTTTTGAGATTGTACTCAGATAAAGAGAATATTCAAATCGAAATTATTGAAAATACCATTAACATAAAATGCTATGAAGATCTCAAGCAATTTGATTCCGACTTAAATGATGTAGAATATTTCGAAAAATGTGTAAGTAGAATTCTGTACTTTTTAGGGCTTGCTTTTACTTTTTATTGTTTGCTTTATTTTATTCAGTAGGGGGATTCCAGAATTCAAAAGACACAGTAGGTAATAATAATCTATAATTTATGATTTTTTCTCAGTTGTCTAAATTTGGCCTCACTGGAGGAAAAGACGTAGCTGAGACTACACGAAGAATATTGAAACTTATGATAAGCCATGAATTGGCTCTTTCTCTGAATTGGTCAGGAAGGAACAATAAAAAGAGCTTAGAAGCATTGAAGAACATCGTTAAGATTATTCACGGTGAGTTTTCATGTTATTGGTAGAAAATGTTGAAATGTTTGAATATAATGAA